>JARHVA010000008.1:610000-3010000 GCA_037957365.1 Torreya grandis
TTTGGATCAGTCAATAGATTCTATAAATTATACTTCCATGACCATACACACTATTGTTGGTTCTAGACACTGCCATCAATGCTATTGTCTTCCTATGACATAGGTGTCTAATATGAAATAATGACTAGATCTAGATGTGACCAATTTCATTGTTATAGGTTTTATATCACCTTTATACTTGTATATTTAGATCTAGGATATAGGTTATCATTCTTTGTTGATTGATCAAAACCCTAGATATTCACCCTTGGAATGAGTTTGTTAAAAATGGGTTATTGGGATCATAGTGTCAAGCTACCTCAAAGACCCCTTTGTCAATGATCACTACCTCCATGGCCAATAATCTAAGGACAGACTTAACTTATGTACTTCTCCCCTATGTGTGGGAAAGAGTGTGCAAAAGGGCAAAATATATTATATGAAGATGAATGTAGTGATTTAACTTATAATTTAAAAATTGTATCTCATGGGCTACTCTTTGAATGTTTTAGACATATAATTTGATTACTTCTATTATTAATATGTAAATAAAGATGAATAGGGAAAAGTAGAGTTCTTGTGTATTTGATTGATTTAGCTTTTATAGGTGTTTGCTCAGTATTTTCTAGATGATGAATGAGAAGACTTGGACTTGTATTTACACCACACCTTTTGAAAATATCTCATGCTAGGGTTCAATAAGACAATTAGGCCTACCCTTGGGTTTCAATCAATGTTTAATTTATATGAATTTTGGGTATTGGACACTAGATAAGGATTCAGACAATACCATCGACAATAGTGTCCCTCTATGGTCAGTATGTTCAGAGAGATAGAAAATAGGTATGAACCTAAAGTTGATAGTGAATGATGTTTATTAGGTTTTAACCTTTCTATGTAGTATAATATACATGGATAATTTGAATGATATGGATCATACTAAGAGATCAACATTTAGGCACAATGAGATGGTGAATGTGATCCTTTCAACAATAGAGAGATATAAAACTATAGGCTAGAGCCTTAAATACATATTTTTTTAATGTAAAAAATAGAGATGTTATTAATATTCAATTTTAGTAGGTTTTATAATGCACCCATGCATTGTGGAAGTTATTGCATGGAGTTTATGTATCCAAGCTCATCCCAACAACATATCAAAGACTCTTTT
Organism: Torreya grandis; assembly: GCA_037957365.1. NCBI lineage: Eukaryota > Viridiplantae > Streptophyta > Pinopsida > Cupressales > Taxaceae > Torreya > Torreya grandis. Next base: position 611,151 of record JARHVA010000008.1, read on the forward strand.
ATATGGTATAACAGAGAAATCAATCTCTCCAAAAATGTGTTGTGATGTCCCATCAAATGTTTTGACTATTTGGACAAAGGGTGTAAATCACCATGTGTATAGCCTAAATGTGTAAGATGTTTCATAGTACATATGTTCTCACTAGCACCATTATCAACCATATCATTATTTATAATTTGGTGTTAAAGGTATGATCAAATAAATAACGAATTAATATGTGAGTCATCATCTACTATTTCAGTCATCAAATGTAATATAAGGTCTATGAACCATGGGAGTTACTGTACATATATAATTACCAATAATCCCATCTAATGGGTACCCATAATGTGTTGGAGAAAGATGTGCATTGTATGCCATTTTCACAATTAGATCTTTCTTAGAATGATATTCCAAAGGATTGCTAAATATTTTATGATTTTGATGATCAGTAGGGTGTGAACCTGAACCCTTTGGAGGATCATCAAAGGTAATATTTTTATCATAAATAAGGTCTTGAATTTTATGCTTCAAGGTATAACATATGTTTTTATAATTCCCATATCTTAGTGATAGTCACAATATGCATTAGCATCATATTCTTTGGGTAGAGGTCAACTCATATAAACCTCTATAGAATATGATATGACACACCAAAAGCTTTTGAAGTAAATAAGATGGAGACTCACGTAATCATCTAAATTATCTCTTAGGTGCATTGGATAAGATGAATCAATTAAGTTATTATGACACTACGTTAACCATTCTCATTTATTTTATAGGTTCTGTAGATTTCATCTTGTAGTTTGGTTTAATATAAAACTTGGTATTAGATGTAGTTGATGTGTTTGCTACATACTTGAGTTTTTTCAAAGAAATAAGTTTCATTTCATGGTCTTGAACAATATGGCATAAGTCATCAAAATGTTTGAACTTTTTCAAAATAATGCACTCATGTAATGGGGCTAGCAAACTTTTCTTGAATATATCTTGAAGTTATTTATCTAGAATTGGATTTATCATTTTGGCCAACATTGTTTTATATCTCAAAACATATTCATTGATAGGTTCATTGGTTCCTTGTCTAATCTTTACAATTTGAACATATTCCATATTTTTAGTAATGTTGATAGAGAAATGAGCTATGAACTAATTGGATAGAGATTTGAATTCTTTCACTAATTAGAGTGGTAATCCATAGAACTATAATAAAGCATAGTCCTTTAGTATCCTTTGAAATCATTTGGTCAAAATTTTATCATTAGAGACATAATTAAGACATGATGTATATAAAAATTAGATATGTTATTCAGAACCACCCTTACCATCATAAAATGTGAAGTTAGGTGCAACAAAACAAGTTGGTAAAGGGTACAAAGATATTTCATATACAAAAGGATTATATAACACCTCTTGTGAATCAATAGCATAAGGTGACTTCATAGCATTTTGTTCAATATTAGTAACCTTAGCATGCAAAATTTTTATAGTTTGGATAAGATATTGCACATTTTGATCACTAAGGTTTGATGTTTTATAAGTCACCAAAAGAGATGTACCCATGGTTTGAGTTGATATAGGCATTAAAACTGGTAATTAGGTTGAAGTGCTAATGGTTCCCATAGAGGATGTATCAATAGTAGGATTTATTTTAAGGAACAATGGTGTAAAGACATAAATTGTGTCTCCATTGGATGTAGGAAGTGATAATGTGTTTAAAGGGAGGGTTACATGAATATGGGGGTGTCCCATAGCTCTAATAGCATGATCAATAGATGTACCTAGTTATTCATATATGCTTGTTGTGTTTTTATTTTCCAATATGGTGTTGAGGGTATCATCAATATCTTGAAGGTTTTGATGGATACGCTCTAAAAACATAGAAATAGCTTATATTTTCTCTTGATCTATTTGTTCATGTTAGTTTTTTGCATTAGATTCATCATTTTCATGATCATATTCATCTTCTATGATAACCTCTTTAGTATTTTGTTCATTTTATTTATTGGCATTTCATTAGGAATAATATTTGATACTTTATTAGTTTGAGTCATCTTAGGTGGAAAAATAGGAAGCTCCATGTGTTCAATATAAACACCACCTAATCTATGGCTACACCTAGTTTGCATATAGGTAATAATAATAATAATAATAATAATAATAATAATAATAATAATAATAATAATAATAATAATAATAATAATAATAAACCTTAGGAGGCTAAATACCCTAGTAAAAGCTCAGGTTTGCATAGAAAGACATAGAGTTCAAGGTCACTAAATGTTTTAACCCTAAATTCAAATATCAAGATCTAGGGTTAATAATATAGAATAGCTCTAACACAAGAATGATAAAGTAATCTATAATAGGCCAATTAAAATAAAAAATAGATAAATAATATTCTATATTTAGACAACTAAAATTACTATTGGTTGTTCAATATATGTGATTTTATGTGGGTTTGATTAAATAGTTTCATGTGGTAGTAGTTTATATTGATTAATGTAGTCATAAGAAGGGTAAATGATTTTTATGATTAGTAGAGTGGGTTGTATTGAATTGATTTGCATAGAAGGTTCATAATATGTTATAGCAAGGATTTAATACTAAGCTATTAAGATTGAACCTGGAGGATAGAACAAGATCAATAGGTTGATTTAGTAGTTTTTCTAAAAATATTGAATTTTTGTTTGACTAGGTCATCTAGGCAATTTTTTGATCCTATAAAGACAAATAAAATGTTATTACATAAAATCTAGTTGGTTGATCTGATCTAAATAAAACTGATAAAAACAAAAAAATAAAACTAAATAAATTAGATTAATTTTGTTAGTTGAAAATGAAATATAGAAATGAACAAAATTGAGTAGGTTGATTTAGTTAGGCACAGAAAGAATAATAAATGACTGGATCGACCAATTCGATCCAATTAGAAAATTGAAAACCTTGTGCATAGAGAATAAAATCAATTTGTCATAGTCAATCTAGTTAGAAACCTACACACATAAAATAAAATATGATCAACAAGCTTGATCTGATTGAAAACTTTCACATAGAAGATAAAATACGATCAACATGCTCGATCAAGTTTAAAAGTTATGCATAAAATGATAAAATTAGATTGACAAATTTGATCTAATTGGTTGTAGTTTAAAAATTAAAAATTGTAAGGATTAGATTCATGTCAAATTCACCAAAATGTATGCAATGAATTTAAAATAGATCTATAACTTGTCCTACATAGTGGATTCTAAGCTCGAAGAAGGTAATCTTACCAAATAATTCATTGTATAGCTATGTATATTGGGACATGACCAATTCAGATCCACCAAACCTAACTAAGATATATCTTACCACACAACACCAAAGAAGAGGGTTTCAAATCCTCTAGACATATGACATTATGCAATAACTCTAGTTAAGCTTACGATACATAAAATAAATCTAATCTAGTTCTCACTAAATCTTGTGACACAAAGGGGGATAATTAACAATAAAACAAAAATAAAACATGCAAAGAGAACTCTATTCAAGTCAATGTAGAGGTAAACTAAGCAAGGAGTAAAACATTCATCCTATTACTTTGTGTAATATATATTTGCTAAATGAAAGAGTTAAAGTTAGGAATACTTAATTTGAATTGAACATATCATGCCTCAATCTCTCCACTGACCAATGGTAATTTTCAAAAGTATATTGTGGCTTTGTAAGGATCACACTATAGAAATCAGATCTATGCTAAAAGACTCCTACTTTGCATCCAAGACTTTCTCACAAGACAAGCTTCTTTCCTCCCAAGACAAAACCCTAAACAATAACTCCTTAAGTATAGAATTAGTAAAATTGTGAGCTATAACAATGCAAAAATAAATGTTCCTCTCTATTAGGCTGATGTTAAGGGGGGTATTTATAGCCAAAGATTGACTCTAAACCTCTCAAGAATTTCACTGATAAGATCGACTAACTCAATCTTATTAGGTGGGAAAGATAGTTGTTAGGTCTCAAATTAAGTCGGTTGGGCCAATATAGTTTTGTAATGTACATTGAATCCCTAATAAGATCGTATGGGATGACATAGTAGGAAAATAAATAAAATCGGTGTATGTTTATTCATGGGCTATTTTAGAAGGTGAATTATTTAGAGGAGTGGATAACTGGGTTTTAATTGCTCAGAGAGTTGGATAAAAGTGACTAGTAGTGATTTAAAGTAATGGTATAGGCACCAACAATCTTGTGAAACATCAAAGTTATGTCTACTCATTTTCCGATGCACCCTTTAAAACATTCAGTCAAAAAAATTGAAACTTGATAATTTTTTGTAATAAACTAATAAAAATAATAAGAAAGTATGAACATCAAAATATAAAATTATATTAATGAGAAACCACATCATATTATCAAAAATTAGATACTTGCCATGTGCTCACATAATGTACTAGTCTAATACAATGCACTGCACATTAACAATACCAACCTGTAAATAATAAAATTCAAACAAATATAATATTAAAATAATTGAAACAACTACAATAATAATTAATAAATTAAAAATCAAATGAATATCAATAAATCTAAAAATAATCAAAATATTTACTATCCATTATACCAAATCATTTATTCTAAAATTAAAAAACCTAAAATACTACATAAATATAATATATTAAAATTATGCATCAATAAAATTAATATGAATAAAATCGCTCTGAAGAACCAATACTCTATTCCCTAAATGGTGCCAAGTTCTTTACAAATATTCATTTCAACTTAATTACCATTATATTTATTTTGAAATTCTATTCTAACTTGTTTGTTATGCCCCTCGTTTTAAATATGCCACATAATAATGAAAGATCCATAAATACTCTTAAAAAAACTTAGAATAATATAAAAGTTACGTAACGTTTTCGAAACAAAGGGCCATATGTAACTTTTTGAGGATTTTTGGTCCTATAATATTGAAGGATTAGTTTTGCTAACATTGACTGATATGTCCCTCACTATCAAACTAAACACCAAAAGAAAGCACACAAGTCCTTTCACACCCACGCCTCCACACGCCATCTTTTTTATCATAAACCACAATTGATAAACTCTCTTGCTCAAAATCTCCATTTCCACTTACCCTACTAACAATGGCCATATTCCATGTATTTTCATTAGCTCTCCCTGTAATTGCCATGGTATACACCCTTCCACCAGCTGCAGCAGTTGCTTCTAAGATAAGGTCTGTAATTCCAAAAACAACTATATCATTGAAAAATAATAATAAATTTAAAAGTAAATAGTTGAATTTTATTTTTTTCTATAAATTATAAATTTGAAAGTAAATAGTCGATAAGTTCAATTGAATTGAATGATGTTGAACACCTTCACTTAAACACTCACCAACAGGCAAAAATGTTAAATAACAAATATCTTAACGCCACCTTTTTAAAACCCCAATATAGACTCAAACACCAACATTAAAAAACATTCTGAATCATTTTGAATCAGGATTATTAACTTACCAATGGCATGAAATGCAGAAGCCATGGTATCAAATGAAGCCATAAGGACTTCTCCAGCAGGCAGCAGTGAGAAGAGCATATTGCTAGCCTCTGACCCAAGAACATAACCATTCACAACTGCTTTAGCTATAAGCATTCCATTGAGAACATTTTCCATCATCCTTTCTACCATTCTTGAAAGCTCTAATGCCCTGCAAAATAAAAGTCTTGTCTGTCAGCATACATTAGGAGAATTAATCATGGTTATTAAAAAAAAATTAAGGATGCACTCGAGCTCTTTCTCTTCTTAAAGAAGTGTCTAAATTAAATTTGTGAATAAGAATTTTCAGTCGGTCTCAAAACTTCCCTTCCTACTATTATATGAACTTGTGAAGATTTTTTTCAAGTACATTATAAGAAAACTATTTCGTATTCTAAGAGATAATTATTTTTTTTCTCTTTAAGTCAATTATAAAAGGAAAAATATATGTTATAGAGTTGCACTTTCCAAAATATTAAATTTTCTACATGTTAATATATATTCTACAAAACACACTCAATACAGTTTGTTTGTCATTTAAAAATTATATATAAAGACTCTCTTTATAATTTGTCATTCTTATAACAATTTCAATATATTAAGTACCTCATTTTTATTGAAGATGTTAAAGTCATTGTAGGTGAAAAATAATTTAAAAAAAACAAATTAAAGAAAGTGATTGAGATTTATAAACATCTTTAAAATATGAATAAAGATGAAGGGTTAGAAATTATCATACATGGAGACCAAATTTTACCAAGTTAAAATGAGTGGACATAATTTTTTTTTTTTTAAACTATACCCACTTTTAATTCATTTTTAAATTTTTGAGAATTTTTTATAATACACCATTTAATATTATATATATTTATAAAAAAAATTGATAAAAAATAATAAATAATAGATTACATATCTTAAATAATCTATATAAAATAAACCAAGTATCTAACATACATTTTAACTTTCCTATAGATAATGTATTGTATATCTTAGATAAATCTAATAGAAATTTTAAACTTCCTCAGAAAAATTTTCATTATTTACTTGAGGTGAACTTATAAATTGAAGATGAGGATAACGATAACTAACTCTTGACTTAAGAGATAATCTAATTTTTTCTCTATTTAAATTAGCTCTACCCTGATAACTAACTCTTGACTTAAGAGATAATCTAATTTTTTCTCTATTTAAATTAGCTCTACCCTGTTATTGGCATATGTCTTTTAAATGTAAATGAATTTTACATATAGTCTCACTGTGCTCAGGATTAAGGTCGAATTACATTCAGGCGCATCGCCATAGATTAGATTTTCTTTCTTGCATTTGTGTTTCTGATTAAAATACCTATCCCTTTTCCCAGTATCTACTTAATATAGAGAAGAACCAGCTTCTTAAAAATCTGGGAGTTGTTTCAAGTCGCAAGTGCCACATTTTGAAACTTCCCATTGTTGTTGATTAGAGTCAAACGCAATTTTAAATCATCAACAGCGAATCACAGATGCTAACTAAAACATCGAATTCTGAAAAAATATATATATATTCAAATTTTAATATTTCTAATGACATCAAACTCACAATAACTTCAATATATATATATATATATACAAAAGAAAACTTTACCTGTCAATGTTTTCTTTTGAGGAAGCACTAAATTCTGCTCTATTTTTCTTTTCCACTTCCAATTTCTTTCCTTTCACCCTGGCTAATTTTCTATTTTTTTCTGCTTTATTTTTTTTTCTAATGGCCTTTCCAGCCTTTTGCATTCTATACAAGTACAGATGACTACAAAAGAACATTCCCTGGATAATTTCTCCTGAACCACCAGCAATAGCAGAGCCCAAAATAAAATTATATCGTTTCATACAGGGAGCTAACCTTGTCCATTGATCTCCTCTATCATCCCTGAAATTAGGTTTGAAGCAGAGATGTGTAAAGCCATCTTCACAATATTTAGGTCTAGATAAACAACCATGTTTTCTAAGCCATTTCTGCAACAATTTAAATTATTCTTCTCTTCCATCACTTTCTTCTGTAAATGTGATACCATAATTCAATATCTGAAACTGAGACTGGGGGCTCTCATTTCCTTTTACAGCAGAGGGAACAAGAACAAAGAATAGATAGCTCATGGAGTTTAATTCAATGATGGGACCATCTTTGGTAATAGGCCAACTGAGATCATTGCCAACTTTAACAAAGACTGCTAACCCTGTACTTCCCTGAACTAGTCTAATAATAGAGAGATCTCCTCTAGCTAAACTCACACTTCCCTCTAAATCGACCAGATGCACAACTGCTCCGCTAATTTTAACCAGTGTTTCTTGAATGGCAGGAACATTATCATGCTCAAAAAAATTTAATGGCTGCTGCTCCTCAATTTTTGCAGCAGGATGATTCGAACTTTCTTGGAGAAATTTTTTCTCGGAATTTGAGCAATTTGCGTTGTTAGTAATTAGCTTAACAGACGGGAGATCGCCATTTTTTCCTCTAAATTTGTTTTTCCTCGAACGAAACTTCAATAAATATCTTCTAACATCATCCATGCTTAAACAATTTGCCCTGGAGATAATGTTTCGTAGGGTTCTACATTGTATATTGTTAAATTCCATTTTTATAGAATTACAGTAACAATGTCGGCTCCACTACAAAGTTTTTGACAGTATCAGTTTTTATTTTTAGGGTTTGCATTATTTTACCCTTCATGCATGCATTATTTTTAATATTTTATATAATAAATTATTTTATATAATTTAATGAAGAGTATAGATAATTAAAAATAAATAAAAAACATTTTCATAAAATATGATTTATTTATTTTTTTATAACTTTAAACATTATTTATGTTTAGGATTTTTTTATTTAAAATGTTTTTTTTTTATTTTTGAACTCTTTTCAATTAAAATGCTTTTTTAATTTTTGGATAATTTAAAAATAGTTAAAAAATAATATTTAATTAAACAAAGTCTTAAAAATAAAATTGTGAATTTTAACACCGAAATGTTTTAAATATAATTTAAACTTTCAAAATAATATATATGTAAATATTTGGTTCAATAGACATTTAAATTTAAATTATAGATTAATTGTTATAAATAAAGAGTTCATCAATTAACTTATGATTTTAAATATGAATATAAAGTGTGTGCTTTATATCTTAATATATGGTGAATATATTAAGTGAAAATAAATATATTAATAAAATATTTTGAGATTAGTGATATATTTATAATAAGTAATTTTCTTTTATTATTATATTTTTATTTTTTCAAATATTTTCAAATAAAATAATTTTTTTTTATTATTATATTTTCATTCTTTTAAAAGTTTTTAAATATTTTTTTTTCAAATTTTTATTTTAAATTTTTATCATAAGTTAAATATTTTTATGATTAATAAATAAAAGATTTAAAATAAGTTAAATAGTTTTTAATTATAAATTTATATTAAAAATATTATTAATAAAATTAATTAATGTTAATATTCTATATAATTCAATGAATCTTTATAATATTTGATATAATCAATTTTTTAAAATAATTAATTAGAAATATATATTTTTTAAATATCAAAATAATATATATAATTATAATTAAAAAATAACTAATGTAATTTTTTTTTAAATAAAAAATAACATAAATATTTATATATAACAAATTTAAATTTGATACATTAACCCACATACATATATATATATACTCTCCTATTCCTCACATGTATCCTAATTTATAAAAATTCAACAATGCTCTAACACCGTTTAAAAATCATTTTAAAAATTCCAAAATTTTAAATGACCTAAAATAAAATAAAAAAATATGAAAATCAAACATTAGAAAGTTATTTCACTTCTGCCATATTTACAATGTCCATATCATTTCAAAACATTGTTTATTGTACATCTATATTCTTTGGTCAGGTACTATTATTTTGGCCAATTTCAATTAATTTGTGTTGATTGTTTCACTACCAATAAGAATTTATAGGTATTAGGATAAAGATTTCAATCATTGTGCATGTTTCAATTGTCGAACAAAGTTTTTGATAACATGTGTTTTATTGAGGAAACATATTGGTGTGAATAAATATTAAATTACACTAGACGTTGAACATGTAGTATCTAATATTTATTCTATAAAATTAAAAGTAACATATCGCATTTTGACAAATAAGACTTAAGTATTGATATTCTAATGCACGACTTTTGGTATTCTAAAGGTTAAATTTTGGTCTTAAGTTTTAAAAATGTATTTTATGACCTCAAGTGATAAAATTGGTTATATCATAAAATGTATAATGTTTTAGACCATGAAACCTTAGTTATAAGTAGTTAAGATGACATATTAAAACGGGTTAAAATTTTGAAGTCTAATGTAATGTTATGACACCTTAATTCATTGTCCAAAATTAGAGTGCATTGCTACTAGAACCTTTCTCCTAGACGAAACTATTTCGTAATGTTTGATTGTATTTGTTAATAAATTATTTTTTCCCATTACGGTTAAGTGGCGAATGATGGGTTTGGTATGCAGCCAATAGAAAGGCCTTATGTGGTTCATGTTTATGTTGATCCCTTAGGTAACAAAGTGAACATGGGCGATATTTACTGCAAGTGGATGGAAGACGGAATGAAAGGTGTCCCATTACTGCTCAAGCAAAGATCACTGCAATGTATTTCTACTACCACAAACATAGTTGGCTGGCAAGTGACACACATTACATACAAACGAATATATTATTACGATCTAAACTTGCAGACTGTTCCATTCTGGAATTTGCCATTGCACACATCACTCTCACCATTACACCGTGCATAGTGGCTATAGTTAACAAGTATTTTTCTAGCCTATTACTTTTCCCTGTTATGCTTGTTTCTTATATTCAAAAGAGTACAACTATTTTTATTAATTTTAACAATCTCCTTATTGGCCATTTCCACTTTGATTAACAGTTTTTCATCACATTCTTTCGCACCCTCTTTGATTTTTGCAGCTTTTATATCTGATTCATTCACTTTCCTCATCATTCTGCCATACTCATCTAGTGAGATTGTAATTCCAGTGAAAAATTTGTGTGCATTCATGCTCTCATCTTTTTCTTTATATTAAAACCTTAATTTTGAAAGAGTTGTTGCCTCTGCAATTCATGTTGCCTTAGACTCCTTTATGGCATCTTGCAGTCTTGTCTCTATAGAACTTATGTCAGCATTTGACTACTCTGTTTCTAAATTTTATTTTCTTACCTCCTCTCGTATGGCATGTTCTACCTCCTTCTTTGTCTCTAATACCTTAATGGCATCTTACAGTTCTACCTCTAAAGTAGCCTTGTCTACCTTTGCCTTCACTACTTCAGAATTTGCTTTATCTGCTTGATATTTGATGGCCGACACTTCCTCCTTTGTTGCCTTGCCTTCCATTATGGTATATTTCAGTCTTAGCTCTAAATAAGTCATCTCAGTGTTTGCCTACTTTGTTTCCAATTTTACTTTTCTTGCTTCCTCTTACATGCTCTGCATCTTACAGACTTACTTATAGGCTAGTCATGCCATCCATTATTTTCTCTATATTCAATTTTCTTTTCTTGACTCTTCTTTCAGTAATTGAATAAACGCAAATGTTATAAAAGCAAAACTACAAATACATTCTGTATAATGCTAGCGAATTCTGATTTATTTAGTCAATTTTTATGTGTTTCATCCAAAAGTTTAAAATGTTTTGAATAAATTTAGATTGTAGAAATGTAGCCCATAATATTTTCCATGCATGTGCCATGTCTTTCATTTCTTCATCCTCCATTACGACACCTTGCAGTCTTGCCTTTGTAGTAGTCGGGTTGGCCCTTGTGCGATTTGCTTCCAAGTTTGTTATTTGTTTAAGAGCTCCAGAGAGCTCCGAAGCAAAAACATTGGATTTAGATATGAAGGTGTGGACAAAATGAGAAATACAATGTGACCCAAGTAAACAAAAAATTAGAAGGTAGCAAAATCTGTTCATATATACACAGTAATATTTGGGTCGACATCCTTGCCTTCACAAAGAAGAACTCCATGAACAGGGTCAAAACTGTGTAGCATGTGTTGTACACTTGAAACTCTTGGGATAATTATTTGAATTGCCCCATACTTTACTATCAAATCTAGGTGATATTCACCTACACATATATTTTGATATTATTTCAACTTCAATAGTTTCCATACAAGCAAACAAACATACTCAGATAGAAATTAAATGTGAGAAAAATCTTCGACGTTGACATAAGCTTCAATGCAAATGAAAAAGAAATAAACATGAAATTAAAGAAAATCATTCTCTCTAAGAAACATCATTCTGTAAAATAAATGGCGATATGAATTCATATGGTCTCTCAAAAATAAATGTAACAAAATTATAGATGATATTTTTTGCATGTTTCTACAGAGTCATTTCATAGATGTGAAAGAGAAGAGGATGCCATTGTCGATTTAGCACTGCTATTGAAACCTCAAAATCTGTGATGAGGAAGAGTTATTAACAAGCAGGTGGAATGGGAAGCAACTCTCCACAGCTGTAGGTGTTTGATAAGAGACAGATGGATGGTGTCCAGGATGCCATTTGAAATTGCATGTCCATTTGTATCCACATGTGGTGGCACGTGATGGCATATGAGGAAAACTGTAAGAGTTAGTTGTTAAACCTCCAGCTTCTCGATTCCCACACTTGTTCCATCTAGTTAGTTATTTATTTCCTATTTTTTCGACGCTGAAACATGGTCCAATCGCTAGAAGTAAGGATTAAATTTGATGATTGTTTAGATTTTTTTTTAATTTTTAGCCATAAAATACAGCCAATTTATAATTTCAACTATATCAAAAGATGGGCAAAAAAATTATACAAATCGTCAATATGACATTCACAATCAAAAATCAACCGTCATAAAATATTAAATATAAAAATATTATAAGTACTAATGTGCTACATATTCTACTTATAACTGAATTAAAAATATTCATTATGTGACTCAAATTATCCCATCCATGACATCCTCTACTATGTGTGTCTTGTCTTTACAATAATGCCCTCCTCCTAATGTGCATTTATTACTATAACAAAATCGATTTCCAAGGTCCAGTGAATGTGTTGACACTAGATTTATTGAACATTATTAATAGGTGGACTATCAAGTCTCATAAAAATGGTATTGTGGGTGTCAATCTAGTCACTAATTTTCATTAAAATTAAATGACATATTTTTTAATTCATTATCATATTTGTAAGCAAAGTGTGTCTTTCATCATCCTTCATTTGATTGATTTTTACAACATATTTTTGACTATGTAATTTTAGGCGTTGCCATTTGACATGAAAGGTTGGAGGCACATTTTCAATTTTATATTATTTCAATTTGAAGGTACTCTTATTTATTTTCATGTTTGCAGCTACATTTCTCTATTTAGCACTTACATTGTTTTTATAAGGCAATGGAAATGCAAGGCCTAGTATACACTTGTGATTAAATGGATCGCTATTTGTTTCTTTTAACTTGTTTTATGATATTAACTCTCAATTTCACTTGCTGCAGTGGAAATTTAACCATGTTATTCCCTTACTCTTGTACTTAACTCGGTTGGAAATTGAAGGTAACAAAGCAGGTAAGGATATGTTTTCAATCATTGCATAGGCTATGAACCTTTTCTCTGTACATAATCATTTATTTTTTACTCTCTTTTTTGCAATGTGCTTGTCAAATTTTAGTGTTACACACATTCTTGAAAAATTGTACACAGTAATTTTAAGAGATACTATAATAAAGATTAATTGCTATTTAATTTTTATGCCCTATGATTTGATAGAATGTCATTTTAAGCTAATTCATCTTATAGATATAAAATCTTCTTCTATGACATTAGAAACCACAAAAAATGTTTTTAAGTTTTTAAATTGTCATTTCCCATCATACGATGTGATAAGTGAACAATATAAATTCTTTTGAAAAAAAATTATGTCCAAGAGTTAAACTAAATGGACAACCTCCTCCTTGTTTGTTTTTTTTCATTTTATCATGATACCAATCTATCATTGTGTTAATAGGAAGGCCACTTCCTTTGTTTCATCACTCATTTCTTTGTCCTTAATTTCAAAGAGGCAAACAAACCCTCTATTCTAATAGACAGTCAAATGTTGACAGTGGAATATTTTAACAACTTGTATTTTGTATTTTATGTTTTATCACCTTTCTTTATTATATGTGGTTATTTGAAATGTGATTTTTATATTAACCTATTATGGTTACTATTTCATATTAATAATATATTTTACACTAGAAGCATCCTCATTCACAGTGGTTTGCCTCTATTTTATGTAATCACATTATTAGTAAACTAATACATCATATTGTGTCACTTCCTCATTAGAGATGCATAGATATTTAAGGGGTATGCAAGGAAATCTTAATAAATATCAAAATATTAATGTTAGATAATAATGAGTCATGCCTACATTATTAAACAAGATAAAGTGGAAGTTGGTGTTTTAAAAAAAAGGTGACAATCGTCTGCTAATTGAGAAGCCTCTGATATAAATAAATATTTGAATTTAATATTGATCATAATTATTTTTTTAGGTGGGCAACGATTCGAGTGGCAAGTGTGACAAGAGGACAAGGATGATTTCTTAGATAGCCTTTAATTTATCAAAAAGTTTAGCAAATAGCAGTTTCTTTCGACCTGACATAGTTGCTATAGAATAAAGTAAAAATTAAGAGGAGCTCCAAAATAAGAATTAATAATTAAATCTATATAGTAACATATAACTTTTTATATCTAATTATTTTTTATTATTTGGTTTTTATAAGTACTATATAATTTAAAATGTCTTAAAATAAAATAGAATATGATTTCATTTATATCAATAATATCTCTATTAGTATATAAAAATTATATTTTAGTATTTATATAAAAAATATGAAAGTCAAAAATGAGAAATGAGCATCATGTGCTAGGTGACATTTACTTAAAAACCATCATATAAAAATTTATTGATAGGTAGAGGTAGCCGTCAAATTTAACCCCTAGTTGGAAAACTACCAATAGCGTTTCACAACACTTGTTTCTAAATTTTATACTTTAAATTATAAATTAAAACATAATATTACTTTTCAAATAGTGTAGTAATTATTAATGATAAATTGTTAAAATTATATTTATATATATAATTAATTATAAAATATATTAAAATTATAAAAATATTTAAATGAATTATAAAATTTAGATTTAAAATAAAATAAAAAAATTATATTGATTTTATTAAAAGTAATTATAGAATCATAATTTGTAAAATTATAAGATCCCAAAAAATATAATTTTACAAATTCAATTACAAAATTATTAAAAAATAAATAATAAAATTGTGATCATATTAATGTGGACATAAAATGCATTATAAAATTTAAAAATGAATAAATAATTTAATTGTATAATTATTAAAAATGATAAATAAAATTTAATTATTAAAATATTAAATTGATTTTTTTTAAATTATTATAATTGCCATAAATAAATTTTAATTCAAAACATGTTTTGAATAAATAAACTAAAATTAAATTTAGCATAAGTTAATTTTTAGTTATATAAATCTAAAAAAAATAAAATATTTTTTAACGTAATTTTAAAATAAGGCATTTACTTGTTTTATAGGAAATTAGTTTTGCATCAATATGTAATAAAATGTATTACAAATAAGTTTAATTATTTTTAAATCATTAAACTCAAAATTAATTTGATGATGATGATGATGATGATGATGATGATGATGATGATGATGATGATGATGATGATGATGATGATGATGATGATGATGATGAATCTAGACATAGTAATGAAAAAAAATAAAGAACCATGCAAACAAAAATAAAAATATGAGAGAAAATAAATAATGCTCCCTTGAATTGTCAAAACACTTTTAAATAGATAATGCTCCCTAGAATTGTCAAAACACTTTTATAGTATTATTAATGCACTCTAGAATGGCCAAGTCATGTTTCTATAATCTATCAAAAATATAAAATCTAATTTTATGATCATGTTTATTAGCTTCAGGGTGTTAGTGTAATAATTTGTTAATATAAGTTAGTTTATTTATATTAAATATTTTTTTCACACTTATCTAAGATTATACAATTTAATGTCATTTTTATATAAGACAATCATATGTGTTATGTTTTGAATCTAGATAGTTATGAAAAAAAATAAAGAACCATGCAAACAAAAACAAAAATATGAGAGCAAGTAGATAATGCTCCTTAGAACTATCAAAACACTCTTATAGTATTATCAATAAACTATAGAATGGCCAAGTCATGTTTCTATAATCTATCAAAAATATAAAATCTAATTTTATGATCATGTTTATTAGCTTTAGGGTGTTAGTGTAATAATTTGTTAATATAAGTTAGTTTATTTATATTAAGTGTTTTTGTCACACTTATTTAAGCTTATACAATTTAATGTCATTTTTATATAAAACAATCATATGTGTTTATTATGTAGTCATAAAGCTTAATCGAATATTAGTTAATCAATTAATCAATCATAATAATCCATGGATTAAATAAGTTATTCAATTTAGAGAGAAATTGGGATTTGACAATTATCTATAAAAGAAAAATTAGAGTTTTATCATATAAAAAGGTTTGTAACCTCCATTAAGATATTTTAAATGTCTCAAAATCTATAAAAATGTGTAATCAATGGTTAAGAAGGGTTTGGGAATGATTATTGATCATGAAAGTTAGTATAAAAACAATTATTTGATACAACTGGGTTAGTAGTACTAAAACAAAAGCAATAAATTTTTTTTTAATTTACTTCCTTAAACAAGTATTCTATTTAAAATTATAGAATCACAATTTATTATCATAACAGATAAACATCAAATTTCAAATTTAATTTCCAATGCAACATAGAGTGTTATAACTTCATGAAAGGAAATACATAATGGCATAGCGACGACTGGTCTCACAATACAATAATGGTTGTTCAAGTAAATAATATTACATTTAAAAATTCAATAGGCATATAGCCTTATATATAATATGAAAATAACTAACTCTCTAGAGCTTGAGTTACACTAACTCACATATCTCTGACAACCTCAAGTACTATTGTACTACTATGGGGGAGAGAGAGCATCATCTGAGTGCTTTACCACTCCAACCATGGATTAATGATAAAATGGTGTGGGAATCTAAAATGAGACAAGCTAGTACCCCATGTACTGTAAGATTCTACTACATGACGTGTATCATAAAGAAAAATACGTGTCTACTATGATATTACACAACATGAAAATCATACATATGAATTGATAATGTTGATCTAACATTAATTTGGCTAAAAAATTTAAATAACATATTATCATCTAGATCAATTAAATTCATAACACATCACTTGATCGGGGTATCCATACCCATCATTGGTAATGCTAACCAGGCTTGAGAAACTGTCTTGTAGCTTGGGTAGTATCATCAATACAAACCCCATAATATACATAACAGATAGATAATCCAAATCATAAGCTCACCATTCAGGTAAACTAATATAAAGATCATGATTACATACATGCAATATCTGATATAAATAAGCATAACTTGATAAAACCATGCAAACCAAATATGTCAACAAAAGTCTATATTGCTTAATTATAATAGATAATTTCAAGTATAATTCAATTATTTGTACAAAAAAATTAAATTTAAAAAGCAAAGATTTTTTTAGACATTTTCCAGAATGATAAATTTGGTTTCCCCTAAAACCAATAAAATTTGGAAGGAAATGCTCTAATTATCAATTTTTTGAAGTTTTAAAATAACAAAAATATATATTACCACAAATCAATTATTTTCAAATATATCCTATTGATTTCTTCATAAGCCTTATAATATCTTTCATTTCACATAAAAACCTCAAATATTAAGAAATGAGATAAAATCTCTTGCCCCTAGATAATTTAATCACAAAATTTAAAACAATGTGGATAGTCAAATTTTATGTTCCAGGGAAATTGACTTATATTTATTTCAACAAATTTCATTTTATGATAGGTTTTAAATAAGGAAGCTTGTTATAATCACATAGGGAGATTATGATTAATGAAATTACTAATCAACTACATAATTTTGACTATATATATTTATACATTAATAGTAATCTAAGTTAAAATCATTTATATTTTTTTAATTATAAATTATAATTTAATAATAAATCCAAATAAATGTATAATTTGTAATAATAATAAAAATAAAATTATTAACCAACTAAATATGGGTCTCCCACTACCATTCCCATCAATTCATTATAATATCAATTGTACACCAGCGATGATTTTGTGACAAAACCAAAGGAACTCACTTTCTTTATATAATTGTTAAATGTAGGAAATAGGTGTGAAGTGACTCATGCCCCCAAAAGGAATCATGACCTTAGTACATATACATTTTATAAATGTGTTCTGTCCAGACATGGAATTAAATGCATATTGGTAGTCTATTGAAAATGCAGAGGGCTTTATGAGTCCATTGAAAACCTTGACTGAAATGGGATGCAATTCCATTGTAATGGTTGAGAAAAAGAAAAGAAAAGAAAAGAGTAGAACTTGGTATGGTAATAACATTAATTTTTATTAGACGAAAAAGGTACTTCCAAAGATTCAAATCCTAGACATGGTGATAACAAGTATTACATGAAGAAAAAGAAGAAGGCAAGATCAATAGTCCAAGTACATATGCATTAAATATATGTATTGACCAAGAGTGGGAATAAAAGAATATTGCATTCTAGTGAAAGCGCAGAGGGGCATTTTATGTCTGCTAAAAACTTTGGTTGAAAAGGGACATGGTTCCACTGGTATTGAAATGGCTGGGCTACAAGGAAAAGTGGCAACGCTACTCTTGGGCTAAGTTAAAGATAAAAAAGGAACAAATAATTGGAAAAGTAATTAAAATAATTTATATTGACATTTTCCTTTATTTATCTAACACTATCGAGTCACTACGATCTTTAATAAAATGATTTGGGTTAATACAGAAAGAATTCTAGTTTCTAAAGAGAGACTACCAAAAATATTTTCCAGAAGTTTTTGCAAGGTTTACTCATAGATTTCATAGAGTTTTCTTAATTTTAATATACTCTATAATCCAAAATTCTTTCAATACAAAATACACCATTAAAATAATTATAGTACCCACCTGGTACACTTTCCCTTTCATTACAGATAAACTTTTCTTTTTACTTCCAAAGCCTTCTTTTTTCTTCCTATATTTAGCGCTCTTTCCCTCTGTATTTTTTGTGTCTTTTTTTTAATTTTTCAATCCCCCCTTAAAATTGTTTACTACCCATTTCCCTTTATTTGCATGCCACTTGAAACTAAAGTTGTAGGTTTTGTTCCCCATAATTAACTAAGAATCTCACAAGTAATTATCACATAAATTTAGAATTTATCTGCCTTGATTTCTCAAGTTAATAATAAGGTAACTCAATTTCACATTTTTAAGTAAAACCATAATAAGATTTCATGCTTTATTAATTAATAATCAATTCCATTTGACTGATACCAAATAAGTCTTTTAAAATATATATTCATCTTAGTGTTTAATTAAAATTTATACTCATATTTAATTAGCATAATTAATATATTGAATTTCATAAATTAATAGTTTTTTAACACAATTAAATAATTTTAGATTATAATAAATCTTTATTTTGACAAATTAAATATAGCATTACTACTATTTTAATTTTCTATTAAAAGATGCATTAATAACACAATTTATAGAGTACAATATAAAGTATCTCACAACGCAATCATCACTATAACCAATTTTAGAATAAAAAATCAATTTTTTTAAATCACAACTATATATGATTAATAAAAATTATTCCACCATTAATGAGCATAATACTAGCAAATCAGAGCAATGCAAATAATTTAACAAGTTAATCTATAATAGTGTGTGAATTTGGGTTACTATCATTTTCATTCTATCATACTAAAATCATCCCATTTGCACTACCCTCTGTTATGATGCTCTCCTTCATCATGCTCTGAGGGTAAGACCAATCCTGCATCCACCTCATATCAAATGTGTAGTTAGTTCAAATCATCATATATAAAATCAATGATACAAGACTAATAAGTATACATCTACAATACACAAAATAATCAAACATAACTATAACATCATGTATACAAATCATAAATATCATCATTCCCTACAATATATGTCATAGTGCTCAAATCAAAGTATTAAAGAATCAGTTATTAATCATTTCAAATCCATGGATTTAAAAGTAAAATCATAGGGTGAAATCAGAATGTAACATCCTCCCCCCTTAAATTGGTCATCATTCTAATGACACTTATTCAAATAATAGTTTCAAAATATCAAAAAAAATTAACTAAAATAATAACATAGTATCAAGTATCAATTATGCAAACAAATGTGAAAATAGCCTGAAGAACTCATCAAAGTCATCCAAAGTAGAAATATTCTTAAAGTATTGCTCCCACAAGACCTTGTATTATGACACTTCTCTATTATGCAAATGAAATTTGTCAGTGTCAATTACTTTGATTGGTTATACCATGAATACCCCAGGGTCTAGAACCTATAAAGTATTCCAATCTAAAACATACAAAGGATTAGCTATATACTTCTTGAGATATGATACATGGAAAATATTATGTAATAAAGCTAGTGTTGATTGTAATGCAATCTTGTACGTAATATAATTGACCACTTCTAACACTTCAAAGGGTCATACATATCTGGGTGATAGTTTTATTGACTTCTCAAACTTAATCAAGCTCTTTTGTGGCTTAATCCACAAAAACACTTCATCACCAACAGAAAACTACTTATTTGTCCTCTTCAAATCAATGCAACTCTTCTGTCTATCATTGGCCTAGACCAATATCTATTTAATTAGCTTGACTTTCTCTTTCATTTCAGAAAGCATCTCAGATATGAAGACTACCCTATCCTCTAACCTACCTAGACTAATTGGTGTCCTGCACCTCCTATCATATAGTGCTTCAAAAGGTGCCATCTTCAAAGCAGACTGATATTAGTTTTTATAGGCAAAATCAACTAATGGAATATAATCTTCTCATTTGTATTTTTGATCCATGCAATACATACATAAAATATCCTTAAGAACCTAATTTACTCGCTTTGTTTGTCCATCAATCTTTGGGTGATATGTGATTTTGAAGTTAAGCTATGTGCCTAAAGCTAAGTTTAGAGTAACCTAAAAATTGGAAGTCATTTTTGGATCATGCTCTGAAATGATCTTCTCTAGAAATCCATGCAACCTATTCACTTCCTTTACGAATCTCTTTGCAAGGGTAGATACATCATCTATCAAGCTACCTAGTATGAAATGATTCACCTTGGTTAGTTTATCAACAACTATCAAGACCATATCATGCCTACTCTATGACATTGGTAAAACTTGGAAAAAGTTTATACTGATCACCTCCCACTTCCACTCTAGTATATCATGCAAATATAGAAATCCATCTAGGTGCACATGTCTAGCTTTCACTTGCTAATATTTTAAATAGTGTGACAAAATATACCATATCTTTCTTGATTCCCTTCCAAAAATATAGAGGTCTAAGCTCTACCATGAGTTTTGTTACTCTTGAATGTCTCGAATATGGGGCATTGTGTAAATCTTTCAACACTGTGCTATGTAGATTCTCTTGATCGGGCACAAACATTATCTTATTGAAATGTAAGAGATCATCACTCTCAAAACTAAATATTTTATATCAAGGATCTTGGGTATTTTTAGACAATTCTTGTCTAACCTACTCATATTAATCATCTCTTGATGAGAACTTAACCACTTGATCTTTGAAAGTATTCCTAATAGTAGTTATAATTGTTATATATCTTCTACTACTAAAAGTGTTAACTACTCTATTCTCCTTAGCCTTGATGTAATTGATATCAAATTCAAAGTCAAAAAGGAACTCTAGCCAACATCTTTGATGAGAATTTAAATTTAGTTGGGTGAAGATATATTTGAGCCCCAAGTTATTAGTCTTGAGCTCAAATAGTTTTCCCAGTAAATAATGTCATCAAACTGGTAAAGCATGAATAATCAATGCAAGTTCAAGGTCATGAGGGGCATAATTCACCTCATGAGTTTTCAACTTCCTTGATTTAAAAGCTACCACTACTTCGTCCTGCATGAGAACTTCACATAAACCTTCTCCTAAAGCAGTTGTGATCACTGAAAACTATCCATTGGGATCAGGAACTCTCAACACTGGTGTTGATTGAAGTCTTATTTTCAACTCTTAAAAATCTAATTCACATTTCTTAGACCAGTTAATCTTTTGTTTTTTCTATTGCAAGGAGGTAATTGGATTAGCTATCTTGGAAAAGTTTGATATAAATTTTATATAATAGCTTGGTAACCCCATGAAACTCCTTAACTCATGGACATTTATAGGTGATGGCCACACCATAATGGCCCTTATCTTAGATGGATCTATAAAAATACCATTTGTAGAAATAATATGCCTTAAATATTTCACTTTTTTCTAAAAGAATGCACATTTAGACATTTTTCCATATAGCGTGTGCTTTCACAACTGTTGTAAAACTAGTTCCAGATGATGTAGATGTTCCTCTTCATCCTTAGAATAGATAATAATGTCATCCAAAAAGACCAAAACAAAGTGATCTAAATAGTCTCTGAGTATACTATTCATGAGATTCATGAATATTTTTGGTGTGTTGGTTAACCCTAAAGATAACACTATGAAATTGTAATGCCCATAGCAAGTCTTGAAAGCTACTTTTAGAATATCCTCATCCTGAATCCTCAACTTATGATATCCTAATCTAAGACCTATCTTAGAAATACCATTGCATCACATATTTGATCAAAAATATCATCTATATAAAGTAGTGGATACATGTTCTTGATAGTTGTCTTTTTTAGCATTTTATATTCAATGCAAAGTTAAAAGATACTATCCTTTTTCTTTATAAAAACAATTGGTGCACCCCATGGTGACACACTAGGCCTAATCAATCCCTATACCAATAGCTCTTGGAGTTGTGCCTTCAATTTGACCAATTATATGGTTGTTATCATATATGGTGCCTTAGATTTTGGCTCTGATCTAGGTATAACATTGATAGAGAAATAAAATTCTTGTTTAGGAGGCAAACCTGGTAATTCTTTAGGAAATGCATCATAGAAATCTTTAAGAAAAAGAAAATTTTTGAGAGATGGTTCCTTAGTTTCCTTATTTTCATTTATCTTGATGATAAATGCTTCGGATCCTTTTGCTTGATCCCTTTTGAGTTATATTGCAATAAATTCCTGAGCCACAACTCTCTCTTATCACCCTGCAGTTGGGTCTGATTCCCAAAATCATCAAGAAACTCAACCTTCTTCAAGTAGTAGTCAAATTTGGCTTTGTGCTTAGTAAGCCAGTTGACTCCTAGAATCATATCATATGATCTCAATGGTGCTACATGTAAATCTACTACAGTTGTGAATTCAAGCAATTCAATCACTGCTTCGATTAGGCATTTGTCAACTATGAATTTAGAGTCATTTTCATAATGTATTGACCATGTATTTTCCATATATTTAGATTTTCTAGGAAACTTGCTAAGCATTATAGGCACTATAAAACATTTAGTATCCCCTATATCTATCAAAATAGAAACTAAATGTTTAAACAAAATACTTGATAGTTTTATAGGTGATGCCAAAAATTTAACTTATTGATTATCAATTGCTGCATGAATACACTACTAAAAATTTCCCTACTGAGGGTTTGGGCCTTTGTTATTTGACTTTTCATGAGGACATTCACAAGCATAATGATTTCCTCTGTAATTAAAACAACCACCTGGTGGTCTTTTTCTGTCAGTTTGAGAGTTTCCCTAGAAACCACCCTTGGAGCCATTACCTAGTTTCTTGTTATTGGATCCACTATTGAATTTTGTATTATTATTCTTGAATTGTCCCTTGGAGTCTCTACTCCTTTTATTCTAGTTCCTCTTCTTGAAGTTTGTCTTGGAACCATCAAACTTTTTACTGAACTTTTCCCTGACCTAAGCTAGAGACTTTAACTTCTTCCCTGTTTCACTACCTTCTCAAAAACCTAGTCCATAGTAGAAGGCCCATGAAGATATACCTCACCTCCTATTTGGGCTTTCAATCTCATAATAAATTTCTTAATTATGAACCTTTCATCAACTTGGTACTGAGGCACATATTTTTTTATAAGTTGGTAAATTGCTCCCTATACTCATTCATCAAAAACTCTCCTTGCTTCAAATTCTAAAAATATATAAGCTTTTGATCAAAGTAAAGTTATGGAAACCATTGTGACTTGAACAACATTATGAACTGCCCCCAAGTTGTGGTGTTTGAGTTAAGGTTTATCTCCATATTTTTGTTATCCCACTAAATCTTTATTTCACCAGCCAACTGGTATGCTCCCCAAACTACCTTAGTAACCTTAGATTAGTTTCAAATCTCAAATTACTTCTCCATCTCAGTCAACCATGATTTCGCTCCATATCCTAAAATAGTCCCATCAAACTTTGATGGACTCACCTTCTTCATATCCCTAGATGGCTCTGCAACTTCTTGAGCTCTCACATCCTATTAATTCTCTTGTTCAATAGGGTGCTCAATAGGTACTTCCTGACATTCTTCCTCACCATGACTGTGAAACTCTTGTTTTAGGGCTATAATTTGATCCCTAGTTTCACTCATGACTGGGATTAATTGATCCAACTTTGTTGATTGATCAGCAGCAACCTAGTTAGGATCAATGGGTGGGTTATTTTTATTTGAAGGGCCCTCCCCTGATACTCTTATTTGCACCATTCATTCTTATTAGTGAAAAAAATAATGTGAAAATGTTAGCAGACTCATTATTCTAAGAGTTTGAGTCTAGGCTCTGATACCACATGATACAATCAGGCTATAAGTACTAAAATAAAAGTAGTAAATTTATAATAAAAAAATTACTTTCTCAATCAAGTATTGTATTTAAAATTATAGAATCACAATATATTATCATAATAGATAAACATCAAATTTTGACTTTAATTTCTAATGTAACATAGAGTGTTACAACTTCATGAAAGGAAATACATAATGACACAACTACAGATGGTCTCATAATATGATGATTATTCAAGTAAATAACATTACATTTATAAATTTAATATGCATTTAGCCTTATATATAATATGAAGATAACCAACTCTCTAGAGTTTGATTTGTATCAACTCATGTATCTTTGATAACCTCAAGTGTTGTCTCTAAGAATGTATTGTTGTAGAGTAGAGAGAGCATCACTTGAGCATTTTACCACTTCAATCATAGACCAATCATCCCCTGCATAATCCCTTATCAAGGAATGGCCCTCTCTACATAGGTAGATATAATGGTGCAAAAATCTAAAATGAGACATGTTAGTACCCCATGTGCTGTAAGATTCCACTACATGATGTGTATCACAAAGAAAAATACATTTTTACTATGATATCACACAACATGAAAACCATACATAATAATTGACAATCTTAATATAACATTACTTTGGCTAAAGTTTTTAAATAACATATGATCATTCGAATCAATCAAATTCATAATATATCACTTGATTGAGATATCCATACCCATCATTGGTGATGCTAACCAGGATTGAGAAATTGTCTCACTACTTGGGTAGTATCATCAATGCAGGGCCCATAATATACATAAAAGATAGATAATTCAAAGAATAAGCTCACCATATAGGTAAAATAATTTAAGGATCATGATCACATACATGCAATATCTTATATAAATAAGTATACCTTGACAAAACTATACCAACCAAATATGTCAACAAAAGTCTATATTACTTAATTACAATAGATAATTTCATGCATAATTAAATTATTTGTACAAAAGAAGTATATTTAAGAATCAAATATTTTTCAAATATTTTTTAGAATGATTAAATTTGGTTTCCCCTAAAACTAATAAAATTTGGAAGGAAAGGCTCTAATTATCAATTTTTCAAAATTTTAAAATAACAAAAATATGTATTACCACATATTAATAATTTTCAAACATATTTTTTTGATTTCTTTATAAGCCTTATAATATATTTCATTTCACATAAAAACCCCAAATATTAAAAAATAAGATAAAATCCCCTGCCCCTATATAATTTAATCAAAGAGTTTAAAATAATGCCGACAATCAAATTGTATGTTCCAGGGTAATTGACTTATATTTATTTCAAAAAAAAAAATTATGATAGGTTTTAAATAAGGAAGCTTGTTATAATCACATAGGGGGATTATGATTAATGAACTTATTAATCCACTACATAATTTTGACTATATATATTTATACATTAATAGTAATCTATGTTAAAATCATTTATATAACTTTTTAATTATAAATTATACTTTAATAATAAAACCAACTAAATGTATAATAATAATAATAATAATAATAATAATAATAATAATAATAATAATAATAATAATAATAATAATAATAATAATAAGTGTGGGTCTCCCACTACACTTCCAGTCAATTCATCATAATATCAATTGTACACCAACCATGATTTTGTGATGGAACTGAAGAAAGCCACTTTCTTTATATTCTTTATATATACATTCTGTCCAGACATGGAGTTAAATGCATATTAGTAGTCTATTGAAAATGTAGGGGACTTTATGAGTCCATTGAAAACCTTGATTGAAATGGGATGCAGTTCTATTGTAATAGTTGAGATAAAAAAAGAAAAGAATAGAACTTGATATGGTAATAACATTAATTTTTGCTAGACGAACAGGTTACTTTCAGACATTCAAACCCTAGACATGGTGATAACAAGTATTGCATGAAGGAAAAGAATAAGGCAAGATCAACAGTCCAAGTACATATGCATTAAATATACGTATTGACCAAAAATGGGAATAAAATCATATTGTAGGCTAGTGAAATTGTAGAGGTGCATTCTATATCTATTGGAAACCTTGGTTCAAAAGGGACACAGCTCCACTAGTATTGAAATGGTTGGGCTAAAAGGAAAAGTGGTGATGTTGATCTTGGGCTGAGTTAAAGAAAATAAAGGAACATATAATTGGAAAAGTAATTAAAATAATTTTTATTGACATTTTTCTTAATTTATCTAACACTATCGAGTCACTACATCCTCTAATAAAATAATTTGGGTTAATATGGAAAGAATTCTAGTTTCTAAAGAGAGACTACCAAAAATATTTCCCAAAATTTTCTAAAGGGTTTACTCACATATTTCACAGAGTTTCCCTAATTTTGATATACTCTATAATCCAATTTTTTTTCAATACAAAATACACCATTAAAATAATTATAGTACCCACCTGGTAAACTTTTCTTTTTGTTGTAAATAAAATTTTTGTTTTGCTTCCAAAGCCTTCTTTATTATTCCCACTTCCATCTCTCTTTCCCTCTATATTTTTCATGCCCTTTTTTTAATTTTCCAATCTCCCCTTAAAACTATTTACTCCTAATTTCTCTTTATTTACATGCCACTTGAAACCAAAGTTGTAGGCTTTGTTCTCCATAATTAATTAGGAGTCCCACAAGTAATTATTAGATAAATTTCTAATTTATCTCTCTTGATTTTCAAAGTTAATAATAAGATAACTCAATTTCACTTTTTCAAGTAAAGTTATCATAAAATTTCATGCATTACTAATTAATAATGAATTCCACTTGACTAATACCAAAAAGTCTTTTAAAAAATATGTTCATCCTAGTGTTTAATTAAGATTTATACTCATATTTAATTATCTTAATTAATATGTTGAATATCATAAATTAATAATTGTTTAATACAATTAAAGAATTTAAGATTATAATAAATCTTTATTTTGAAAAATTAAATATAGCATTACTAATATTTTAATTTTCTATTGAAAGATGCATTAATGACATAATTTATAGAGTATAATATAAAGCATCTCACAACATAGTAATCACTATAACCAATTTCAGAATAAGAAATCATACCTTTTTAAAGCACAACCAAAATATGATTAATGCAAATTATTCTAGCATTAACAAACATAATAATAGCAAACCAGATTAATGTAAATAATTTAACAAGTCAATCTCCAGTGGTTTGTAAATTTAGGTTACTAGCATTTCCATTATGTCATACTATAATCATCTCATCTGCACTACCCTCTCAGATGATTCTCTCCCTCATCATGATCTGAGGGTAAAACCAATCATGTATCCACCTCATATCAAATATGTAGTTAGTCTGAGTTATTATATATAAAATAAATGATATAATACTAACAATTATACATCTACAATGCACAAAATAATCAAACACAATTGTAAAATCATGTATATAAATTATAAATATCATTATTCCCTAAAATATTTGTCAGGGTGCTCAAATTAAAGCATTAAATAATTAGTTATTAACCATTTCAAATCCATAGATTTAAAGGTAAAATCATAGGGTGAAATTAGGATGTAACATTATTGTAAGTTGTGTCTTACTAATGTTATAACTATTTGTGAAGTTAAGGATTAAGAGTCTTAAAGGAGGGTATAAACTCTTTGGTGAGTCATTACAAGTGAAATTACTTTAGAAGGGATTTTTAAAAGTTTGTGTGAGAAGGTTGAAAGGCTAGGGAACCTATACTTTAATCTATTATCCATAGATTGGAGTATAGACCTAGGTTCAGAGCTTAGGGAAACAAGACCACGGTTATTATTTAAAAAGGTCAAACTTTATCTTGAGTAAGGAGATCACAGGCCTCAAAAATAATTAAGAATATATTGAGTTAAGCTTGTGAAACCATATGAATAATATAATCTCATTGGTATTACAAGACCAATCTAAGAGGATAAGAATATTGGTAAGGTCTAGAGTGAGAACAGATCTAGGAGAGAGTGATTATATACCTATAAAGTAAGAGTGTGATTTTTCAAAACTATAGTGAAGAGGATTGTGAATCAGAGCATAAAGAAAGAAACCTAATAAGTTTTAAGTGGATCAAGATTTGACCATTAAAAAGTGACAAAGATAGTCAGCAAGTACAAAGGACCTTAAGTTCAGACAAAAACAAGTAAAATGTGAACAAGTGTGGGTATGAGGTCTAAGAATCATCAAATTAGGCTAATGGTATTGACCATTGACATCATTAAGGATAAATATGGATGAGAAGGGATTGAGTAGAGATGATGATAAAGTCGTTAGGGATGATGAAAGATGGTGAAGGTCAATGAGGGAGTGATTAGGGATGATGAGGGAGTGATTAGGGATGATGAGGGATGGTGAGGGTTAATTACAAAATGATTAGGGGTGATGAGGATGAGAAAGGAGTGATTAGGGATGATAAGGGATGATTAAGCAATGATTAGGTATGATGAGGGATGGTGAGGGTCAATGAAAGAGTGATAAGGGATGATGAGGGAATGATTATAAATGAAGATTAATGGTGAGGTTCAATAAAAGAGTGATTGGGGATGATGAAGCGATGATTAGGGACAATAAGAGAGTGATTGGGGATGATGAGGGAGTGTGAGATTCAATGAGGGAATGATTAGGGATGATGATATCAAAATTGATTTCCCAGGCTCTAGTGAATGTGTTGACACTAGATTTATTAAACATTATTAATAGGTGGACTATCGAGCCTCATAAAAATGGTAGTGTGGGTGTCAATCTAGTCACTACTTTTCATTAAAATTGAATGACATAATTTTATTCATTCTCATATTTGTAAGCAAAGTGTGTCTTTCATCATTCTTCATTTGGTTGATTTTCACAACATATTTTTGACTCTATAATTTTAGGCATTGACATTTGAGATGAAAGGTTGGAGGCACATTTATAATTTTTTATTATTACAATTTGAAGGTACTCTTATTAATTTTCATGTTTGCAACTGCATTTATCTATTTAGTATTTACATTATTTTTTATAAGGTAAGGGAAATGTAAGCCCTGGTATACACTTAAGATTAAATGGATCGTTATTTATTTCTTTTTAACTTCCTTGTTTTATGGTATTAACTCTCAATTTCACTTGCTGCAGTGGAAATTTAACCATGTTATTCCCTTACTCTTTTACTTGACTAGGTTGGAAA
This sequence comes from Torreya grandis, assembly GCA_037957365.1. Lineage (NCBI taxonomy): Eukaryota > Viridiplantae > Streptophyta > Pinopsida > Cupressales > Taxaceae > Torreya > Torreya grandis. The sequence continues at coordinate 640,836 of JARHVA010000008.1, forward strand.
TCAAAGTGAACAAAGTGGGTGAGGATATGTTTTTAATTGTTGCATCGGCTATGAACCTTTTCTCTCTAAACAATAATTTATCTTTTACTCTCTTTTTTAGAATGTGCCTATCAAATTTCAATGTTACATTCTTAAAACACTATACACAATGGTTTTAAGAGGAGTTGATAATTCTTTATATGTCTATATACTATAATAAAGATCAATTTCTATTTAAGTTTTATTTCCCATGATTTGATAGAATTCCATTGTAAGCTAATTCATCTTATAGATATAAAATCTTCTTCTATGACATTAAAAACCAAAAAATTGTTTTTAAGTTTTTAAATTATCATTTCCCATCATACGATGTGATAAGTGAACAATATAATTCTTTTAAAAAAAATTATGTCCAAGAGTTAAACTAAATGGAGCTTTGATTTTTTTCATTTTATGGTGGTACCAATCTATCATTGTGTTAATAGGAAGGACACCTCCTTTGTTCCATCACTCATTTCTTTGTCCTTAATTTCAGAGAGCTAAACAGACTGATTATTATGATAGACAATCAAATGTTGACAGTGGAATATTTTAATAACTTATATGTTATGTTTTATGTTTTATCGCCTTTCTTTCTTGTAAGTGCTTATTTGAAATGTACTTTTTCTATTAACCTATTATGGTTACTATTCCATATTAATAATATATTTTACACCGGAAGCATCTTCATTCACAGTGGTTTGCCTCTATTTCATGTAAACACATTATTAGTAAACTAATAAATCATATAGTGCCACTTCCCCATTAGAGATACATACATATTTAAGGGGTATGCCAAGAAAATCTTAATAAATATCAAAATATTAATTTTAGATAATAATGAGTCATGCTCACATTATTGAACAAGATAAAGTGGCAGCTGGTGTTTAAATTAAAAAGTGACAGTCATCTGCAAATTAAGAAGCCTCTGATATAAATAAATATTTGAATTTAATGTTGATCACATAATAAATTTTCTAGTTGGGCACCGATTTGGGTGGGAAGTGTGACGGAAGGACAAGGGCAACTTCTTAGATAGCCTTTAATTTGTCAAAAAGTTTAGCAAATAGCAACTTCTTTTGACCTAACATAGTCGCTACAAAATAAAGTAAAAATTAAGAGGAGTTCCAAAATAAGATTTAATAATTAAATATATATAGTAACATCTAATTTTTTATATCTAATTATTTTTTATTATTTGGTAGGTATAAGTACTATATAATTTAAAATGTCTTAAAATAAAATAGAATATGATTTCATTTATATCAATAATATCTCTATTATTATATTATTTTATTATATAGAAATTATATTTTAGTATTTATATGAAAAATATGAAAGTCAAAAATGAGAAATGAGAGTCATGTGCTAAGTGAAATTTACTTAAAAACCATCACATAAAAATTTCTTGACGGTAAAGGATGGTTGTCAAATTTAACCCCTAGCTGGAAATCTGCCTCCAAACTCTAGTGCAATGACAAGGACTAAAGGCATTCCACAACACTTATTTTTAAATTTTATACTTTAATTCATAAATTAAAATATAATGTTAATTTTCAAATAATGTAGTATTTATTAATGATAGATTGTTAAAATTAATTTTATATATATATATATTATATTAAAATTATAAAAATATTTAAATGAATTATAAAATTTAAATTTAAAATAAAATTACAAAATTTTATTGATTTTATTAAAAGTAATTATGAAATCATAATTTGTATAATTATAAGATAAAAAGAAACCTAGTTTTACAAATTCAATTGCAAACTTATTACAAATCAAATAATAAAATTGTGATCTTATTAATGTGGATATAGAATTAATTTTAAAATTTAAAAATGAATAAATAATTTAATTAAATAACTATAAAAAAATGATAAATAAAATGTAATTATTAAAATATTAAATTGATTTTTTTTTAAATTTATTATAATTCTTATAAATAAATTTTAATTCAAAACATCTTTTGAATAGATAAACTAAAATTAAATTTAGCATAGATTAATTTTTAGATATATATATCTAAAAAAATTTAAAATATTTTTTAATTTAATTTATAGAAAATTAGTTTTACATCACTATGTAATAAAATGTATTGTAAATAAATTTAATTATTTTTAAATCATTAAACTTAAAATTAATTGTATAAATAATTATTATCGTATAATAATAATTGATTATATTATATATATATATATACAATCTAATATTTGATATGTCGTGAATCTAAACATAGTTATAAAAAAAATGAGAAAAATAAATAAAGAACCATGCAAACAAAAATAAAAATATGAGAGCAAATAGATAATGCTCCCTAGAATTGTCAAAACACTCTTCTGCACTCTAGAACCGCCAAGTCATGTTTCTATGATCTATCAAAAATATAAAATCTAATTTTATAATCATGTTTATTAGCTTCAGGTTGTTAGTGTAATATTTTATTAATATAAGTTAACTTATCTATATTAAGTGTTCTTGTCACACTTATCTAAGTTTATATAATTTTATTTTTTTTTAATATAAAACAATTATATATGTTTATCATGTGGTCAATAAGAAAATTGAATTAAAAAAATAGAATTTGAAAAATTCAAAATGATAATTAAAAGTCATTGCATCTTTTTATAATAACATCAATAAAATAAAATGACATCTTTCATATAAATTATTAACACCACCAATAAAATAAAATAACATCAATAAAATAAAATAACATCTTCTACATAACTTAAGGATTTCATTCTATTACAATACTCTTTATTTATCCAAATCATTCACTCATATCAACAGATTACAAGATTTTGAAAAATCAAAAATGTTTATCTTTTAATTATTCATATCAACAGATTACAAGATTTTGAAAAATCAAAAACGTTTATCTTTTAATTAAAAAAATAGAGAATGAAAAATCTGAAAGGATCACTGTAAGGACAACTAAGGCCCAAAGTTTTTTGAAGTTCAGTTGATTGAATCCTTCAGAATCAATCAATTAGAGAATCCAGCATAGATTTCACATCGATTTGCAAATTTAATGCAATTTAGCAAAATACAAGAGTTGGAATCCGCGGTCAAGAAAAACCATCCAAAAAATATTCTATGTCAAAAGAGAAATCTTCAATAAATAAGAGCATTGGTTAAAATATTCTGTTGGTGTGGTTTTGGGTCCTCCTGTTGTGCTCTCTGTAAGGAAAACAGAGAAAGGAGGAGGACTCTTCGGTTAAAAATGGGATGGGCAATAGCTGTGAATGGAGGTGCAGGGATTGATCCCTGTCTACCTTTGGATCGTCAGCAAGAGGCCAAAGATGCGCTCCTGTTCTGCCACCAATTGGGTGTGTCTTCTCTCAAGGCTTCTGTTCCTGCCATATGCTTTTGAAAAGCATAAAAAAACACTTCAAACATCATTTGAATGCTTCAAACAAGACCCACATGAGATCAGGCATTGCAGAGTCTCTGCAACATTGCAGCTAAAAGAAAGAACATCATATGAATTCAATTCATTTCTTAAACTGAGTAGGGCTTAAGATTGCTTACAACTAATTCAACAACATCAATGGCTCAGGTCAGGTATGCCCACATGAACCTATAACTTGTACAAAACATAGCTTCTCACCACCTTAAAAAAAAGAACAGGAATCAACACCACCATAAACCAACAAAACCACCACCTTTTGACAAACATAAACACCATTCCAAGCATCAGATGAATGCTTCAAACAACACCCACACAAGATCAAGCATTGCGGAGACTCTGCAACACTATAGTTCAATCAATGGATTATATGAAAAAAAGCCAAAAGCAGAGGGCCGCTTACAAGAAGTGTCTACAAATATATCTGCCGTGTCCATAACCTGCACACCATGACTCTCAAATCATATACCCACATGAACCCAAAACATACTTTCATATAAACAGACCTTACAACCACCTTACTAAAGAACATCATAAGCACCACAAACCAATCCATCCGTCACCTTCTGACAAACATAACAAAATCACTCCAATCATCATCTGAATGCTTCAAGTTCAAACAATACCCACATAAATTTTTAAATCAGGCATTGCAAAGACAACATTACGATTCAATCAATGGACCATATGAATTTTTCCTCTTTAACTAAGGAGGGATCATGATTGCTTACATCAAGGGTCTGCAATATATCTGCCATTTTCAGCATCTGGCTCAAATCACACATACCATATAACCCAGAACAAACTTTCACAAAAACACGACTTCCTACCACTTTATGAAAAAGCATCAACAAATCCATTCACCACCCTCTGACACAAATACAAAAAACCATTACAATCATCATCTGAATGCATCAAACAACACCCACATAAAATCAGGCATTGCAGAGACTCTGCAACATTACATTTCAATCAAAAGATCAACTATGGAGGGCAAATGAATGCTCACAACAATATCTACCATGTGACTCAAATCACAGAGGACACACACCCACATGAATCCAAACTATACTTTTACAAAACAAATCTTCCCACCACATTTTGAAAAGCATAAAAAACACTTCAAGCATCATTTGAATGCTTCAAACAACACCCACATGAGATCAGGCACTGCAGAGACTCTGCAACATTGCAGCTAAAAAAAAGACCATCATATGAATTCAAATCATTTCTTAAACTGAGTAGGGCTTAAGATTGCTTACAACTAGTTCAACAACATCAATGGCAGGAACAGAAGCCTTGAGAGCAGACACACCCAATTGGAGGCAAAACAGGAGCGTATCTTTGGCCTCCTACTGACGATCGAAAGGCAGACAGGGCAGGAACAGAAGCCTTGAGAGCAGACATACCCAATTGGAGGTAAAATAGGTGCGCATCTTTGGCCTCCTGCTGACGATCCAAAGGCAGACAGGAATCAATCCCTGCACCTCCATGCACGGCTATTGCCCATCCCATTTTTAACCGAAGAGTCCTCCCCCTTTCTCTGTTCTCCTTAGAGAGAGAACAACAGGACCCAAAACCACACCGACAGAAGGCAAGCGACCACTCCGTAATCAGAGTAGGAACCAATGCTCTTATTTATAGAAGATTTCTCTTTTGACATAGAATATTTTTTGGTGGGTTTTTCTTGACCGCGGATTCCAACTCTTGTATTTGCTAAATTGCATTTAATTTGCAATTTATCGATGTGGAATCTATGCTGGATTCTCTAATTGATTGAATCCCAAAGATTCAATCAATAAAACTTTGGGACTTAGTTGTCCCGTCTAGTGCATTCTAGTTTCTTTAACATGACAATGTTACAAATGAGTTAGAGATAGAGATTATTATAGTGGAATAATATCTTTAATGTATGTAGTTGGTATGATTTTGAAGATGTCATTTTGTGTTGTGGTATTGTTATTAGCAGATGTTAAAGTGATTTATAGTGATTTTTTTAGATTTTTTGTACAATTTTGTTTGGTTAATATCTTTAGAAAATGATTTTCGTGTGGATTTGTTTGATTTGTGTTATGGTATTGTTAGTGGTGGATGTCAAAGTGACCTACAGTGATCTTTTCACAATTTTCATGCAATTTTGTTTGGTTAATATTTTTAGAAAAAACTTTTTTCGTGCAATTTTGTTTGGTTAATATTTTTAGTAATTTATATAGTAGACGTCACTTTATTCTATGATGGTGTTAGTGGCAAATGTTAAAATGACTTATAGTGATCCGTTTGGATTTTTCATTTTCTATTTTTTATATCACTTTATTTCATGATATTGTTACTAGAGGATATCAAAATAAGTTATAGTGATCCTTTCAGATTTTTCATTGTCTATTTTTTTAATTAAAAGATAAATATTTTGATTTTTGAAAATCTTGTAATATGTTGATATGAGTGAGTGATTTGGATAAATAGAGAGTATTGTAATAGAATAAAATCCTCAATTTATGTAGGAGATGTTATTTTGTTTCATTGGTGGTGTTAATAATTTATGTGAGAGATGTCATTTTGTTTTATTGGTGTTATTATTAAAAGATGTGATGACTTTTAGTTATCATTTTGAATTTTTCAAGTTCTATTTTTTTAATTATATGTGTTTATTATGTGATCAATAAGAAAATTGAAACGTGTTCTTGTTAAGCTATATACATCCTTCCTTTCATCATACATTACATTGGTTTCTTATATGAGATATTCTACGTCTCACATCATTTTATCCTCTTCTCACCTCTCTTATTTTCTCATGTCAATTATGTTTTGATTCTAATTTGACTCTTCGTAAGTCAAATCTCAATATCAGAGTCGTTGCAAACTAGCTCTACAGAGTACAATTGTGTTTTTTAATTAATTTAGAGGAATTTTTTTACCAATTGTGTTTTTGGGTGATTTAGCCTCTAGTAGTGAGTTTGAAAGGGTTCACAACCCATAGATTGATTGTAACTTTGCTAGAGGTTTGTAGACTATTTCCAAAGAAGTTTTGGGGGTGGCTACTATTATTTGTCAAAATTTGTTGGAAGGTCATACAATCCATATGCCCTATGATACATTTTTATTTTTTGGCCAAAAAAATAGTTTTGTATGACCATAGAATTTGTAAGGATTGTATAGATCCTATGGTTGCAACCTCATGTTGTTGTTTGTTACTATGCAGGCATCTTTACAAGCTCATATCTTGAGATTCGTAAAGTATTTTTAGGTGTTATTTGTTTTTAAAATGTATGATTTTTCCTATAAAACCTATTTTCAAAGTCTTATTTGATTCATATTGTACATAATTATAGATTTCAATCTATTTTCCTATCTTTCTTTATAATTATGGCATTGTAACTCATACTATGAAATTGTAAATAATTGTTAGAATTCTAAATCGGTTATTATGTATTAGAATATAGTATTTTATCATTGAATGGGGTAACACTTATTTTTTGGGTACATTGGTTTTGGTTTCAAACATTATATTCAAAAATAATTGTAGAAACCACATAGTTATAAGCAATTTTGGGGTTTCTCATCTTTTGAGTGTGTTTCACTTTGAGGTTAATTCCAAAGATTATTTTATTTCTTTATTATAATGCCTTCATGCCAAGACCTCAACACCCTCACACATGCCATTAATATCCTATATCCATAAAATTATATGTTACCATGTGAAGTATGTGTACTTCAGGAGGATATAGTTAAATTAGCTAAAGAGAATAGAAAAAAATCTGCCCTTTATCTCTCACTCATTTCTATAAAATTTGACCTCATTCACTCATTATGAAAGATACATTTTCACACTTACAATGTGAAATTGACATGATGGACACCCTTTCTATTGAGCCTAATCCATCATGTGACACATTACATGTTCCTAATTTTGGTACACATCCTTTTAATGATATTTTATATGATGATATACTAGGTCATCAGTTAACTTCTGTGTTTGGTGCCCCTGTTGTTACACCTATTTCACCACCCACTTGAAATCCACTTGCATATGGGATTAACTTATTTTGGAATCACATCATTGATTTTGGCTCTTGTATAGTCCATTCCATGGGTCACCTTCACAAATGTATTGGTAAAAACTTCTAGAGAACAACTTCCCCTTCCATATTATTTACTAGATTTTTTTTCAAGGCATTGGCTATTGATAATGTATTTATTCATCAAAACCACTTCATACAAGTTCAAATCCAAATTTTTCTCACTCCACTCTTAATGAAAAAATAGAGCGACACATGAAATCCATTGGGCATTTTCCTAATCACTTAAAATTTTATTAATGCTCAAAATTTTGGCATATCATGCAAGTGAATTTACACACTCGCTCAAGGCACAAAGAAAGAGACCACTAAAACATGATTGTGTTATTTGTAAAGATAAAAACCCATAAACCTTATAAGCTCTTGAATCATGGTGCAAGATGACACTTGGTCTTATTAAACAGTAAAAATATATATGATAAATACTCAATAACTAAACACAAGCGTGAACATTATTAACTTAATAAAAACCATAAAATATGAAAACAATTATTAAGGAAAGCTTTTATTTATTTTCATTAATGATTAGTTTACATGAATATTCAAAACTTGGTAAGTTTAAATTTTCAATGGTAATAATATGAATTCCAATAACATAACAAAAAATATATATTCAACAAAAAAAATGAAAGCATCAACAACTTGATCTATGAATCAAGATGGGATTTTATATGTTCAAGAAAACACATTGTGGTTACATTCATTAAATGTGTGACCTATAAAAATTAAAAAAACTATCTAATAATAATCATGTAACTGATTTACATTGACTTTTTTTGACTAAATATTTTAATAAATTCACACAATGTCACACTAGATCCATTCAAGAGCATTTCATGTAATGGATTGTCTTTATGTCATCATGCCTAAGGACTCATTTTTCAAGAATCGTGAATTGATGTTCCTCATTTTCTTACTCCATGGTTTAAGCATCCTTCTTCCCATTCATTTTTTTTTTTTTTGTGCCAACCAAATTGTTATTGTTTGTGTATGTCAAGACTTGGTAGATCCTCTTGATCTTAGTGCTCCCAAGTTTCTAGGTACATCAACACAACTGCTTCTTCATGCATTGTTGAGCTCAATGCCACTATACTAGAATTCAAAATTGGGGCTTTACCTAAATTCTTTGTGCCTTATTCCCTTTTTATACATATTATTCTTTCAAAATGTGTACATCTCTTGTGCCCTTTGAGTTCTCCACAAAATCAAGTGCATTTCCATATTTGACAAAAAAAAGGGCCTAACATCACCCCACACTAGCTATTTTTTATGTCCTTGGATAAACCTTCAATTTTGACCCACTCTTCTAAATATTCTGGCCATTTCCTATAAATATCATCTTCATACGTGACCCATATTGTGAGTGTGGTTTGAATGAATTCCAATTTATTAAACATTTGCATGGTTACTTTTTTTGGTGTGAGTGGCTCATCATTATTCTCATGTTTCTTAAACTTTGTTGCTAGTATCTATAGGGAAATCCTTTCACATACCTCATGCACTATGGTTTCTCCATCTGTCCTTTTGCACTACACAACTTTGAAAATATTTTATAATTCTTGGCACTTCTCCTCAATCAAATCTCCCAATCCATCTTTTTTCATTTTATGATCACATAGTAGGTGGGCATTGATGAACTTCATTTGGCATGTAAATATCTATAATACTAGGTCTACCAGGTCCATTTTAGCTTAGATCTTAACCTTCATCTTTTAACATCTTTGAAATTGCTCAATCTTTCCCCTTTTATCATTATCTTGCCTCTTATGTGTCGGTTCACTTTCTCATCTTCTTTAACAATTAGACAACCATCATAACTAGTTGGAGGATCGATGTTATTCCTTTAAATTTAACTCCATCCATCATAGTTGATTTTTCTTGAAAGATCTTCTTGAAATTTTTAAAAAATTATATCTCCATGATAGTTAGTTTATGTTCTACCACTATGCACTTTTTGTCGGCCTTGTCTAATTGTTTCTTTTTTATTTCTCATAGTTGAGATGTTCAATAAATTTTAGAATGCCACCTCCAAACCCAATCATATCAGTGCACATACCACTTGGACTTCCATAATATTTTTTAGGTATACGTACATAATTTTTGAATCTCTATCCATTGTGTATGTATCCTATGAATACACATAATTATTTGGTGCCTCAAATGAAAAATCATATAGATGTGTGTCAAAATTAAAGAGAGTTACTTTCAAGTTTTCTCTAAAGTTATTTCCTTGCACAATGTGCTATATAAAAATAAATTTTCATTGGGTATATTATTTTACAACTTCTCCCTTATTATATTATCCTCATGTTCATTACTTTATTATTATGATTGCATGTATTTGTCCATAGACTCTGATGTTGAAGATATGTAACTCAAGCCATGTGGCATGCCTAATTTTTGTGCACTATCCTTGGCTCCTTTGTGTTTTGATGCTTCAACATTATATATTTATATCTCCTTACATTTGTCAATTTATTCTTTTGTTGTTTCCCTTTTTTCCCTATTATTTCATCTTTATGCCTTATCATTTCATCTTTTTCCCTTACTCCACCATCTTTATTTTCTTCTTTTGTCAACCCATCAACTAATTTTTTAAGAGATGTAGAATTTTATTTTGATTTGCATAAGATTTTAATTTTTATATGAGTGTCTCTTTTTATGTTTATCACATATATTTGTAAGGCCCTTATCCCCAAATCTTGGTCCCATTTAACTTTTAAGATGTAAGGACTCATCACCGAAGACCAAGATAGGTGGGCAAGGTTACGTATTTTTTAGTGTGCTAATATTTTTTTCGTAGAGGGGATTGTAAGAGGAGATTCTACCATGGAAAAGCTTCTAGACTAGGCTATAGGTTATGATTTTATAAGCTTTGAAATAAGGTGTAGGGAAATATAGGTATACTCTGCTTGTAATAACTAAGACAAGAACCAATGTAATTTGATTTTGAGAATGTCTTCCATAGGATAATAGGATAACCATGAAAACTTAATTGAGATGATAAGTTACACTTTTAAAGTTTTTATTATGCAAACTAACAACCAAGTAATCACCAAAATAACATTTGATATGAAAGACAAAAGATAAAGAATGGAAAATTCAATGCAATGAGGAAAATCTTATATGCAATGATTAAATATAAAAGCATTTAAGGTGAAATGAGTTCATGAACTCACTGAATTCCTTTCCCTCCAAAGTGCATAATCGATAGGCTCCATTATTGAATTCTTCAATCCCCATATATGGTCCCAACCAATTGTGCCTAAATTTATGGCCTTATCCTTTATTTTTATCCATTATATTATCAAGTCTTGGGACAAATTCTCCTGCTTGTATAGGATGCTCATGAATATCATGTTATATTGTCAATGCATGCGATCTACATCAGTAATGTGATTTTTTACAGCCATGATCTAGTGTTATTATAAGGTCTCTAACTACTCTAATCATGTGTTTATATACTCTTAATTGTCAACAAGACCTTGAAAAGATACACATGAGCTAGGTATTTCCACCTCAAAGGGTAGAATTGATTTAGATTCAAAGATAATAGAATATAGGGTTACCCCAATGAGGATACAAATACTCATTCTATAGGCCCATAATGTAAGGTAGAGCTGAAACTACCAATCTATTTTATTATTTTTAACCATTTTGACTAAGATTGACTTTAAGGTTTTATTAGTGGCTTTGACTTGGCCATTGGCTTGTGGATAGTAAAGAGATGTTGTATGGTGAGAAATGGAAAATTTATTATGCACTTCATGGATCTCAAAGTTTTTGAAAGTAGACCCATTATTTATGACTATGACATGTATAACTCTAAACTGAAAAATGATTTGATTCAGAATAAATTTAGTGATGATTGATCTGATAGTAATTTTAAAGGCATAACTTCTTACCACTTAGTGAAATACTCAATGTTCATGATGATTAAGTGATGACCATCTAAGGAAGTAAGAGAAAGCCTGCTAATCAAATCTATAACCCAATTAAAAGAGGGTTATGAAGTAATAATGATTACAAAGACCTAGTAGGGATGTGAATCTTATGAGATAGATGTTGACACTTCTCCCACTTTTATACGTAATCAATGTCATCATGTTTGAGAGTGGGATAAAAGTATCACATCCTATGGATCTTACAGGTAGTTACATGGCCATAGAAGTGTCCATCACAAATGTCATTATGGCCATAGACATTTTCTAATTCCTCTTGATCGACACACATCAATAACATGTCATCAAAGGCTTTACAATAAATAACTTCATCTAGAATGAAATATTTAGATGAAATGATGTGAAGGTACTACCTCTATTGTGAGTTGTAACTCTCGAGATAAACATGATCAACTAAATAGTTTATGATATCAACATACCAAGGAAAGGAAAAAATGGATGGTTTCTCTATATAACAAGTTATCTCATCATGAAAGTTAGTATCAATGATATCTCTAAATTTGAGGGGGAATTTTCCAACCAAGCAATGATGATTTGTCCCTAAATGGAATTTTTGCTAACACACATGGATTTAAATTTTATCAAAAGCATGATAAAATTCCCAACCTTTATGGAATGGTTGGTTTGTTTATGAATTTTCTTAAGGCTTGGGATCTTACTGTAATCATTGTTTATTTTTTAAGCATGTAATGTTATAACCACTTGGTTATGAACATGATGGCTAAAGATTTTTTGTCTATTTGAGTATAATGTGTCTCATAGTTGATGAGAGTGGATAATGAAATAGATGGCATTCTCCTTACCATCATCATCATCTTGGAATAACATGAATGCAAGGGACACCTTAATTTTCCTAATGTAAATTATGAGAGGCTTTTCATCCTTGGGTCCCATGAGTGTTGGAGGAGACATAAAAAGTGTTTTAATGCGTCAAATGCATGCTGACAATCACTCATCTAAGTCAATCCAATCACTTTTTTAAACTATTTTTTATCAGATGAACTGCATAAGTAAGGTTAATTATAAATTATTGAATAGCCCCTAAATTTCTTAGAAATAAACTAATTCTTGACTCATCAGTAGGGGGATCATTTCTAAGATTGAGTGAATCTTGGCTTGGTAAATATTAATTATGCATTGAGATATGATATAATCAAGGATTTTTAAACATGTGACTCCAAACACATACTTTTTAGGATTGAGAATGATACCATATTTGATTAAATGTGTAATATTAGTGCATAATACCTCCAAGTTTTTTGTCATTATTTTTAATTTTCTTAGAAGATTATCCACATAAAGCTCCACTATATTATGGATGAGATATCAAAAAAATGGGTCATGGTTCTTTGATATTTTCCTCGATGTTTTTAAGGCCGAAGAACTTGACCACATAATAAAAATTCCCCCATGCTATAGTAAAGGAGGATTTGCTTTATTCTTGATCTAAAATTCATATATAGTTTTATCTAGAGAAGTCATCCATAAAGGATAATAACTCATAACCTATTGTATAATTTGAGACATGTTTTGTTAATATCATAAAAATTGATGCATATCATAATTTTTCCTTCAATTTTTAGAATGGTAATTATATTGGACATCCACATAGAATAGTAAATGGGTTTTTTGAACCCTATTTTAAGAATCTTAATAACCTCTTCTTTCACTATTAATGTAACTTTGGGATTAATTGGCTTGAGATTTCATTTATAATTTTTGCTTAGGCATCATGACTAGATGATGATTGAATACTTCATGTTTAATACCTACCATATTAATGTAGGAAAAGGCACAATATTTGGAAAGCTCAATAATTAATTGTTTGTGGTCTTCCACCTCTTGTGGTGAGAGTGAAGACCCAAATTTGAGGATCCCAGGGAATTATTTTATCCCTATGTTAATATCAATGGTTTCCTGAATGAGGGAGGTATTCCCTTCTTCAGATTCTTCAATATTAAGAGGAAGATTAGAATATTCATGATCTATGCTAAATATATCAAGCTCTTCATCAGAAGATAGATAATTCTCAATATTTAAATAGGAATCATAATATTTGCATCTGAGAACATACAAAAAAAATGAGATTTAAATCTATCTTATGACGTGAGGATGGGAGGTGATCATAATCTCATAATAACTCTATAATTTCCTCATCATTTCCAACTAAGTCGAGGACCAATGGACCGATATCCTTCCCATTAGACACCTTTTACACCTTTTATCATTAGACACCTTTTACACCAAGGGTTATGTCCTAATATATCATTGAAATTAGACTTAGGTATCATCGGATAAGGATCAAAATTCAAGGAGGAAATAACCATAGAGTCATCAAGTTGGTTAATTTTTCTAGGAATGGATTATATGGAAAAGAAGTCAAAATCATAGCAACTTCATGCATAACATTTTTATAAACTTGAAGATGTTCACCATTAGTTTGATAAATATCTAAGACTTGGTTAGTCACTAACTATGAGTTGCCTTGGATTTTTAGGTTTTTGACACCAAAACATTTTTTAATGAGCATCCAAAAGAAATAAGGCTTCATATTTCACCCCATTATTTGTACACTCAAAGTCAAGCTTGAAACTAAATGGCATAATTATTCCTTCTATGGAAATCAAGATGACTCGTGCCCCTATTCTTAGATGGCATTTTCCCCATCATAGAAAAGGGCACATTGATCATTATTATAGGAATAATAATCATTTTTTCTAGGTAAAATTTCTTGATCATATGATATCGCAACCATGCCAATGTCAAGTATGATAGCTAATCCTTCCTAAGATTCTTGGCCTTGAGATTCAAAGAGATTGTAAGTTCCTACTCCTCGTGGGTCAAAGTAAAGCACAAGTGGCACATCCTTTTCCAATATATTAATTATTTCAATCATAACTATAGTTGAGATGATTGGCATTGTTTCAATATCTTTACCATTTTTTTTGTTATAACTTTATGTTCTTTGAGTTTATCCTTCAAAATGGCTTTAGGAAGTTTTGTGCTTTCTTCAAGATAGCCACTTTGGATTTTATGGGTTATTTGACTTCAACTAGGTGTGTGGATTTGTAACAACATTAGTGGTCAAGTGATAATTGATATGTAACCCCAGTTTCTGCATGGTTTCTTAAAGGATGTCAAAGGGTTTAGGATCCCTTTGGGTAAAAGATACCTTTCCAAAATGGAGGAACTTAATTATTTGGAAGAGGGTATAATGGTTTGCCTTCATCGTATGAATCCAAGGCCTACCCAAGATCATGTTGTAATTGATATCTTTGTCAATTACATAGAATTCATTCAATATGGTTTTGGGACCTAGGGTGACAGAATCACTATGGTTCCTATGGAAGTGGACTTGAAAGTTTCATAACCTTAAAGAGTGTTAAAGGTTATTAAACAATTAGTTTCTCCATAACTAAGGTTTTGGATAAATGAAAAGGGTAATATGTTATCCTCCACCCCATAATCAACCATTAATATTTTCACATATCTATTTTATATCCAAACTTTTAGAAATAAATATATATCCCTCCTCCTAGCTATCTTAGAATCGGGAGGAGAAATTCTAAGATCAAATAAATAATCAATGTCCCTCAATTTTTTCCCTAGTGGAAACCTATAGATATCAATGTGATTAATTGAGGCCTAAGGTGGACGAGCAATACTAGGTAGGTGTCCCAACCCTAGGGTGTGAAGCAATGTCAAGTGGTAGGCAGGTGAGTTCTTGAGCAAGTCAATAAAATAGATCTGGGAAAATGTCTTCTTGACGTCTAAATATAATTCATAATTTCACATAGGTTTAGGAATGACATAATGTTTCAAAAAAATTGAAAGGTGAGGGGTTATGGGTTGATACTCTCTTGTGCGAGTAATGATATTTGAATATTATTATATTTATAACTCCATAACCCTATCATCATAGTTTTCCCTTGAGGCCCCAATTGGGGAACCATATCAAGTTTGATTGAGACATAATTAGAGGCTTCAACATCATGAGTACCAACCAATGGAGCTTGGTTTTGTTGGATTGGTTGGTTTAATGGGTTACCTTGTGGTTGGTTTTGGGTGACACGCATCTGCTAATTGGGGAAATGGTTTTGATAAATTTTCAAGTTTTATTTTTAGGGTGTTACAGGACTATTTTGGAGAGCCTAAGGGTTTGCATTTTCATTCCATAAGAACATGTCAATAAATGTTTTCCTTTGGTCATCAAGGAGTCTCTAAATAAATTTATTATATTGCTTAAAAGCACAAGTTTCATGTCAAAATAATTAATGAAAAATACAATAAACATTTGGATCATGGTCACTATGCCTTTAATTTAGTCCTTGCTAACCAAATATTTGTTGGTTATTACCTTAATAGAAAGATAGGTTTTGAAACTGTAGGAAATGGTCAACATGTTAGGGTTGGTTCTAGATCATATTTTTGAATTACATGGTTCATGGTGGATGATGACTAAAAAAAATTGCATGAACATAGGTAGATAATTTTGGTTCTTCATACCTAAATTATTATTTGGTTCATTGTTGTTCATGGGTTGGGCTAGATTATTGTCTACAGGATTTGGTTTCTTATTTTGATTGGTCACCCATCAGTAGTGCCATTCAATTTATATTCGGAACCTCAAGGCCTTGGTTATTATTTTGGTTTGTGTTTTAAAAACCCCCCATTGTTTTGGTTAGGGGTAAGTATAAACCCATTGGTTCCATAGGTTTGGTGGCCACTATCAATGTTTACTTGGTCAATTCATAAAGTGCTCTCAAGTGCTTCTTCATAGGACTAATAAGGGAAATTTTGGACATCATCCCTTGTTTCCTTATTAAGGAAATGAATAAATATATAGTATAACTATATTTAATCCATATTTGGTGTATTGTTAGATGAATATAAAACTTATCACCATCTGTAATGCAATGGGTGCCAATTTTTTTATGTTTCTATTTAATGGGCATGAATTCTCAAATGTTAGTTTTAAGCAACTTGATCATGTCAAAGGCTTTGAAATAATTAGCCTTGAGTTGGTGAAAATAATTTATAGACCCCTTAGTAAGGCGATAATACCAATCAAGGGAAATTCCCTCAAGGGTTAAATCATAATTACCCCATCCCAAGGCAATATTTTCCTAATGAAAGTGACATATGCCTTGACATGCACATTAGCATCCCCTTCTCCTTTGAATTTTATAAGGTCAGATAGGGGATTAGGTATAATAACTCCTTATATACTATTATCAATGGGATCCTTTTTTATTTATCATATCTCCCCATAGTATTGAAGTCTGCCAAAGGCATAGTGGGATGGGATGGAAGAGGAGGATTTGGGTAAGAAGTAGGTAGAAAATTGTTAGAAGGAAAAAGAGGTGGATATGATGGCGTGTAGTAAGTTGGAAATTAGTTGTCTAGTTGGGTGGACTTGGAATACATGTGATATTATAATGGAAGAGAATCAGATGAAATAGTGGGATGTGGTGCTTGAAAAAGAGGAGTGCATGCAAGCAGTGGATTGGCAGCCATATAAGTTAGAGGATTATAAAGTGGTGGAAGATTGATAACCAAATTGTTAGGAGTCTGGGGTGGTGGCATGTTAGGAGGATCATAGTTATATACACCTCCAATAGGATTGTGAATATGGAATTTTTATGATAGATGAATATTGGCAATGCCATGAGTAAGGATGTCCCTAGGATTTTAGTTCGAATCCTAATTGATGACAGGTAGGTTAGATGGGTAAAGAGTATGTTGGTAAGAATCCATTGGAATAAGAATATGAGAGGAATGACCTTTATTATTAGGATTAGTGTTCATCCCTTAATTTAGAGAGGCTTATCTACTCTCCAAATCTCAAATGTGACCCACCAAGGTTGAGATGAGTTCATTTTGAGAATAAGTAGCTCACTAGATCTAAGAAACTCATTTATAGAAGGTTTGGTTGGGAGATGTTGGTAATCATGAGGAAATTGGTTTATGTTAGAAGCTTCAAGAGGAGATATCAAGTTTTACTATGGTGGGTCGGATATTTGTTGGTTGTTTTTAGAGTGGTGTGACATTGTTTGCATTCGACTCAGTTCATCTTCCAAATATCATATTCTCTTAATGTATTGGTCATATCTAGTAAAGCTTTATGTATTTGGGTTTTGAAAAATAATTAGAGGCTTAGTTTCCATGTGATACTAGCTCCACTCCCACTAGTAAGCATCATATTTTTAGAATCAGGATGGTTTTTGGTGGTCCCTGATGAATCCTACACTTCATGAATTCGTATCCTAGTCCTAATTTATGAATTAGGGTTTTTATAGTATTGGAACTAATATTATTAATTTTGATTAGAAGTGTTAAATTTCCATATAAACAAAGAAGATTCAGCAAGAATTTTTTTTATTCTATAGCCTTCTAGGCTAAGAGATCCTTCTAAATTTTGTCTAAACATATTTGGGGGGTATACAGATACCCAAAGAATAAATTGAAGGAGGGTAAGAAATGGATAAGGGAATATAAATATGAGAATAAAAGGGAAATGTAAAAGTATAAATATTTTACATCTTATTCATCAATTTATATACATGTGTAAATTAACACACTAACTTGTGCACTTGACTTCTTGAGGTCTAGCTAAGATAACTAATGTAATGGATAGTTAGATGTGTGAATCCATGGATTAGGCTAGTTGAGTTGATGAATGGGGTTTTGGATGACAGGTGGTAAATGAAAATCATGATGGTAACATAATAGATCTACTACATCATAGTTTTCATTGAGGGCATTTAACTATAAAGATATGAAATTCTGAGGTCCCTATGTATCGGTGATGACAAGATAATGAAGTTCCTAACCAATGCTAGGAACAGCAAAATAGGTGTAATTAGGTTGGATGACTCTATGTATTTGATCGATCCTGTCATGTTGGATATGACCATTCAATGTCATACATGAAGTCAATGAAAATATGAATAGGCTAGTCCTAAAGAGAAAATAAAAGGAAAGGTGAATGGCTAAGCTTGGATGACCTTGTATTGACGACCTTGAAAATGAGAGGGAATTAATATGGGAGGCTCAAGAATTTATCCTTTATCATCAAGAGTGATAAAATAATTAAATATAAGGTGTGGAATGGAGTTGGAATATAATACTTCTAATATGATATATGTGTTAATTTTAGTTTGTATGTAATTAACAGGACAAGGAGCTTTGAACCTAGGGAAAGGACCTGCCCTAATAAGGTAGGGATGCTCCAAAAGTGTCATGAAAGAGGAAAGTAAAGATTTTTTATATGTATAAAGCATATAAGCTTATATCGATAATGTTTTTGAATTGATATACTTAATTTTTTGAATGTTATTGTAAGTTTTAGGGCTCGTGCTAGTTTTGATAATACTTTCTCTGGATGTTTTGAGTTGTTTTGACAATGTTTAAGAAAGAAAATGAATTAATCTAATTGTTTAAAATATAATGTTTAAAACAATAAGGTAATTAATACTAAAATAAAATTAAAGGAAAGGGTTTTTTTTTTTTAAATATTTATATGCATATGGACATATAACTAAAATTTTGAAGGAAATATGTAGGGGCTAATTTTTTTCTAATTTTTCCTAGTTTGCAAGATGAATTTTTAATGCAATCTAAATGAGATAGCTTTGTTTTTGTATTTTATTATGAAAATGTTATGAAATAATACTATGTTAATATATTTTTTGAACATGCAAATATGAAATCAAGTTTTGAAATCCTGGTAAGCACACTTACCAAGAATTCAAAAAATTGTCTTCACTTACACAAGCTAGAAACTAATTTTTAAAGCTTTTCAATGTTTATGTATGAAATGAAATTATTAAGCGATGAAAGGGATTCAAGTTTATTATTATAATTTTTTGATTTCAATACCCTAGAATAGTATTTTTCACTAATGAAATAAATAAATTTTGAATCTAACACATAACGTTTGGTTACCTATGTTGTCTAGGTTTTTGTGTGTGTGTTTGAGAGTTATTTATGTGTAAAATCTTGTCTATAACAAAAAGTAATCTATTGTGTTTGTTTTTATCTGAAGTTATTTTTTGATTAATATACCCTATCTGATGTGAAACACTATGTTTTTTCAAGTACATTAACACACAACTATAGAACAAAACAAAAAATAGACTATGTTTTTTCTAGAAGAGAGGAAAGAGGAGGATTTATTTTATTTTTTATTTTATGTATTTTTTTTGAAATATAAAGCTGATCTAATTTAATAAATGAAAATAATACTAAAAATAAATCTTCCACCCTAATCAATGGTTATAACCAAGCAAAGGCAAATGTTGTTTTTGTGTAAAGCATCCTCAGAAAGCTAGCTCCCTCGCTCAACATGATTGTATAGGAACTCTTTGAAAAAATATGGTAACAAGAGAAGGATAATAATAAAGACACGATATTGGACAAGAACTCAATTTTATTATGGCTAGTTGTTTCATTCATAACAAAGACTATGTTGTTGATATAGTGCTTCTTCTCCTTCAAATCTATGTAGATTTGACATGAAGATAAACGAAGATGTAGCAAAGACTTTTTTAAAATTGAAAGTAGATATATTATGATTTTTGATAGTTTAAAATTAATAATATTCAATATAAAATTTGGATCCAAAAATCATATAAAACTGAGATACTTATAAAATAATAAAGGAGGATGCATGTGTGAGTTTAACTATTGATTGACTTAAAAACTAAACTTATGAGGGGTGAATACTAATAAAAATAAGAGTGGGAGTGAGCTGGGCCATCATGAGTGATATCAAAAATAAAAACAAGAGTCAAACATGATTAAAATCATGCAAAATGCATGAGAATTGAAGTCTCCATGCTAAATTTAAAAACATGTTTATTGTGGCAAAATCATCATTTTTTTTAAGTGGCAGGTATGAAATGACATCAAAAGGTGATCATGATGAAACCACCCTAGTAAATTATGTAACCACCTCATATATTAAAAAAATAATGATATTTTACGAAACCATCATAGCTAAATGTACTAAAAATGTGTGGTTGTATTACTGGGACTGATGATGTCAACTTAAAAAGTGGCAATTTCTGAGATTGATGGTGTCAATATGAAAAGTGGAAATTTCATTTCTAATGAAGCAACTCAAATTCTAAGGCTAGAAATGACTCAAAAAATAAATTAAAATGTTTAAAATGGGTTAAGGAATTAAGAAGGAGCAAGAATGCTGAAGAGAATCGAGTCTAAGTGTATTTATGGAGATCCTTATATCATCATTAGTTTTTTTGAAAATGTTACACCATGTAAATTTTGGGTGTGTATAGTGCATCACTAAGAGATGCATGTCTCAACTAATATACTATAAATAAAATATGTTTTACATCATAATACCCAAAAAAAATCCTTGATCTAAAGGGGAACAAAATATGATTAGGATCAAATGGTTGTGAAACCATCCAATAATATTTATCATAACCTAAAAAATAAGACTCTATACATCCTTGTATTGATCAAATGGTATAACTTGTATAAAATTTCATCCTAACACAAAGATGAGAATTATCATGGGAATACTCATCCATTTTGATCATCTATAAATGTACTACAATCTAAGCATCATCATAGACATAATCAAACACATCGATCCCTATCTCAATGATATTGTTCCCCTCTATATGGCACATCTCACCTAATGTCCAACAACATTGACCAATTTTCTCAACACTATTGGTGCTAGCCACCCCTACCACTAATAAAATCAATGATGAATGATCAAAAATAAATATAATATCTTCACCCCTATAAGACAAGACATGAGAGGTTATAAAGTAAAACAATCCCCAGATAACTGATCTTCTCTTCATCAATGATATCAAATAAATCAGAACAAAACTTTTTCCCACAAAAATTCAAATGTGTGTCATTTATCCAAAAAATCTACCACAACAAAACCTAGTCATAGAGTTAGTAGTGAACTCAAGATGGATGGGTCTCTAGATCTATTGATTGGATAGATCCAAAGGGATGTGTAAAATCTAAAATATAACTAGTTTGTCTCTAACATCACTGGCAGTAGTGATATAGAAAAAATAGGCCAACCTTCTGGAGGCCATAACTTTTGACCCGTAGCTCTGTTTGAGCTCTTTCATGTGCCAAAATGACCATCTCAAAAATTTTGGTGCTTCCCTAAGCCGTGCTTTCCTCTTAGAAGTGTTCTCAATATTTTTTAGAGGCCATACGTGATCATATGAGGGTCTGAAATTTTTGTTTAATGATTTTTTCAAGATTTTTCTATTTTTAGAAATTGTATATTTTTAGGACTGGATGTCAACTTTAGTTGAAATTCATCCCTTATGTTAATTTTAGTGTTTAGATTATTTCAAGGGATTTTTAGAGCTGTGCATGCTTTCATGTGAAACTTACTAAAAATAGTACCTGTTAAAAATAGCATTTTTTTTTAGATTTTAATTTTAATTTTTATTTTTGCATTTCAACTCTAATTCCCAATTGAGGCTTATTTAAGCATGGCTTGGGTTTGTAATTATTCAAGTCATTCAATACAAATCAATCTGAGTTATTATTTCAGAAGCTTTACCTATTGGTAATTTATTATCTTGATAGTTTTTGGGTTCATTAAGTAGGAAACAATGTTGCATTCATAGTTTCTTCATAAAAACACCTCATTTTCAATTTCATAACAAGGCGTTGAATTGGATCGAAAATGCACCCATTATAAATTATTCAATCCTTATTTCTTCATTTTTATTACATTTTTTCCTAAATAACTCAAGAAGATACCTCCAAATCAAAATTAAACCTTTTTTATAAACTCATAATATTCCAAAACATAAAAATTAAGTATTCACATACCTACATTCTTTATGAAAATTAAATATGCCAAAAATGTCATATGCATAGGCTATAATACTAAAAATTACTGATTATTTTTAAAAATGTCTTTACACTTTATGGGAATGGAACATTCGACATTCTATGCTCACAATGTCCTAGAATGACCTCATTTTCCAACTTATCTTAACAACAAATTTAAAAATAAGGTTTCAAACTTAAACTTGACTAACTTTACATGCTAGTTCTAGAAATGGTACACTTATGTAAAACTATATGAGATAGGATTTGAACATATGTGCATGCTATTGAGACATAAAAATGAAAAATTTGTATAAACTACTTTTAGAAGTTTGCAAAATAAATAAATAAAAGAAAACACATAATGCATGGAAATATTTCTTGTAGGTGGACAACAATTGAGATTTTTTAACCTGATAGAAATAAATACTTTTGAGCAAGCTGAGGGACCCATTCAACATCAAAAAAAAATTAAATATTGTGCCCAACAACAATTATTCACATCTATTTCTCATGCCCTTCCATCACGCCTAGCACTCTTTTGTTGATTTTGACTTCTTTCTCACAGTTTTCAATCTCCTTGTTAGATTTTTTATTAGACCTTTATCTATTCTCAACATCCAAGCTAAATTTCCCAGTTTCAACTCCACTTCACCTTTAAATGATTTTTCATATTTTCATTCACACCCCAACACAAATACTAGGGAAAAGATCCCAATAGTTGTGCATGTTCCAATTGTTGAATAGGGTTTTTGTTAACATATGTTCTATTGATAAAACATATTGGTGTATAGAAACATTAAAGTGCACCAGAAATTGAATATATAGTATCTAATACTTGTTCAAATTTTACTCAATAAAATTAAAAGTAATCAATCACATCTTAACAAGTAAGACTCAAGTATTGATACTCTAATGTATAACTATTATTACTCCAAAGGTTAAGTTTTGGTCATAGGTTTAAAAAATGCATTTTATGACCTCTCATGATAAAATCGATTATATCGTAAAATATATAATATGTTATACCTTGAAACATTAGTTATATAGTTAAGATGATGTATTAAAATGGATAAAAAATTCAAAATCTAATTTGATGTTATGGCACCTTAATTCGCTATCCAAAGTTAAGATGCACGATTATTGGGACCTTTCCCCTGATGCTTCTAGTTGGAAAATAAAATAATTAGCAATAGTTTCATGCATATTTCAAATAAAATAGTGCATTAAATAGGTTGTACATGCCCCAAGTACACCTCAGATGAATTTTCAATGCTTCAATAGGTGTTTTCCAATGCCCAATAAAAATAAACCATGCCTAGCATTTAAATTAGTGTTGTTTTTATGTTCCAGGCAAAGCATTAACAAGTTCCAACACCATATTCAACAAAACAATGTTTTTAATGATTTTAAATAGATGTGAAGCAAAAAAATAATAATTTTAATCTTCAATAACAATGCATCTCCATGCTTGAGCACCTTCCAACTAGAGAGAAATAAAAAATATAAAAACTTCTTTTTCATCAAGAAATCTCATTCAAGGATTTTTCATAGCTTCTTCAAGGGTACATTGCCATCAACATTGATATCACTATTATGAAATTATACATAGGTATATATATATAATATGTTATATATGTCATTCAAAAAAAAGCTTGCATAGTATGATGCTTTGAGTATGATTGTATTAATTTCTTTTTTCTTTCTCATACAGACTTTAATAAGCTTTTCTTCATTAAATGCAACTACTAAACTAATTATCTTATGAACCTAACTACATATGACTCAACTAACATTATTAATAAAAGTAATTAATGATTAACATTAAGTACTACTTAATATGATATTAATTTCTAAGAAGACGTCTTACTAAAAGATGCATACCCCAACTAACATACTAATAAAAAAATATGTTTTGAATCACAAAACTCAGTACCTAAATTGAGATGGAGGATATTATATTATCATAGAACTTTTATTATTACTACCTATTCCACAAACAAAGAAGCCAAATTTCAGTACTAAAAGCAGATCTACAATTAACTCACAACAGCTCGATATCATTCACTTTGATATAGAACGACAATTACTACATCAATAAAAATATTATACTCCTAACTAAAACCTGGAATCCTTCTTAATACCTTCTTGTCCTCTCAAAATCAAACTCCAAGCCACAACAGTTTCACATTCCTTCAAAGAAACAAACAAGGTAGTAGACCTCATAACCAATTATGGGTCCTTTATTTTATTTGAGAATGGTCAATTGCCATATTTTTAATCCCTTCAAGAAATAATTTTTGAATAAAGGGAAACCTCTCAACCATCATCTATCCCATCACCCTTAATGATCATCCCATCCACCCTACTTGTTTGCTTCTTACTCCACTCTCCATCCTCATTCACAGGCATATGATCTTTGATCGACTTTGAAAATATTTTGCAATATTTTTTGTCATGTTCCTTTACACCTATTTAACAGTGGATTCTCCCTCTTCGCTTCTCCCACTGCTTCCATTTTTTTGGAAATCACCTTGTGATGGACCCATCCAAACCCTCTCGCCCACCACTAACATTGGATGACATTTGCAGTTGGTTTAGTGGTGAAGATCATTTGGTCAATTAATTTGACTTGTGCTCTCCATAAATTATACATAGGAGGCCCTCCCTTCTCTGTGGAATCAATCGAGGATGAATTGGTTTCTGCCTTTCAGTTTTCCCACATTTCCTACTTTTTAGTTTTTAATTGAAAAGGCTATGTTGAAAGATATGCTCTATGAGATAACATATTGAAACAAATCTAGGATCTCTATATGCCCACTACTACATAATAGGCTTAAAGACAGAATGCCCTAAAAGGTCACAGGAAGATTTGGTGCACATTTTGAACTTTAAATTTGGGTCAAATAAAGGCAAAGGAATGTCGCACAAGGAATATTCTATGAAAATTATTCTGGTGAGGGTTGAAGCAATAGAGCACAAAATGGAGTGATGGTTCAACTCTCATCCCCCTGCACGGCTTCAGCTAAGTTGGGTCTATTGGGTGAATATTTTGTTAACCAGCTAATTGGTGAGCAAAATAGGTCTTATCAACCATAGCAAGGGAGATTGGTCAGCCAAATGTGCAGGTTTCTACATCAAAAGGGGAGAAATCTCTCCTCTCATCAAGGGGAGGTTCCCTGTAAATATGTAGGAGGATGGATATATATATATGCAAAAAATAACACTCAGGGGTAGGATAACACCATCCATCTCTCTTTTTTTAGAGATGATGTTCATAAACAGAGGAGAAAATCTTGGTGAAGACACTAAAGGCACTTCTTTTTTTTCAGAAGTGATCTTTGCAGGAAATAGCAGGAGTTCTTTCAAGTAGTGACAAGTAACTGGTAATAGGGAGCTTAGTAACCAGCAGACTAAGATGTAGCACAAAGTCTCCACCTCGACTGTCCAAGAGTGAAATATGAAGAACAATGAGGGCACAAAGTCATCTCAAGGTCCTTTACATAGGAATAGAATACGAAGGATAATGAGGGCACAAAGTCATCCCAAGATCCTTTACACAGGAACAAAAAATAGACAAACACACTAAAAGCAATTATGAGGGCACAAAGTCTCTCCACAACCGGCTTCAGGACACCTTCCTAATTACTTTCACTAATTCTACTTATTTAATTAAATGAACAAAAAAATGTATTAAGGAAACAAACATAAGAACAATTTTCCCAACAACCATGCTATTCCAGCACAAAGTCTGAAAAGTCACTTGTTTTCTTATTCAAATAACAAAATATGATTAACAATCTGAGCTCAAAGTCTCAGTAATGTATTTCAATTTACGCAGAGTTTTGTTTCTGATAACAAAAAGATCCCTCTAAAATAATAAGAGAGAGTCCAATATATAGTGCTCCAAGAAAGACTTGGGTGCTTTGTTTCACAAAAATGGCGTAAAATGCATTCAATGCATTTTAAATTCTATCCATGGGCTATGCTAGAATCGGGCATCAATCTTAAATATAGGCCACTTGATGTTCTTCCTGATGTGTGCACAGCTATTCATTCACTTTACTCAATGCAGAAAAATAGGCCGCGCCATTGAATGTTTGCATTCTCCAATGTCCACCTTCTAGAAACATATCCCATGCGCAGATATTTCTGATCTTTATCCATCATTCCCCCTTTTTTGGCTATATTTTATCTTTTTTTGTGCGATTTGAGCTCTCGAGCTATCTCTTTGGCCGGTTGCTGAATTTATTCACAGGGTTTGCGTCATATTCAAAAATTGACGAATATTTCATTATCTTAAATTTGACATCCGCGAGGACATTAATGGCAACTGATTGTTTGGTTCAATCAGTTCCTTGGTTCAATTGCTTTCTTGGTTCAATCACTTTCTTTGGTTTAATCAGTTCCTTGGTTCAATCACTTTTTTGTGTTCTTTGATTAAACCAATGTTCTTTGCCCTTCCGTAAGGGCACCTGCCCTTAGTTCACTGCCCTCCACAAGGGCACTTGTTCTTTCAGCTTTGGGACACTCCTTTGAACCATCCATGTTGAACCTTTGAACTCATTGAACCTTTTTGGTTCAATGGTTCAATCACTTTCTTGTGTTTTGCTCATTCACTTGACCCCTTGAACCAAACACATTAAACCAAAGGCTTTGAACCAAACCGCATTGAACCTTTGAATCCGTTGAACCTTTTTGGCTCAAAGTTCAATGGTGTAATCACTTTCTTTTATTCCACTCACTCACTTGACCGCTTGAACCAAATGCTTTGAACCAAACCGCGTTGAACCTTTGAACCAAACCACGTTGAACCTTTGAACCTTTGAACCCGTTAAACCTTTGAACCATTTTGGTTCAAGGTTCAACGGTTCAATGGTTCAAGCCTTCTTCTTTTCGCTAAGTCTTTTGAAGCCGTTGAACTTGCTGAAGCGGTTGAACTTTGAACTTTTTCTGATGTCATTGAACATTTGAACCTTTTGGACCTTTTGGAAGCGGGGTTTAGTGGTTCAATCCTTTGTTTGAAGTTTGCCAATGAACTTTTTTAGTTGAACCGAAGCGTTGAACCTTTGAACCGAACCATGTTGAACCTTTGAACCTTTGAAAAATGGTTAAGTGTTCTGAGATCTTGTTTCTTTCCCGTAGTGTCTGTAGAAATGAACCTGTAGAGTCCATAGAAATGAACTCGTAGAACTAGTGGAGTTCGTAGATATGAGTCCATAGATTCAATCATGTAGAGTCCATAAATATGAGTCTATAGATTCGAGCCTGTAGAGTTTGTAGAAATGAGTCCATAGATTCGAGCCTGCAGAGTCTGTAGATTCAAGCCTACAAAATCTATAGATATGAATCTGTAGATTCGAGCCTACAGAGTCCATAGAAATGAGTTCATAGATTTGAGCCTACAGAGTCCATAGATTCTAGCCTGCAGAGTCCGTAGATTCAAGCCTGCAGAGTCCGTAGATATCTGAAAAAGCTTGAAAAAGAAGAACTTGAATGCTCAGAACAATTTTTGAAAAGGGAAGAGAGGATTTTGGTATGTTGAACCAGAATAGTTCATATGTTGTCTCAAAAATGAGCTGACATTTTTGGGGACAATAGCTGGCCCCAGTTGGGAAACTTCTTTCAGTTGAAAACTTGGAATAGCTTATGGGAGTAGAACCCAGAATCTCCAGTGCCTTAAAGTATGCCATTGGGCTATGGAATCATGCTACCCAAAAAAAAAAGGCTCCAAAAAATGAAAACGAACATCACAAATCAAAAACAAAGACTATACAAATATACATATGTACAGGTGAGCTTATCTGATACTTTAAGAATTGAAGTGCTTCAGATGCTGCCCATTATGAGGCAGAGAAAAGAGCATGCCATCTTGATACTCCAGTAAGAAGCTATTTTCACCATTGAGCTGATGGATAATAAGCGGGCCCCTCCAAAAGGATTCAAACTTCCCATGCATCCCCTTTGGTTCTCTCCTTTTATCCCACAACAGGACTTGATCTCCAACCTGGAAATCACAGTTTTTTGCCTTTTGGTCGAAGAGCTTCTTCACCAGACTTTGATGGGCAGCAATTCGATCCACCACCCTAGTTCTCTGCTCATCCAACTCAGTCAGGTACATGATCCTCTTATCAATGGAGCTTTCATATGTCTGATCTTCAATTGCCTTAGCCAATTTTAATGCTAGCAATTCCAGGGTGATTGGTATCTCAGCATTGAGCCCATAAAGAAGTTGGAAAGGAGACATACTAATTGCCTTTTTTGGTGTAATTCTATCTGCCCACAAAACATTAACCAATGCTTTATTCCATGTCCTTTGGTTGTCATCCACCAACTTCTTGACGATAGTCATTAGGTTCTTGTTACTTGATTTAGCTTGTCCATTCCCTTGTGAAAAGTAATCAGAAGAGTGAGAGAGGGTGATCCCATAGTAAAA
The DNA here is from genome assembly GCA_037957365.1 of Torreya grandis. Classification (NCBI taxonomy): domain Eukaryota; kingdom Viridiplantae; phylum Streptophyta; class Pinopsida; order Cupressales; family Taxaceae; genus Torreya; species Torreya grandis. The sequence goes on from JARHVA010000008.1 coordinate 669,591, forward strand.
ATAGAACTGAGTAATCTCCTAGGAAGTAAAATAGGTTGCGTTATCTATGACAATCTTGGTTGGGACCCCAAACCTAGAAATGATATTCTCTTTGAGAAAATTGCACACTACTTTTGAAGTAGCATGTTTGGTTGGGATAGCTTCCACCCACTTGGTGAAGTAATATGTGACTGTGAAGACATAATCATGTCCACCACTTGAAGATAGGTTTACAACACCAATGAAATCAATTTTCCATTATTGAAATGGCTCTTCTATCATCACTAGCTTGAGAGGCAGGGTAGCCAACTTGGATCTTTCAACAAACTGCTGGCATAGTTCACATTTCCTTACCCACATGTATGCATCTTGAAAAAGAGTAGGCCAGTAATACCTGGCTCACAGAATCTTATGGGCAGTTACAAGAGCAAAAAAATGTCCTCCATAGGCCAAATTATGGAAGGACTTCAAAAGTTAGTTCTGTTGTTCCTTGTCCATGCATCGAAGAAACACTCCATCAAGGCTCCTCTTGTACAGGAAGTTGTCTAAGAGGATAAAATTGGCAGCTTTCAACTTGATAGTCCTCCTTTCTTTATAAGATAAGTGAGCAGGACACTCACCATAAGTAAGGAAATGAGCAATACCTGAATACCACTCATTCGTGGTGGAGACAAAGAGGACTATTAGTGTGTCTTCTTCTTTTAATTCTTCATGCTCTGTTTGTTTTGGATTATTATTAGCAATCAATTGGCATAGGCCTTTTCCATGCACCAGCTTCGTTGGTTTGATGACTAGATCAAACTCCTAGATTTTTGCAATTTAATTTCTTTTTTCATCCCAAACTCATGCTGAGTTAATATGGATTTGACTATGGTGTCAAGAACAAAGCAGTAGTGTGTGAATTCAAGATGTAGAAGCGGAAATGCTTTACTGCCTTCACCACTGCATAAGCATGCTTCTCTATATTTGAGTACTTCAGCTCATGAGCTTTGAGAGGGCAGGTCATGAAAGAAATGAGAGATTCTATACCTTCTTTATTCTGTTGAACTAGAATTGCTGAAAGCGTGTGTTCAGAAGCATAACTATATATGGTGAACTCTTTGGTATAATCTGGACAAACTAGAGTTGGGGCATGGGCCACAACTGTCTTGATGTCTTGAAATACTGACTTGCCTTCATCAATCCAGCTAAAAGTGGCCTTTCCCTTCATCATGTCCACAATGTGGCAAGTCTTCTCGGAAAACTCAGGAATGAATCTTCGTAAAAATTTTACCTTTTCAAAGAAATAATGAACTGTAGGCTTACTTTTGGGCAAAATAAGCTCTTGGATGGATTTGACTCTCTCTGAGTCAATTTTTATGCCTTCTTAGGATACAATGTGTCTGAGAAGTTTCCCTTCTGTTACTTCAAAAATAGACTTCTTGGGGTTTAGAGAAATGCTATTTTGGCGACATCATTCTATAACTTGTTGCAAATGGTGCAATTGATCAGGATGATGCTTGGAAAAGATTGTTAAATCATTAAGGTATACCAAAATGAACTTACCCATTTCATCTTTGAAAGCAAGGTCCATTTCTCTCTGAAAAGTGGCATCAACATTTATCAGACCAAATGGCATTCTTTGATATGCAAAGGTGCCCCAAGGTGTGGTGAAGGCAGTCTTATGTTGGTCTGCTTCACTAACTTCCACATGATTGTATCCCAAGAAGCCGTCTAGCATTGATAACATCTCTGAGCCAATCACTGTCTGAAGGACTTGATCTATGATGGGCAGAGGGTAATTATCCTTTAGAGAGGATTGATTCAAATTCCTAAAGTCCACGCAGAGGCAAATTTCATCATTCTTTTTCTTTACAGGAACTATGTTGGCAATCTATGTGGAATGATGGACTGGGAAAATTATTCTAACATTTAGCATTTTCTGTATCTCAAACAGAATAGTACCTAATATCTTTGGATTATACTGCTGGGATTTTTGAATGTAAGGCACCGAATCATCCTTGAGAGAAATTTTATGGTGAATTTTTTCAGGTCTGAGCGACTTCAGATCATCATAAGAGTACGCCAAAACATCCATGTAATGGTCAAGTAGGTCAGTAAATTTGAGTTTCTCCTCTGGAGTATAGCACTTCCCAATGTTCACCATCTTGAGATTTTCCTTGGTACCCAAATTTATCTGATCAAACCCCTAGGAGGAGCTTGAATCTATTTGTTGCTATTTGATGAACATGTCATGCTTGTCAAATAGTTTCTCAAGAGAAACTAGTCCTTTAAAAAATTTATTCCCTTTTAACTACAGAAATTCTTCACCTGCGTCTGATTTCATTTTAGGAGCTGATTCAAGTTTTTGGAGCTTACTGCCTTCGAAGTGAAGCTATTCGAAGTTGTCTTTTTATTCCAAAAAGGTGATGATTTGGTTGTCACCATTGAACACTTGCCAATGATTGACATTATCAGGCACACTTGGTCGAAAGACCAATTCGATAGTGTACCTATTTCTTTTGAATTCTAGATGAGGAACTAAGAGAGTTGCTGAAATAGCTAGTGCATTAGCTCGGTCATTGAATTTCTTGGGTATGGCAGAGATGCTAAAAGCATCAAAGCTTTCAATTTGATCCTAGACTAGATTGTGGTAGTGGCGTAATCTCTCATTTTTAGTTTGATACAAGTTCCTCACCTGACAAACCACCAGTTCATCATCTCCTTTGGTATGAAGGAGTTTGATGCCTTTATCTCGAGTAGCCTTCAATCCAAGCAATAGATATTCGTACTTAGCTATGTTGTTAGTGTTTCTAAACTGGAACTTGTATGAAGAAGGAAAAATATCTCCTTGAGGAGATATCAACACAATTCTAGCCCCTGAGCCAGTAGAGGAATAGTTGCCATCATATTCTAGAATCCATACCTCATCAGACACTGAATTTTCTTTAGATTCTTCTTTGTTTGGAGAGGTGGATTCTTCTATACTTACCTTGCGCTCCATCAATTCTTTTGTTGTTCTTTCTAAAACAATGTTTAGGTTGTCACCTTCAGGAGCTTCATTAGGCACCTCATAAACTTCTTCTATGGATAGAAAGTAGTTACCCATGCTTGAAGATTCAAATAGAATTTGAACTTTAGGGGATGATGTCTGAGTGACAACATATTTTGATTCTTTTTCAGGAAGTAACCTCTACATGATGCCTTTGACAAGAATCCTCGCTTCAGACAGGTCCATGCTCAATTCTCCACCAACATCCTTACATAAATTTCATCTCAAAAGAATGCCGTATGAGGCTGAAACATCGGCCACCAGGACTATCATCTTGATTCTTTTGTCTGGGAATGTTGCAAATGTAAATTAGACGTCCTTAATTTGTCCCAGGAAAGGTACTTATTTGTTCTCCATGGAGAAATATCTCCCAAAGGTTTTGGTCAGTGTGATTCCAAGAGATTCTGCCACTTTAGCAGGCATGACGTTTTCAGATGCACCTGAGTCTATGATGCAATTGCTCGGTTTGTGATCGTTTATCAACAGAGAAACATAAAAAGGCTCTATTTTTTCAAGGGCAGCAGGAGGAGTAATGACAAGATTGTTTGGGATGGGCATGTTCCTTGAGGGATCATGAGTTACCTTTCTAATCTCTTGTCCTGCAGGGACGGCTTTATTCTTCACATACTGAACTAACATATTCAACTACTCGAGATTGGATTGCAAGAATTCAAATTCAGATATTTGAATTTTGGTCTTCTTAACATGGTCGATTATGTCAAATGACTGAAATGGACTAGGAACAGAGGATGGGAGTTCATCCTTTTGGTTTTTGAGAGGGGGAGGACTGGCCTACAAGTTTGAAGTTAAAGGTGCAAAAATATTTAGGGTACTTACTTTTCTTGTAATCACCGGGTCCTTTGGCTGGGAAGGCAAAGTGGTTCCACGCTTAGCAATTAAAATTGTTGGTTGAGGTCACTCCTCTGTCTTCTTTTTATCAGCTTGTTGGGTTGACTAATTTTTAGACCGAGTGAACACAACATATGATGCCTCATCTGCTTTCCCTTCACTTCTAGGTTCATCCTGATAATTCAGGAAACTAATGTTGGAGTCACTAGCTAATTTTTCTTGGTCTTCTGCAAGGAGATCAGCATCATTCTCTTAGTTCAATTCAGGCTGGAAAGAGAAATCAGATTCTATTTCAAGATATCTAACTATTGAATTGGTTGGGGGTGCTTCAATGGCAAGTTTTCCCTGTGGGAGAGGAAGATGATTTGGCTGCCCTTAATTCCTGGTAGCATTACCTTGGTATGACTGATTGGGGAATGTCCTTCTTGGCATATCTCTGTACGAAGGAGCTAAATATATCCCTTGCACCATTTGCTTCCTGAGAGCTAACAACTCATTTTCCAGCTTTTGCACCATTGGATCAGTGGTACCTATAGATGGGTATTCAGAAGATAAAGAAGATTTACCTCTGTTAGGATCTCTCCTTATCTTTCTTGCCAAGATAAGGTCATCTTCCACCTCAGTGGCCAAATCTTGAGCTGCAGCAATGTCTATTTAGCCAGCACATCTTAGCAAAAAACTCACTTTAGGTAGCTGAGAGTTGATGAAGAAATATTTGAGATTCTCAATTGTAGGCTAAGAAATTGTAGGAATCTTGTTTCTCAGCTTGTCAAATTTAGCTATGAAATCCCTCATTGGTTCATGAGGCTCCTTCTTCATTTTTGTGAGTTGAGCCAGTGGGGCATGCACATCTTCTATAGGCTTGAATCTGGCTTCAAATTTGGCTTTGAGAGTGTTCCATTCAGTTACAGTCTAGGCCTGTAGATGATAGAATCAGTCTGCAGCAGCACCTTGTAAAATTTCCACGAATAGCCTGACTGCTACATCCTCATATTCCACACATATTACACCACAGGCTATGCTGAAAGCTGCAATATGTTCATCAAGATGAACCTTCCCATCACCATAGAACTTGGAAAAAAATTTATTTGAACTTCATGGTAGCTCATGTAGAGGTGGAGTTAAATTGAGTGGGCCAAAAGAGTTACCCCAAGGGCCTTGAACTACCATTGTATGACTATGGAAAGGTGGGCTAACAAATCTCAGAGGGGTAAGTATTGACAAAGCTTTATTAATAGCAGAAATGGATGCTTCACCCGGTAATGGAGACTTGACTTTAGTAGGAGGAAAGCTCCTGGTTCGTTGGAGGCGAGATGGTGAAGGAAACAGATCAAAATTACTTTGTTGTACCAACTCAAAAACAAGGTCAACAATACCTTTAGCCCTTTGGCTTCACGTATACCATGGATCTACCAGAGTGTAAAAATAAAAATGGAAAAGAACTGGCACTACTTCAGCTTGAAGCTTGAGGCTTCAAACTGCGCGTTCTTCCCTAGCGGAGTCGCCAAAAATTGTTGGGTGAATATTTTGTCAACCAGCTAACTAGTGAGAAAAATAGGTCTTATCAACCACAGCAAGAGATATTGATCAGCCAGATGTGCAGGTTTACTACATCAAAAGGGGACAAATCTCTCCTCTCATCAAGGGGAGGTTCCATGTAAAGATGCAGGAGGTTATATACTATATATATATATATGCAAAAAATAACACTCAGGGGTAGGATAACACCATCCATCTCTCTCTTTTTATAGATGATTTTCATAAACAGAGGAGAAAATCATAGTGAAGACACTGAAGGCACTTCTCTTTTTTCAGAAGTGATCTTTACAGGAAACAGCAGGAGTTCTTTCAAGTAGTGACAAGTAATTGGTAACAGGGAGCTTAGTAACCAGTAGACTAAGATGTAGCACAAAGTCTCCACCTCGACTACCTAAGAGTGAAATATAAAGAACAATGAGGGCACAAAGTCGTCCCAAGGTCCTTTACACAGGAACAAAATACGAAGGATAATGAGGGCACAAAGTCATCCCAAGATCCTTTACATAGGAACAAAAAATAGACAAACACACTAAAGGCAATTGTGGGGGCACAAAGTCTCTCCACAGTCGGCTTCAGGACACCTTCCTGATTACTTTCACTAATTATGCTTATTTAATTAAATGGACAAAAAAATGTATTAAGGAAACAAACATAAGAACAATTTCCCCAACAACCAAGCTATTTCAGCACAAAGTCTGAAAAGTAACTTGTTTTCTTATTCAAATAACGAAATATGATCAACAATCTGAGATCAAAGTCTTAGTAATGCCTTTCAATTTAGGCAGAGTTTTGTTTCTGATAACAGAGAGATCCCTCTAAAATAATAAGAGAGTCTAATATATAGTGCTCCAAGAAAGACTTGGGTGCTTTGTTTCACATAAATGGCCTACAATGCATTCAATGCATTTTAAATTCTATCCATGGGCTATGCTAGAATCGGGCATCGGTCTTAAATATAGGCCGCCTGATGTTTTTCTTGATGTGTGCACAGTTGTTCATTCGCTTTACTCAATGCAGAAAAATATGCCACACCATTGAATGTTTGCACTCTCTGATGTCCACCTTCTAGAAACATATCTCATGCGCAGATAATTCTGATATTTATCCATCGTTTCCCCTTTTTTGGCTGTATTTTGTCCTTTTCTATGTGATCTGAGCTCTCAGGATATCTCTTTGGTTGATCGCTGAATTTGTTCACAGGGTTTGCGCCATATTCAAAAATTGACGAATATTTTATTATCTTAAATTTGATGTCTGCGGGGATGTCAAGGGTAGTTGATTGTTTGGTTCAATCGGTTCCTTGGTTCAATCATTTTCCTAGTTCAATCGCTTTCTTTGGTTCATCGGTTCCTTGGTTCAATCATTTTCTTGTGTTCTTTGATTGAACCAATGTTCTCTACCCTCCGTAAGGGCACCTGCCCTTAGTTCACTGCCCTCCACAAGGGCACTTGTTCTTTCAATTTTGGGACACTCCTTTGAACCATCCATGTTGAACCTTTGAACCTTTGAACCCGTTGAACCTTTTTGGTTCAAGGTTCAACGATTCAACGGTTCAATCGCTTTCTTGTATTTTGCTCATTCACTTGACCGCTTGAACCAAACGCGTTGAACCAAACCGCGTTGAACCTTTGAACCTGTTGAACCTTTGAACCATTTTGGTTCAAGGTTCAACAGTTTAACAGTTCAAGCCTTCTTCTTTTCGCTAAGTCTTTTGAAGCTATTGAACTTGCTGAAGCGGTTGAACTTTGAACTTTTACTGACGTCATTGAACCTTTGAACCTTTTGGACCTTTTGGAAGCGGGGTTCAGTGGTTCAATGATTCAATGGTTCAATCCTTTGTTTGAAGCTTGCCAATGAACCTTTTTAGTTGAACCGAAGCGTTGAACCTTTGAACCTTTGAAAAATTCTTAAGTGTTCTGAGATCTTGTTTCTTTCCTGTAGAATCCGTAGAAACGAACCTGCAGAGTCTGTAGAAATGAACTCGTAGAACTGGCAGAGTCCGTAGATATGAGTCCGTAGATTCAAGCCTGCAGAGTCTGTAGATATGAGTCCATAGATTCAAGCCTGTAGAGTCCGTAGAAATGAGTCCGTAGATTCGAGCCTGCAGAGTCCGTAGATTCAAGCCTACAGACTCCGTAGATATGAGTCCGTAGATTCAAGCCTGTAGAGTCCGTAGAAATGAGTCTGTAGATTTGAGCCTACAGAGTCCGTAGATTCAAGCCTGCAGAGTCCGTAGATTCAAGCTTGCAGAGTCTGTAGATATCTGAAAAAGCTTGAAAAAGAAGAACTTGAATGCTCAGAACAATTTTTGAAAAGGGAAGAGAGGATTTTGGTCTGTTGAACCAGAATAGTTCATATGTTGTCTCAAAAATGCGCTGACATTTTTGGGGACAACAGGGTCACAGACAATAATTCCTTCTCCATCAAGTTGGGTCACAGACAAGAAACATAAAATTCCTTCCTTACCAAGTTGTCTCTGAAGCAGGGAAGGAAGAGAAACACCAGAATTTCTTCTCCACTAAGTTGCTGAAGGAAGAGAAACACCAGAATTCTTTTTCCACTAAGTTACCTTTGAAGCCGGAAAGGAAGAGAAACACCAGAATTCTTTCTCCACCAAGTTGAGAGAGGAAAAGAAACACCAGAATTCTTTATCCACCAAGTTGTGGAAAGAAGAGAAATCATAATTCTTTCTCCACCAAATTACTTCTGAAACAAGGAAGGAAGAGAATCACCAAATCTCCACCAATTTGGGTTCCAAACAAGAACAACAAGGGCAGTGAACGTGAGAGGAGGAAAAAACACAAAGTCCAGTACGATGGGAAATATCGGGTGCATGACCACAAAAGCCACCCTCCCGAAAAGCCTTCCATTCAAAAAAATCAGCTGGCCCCGTCTTGACTGTGTACCATCTCATTACAACTCATGATCTATGTGTATCTTTCGCTCAGGAAATTAGCTAGATTCTCATTTCTCTTGGGCTTTACAAAAGGATGAAAGAATTCAGTGACCATTGCACTTCAGAAAAGAAATAATGATAAATATTTTTAAAATCTGATTTTGCAGGGTTTTCAATAATTAGTTTTTATTAGCTCCTGAAGAATTTTTTATTGATTTTGAGTTTAGATGTACATTAGTTTAGAGTTAATAAATTATACCTTCTAAGTTTTTGCACAAATAGAAACTGCTTAAAAATATCTATAAATATCAAATCCGATGATTTTAGGAGGCCATGTCTCTTTTGTTTGTCTTTTTTAAGGTTAGTTATTCTTATCATCCACATCATTGTAACTCATACTACTCATTTCCATCTCCAAGAATCTAAAATTACATAAAATATATGTGTTTTCTGTTTACTTAAATTAATAAGGTTTGTAACCGAAAAAAAAAAATGGCAGGGCCAACGAGCAAGAGTTGTAAAACTCCAGAAACACAAACAAGATACAGAAACCCATTCGAAAAGAACCAACAATAATAAATCTTCAGAATGGACAAAACTACTTTTGTGTTTGCAGCAGCCAAAACACCCACCGATTATAAAGCACCAGACAGTATAAAGAAGAGAACGAGATTACCAAGTTCAAATAAAAACTCACAATCTGCAAAGAAAATAGCCTTTGGAAGAAGTATACTACCTGCAGTTACATCAGGCAAATCTTCTATTAATAAAACATCTTCAAAAGAACAACAATTTGTCATGGTGAAAATACCTTCAAAACAACCAAAATCTAATCTACTATGGTAAAAACATTTTCAAAAGCACCACAATCTACTATGGCAAAAACACCTTCAAAACCATCACAATCTACCATGGAAAAAACAAATTCAAAATCACCATAATCTACCATGACAAAAACACCTTCAAAACCGTCACAATCTACCATGACAAAAACACTTTCAAAACCACCACAATCTACCATGACAAAACAATCACAATCTACCATGACAAAAACACCTTCAAAACCACCACAAATAATAATGTCAAAACCACCTTTAAGGCCACCACAACCTATTATGAAGACGCCTTCCATGATACCAAAATCTACTAAGAAATATCAATATAAAATTATGCCACCATCAGCACCACAATCCAATCCCATCGATACATCACCATCTGCTAAACCAATTGAAATTTTACCATCAACTAAACAGCAAAATAAGTTTTCAGCCAAAAAGGTTTTGGAAAAATTCTATGTTCACCCTTCACAATTTATAAATGGAATGGATAATCATTTGTAAGCGGGCATAGTGTAATGGTTATAATTTTTATTGCAGAGAGTAAGGCATATGGATGAAGCTTGTCCTCCAAAGAAAAGGCGAACACATCTTAAGAAAGACAATCATATGGTTCAATTACAAAGCAATTTAAAAGCAGAGCCTACACCAAACAATGATATTATTCCATTACCAAGCAATTTGTTAATCAATTCTTATTTTATTTTATGTGTCGATGTAATTATTTTGTGCATTTACAGTCAAAGGTACTTTGAGTTCATCAAAAAGTAACAATGTATTAAGTTGTTATTTTGTTATCTTTTTAAAAGTAATAATATATTGTATTGTTATTTTATTATCCCTTTAAAAATAATAGTATAATATATTACAAATAGTTTTGTTGGAAAATTGTGTTGTTGTTTTTTTCGACACAAAAAATTTAGACACAGTTTTCCAAAAAAAAAATCTATAATTATATAGAGTGTGAATATATAAAATCTTATTAATAGACAGAAAAATACTTAAACACCAAATAAATAAAATCATTCCATTTAATATAAATGCTAACTAAATAAATTGTCTTCCTTTATTTACAGGAGTTTGTGAGTCAGAGCATCCAGATTTAAGAACAATTTGTGTAACCAATGTAAACATCAATTTCTTCAAAGCATTTCCAGAGTGGCTCTAATTTGTATCATTGAAAAAAATCTTAAGTTGGGTTGTAATAATTGTGGAAATTTTAGAGGTTCACTATGAAACAACTGAGGAATTATGGAAACATTTCCTGCCATGTGGAAAGATTGTGAACATTACAATGCTGAACCAGGTTACATCAGGCATTCCAAGAGGGTAAGCATTTATGACCTCTTTTGATTTATATGACTAAATCATAGTTGCAAATAATAAATTAGAAAAAAGATAGAAGGGGCTTAGGTGAATTAGTTGGGTTAACTAAGTTTAAACTCTTCTGTATCTATATATATAAGGTTGTGGTAATAAGTTTAAATTCCCCTGTATTAAGGGTATTAAGGGTGATGGTAGTTAAGTATGTAATATTTTATAAGTTATTTTTATTTTTTTATTTTTATTAATATTGAATTATTTAATTATAAAATAACAATTTATTAATATTAAATAATTATAAATAATTTTAATTAAATTATTATTATTTTATAAAATTTTATTAATTTTTTTTTATAATATTAAATTTTAATATTGATTATTAATAAAAAATTATTTTATCTCTTTATTTTATGAAAAAATATGTATTTCCTATATTGTATTATAGGGGTGCTTATATTGAGTTCTCTACAAGAGAAAATGCATAAAGAGCATTGAGTTTGAATGGGACATTATTTATGGATAGAAATTTGAATATAAGGGCATTGAGTTTGAAAGGTGCATCATTATTGTATTGTATAGAGATATAAAGGTAATTAATTTTAAATATTGAAATTTTTTTGTTGTATTAAAATATTTAATGTTCTCAATAAATTTAAATTTATTTTTTTATTGTTGAGAGCCTTAAAATGGATAGGGCGCTCCTCGCTGATATTTGGTGTATGAGTTTATAATGGTTACTTCTTTTTACTTTAAGTGATTATATTTTACTTTAATTAAGGTGGTTAGGTTTGTTATTCCTCATCATATCTTTCACTTGAAGAAGGATCATGGGAGATGATCCCAAACGTCACACAGTTATTCCCAAAAAAACAAATCTTATTTAAAATATAATTTTTTAATTCTTAAATATATTCATTTTTTTATTAAAAAAATAATTTTTTTCATAAATATCTAAAAAAATAAAAACTTATTCTATTACTTTTTGCAATAAAAAATTTGGAGAGTAAATTAGAAGCTTTGGAAAACTCCTTGGCCTTAAGATTTTGGTATTTTAGAAATTGTAGTGTTGTTAATTTTCATTTGAGACAAACAGGGGATATTTTAATTAAATTTTTATAATGGGTGAGGGACCCTTTAACCCTCAAATATTTATAAAAAAAAATATTTATTTTACTAAAAATATATTTTTTAATAATTATATAAATTATTCAGTTTTTTATCTTAATATTTATTTTATTAAAAAAAATATTAGTCAATTTTTTAATTGTATAAATTAATTAAAATTTAATTTTCAACATTTCAAATCTCATTATTAAATCTATCTTAATACTTATTTTATTTTTAAAAAATTAATAATTATACAAAATATTCAATCTTTTAACATTTATTAAATATATTCATACTTTAAAATAAAAAATATTATTACAACATTTTTGAAATTACAAAATTAATTAAATATTAATAACATATAATTTTTTAATGTTTTTAATTATATTAGATACTTTCACTTTAAAAACAAAGTAAAAGAAACAAGAAAATAGTATTGAACATTTTAATAATTATAAAACACTAAGCACATATTCGTAAACAAATACAAAAATACTTTATTCATTACTCTAAGAGGTGTGAAATACAATTTCTAATAAAGTCTAATTGTACTACCCTGAGGGATAGTTAAATAATAACTCAAAGGCTATATTTATAGAAGAAAAAGGGCCGCTAGAGAGAGATTTTGATGCTAAAAGACAAATCAATGAGCTCAACTCCATTTGAACTACAGTTACAACTGTCTTTGCATTTATGCTCATTTAAGTTTCCTTATTGATCTGGGTTACTTCAAGTGGTTGCACAGTTACATTATTCCCTCATTGATGTTCCTTGATGGTTGCAATAGCATGATCAATTTGTTCTAAGCTAGGTCTAGGCATCAATGTAGCTATAACCATCGGATCAATCTATTAGAGCTTTGTCATAATGCTAACTACTCTTCACTAGTTCGTCATGGCGTGCAAAAGTGGAGAGAAGGGTCCTTTTCATGTAGTTGGTCCTGGAGATAAACCCATTGGGGTCTACTTGTATGCCTTCATGGCATCCTATGAAATGCTAGCTCTTGTTCAAATTAGATCATGCTCGAACTCGTTCCCATGTTCATAGGTCCATTATAGATGAAAAACCAATCTCAAACTATTGGTTTTCCTATAGTCATTATGTCGATGCAAACTTATAGACTATATACCCCTCTTTCTTGATTATATTAGATCTAAAATAGATCCATTCTATCTTTATGGGAATTGAGAGTTCATCATATACACGGATATTTCTTTTAAAAATGATGAAAATAGTCACAGAATGAACCCTGCATGATACAAACCCTTGAGCCAAAAGTCCATATTAAGCTTTACTAGCGGTCCTTTTATGTCTTTTAACCTGACTACATCAATGTGTCCCTTTAATGGCATTCAATCGAGCTCTAATGATGATGGGATGACCCCTAAAAGACCTTGTTTGCCTTGGTAAAAAATTGCTCCTTTGGTTTGACTTTATCTGTTAAAAATTGCTTGGGCCAATCAAAATGCCCCAACCTATCTTTATTCCTATTGGCCTCGCAAATACCCACTATTAGATTTTAACTTTTTGACCTCCTACGCACCGTTGATCTCCTTGGTATGAATGAATATAATCCATTGATTTCTTGCCATGAAGATCCTTTTACATGTTAACTTTCATTCGTACCATTAGATCAAGATGTACGAGTGAATGCTAGCCATAGATCTCATTAGGCCTACTTTCTTGTTAGTCAAACTTGCACCGTTAGATCATCGATATGATTAAATGTTGATCATTGATCTAAATTGGATACACCTTCCTATTAGTGATCATGCATCATTAGATCATCTGCATGATGAGCCTGCACCGTAGGATCTCATCCAACTTGTAGCTCTTTAAAGGGCTTTAACCTAGGGACCTTTTGATGTGTTTGACCCCAGCACAAACCATTAGATCTCATGTGTCAATATGCGAACTCACATGAACCGTTAGATCTTAATCAAATTTGAACCTTTTAAGGAATTTTGAACCCAAATGGTTACTTTACAGAGCTCACACTTGATGTTAGTATGAACATCTTATACTATAGGTCTAACTTTAAATGCTCATAACTTGAGCAAGGAAGCTTGTGTGGACTTGAAATTTACAGAGCATGTTCCTGCCATGAATAACTCCATGGCACTACAACCTTTTGGCTCGTGGAGATTTATGAGTAAACTTATCAAATGCACAAGTGAGATGATTCATTCAGTTATAGATGACATCCTAGTAACGACTTGATTCACTTAGGCTTTTGCTAGAGGTACTAATTGATTTTTGAAAGCTTGAATGAACTTCTCAAGGCTTGTGTGAAATATTTCCATGATCCTAACTATTTGGACACCATGAAAACCTACCACTTGCATATATGACTCTATGATGACCCTTAAGATGTCAAATAACACAAGGATTAAGATAGACTATGACCAAATCTATAATGATATATGAAATGACATCAAATGAACTACAACATACCCTATGGCATTATAAAAGGCCCCTATAAAAGATTATGATTATAGGGGGTTGACCCATTTTGGCCTATGGTAAAAATGGTCAATATTCTTGGTGATTTCCCAAGGGTGGTATGCTTGTTATGCCATGATTAGTTGCCTAATCCTATCCATTGGGTTATAGAGTCACAAGTATATAGGTTTGACATATAAAATGCCTTGACAACATGCCAAACAATAGAAAACAACAAGAATAAGACAGTAATCAAGAAACACACATGTGCTTCATGAGCACTTATGAAACACAACACAACAAGAAAAGAAACACACAACTAATCTAATATTTACAAAACTAATTTTCATTTCTCAGTAGCAAGATTTCAAATGTATCACATTCACAGGGATGTGCAACTTTCTCCATTCATCCTTGATAATTGAAAAGAGTTGCTTTGCTTGCACTTGATGATGACATATGGTCCACTCCATAGGGTATCAAATTTGGTATGTCTCCCTGATTTTGCTCTATCTTCATCCGATTTCAATACTATGTCACCTTCTTGAAATGATCTTGGAGTTACCTTATTGTCAAAATACCTCTTCATTAGTACTTGGTGATGCTCTATAGCTTGATGAGCTTTATCTCTAGTCTCTTACAACTCCATTAATTCTGTCAATCTTATCTCCATTGGAGTATTCTTAAGCAACTCTAGTTGATGTGCTAACTCTAAGGTAGACAGCTCTTGAGAGATAGACAACCTAGCTTCCCTTCCATAAACAAGCACAAAATGAGAACTCTCTGTTGACATCTTGGGAGTTATCCTATCATCCCATAAGGTTGTCTTCAATTTGGTGTGCTAAGCTCTTTAGTTATGCTACAAGGTTTTCTTGATGATTCTGATCATATTCTTATTAGTCGATTCAGTCAACCCATTACCTTGAGGGAAATAGTTAGATGAAATAATAAGAATATGCCATTACTATTTGCCTAATCAACTATCTTAACACCCATAAAAGCAAGAGCATTGTCTGAAATAATAGTAGGATTGTCAAACCTTGTGATTATGCTCTCATAGAACTCCAAGATAGCATTCTCATTAGATTCCTTCAATGTTGCTACCTCAACCCACATTGTAAAGTAATCAATTGTTGCGAGTATCCATTTATGACCAGCACTTGATAGAGGGTTTATCATACCAATAAAATCAAGACCCCATTGCATGAAAGGTTGGTCTACTTGGATAGGATTCAAGGAAGAGCTACAAGCTTTTATTTTCCTACAAAGAAAGCACGTTATCCACACCTTCTCACCCAAGCGTGGTAATCCTTAAAGAGGCTAGGCCAATAATAACCTACCCTCATGATCTTGGTAACTGTGGTTCTTGGAGAGAAATGACCTCCTGTTATCCCATCATAGAACTTCTCAAGCAACACTCCAAACTAATCATTATCAATACATCTCAATAGCACATCATTAATGTCTCTTCTAAATAGCACACTATTCACAAGACAAAAGGGAATAGATTACAACCTAAAATATATCCTTTGTGATCTACTCATACCATTAGGATACTCACCATTTTGAAGAAATCTAATCACATCTTGTGTCCAACTTTGTGGAGGTGATAAACCAGGTGATTGGGAATAATCATGATTGATTAGAGCCTCTTCCTTTTACTCATGAAGATTTGAAGCTAGATGTTCACAAAGGCCTTTACCCCTTATCAATTTTATCACCTTGATATCAACATCATATTCCATTACTTTAGTGATCCACCCTGCCCTCTTTTCACCTCCAGCTCAATGGTATGTTGGGCCAAACTTGGGTTGAAACCCTTCAAATCATTATACTCCCAGGCAAAGATATCAGCAAACTCCTAGCACAACAAGGTGAAGGCCTACCTTTCATGGTTTGTGCACACTTTCCCAAGTGCAAGCAGCTTATTCTTGAATATGTAAACTTTCTCATAGTTCTCCTCCTTCGTTGTGATGCTTGCCTTATCGCTTTTCAACTGGTCATCTTCATTGAAGATACTCTCGAGAGTGATCAAGCCTTTTGGAAGTTTATTGTTCTTTAGCTAAACAATTTGGCTACCATACTGCTACTGTAGCTTGGCCTAGTTTTTAGCAACAAACTTAGCTTCTTCTTGCAAGAAGAGTGTTATTTGTTGGTCACTGTCAAACACCTACTAGTTAGTGATGTTGTCAAGTACAAAGGGCTGGATTACTACCTTCAAATGGCATGAACTATTGTTTCGGCTTATCTCCTTAGAAACATTAAATTGGGTGCCAACTTCTACCAGCCTATCTACTTGCTTATTCTGCTCTCTAGGAATGAAGGTAACATTGAAAGCAAGGAAACTCTCCACTAAGTCCCACACCCTGTGTTTGTATGACTTAAGCAAAGAATTCTTTGTCATATTTTGGCCCCTTACCTGATTCACAATCAGCTCACTATCACCAAAAACTTGTAGCTCTTTGATTCCTCTTTTCCTCGCCCACTCCAAACCATGGATGAGGGATTCATACTCCACAACATTGCTTGTGCAAGAAAATTGAAATCTGAAAGCCGAAAAGTATTTCTCCTTTGAAGGAGAAACTAGCACCACTCCACCACTAGCTCCCAACTTACTTCTTGAGCCATCAAAGAACAACTACCATAAACCTGAGCTTTCTTGGCTAGATTTCATCAGATTTGGTACAAAAGTACCCTCTTCGTGCATGCAATAAATCCCAAGGCCTGCCTCTTCTATGAACTTGTAAGGATCATGCTCAAAGTTGTCACTTCCCCATTCATCTAAGAGTAGATCAGCAACTCCTTCAAGGGTAGAGGATGGAGATTGATCCACTTGGAATTCGTCTTGGTCAATAATGGCATAGCTAACATTTGTTGCCTTGAGCAAGTATGGTTCTATATGATCTCTATGGAGTGGATCTGATTCAATCTTAACCTTAGTCCCATACTTGGTTCTAAAAACTAGATAGGACCAGTTTATTGCTAGGTAGCTACCTATTTTGGATGTGAAATCCCTAGACAAGCAAATAGCAAAGTAAGGAGGGACATCCGCCACTACCACATTATGAGGAACTGAGAAGGTCAGGTAGGTGTGTAGAATCAAGCTCAAACCTTTTACCACTCCAACTATCTTTGATGGTGTTCCATCCATCTGCAAGACTCCCTTAGTCATCTCTTCATATTTGAGTCCCAGTTTATCCACTATGCATTTAGGCATTACTGAGGTGCTTACTCCACTGTCAATGATGAAATTATGCACCAAGAAATCTCCTATGACCAAGGATAAATAAAAAGGGGGAACCTTTTCTTCTTTCTTAACTTGGCCTGATGTGGAAGGCTGCCCATTCATCATCAAAACATTATCAGCCTTTCTTGGGACAGCTTGTTCATTCAACCCATGTAATTCTTTTTGCAACATGTCCTTTTGTCCTGGTATTGATAATGAATCCCACAAGGAGATATTCATGTGCAACTTCTTCATTTGGTCTACCACGTTGACTCAAGGGTTTCCTTCTTTCAAATTTCCTTTGGGATAACTTACAGCCTGAGGTGTAGGTCAAGGAACTGAAGGTGCAACTAGCGGTCTGAAGTTTGGAACCTTTTGGTTTACATGTGATGAAGAAGATGGTGCTGACGTTTGAGCAGTTGTTTGAGTTTCTTCCATTGCTCTCCTTTTGGACCTTGTGTTGGCTGTGACATAGTCACCTTGATTGTCTACACTACCCATGTAATTGACTGCATAGAACTCACCTTCCAAGTGATTTATGAGAGTAGAATCGGGTTGAGTCTGACTGCTGCCCATGCTAGGTTGTACTGAAGCCTCAAAGCTTGGGAACTGGGTGACTGCCTGATTATCCTTTGCATTTGTGTAGTGACTTAGCATTTCATTTGTATAAACAACCTGATCTTGACCATATCCCATGGTTGAGCAACTGGGTTTTTCTTGTACTAGATTGTTTTGAGTGGGTGTTAGAGCCTTAGATGATGAAGGGGTGCCTAGATTATAGCCTTGAAAAGGTCTGCCCTGTGAAAATTGACCCTGCCCTTGATTGTAATTTTGGAAAGGGGGTCTATTTGATTGTCTATACTGTTGATATCCTTGATTTGGTCGATTGCCTTGAGCTTGCTACCTTTTAAGAGCCACTAGTTCATTTGTTACACTTTGTAACAGGGTTTTGACTTCATAGAGGTCATTGGATGAAGTAGCAGCCAGATTTTCTATGCCATGTAGAAGAGCCAAGGTGGGTGCAATAGTTTGGATTAGATGTAGCAATTCAGGAAAGAGTGGCATGTGAGGCCTAGGAGTTATCTTTCCAGCCTACACCAGGCAATTCTTAGCCGCTATAGCTATGTCATAGGTAGCAGGCAGCACATGTCCTCCCATGGACTATATCATAACAGAAATGTCGTTGTTTAATGCTTTTAAATTATAGAGGAAAGCATAGCTCAGAGTCAACCTTACCAGAATGGGGATTCTATCCCATGTCTTCTAAAATCAAGTATTGAAATCCTGCATGAACTCGTGTGGAGATATTTTCATAGTGGTCAGTTGCTCGACAAGTGAAAGGTGGTCGCTCTTCTCCTGAAATTTGTTCATTAAGAGGGTGCCCAATTCATTCCAAGAATTGACTGAATTCATGGATAAAGTCCCATACTAGTCCAAAACGTTGCCCTTGAAAGACAATGTCAGCAATCTAATCGCAATGTTTTCCTCAGTGACATTGTGAATATTGCAGAGGTTAACAATTTTTTTGATGTGTTCGATAGCAGTAATGGGCCCTTCTAAGGGAGGCACACTTTTAAGGACTACCCCTAGAATTGGGTCATAACGTAGGAGATTCAAAGGACTCTGACCATGAAAGGCCACAAAAGGTAGAGCCATAGCTATGATAGGATTCAACCGAGGCCTTCTTGTGTAGGTGTGTCTTATAGCAGGTCTGGGAAGGTGATTTGCTAAATAAGGATGAGTTTTTTCAAATCTCAGTCACTTTGTTGAGTTTAAAGGCAATTCCATGAATTTAAAAGGGACACCCTTAGCAATAGATCATGTGGTGATTTTAGGCATAGGAGGTCAGACTGGTCTTTGATCAGTGACTAATGTTCCTACCAGTGGAGTCGCTAGATGCTAAAAATGGTTGATTTTGTTGTAGCAGGACCAGCATCAATCTTGGAAATTTGATGAGTGTTAAAAATGGTGTTATAAATATGTTCCATCAAGTGTGCCAAAAACTATTGACACTATGGATTGCACCCTTGACAAGAGGCTGAGCTCTTGTCTTCCACACAGCAAAATGGAAACTCCTCTCTTGCATGTGGGTCAGGCAAAACTAAGGGGAGAGTCTCTAGATAAGGGCTAGCTCCCTTTGATGCATCTCTAAGTTATTCCAGTAATATTTCTAATACATATATATAATGGGGGGGTTGAAAAGAGAGAAGGATTACTAAAAAATAGAACCTACCCTAAGCTGGTGATGCACCAAACAAGTTCGATCTACTCATACTCACACTTTGAACCATAAGAACACATACATACACTTTATTTGGTGAAAGGGCTAGACTGAAGGGAGATTAATAGGGAGGCTTTAATGGAAACACACAAAAAAGAGCTTATCATAGGTGTTGTAGGAAAAGCACACTGCCTGGTAACCTTCTTCTGCCTCTGTGCTCCATATACAACTCTTCTTATCACCTGTAGGAATGGTGCTTTGTCTATACCAAGTGTGTTGGTATCAAGCCTGTGAAAGCATTAGGAAAGAAATGACTGAACACATGGCTAACACTCAAACACACTCAGAGATATATCCAACCAAAATAGAGGTAAAAAATGCGTATTCTATTGATTTCAGGTGAAAATTGGTAGGGTTTCGCCTTACAAAAATGAGAGATCCTTCTCAAATGAGAAGTTACAATATATATAGAGAGAGAGGAAGTAAAGGCACCCCCTTTTGGAAAATACTTTGAGATGCCTTTTTACAAGTTGGCCCATATGCGTTGAGAGTTTTGGGAAGAGAAAACCGTTGAAAGAGAATGTTGTGTTAGCTGTCAATCTTGACTTTGGCGTTCAAAAACTAATGTGAAAGCATGGGCCATGCCTCTTTTCCTACAAACAAGACCACTCCTTCAAGACATTCATGTGGTTTGTCTACTTATCAATGCAAAGTGTGGAAAAATAGGCCATGTCTTCACTATTTGCGCTCCTTGATAAACACTTGGTGGAGACTGTTCCAACTATAGGAATAATTCGCCTCCCCTTTGCCACCTGGGCTATTTTGTCCATATTCATTTGTCTCTTCCTGGATTTGTCTTTTCCTATAATTTGAGCTCTCAGGGCTATCTTATAATCCTTTACTGGCTCTTTGGGCTCTTTCATCAGTAGGTCACTGAGTTCATTCTTAACTTTTGTCTTTTCCTAGCTTTGTCTCTTCCTAGTTTTGTCTTTTCTTGTCTTGACTCTTTTTGGCAATCTGAGCCCTCATGGCTATCTTCTTGGTGGGTCATTGAGTTCACTTGTGGCATGTCCTTAAGCTCTTCAAAAAATCAATAGCTATTCCCTTATCCTAAATTTGTTGTCTTCGAGGACGTCGTCTGACATCCAAATTCCAACGGCTAGTTCATGATGCCCAATTTGACGTCTGTGGGCCTGTCATCCCCTTTGGAAATTTCTTCAGCTTTCTTTCCTTCAGCCTTTTTCCTTTATCCGAGCCTTTGTTTTTTAACTCCCGAAGGGAAAGTGTCCCTTCGAGGCTTGGGGAAGGTCCTCCTTTCGGCAGCTGAGAATTCCCCGCAAGGGCACCTTCCCTTCAATGTCCTTTGGGCTGCCTTGGTCTTGAAATCCTTTGGGCAAAATGTCCAAAGGAATTCCTTTAGACATTTTGTCCAAAGGAAATCTTTCCTTTGTCTTTCCCACTTACTGCTTTCTGTCAGGCTTTTCCATCGGGTGAATTCCTTCGGGTCTAGTTCATTTTGCCATGAGATTTTCTCTCAAAAGAATTCCTTATTTGTTTGTTTCGGTTAGCTCTTTTCTTTGGGCAAATTCCTTCGGGCAAAAAGTCTGAAGGAATTCTTTCAGAATTTTTGTCTGAAAGATTTGCCTTGTGAATTCTTCTGCAGAATTTCCCTTCCAAAAGACAGTCTTTGCCTTGCAAATTTCTTCAGGAAAAATGTCTGAAGGAATTCCTTTGGGCATTTTGCCTGAAGAAAATTCAACTTTTGTCTTTGGCTATCTTCCTTTTGCTTCATGGATTTTCTTCAGACATTTTGTCTAAATAAATCCTTTGTTATTTCCTTACGAATTTCCTTCAGACAGAAAGTCCAAAGGAATTCCTTGCCTTGGTATTTCTTCTCAAAGGAACTCACCTTTCAACCTTTTGACCAGCTACCCTCCGCAAAGGTAAATCAAGTCCAAAGTTACCCTTCAGATCTTTTGCAATGGCCCATCTTGCTCATCATCTACCCTCCGCAAGGGCTATTTAACCTTTGGAGCTTTGTAAGAGACTCTTGTTTGTCCAAGACATTTGCTCAAAGCGAAAAGATCCATACTGAACCAAACCCTACAGGGCCTTAGATTTTTCAATGTTCTATAAGAACAAGGCTTATTACAAATAAAAGGAGATTTTGCAGAAGGTGGGTGCATGACTAGACTAAGGTTCATAGTGGTAGGGAAGGAAGGAGACTGATTTTGGCCTACAGGACCAAAATGGTCAACAATAATACTATTGTTTATATGGGGAGACCAACATAACACTAGCCCCTGCACCAACTTTACTTTTTGAACCATGAAAAAATATCTTCCACGGCTCCTCATCTTCACCCTCTTCATTAGCAAGTAGAGGTATTGGTACTCCATGTATACAATACACTCCTAAATTGGTTTTCTCCACAAAATCATAGGGATCACGCTCATAATTATTAGTACCATATTCATCAATCTAAATAAATATAAAATAGCCTCAAGCTTGGAATAAGTGCCATCATCTACAATAGAGTTCTTTTCTTCATGGGCTACATAATTTAGATTAGAACTTGTCTCAATGTAAGGATCAATATGAAACCTTATAAGGGGTTGTGTCCTAATTGTCACCTTATCCCATACCTTGTTCTAAAGGCCAAGAAATACCAATTAGCTGAGAGATAGCCACCTATATTTACTTTGAATTCCCTTGATAGGTAGATTGCAAAGTGGGCTAGGAGATCAACCACAACTATGTCTTACAAGATAGGAAAACTAGGACAATCATGAAAAAAAAACTTTCAAACATTTTATCAATCCTAATATCTTGGTAGGTGTACCATATAATTAAATGGCCCCTTCTATGTGGCCCATATTTAAGGCCTAGCTTGTCATCTACAACTTTATCCATGATAAATGTAGAAGCTTCATTATCAACTATACAATTGTGTACCAACGTGTCACCTATAGTGAGGGTGAGGTTAAATAGTGGCGATTTCTCATCCCTAATGGATGGTTCAATAATGGTACTAGGATCATTTGTAAGAGCAACATGGCCATGACTTTGATTTGAGGGTAAGATACTAGCAGGGATAACATATAACTACTTTTGTAGGAGTTCTTTTTTACCAGGTATATGAAGAACATCCCAAAGAGAAATGGATGTTTTAGTGTTCTTCAAAGAATCTAAAATGTTTAAATAAGACATACCTACTTTCTCTTGGGATCTTTTAGGTATATAATTACTTGAAACTTGAGGAATAGGAGCAGAACTTACCATATTTTGACTTGATGGAGATGTAGAAGTTTTTGAAATTGTCACACTTTCAGTTATGTCTTGTTGCCTTGCAGGAGGATTGAATGAACATGTGAGCATCCTAATACCATCTCCTAGATCCTTCATCTTGGCCCTTGTATTATATATGATAGAGGCTCCTTGATTTATCACAAGAGTGTCTTTAACCATAAAATTGGTGAAGATCTCTCCTTGAGGTTGCCTATCCTCATTAACTTGCATCATCACCTCATCCTCATTTAATAGGAGGGATTAAATCCTCCTTGAGCCACCAAAGCTTGCTCTCCATTCTCATTGGCATCAATGAATTGGTCTTGTTTCCAATCTTCTCCCTACACCAAATTTTTATGAATTGGTACCATCTCTCTTGCATTGGTGGTAGAGTTAAGACTGTATACATTGGCAGGCCTATAGGGGTTAGGTTGCCATTGGCCTCTTCCTCTTCCATATTAGTAGCCAAATTGTTGCTAGTAAGGGTATGGGTTTTGATGAGTATCTATTTGCATATTTACTTGCTTAATCTGAGCTTTTAGCATTTGATTTTATACATATGGATCCATGACATTTTTTGCCTTATTAGGAGCAACTTTGGACTTGGTATTGGCATTAGAAATTTGAGCCACTTCAAGAGTGTCAGTATAAGCATGAGACAAAGGAGGCATAGACACCTTAGGAGGTAATCTTCCAGCTTTGATAAGACTATTCTTAGATTTGATATAAATATCATATGTTTCAAGAAGATTTTAACCTCCTATAAATTGAAGCATGACAGCAATTTCAGTCCCAATGGATTTTAAGTAGGGAACACAAAGCTAGTAGATGGTCTCATGGGAAGAGGAAATCTATGCCAAGTCTTCTGAAACCTTTCATTAAAGTCATGTATTGTTTCTTTGGATCCCTTTAATCATTTTGACTGATGTATGAAAGAGGTATGGTCACTTTCATTTCCAAATTTGGAAGTCAACAACACTCCAAACTCATCACATGTTGTGATGTATCCACCTTCTAGATTCCTATACCAATTAGTAGCCTTCCTTTTAATGAACATGGTAAGGAGTCCAATTTCAATGTTCTCTTGAATAATATTATGGAAACTACAAAAGTTAGAAACATATCTAATGTGCTCACTAGGTGTGAGATGACTCTCACCATTGAATGTGGGCACATCTTTCATGGTGTTAGGAGGAATGGCATCATATACTTGAAGTTGAATTGGATTTTTAGTATTGAAGGTATGGAAATAATGAGGTCTATCCATGTCTTTTTCCTCAAGATCTTCAATTTCTTTAGCCTCTTCACTCTCTTTCTCTCTAGTAAAATCTAATTGTTCTTCAAAGGGTAGATTAGGTCATGGGTACTAAACTTCAAGAGCACTTTTAGGCTGAATGGGTGGGTTAATGGGATTTAATGTTCTACCAGAAGATGACCTAGTGAGAACCATGAATTATGAAAGCAAGTTTATAACAAAATAATGGCCTTGAACTATATTTACTTTGAAGGAGTCACCAAATACTAAGTAGCACACCAACTTATAGTTGATGTTGTCAAAACCAGATTTCACCTTGACAAGTTGTCTTGAAGATAATGGGTCCCACCGAGCATGCTAGAACTATTGTCACAAAATATTTCACCCTAAAAGAAGTTTTTCAAGCCTCTTCTAAATCTTGGCAGCATGGAAACATTTCTAGGTATGTGGGTGTACCTATATTGGAAATGAGCCCCTAGTTTTAAGGGCTAGCTCCCTAAATGTATCATGAAATGCTCTTATCTATGCCAACTAATTAATTATGGGGAAAAGAGTTAGATATTTCATTAATTGAACCTAATCTAAAGGAGGTGATGAACCGAATGTTCAAAGATCCACTCTCAAAATTGAAATCATTATCACACTAATAGACTATGAATAGAACTAATGTAGCATCTACAATGGTTTCCAAGCAATAATGCTTCACCTAGAGGTCAATTTGATGGACTTAAGCTAGAGAGAAATGAGGGTAAGGCTTGATTAGAAGAAATTATAGTCAAATATCCACTTTATACCTAAGACATCAACCTTAAAACATGTTAGATGACCTGCAAGAAAAGTTTATTAGCACTTAGGTTGAACTTGGACTTGCAAAGGGAAGATGACAACCACTTTTGAATATCAAACAAATATAAAACACTAAGTACAAATTCATAAAAAACTACAAAAATTCTCTATTCATTACTATAAGAGGTGCAGAATACAATTTTTGGTAGAGTCTAGTCGTACTAGCCTAAGGGATAGTTAACAATAGCTCAAAGGTTATATTTATAGAATAAAAAGAGATACTAAAGAGAGATATTTTGGCACTAAAATAGGAATCAATGAGATCAACTCCATTTTAACTACAATTAAAACTTCCTCTACATTTATGCTCATTCAAGCTCCTTGATTGATCTAGGTTACTTCAAGTGGTTACATAGTGACATTATTCCCTCATTGATGTTCTCTTACTATTAAAATGGTAGGATCAAGTTGTTCCAAGTTGGGTCCTAACATTAATGTGGATATAACCATTGGATCAATCTATTATATCTTTATCTTGAAGATAACTTATCTTTACTGGTTCACCGTGGCATGCAAAAGTGGAGAGAAGGGCATTTTTCATGCAGTTGGTCTTGAAAATGAAACTATTAGGGTCTATATGTATGCCTTTGTGGCATCCTTTGAAATGCTATCTCTTTTTCAAACTAGATCATGCTCAAACTCATCTCTATGTTCATAGGTCCACTATAGATGGAAAATCAATCTTAGACTATTGATTTTCCTATATTAATTATGTCGATGCAGACCTATAGACTATATAGCCCCCTTTTTTTATTATATTAGGTCCAAAATAAACTCATTTTGTCTTTGTAGGAACTGAGAGTTCACCATATGCATGAATCTTTCTTTAAAAATGGTGAACATAATTATAAAACAAACCTTGCATGACACAAACCCTTGAACCAGAGGTCTATATTAAGCTTTAATGGTGGTCCCTTTATGTCTTTTAACCTAATTGAATCAATGTGTCCCTTTAATGGCATTTAGCTAAGCTCTAATGGAAATGGGATGACCCCTGGAAGACCTTGTTTGCCTTGGTCAAAAACTATTCCTTTGGTTCAACTTTGTCCGTCAAAAATTTCTTGGGCTAATCATAATGCTCCAACCTATCTTTATTCCCATTGGCCTCATGGATCCCCACTACTAGATCTTGAATTTTTGACCTCTTACACACTATTGATCTCTTTGGTATGAATGAATGTGGTTTATTGATTTCCTACCATGAAGATCCTTTGACATGTTGACTTTCATTTGCATTATTGGATCAAGATGTATGAGTGAACGCTAGCCGTAGATCTCATTGGGCCCACTTTTCTATCAGTCAAGCTTGCATCATTGGATCATTAGTATGATTGAACATTGACCATTGATCTAGATTAGACCCACTTTCCTATCAGTGATCATGCATCATTGGATCATCTACTTGATGAACCCATATTGTAGGATCTCATCCAACTTTTATCAATTTAAAGGGCTTTAATCTAGGGACCTTTTGATATGTTTGACTTTAGCATGATCTATTAAATGTCATGTGTCAGTATGTGACCTCTCATGGACCATTAGATCTTGATCAAATTTAAACCTTTTAAGGAATTTTTAACCTAAACAGTTACTTTATAGAGCTCAAACTTGATGTTAGCATAAATGTATTATGTTACAGGTCCAACTTTGAATGCTCATAACTTGAGCTAGGAAGCTCACATAAAATTGAAATTTATAGAGCATGTTTCTGCCATGAATAACTCCATGGCACTTTAACCTTTTGGCTCACAGGCTTTTTAAGTGAACTTATCAAATGCACAAGTGATTTGGTCCATTCATTTCTAGATGATGTCTTAGTCATGGCTTGATTCACTTAGGCTTATGCTTGAGCTACTGCTTGATATTTGAAAGCTCAAATGAAACTCTCGAGGCTTGTGTGAACTTTTTTCATGATCCTAACTATTTGGACACCATGAAAACCTGCCACTTACATATATGACTCTAAAATGACCCCTAAGACACCAAATGACACAAGGACTAAGCTAGACTATGACCAAAGCTAGAATGGCATATGAAATGACATCAAATGAACTACAACATACCCTATGACTTTATAAAAGGCCCCTATACAAGATTTTGACTAAAGGGGGTTGACCCATTTTTTCATGTCGTAAAAATGGTCAACAATACCCACCCACTTATTATTTCTAATGTACTTCACAATATTTTACTCCACAATATTATTAGCATTAACCTCCAAAGTATACAAATAATATGTAAAAAACTATAATATAAATGAGTCGAGTGATGATATATAATGATAAAAATATCTTTGAATAGTAAAAATCGATCAAAAACTAAAACAACAAAAAAATTATACTTAAAAGAGTCATTTAATCAAGAAGATAGTAGTCATAGATTTACATAATGATTTACTATAATAAAATATCTACAATTAATAATTTACTAGACTTAATAAACGATGTGTGATAGTGTTGAAGCACAGTCGTGTTGCCAAAAAAGTCACAAAAAGAGAGGTAAAGGATAATTTACAATCCAAACTAACTTTAATCCAAGAATTTCACACTTGAGCATGAACCATTAGCAAAATAAAGCCATGAAATCAAATCAAAAATAGATTGGCCTTTAGAACCCAATCGTAGATGTGCAAGAAACACTATAACTATTTATAGTGGAGTACCCAAAGAGAAATGTCAAAATCCAAAAGTCCATTAACTCTTAGTCCCTTTGGTGGTCACCTTGCCTAAATTTTAACAATGTTTCTTTTGCCTTAGTCCCCTGGGTTAAAGGGTTACACATTTTTCAAAAAAGGTGTGAGGGTTATCAGTGATCTTTTTTACAAAGAGAATAAGGTCTCTCTCACTTGGCAACAACTTCAAAATAAATATCATTTAATAAACTCAAATATAGACTCTATTGCATAAATTCAAGGCTCCGTACCTGACACGTATTTGCATAAAATTGGAGTTGACTCCCTTGTTCCATGGTGGAAGGATTGGCATTGGCCTATGGCCACTCCCTTCACCTAATATTCTCCTCAGCTAGGATATCATTTACTTGTTCCACAGCATATTCCAATTGATATGCTCAATATTAGATGGAATCTTCAATCTAGATATGGAATTTGGGCCTGTAGATTTAGCATGATGTGGTTTAATTATATTGATATCAAAAAAGCTCATTTTTTATGGTGCCTTCTCTACCACGGCTTTCCTATAAGAGACCAACTCAAGCATCTAGGTGTGCCTAACCCCATCTGCCTAGCATGTTGGAAACTAGAAACTATTAAGCACCTTTTCAAATTTTTTCCACACACATAATTTGCATGGCACTGGATACATTCCATTTTCCAACCCTTTCATAATAAATTCTTCACATGGAAGATGGCTCTTTTGGGGGATTTAGCTCTGTTGCTTACAAAATATAATTGCTTTTGGTAGATCTTTTGAGTTGACATTTTGTTTCAAATTTGGAAAGCTATAAATTATGCTTTCTTTAATCATGAAGATTTGGAATGTAATTTTATTTTTTTAACATTTCTCTAATATTACTCTTCAAATACAAATCCAAATAGACAAGATCCATTTGGAACTTAACCAACTCTAATGTTTGCTTGATCACTGGGGAAATGTTCTATGCACAGTCAACTAGGAACCTCCTGAACCCTCATGGCATCCTTCACCCCCTGAGGATGATGGCATGGGCCACAACAGTAGCAGACCAAAACTAGATGCAAGAGTCACTCTCCATAATAGTCACCACCTCACTAGTTTTCTCCTTGTCTTGGTGGCTCAAGTGGCTCGTCCAGATTTGGAGATGATGGTAGGGGATGGGGATCTCCTCCCCTATCCTAGGATGATGATATCAGAGGTTGGGGTCTACCTTACCAAGGAAATTCCCCATGATTATCTCTATCTATTTCCTTTGAAATAAATCAAAATGAGACTTTGGAAGCTTATTAAAACACTAGTTGGGATCCCTTACCTATTGATGAGGATCATTCTCCATGGGATGATGGGGTGATAAGCCTCAAGGTCCATCGTCTCCTCTACCTCCCTCGATGTCCATGTTTTTTATTATTTCTTAAATATTATTGTTATTTTTAGTTATACTTTGTTTTCTCTAATTTGCTGGTAATTACTAGTGTGATGTAATATTTTGTAGGTGTGGTCATTTTCTGACCACTTTTTGACTTGTCTTGAGGGGATTTTTTACCTTCAATGTGATTTTGCTTGTGGGGTGTGACTTTTCCACCCTTTTTTATATGATTAGTGTTGCACCATATATATATATATATATATATATATATATATATATATATATATATATATATATATATATATATATATATATATATATATATATATATATATAAGTGCTTATCAATCAAAAACAAATCCATCTGATTGGAACAAAAGCCCTAATCCATGGCCAATATTTTAGAAGAATGTGAAGAGTCCATTTGAATGAAAATAGGCTAATTGGAAAGGCTATGGTAGTTAGAAATTGTGTTCTTTTTGGAGTTCTACTATAGAAGATAATCATTGTAATTTTGTTTTTAAAATCCACATATAAACCTGCAATAAGCCTACATAGTGAGTGAATTTGCAAGCTTCAAATTTCATAGTGAGTGAAGTTGCAAGCTTCAAATTTTTATATCTTACACTGGGGGCACATTTGTTTTGAAATGAAAGGCTACCCCATTTTTGGGAGGCTTATTATAATTAATATTTTTATATCTACTTATCCCTAGCTATAATATTCTGGATTCCAAACAATTTATTTCAAGTTGTAGGGTGTCTATGTAACGTGTTTCTTTTATGCTTGAATTTAATTAACATAAGTGATTCGATTTAAGATTATTAGGTTCAATTTTTTTTTTTTAAATATCATGTTTCTTTGGTTACATATAAGTTATGTTTAAATAATTAAAAATATATATCTTAAGAATACACTTAATGTTGCTTAGAATTTAAATTTTATATTACAAAATATATGCATTCTTTGAATGTAGATGGATCTCAAATGCAAATGTATATACAAGTGAAAATGATTATGATAATAAGGTTAAATTATAAGAAGAAGAAAAAGGGTGATAACAAATCAAAATTATTAATAAAATTGTTATGAATAATCATTGAAAGAATTTTTTGTCAAGATCTACCTTCTTGTGAAGTTACTTTTGAAATTCTTTATAATGTTATTCATGTCTATAATATTCTTCTTTATTGAAATACCAAGTGGTAAAATGATCATTATGTTTCTATTGATTTTCTTTCTATTAAAAATATGATTCTTCCAAACTCTCAACATGTTTCATTACCTTCTCAAATATTTCCAATGGCTCAACATATTCTTAAATTCTACTTGCTCAAACATCGGTCAAGCTTATAATTGTTTTCAAATTTACTCTAATGTTGTTAAACCTTATTTCATTTCATCTATTCAAATCTAAATTACTACTCCTGATGGTGAATGAATTTCCTCTTGGAAGGAAGGCCATTGTTTTCAATCATAGAGGGAATATGGTATGTACACACCCTAATTGTGAAACATATTTGGGTACCTCCATACTAGTAATACAAGGTGGTATCATATATTTTAAGATAACCTAAGGATAGGAAGGGTGCTTGACAATGTAAGCCAAGTGATTATGATTCAGTACAATTAAATTATTCACCTTGAGAACCTAGGCGTCCCATTCCAAAAATGGATATGAAATCACCATTACCAACCAAGGTTGTCCCTTCTCTAGAAAAAATAATAGAACTAATGTATTATGGTTTTGGGTTAAAATATATGAAAACTTTAGGATACATTGGATAAGTACTAGAAAATAAAGCACAAGTGATTATTAATAAATGTCTCCATCTGATCATATAGGCAAACAAGACCTAGGATATAAGAATGATTCACATGTTCCTTTCAAAGTAAATCGTCGATGTATAAATAATGAAAGTGAGACAAATAAATCTAATTTTTATATGCACATTCTTAGATTAAAACTTAATTCTACATAATAAGTCAATCATGTAACAATACTAGAGTTAATATATCTCAGGCTCGTTAATGATATAGTCTCTCAAAAAATCTAAGCATTGGATGAATTTCCTAATGATGAGTCTCACTTGGAATGTTCGGAGGCATATTAGGATCTCCATTCCTTCTATCATAAGAATAGGTTTCCTTTTACAATTAATTACTACACATGTTTCAGAGAGTTTGAACCCAAGCATGACAATGTCTAAGTATATGACCTTTATACAATCTCTACCACCCCATATGTAGAAGATTTATTAGAAATGTTAAATGAAGAAATAATCAGAATTAATTTTGGCACTAATAAATATCTAGGAGCAGACCCTCATACAGTAATGCTCAAGGTCGAGGAGGAAAAATCCTTTAGAGAAATATTACATGATTTCCCTAAGTTACTTGTTTGGTTTTGTTGAGATATTCTAGGCATAAATCCTTCGATAGCATTCATAGTATCATTTTTTAGCCTAACACGAAACCAATCAAGCATAAGAATAGGAATATGCATCTGAAAGTATCCTTGTTGGTTAAAGATGATATTAAAATTTTACTTGATGTAGGGTTTATGAGATCAATTAATTACTCAACTTGGATTTATAATATTGTGTTGATTGCCAAGCCCAACGGACAAGTTAGTATTTGTATGGACTTTCAATATTTGAATAAAGTTTATCCAAAGAATGAATTTTTGTTACCTAACATTGTATTATTGTTAACACTATAGCTAGATATGAAATTTTCTCATTTATGGACAGGTTTTTTGGGGTACAATCAAGTAAATATTAATCCCAAGGACCATCCCAAAATGGCCTTTACAATGCCATGGGGAAAATTATGTTACGCTTTCATGCCCTTCAGATTAAATAATGTTGGGGATACCTTGGAAGATTATGTTGATGACTAATTTAAAAATCAAAACATCACCAAAATACTTTTATACTTTCATATATTTATGACAAATATTTAAGTAATTAAAAAAATACAACATACATTTAAATCCCAAAAATGTGTATTTGGGCTATTTTTATGGAAATTATTAGGTTATATCATATTCCAAAGAGGTACAAAAATTGATCCAAAAAATTTAAAGGTTATTGTTGAAATTACTCCACCCAAAGGATAAAATTAAGTACAATGTGTTGTCCCCCAAAAATATCACTCATTTTTGGGACAACATTTGAACTATTTTGGTCCTACAGACCAAAATTGTCTCTTCCCTTTTCAAAATTTTTCCTGGGCATTCAAATTCCTCATTTTTCAAGCTTCTCAAAAATCTACAGACTCTGCAGGTTTGATTCTATGGACTCAGCAAGAAGAGGAAATCTAAGGACTCAGTAGGTCAAGTTAAATGGGCTTCTACAGGTTGAAATCTATGGACTCCTTCAAGGTTAGAGAAAACTACGGACTTGGTTTCTACGAACTCTGCAAACAGGCTCATTTCTACAAGTTTAATGAGTTCCAGGTTCAATCGGTTCAATGCTTTTGATTCAATAATGGGTTTAATCAAAGGAATGGTTTAATGTCTCAGTTCAACTAAGTGGTTCAATGCTTTGGTTCATCCTTTGGTTCAATCAAACAATTCGTCAATCAGTTCAAGGCTTTGTTTGAACCGTTGAACCAAAACTTGGTTCAATGGTTAGTTCAAACACATGGTTCAAAGGCAAGTTCAACAAAAGGTTCAAAGCCTTGGTTTAATGGAATGGTTCAAAGCCATGGTTCAATGGAACAGTTCAATAGTTGGTTCATCGCCAAAGTTCAAAGAGCTTCCCAAAGGACCCCGAAGGGCAGGTGCCCTTGCAGGGGACTCTCAGCTGCCAATTCGAAGACACTTCCTGAAGCCGAAGGGACGCTCGAAGAAGCCTGAAGGCCATTCAAAGACTACTTGAAGGGTAGGTACCCTTGCGAGAGGCTCTTCTCGACTCAAAATAGGTCATTTCTTAAGGCCTGAAAGGGCAAGTTCAATTCAAAAAGTACCAAACAAAAAAGCCGAAAGAGGACAAAGGAATGACGTGCCCAAAAACATCAAATTCAACATAGTGAACTAGCCATTGATCCTTTGAACATACAGACCAGAATACATTCATAGATTTCAAGGCCAAGACTAGCAAAAAATGGGGAAGGAACAAAACAACAAACTAAATCCAAGACCTGATTCAATTAACCAGAAAAGGAGGAACGATGAAGATAAGATCAGATCGCCAGGTGGACATTGAAAGTTACAAACTTTCAATAAGTGCGACTTGTTTCCCTGCATTGATAAAATCAAATGGGTAAAATGCCCCTAAGTTCCAGCCTGTCTTCTTAACAGATTCCAATGCAACATGATGTATTATTGATCTTGAGTCCTTCTTGAAGAGGTGATATAAGGAACTCTCTTCTATTGTAAACAAATCTCTTTTTTGACAATTAAAAAATGAAACTCTGCCCAAATTGAAAGGCACTTCTAAGACTTTGAGCTCAGTTTGTTTATCATATTTTGTTATTGGAATAAGAAAGCAAATGGTTTTTCAGACTTTGTGTTGTAATATCTTTTTTGTTGAGGAAACTATTCTTATATCTTTTTCTTCAATATATCTTTTGTTCCTTTAATTCAACAAGCAGGATTAGTGACATTAATCAGAAAGGTGTCCTGAAGAGTCAACTGTGGAGAGACTTTGGGCCCCCATAATTGCCTTTCAGTGTGTTTTCTTTTCATTTCTGTGTAAAGGACCTTGGGGCGACTTTGTGCCCTCATTGTCCTTCGTATCTTACTCTTAAGCAATCTAGGTGAAGACTTTGTGTTGCATCTCGATTTGCTAGTTATTACATCCTTTGTTACATTTTTTTGTTACTACCTGGAGTATTCTTGTGGCTTGCTGAATAGTACTTCTGAAAGAAGAGGATTATTTTTTGTCATTTTCCTTGAGTTTCTCCTTTGATCCGCACACATCATCTCTAAAGAAAGAGAGATGGATGGTTTGTCCTACCCTTGAGTATTATTTTCTATTTATATATATATAGCCTATCTATAGGGAACCTTCCCTTTATGAGAGGAGAGATCAGTCCCCTTCTGATGTGGTAAAAATACACATTTGGATGACTAATCTTCCTACTTTGGCTGATCATACCTATTTTGTTTATCAGTACGCTGATTGACAAAATATTCAACCAACACAATGGTTACAATATTGAATTTAGTAAATAATATGTTTTATGGGTTGATTAGCTGGTAAGATGTAACCATTTACGTGATTGATAAATAAATATATAAAGTTTTAATGAAATGAATGTTGTCAAGAAAATTTTAATGAAATCAAATAAAAAAAATTAATTTGCCAATCATGATGCCCCCAATTCTAGATAAGCCTTTATTGCTATACATTTCTTATATAGAACATACATGAGGAGAATTTTTAGCACAATACAATGATGATCAAAGAGAATGTGAAATTTATTACATTATTCATACACTTGTAGATTAGGGTATGTGCACAGAATTGGGGGATAATTTTGTGGATAGACCCTTTAACGTGGATGCATTATTATTAGTATGGCTCAATAATTACTAATCCATAACACATATGTGTTATAAAAATGTGTACACATTATGGTAATACATACACATTATTATAATGCATAAATGTTACCTATTTGCTTTTTTTTTTTTTAATTGTAGCTTTACACTACCTCTTACCATTTTTCCAACTCCCAATTGTTATTATGTGATCACATTTCTCCTCCAAAGACCTCAAAACTCACCAGAACTCCATTGGAAAGCTTCACACATCCTAAACTTCACAATGCCACCATGTAGATGAGGCAAGTGATAAAAAAACTACACCTATTAACCTTGTATTTTACCAATTTTTTATTATATACATTGTTTAATTTGTAAATTCTTTATTTGAAATAGACTAATCCACTACAAGAGACCATTTTCCTCCTAACCCTCCACTTGACCCTAATATTGATGTGGATAACCCTCCTAACCCTCATATTTCTCAACCTAACCCTCTTACAATTCCACAAGATCGCCCAAGTAGCTAGAAGTATCTAGTTTCATACATTATGGAAAACAAAATTGAAATTGAGCAAGTAATCGGGAGAATGAGGGATCCCACATCCTCCAACACCCACTACACCTATCTAGCCAATAATCTAGAGTCATTATTGGGTTAAGTTGTCTTGATAATGAGTCAAATTGATAGATGGGCATTATATCGAGATAGTTTTAGGGATTATTATGTTGATAATTTGTCAACACATGAGGTCAAAAACAAAAAAATATCAAAAGTAGTCATTTGTGAATTATTCATTGACCCAACCACCAATGCACTTTTTGCAGTAACTGCTAAACATTTCCCAATCCATAGGTGCTAAGACAATTTTATCAAAGCCAATTTATGGGACTGATGGTGGATGGTGTTTGATTATCCACTATGTAACAACCATAAGGTCTCATTGTATTTTTTGAGGAAACTCTATTGTGAGTTTATCCTTAATGAAATTCCATATTATTTTGATTATGGTGAGTTTTAGGGTTGAGGGAAAGGTTCTACAAAAGATCAACCAAGTGCACATCATGCACCTAATTGACTTACAAGGATCCCTACCCAAAATCCACTTCATCCTAAGATCCCCTTTGTAGTGAAGGATGTTTTAGAGATCGACACTCTACATGCATTTAGTGTGCTTACTAATATACTCTTCTAGCATAGGTGTAGGCTTTCAGTAACCAATTATGGAGATATGCCACCTAGTGTGCATACCCAACCCCATCCTTGTAAATATTTGAGAGTTTTATTTACTAAACCTTCAAATGATGGTGGTTCAGAGGGGTTGGATGATATAGTCTTGAGTGAAGAGTTTTTTGCACGCATATTTGGTGTGTAGTCATTGACCACTACATGGATGCATGTATCTTTTATATAAATTTCATGTCAAATTTAATTTATATTTGTAAATTTAAAATATAAAAATTAATTTACAATATATATATATATATGTAATTTTTTATGTTTTAGGAGGAGACAATGTCTTCATCATCACAGTCCATGTTTACAAGTTTTGATCTTATGCGTCCATTATTTACATATACGGACCCAGATTCTATCTCATCCACTATTGCATCTACCTATGTTATTATGACACATTTACTTATATAAAGTTAAGAAAATTAGTTAATCTTACACACTTGGTTTAATAAAGTAGAATTTTTTTTCATATATCCTTGATACTTTATAGAAAACTAAGTGATACCTTGTTTGTTCAGTTGATGTCACGAGTAGACACTTCCCTATCATTACAAGTCGAGATAGGTGCTGACTCATCCATTACTACATTTACCTGTGTTAGCATGACACCTTCTACTTATACAGAGGTAAAATTTTGAGTTAATCTTACACTCTTGGTTTAATAAAGAAGAAAAAATTGCCATATAACTTTGATACTTTATAGAAAACTAAGTGAGACCTCATTTTTTCAGTTGATGTCTCGAGTAGAAACTCCTCCATCAATTTAAGAGGAGATAGACATAGGCATTGCTGCAGTAATGTCATCCACATAGGATCTCACATAGGTACATATAAACTTGTAATTTTGAATTGTAAAATAGATTTTTTTTCAATAATTTTACTACATACATCCCCAACAAATATAATTTATGTTAACATATTATGTATGAAGTATTTTCTCATGACATATGATATCCCAATTCAGATTATTAGTATAAAAACTTCTCATGTTACTTCCTCATTTTAGACACCTATTTGTGTAGCTCAACCTGCCACTAACCCAATAGAGTGTCAAAATCAGATTGAGCAAGACCATAATATTATAGTAAGTGCATGTTTAAATGTTTTTGACTCTATTTTAAAATTAATTTATTAACTTGGTTGCATGTATTTTACGTTAATTTTCTAATAATACTTATATTTGAACAGGTTCAGCTACAAGCAAGCTATGAGCATAGGACCTATAGTCAAACATTAGGGTAATCCAAGGCATTTGAGGGATCTCCATCTACTAATAGGGCATCCCAAGGAGTGTCTTATTAAAGGAAATCAAAGAGAGGGAGATTATTTGATATTAGTTAACATCTTACATTCATTGTACTTTTTTGTATGCATATATGGAAATGTATGCATTTTTTGTATGCCTATATGGCAATCTATGTATTATTTGATATTGTACATGTGTCTATATGGCATTCACCTAACATTCTATTACATTTTTATTTTTTAAGCCTTTATGGAATTTATTATTATATTATAAAACTAATTTATGAGAAATGAGGTTTTTTTTACTTCCATTATCAACAATATAGTGTAATGTTTGACCATTGATCCACATTAAATAATTTTAGTTGATTTGATAATTTTAGATGATTGAAAGTAATGTGATAGTGGGAACAATATAATTGGTCATATTATATGCAAAATCTTGATAATGATATTTTTTACTATGAATTTTGTATGATTTTTGAGTTTTAATTTTATTTGACTGGATTGTGGAAAAAACAATCATTCTTATCTCCTTCATTTAACCAATTCTCCCTTGAATTCTATTTCCAAAATATGTCTTCTTTGGAATGGATTTCTTCAAGATTAGACATTAATTCATGATTTTTGAGGTGTGATTCTCTATGCATACCTGACTTGAGAACCTCCTCATTTAAATAACTTAACTTAACTTACACCCATATTTTTTCATAAAAATATTTTTTAAATTATCCCAATTACATTATGATGGAGATGCAAGAGCATCAGAATATGAACCATTTCAACAATGTAAATACGTTAAATTTGTACTTGTTCATAATCTTGTAGGATACTACGGATCTTTTCAAAGCTTATAAGAAGCCTTAGATGATTCAATTAGCTTTTCATAGGTCAAGTTAATAATAGTCTGTGTTTTCTCGCTAAAAAAGGGAATATTTGAATATTTGAAATATTGTATAAGCTTTTAAGGGGTATAATTCACTGTCGAAGACATGTAAT
Organism: Torreya grandis; assembly: GCA_037957365.1. Taxonomy (NCBI): domain Eukaryota; kingdom Viridiplantae; phylum Streptophyta; class Pinopsida; order Cupressales; family Taxaceae; genus Torreya; species Torreya grandis. The sequence goes on from JARHVA010000008.1 coordinate 707,424, forward strand.
TGGTATGTGCACAGAGTTAGAAGATAATTATGTGTGTATACCCTATAATGCTTATGCATTATTAACATTATGGCTTGGCAATTACCAATCCATAATGTGTAAGCATTACAATAATGCATGCACATTATGGTAATGCGTACATGTTACCTATTTAATTTTTTAGAAAAAAAACATAGCTTGACACTCCATTTACTTTTTTTTGAAATCTCAAGTGTTATTCCACAATCATGTTTCTCCTTTAAAGATTTCAAAACTTGTTAGAAGTCCATTAAAAATCTCGACACATCTTGAAATTCACAATGTTGCCACATAGATCAGGTAAGTGATCAAAAATAGATGTATTAACATTGTATTTTACCAAATATTTGTTTCTTATATTTTTTAAATTGTAAAGTATTTATTTGAAACAACCCAATCCACTATGGGAGACCATAACCATTCTCATAACCCTCCACCTAACCCTGTTATTCGTGTGGCTAACCATCCACCTTACCCTCTTAATCCTCTAGCTAACCCTCCACCCAACCCTCTTAATCCTCTAGCTAACCCTCCACCTAACCCTTTTAATCCTCTAGTTAAACCTCCACCTAACACTCATATACCTCCACCTAACCCTATTACAATTACACAAGGACCCCCAGGCAGGTAGGAGGATCTAGCTTCACACATTATGGAAAAAAAATTAAATTGAGCAAGTAATCAAGAGAATTAAGGATCCCACATCAACCAATACCCATCACACCTATCTAGATAATAACCTAGAGTCAATATTGGGTCAATTTGACTCGATAACAAGTCAAATTGATAAATGGGCATCATATCTATATAGTTTTAGGGCTTATTATGCTGACAAATTGTTAGCACATGAGGTCAAAAATAAAGAAATATCAAAGTCAGCCATTTGTGTGTTATTCATTGACCCAACCACCAATGCACTATTTCTAGTAATTATTAAACATTTCCCAATCCATAAGTGCCAATATAATTTAGTTAAAGCCAATTTATGGGACCGATAGTGGATGGTGTTTGATTATCCACCATATAATAACCATGAGATCCTATTGTATTTTTGTGTAAACTCTACTGTGATTTTATCCTCAATGAGATTCTAAATTATTTTTATTATGGTGAGTTTCAACATCAAGGGAAAGTCTCTAAACAGGATTGACCAAGTACACATCATGTACCTAATCGACCTACAAAGATCCCTACCCAAAACCCACTTCATCTCAAGATCCCCTTTATGGTGAATGAGGTCATGGAAAATGACACTCTACATGCACTTAGTGTGCTTATTGATACACTCATTCAACATATGAGTAGGTTTTCAATGATTGATGCTATAGATATGCCACCTAGTGCATGTACTCAACCCCATCCTTATAGACTTTATAGAGCTATATGTCTTGGACCATCTAATGATGATGGTGTTGGTGTTTTAGATGGATTGGATGATATAGTCTTGAGCATGAAGAGTTTTTGTCATAAACATTTAGTGTGCAATCATCAACCCCTACATGGATGTAGGTATCTTTTATATAAATGTTACGTTAAATTTAATCTAGATTTTCAAATTTAGAATCTAACAATTAATTTACACAAAAAATGAATAATATATATGTATTTTTTAATGTTCTAGGAGGAGACGATGCCTTCATTGTCATAGTCCATGTTTGTAGGATTTGATCTTATGCAACCATTATTTACATATACAGAGCCAGATGTTGGCCCATCCACTACTACATCTGCCTATGTTAATCTTACACTCTTGGTTTAATTTAAAGAAGAAAAATACCATATATATTTGATACTTTATAGAAAACTAAGTGAACCGTTATTTAATTAGTTGATGTTTTGAGTAGACACTCCTCAATCACTATGAGTGGAGACAATTGTTGGCCCATCCACTACTACATCTATTTATGTTATCATGACACCTTTTACTTATACAGAGATACAATTTTGAGTTAATAGTACACTCTTGGTTTAATAAAAGAGAAAAAATCTACATATATATTTGATACTTTATAGAAAACTAAGTGAGACCTTATTTATTTAGTTGATGTTACAAGTAAACACTCCTTTATCACTGTGAGTGGAGACACACATAGGCATTGCTACAACAATGTCATCTGCATAGGGCCTCATAAAGGTACATATTAACTTGTAATTTTGAATTATAAATTATTATTTTTAATAATTCTACTACATACTTGCCCTATAAATATAACTTATGTGAATATATTGTGTATGTATGGTTGTCCCATGAAATTTGTTAGTCCCATTCAGATGATTAGTAGGGAAACTTCTCATGTTTATTCCTCATTTTAGATGTTTATTTATGTAGCTAAACTTGTCACTGACCCAATTGAGTGTCAAAATCAGATTGAGTGTGACCATGAGATTGCAATATGTGCATGTTTAAATGTTTTTTTATATTTTATAATTAATTTCTTAACTTGGTTACATGTATTTTATGTTAATTTTCTAATAATACTTATATTTCAATAAGTTCAACTGCAAGTGAGCTATGAGCATAAGACCCAGAGTCAGCCCTTGGAGCAATCTAAGGCATTCAAGGGATCTCCATCTACCAACAGGGCATCCCAAGGAGGGTCTTCTTTGAGAAAGGTAAAGATATGGAGGTTATTTGATGATTATCTTACGTCTTACATGATGTATTTTTTTTGTATGTCTATATGGGAATGTACATATTTTATGGAAATATATGTATTGTTGACATTGTACATATGCCTATATGGCATTCTCCTGACACTCTATTAAATTTTTATTTTTATAATCCTTTATGGATTTTATTATTACATTGTAAAACTAATTTATGAGAAATGAGGTGTTTTTTACTTCTATTATCAATAATGAAGTGTAATGTTTGACCATTGATCCACATTTGATAATTTTAGGTGATTTCATAATTTTAGATGATTGAAAGTCATGTGATAGTGGGAACAATATAATTGGTCATATTATATGCAAAATCTTAATAATGAGATTTTTTACTATGATTTTTGTATGATTTTTGAGTTTTAATTTTATATGACTAGATTGTGGAAAAAACAATCATTCTTATCTCCTTCATTTAACCAATTATCCCTTGAATTCTATTTCCAAAATATATCTTTTTTGGAATGGATTTATTTGAGCTTAGACATTAATTCATTATTTTTGAGGTATGATTCTCTATCCATACTTGACTTGAGAACCTCCTCATTTAAACAACTTAGTTTAACTTACACCCATATTTTTTTATAGAAATGTTTTTTAAATTATCCTAATTACATTATGATGGTAATGTAGGAGCATCAGAATATGAACCATTTTGATAATGTAAATATGTTAAATTTATACTTGTTCATAGTCTTATAGGATACTAGGGGTATTTGTAAATATAATAAGAAGCCTTAGATGCTTCAATTGTCTTTTCATAGGTCAACTTAACAATAGTTTGGATTTTCCCTCCAAAAAAAGAGAATATTTGAATATTTGAAATATTGTATAAGCTTATAAGGGGTATAAGACATGTAATTACACATCATGATCCTAAGGGACTATTATCTCATTAAAAACATATATTCACTCTAGGTAAATTTAAATCATTCTATGAACCTCATCTAGAATCTATATCCTATGTTGAAGACATGTTTTAGCATGTAAGGCTAAGAGGCAAATATCTTGGAGAAGCAACTATGTTTAGCATGGTTGTTAAAAGAAGAAAAACATTGAATAAAGGAGCTTAATAAAGTAATGAAAACATGTATAAAGGTGGAATCATGAATTCTAGGAAGATAGAAGAGGAGACTAATAGGGAATAAGGCCTTTAGGCTTGTATTGTCTTAACAGTCTATAGGACTGTAAGTGTAGGTATGAAGACTGATTAATAAAAGGAGTATACTATTTTTAAATAAGATATTCAGATTGGGATACGAGTAAGTGAAATATTTCATGTCCTCTTTATTTTTATTATATGTTTCAAGGGTTTACGTGCTTTGAATTATTGATAATCTATCATTAAGAGTCTTGAGGTTTGTATGTAAAGATCATCATTTTATTGCATGAATAAAAGGATTGTGGGTTGGATACTTGTTTTAGTGGATTTATAAGATTAAATTAAGGTTTTATTATTTATATAAGTATTTGATAACCAATTTTATGTTCTTGTATTAAAAACCCTTTAAAAACCTTTGTTTGTGTGTACATAGTCATATACAGTTAGCCAAAAACATGTGCAAACAAGTGCAAGAGATTGGTTCTAAGTTTGGGAAGGTAAGAAGAGGTTGTTATGTATTTGGTAGATGTGTTATATTGATTTAAAAATAAAAGAGATTTATGAACCATCATTAACAGGCTCTCAGCTCTATATGAATAGTGAAAACCCTAGACAAGAATTTCTTGGAGAAAGAGACCCATAACTAAATATTTAACCTACGAAACCTTTCCAAACTTTGTAGGAAGTTGTTAGAAGGTGTTTTAGAACTAATCTATGTTTTTTAAAGTTGAATGGACGTCTATAAAATCAATTAAAATTTCCTGTGTGTAGGATTGCCTTTAGGTAGATAATCATATTTTTATCACAAATTTGGGAAAAAAATAAGATTAGATTTTTTTTTTAAAATCCTAACACAGGATCTTCGCTAGCTTAAATTGTGTTATCAAAACTTATGTAACTTTTCATGTATCTTCAATAAGTTTAACAATTCTTTTAGAGTTACATATTTAATGCATCCGATGTTGTGTAAAAAATTCAAAATTTCCTCACTAACATAGTTACGTCATGGTGTTTTCCAAAATAACTACCCTAAACATATGTATGTATGTATGTATAGATATATGTATGTATTTATGTGTGTGTATGTATACACACACATACGTGTGTGTAATGCATCATGAAATATTATTTAACTTAAATAAATTTGATATAAATTTGGATACATTTAAATCATATATATAGAATAAAAATATTAATTCTATTAATTAAAAAAATACTTTAAAATTGATTATTTTGTCATAACATCTAATATTTAAAATTTTAACATATAATAAATTTTTACATCAACAAATATCAAATAAAAATCATTTCAAAAATATTAAAATATATGTTTAAAATACTCTAAATAAAGTTCAAACTCTAATCAACCATGAACATGTTTTATTAGAACTCATCAATATATCAATTAATTAATAAAAAATATAATACATATATGATTATAATAAAAAAATGTGATTGATTAGTATGTAGTTGTTGGTTAAAAATACGGTTCAAAACAACAACAAAATGTTGGCTACACATGAGAACCCAAAAGAAACATCTAAGAAATACAAATTAATAAACAAATATGTACATTAAATTACCTTTTATTATACTTAATAAATGCACACAACTATTGTCAAACTTTTTTATTAAATAATAGTTTATAAATATCTTAAGTGCATACAAATCATCATATAAATAAAACTTTTTTTATAATCATCATCATCCCCTCCATCTATAACACAAAGACAACTATCATCATCATCATCATTGTCTTGATATTGGTAAGTGGTTCTATTTTTACTATTTTTTATAGGGGGAACCTTTGAAGACCCATGGGGAGCAATGACACTTGAGTATGTTGGGATAAGCACTTTTGATATACTTGAGCTTTGAACTAGAGTAATGGGGGAGCACCTTCTCGAAGTGGGACATGTGGGTGGCCCTGGGTCTGTAATGACTGCCGAATGATTCACATCTGAAACGCCCTGTTGTGTTTCGCGTGGTCCACAAGGAGAAGTGTGACCCCTACCTCAAGGTATCCACAAGGCCACTTTTTGAAAGATTCCTCATGTATTCAATGGGAATGGAACTTGGGTTGATGAGTACAAACTACTTGTACCTCACTAATACACCAAGCCCTTGAGTACTCATCATCATTGTCATCATCCAACTTTTACGATGAATGTCTCATAGCCTAAAATATAAATGTCAGTTAAAAAATCATATTTAAAATTTAAAAATAAATAATAATTTAAATATAATAATATTAAAAATAAAATACATGAGGTGTACTTTAGGAGGTGCCCAATGTTCCTTCCATAACACAAAACTATAAATAATTATATTATTATTTTTAAAAACATAACCTAATTCCAAATTTTGAAACCCAAGTGAAATATCGCTAAAATATATTATTGGAATTCTAACTTAATATTTAATTAAAAAATTTGGTAACATAAATAATTAGTACTTACTTGGATGTCTTTCATGGTGTCAATACTCCTCAAGAGTATTGCTCATCCTTCATCCATTACGAATGTATGTGATCATCAGGGGAGAAATATTGAAGTTGAAATTATAAAAAAATAATCTATTAATATCACATGTAGAAATAAATAAAAAAGAATAAAATTGGATTAACGTCTAAAAAAAACTATTTGACATTAATTAACTCGCATATGTCATGATGGTATATTATTTTAAGCTTTTTTTAATTGAGTTATTAAATGTCCTCTTCAGTTGAGTTTTATTCAAAAACCTTATGCTAAGAAAACATTGAAAAAAGCATTGCTTATTCAATAGTAAATACACAATAACTTAAAATTAAATTACAAAAAATAAAGAAAAAGGATTAAAAACTTAGAAATTCAGCTAACACTCTTTTAACACTTTTATTGCCTATGTGATGAGTATCAGGGTTCGTACTATAACCTTAGACTAAAAAAATAAGCAAATTTAGATTTTACTATAAAAATGAAAAAAATCTAACTAAACAAGAGTTATGTTTGAAAATAACATGTTAACTTACCACATTTTCCTTCTTCTCGAAAGAATAATCTAAATCAATATAGAGATCATGCTTCCTGTACAACTTCTAATTTGGGGGTTGATCTAAATGTATAACTTATTTTGATTTATCTCTCAATTTCTATCAAGATCTATCAAAATAATCATAGATTTAATTATTTGAAAATACTCATAACCACAAACAAAAAATATTTTTTTGGCCATCACTTCTGAAAATAGAATTTAGACAAAAATACTCACTCCCCCTTTTTTTAACTTTGAAGGCTGACATGATTACATTAGGATTTGTGCTAGGAAAAAAACACACTTTGTGTCAAATCTTGCATTAGGATAAGGTTGATTTTTTATTTTTTTCCAACATTAAATATTATAAATGTTAACAAATTTCTATGCCTTCCTTTAGTTTCCCATAATTCAAGTTTTCAAGCTGCTTTGATGAGATTCAAAACTCTAGACTCTAATCTTATACCTAGATGATATCTTCCAACATTATCCTATAGTCTTATTCTTAAGATTATTCAATGTAATTTTTTTAGTGAACCCAATTATGTGCCTTATTAACCAATTGCTTGATTTGTTTAATTAGTTATGGAATTGAGGTTAATTAAGCCTAATTCATGCATATAATTGAGTTGGGTTTAAGGAAAAGCACATATAATTGAGCACCATTTGTGATTATTTTGTGTCCATAGGTCATTAGTGGACCTATTTTGACAAAAAAAAAAGCTCCAATTAGGTGTGAGCAAAGAAATGAAGGTGGATACCAGGGAAATCCCAAAAAAAAGGGTGGTTGGTTTTATTTGGATTACCAAATCAACTTGAAGTACTCATGTCACACCTATATGAGTGTTAATGAGATATAAACAACATGTAATACTCTAATCATAGCTGTTTGGACCTAAATTTAACATAAATTACCCCTCAATCACACTTGAATGTGCCTAAAATCAAATATAGTTTCCATTGGTCCAAATCACATTGTTTAGTTATAATTAGGTTTACATGGCTCAAATTGGCCCAAATTACATCCCTAATTGATCCAATCAAGTAATTAGTTCAATCAATGAATGATGAAATTGGGTAAAATTGAGCCCCAAATCACATTGTAAAATCTCAATTAGATTCATAAGGCTTAGATTGGCCCCAATCTACATTTGTGATTGAGTCAATTGAGAAATTCGGTCAATTAATGATGAAATTGAGGCTAATTAAGCCCTAAATTGCATCAATGTGTAACCCTAATTAGGTTCACAGGCCTCAAATTATCCCATTATGTGTCCTTGATTAAACTAATTATCTGTAGATGATATTTATGAATTATATAGCACCTCAATCTTATACACTTGGAAAACTCAAACTTTGGTTGTTCCTCTTAGTTATAGACCTTTCCTGCTTCCACAAGTCTCACATCTGCTATCTCTCTTTTCCCATTACCTATCTCTTAGTCTGACAATTATTATATTGATGAGCCAAGCCTTTTATCTTTCCCATAATGCTTAAAACATGTTAATCTTATGCCTCTACAAGTTTTGAGCTTTCACCTATTTCCTTGCTTCTTAGACACTTGTGTTTTGAATAGACACCTATATCAATGCAGGTGTCATGTTTAGACACAAGTGTCTAGTGCCTAAAGTCGTCTCCCTAAATTCGTCTAATTTTCAAATGAAAGATATCCTAATGGTTAGCCTAAATGTTATTATGTGAGATATTTTCTCAATAAGAGTGGTACATATGTACGATCACTCCTCATTCTAAACATACCTAACATTCATACCAAAGAGCATTCAATCAAGCACTCAAGAGAGCAAAGCTTACCTATTTCCATATTTGTCATAGGGACAACACATCTACAAGTCTGAAGTACTAAAGAAGCAACCTAAGAGCTTCATTTGCCAAGTTATAAGCTAAGTCACTATTGTACTTGCTTATCACACATTACATGATTCACATACAAGCTAACATGTATAGAAGAACTACGTCAATCTGAGGCCCTCTTTAAAGTAGTGGTTATGTAGGCAACACTGAATGACAGAGGGGTCTTTGGGGATAGATCGACACCATTATCCCACTAACCCATTTTTACCAGGTCACTATGAAGATAAAGAACTAAAATTTGCTCCACTTAATCACCTTTCACATAATATTTTTGAGCCTACATGTCCTGGTACATATAATATAAATCCACTTTTAGAAGATACATAACTAAATCCAAATAAGGGGGAAAAAATGGCACACGAGCATGTAAATGTTTGTTACTCCATACATCCCTCTTGGTTAAAAACATCATGTCAACCTTACAAGGGCCAAATACAAGTACATCATGTGAAAAATGTGGAGTCTTCTCAAAATGCTTCATAGTAGACTTTACAAATCACAACACAATAGGATACTATAGATACCCTATTATCTATTTTACTTGAACATGTAATGATTTCTTTACCTTATACTAGACACATATTAGGCAGTATACTTCTACTTATAGAGGGAGTACCATATTATCATTATCATTAGATCATTGGCCATAAAACCAATCAATGTGAAGCATTAAAGAACCTAATTTAGAAATATAAGGATGAAGGACACATACAAATTATGTTTGAAATGTGAAAAGGGCAAAATCCTTCTTATCTTTCAGAAGAAAACCACCTTTCAAATCAACTAAAGCATGAAGTTTTGATTATTACTACTAATATTGATGGGGTATATTGTCACCATATCTAGTTTGATAAAAACAAGTGGGATATAAATTGTGGCACCACATTTCTTGAACAATTAGGACATACTATAGATGAACTAATATACTATCCATTGATGAAAAAATCTTAAGGATACATTCGATTACCTATCTCTTGTGGTCCACATGTGGTAACTTCAAACATATAGATATTATACCACAACCCACATTTGGAATTAAAAGTTGGACAACATTGACTAGTTGATTGGAATGCCAAGATAGATACTACAAATATGTATATTACTTTTCTTGATATGGATACAGAGATTCACATACCACATTATGGGTATGGTTATTTTCCTACACCATTAGCTTCAAGTAAACCATTTAATAGAAACATTGAAGAGGTGGTAGTTCATTGCTATAAACAAATCTTGAAAATTTTACTAGGTGGTTCTACACCTTTTGATGATGACTTCCTTGATTAAAACTCTTCCAATATTCCAAAAACACCAAAAATAAAATAAAAAATAAAAAAATCTAAAAATCCAAAAATATTTTTGGCATCTACATATTCTACTAGCTCCTTGGCATCTATGTTATTAGTTCCATGTTGATGGATAGCATATTAGTTACTTCTACATTCACACATATTTCACACTTCTATTCAAGTGCGATACAAGCATATATAGATACATGATTTATGCACTTATGGATGTTGGGCCTTCATTTTTCTCACATCACCAAGACATTGGGACATATACCTTATTTGATCATGTTACATCAAAGTTATATCATTCTTTGGTCACTTTACATTATCATGTTTGAGCTTATGTACTTACACATGCCTTTATCCATGCTTACATCTTTCACAATGTACTTGATATGCTATGCACTTGATTTTTTTGCTAACACACTAATCCATGGGCTAATATGTTATGTTTATGTTGGTTGATTATGTTTTTATTTATGAACTTCCTTGAGTGTATTGCTTTGCTATTGTCTTGCTTGTTTGAGCATTCAAATATGCTCTATTGTTTGTATCCCATGTGCCTTTGTTTGCCTCTTCAACATTTGAATGTCATTGATTATTATATCCCAGGTCAAATTTGAATGTGTCTGTTATTATTTTATGGACATTTGATTAAGTCATGTTTCTTCAATGGTGTGACATTTTAACATGCCCCTTGTTTGCGGTCTCCTTAGACCATTATTTGTTGACTTACTTTTGAGTGCTCTTATGTGTGTGCTTGGTTACTTGTTAAGCTTGTATTGTTACTATCTAGATGTTTCCATGATTTTTATCATACATATATAGGACTTGATGTGATCACATTTTATGCACTTCAATGATATATCTACCTATACATATTTCCTCTATATGTTACATGGTACATTCCCTAGTTTACATGGTTATCTTAACCTTTTAAGGTAAGGTAACAATCATTTTATATCTCCCCTCAACTCAAAAAGGGGGCATTTCAGTGAGGGCATATACTTCCTCATCAATATAATCATTCTGGAAAGTTGATTTTACATCCATCTGATATACTAGCCACTTGTGTTGTGCAGCAATAGCTAATAAAATCTTCATTGTATCAAGTCTTGCAACTAGAGTAAAAGTCTCTAAATAATCTACTCCAGTCATTCACGCAAATCCCTTGGCAACTAGTCTTGCCTTGTGTCTTTTCACATAACCATCAGCATGATATTTCACCTTATAAATCCATTTGACATCAATTGCATGTTTATCTTTTGGAATTTACACTAATTCCCATGTATTTTTTTATCAATTGCTTGCATCTCATCATTCATAGCATCAATCCATATTGTTGGGTGAATATTTTGTCAATAGCTAACTAATGAGAAAAATAGGTCCCTTCAACCACAGCATAGGGAGATTGGTCGGCCAAATGTGTAGGTTTACCACATCAAAAGGGGACAAATCTCTCTTCTCATCAAGGGGAGGTTCCCTGGTAAATATGCAGGAGCTATATACTATATATACAAGTAGAAAATAACACTCAGGGGTAGTACCACACCATCCATCTCTCTTTTTTTAGAGATGATGTTCACAAACAAAGGAGAAAATCCTAGTGAAAACACTGAAGGCACTTCTCTTCTTTTAGAAGTGATTTTGTAGGGAACAACAAGAGTTCTTTCATGTAGTGACAAATAGGTAACAAGGGCACAGTAACTAGCAGGATGAAATGGAACACAAAGTCTCCAACTCAACTGCCCAAAGAGTGAAATATGAAGGACAATGAGGGCACAAAGTCCTCCCAAGGTCTTTTACACAAAAGAAACTAAAAACACACTGAAGACAATTATAACAGCACAAAGTATGAAAGTAACTGGCTTCAGGACATCTTCCTGATTACTTCCACTAGTTCTACTTGTTAAATTAAATAAACAAGAATGCTTCTAGGGAATAGACATAAGAACAATTTTCTAAGATAACACAAGCTATAATAGCACAAAGTCTAAAAGTAACTTGCTTTCTCATTCAGATAAAGTAATATGATCAACAATCTGAGCTCAAAGTCTCAGTAATCGCCTTTCAATTTGGGTAGAGTTTTGCTTTTGTATTGCAAAAGATCCCTTTGCCTAATGCAAGAGACTACAATGTATATCAGCCAAGAAAGGCTTGGCACTTTTTCCCATGGGACGGCCCATGCTGCATTCAATGCCTTGAATGCATTTTCAGTCATGTTGAGAGGCCATGCTTGGAACAGTGCATTGTCTTAACTATGGCATGTCCATTCATCTTATATGTCTCCTCCTTAACATGAGTTGTCTGGTCCTTTTCTTGATGGTTGCGCAGCTATCCACTTTGCCATTACTTCATGGAAGAAAAATAGGTTGTGTCCTTGATTTGGTGTGCTCAGATGACCACTTGATCGACTGTTTCACCTACTATAAATAACTCCCTTAAAGGTATCTCTGATCTTTTTGTAATATTCTCTCTTCCTTGTAGCAATTGAATCTCTCGGGCTATCTCCTTCAGTTGGTCTCTTGGTTCATTTTTCAAGTTCCACGCCATATTCAAAAACTAACAGATATTCCATTACCTTAAATTTGACATATGTGGGGCCGTCAATGGTGGCTAGTTGTTTGAACCATGTTGAACCATGAACCTGTGAAAGTTCATTGGTTCAATGGTTCAACGGTTTAGGTGATCTTTTTCAGCTCCTTGGTTCAATCACTTCCTTTTTCTTTGCTTGAACCATCCCTTTGAACCGTCTCTAGAATCTTCCACTTGTTTCTTTCCTTTTTTGTCTGGAGCTTCCTTTGAACTATTGAACCTGTGAACCATTGAACTTTGAACTCTTTCAATTCATTGATTTATCCTTTGTCTCATTGTTTCCTTTATTCTTTTAAGTCCCTTTGAGGCCTTGAAAATCCTTTGGCCTTTGTCTTTGGAACGCCTCGAAGGGAAAGCGTCCCTTCGGGCTTTGAGAAAGGTCCTCTTTGTTAGTGCCGAGATCCCCCCGCAAGGGCACCTACCCTTCGGGGTCTTTCGAGTGGCCTTCGGGCTTCATTCTTTCAGAGAGTGTTCAAGCTTCAATTCCTTCAGACAAAATGTTCAAAGGAATTCCTTCGGACATTTTGTCCGAAGGAAATCTTTCCTTGGCTTTGTCTTTTTTCCTCGGGCTTTTGCTTTCGGGCTTTTCCTTCATATAAAAGTTCGAAGGAATTTCTTCAAATATTTTGTCTGAAAGAATTCACCTTTGCCTTATCTATTTTTTCGATGAAAATCTTCCCGAAGGAATTCTTACGGTTCCTTCACTTAGTAATTTCCTCGGACAAAAAGTCTGAAGGAAATGCTCCCTTTTGGCCTTAGTCACTTTTTGATCCTTTGAACCCATGTTCCCTACCCTTTGTAAGGGCACTTGTCTCTAGTTCACTGCCCTCTACAAGGGCATTTATTCCTTCAGCTTTAGGGCAATCTTTTGAACCAACCGTTTGAACTGACCGATTGAACCAACTTTGGTTCAACGGTTCAATGGTTCAATTGGTTCAATCTCTTTGTTTTGGCTAAATCTTTCAACCGCTTGAACCAATCGCATGTTGAACCTGTTGAAATGTTTAACCCATTGAACCTTTGAACCAAAATGGTTCAAGGTTCAACAGTTCAATGGTTCAAGCCTTCTTCTTTTCGCTAAGTGTTTTGAAGCTGTTGAACCTTGAAGTAGTTAAACTTGATGAACTTTTGACAAAGCGCTTAACTCTTTAATCTTGCTGACGATGTTGAACCTTTGAAGCCGTTGAACCAAAATGGTTCAAGGTTCAACGGTTCAATGGTTTAATGGTTCAATCCTTACTTAGAAGCTTGTCGATGAACATTTTTGGTTGAACCAAGGCATTGAAATTGCTTAAGTGTTGGAAACTTTCTCTTTTGAGAAAATTCACCTGTTGAAGCCTTTGAACCTATTGAACCTTGCTAATTTCAAGCCTACAGAGTCTGTAGTTATCTAAAAAAGCTTGAATAATGAATAATTTGCATGCTCGGAACAATTTTTAAGAAGGGAAGAGATAATTTTGGCCTGTTGAACCAAAATAGTTCATATGTTGTCCCAAAATGAGTGATAAATTTTGAGAACAACAGTTGGCTCCAGTTGGGAAACTTCATTCAATTGAAAACTTGGAACAGCTGAGGGGAGTAGAAACCAGAATCTCTAGTGCCTTGAAGTATGCCATTGGGCTATGGAGTCAAGCTACCCAAAAATAAAGGCACTAAAAATGAAAATGAAAAGCACCAAAAAGAACTAAAGACTATACAAATATACATATGTACAGGTGAACTTATCTGATACTTCAAGAATTGAAGTGCTTCAAATACTACCCATTGTGAGGCAGAGAAAAAGGCGTGCCATCTTGATATCTCAATAAGAAACTATTTTCACCATTGAGCTAATGAATAGTAAAAGGGCCCCTCCAAAGGGAGTCAAAATTCCCATGCATTCCATTTGGTTCTCTTCTCTTGTCCCACAGCAGGACTTGATCTCCAATCTGGAAATCATGGTTATTTGCCTTCTAGTCGAAGAGATTCTTCACCAAACTTTGATACTTAGTAATTCAGTCCACCACCATAGTTCTCTGCTCATCCAACTCAGTCAAGGACATGATCCTCTTATCGATGGAGATTTCATATGTCTGATCCTCGATTGCCTTAGCCAATTTCAATGCTGGCAATTCCAGGGTGATTGGTATCTCAGCATTGAGACCATAAAGAAGTTGGAAAGGTGACATACCAATTGCCCTCTTTGGTGTAATTTTTTCTATCCATAGAGCATCAACCAATGCTTTATGCCATGTCCTTTGGTTGTCATCCACCAGCTTCTTGATGATGGTCACTAGGTTCTTGTTGCTTGATTTAGCTTGGCCATTCCCTTATGGGAAGTAATCAGAAGAGTGGGAAAGTGTAATCCCATAGTAAAAATAGAACTGAGTAATCTCCTAGGAAGTGAAACAAGCTATGTTGTCTGTGACAATCTTGGTTGTAACTTCAAACCTGGAAATGATGTTCTCCTTGAGGAAATTACATACTACTGATGAAGTAGCATGCTTGGTTGGAATTGCTTCCACCCACTTGGTGAAGTAATATGTGGCTGTGAGGACATAATCATGTGTAGCACTTGAAGATGGGTTTACAGTACCAATGAAATCAATTCCCCATTGTTGAAATGGCTCTTATATCACCACTGGCTTGAGAGGCAGGGCAGTTAACTTGGGTCTTCCAACAAACTACTGGCATAGTTCACATTTTCTTATCCATTTGTATGTATCTTGAAAAAGAGTAGGCTAGTAGTATCTGGCTCACAAAATTTTATGGGCAGTTACAGGAGTAGAAAAATATCCATAGGCTAGATTATGGAAGGACTTCAAAATTTGGTTCTACTGCTCTTTATCCACGCAGCGAAGGAAAACTCCATCAAGGCTCCTCTTATACAAGCCGTTGTCCCAGAGGAAAAAATTGGTAGCTTTCAACTTGATAGTCCTCCTTTCCTTATGAGATAGGTGAGAAGAACACTCACCATAAGTAAGAAAATGAGCAATACCTAAATACCACTCATTTGTGGTGGAGACAAAGAGGACTGTTGGCATGTCTGCTTCTTCTGATTCTTCACATCCTATTTGTTCTAGTTTGTTGTCAGCAATCAATTGGCATATGCCCTTTCCTCGCACCAGCTTCATTGGCTTGATGACTAGATCAAACTCCTAGATTTTAGCAATCTAATTGCCTCTTTTTGTCCCAAACTCCTGCTGAGTTAATATGGATTTGGCTGTGGTGTCAGGAACCAAGGCAGTAGTGTGTGAATACAGGATGTAGAAGCAGAAATGCTTCACTGCTTTTACCACTGCATAAGCATGCTTCTCCCTGTTTGAGTACTTCAACTCATGAGCTTTGAGAGGACAGCTCATGAAAGAAATAGGAGATTCCACACCTTGGTTTTGTTGAACCAAAATTGTTGAAAGTGTGTGCTCAGAAGCATAACTATACATTGTGAAATCCTTATTATAATCTGGATAAACCAGAATTGGGGCATGGGCAATAGTTGTCTTTATGTCTTGGAATGCCAATTTGCCTTCTTCAGTCCAAATGAAAGTGGCATTTATTTTCATCATGTTTACAATATGACGAGTTTTCTCAGCAAACTCAGGGATGAACCTTCGTAAGAAATTCACCTTTCCAAAGAAAGAGTGAACTGCAGTCTTACTGGTGGTAAAGTAAGCTCCTAGATAGATTTGACTCTTTCTGAGTCAATCTTTATGCCTTCTCAAGACACAATGTGTCTGCTAAGTTTTCCTTTTGTTACCCCAAAAATAGACTTCTTGGGATTTAAAGAAATGCCATTCTGGTGGCAGCGTTCTAGCACTTGTTGCAAGTGGCGCATATGGTCAGGGCAACGCTTATAAAATATTGTTAAATCATCCAAGTATACTGCAATGAACTTACCTATTTCATCTTTGAAAGCAAGGTCCATTGCTCTTTGGAAGGTGGTGTCAGCATTTATCAGGCCAAAAGGCATTCTTCTA
Organism: Torreya grandis; assembly: GCA_037957365.1. Taxonomy (NCBI): domain Eukaryota; kingdom Viridiplantae; phylum Streptophyta; class Pinopsida; order Cupressales; family Taxaceae; genus Torreya; species Torreya grandis. Next base: position 723,935 of record JARHVA010000008.1, read on the forward strand.
TATGCAAAGGTGCCCTAGGGTGTGGTAAAGGTAGTCTTGTGCTGGTCTGCTTCACCAACTTCAACTTGATTGTATCCTGAGAAGTCGTCTAGCATTGATAACATCTTCGAATCAGTCATTGTTTGAAGGACTTGATCCATAATGGGCAGGGGATAGTTATCCTTTAAGGATGACTGATTTAAATTTCTAAAGTCCACACAGAGGCGAATTTCACCATTCTTCTTTCTCACATGCACTATATTTGCAATCCATGTGGAATGATGGATTGGGAAAATTATTCTAGCATTCAACATTTTCTATATTTCAGACAGAATAGTACCTGATATCTTCATATTGTACTACCTAGATTTTTTCTTGTAAGGTATCGAATCGCTCTTGAGAGGTATCTCATGGTGAATTTCTTCAGGCCCGAGTGACTTTAGATCATCATAGAAATATGCTAAGACATCCATGTACTGGCTGAGTAGAGTAGTGAACTTGGACTTTTCTTTTTGATTGCAGCACTCTCCAATGTTCACCAACTTAGGATTTTCTTGGGTACCCAGATTTACTTGATCAAACTCTTGGGAGGAGTTTGAATCCACTTGCTATTATTTGATGAATTTGTCATGCTTGTCAAATAGCTTCTCAAAGGAAACTAGGCCTTTTGGGATTTTATTCCCTTTAAGTTACAGGAATTCTTCACCTACGTCTGCACTTGATTGTGGGGTTGGTTCAAGCTTCTGAAGTTTACTGCCTTCGAAATGAAGCTATTCAAAGCTATCTTTTTATTCCAAGAAGGCAATGATGTGGTTGTCATTGTTAAACACCTACCAATGACTGGCATTATTGGGTACACTTGGTCGAAAGACTAGTTCAATAGTGTACTTGTCTCCTTTGAAGTCAGGGTGAGGAATCAAGAGAGTTTCTAAAATAGCCAATGCATCAGCTCTGTCATTGAATTCTCAAGGTATGGCAGAGATGTTGAAAGCATCAAAGCTTTCAATTTGATCCCAGACTAGATTGCAGTAGTGGTGCAATCTCTCATTTTTGGTTTGATACAGGTTTCTCACCTGACAAACCACCAATTTAGCATCTCCTTTAACATGAAGGAGCTTGATGCCTTTGTCTCGAGAAACCCTTAATCCAAGCAACAGAGATTCATACTCAGCCATATTATTGGTATTGCTGAACTGTAATTTGTATGATGAAGGAAAAATATCTCCTCACGGAGATATCATCACAATCTCAGCTCCTAAACTGGTAGAGGAGCAGCTGCCATCGAATTCCAAAATCTATACTTCATTAGACACTAATTTTTCTTTGGATTCTTCTTCATTTAGAGGGGGAGATTCTTCCACACTTGCATTGCACTCCACCAGTTCTTTTATTGTTCCAGTTGAACTAATCCTCAGGTTGTCACCTTCAGGAGCTTCATCAGATGCCTCATGAACTTCATCTGTGGATAGAAAGTAGTTACCCATGCCTGAAGACTCAAACAAATTTTGAGCTTCAAGCGCTGATGTTTGAATGACCACATATTTTGCTTCCTTTTCAGGGAGCAATCTTTGCATAACGCCTTTGACTGGGATCCTTGCCTCAAATAGGTTCATGTTCAATTCTCCTCCAATATCCTTGCAAAAATTTCACCCAAGAAAGATGCCATATGATGTTAGGACGTTAGCCACCATGACAGTCATCTTGATTCTCTTGTCTGGGAATGCTGCAAATGCAAACTAGGCATCCTTGATTTGTCCTAGCAGTTGCACTTGCTTGTTTTCCATGGAGAAACATCTCCCAGATGTCTTGGTCAGGGTGAGACCAAGAGATTCAGCCACTTTGGTAGGCATGACATTGTCAGAAGCTCCAAAATCAATGATGTAATTGTTTAGCTGATGTCCATTTATCATCAAGGAGACATAGAAAGGTTCAATCCTATCGAGAGTAGTAGGAGTAATGATAATGTTATTCTTGGTGGGTGTGTTCTTGGGGGTATCACAAGTTACATTCATAATTGCTTGTCCTATAGGGACAGCTTGGTTCTTAACATATTGAACCAACCTATCTAATTGCTCAGGATTAGACTGCAAAAATTCAAATTTAGACATTTGAATTTTGGTTTTCTTAATGTGATCAATTATGTCAAATGTTTGAAATGAACTAGTTACAGAGGATGGGAGTTCATCTTTTTTATTTTTGGAAGGGGGAGGACTGGTCTGCAAATTTGAAGTAGAGGGCGTAGGGATGTTTGATGTACTTACCTTTCTTGTAATCACCAATTCCTTTGGCTGAAAAGGTAGGGTGGTTCCCTGCTTAGCAATTGAAATTGTTGGTTGAGGTCACCCCTCTATTTATTCTTTATCAACTTGTTGGACTAGCTGATTTTTGGATCGAGTGAACATAGCATATGATCCCTCAACTGCTTTACTTTCACTTTTGGGTTCATTCTGGTAATTCAAGAAACCAATGTTGGAGTCGCAAGGTAATTCTTCTTCTTCCTTGGTAAAGAGATAGTGTCATCTTCAGGGTTCAACTCAGACTGGAAGGAGAAATCTAATTCAGCTTCAAGATATCCAACTACTGAATTGGTTGGAGGTGCTTCAATGGTGAGGTTTCCCCATGGGGGAGGAAGATGATTTACTTGCCCTTGATTCCTAGTAGCATTGCCTTGATATGACTGATTAGGAAATGTCCTCCTTGGCACATCTCTGTATTAAGGAGTAGATGACATCCCTTGTGCCATTTGTTTTTTGAGAGCCAACAACTCATTTGCTAGCTTCTACACTATTGGATTATTGTAGGTGAGTATTCAGAAGATGAAGAGGATTTACCTCTATTTGGGACTCTCCTTATCTTCCCTGCCAAGATAAGGTCATCTTCCACCTTAGTATCCAAGTCGTGAGCAGCAGTAAGGTCTATGTGGCCAGCACGTCTCAACAGAAAACTCACTTTAGGCAGCTGTGAGTTGATGAAGAAGCATTTGAGATTCTCAAGTGTTGGCTGAGCAATTACAAGAATTTGATTCCTGAGCTTGTCAAACTTAGCAATGAAATCCCTCATAGGTTCATGAGATTCCTTCTTCATATGTGTGAGCTGAGCCAGCAAGGCATGTGCATCTTCAGCAGGCTTGAACTTGGCTTCAAATTTACCATTAAGAGTGTCCCAGTCCATCACTGACCGAGCCTGCAGATGGTAGAACCAATCTGCAGTAGCACCTTGTAGTGTTTCCATAAACAACCTTACTACCACATCTTCAAATTCCACTCCTATCACACCACAAGCTATGCTGAAAGCTGCAATGTGTTTATCAGGATGAACTCTCCCATCGCCAAAGAATTGGAGGAAATTCTTCCTTAAACTGTGTGGAAGCTCATGTAGAAGTGGAGTAAGATTGAGTGGACCAAAAGAGTTACCCCAAGGTCCTTGAACTGCCATGATTTGATTATGGAAAAAGGGGATAACAAATATGGGTGGAGTATGTATAGGCAAAGTTATACTAAAAAAAAAGAAGCTCTACCTTGTGTTGGTGTCCTAGTATGGGTAGGAGGAACACTCCTGGATCATTGAACTTAAAGTTGGGGAGGGAACAAATAAAAATTGCCCTGCTACACCAATTCAAAAATAGGATCAACAACACCTTGGGTTCTCTAGCTTCTGATATAGTGTGGAGTTGCCAGATTGTAGAATAAAAATGGGAAAAAACTGGTCTTTTTTTAGTTTGAAGCTTGATGCCTTCAAACTGTGTGTTCTTCCCCAGTGGAGTTGCCAAAAAGCTATTGGGTGAATATTTTGTCAACAGCTAACTAATGAGCAAAATAGGTCCCTTCAACCACAACATAGGGAGATTGGTCGGCCAAATGTGCAGGTTTACCACATCAAAAGGGGACAAATCTCTCTTCTCATCAAGGGGAGGTTCCCTGGTAAATATGCAGGAGCTATATACTATATATACAAGTATAAAATAACACTCAGGGGTAGTACCACACCATCCATCTCTCTTTTTTTAGAGATGATGTTCATAAACAAAGGAGAAAATCCTAGTGAAAACACTGAAGGCACTTCTCTTCTTTTAGAAGTGATTTTGTAGGGAACAACAAGAGTTCTTTCAGGTAGTGACAAATAGGTAACAAGGGCACAGTAACTAGCAGGATGAAATGGAACACAAAGTCTCCAACTCAACTGCCCAAAGAGTAAAATATGAAGGACAATGAGGGCACAAAGTCCTCCCAAGGTCTTTTACACAAAAGAAACTAAAAACACACTAAAGACAATTATAACAGCACAAAGTCTAAAAGTATCTGGCTTTAGGACATCTTCCTGATTACTTCCACTAGTTTTGCTTGTTAAATTAAATAAACAAGAATGCTTCTAGGAAACAGACATAAGAATAATTTCCTAAGATAACACAATCTATAACAGCACAAAGCCTGAAAGTAACTTTCTTTCTCATTCAGACAAAGTAATATGATCAATAATTTGAGCTCAAAGTCTCAGTAATCTCCTTTCAATTTGGGCAGAGTTTTGATTATGTATTATAAAATATCCCTTTTCCTAATGCAAGAGACTACAATGTATATCAGCCAAGAAAGGCTTGGCACTTTTTCCCATGGGATGGCCCACATTACATTTAATGCCTTGAATGCATTTTCAGTCCTATCGAGAGGCTATGTTTGGAATAGTGCATTGCCTTAACTATGGCGTGTCCATTCATCTTATATGTCTCCTCCTTAGCATGAGTTGTCTAGTCCTTTTCCTGATATCTTTATAGCTGTCCACTTTGCCATTACTTCATGGAAGAAAAATAGGCTGCTTCCTTGATTTGGTGTACTCAGATGACCACTTGATCGATTGTTTCACCTACTGTAAATAATTCCCTTGAAGGTATCTCTAATCTTTTTGTAATATTCTCTCTTCCCTGTAGCAATTGAAGCTCTCGGGCTATCTCCTTCAGCTGGTCACTTGGTTCATTTTTCAAGTTCTGCGCCATATTAAAAAACTAACAGATATTCCATTACCTTAAATTTGACGTCTATGGGGCCATCAATGGTGGCTAGTTGTTTGAACCATGTTGAACCATGAACCTTTAAACCTATGAAAGTTCATTGCTTCAATGGTTCAACGGTTTAGGTGATCTTTTTCAACTCCCTGGTTCAATCGCTTCCTTGTTCTTTGCTTGAACCATCCCTTTGAATCATCTCTGGAATCTTCCATTTATTTCTTTCCTTTTTTGTCTGGAGCTTCCTTTGAACTATTGAACCTGTGAGCCATTGAACTTTGAACTCTTTCGGTTCAAGGTTCAATTGGTTCATTGGTTCATCCTTTGTCCCATTGTTTCCTTTATTCTTCTAAGTCCCTTTGAGGCCTTGAAAATCCTTCGGCCTTTGTCTTTGGAATGCCCCAAAGGGAAAGTGTCCCTTCAGGCTTTGAGAAAGGTCCTTTTTGTTAGTGCCGAGAGCCCCCCACAAAGGTACCTACCCTTCAGGGTCTTTAGGGTGGCCTTTGGGCTTCATTCTTTCAGAGAGTGTTCAAGCTTCAATTCTTTCAGACATTTTGTCTGAAGGAAATCTTTCCTTGGCTTTGTCTTTTTTCCTCAGGCTTTTACTTTAGACAAAAGTCTAAAGGAATTCCTTCATACATTTTGTTTGAAAGAATTTGCCTTTGCCTTATCTATTTTTCCGATGAAAATATTCCTGAAGAAATTCTTACGGTTCCTTCACTTAGTAATTTCCTCAGACAAAAAGTCTGAAGGAAATGCTCCCTTTCGGCCTTAGTCACTTTTTAATCCTTTGAACCCATGTTCCCTACCCTCCGTAAGGGCACTTGTCTCTAGTTCACTGCCCTCTGCAAGGGCATTTGTTCCTTCGGCTTTGGGGCAGTCTTTTGAACCAACTGTTTGAATCGACCGATTGAACCAACTTTGGTTCAATGGTTCAATGGTTCAATCTCTTTGTTTTGTTTAAGTCTTTTGATCGCTTGAACCAACTGCGCGTTGAACCTGTTGAACCCGTTGAACCTTTGAACCAAAATGGTTCAAGGTTCAACGGTTCAATCGTTCAAGCCTTCTTCTTTTCGCTAAGTGTTTTGAAGCCGTTGAACCTTGAAGCGGTTGAACTTGATGAAATTTTGACAAAGCGCTTAACTCTTTAAGCTTGCTGACGACATTGAACCTTTGAACCTATTGAACCAAAATGGTTTAAGGTTCAACGGTTCAATGGTTCAATCCTTTCTTAGAAGCTTGCTAATGAACATTTTTGGTTGAACCAAGGCATTGAAATTGCCTAAGTGTTGGAAACTTGCTCTTTTGAAAAAAATTTACCTGTTGAAGCCTTTGAACCTATTGAACCTTGCTAATTTCAAGCCTACAGAGTCTGTAGTTATCTAAAAAAACTTGAATAATGAAGAATTTGCATGATCAGAACAATTTTTGAGAAGGGAAGAGATAATTTTGCCCTGTTGAACCAAAATAGTTCATATGTTGTCCCAAAATGAGTGACAAATTTTGGGAACAACACTTACCATTTCTTTTACTACTTCATATACAGAGGGTTCAACTTGAATTTTACTAAGCAAAGAAAAATTAGCAATTAGATTCACATTACTCTAATAAATTTTAGTTAAACTTCGTAACTTTCTTGAAGAGTTTGGACTTGAACTATCACCTAAAAGTGTGCTAGTAGATGAACCTGGCTCTGATGCCAATTGAAACTAAATAATTATATGCTCTAAAACTATACTTTGAGTTGAATAATATAACCAGCTGCTCAAAAATATATAAACTCAGAAAAACAAAATTCAAGAAATCAAGATTAAGAAAGACTGAATTCTAATAATATTTATTCCATGTATCAAGCGCTATATATAGTAAAGGAGTGCTAGATTAAAAAGGTATAACAAGTTTTAATAGCAGTATATGACAGACTAAAAATTAAAAATGTATCATGCATAAAAATCATTGTCATGCATTGAACATGCGAACAAACTAAAAATAAGTTTAACCAAAAATAAATTAAAATAAACTAAAAACCAAGAAAAGCAATCTTGCACTTGTACTTCTTAGAATTTGTTGCTATTGAATTGGAGATGACTGCAAATAATTGATCATGTATCCTTTAATCTCCTCCTACATGAACAATGGGGATGAGTCCCAATTGATTCCTCAAAGCAACAAAACTAGTTGTAGATAGAGCTTTGGTAAAAATATCAGCTACTTGCTCAGAAGTAGGACAAAATTGTAATTCCACTATCCCATCTTGAACCAAATCTCATATGAAGTGATGTTTGATCTCAATTTGCTTTGATCTAGCATGAAGCACAAGATTTTTGGTCATTACAATGGTACGGTTATTATCACAGTAGATAGTTGTTGGATGTTCTTGAACTAATCGTAGATCTTCCAAAATGCTTCGAATCCATATGGCTTGACAACTAGATGTTGTTGTTATAATATACTCTACTTCTGTGAAATAGGAAACCACAGTTGTTTTCTTTTTACTACTCTATGACACAACTCCAGAACCAAGTGAAAAAACATAACTAGATGTAGATTTTTGATCATCCACTGAACCATCCCAATCAAAATCTGTGTATCTAACTAGTTCAAATTTCTTAGTGGAAGAGTAATGAATACCAAAATTTTGTGTACCACTCACATACCTTAATATTTTTTTACAGCATGCCAATGAGACTCATGTGGATCCTACATGAACTGAGAGATAAGGCTCACAACATACATAATATTAGGTCTTGTTGTAGTGAGGTACATGAGACTCCCTACCAAACTTCTGTATAAAGCAACATCCACTTTGGAACTTGCATCCTCCTTGGTTAATTTTTCACCAAGGGCCATAGGGGTTGCAACTATTGTGCATGACATCATTCTAAACTGTTTCAATAAATTAGCCACATACTTGGTTTGAAAAATGGATATACCTTCAAGTTGGTATTGTACCTCCACTCCAAGAAAATAATGCATGAGTCCTATATCTAACTTCTCAAATTCTTATTTCATTTTTGCTAGAAATTTCTCCATGAGAGATGAGTTATTACATGTATAAATGAGATCATAAACATAAATGCAAACAATGAGAATATCATTACTAAGCTGTTGGGTATAAGGATTGGCTCTGAATGGCTTTTGCTAAAACCTTTCTTCATGAAATAACTATCAATCCTTGCATACCAAGCATGAGGAGCTTGCTTTAACCCATAGAGAGCTTTTTTTAACTTGTAGACCAAATTTTCTTTTCCTATAATTTCATAACCAATACGCTGTTCCACATAGACTTCCTCATCAATATTACCATTCAAAAAAGCTGATTTCACATCCATCTGATATACTGGCCACTTGTGTTGTGCAGTAATAGCTAATAAAATCTTGATTGTATCAAGTCTTGCAACTAGAGCAAAAGTCTTTTAATAATCTACTCTAGGAATTTGTGCAAATCCCTTGGCAAATAATCTTGCCTTATGTCTTTTCACAGAACCATCAGTATGATATTTCACCTTATAAATCCATTTGACACCACCACATGTTTATCTTTTGGAAGTTGCACTAATTCTCATGTATTATTTTTATCAATTGCTTGCATCTCATCATTCATAGCATCAATCCATACTGTTTCTTTTACTACTTATTCATATATAGAGGGTTCAACTTGAATTTTACTAAGGCAACCAAAATGAGTAATTGGATTCACATTACTCCTCTGCTAAATTTTAGTTAAACTTCTTACCTTTCTTGAAGAGCTTGGACTTAATTCTAGACTTGAACTATCACCTGAAAGTGTGTTAGTAGATGAACCTGGTAAACCTAAGCTTGGAGAGCTCGAACTTGAGCTACTATTGGGGCTTGAACTTCCACTTGAGATTGTGGGGAGAGGGGGAACACTTCCAACTTCTATGTCCATCATTACTGGTGGTATTGTTTGTTGTGTACCATTTTGCCATTTTCATTCTCCCCCTTCATCAAAAATCACATCCTGACTAATAATCCATTTTTTTGTGTTAGGATTATAGAATCTGTATCCTTTAGTTGCATCAGAATATCCCAAAAAGATACAATGTTGGGATTTTGCATCCAACTTATTCCATTTCTAAACTGGAATATGAACATATGCAAAACAACCAAACACACAAAGATGAGCCATTGAAGGCTTGTGACCACTCCAATATTCCTTTGGAGTGATGTTGTGAAGTACTTTTGTGGGGCTTCAATTCAAGAGGTATATTTTTTTTGCCACTTCTTCTCCCCAATAAAAATTTGGAAGATTTTTTTATTGTAACATACTTCATGCCATTTCCATAATGGTATGGTTCTTTCTTTCTGCATTACCATTTTGTTAGGTGGTATAGACTGTAGTAAGCTGTCTCATGATTCCATTTTTGTTACAAAAATAAAAAAAAACTCTTTGGAATTGAATTCCTCCTCTCCCCACAAGCTCAAGTGGAAGTTCAAGCCCCAATAGTAGCTCAAGTTCGAGCTCTCCAAGCTCAAGTTTACCAAGTTCATCTACTAGCACACTTTTAGGTGATAGCTCAAGTCTAGCATCAAGTCCAAGCTCTTCAAGAAAGGTACCCATGTTTTGGAAAACATATTCATAGTTTCAGATTCAGTGGGGGCATGTTTTGGAAAACATGTTCTCCACACTTATTCAATATGCAACATATCCATGTTATAGTGGGGGTATATTTTGGAAGGATGTCCTCCACATTGGCACTTATATCAATTTTTAGTTTTATCCATATAATATAGGGGAATGATTTGGAAACATGTTTTTCATACATCAGTTTTAGTTTCAGATATATAGCGAGGACATGTTTTGGAAACATGTTCTCCACACTTGCACAGTTCTCAGATTGGTTGGATTCAAATTTATATGATTCAGATACACATTTATGGTATAATTATATACATTGGTACCATTATTATACATATCCTCAACATGAGACATATCTAAGATGCATATGTTATGTAATGTGTGCCTAATGTTGAAAAATCAAATCAGTTTCAAATTCCAAACAATTTTAGGGACTATCACCATCCGCTAGGTTGGACTTTTATAGATTATATTGAGCCAGTCTACTGTAATAGTTGGTTCACCTTTTAGTATGGATGAGGTGATTACATCACTCAATCTTTCTAAGTTTGTGTATTAGACTTGATTATACAATCCAACCTCACCAGTTTGATAGTGTCATTTAACTTGGTTCACTCACACTCATTAAGTTATAAGTATGATTGGGTTGCATGATTGAGTTAGTCTCAACTTTCAGGTGCCAATCCACCTTTTCTCCAACGTTGGGGGCATACCCCCCCCCCTCTCTCTCCCCTTATATATATGTAATTTGCAAATTTATATTTGTCCTAATCTCAGTTTCAATGATTCATAATAATACATCTTTCACATGAAATTGCAAGAAGACAAGATGGTTACATCAATACATAGGTGTACTCCTAAACCTTGCTCATTTTCAATTTCAATCATTTCAATACTTTCAAATTCAAATTATATGCACTAATTATACACTATAACATACTCTTGGTTGTGGGTTAGTCACTAACAAAGCACTCAAGTTGGACTCAAGTAAAGATAAAATGTGTTATACACACTGAAGTACGCATTCTTTTTCTTTAAAGTAACAATTTAATTACTACATTAAAAGGGGGAAATGTAGATGATATTTATGAATTATATAACACCTCATTTTATAAACTTGGCAAACTCAAACCTTGGTTATTCCTCTCAATTCACCTTTCTCGCTTCCGCAAGTCTTGCATCTACTATCTATTTATACCCATTGTCTATCTCTTAGTCTAACTAATCTTATATTGATGACCCAGGCCTTCTACCTTTCCTAGAATTATTAAAACCTATTTATCTTATGCCTCTACAATTTTTGAGCCTGCACATGTTTTCCTCCTCCATAGACACTTATGTCCTAGACAAACACCTATGTCGACATAGGTGTCATATTCTAATGCAAGTGTTTAGTGCCTTAAAATCATCTATTTTGTAAATGAAATGTATCCTAATGGTCAGTCTAATTGATATTATGTGATATATTATCCCAATAGAAGTGGTATATATGCATGATCATTCCTCATTATAAATAGACCTAGCATTCATACCAAAGAGAATTCAATCAAACACTCAAGTGATCAAAGCTTCCCTATTTTCTCTTGTGTTCATATCAGTCATAGGGACAACACATATATAGGTTTGAAGTACTGAAGAAGCATCCCAATAGATATATTTTCCAAGTTACAAGTTAGGTCACTATTATAATTTCTTATCACACATTGCATGATTCACATAAAAACCAACACATGTGGGAGAAATACATCAGTCTGAGGCCCTCTTCAAAGTAGTGGTTATGTATGAAACACTCATTGATAGAGTGGTATTTAGGATTAGTTCGACACCGTGAGCCCACTAATCCATTTTTACCAAGGTCACTATGAAGATGAAGAACTAGGATTTGATCATTTGACAAAAAGCGACAGTTCATGATCCAGATCTAAGTATACTAGAACAAAGGAGACACAAAACCTAGAATCATCTAGGTGCTCACATCCAAATTCAACAACTAATCTATATTGAACACCTGTGTCTAATACAGATAGTAGTGCCGACATAATAATCCCAAACTAATGCAAGTATTTGTGACTATAAAGGCACTAAATCCATAATTTAGTGATTGTGCCAAAATATTCTTCTAGACTACTTCCTACCTATTCTAGATCTAGATTTGTATTAGCCTCATAACCGATAAAGTATCTTATTCCTTTGTCATTGTAATATCTATCATAGTTATATTTTTAATTTTTAGCATACTTCAAATTAATAAATTCAATATATATTCTGAGTTTTATAATTAATTGGCATGCTATAGATTTGTTTATCACCCTTGTGCTTATTCATTTCTATATTCTTAACCCTATCTACCCCATATTAAAATCTATATTCAATGTAGGTTTCAACATTATCTAGTAATTAGTTCAATAAGTGACAAAATTAAGACCAATTGAACCCCAAATCACATTAGGTAGTTGCAATCAGATTCACGGGACTCAAATTAACATAATTTACATCTCTGATTGATCTAATAGAATAATTAGTTCAATCAATGATGGAATTATGACCAACTAATTCCTAAATTACATCAGATAATCATAATTTTGTAAAGGTTCATGAATTCAAATTAGCCTAATATACATCTTTGATTGATCCAATTGAATATTTGGTTTAATCAATGACAAATTTGGGGTCAAGTGAGCCCCAAATCGCATTGTAAAGTCCCAATTATGTTCATAGGCATCAAATTTGTCTAATATGTGTATGTGATTGATCCAAATTGGTTTAATTAGTGATGAAATTGGGACTAACTCAATTAAAAATCCAAATAACAACAAGTCCACTTACAAAATACCAGAAAATTCACCAATCTTAACTTCTCGACCCCCTAAAACTTATGCAATTTTAATTGTTACAAAATGTCCACAAGAGTGGTCATCATTGGCAAAAAGTATTGATAAGTTGTAACATTGACAACCATGATGACATGGGAAACATGTAATCTTAAATTTTTATCAACAACCATAATGGCTTCGCATAATTTTTTCAAATAAATAAATTTTTAGGTAAATAAAATTTCAATTATTTAACACTTTTTCTTTCATATATTATTTGTTTTTAAAGTTTCTCACTTAATTTTACAATGAAAATGATATGCATTTATTATTATGGTCACAATGGTTATTGTTTTTTATTAGTTCAATAGGAAAAAAGGGCCATGAGCTCTATACAAAGCAGCCCCCAAGGCAAAAAAGCCTCAAACATGCCAGAAACAATACATTAACAACACAGAAACAACAAACAAGAAATGAGATTAAACAAAAACACAAAAACCAATAGAACCGCTAAGGACTATCAATCATCCCATACTTGGACAAGAACTTGACCATATCCTTATAGTTGTTGACGCTGTCCAACCCCACATTTATGACCTTGTCATCAAAATCCTTAACAACAGTAAACACCAAAGCTACGCAGTGAAGAGCCTCGACAACAAATTTTGTCATACCCCTCTATTTCTTTTTCATCTTGTCCATCTTAGCCTTGAACACCATGAGCTCATCATCAATCTTGACACTCAATGAGCAACTTCCCTTCTTCTGACTATGGGCTTCCTCAGCAACTGCCTCCATCTTTGATTTAGGCTTGTTCAGTTTGGCAAAGTGGCTCGCTCCTTCATATTCAGTGGGTGTTTCATCTTCTCCCTCCCTAATGGTATCCTCAACAAACTTAGAATCTTCAAGAAATATAATGCCCTAGGGGTTAGTGGATGGGATTCCAGCAATATGATTGGACCTATGTACTTCTTGAACACCATGCTTACCAGCACCACCCCCATCACCACTCCCCACCTGTTTAGGTCCCGAGCCCAAATCTATGTCTTTCACATGTTCTACAACCATACCACAATCCTCTTTCCTAGTTTTAGCCTTCTTAGACTACACGTTGCCCTCATCCTCCATAGCCTTCTGATCCCTTTTAGTAGACACCACCGTACCCTTCTCAGTCTCCCAGTTAGGGGTCTCAATTTTACTGTTAGCTTTCTTAGGAGATTTAGTCTTGGAATCAGGGGTAGGGGTCCCAATAGGGATACTACAATCTTCAATTTTGGGACCCTCCTTCAGGTTTTTAGGGGAGATTTTGGGGATCCTGATAGTTTTCTTGTCTTTACCTTTAACTGCAGGAGACATGATCGATGGGGTATCCTCAAGCAAGCTAACTTTAATTTTTTTTGGTGGGCACAAGGCTAAATAGAAGTGGTACAACCTTATAATGAGGCCTTAGTGAATAGGAATGAGAGGGTAGTTAGGATTTTTATCATGAATTTCCTTGGCCAACTTAATAGAGTTCTCTAAAGAAGACAACAAAAAAGGGGAAACTAATCTCCATCCTATTCCTGAAATGGTTGAGAAAAGCAAAGTGGTAATGGTAAAAAACCTTGAATCTGCCCTCTAGAGTGAAATACTTCGTGATCATGAGGTAAATTTCCCCCCATGGTATTGGCAGCTTCTCCCTTTCAAACCCCCATGGAGTTTCACAGCAACCTCTCCTCTGAAAAAAATCCCCATATTTCCCAAATCTAACACCTTGCTATGTCGGCTATGTTTTTTGCCTTTGATGGGGAGCCTCGTGGCTTGCCCAATCACCTCCTCAGAGACCTCAAAACCAATGCACCCTATATGGACTTGCCTAGAATTTTCCTCCCATGACTTTGTAAATTAATGAGATAGATTCTCATCATGACCAGTCATCACATCAAGAATGGAGCCACATCCCCCTCCTATATAATATGCTAGACCGTAGGATCTTGTCAAAATTCCTCAAAAGAGGTTGGCTCAATCTTAACAATGTCGCCACCCATCTTCAAATCCTATAAACCACACAACTAGAGAGAATGTTTAAGGCAAAGAATGATGGAATGCTTAGCAAGATACCTATGATGTAAATAAGCCCTTCCATGTACTTCCATCGATTCAAAGGCCACGAGAATCCTAAAATAATAATGACATAATAATTTTGGACATTTGCATTGCCTTTTCCACCATTGTTTTCTTCCTCAAAAAAGATCCGTACCTGCCACTTCATGCGATAATGAAAATCACTAGAGATGGGGATTTAAGGAAAATTTTACTCTTGAGACATCATGTCCTTTGATCATCCCTCCCTCCCATCACTTACCATCTCATCATCCTTCTAGGCTAGCCTATCATCTCATTAACCCACCTACCAATCATTTGCCTCCTCAACACCCTTTTAAGCCAGCCTATCATCCAATCTGCCTGTCCACCAATATCTTGCCTCCTCAGCTTCTTAATTAGCCACTCTATTACTCAAACCTTTCTCATTCCTCTCACATGCCATGTTGGCATCTTTATAGGTCTCCTAGTTAGCTCCCTTTGTTTCTAATCCTTAGTCCTACTCTGACAAAATTGAGAAATGATATCTCTTTTCCCACCGCTCTGATTTGAAACCCAACAACTCCAAACTCATTTAAAGACTTATTACCCTTCAAGATAAAATAGACACCTCCACTCAAATAGAGTATGCAAATGGTAAAGATCCCATAAAACCTAATCTGTGTGTGTGCTTCTATCCTTCTTAATGAGAGTTTGGATCTTGCTAGGCAGCCTGAAGAAAATCCTCCAACACCGCCAACCATTGTTTTTACTACCTAGGTTTGCCATAGCATCTGTGACATCATTACCCTCCCTATAGATATGAGAAACCTTATACTCCTCCATAACATTGAAAAGCAACTAGATATCACCAATAATGTCCACCAGATTCTAACCTATACCCACTGATCCGAAGGCAACATTCATAATTGGCTATGAATACTTTTCCACATGAGGGTGTCAAATGTTCAAGGATATAACAAGTTTGATACGCCACAACATGGCTAAAGCTTCAACCTCATTGTTACCTTTAATGCCAATTCCCCCAGTGTAATCAGCCACAAACATTCTCGAATTTGATCTAATTATGCCTCCTCCACTAACCACCCTTGGGTTCCTCTTAGCCGCTTCATCAAAGTTAAGCTTGAACCAACCTTTTTAAGGCAAGGTCCATTTAGGTTTATCCCTAGCTATCTTTTTAGAATTATCAATTTGATAGATATTTGGGTTAACAGTCCATTGTTTCAATAATCTCTGTTCTTCTTATCTTGGGGGGTTCTCAACAGTTTTAAATTTGTAGGAATTGATAGTCTCCGCCAGTAATTTGGAGAAGGTCTGGAAAACCTCCAAGGGGGTTTTATACTTTTTCCTAAAATTTTTATTATTACGCTCTTTCCACAAGTTCAAGGCAAAGTGGGGGAATTTGTAACCACAACTCCTTAACAATAAAAAATGTAGATCAGAAGGGGCCCCTCTAAGCTCTGACCAGGTCCACTACACCGTCATTGAAAACCCAACATAGGTTCAACCTCTGCATGATAAGACTCCAAACCTCCCAAGCAAAGCTATAGTGCAGAAAGAGGTGATTGGTCGTCTCTTCCTCTTAACCACAAAGAACACACCTATTCATTATTTGAAAGCCTCTCTTCTTCAAATTATTAAGAATCAGGATTTTGTTATGCATTAGGGTCCACCAGAAGAAGTTGATTTTAGGTAAAATTTAAGGAAGCCATACTTTTCCCCATAGCCTATCCTCTCCAGGTTATAACAACAGTCCATATGCACTTTTCACAATAAATAGGCCTTTGTCATCCTTATCCCAAATCATCTAATCTTGTTTAGGAAGGAGGGAAAGCCTAAAGTCAACCAATTCCTTTTGAAGCTAAAGAGCAACCTCTTTATCCTCCTCTTGATCAGTGACACAATCCATGATACTCTTCTAACTCCTAATACCCCCATACCTACTGATGTAATTAGCCACTTTACCACCGAAAACCCTGCAAGCTCTATTGATTAGTCTACCATAATCCAAATCTTTGAGGGGTAGGTCCTTCAACCATCCATCCTCCCAAAAACTGACATTCCTACCATCCCCTATCTTCCATCTAATGCCTCTATGAAGGAGACCACGAGTTTTGAGTATCCCATTCCAAATGATAGAACCTTTAGGAAGCCCAAGATCAACTAGCAGCATGCAACTTATATCCCCATTGAGATACTTAGCAGTCATGATATCACCCCAATCCTTATTACTTTGAATTATGTTCCACCCTATCTTTGTCACGAGGGCCCTATTCATGAGATGAATCCTTCTTAAACCCAAACCCCCCTAACCTCTAGGAGTACAGACCTTCTCCCATCCTACCAACATAATTCTCCTCTTTTCCTCCACCCCAGACCAAAGGAATTTCTTCTAAATCTGCTCAATCTTCTCAGCCACATATCTCAGGGTTTTGAATAGAATTAGGAAGTAATTAGGTATGCCTTGAAGGGAGGTTTTGAGGAGTTGAAATTTCCCCACTTGACTCAATAAAGCTCCTTTCCAACCAGCGAACTTTCTTTGCATTCTCTCAATAATCATATTCTAATAATTTGAGGTGACTTTGGTTATTGATGTTGTGCCAATGTTTATATATTTATTTTTAATTTTGTGGGGTATATATAGTTTTGAAGACTTTGCTCAAGTATTATATGATTGTTATAGCCCAAACAAAAATGAGGACTTTATTTCTTAGACTTTATTTTAATATTATGATTTATTATTCATATTGCATTTTAGGAAATGGGTAACTTTTTGGATTTATAGTGGATTTCTACCATTTTTGACGTGACATCTTAATTGTTTTTTGATTATTTATTACCTTAGTTCATGTAGTTGAACGTATGTTTTCACTTAATCTATCAGGAATAATTTTTTTCTCACAGAGGTTCAAGTTCCGACCTTCAAGTTTCCTTTTAACGACAATTACTTCGCATCATTTTCCTTTTAACTCTAATTGATTATTTTTGCACAAATTTTGAAGTTTTTCAAATAGAATCAAATTTATTTTAAATGAAGAGAGCTTTCATCAATTATTTTTAATGGAATTAGAATTTTAATTGTTAATATTATAGTTTATTTATTTTTAAATAGAGACAAGCTTTACTTTAGATTTAATTCAAATGTAAGAGTTGTCATTTATTAATTTTATTTCCTTCATATAAATTAAAATACCATCAAAGTTTGTAAGTCAAAAGATACATTCAATTTAATAAAAATATATAATAATTAAAAATATTTTTTTAGAGGTCAAAAATAAATAAATAAGATGAAAAATATTATCCCACATTGTTGAAACAAACCTTGATGCAATGTCAATAAACAAAGAAAAAACTATTAAATTTTGGAGTCTTTTTTTTAGTTTTAGTGCTAATCATGCACTGACACACATTGCGTTAGAAAACATTGCCATGACAACCTTGCATCAACAATTGCAAAAAAAAAAAAATGACAAAAAAAAATCACAAATTCATAAAAAATTACTAATGAAAATTGATAATGTATGATGATATATAATATTAATTTATTTATAGTTAACTTTGAATTTAAATTTCTTAATATTGGTCCATGCACCAACTTTAAATAGTTAAAATTGAGAAGAGTAGAAAGGAGCAAATGGATCCCTTTTGATAAAGAGGGGATTATTAAAACTATACGATTTAATCCAAACAATTAATACAATTTAATTTAAATAATCTAATTCAAATACCAAAAAAATAATAATAATAATTATTTAAAAAAATAAAAAATAAAAACTCATATTTTAAAACTTAAAAAATGTATATATAAACATAAATAAATAAATATAAAATAAAATAAATAAATATCACTCCATTTAAACCAAATTGATCATAAATAAATAAATAATATAAAATAAAAGCTATGGGGATTTTAGGTTTACTAGACCTACACTTTCAATTCCAATCCTGAAAGAATGGAAGAGGACCCCGAGAAAATTCCACGCCTCCCTATATGATAAAAACATAAAAAATTACTCGTCTAATATCTTTAATAACTCTGGTTAAGGATCGCCACAGCTTTGGATCGAAGCATATTTAAGCCATTCAGAAAGAACTTATTACAGAGCAATATAATCAAAGAAGAGCAGTAAACTCAGTAGATTTAATGGCAAAGGAATTTTGGTATTTTTTCATATTATTTTCTGTCATAACATTTGTTAGATCAGAGCAGCTGAGTGCCAAAACATGCGAAGATCTTGGCTTCACAGGTCTTGCCCTCTGTTCAGATTGCCAGACAATGGCCGAATACATTAAAGATGAAGGTAAAATAAACTTCTTTTATTTTTCTACTCCGTTTAGACACATTGAATTTTTTTTTAATGAGAATCGAACCTTTGACCACATTGAGGCAATTTATCTTCATTTTTAGTGAAACCCTAATCACACACTCTGTTAATTTATGAAAGTCATCTGTGTTTTGTCAAAAACCAGTAATTGTGCCTCAACAAATAAATCAATTGTTAAACTATTTTCTTGGAAGTTGCAACTGAAAATGAAATATTTTGTCGGTGTTGGGTTTCCATAGTCTATGAATATTGTGAAAAAGCTTCTGGCAAATTTTTTTTTAAAAGATTTTCAAAATTGATATCTTGTCCACATTTCGTTGTTTCAATCATGAATGAGAAAAGTGGAGGAGTGGTTACAAGACTTAGAAATATTTTTATTTACGAGAATATGTAGGATGTAAGGAGCGAATTTTTTTACACAATGTTCTGTTGCAGGTTAACTTCCATTTACATTTGAGTTGGCTTAATGGTGAAGAACTTCTGCTTTTAAAAATGATATGTTTGAATCTTGCAGGGGTTACGGTAGGGTGTGTAGACCTCCTATTTGAAGCACAGTTAGGTGCCCCCTGCATACTGGGAGTATGTGGTAGTCTTATATGTTATAAGCTAAGGTATCATGGACCAATAAATGCCATTTTTACAAAAAGAAAGTAATATTTTAAGTGCTACAAAAATTTAGACTATTGACATACTCAAGTCATCTCTTTGGTGGCCTATTTTCCATGAGTGGCGATCTCTGGTACGATGTTCCTCTCATGTACAATAGTAATAATCACAACACAAATAGGGAATCAAAACATACCCGCGCCTCTGAGTGATGACAGTGCCAGAAAAGAGGAGGATGTTAACACACCAACATGAGTAGTATTAAATAATAGATACAGTTAAAAATCCCACCAAAATAAAATACAAAAATATTTAATATTTTTTACTGTGGAGTGCAAAGCCATAAATGAATGGATTAAATTTTGTACCTTGAGTCTGGTTAATGTAAAGTTCCCCCTCAGTTTTAGGGTTGAGTTCAGTTTTCTGCCTCCTTGTGCCCTTTTTAATAAAACTTGTGTTTTCCTTTTGGTTCTTTACATGGGATAAAATTGAGAATTTGCAACCTTTACAGCCTTTCATAACTGATTTTATCCATTCAATTGAATATCTGTCTAAAAACTATGAAAATTTTTCATAGTAATGTTAGTTTACGAATTACAATTTTTTTGACTAGGTATTTTTTTAACCTTTTTGGGGGATCTCAAAGGAAGTAATCAGAATATTAAAGCAAGTGATTAAGATCCTTAAGATGGTAGATGGAGAAATTCCCTCTATGAATTGCATTTGTGCGGGCATGGACAGGGCCAAGGAGGCCATTTGAGCTGCGTATCAGGTAGCCATGGGACATTATAGACACAAATTGACAGCATTAGGTTCTTGGCCTCTTCATGCATCTGGATAGTATCTTAGCTTTGATTTTCTAGGATAGGCCCTGCATTGTTGATGATCTAGAGGTTGTGTAATGCCTATACATCTGCATAGAGAGAATTTTCCTTGACTAGGAAAGTCAAGATAAAATCAGCTTGCAGCACCAAAAATATAAGAGGGCAGAGGACCTCATTGGACTTGTCCAGTAAATCAGCAGGAATAACCTTAATTATCAAGTATCTTTGTAAATTGGAAGTTCTGACCTTTCACATTTTTTATGATCATTTTTTGCATCATTGGAATACCATTCTTTTTTCATTATTTTATTAGTTTTTCATTATGCATATTACACAACCTCTAGATATGCATGGTGGGAAGACAAAAGTGGACACTTCTGAGCTTCAAAAGCTTGCTATTAGGATATGGAGCCAAACATGCTGTGCGTCAGGATGTGAATGCAATTGGAGTATGTTTGAGCATATTTGCTTCAAGAATCACATTAAATTGGCTCAAAAGAAGATTAATGACTTGTTTTTCTCCACTATAACCTTCAGCCTCGCAGCAAAAGTTGCAAGAAATTGAGTCTGAGGTCAACCACTTGAACAAGATTAATGCGCAATCGGACTAGATAGCTAGGAACTACAGGAACCAACTGTTAGAAATAATGACTTATCTTAGGTGGATTAAGTTGTAATGCTGAAGCCAGAGGCAGAGCGAAATATGCGCAGCAGGCCAGCAATGGGAACAGCAAGACCATCAATGAGGAGTTAGATTTTAATATGTTATCATGTTATTTATTTGATGCCATAGAGATCATATTCCATTCGGTAGAACGTAGCTAATTCTTGTCCATTAGACCTTGTGCCAAAAGGAAAACTTTCAACAGGTACAAAATGAGCACCCCAAATTGTGCCCAAATCACCAAGAATTTTGAGCGTGATTGTGTTTCTGTCTCAAGGCTATTTAGTGTTCACAATGAGACTTCAGTTGATCATTTCTGTGTTGTGTTGCTCAGTTTAAAATGCGTATCATTTAGTTCCCATGCTAAAGCTGAACGTAAGATAGGATGGTGAGATGTATTTATCATCCTCAATATGTCAAGTAATATCAGAACGTATTCTGAAAATAGAAAAGTTTTCCATCCACTTTGGAGTTGTGATATTAGTGCTCTCTGTTGATTGTGGTAATGAATTTTTCTTGTGCAAGTCCACACAAACAGAGACGGGTTCATTTCAGGGGGTGCAAAACAATTGTCAGAAAGTAACTTATGCTGGATATTATTCAGTGGAGCAATAGTCATTTTTTTCAAAATGCTATTGGATGGATTTCTAACATAGAAAATTACTAATAAATATTTCTGATTACTCATAAGAAATGGTTCATTGAAGTAATTGCTTGAGTATTAAATACTGCTCACTATTAATCTTAGTTTTCTGCAAGGATATGTCACTGGCTCTCCATAAGCTCTAGGGATGTTCCGTAACATTTCGGAAACATGTGGATGGGGATGAAACGACTCTCTGGTGTCCCTGACAATTGTTTTTGATAGCCGTCTCCAGGACATTTTGGCCCCTTGTGGAGGAGCCATACCGGGAACGTTTCCACTTTTTTCTGTTTTGGAAGTCCCCAACACCACCAGCTTGGAAAAACAAACATAAACAAAAAAATTACACTTAAAACAAAAAAAAAGGCTCAAATACAATTGTTATATATTCTGATTTTCGTTTTGCTGTTGACTCATTCGAGGCTTACACTCTTGCTATGAATATTTTCATGATGACATAAAAAACAAATATTTCGTATTTTTATTTTTCAAGCTCAATTTTCATTGTCCAATGTTGCTGCCCCCTCCCATGTCACCTCCCCGTCCTTAAAATCCGGGATTTTTTTGGTCATACCAGAAACTTGGAAAAACATAGGTTAATCTTGAATATGATATCTAAGGCTTTCACACGGAAACTCCAAGTTTCTAAAAAATGAATGGGCCAGGGAACTCTAAAATTAATGGTATATAACTTATAAGTAATAAAGGCTAAAACACAGTACTTGCTAATTGTTTTGCGAATGGGGTAGCAAGCCAAGCGAGCTTTACTTTGGGGAAACTCTGTGGTTAAGTATGCTTGAACGGAATTAGTACTAGGATGGATGACCTCACGGGAAGTCTGGTTACGAGGTGCAAGTCCCGGCGGTGACAATTGATGCTGTGTGATGGTTCATGGTTAAGCACACTTGAGCTGGAATACTACAGGTATAGGTAGCCTCCTAGATGTCTTGGTTACTGTGCAAATCCTGGAAATAATGATTGATGCTATTTGGTTGCTCATATTTCTGGTTTTATTCCCACCACTTCAGGGAAACTCCATAGTTAAGCGAACTTGAGCCAGAATGTATTGAGTGCAAGTCCCGCAGTGACGATTGATCACTCAGTAAATCCTAAAAAATGATATCTAAAAATGCAAAATATATTGAGTGGATCTAGGCTTTTATTTAATCAGTGTCGTTAGATGAGGTGCTTGTCCATTTGGGGTCCTGAAGAGAAAGCTATTGCATGTGACTGAATCTTCTGTTCACAGCTCCTTAAAAGAATATCTGCAGCATAGGCTATTATGATGTATCAGTCTGTAATTTGGAAATGTGGAAAACAGCTTTTAATATTAGAGAATTGCAATGAACATAGTGAAATACTTTTACAAACTAGAAAAGAACGCTCCCATGTGGAAATCGTTTTGGTATGCTTTCTACACAGTATCCATTTTAGTTTTCCTGTAATAAGTGAAACCTTTTCTGGACAAAAGCTAATGAATTGGTGAGTTTTGTGGAACTTAAGGGATGCTCATGTGATTATTGGATGCAGCATTTAAGGAACTGAAAAATATCAAACTTAAGTTTTAAAGACAATTGTGAATTTTTTGAGAAATGATAATTTTTACAGCTAGGATAGTAAAAGTATTGCTATTAAATGCTTGCAGAGGATGAAAAGCTGTTTTATAGTACTTATAGCATTGACTTTTAATTAATTGCATTTCTTTTGGCAGAGTTGGTATCAGACTGCAAAAAATGTTGTGTGCAAGAATCAGAAGATTCAATAAACAAGGTATGATTAGTGAATTCATTCAATCTTGCTGTTTCTGTAAATCCATATGTTGCTACTGTAAATGCATTCCTCATGTTGTATCTTTGCTACAGTGATGGTTTCTTGATAAAATTCATATATTATATTAGATTTTCATAGTACACTTCTCAGAGCTGAGCTAGCATTCTAAGTAAGTTAATATAATTTTCCTATTTTCTTGAAGTTGTTTCTGATATATTGTATATCATTGTTCACAGGTTTTCATGCATTTGAACTCTAGTTATTTACATTATATTTTATGACAAACCCACCTTCTGGGTTGTATGGCGCAATCCTGGTTTGATTACTTTACAAAATATTAATGCATCTAGAAGCCCCATGAATAAAGCTCAGCCGTAAATTACAATAGCAATTCTAAGTAATAAGGACTTCTAGGTTTGATAACTCTAGTTTTTTCTTAGAGTCAAGATAGCTTTAGAAAAGGGTTTAATCTTTCTGGAGTCTAGCTCATCATGTATGTGCAAATTTGACTTGGTTGAAACCTTGTAACCTGCACATCAGCTTGATTATGCCTTAATCAGAGGTGTATTATCATCTTTCACTACCTACTGGAAATGTCTGCTCATAACTATATGTTTTGTCGTAAAAAACCCATGTATGGTGGATGCTATAAGCTTAAAAGTTAAAAGTGCACTGATTGTGCCAATGGACTTTGGCATGCTCAATTTGAATGCCATGCCAACAGGAGGAAAACCCGATATTAAGCAGGCAAAATGAACATGATGCTATACATATCACTTCATTCAGTAATTATGTTTTTATAGACCTTTACAACCTAATCTTTGCCCTTTTTCATCCATCTCCTAAAGTTGAGGGCTGGGTTGTGGTGCCGATACTCTCTTCGAGCTCTATTGGTAGGCTCTACCTTCACCCTTCTCTAGTCCCTAGAAGGGACAAGTGATAGGACATGCCAACAATTATCTGAGTCCCCGGGGAAGATATGCACAAGAAATGACCCAATAGCTAATTTTAAACTCCCTTGGGAGGTAGTTATTTTGATTGAATCAATCAGACCAACCAAATATTGATATCTCTATTGATGTAACATATTCATTGGCAAATCCCCTTCTCTGGAAAACTAAGTCTTAATGATCTTTCTATGTTGTGCCTGTGTGTTAGTCAATTGTAGTGGTTCCACTTTAACAATGAGATTAAATGTTGTGACTGGCACTTTGATCTGCAGTACACAGTGCAAATCGAATGTAGAACTCAGATTCTTAGCAACCCCTATGAGGGTTGCTCGTGTCAGCCTTTATCTATTTACCTGTTATACATACCTTCTGTATAAGTGGAGCAAAGACATGCTATTGATTCCCTGCCTCCTTAAATAGAGTAAAAGCATAGTTACCAGGAGACGTGGGGGTACAGGTACTGGTCTGTGGATGGAGATGCCATTCAAATCAGGGTATGTGAGTAAATGAATAAGGGTATGGCTAAATTGTATGTAAATGTTGTCATCAAAAAATGTGGGTATGGGGACTGGTACGCAGTCCTTGTCCTTAAATTGGAGTTTCCTAGTAACTATGAGTAAAAGTCTATCATTGCCTGCCAATGGTTGTAAAAGCCTGTATGAAAAGGTTTCTATTTTCCAAAGGTGATTTAATTGTTATGCAAACCTTTAATTCCATATTAAAGTGATTTTCTTATGACATAATGTCTTTCAACAGTCAGCAACTTTTTTCGGTTATAGGAGTCAGTAAATGCATTAGGCTAAGTAATCAAGAAATCTCTTGAATACAACGAGTCTTATTGCCTTGATTGCATCCCCATGAAACTTCTATCCAATTTACAATTACCAGGAATAAGACCATCAAACAGCTGTTTGGATTTATAAAGGTAGCAAGGCAATGACTTTCTCTTAGTCGGCATAAGAACTTTTACTTTCTTTTGTATTAAGGAATTTTACTTTCTTTTATATGGATGTCCTCGTCAAACATATCATGCATCTAGCGCTATCCTGTGTACTACAGTTGATGTGGTCTCTAATCCTAGTGTAGGAGTTCTTGGTGTGAATCTAATTTAAACATAGCCCCTTGATGATTGACAGCTGAGAAGATTCTGTTTGGAAAATCTCATGTGAGATAGGAGCATCAACTACCTTCAAATGTCAAAGAGGCTTGCTTATAATATTCAAACAACCAAGATTTACTTTCATGATTGTCCTTCAATGGTCATGAAGAAATGCTAAAGGCCTAAAGGAGAAAGAGGTGCAGATTGTAATTTTATGCAGTTGCATACCAAGATTTAAAACCAGATTGCGAAGGCAAAATAGAAGCCATGTTCTACCGAGACCTTTTTTGTGGGGTGGGGAGATGGGGAAATGCAGGAAAGGGTCATTGTTTCTTTATTTACGAATAGGGTTCTTTTTTTGATTGTTATCCTGGGAAGATGAGATGACTTGCACAAAGCCATGAATTAGTGAGCCTGGCATCGAACAGGCAATCTAGAACTGAATGTCAAATGGAGTTGACTATGTGTGTTGTAGCTTTATGGTTGATTTGGTGTTTGATCATATTATTTCTCTTCATTTTCATTTGCAGATATAGTAATTTCAACCATCCCTAGCATGCTAACAATTTGCAAAGATCTCTTCTATATGTTTACATGAACAGGCAGGGAAGGCAATCCATAACTCTTTTTTTTTTTTAAAATTTCACCCGACTGCCAGGAACTTCATTTGTGTTGTGGTTTAGTAAAACCAATTTGTGTCCTTTTCTTGCAGGCTACTTATTCTGGTGCAATTTTGGAAGTATGCATGAGAAAGCTTGCATTTTATCCAGACATTCTCTCATTTATTGAGGAAGAAGCAGATGATTTTTTGTCCCTTCATGTTCAATATCAATATGCCTCCCCCCCAAAACTTATAATGTTGGATGAAGGTGGTAATCATAAGGAAACCATCAGGTTAGTTATTAAGTGTAACTCGTGTATTTTGAAGCTGAAAAAAACACTACTTGTTTATCTTTTGCTTTTGTTGTTTCAAATTTGGTGCAACAAATATTACTACTAAACACATTACAGTTTAAAACCTCATCCTTTGAAATTAGTTTTTGTAATAAGTACTAAATTACAGAATAAATGTCTCCTCTGCATGCATAGATAGTGCAAACTGATGAAAAGCTGCCCAATAAACATGTTATGAATTTTCTGGTTATTTCCTTTGCATATTTCTATTTCGATTCCTTGTAATTATTAAAGATTAAGATGGAAGAAAAATGCTTATTAGCAAAGTGAATGCAGTGTAACAGTCAATGCCGACATTCTTTTATGCTTTAAGCTTATACTAAAATCAATTTTTACTTATATTAGCAGTACTTATTCTAATAGGATTATTTTATCTTGTTATTGTCTACAGGATTGATAATTGGAAGCGAGAACATATACTTCAATTTCTGAGGGAAAAAGTCAAATCAAAGGTGGCAACAAGTTAAGGTGTTAGATGAGAATTCCCTATTAAAGATAGGACTAAAATGCCTCAACTTTACAAGGTAACTGGTTGGACTATTTGTTCATTGTCGTTTTTTTGTGTTTTCCATTTATGAATTACATATAAGCAGCAAAGCTAGGTGATGCTCTAAGTATGCATTTTCAAACTTGAACCGTTTTATTTGACATGCTGGTTTGCATGTTTGATATGTATGAACCATATGAAAATGACCAATGACAAGCAAAACTTCATGTGTATAGATTGCAGATTTCAAAGAAAAATTGTTTTCCATAAAACAACTATAATTGTCATGTAATGTGGAAAATGATGTTCTCAAATAGTTTGTTATTGATTGATGGTTATGAAGTTCATTGATCCTTTGAATTTTCAAAATTGTATAGCTGATCGATACTTTATGGGCACAGATTATAACTAGCTTAAGCTGCTGGAGGAAACTATGCAGCCAATCAATCACCCTAGGAGCAACAGTCAGACTAACTCCCACATGCTAGGAGTATGACTGCTTTTGTTGATGGAAAAGAAATTAGTTGGTCAATTAGTTTGCCACTAAGTTCGTTCGAGGCTATACTCAATTTTAATATAAATATTAATATCTAATAAACAGAGTAAATAGCCAATGGAACTACAAAATTCTACAACTATCAAAATATATCCATCACTAATGTCTATGAGATCTGTAATGATGAAATAATAGAAGACGACGATAATAGATGTTTGAAAGACAATGAAAGGAAGTTAGAAGAAGCATCAAAACACTTATGATGATGAATGTATCATAGGGTTATACTAGCTCCATTCACCTAACACTCTAGGTTTAAATAATATTGGCGATGAGGGTGGATCTATTCTTTGCTGAAAATCCCCAACACTCTCATCACTCACCCAACACTTTGGGCGCTAATGCTTGGTGAAAATCTCCACTTCTTGTGATATTGGATTGATCTCGTGCACAATCTAGGGTTGAGGTTTCCGTATATAGGTCATTCAATGTGTAAGAGGTTATATAAGGCCGTGCATTTACATCTTCCTATCGAATTAGGTCTTTAAGGAAACACATCATGAATGTTTGAACAAACAATGATAACATCAATGGATGTCATAATTTGGAGGACACTTGGCAAGATGGTCCTCAAATTTGAGGGGGTTAGAGAGAATTTTTTTGTGAATATGCTCCTCTTGTGGAATTTATTACTTTGACACCGTATGTAGTTGATGGGGAAGATAAAAATATGAGCTCAATGGACTTAAAAAGCAAAGGTGGCATACATATGATGCAATATGAAGCATAAATTTAGCTGTCAAGTTTAGGATATGTATTGTAGAAGCTTAAGAGATACAACTCTGTCAACTCGATCCATAATATTTTTATTGTGCCTTTAATTTAGGCTTCCTAAAGAACACTTCAATTAACATGGTAGAAGTTGTTCATGCATCAAGCCCCAAGAAGTATTATAAGCCTTTATATATAAAAAGATCATCTAATTTTTAGTTATGCCTTTAATTTCGATCTGTAAAATTATTAAAATCTATATCTATTGGAATTCTATAAGGAGGTTTCAAGTATCTAAATGTGCCTATTGCTTTTCCTAATCGGCTCTAGAAATTGTATTGGTTGCTCTTTGCTTGCATAATTTTTTTTGGGTTTTGAAAATTCTACCTCATCCTCCATCATCTCTCTACTAGATCTCATCCTCAGTGGAATTTTTTAGTGATGTACTTTCTAACTTTGGACGTTTTAAAATATAGAAATTCAAGGGCATATATATTTGCAAACAAAATATATTATCCTTAGCAAATTTTAATGCAAAAGTTAGAGAATGATCGTTTGATTTAAATTGGAATTTTAATAACTTTTGTTAGCATGGGATGTCAACAAGGTGACTAGAAGAATCTAAATTATGATCGCATATATAGCCATTTATATAAAGTGTATGTATTTTGCTAGTGCACAATAACATAATAGTACCATTTCAACGTCTTTAGGATATTAATCACTTTGAGGCTAATTGCACTATTCACTAGTAACTTTAATTGGTTATTTTTATGATAATTACATGTTGTAATTGGCCTCAATTGCACCCAGTTGTTGGCCAATATGTCCCTTATAATCACAACTTTGCATTGACCTAGTGGTCTCAATTCTTCCTTCTTAATTAGAGCATACACTTTGGTCATTATTGGGTACAAGAAATTAATTAGCCCTCATTATTCATTATTCCATGCACTTAGACCTTAAAAAAACCAAACATTGTTTGATTTGGTTAAACTTTACCCTAATTAATAACTAAAATAAAAAGGGTTATTTTTTACTTGTCATCCTCTAGTTTTTGGAAAATGAGCATTATAACATTAGTGACAATTTACTTCATGTGTGCTCAATATATATAAGTGTAAATCATGTATAAGGGGCCTTCCTCCAATGAATGTATGATAGGGATCATAGTGATAGAGAGATAGTGAATAAAGATTAACGAAGAAAGTGAAAGTACAAAGTGCCATGTGGAAAAACTAAGAAATCAATTGCAAAAATCCAAAGTAAAAAGAAGTCTTGAAAAAGGCATGGAGGAAAATAAATAAGGGAAAAATCACAATTATGAGTAAAGTTGAAAAATATTGAATATCAAGAAATGAAATGAAAAGATAAAGAACAAGAGCTAAATGCAATAATAGAAATGAAAATTTTCACTACAAATATGAGACAAAAAAGACCAATGATTAACTCAAGACAAAACAAATTGAAGCATGAACAATATAAGTTATAAACCTCCTAACGTAACATGGCATCACATAACAAGACAAAGATCAGGTATCCAACTCATGTCAAGCATCTAAGAAACATATTGCATTTTGAAATCACATCAAACACATTAGGGACACACAAATACGTAAGGAAATCACAAGAGATACATAACAAGCACATCAAACACTGAAGTTACATTAGACACATGGAGAGCACATAAGAAAATGAAATCACAAGAGACTCGTAACAAAACATCAAGATTTGAAATCACATCAAACATGTTGAAAACACATAAGGCAATGAAATCATGAGGCACATGACAAGCACATCAAACACTGAAGTCTTATAAGGCATGTAGAAAACACACAAGGAAATGAAATTGCACGAGGTACATAGCAAGCACATCATAGACATATAGGAAGTCACATCTATAAGCATATTAGGCACATAGCAAGCACATCATATACATATAGGAAGTCACATCTATAAGCAAATTAGGCATTGACACATTGAACACAACACACTACAACGTGCACATATGAACATTAGATGTATAAGGAAGCATGTCATGCACATAATGAGAGTTAGGTACATGAGCATAATAGACATGATAGTAAATATAATAAAGTACTAGATTGACATGACATGAATCATGGAAACATAGGAATATACAAATGTAGAAATCATATATATAATCATGAAAAACATAGGAATCATGGATACAAATGAAAGAGTAATCTCTATCAGGGCAAATACACACTAGTAGATTTTGAGGAAATTGTGACAAAAAGAGCTTCATTTTTTTATTTTTATTTTCGAACTTTGATGCTATTAGTGTCACCAATTTTGTGCTAATGCAATTTGTATTAGATAAATAGAAAACACCTCCAAAATGGTGGCAATCATCCAAATTTGTTATTTTTAAACAAACTTTGATGCTATTAACATCAATGAATTTTGCTAACACAAATTGCCTTTGTGTTGACACAATTTACATCAACGAAATAAAGACATCTCTAAAATGGTGGCAATCGTCCAAATTTAACCAAAGCATTGACCATATGAAATTTAGAAAAATGGGGTGACGCAAACATTGATGCACACTCTAACATGAACTAAGACAAACATTTCCCTCTTATTTTATTAGAAAAAATTCCTCCAAATTTTTAATTTTGACCTAGTCAAAATTTGTGAAAAGTCAACAAACAAAATTTGACGACTTGCTTTAGGGTTTGCATCAAATCACACTATACATTAGGAAAAAAAATTTCCCAAAAGCATATTAAGGCCCAAAAAACATTCATTTGTCTTTTATAAGTGAGAGAACAATAATATATAGTAAAATAATCGTTTTGAAAGGGTATAACTATTGTTATTGTTTGAGATTTGTTTGAATTTTATCTTATACTTTTAGATTTATCTATATTTTATGATTGTGTTTAAAATCACTAGTAAAGAAAACTTAAAATGAAGAAAATGAAAAGATAAAGACAGACAAAGCCATAATACAAAGTTGATTGGTTTGAAAAGAATTTTGGAACTATTTAAGATGAGGAAAGGGTAGACGGAAAATAACATTTTAAAACTTTTGTATATCATTTTTTGTTTTGATTTTTATAAATTGAAGTGGATATTCAAAATAATCTATTTTATTGTTTGATATTTATTTGAATTTTATCTCATACTATCAATTTTTTTAAATTGTGTTAAAAAATTTGGGCATTTCATTTATCAAAACATAGTGTTGTATTTGATCAACCTAGGTTTTGAAAAACTGAAGCCCCAACATGTATTTTTATTGTTTATCTTTTATAAATATGTATATTTTTCTCCATGAAGGATTTTAATCTCATTTTTTATTATCAAAGAATTTTATTTCTATGTTTCATTTTGTTTTTTTGATTCAAAATTTGATTTATGATGTGTATATTTTTAGACAAGTTGTGACAAGAAAGATGATGGAGAGAATTAACACTCAGGGGTTTCATTTATTTTGGATTAATGTGATCTAGATAAATTAAAATTAGGCCTAATTCAGATTGTGTAAAATATAACAATAATACCCTAATCTGAGGTGGAATTAGAATAGATATATATGGCACTTAGGCAATTCAAATTGACAAAGCAAAGGAGGGTTTTTTTATCACAACTATCATCACTGATTATAAAAATGTTTTGTATACTCTATCATTGCTCAAATAAAAAATAATGGCCAAAACCCTACATGAACACTACCAACAGATTGCAACCCATGTGTTAGCCACTATTATCCTGGGTCTACCAACAATGTAAGTTTGTAATTCCTCAAACCCCTGAACCTGCACCTGTAGATACTTCTAGTGTGCACTTTCACCTTTAGTGTTTTGCAGTGATTTTTGTTTTCCTTCTCCTTCCTTTGAAACCATAATTTCACTTTTGACCACAAGATGACATGAAAAATGGGTTAGATCTTTGGATTGGATTGACCTCAACCACTCAACACTGAGTCATTGAATGTTTCTCAAGTCCCAATAGTTTGAAGAGGGCTCAAATCACATGTAGTTTTCCCACGTATGTGTGTGTGTGCTAAATCATGTAAGTGCAAATCTAAATGTAATTTTCCTAGGTCCTTATTTGGTACAAGCATGCAATTGATAAACACGATCAAATTTATTCCTTTAAAAAACTTCAGATCTATGCTCAAGAAGAATTTAAGTCAGTTATGTGTCCATTTCAGTTTATGAATGTTTGTTCTTAAAATGCTATTAGGGATTTGTATAAATAGTGCTCTCAAGTTTGAATTAAAGAACTATTGGCATGCACAAGTTGACCCAACAAGATCCAAATTGATAAAATAAATTGGCACAGTGTCTAACTCGAAAGGGATGCACAAATTATTCTAGGGCACTATCAACAACCTTAGACTCTACTGGTAATCAACAGTATGATATTATCGGTATTTTTCTGAGCATATAGAAAAGAGTAGAGACGAAGAGGACCAAACTAGGGATCCTTGTGATATACCCAGACATATGAACAAAGATCAAACAAAAGATGATACGACCAAGAAAATAGACAAAAGAATGCAAGACCAAGACAATAGTGCAAATAAGTGTCCAATTTGCAATAAGTGTCCATACATGTAAAGTTGTGAAAAACATTGTACAAACAAGGCTTGTTCCAAATTTGGGTGTCTATAGATTACCCACTTTGGTTTAGTATTTAAATGCAATACTAAATATTGGTTTAAAGGGATCAAATAAAATGCATACATGTGTTGGCATTTTGAACTTTGATTTTCATTGCCCCAATATTTCATAATGTCCCATGTGTACCTACAAGCAATCATGTGCATAATTAAATAAAAATATGCTCCAATTAAATAACAACATAGTCAAAATGAAAAATTGAAAATATTTAAAATAATGACTACACTTGTTGGTATGCGGTCCTTTGCGGCTGCATGTCAATTGGAGTGGAGATGATGTGGGTCCCAAATGACCCAAACCATATGGAGAATATGATCTTAGCCTTGCTCTGTTCTCGGCTAGAGAATCAAACAAGATATTCAACAACAATTTGTAATTATGGAACCCCAAAGTCAAGTTCATATGAAAAAGTTGAGTCCCTAAATAAATTTGTATGTAAATAGGGAACCCCAAAATGAGTTTTGTATGTAAAAGGATCAATTTTTGTAGATGATTATAGAACCAAAGTGTTATGCATAGTACTATCGTTCACCATTATTCCTCAATATAGAAAATAGAAAAATGTTTGTATGAACAATATTCATGCCCCAATCTAATCCATTTGCCCCTAAAAGTGATATATAATGTCATCATTCATCTATCATAATGTCACATAAATTCTTCTTAGTTTGTTGAATCTTTACAATATGATCCATCTAAATCATATAATGTCTTAGAATGGCATACATGTCTCAGCTATTCCTCACAATCATGTAGAATGCACCACATATTTCTCACCCTACTCAATCTGAGCCATCTGAATCATATAATGTCTCAAAATATGAAATGTCTATATGTCATGACCAAAATCTTTGAAACATCCCCATTATATGCCCCTCTCTTAATATGAGGAATGAAGCTTGCAAATCACTCATCTCAAAAGACCAATTTATGCACATAATGTGTTATATATAAAAATATAATAATGTAAAGTACATATACCAACATGCTGACAAATAACATCATATAAATATTTTGAACATTGCAAGCACACAAAAAACCTGTGATTCATGGCAAGAAATTGGTTTAACACACAAGATATAAGCATTATACACTAGAGCATGTAGCTCCTAATACAATTAGGAATTGAATGTTTATTAACCTTAATACAAAATTACTCGATGATTCTATAATTTCATTAAATGTTTGTATCCCTTTGTGTGAGTGGATGTATTCCTATTAATTGAAGTCACATTGATTTCACCTAGTGGATAAGTGAATGACATAAGAAATTATGTTCCATATACAACGTTTTCTTGAACAATGAAGGATTACAAAAGGAAATGTCGATTTTTTTTTTTTAATCATGTGTCACAATTTTCCCCTAATAAAAAAACTAAGGCTAATATTCATGAGTTGCTAAGCCAACCTATGTATATCCTAAAAATAGGTGTATAACATTCCCAAGTAAGTTTGAATAATAAATGACCCTAAAAATGTTACCATACAAAATATAGTCTTGTGTATACCTAACACATCTAACAGGTGGTGAAATGGATAAACAAATCTTAAGATATTAAAAGTTTTGTTTACTTTGAAATTAATAGTAATTTATTTATTTTTGCACCTATAGTACCATTTTTTAAAATTATTTAAGAGCACACTTTTATTAATGAAACATAGTATTAAATCGCTAATCGTATAAAAAATAGGTGGATAGAATCACACCAGAGAATGTGAGTCACATCTAGCTAGAGAAAGCCTCGAGACAAAATACAAATTACATCACCAAAACATGTCCAAAATTAACATTTTATAAGGGTTATAACCATAATAAAAGTGTGATTTAATAAAAAAAAGGGTGATAAAACCAAGTAGCCCTATACCAAAGACCATCATACACAAAAAACAAATAAACTAGGTAGTAGTAGTGAACATGCCAGGTAGAGAGGCAGAGAAGGCAGGTATCAAGATTGCCCTCCCAACCACTATCACCTAGAGGGTTCACTATCTCAACTACATAATCCCACCCATAATTTTGGTGCCCTAATTCAATTTACTCAGCTTATTAAGAATGTGAAATGGCAAGAGCTAAGAGTGGAAACTTATCTTGGGGAGGAGCACTCCACCTGCTTCCACCACTGCTTCCAAGAAGGTCAAACACACCACCACCATGGGGAGGCAGAGGCCGATGAGAACATGGTGAGAAACTCCACCTTCTCCTAAAATGATGATGATGAAAACGCTAGCTCTAATCCGAAGAAGGAGAATGATATAAGAGAGGATCTAGAGGTACTCAACTAACAACACACATAGTGCTCCTCTAGTGGTCCAAAAGAGTTTGGAAGTGTTCCACCTCCAAGCAAACCTTCTCTTCCTGGACTTGGATCTAAAGCAAAACATTGGAGATAACAATAACTTTATTAGTCACCAAAAAATCTCTTTGCATAACTTTATTATTGAAAATAACATGATTTTTCTCTTTCCATATATGAAATAGAATATTAAAAAATGTTGTATCTTTTAGGTAACATGGCCAATTCCCCAAGAAGAACCATTTTCCAAGTAAATATTTCTAGAAGAAAAGGTTGAAAAAGGGTATGAATCCATTCCTAGGTAGACTGAGCATGAGGGAAAAACTATAAAATATATTTAAAGGTTTTACCCTGATGACAAGCAGGGCAAGTGGGATTTGAAACCGAATGTGTTTGATCCAATCTCCAACTGGTAGGTCCTAATAGAGAATACACCAGAGAAAATGAGCCTTTTTGGTCTCAATGTGGGCTTTTCAAAGATTGGAAAACCTTCAAGCATAGATAGCATCCATGGACCTTGACTTCCAATGGCGGTTGAGGGTTTCACTCTAAATATTATGAGGGGCAAGAAGAAAATATCCAATTTGGGGTTTATTTCAATAGAAAAGAGTAGCATTAGGTCAATGTCATTCTTTCCACTTTGGGGATCTAGAAGATACACCAATCTTTTGAAGACAAAGATTAGGTATGGAGTTATGAATTTAAAAAATAGACTTTGCATCCTCATTCTTATGCTGATATTTAATTTTAAGCATATCCCATGAGAAACATTGTATAAGATGTCATAGATAGTCTTGATTCTATTTTTTAAATTCCTAAGACTCTTAATCTATGGGACCATGTCAAAGGGAACACTATGAAAATTAAAAATGGAAGACCATTGAAGAGAATGAGAATCAAGAGAAAGTCCATTTCTAAAACCATCCCCTACCCAACTGAGGTTTTGTTTGAGAAATTCCTAGGTTTCCATATACTTTTAACAATAAAAGTACCACCAATTTGTACAAGCACATGAGAAATAAGAAGACTCTACAAATGAAGTCCCTTCCATGCCTTTCTTCCAAGAAGAGTTCCTTGGGTAATGCAATGCCTCAACAAAACCTTCCAAGCGTCATCCCCTTGTAATCTTTGATGATCCACTTGACACTTAGGGCATGGCCTTGAAGCTTGACTTCAATTATCCCAAGTCCCCTTACTCCCTTAGGTGTACAACAAATATCCTAGGAGACTCTTTAGAAACCCTTATGACCCAAAATTTCCTAGAGAAAATATCTCGGTTACTTCTCCAATTTAACATAGGCAGCTTTGGAAGAAGCCCGACAAGAAGAATAGTAAAACATGAGTAGAAACCAACACTTTGGAACAAACTTGGATTTTAACTACTAAAGAAATAATTATGGTGATCCAATAAGAAATATTTTTCTCAAACATCTAGACAACATATGACCAAAGCTCAAAAGGAGTATCCTGAAAAGCAAAGGGAATGCCAAAATCTTCAATTGCACGCCTAGATGAATCCATTTCTATTGATATGATTCCAACTAGGGAGGTATGTGGAAGAGAGGTTGTTTGTAGCATTGATTCTTTCTCCACTAAATAGAGTAGCTAAAAGCAAGGCAAAAAATGTCAAGGCATTTAATACAATTCTTG
Organism: Torreya grandis; assembly: GCA_037957365.1. Classification (NCBI taxonomy): domain Eukaryota; kingdom Viridiplantae; phylum Streptophyta; class Pinopsida; order Cupressales; family Taxaceae; genus Torreya; species Torreya grandis. The sequence continues at coordinate 760,596 of JARHVA010000008.1, forward strand.
ATTGAATCTTTTTCCTCCAAAAGGGTAAGAAAAGAATCATCTGCAAAATGACCATTGATGAGCTATTAATCAAAATGGAGTGACATATGTCTTTCACCAAACCTCTTGAAGAGTATTTTTCTAGTAAGTAGTTGAACGCTTCCTCGACAAGCATATAAAGAGAGGGACCTAAACGACAACAATGTCTAATAGACCTATATAGTCCAAAATTTTGAGATTGCACTTCAGTAATGGTGATTCAATCTCCAATGCTTTGAAACAACATATCAATATTTTGGATGAATCGAGGGACAAATCCAAGAGATTGAAGCATTCCAATGTTGAAGGGCCACTCAATCCTATCATAAGGTTTCTCAAAATCAATCTTCACAAATATGGATTTTTTACTAAAGACTCTTGCTCATTATGTACCCTCTCAAACTATGATAAAATTATCCAAAATATACATGTGTTGGATAAATCTTATTTGTTCACTTATAATAATAAGGGGAAGAAGATGTTTGGGCCTGAGGGCAAGGGCTTTAGCAATGATTTTATAGGGTACATTCAAAAGTTTGGTATGCCTTCAATTAGTAATAAGTTCAATATATCCAGCCTTTGGAATGAATTTGATATTATCTTGATTGATGAGGGATCCCAAGGAATTGGATAAAACAACTTCAAAAAAGACATTGGGAAGATATGGTCCAATAGTGTCCTAGAGGGCCTTATAAAATTCATAGGGGAAACCGTCAATGCCAAGGGATTTTTCAAAGGCCATTTGCATGATTGATTCCTTGAGATCACTCAAACAAAGAGGTATCTCACATGCAACTCTCTGTGTTTCAAAAATCTTATAGTGGACAACTTGAAGGCATTGTCAGAGAACTACTTCACAAGCCAAGGAAGAGGGTTGAACACAAAATACTCCATGATAATGGTGCACTAAAACTTGTAGGATGTTTAGGATCTTGGTAAATATATCATTGGCATCATTAATGGATTTCATTATATCTACATATTGTCTAAAGCAGAGAAGAATAAAGGATTCTTTGGTAACTCATGGCATCGAAAAATTGGGTTTCACCATGGTACCAACCCAAGATGCCATAAAAATAGTTTTCGTCTTTGGATGAATAATTTCTCTTTATCTTTTGATTTTTTTTATTTTTTAATTTCTTTAATTTTTTAATTTCTTTAATTTTTGTTTAAATTTTTTTGAATGGATGTCAAACATAGAAATTCTTGAGGTGAATGATGTTCACGGGCTCATCTATCTCTCTTCCATCTTCTGTGGCCAATATGTAAGCACCAAAATCATACTTACTAGTGATGATGTATGGACCCAACTAATTAGGATCAAACTTTCCTTTCTTATCTTGCTATGCATTTGTATTCCTTTGATTTTCTTTAAGCAGAAGGTCATCAAATTCAAACTCTTAGGATTTTGTGTGATTGTCATAGCTACAACATAATCGATTATGATAGGATTTAAGTTCATTCAATTTTGTCAGGCTTTTCTCATCAAGGTGTTATATATCTTATAGATGTGCAACCATATAATCCTCATCATCAATGATGTCATGTAATGAGATATGCAAGGAGGGTAACTCGATCTCAATAGGGAGGATGGCTTTTGACCTAAAGACTAGGGAATAGGGTGTAACACCCTGTGGGTGTACAAATGTTGGTGTGGTAAGTCCATAGGGTTGGGTAAATTTTTAAATGCCATTCGTGGCCAATGTCATTAACAATCCTTTTGAAAGTTTTAAGGATGTTTTTGTTGGATGCCTCAATTTGGTCATTGCCTTGTGGAAAATAAGTTATAGACCATCTGGTAAAATATGGAATTAGAAACAGAGGGAATTTACATCCTTATTTTTGAAGGACTTACCATTATCAAAAATGATGGTAGAGGGAATGCCATAACGATAAATTATGCAATGGAGGGTGAATTTGGATATTTAAAAGGAACACATTTTTTAGCATATGTACATGCATCAATTTCCATAGTCGACCAATAGTATTCTATGTAAAGGAACTTCTTAACAAGGACCATTTCACTAGTATGGGCCCCATAAATCTTGTTGTGAACATCTTTGATGGCTAAATCAACCTCTCCTAAATTTAAACAACTAAAAAATGTTTTATCATAGCCTCTACGATAGAGCATGCCACCAAGTAAGGTATAATGTGTTATGGATGAATTTTTTTTGGGTTAAGTGATAGGTATTTTGGGAGGATATGATCATGAAGGTAGGTATAAATATTTTATACCAGGGTGAACCAGGACCAATGATTTCACATACCATTTTTGAGTCTGCACAATCATATGCTGACACGATGAGTTGTTCAATGAGTAACTGATATTCTTGGATGCTAGAAGACATCTCCAAAAGTGACCCAATAGTGGCCATAGTGTTATTTGATCTTTTATTAGTTCCTAGCACTTGCTCAAATTATATGTGATAAAAATATTTCTTGAAGTTATCTACTTTGCGCTTGTAAGGTACAAGTTTATCATCTTTTGTTTGGTATTATTCATTGTTTTGATTGATGGTACGTTTTGGGTGAATATTTTGTCAACCAGCTAACTAATGGACAAAATAGGTCTTTTCAACCACAGCATAGGGAAATTAGTCGTCCAGATGTGCAGGTTTACTATATCAAAAGGTGACAAATCTCTCCTCTCATCAAGGGGAGGTTCTCTGTAAATATGCAGGAGCTATATACTATATTTATAAGCAAAAAATAACACTCAAGAGTAAGATAAATTATCCATCTCTCTTTTTTTAGAGATGATGTTCACAAATCAAAGTAGAAATCTTGATGAGATGACAAAAAGCATTCTTCTTCTTTCAGAAGTGCTGTTCAACAGACAAAAAGAAACTTTCTAGTAGTGACAAGTAACTGTAATAGGGTGTAGTAACATAGCAGGATGAAATGTAGCACAAAGTCTCCACCTCAACTATCAAACAGTGAAATATGAAGGACAATGAAGGCACAAAATCGTCACAAGGTCCTTTACACAGAAACAAAATGCGAAGGATAATGAGGGCACAAAGTCGTCCCAAGATCCTTTACACAGGAATATAAATAAAACACACTAAAGACAATTGTGGGGGCACAAAGTCTCTCCACAGCTGGCTTTAGGACACCTACCTGATTATTTTCACTAATTCTGCTTATTCAATTAAATGGTCAAAAAACGTATTAAAGAAATAGACACAAGAATAATTTTTCCAACAACCAAGCTGTTCCAACACAAAGTCTGAAAAGTCACTTGTTTTTTTACTCAAATAATGAAATATGATCAACAATCTGAGTTCAAAGTCTCAGTAATGCTTTTCAATTTGGGCAGAGTTTTGTTTCTGATAACAGAGAGAGATCCTCTAATCAATAAGAGAGTCCAATATATAGTACTCCAAGAAAGACTTGGGTGCTTTATTTCACAAAAATGTGTTACAATGCATTCAATGCCTTTAATGTATTTTAAATTTTGTCCATGAGCTATGCTGGAATCAAGCATCAATTTTAATATGGGCCACCTGATGTGTTTCATGATGTGCGTGCAGTTGTTTGCTTTACTCGATGCAAAAAAATGGGCCATGCCATTGAATGTTCGCGCTCTTTCGATGTCCACCTAGTGGGTTGCTTTACCTTCTAAAAACATATCCTATGTGCAAATATTTCTGATCTTTATCCATCATTCCCCCTTTCCTTGCTGTATTTCGTCCTTACCTATGCAATTTGAGCTCTCGGGCTATCTCTTTAGCCAGTCGCTGAATTTGTTCACAGGATCTATGTTGTATTTGAAAATCAACAGATATTTCATTATCTTAAATTTGATGTCCACAAAGATGTCAATGGTTCAATCTTTTCCCTGGTTCAATCGCTTTCTTGGTCTTTGATTGAACCATCCCTTTGTCTGGCTCTTTCTTTAATCTTTGAACCAATGTTTTCTGCCCTCTGCAAGGGTACCTATCCTTAGTTCACCGCCCTCTACAAGGGCACTTGTTCTTTCGACTTTGGGACACTCCTTTGAACCATCCACGTTGAACCTTTGAACCATTGAACCATTTTGGTTCAAGGTTCAATCAGTTCATTGGTTCATCTTTCGAGCTTCGAGAATGGTCTAATTTGCTCATCACTTGCCCTCCACAAGGGTACTTTGGCCTGTGGGATTTGGGGCACTCCTTTGAACCAACTGCTTGAACCAATTGATTGAACCTTTGAACCTTCTTTTGAAATCATCTGTCACTGCCTCTTTCTTTGCTTGAGGCTGCTTTTCACTGATCTCAGCAAGTGACACATGGCAACATCCACTGTGAAATAGGTGAGGACATGTGGCACGTTCTGCTGCAACTTTATGAGGGACACGTGGTGGCTTCCACTTAACTTATAGAGGCTTTATATGTCTTGAGAATCCCACAGAAGATGACATGTGGCAGCTTCCACTGCTTTTATATACCTTTTGAGAGTCCTGCAGAAGATGACACGTGGTGGCTTCTGTCAAGCTCCTAGAGACACTCTAAAAATATTTGAGACTCTTGGATTTACGTGGATGATGACACGTGGTGCATTCTGTTCGAGTTTAGCCACTCACTCGGGACCCACCATAGTCCTTACTCAATTAAAGAAGAGGTTGCAGATGTTGACACGTGGTGACTTCTGCTGAGTTTTGTAGATGACATATGGCACATTTCACTGCTTTAAAAGTTACTAGAAACTGTGTCTCAGTAGACGACACGTGGTGGCTTCCGTTGCACTTTGTAAGGGACATGTGGCGCGTTTCGCTGCAATTTGATAAGGGACATGTGGCACGTTTCATTGCAACTTTATGAGGGACACGTGGCAGCTTTCGGGCTTTTATTTTCTCGATGAGTTTTCTGTTTTGATGGACTTTTCCTTCAGAAAAAAAGTCCGAAGGAATTCTTTCAGACAATTTGTCTGAAGGAAATCTTCCTTCGCTTTGCCTCTGCTTTCCGTCGGATTTTCTGTCTGGCTTTCTTCTCGAGTGAATTCCTTCAGACAAAAAGTCTGAAGGATTCCTGTCTTAACCATTTTATCGCAGAAAATTTTCTGAAGGAATTCCCTGTGTCTACTTTTACTCGCTGCCCTCTGCAAGGGCACTCAGCTTGGTTCATTGCCCTCTACAAGGGCACTTTTTTCTTTGGCTTTGTCTTAGTCGATTTTATGTCGATCTCAATAGGTGACATGTGGCAGCATCCACTATGAAATAGGTGAAGACACGTGGTAGCATCCGCTTAACTTATAGAAGATTTGGATGCCTTTTGAGAGTCTCGCAGAAGACGACACGTGGTGGCTTCCACTAAGCTTTAGAAACACTTAGGACTCACTTGGATTCATGCGGATGTTGACATGTGGTGCGTTCCATTTATCTTACAAGGGACATGTGGCAAGTTCTAATGTTTCTTCACGATAGAAAAAATGGCTAAGTGTTGAACCTATTTCTCTCTTGTAGAGTTCGTAGAAACTATCTTGTGAAGCCTGTAGAAATAAGCTTATAAAACTGGCAGAGTCTGTAGAAATGAATCGGTAGATTTATGCCTGCAAAGTCCATATAACTTTTAAAAAGCTTGAATAATGAAGAATTTGAATGCTCGAAACAATTTTTTAGAAGGGGGGAGAGGATTTTGGTCTATTGGACCAAAATATTTCAAATATTGTCCCAAAAATGAGTGATATTTTTGAGAGACAACAGCTGGATCCAGTTGGAGAACTTCTTTCAGTTAAAAACTTTGAAAAAATTGAGAGGAGTAGAAACCAGAATCTTCAGTGCCTTGAAGTATGTCATTGGGCTATGGAGTCATGCTACCCAAAAAAAAAGTGACAAAAACAAATATGAAAGCATAAAAATAGAACTAAAGACTACAAATATACATATGTACAAACTGATCTTATCTGATACTTCACAGATTGAAGTGCTTCAGATGCCGCCCATTGTAAGGTAGAGAGAAGAGCTTGCCATCTTGATATTTCAATAGGAAGCTGTTCTCACCATTGAGCTGATGAATAATAAATAGGCCTCTCCAAAGATAATCAAACTTCCCATGCATTCCCTTTAGTTTTCTTCTCTTGTCTTACAGCAGGACTTGATTCTCAACTTGAAAATCATGATTTTTTGCCTTCTGATCGAAAAGCTTCTTCACCAGACTTTGATGGGCAACAATTCAGTCCACCACCATAGTTCTCTACTCATCCAGCTTAGTCAAGTACATGATCATCTTATCAATAAAACTTTTATATGTCTGATCTTCAATTGCCTTAGCCAATTTTAATGCTGACAATTCCAAGGTGATTGGTATCTCAGCATTGATACCATAAAGATGTTGGAAAAGAGACATACCTATTACCCTTTTTGGTGTAATTCTATCTACCCATAAAGCATCAAACAATGCTTTATGCCATGTTCTTTGGTTGTCATCCACCAATGTTTTGATGATAGTCATCAGGCTCTTGTTACTTGATTCAGCTTGTCCATTCCCTTGTGAAAAGTAATCATAAGAGTGAGAGAGGGTGATCCCATAGTAAAAATAGAACTAAGTGATCTCCTAAAAAGTGAAACACGCTGCGTTGTCTATGACAATCTTGGTTGGGACTCCAAACCTAGAAATGATATTCTCCTTGAAAAAATGGCACACTACTTCTAAAGTAGCATGTTTGGTTGTGATAGTTTCCACCCACTTGGTGAAGTAGTCAGTTGCTATAAGGACATAATCATGTCCAGCATTTGAAGATGGGTTTACAGCTCTAATAAAATCAATTTCTCATTACTGGAATGACTCTTCTATGATCACTGGTTTGAGAGGCAGGGCAGCTAACTTGGGTCTTCCAACAAACTGCTCTCATAGTTCACATTTTCTTACTCACTCGTATGCATCTTGGAAAAGAGTTGGCCAATAATACTTGGTTCGCAGAATTTTATGGGCAGTCACAGAAGCAGAAAAATGTCCTCCACAGGCTAGATTGTGAAAAATTTTTAAAAGTTGGCTTTGCTGCTCCTTGTCCACACAGCAAATGAACACTCCATCAAGGCTCCTCTTATACAGGCCGTTGTCCCAAAAGACAAAATTGGTAGCTTTCAACTTGATAGTCCTTTTTTTGTAAGATAGGTGAACAGGAGACTCACCATAAGTAAAGAAATGAGCAATATCTAAATACCACTCATTTGTGGTGGAGACAAAGAGAACTGTGAGTGTGTCTTCCACCTCTGCTTCTTCATGCTCTATTTTTTATGGTTGGTTATCAACAATTAATTGGCATAGGCCTTTTCCCCATAATAGTTTTGTTGGCTTGATAACTAGATCAAACTCTTGGATCTTTGCAATTTAATTGCCTCTTTTCGTCCCAAACTCCTACTGAGTTACTATGGATTTGACCGTAGTATCAGGAACCAAGGCAATAGTGTGAGAATTCAAGATGTAGAAGCGGAAATGTTTGACTACCCTCACCACTGCATAAGCATGTTTGTCTATATTCGAGTACTTCAGCGCATGAACTTTGAGAGGACAACTTATGAAAGAAATGAGAGATTCCATACCTTCATTATTCTGTTGAACCAAAATTGCCGAAAGCGTGTGTTCAGAAGCATAATTGTATATTGTGAACTCTTTGTTGTAGTCTGGACAAATTAGAATTAGGGCATGGGCAATGGCAGTCTTGATATCCTCAAATGCTGATTTGCCTTCTTTAGTTCAGATGAAGGTGGCCTTTCCCTTCATCATGTTCACAATGTGTCGAGTCTTCTCAACAAACTCAGGAATGAATTTTCATAATAAATTGACCTTTTCAAAGAAAGAGTGAATAGCAGTCTTACTTGTAGGCAAGGTAAGCTCTTAGATAGACTTGACTATGTCTGAGTCAATTTTTATGCCTTCTTTGGACATAATGTGTCTGAGAAGTTTTCCCTCTATTACTCTAAAAATTGACTTCTTGGGATTCAAAAAAATATCATTTTGGCAGCAGCGCTCCAACACTTGTTGTAAGTGGCGTATATGATCCGGACGATGCTTAAAAAAGACGGTCAAGTCATCAAGATAAATTATAATGAACTTACCCATCTCATCTTTGAAAGCAAGGTCCATTGTTCTCTGAAAGGTGGCACTAGCATTTATCAAGCCAAAAGACATCCTTCTATATGCAAACGTACTCCAAGGTGTGGTGAAGGTAGTCTTGTGTTGGTCTGCTTCACTAACTTCAACTTGATTGTATTTTGAGAAGCCGTCTAGCATTGATAACATCTCTGAACCGGTCATTGTCTAGAGCACTTGATCCATGATAGGCAAAAGATAGTTATCCTTTAAAGATGGCCGATTCAAATTCTTGAAATCCACATAGATGCGAATTTTGCCATTCTTTTTTCTTACAGGAACTATGTTGGCAATCCATGTGGAATGATGGATTGAAAAAATTATCCTAGCATTCAGCATTTTCTATATCTCAGACAGAATAGTACCTGATATATTTGAATTATACTGTTGAGATTTTTGCTTGTAAGACATCAAACCATCTTTGAGAGGAATTTCATGGTGAATTTATTCAAGCCTGAGTGACTTTAGATCATCATAAGAGTATGCCAAAACATCCATGTAATGGCGAAGTAGGTCAGTAAATTTGAGTTTTTTTTTTGAAGTACAACACTTCCCAATGTTCACCATCTTGGGATTTTCTTTGGTACTCAAATTTACCTGATCAAATCCCTAGGAGGAGTTTAAATCCATTTGTTGTTGCTTGATGAACTTGTCGTGCTTGTCAAACAATTTCTCAAAAGAAATCGGTCTTTTAAGAATCTTATTCCCTTTTAACTGTAGAAATTCTTCACCTGTGTCTAAATTCATTTCAAGAGTTGATTCAAGTTTCTAGAGCTTACTGCCTTCGAAGTGAAGATGTTTGAAGCTGTCTTTTTGTTCCAAAAAGGTGATGATTTGGTTATCGCTATTGAAAACTTACCAATGATTGGCATTATTGGGCACACTTGGTCTAAAAACCAATTCAATAGTGTATTTGTTTCTTTTGAAGTCTAAATAAGGAACTAAGAGAGTTGTTGAAATAGCTAATGCATCAGCGCAGTCATTGAATTTTTTTGGTATGGTAGAGATGTTGAAAGCATTAAAGATTTCAAGTTGGTTCCAGACTAGATTATGATAATGGCGTAATCTCTCATTTTTGATTTGATACAGGTTCCTTACTTGACAAACCACCAGTTTAGCATCTTTTTTGGCATGAAGGAGTTTAATGCCTTTATCTCGAGCAGTCTTCAATTCAAGCAATAGAGATTCGTACTCAGCTGTATTGTTGGTGTTGCTGAATTGCAACTTGTATGAAGAAAAAAAAATCTCTTTGAGGAGATATTAACACAATCCCAGCGCCTGAGTTGGTAGAAGAATTGCTGCCATCGAATTCTAAGATTAAAACATCATCAGAAATTGATATTTTCTTAAATTTCTCCTTGCTTGGAAGGGGGAATTCTTCTGTGTTTACACTGTGCTCTCTCACATTTTCTATTGTTTCATCTGATTTGATCCCTGAATCATCATCTATAGGGCTTTTATTTGTTTAAACATGAATATCCTCTGTGGTTAAGAAGTAATTATTCATTCCTGAAGATTCAAATAGAATTTGAGCTTCAGGGGCTGATGTCTGAGTGACAACATATTTTGATTTCTTTTCAAGAAGCAACCTCTGCATGGTGCCTTTGACAGGGATCCTCATTTTAGATAGGTCTATGCTCAATTCTCCATCAACATCTTTGCAAAAATTTTATTCAAGAAGAATGTCATATGAGGCTGAAACATCGGCCACCAGGACTGCCATCTTGATTCTTTTGTCTGAAAATGCTGTAAATGTAAATTAGGCATCTTTGATTTGTCCCAGCAGAGGTACTTATTTTTTCTCCATGGAGAAACATCTCCCAAAGGTTTTAGTCAGTGTGAGTCTAAAATTTTTTACCACCTTGGCAGGCATGACGTTGTCAGATGCACCAGAATCAATAATGCAATTGCTCAGTTTATGACCATTTATCAACAAGAAAACATAGAAAGGCTCTATTTTTTCAGGGGTAGCTATAAGAGTAATGACAAGATTGTTTGAAATGGGCATGTTCCTTGGGGGATCATGAGTTACCTTTTTAACATCTTGTCCTGCAGGGACAACTTTATTCTTTACACACTGAGCTAGCCTATCCAACTGCTCAGGATTGGATTGCAAGAATTCAAATTCAGTCATTTAGATTTTAGTTTTTTTGACATAGTCGACTATGTCAAATGATTGAAATGGACTAAGAATAGAGTAAGGCAGTTCATCTTTCTAATTTTTAGGAGGGGTGGTATTGGTCTGTGGAATTGAAGTTGAAGATGGAGGAATGCTTGATGTACTTACCTTTTTATTACTCACTGGGTCCTTCGATTGAAAAATCAGAGTGGTTCTACGCTTAGCAATTGAAATTGTTGATTGAGATTGCTCTTCTGTCTTCTCTTTATCAGCTTGCTGGGTTGACTGGTTCTTAGACCGAGTGAATACAACGTATGATCCATCAACTGCTTCACCTTTATCTCTGGGTTCATCCTGGTAATTCAAGAAACCAATGTTGGAGTTCCCAGTTGACTCTTCTTGATCTTCTGCAAGGAGATCAGCATCATTTTTTGGTTTAATTCAAGCTTGAAAGAAAAATTAAATTCTATTTCAAGATATCCAAGTGCTGAATTGGTTGGGGGTGCTTCAATGGCAAGTTTTCCCTGTGGGGGAGGAAGACGATTTGGCTGTCCTTGATTTCTGGCAGCATTGCTTTGGTATGACTGATTGGGGAATGTTCTTCTTAGCATATCTTTGTATGAAGGAGTTTAAGATATTCTTTGCGCCATTTACTTCCTGAGAGCTAGCAACTCATTTGCTAGCTTCTACACCATTGGATCAGTGGTACTTGTAAATAGATATTTAGAAGATGAAGAAGATTTATCTCTGTTAGGATCTCTTTTTATTTTTTTTTTGCCAAGATAAGGTCATCTTCCACCTCAGTAGCCAAGTTCTGAGCTGCAACAACGTCTATTTGTCTAGCACGTCTCAGCAAAAAACTCACTTCAAGCAGCTGAGAGTTAATGAAGAAATATTTGAGGTTCTCAGGTGTAAGCTGAGCAATTGTAGGAATCACGTTCTTGAGTTTGTCGAACTTGGCTATGAAATCCTTCATTGGTTCATGAGACTCTTTCTTCATTTGTGTGAGTTGAGCCAACAGGGCATGCACATCTTCTACATGCTTTAATCTAGCTTTAAACTTGGCTTTGAGGGTGTTCTAGTCAGTCACAGTCTGGGCCTACAAATGATAGAACTGCAGCATCACTTTGTAAAGTTTTCATGAATAGTCTGACTGCTACATCCTCATATTCCACACTTATTACGCCACAGGCTATGTTGAAAGCTGTAATATGTTCATCAGGATGAAACTTTCCATCACCATAGAACTTGGAGAATTTTTTTTTGAGTTGTGTGGTAGCTCATGTAGAGGTGGATTTAAATTGAGTGGGCCAAAAGAGTTACCCCAAGGACCTCGAATTGTCATTGTATGACTATGGAAAGGTGGGATAACAAATCTCAGAAGGGTAAGTATTGACAAAGCTTTATTAATAGTGAAAATGGATGTTTTGCTTGGTAATTGAGACTTAACTTTAGTAGGAGGAAAGCTCCTGGTTCGTTGGAGATGAGATGGTGAAGGAAACAGATCAAAATTACTTTACTATACCAACTCGAATATAGGGTCAACAATACCTTTAGCCTTTTGACTTCGCGTATACCGTAGATCTGCCATATTGTAAAATAAAAATGAGAAAGAACTGCCCCTACTTCAGCTTGAAGCTTGAGGCTTCAAACTGCGTGTTCTATCCTAGTTGACGTGGAGGTGGAGGGAGATGGTAAGGTTATAATGATAATGGGTAAGACACATGATAGATTCGCTAGAGTCTATAATGGATAAGGGCAGGGACTGCTTCAATCTGAAACTTGAGGCTTCAGATTGCGCATAAATCTCCAATAGAGTCGCCAACAACTGTTGGGTGAATATTTTGTCAACCAGCTAACTGATGGGCAAAATAGGTCTCTTCAACCACAACATAGGAAAATTGGTCATCCAAATGTGCAGGTTTACTACATCAAAAGGGGACAAATCTCTCCTCTCATCAAGGGGAGGTTCCCTGTAAATATGTAGGACCTATATATTATATATATATAAGTAGAAAATAACACTCAAGGGTAGAATAAACCATCCATCTCTCTTTTTTTAGAGATGATGTTCACAAATCAAAGTAGAAATCTTGATGAGATGACAGAAGGCACTCCTCTTCTTTCAAAAGTGTTGTTCAACAAACAAAAAGAAACTTTTGGTAGTGACAAGTAACTGTAATAGGGTGTAGTAACACAGCAAGATGAAATGTAGCACAAAATCTCTACCTCAACTACCAAAGAGTGAAATACGAAGGACAATAAGAGCACAAAGTCATCCCAAGGTCCTTTACACAAAAATAAAATGCGAAGGATAATGAGGGCACAAAGTCGTCCCAAGATCTTTTACACAGGAATATAAACAAAACACACTAAAGGCAATTTTGGGGGCACAAAGTCTCTCCACAGCTGGCTTCAAGACACATTCTTGATTATTTTCACTAATTTTGATTATTCAATTAAATGGACAAAAAACGTATTAAGGAAACAGACATAAGAATAATTTTTCCAACAACTAAGCTGTTCCAGCACAAAGTCTGAAAAGTCACTTGTTTTTTTACTCAAATAATGAAATATGATCAACAATATGAGTTCAAAGTCTCAATAATGCCTTTCAATTTGGGCAGAGTTTTGTTTCTGATAACAAAGAGAGATCCTCTAATCAATAAGAGAGAGTCCAATATATAGTACTCCAAGAAAGACTTGGGTGCTTTATTTCACAAAAATGTGTTACGATGCATTTAATGCCTTTAATATATTTTAAATTTTGTCCATGGGCTATGCTGGAATTGAGCATCAATTTTAATATGGGTCACCTGATGTGTTTCTTGATGTGCACGTAGCTATTCGCTTTACTTGATGCAAAAAAATGGGCCATGCCATTGAATGTTCGTGCTCTTCTGATGCCCACATGGTGGGCTGCTTTACCTCTAAAAACATATCCTATGTGCGTATATTTCTAATCTTTCTCCATCATTCCCTCTTGATGTATTTCATCCTTATCTATGCGATCTGATCTCTCGGGCTATCTCTTTAGCCAGTCATTGAATTTGTTCACAGGATCTGTGTCGTATTTGAAAATCAATGGATATTTCATTATCTTAAATTTGATGTCCACATGGACGTCAATGGTTCAATCTTTTCCCTGGTTCAATCGCTTTCTTGGTCTTTGATTGAACCATCCCTTTGTCCAGTGCTTTCTTTAATCTTTAAACCAATGTTTTCTGCCCTCTGCAAGGTTCCATGTCCTTTGTTCACTGCCCTCCACAAGGGCACTTGTTCTTTCGACTTTGGGACACTCCTTTGAACCATCCACGTTGAACCTTTGAACCATTTTGGTTCAAGGTTCAATCAGTTCATTGATTCATCTTTCAGGCTTCGAGAATGGTCTAATTTGCTCATCACCTGCCCTCTGCAAGGGTACTTTGGCCTGTGGGCTTTGGGGCACTCCTTTGAACCAACCGCTTGAACCAACCGATTGAACCTTTGAACCTTCTTTTGAAATCATTCATTGCTGCCTCTTTCTTTGCTTGAGGCTGCTTTTTGCTGATCTCAGCAAGTGATACATGGCAACATCCACTGTGAAATAGGCAAGGACACGTGGCACATTCCGCTGTAACTTTATGAGGGACACGTGGTAGCTTCCACTTAACTTATAGAGGATTTAGATGTCTTTTAAGAATCTTGCAGAGGATGACACATGGCGGCTTCCGCTACTTTTATATACCTTTTGAGAGTCCTGCAGAAGATGACATGTGGCGGCTTCCGTTGAGCTCCTAGAGACACTACAAATATTTGGGACTCTTTTGGATTTACACAAATGATGACACGTGGCGCGTTCCATTCGAGTTTAGCCACTCACCCAGGACCCACCACAATCCTTAATAAAAGGAAGATGTTGTAGATGTTGACACATGGCGACTTCTGCTGAGTTTTGTAGATGACACATGGCACGTTTCACTCCTTTAAAAGTTACTAAAAACTGTGTCTCAACAGACAAAACGTGGCGGCTTCCGCTGCACTTTGTAAGGGACAAGTGGTGCATTCCGTTGCAATTTGATAAGGGACACGTGGCACATTCCACTGCAACTTTATGAGGGACATGTGGCAGCTTTCAGGCTTTTATTTCTTTGGTGAGTTTTCTGTTTCGGCAAACTTTTCCTTCAGACAAAAAGTTCGAAGGAATTCTTTTAGACAATTTGTCTGAAGGAAATCTTCCTTCGCTTTGCCTCTGCTTTCCATCAGATTTTATGTCTGGCTTTCTTCCCGGGTGAATTCCTTTAGACAAAAAATCTGAAGGATTCTTGCCTTAACCATTTTACCGCAGAAGCTTCTCTAAAGGAATTTCATGTGTCCGCTTTTGCTTGCTGCCCTCTGCAAGGGCACTCGGCTTGGTTCATTTCCCTCCACAAGGGCATTTTTTCCTTTGGCTTTGCCTTAGTCTATTTTCTGTCGATCTCAACAGGTGACACATGGCAGCATCTGCATAACTTATAGAGGATTTGGATGCCTTTTGAGATTCCCACAGAAGATGACACGTGACGGCTTCCAATAAGCTTTAGAAACACTTGGGACTCACTTGGATTCATGCGGATGTTGACACATGGCACGTTCCATTTATCTTATAAGGGACACGTGGCAAGTTATGTTGTTTCTTCATGATTAAAAGAATGGCTAAGTGTTGAACCTGTTTCTCTCCTGTAGAGTCCATAGAAACTATCATGTGAAGCTTGTAGAAATGAGCTTATAGAACTGGCGGAGTCCATAGAAATGAATTGGTAGATTTAAGCCTGTAGAGTCCGTAGAACTAAGAAAAAGCTTGAATAATGAAGAATTTGAATGCCTAGAACAAATTTTTAGAAGGGGAGAGAGGATTTTGGTCTATTGGACCAAAATATTTCAAATGTTGTCCCAAAAATGAGTGATATTTTGGTCACCATATAATGCCAACTGCTAAATGTTCCATTGAATTGTGAGACAAAAACCTAAAACAAGATATTGTTCGTGCAGAGAAACCTAATGTGAAAATATTTGGGGATAAGATCTCCTTGTGGTATCATAAAAAAACACCTGCCCTCGAGCCGCGAGATGTGAATGACCCATCAAAATAAATATTCCATTGTTTTGATTCTTCAATATATAAAATGGATTCATCAAGAAAGATATTGACCAGGGGCTATTTACCTAGTAATGGGGCTTCTACAAGCTGATAAAAAAGAACTTGTCCCTTCATGGTTTTCTAATTTACATATCCAATATCAAATTCACTAAGCAACATGATCAATTTTTCCATTCGGCCTATAAGAGCTTCCTTTGATAGAAATAATTTTAGTGGATCCACCTTAGTGATGAGGATAATGTTATTATTAAACATATGATGCCATAATTTTTGAGATGCAAAGACTACTCCCAAGCATGTTTTCTCAAAATGTGAATAATTGCATTCATAAGCTACCAAAGTTCTGCTTAAATAGTAGACAACCCGTTCCTTTCCATGATCATCTTGTTGAGCCAAAAGTGCCCTCAAGGCATGCTGAGTAGCAGAGATGTAGAGCAACAATGGCTTTCCTAGTGTTGGAGGGACTAGGATTGGTGGATTAACTAGATATTGTTTCAATTTTCAAAGGCTTATTGGAAATCACAATTCCACTAAAATGTAGTGCCTTTATTTAGGAGATGTGTGAAAGCATGACAACAAATAACCAATTGTGAAATGAATCATTAGATTGCTTGTATTTTTCCCTGCAGACCACACAATTGTTTAAGGTTGGATGGTGGAAGAATTTATGTTATGGCCTATACTTTGGCCAAATCCACTTCAATGCCTCTTCTAGAAATTATGAAACCGAACAAATTCCCTGATGTGACACCAAAGACACACTTGGGATTTAATCTGATCTTGAACTCTTGAAGTCATTCAAAAATTCTATGTAAAATGGTTGGATGTTTTTCTCTTGTTTTTGAATTGCCAAGATGTCATCCACATAATCATCCACATTATCATGCATCATGCCTAGAAGATAACATTCATGGCTCTCTGATAAGTGGCACCAATGTTCTTCAAGTCAAAAGGCATGACTTGATAACAAAATGTTCCCCAAGGGGTGGTGAACGTAGTTTATGTAGATCCTTAGGTGCTAACTTGATTTGGTTGTAGCCTAAAAATCCATCCATAAGTGATAATATTTCATATCTACTTGTAGAATTGACTATTATGTCAATATTTGACAAAGGAAAATTATCCTTTGGGTAAGCTTTGTTGATATCATAAAAATCAGTGCAAACACGGATTCTTGAGAGTTTCTTGTTGACGTGAACAATTTTGGAGATAATTATGATAGTCAATAGCCCTAATGAACACAACTTCCAAGAGTTTTTAAAATTCTTTCTTGACAAAAATGACAATACACGGGTCCATCTTCCACAATTTCTGTTTGATGTGTTTGGTGTCAGGATGTACTACAAAATGACAAATGAACAATGACAGATCTAATCTAGGTATGTCAGAATAGGACCATGTGTATATCTCAATCAATTCTTTGAGGTTAGAAATGATGAGCTTATTTTCTTCCTTGATGAGAGAGGCACCAAGCTTAATGATGTTCAAATTGTCCTCAGTATCAATACTGACATCAAGGATGTCTTCCACAAACAACATAGAACAATCCTTTAACAAAGTAGGTACTAAAGGGAACGAACAATCTTCATATTATTGTAGCCAAATTGGTTCATTGAGCTCACCCATATAAGAAGAATCAAATTCATTCATTTCGACTAACAAACACTCGTTGAATGTCTACAGAGATTTTCAGACCAATTGTTTAAATTTGTGTTATTCCTCAGGATTGAAATCTGAGCCAAAGATGATGCGAGGACTTATAGGATTTTGTGATTCCTTGTGAATAGAGTGTATTTCCCTATCCCTTGGTGCCTTAAAAATGTTTTCACTAATGAACACATATTTATTTTTAATTTTTCTATTGTCTAATAGTACCTTAGAGAGGTTTTCGCTAGAGGATAGTAATTTTTTTTATTTTTATGACTGAAGAATGCCACTTGCTCTCCAAAGTAGGAAATAGAGTCCAAATTGATTTCAAAACCCTTTTAATGGTCCCCAAATGGGACACTATCTCAAATTCCCAAGAATCATATAATTGCTTAATCATTTTCAAAATTGTCCAAATTTATGTGAACCTATTGGTCCCAGTCTATGAGGTCGGGATAGCGGAGGTCTAGGTGGATGGTAAGGATGACATTGGTATCAAATAGATTAGTATTGACAAGTTCATCATAGATTCTATAAAAGGACTTTGTATCACTTTTAGGAAATTTTTCATTAGACATCATAGGTGTATCAATTTAAAGATTAGAGGGTTCCCCTCCAAGTGGTTTGGATCTGATGCCCTAATTTACTTTATGCTAGGTAGCCGAGATAGGCTCAAGAACTCCTTATTCATTTGCTCCCAAACTTTTGACCTTGTAATCTACCCTTTATAACATCTTGTTGGGGATATGATACTTGTTGTTTTCATAACATGAAGTTAATCCATCACCATATAACCACGAATTGCCAAGATATTTTAACTATTTTTTGTTGAGAAGACCCTTATTGGCAAATGAAATAAAACGCACCTTATATGAACTGGATTTCTTTCACCATGCTATGTTAGGCCTGCCATGGGTTGTTGGGGATAATGGAAGTTTTGTAACGTGGAAAGAATCTTTCATTTCATATCCTCCACAACCTTTATCTTTAATTGTGAATTGTGCAAATGCTTTTGGATGTGGATTGTTGGATGTGGATGGAAGGTCATCTAGATGGATGTACGTTGATTTAGGATTTGGAGGCTCTTTTTTTATCATTTTAAGGGGCATATTATACTATGGGACAATGATAGGCATTGTGATATTCAACTTAAAATATCTTACAATACTAATAAGACAATGTATCACTAGGGATTGTGACCTCCATACGAGATTATGGGAATTTTAGACATTGATCCAAAGTAGAAGGAACAATTTGCATGTCATGAATACATGGATGACCAAGGAGGATATTATATAGTAGCTCAATGTTAAGGACATGGAATATGGTTTGATGTGTGATGGACCTAACTAAGATAGTTAGATAAATAGTGCCAACTAATTCTCTTTTGACATTGTCATATCCCTTGATGGTAATGATATTTGATTCCATGTTTGATTCTAAGTACCTAAGGTTCTTGACCAACTTGAGTATGCAAATATTTTGTGTTTACCCATTGTCTATGAGTACCCACTTGATTTTGTGCTTGAAAATAATCACCTCAATGTAAAGAGGATTATTATGGGATGGTCCTAATGGTGAAATATCATTATGATCAAAGGTGATTTGTTGACCTAAGGATAAATGTTATATAAGTGATTTAAACTGTGAGGGGTAAATATTAGTAGGGATCTTTGACCATTGTAGGGTTTGGTATAAATCATCCTTATGAACAAAGGATGTTTGTAACAAATCCAAGATGGATATCTATGCATGGGTTTTCTCCAACTATTATATAAGGTCATACTGCTTTTATGTTGGGGATGTAGATGGTTTTGATTTGGACATGGAAGGATTTGGGATTTGAGCATGAGATTTTGATGTGGAAGGCCCTTGAATTATGACCTTTGGGCATCGAGTAGTGACAACACATTCTTGGGCTTGGATGCGGTTGTTGTATTGGGGCATAGAGGGTCCCGAGATAATGTCAATAATGCATTAAATTATGCTAGATTGATGTCATGAATTAATTTTTATAGTGGACAAAACTTTATCATAATTATGTGAGACATTGTGATAATTCACATGATTGGTGTAGTCGTTTTGACCTTGGTGGTGATCTTGATTTTGTTGTTACTGAATATGTTGATCATGTTTTGGGAATGGATCCTTGAAAATTCCTATGTTTTGATTTTATGATGTTGATGCATTATTATCGATCTCAATGTCACCATGATCTAATAGACCCTGAATGTAGTGTTTGAACAACATACACCAATAGATATCATGCCCTTTGATGTGATGATAATCATAGTATTCATCTTCTCAATACCAGTGTGGCTTAGGTTGTCCCAGTTTAAAAGGTTTTATTTAAGGGAAAACAATCATGTTTGTTGCCAAAAGCTAGTGGAACTCAAATTCTATGGGTTCTCTAAGAGAATCGAGGTTTCTTCATTGATACTGTTTCTTGATATATGCTCTTTTAAGAGTGAATTTTGGAGTGGATTGGATGTTCTGAACATGCCTTGTTTGAACATTTTCTACATGTTTAGACTCTGTAACTCCATCATACACTACATCCTTGTTCTTATTAAAGAACTTGGGTTTTTTTGTCTGCGCTTGAGCACTAACTTGAGGTTGATGTGGATTGTCTTTAGAGAACACTTTGGTTAGACCATTATCAATGAGTTTTCAATTCTTTTGGATGATCTCATAAAATGTAGTGGCACTTTAGAGTTTCACATGATAGTTTATTTCATGATTAATATTTTCCATGAAAATGTTTGCTAATTATTTTTCGTGAAATGAATGAGGAAATCTACTGGCCAAACTACTCCATCATTGCAAAGAGGATGAGAAACTTCCCCACTTCTCTATTTGGATTTATCTAGGTCCATAAATGTCAACTTGTGTTCTATGATGTATGATAAATGCCTTGCAAAACATTTTGACAAGTCAAAAAATGTAGTGATGGATTTATTAAGCAAATGGAGGAATCATTCCAAGGCTTGGCCATTCAAGCTTCGGGGAAATATCTTTAGAAAAAAATGTTATTATACACTTCTTGACAAGCCATGAATAAGTCTTTGAGGTGGTCCGATGGATCTCCTTTTCCTTTGTATTTATCAAATTTTGGTACCTCAAAATGAGGGGAAAAGGGGACTTGTAAAATATATTCATCAAATGGATAAGGACATAGTTATTCAAACTTGACTTTTTTGATTTGTTTCCCTGCTTGTAATCTTTGAAGAGCATTTTTATCTCTTGCCACTCTTGATCAAAAGGAGTGTTTAGAGAAAATTTTGACACATGTTTATGGGTGGATGGAGGTTGAGTAGGGTTGACGCGCTGATTAGGAGATGAATATAAATTGGCATCGGATTTAGGAGATATGTACACCCTATTGCTAACTTTAGAATTATTAGGGGTTTGTTGTTGTTGACTAAATGAGGTGTTGCTATTGATTGGATGGGATTTGTTACTACTGATTAGATGGGATTTGTTTATGTTGATTGGATGAGATTTGTTTCTACTAGTTGGATGACATTTGTTGATTGAATGACATGGATAATAGAGTTGAGGCCAAAGTAGCTATCATTTGGCCAACTTGTTGAAGTTGGTTGATTATAACTCTATTTGGGTCTCGAGAAGACTGCTCTAATAAAGTTGAATTTACTTTGTTAGTAGCTTTATGATCAAATGGAGGTTTTGGGTATGTTGTTGATATTGATTTATATGCTAACTATTAGTGGCTTGATCTTGATCATGGACCTCTTGGTCTTGTATGTAGGCTAGATGCATTGAGTTTATTTCAACATAAGTGAAATCACCTGCTTGGGCTAGGCACGATAGTATTTGACCTTTATTTTCATAGAGATATTGTTCTAGATAGGCTTTTCCTTGATTAGTGAACCATTGGTTAGTATTGTCTTGGCCATGTTTGCTTTGATCAATGTCACTATTAGTATGACCACGTGTTCTTGATTTGGGAGAAAGGGATTATTATCGAAGTCAATTTCAATTGAGGGATTGTTACCCAAAGTTGAATAAAAAATTGGGTTACTTCTAGCTTGGCTTCCAGTAAAATATGCCATGGATGTTGGATTGAATGTAAATTGACATATTTTTGGATTAGGAGTTTGATGTGGATTTGACTCTACAAATGTTTTTCTTCATTTTAGTTGGAAAAAACAATGATGCTAGTTGGTTTTGATGAGGATGTTGGTTGATTTTGGTCAAATTTGTTTTAGTTGGAAAAAACAATGTCCATGCACACACAAAAATAAACCAAACAATTCTATTAGCTAATAGAGTAACAACAAGCAAAACCACATGGCAAAAGGATGATCTAGATAAATTATTGAAGAATTTATGGGCTCTCATTTCTACTTTCTTTTCTGTTGGATAGTGTCAGCCTAATATTTCAAAGCAATGACTACAGAGGTTTATGTGCATGTAGCTCACTAAACCTAGTTTCAAGGGTATGTTGAGATTAATTTTTTTGGGCTAACTACTTACTAGTGCATTATAAATATGATGAAAAAAGATTTTTTGTAGATAAATGGATTTAAAATCTTATCTAGGGGAGTCATTTATATACCTTTCAGTACGATGAGACACAAAACTATGAAAGAAGCTTATTAAAAGACTTACACAAAAAGGGTTAGTTCTTATGTGCCCACTCTATCCATAAGATTTCAATAGATTGATGTCAGAAAAATAGACTTCGAGGTTGTTGTTAAATCCTTGAATATTGGAAGATGAAACCCCCTTATGTCATGGTGTGCTTGAAACACACAACCGCGTAGGCAATTGAAACAATGGATCCTCAATTTGTATATCCCGTTGGTACATGGGGTTTGGCCTATCATGTGGAGGTGAAATCAATGATTGATAAAGCCCCTAGAAATTTAAAGTACACTTGTTTCTGGTTTTCAAGAAATCATCACCAATGTGACGTAAGGAAAGAACATACATGAGTATAGCCTAGGTAATACAAAATCACAAAAGTTGCTTTTGATTTCTAAGAAAATATCAACAATGTGATGCAAGGAAAGAGGACACACAACCTTTATAAAAATAAACAAAGTTGTAATGAAATAAAAACTATTTAATTACTACTTAACTAATTAATTAAACAAAGAGTAAATTGTGTGTTTTTGGTCACCCAGGATCTCATAATGGGGCAAGGGGAGAGAATACACACGTCAAACTACTATAAACAAACAAAAATCACTCAAACAAATTCAAAAGCAAATTTATTTTTAAGACACCAATTGAAATGTTGGTTCATTTTAAGTCAACCGAAGTAAAATGTGTTTGCAAATGTGTTTGTTTTTATGATAACCATGTCTTTGACCAACGAAATTTTCAAGACAATGGATTAGTAGTTTGGTTTTTATCTTGGCATGCAACCCCTCTCTCTCTCTATATGTGTGTGTGTGTGTGTGTACATACATACATACATATATGTATATGTACATATACATATACATATAAGCTCTTTGCTAAGAACCCTGCAAGTAAATAAATAAATAAATTAAAAAAAAACTCTTTGATGGAAACCTTCATATAAATAAATTAAAACTAAAAAAAAATCTTTGAAGGAAAACTTGCAATTAAATAGATGAGAACTTAAAAAAAAATCTTCTTGATGGATACGTGCAAGTAAATAGATGAGAATTTTTTTTTAAAAAAAAGTTCTTTGATGGAAACCTACAAGTAAATAAATTAAAACTTAAAAAAGAGCTCTTTGATGGAAACTTGCAAATAAATAGATGAGAACTTTTTTTAAAAATCTCTTTGATATGTTTGGAGAAGAGGCTTGTATGATTCCAAATATTATTATGGGGTGTGTAGTCCCACCGGAAATGCCAACATATAATGCAAGAGCACATATTAACAAATGGTTTGTTAGAATCTTAAATAAATGGAAATGCTAAACAACTATGTAAATTTACTTCATATTCAGCAATATGAGAAAGATGAAAATGAAACACACCAAATAACATACCTTCAACATACTCTTTTGAGTGATATGGTTGCAAATGGATTTGATGAAGTGTATGGACGTAATCGACAACATCTCTACTTGCAAACTTGATGTTTTGATCGGTTGGATGTTTGATGATGTTGAAGCTTTGGATGACCCTAGACATCACTTCATTTTATAATTCTAGTTTAGCATAAATGGAGGGAAATGACTCCATTTATAGATTTAATGGGATGGTATAAACCATTTATCTTGATTAAGGGTGATAAATTGTTCAAATTTGAGGATTATTAAATTGGATAAAGAGAATCTTATGATCATAAAATTAGATGGTGGGAAACAAGCATGGACTTAGAGATAATAAAATGAGATAGTAGAGATAGTGGAAATTATTTAATTTGATTAATGGAGATAGTGGAGATAGTGGGGAATCTTGGAGGATTAAGTGGAATTATTTAATTTGATACTAAAGATATGTGGGGATCATGGAGGATTAAGAGATTAGAAAATGAGATAGTGGAGATAGTGGGGATTATTTAATTTGATTAATTGAGATAGTGGAGAAAGTGAGGAATCATGGAGGACTAGTTTATTTGAAAAGTGGAATATTTGAATTATAAAATTCAAATGATGGGAGACATGTGGAGCTTGTGGTATTATTAGAATTTAGAAAGCAGAAGGAGGTGCAGGATGATGTCTTGATGTGAGGATTATTTAACTTTTGGAATTTAATAATTGTGGATATTCAAAATCCATGGAATTAGGGAATGATTAGTTGATTAATTTGTATTAATTAACTATTGAAATATGATGCAAATTTTATGGGATTGGAGGTGGTTATGCAAGACATGAATTAATTGGCTAGGGGTGATGAATAATGAAGGCTAGGCATGTTAGTGTGAATAGAACACTGATCCTTTAAAATTATCACGAAGTATCCAATTTTAAATTTCTACAAAGGGGTTTCTAGGTTAGAACTAGTACCTCATAGAATACCCTTGCCCTCTTTGGTGTCATGATTGTTAAAAGCTTCACCGATGAAACTTGCATCAAATGATGCAAGTGTGGATGAGGAACCCATTAATATAGAGGGTTGTTAAAAATTCCACCTAAGGTATGGATTGACAACCTGTCTCAACATAATAAATGCGCAGTTAACCATAAAAATCCTACTTATATCTACTAAGGTAAATTGTATGATAACATTGCCACAAAGGTACAAAACCCTAAAACATTCCCTTAGTCCTCTCTCCCTCCCATTCTCTTCTTCCTTCTTGTATTTTTTCAAATCTTTTTCAATTGTACCAAATTATTTTTATATAAATGGGTTGATTCTTTTTGGTTTTAGAAATCATTTGCACTCTATTTGTTATCAAAATTTCACTTTGACTTGAGAACATGCTGATGCAAAGAGGTGTAACCCCACACAATTTTAACATCTAAATGCTTCCTTACAATGGATGATCCAATAGGCATGGTACTTTTTGAAAAAATCAATTTTTTAAAATAAAATTCAGGACTTTGAAAAAAAATCATTTATTGATTTTCTCTATTTTTATGCATTTTATCTATACTAGATTGGTTACTGACATCATCCTTTGGATGCCAGTAGTGTCCAAACTCTATTGAAACTATCCAAAATCCTACCAACAATGTCTATTGCAATTATCTGTTCATTTCCACAAGTGTTTATCATACATGAAAAATCATCGTAATATTTTTTTGTTCATACTGATATATGTTACTATATTGTGTACTTTGGATATGATCTTTAATTTATCATTTTTATGTCTATGCAGGGGGGTATATTAGTTAGAGAGTTTCACCATAGGATACATATGGAAACTGTATTGGGTCTCTCTCCTAGCAATGCTAAGCAATAATTTATTGATAGTATAGGACTTGGATATGTTGGTCAACTAGGTTCGATATCATATGATATGCACATGATGGATACTTTAGATAATATAGGGAATGCAAAAATGTGTAATTTTTGGCTTCCAACAAGGGAGATGATAATGACATTGTAGGATGTGTGTCTTATTATTTGGTTACCAATTTTAGGCACCTATGCCACTTTATAGGATATAGAGGGGCCAATCTTGAAAGGATAGGCTCACATGTTCATAAGATGGCATGATTAGTGTGCTCATTATGCCCCAAATTACTACGATTCTACTATCAAATATTGTTCTATTTTAAGTTTTACATGTGTATAAATATATGTTATACTTGGGATTTTTAGTGATATGGATGGTGGTAGTGTAGACATATCATATCATATGCATGTTATTATTGATGGCATTACGACACATGCCACTATATAATCTTGGGGCTGAAATATGCTAGCTCACTTGCATAGATATATGTGTCGACTTACCTAGGAGGATTATAATGGTGGTCTTGAATCAAAAACATTGTTACATATGTGGGCTTATGCACACCTATCTATGGCTTATACCATGGGTTGTCCTTTGGAGGAGTGGGCACACTCAATTATTCATAGAGAAATGGTTCA
The DNA here is from genome assembly GCA_037957365.1 of Torreya grandis. Classification (NCBI taxonomy): domain Eukaryota; kingdom Viridiplantae; phylum Streptophyta; class Pinopsida; order Cupressales; family Taxaceae; genus Torreya; species Torreya grandis. The sequence continues at coordinate 786,063 of JARHVA010000008.1, forward strand.
GTGGTCCATGTGCTTTAGGCCATAGTTCGATGGAGTGCCAAATTATATTGGATAGGCTAATTATTGAGTCTATTATTTTTAGGTTGTATAAATATTTTTTTATGTGGCCAAATGATGTCATATAGTTACATTAGATTCAAATTAGAAATTGGTTTCATGATCAATTTGTATGGATTTATGAGTGTTTATAGCATGATCATGTCATCATATAATTTTGGATTATATAGGGGGTGTCCCAATCACCTATGGCATGGACAAGCACTCATAGAGTAAGTTATTATATAGGAGAGTGAGGTTGACCTACTATTGTGGATTTAACTCCAATATTGTCAAAAACATTGATCCCATAGTTATTATCATATGTGATGATGATGCAAGATGCATTGTAGAGTACACCTAGTGGTGGACTTAATCATGCTAGCCGATATTGTTCCCTATTATTTTTGAGCTGGAAAATGTTGATCGAGGTGCAAAGCCTAGTGTAGATATGGGTGAGTCAAGACAAGAGGCACAAGAGGTGAGACAACCTGATGCTCATACTGCTAGCCTAGGTATGTATATACATTAGATTTTAATGTTTTAATAATGTTGATATAACTTTCTTACCATGTTCTAATGATTTTCACATTTCATTTTCTATGTAGGTAATGATTATTGGATTACTATCATCGAGGGTTCCTTTTATGTTCTTACTCAAAAAATTATTAATAATGTTGTTCATGGAGAGTTAATGGAGAGAGCAAATGACATTGTTGGCATTCATGCTCACTTTTTTTACTCTATGGCACATGCCATGATTTCCTTTATTTTCATTGATAGCAAATGGGATGAACTAAGGAGAGAGTTGCTAAGAGGAAAGTTAGCTGCACAAAAGATTCCCCCACGTATTCAAGGTGTGGATCCAGGATATGTTATTTTACTTGAGTACATTTGACTATGGGGTAAGCATGTCAACCTAGTGGTAGATCATGTTATGCTATAGGCAAGACTAATTATATATAAGGGTCAAGATAGGTGAAGCATATCTCAATTGATGTCACATAAATATGATACTAGACCATCTTCTTCGAGAGTTCTTAGACATAGATATCAAGATGTGGATAGTGACATAGAGGATGAGGGAAAGCATGTGCCTATAATTGAGTGATTTAATTTTATTTTGAGATATTTTATTTTTTATTCTTATGATATAAAATTATGATTGAATTTTATACAATATTAGATATGTGTTGTCATATGTATACATTATATGGATATTGAGATATGTGATTATGTCATTTGTATTTTGATCACTTGCATGTTTTATTAACATCTTAAAATGAAATAAAAGTTAGTGTTCTTAGTAATGTTATGACGTGTAAATGACATAGCATTGAAGTGCAACATATTTATTTATTATATAACTATTTGATGATTTCATCACATTCAAAAATATCGAATGGGATGATTTGATCTGACCAACCGTGTATAAAATACATTTCATCTCCACATATTACCTTATGTTGACTCAAGTGATCTAACTTAGGAGTAAGTGAATCATATGGATATGTGCTTGGTAATGAATTCATAGAGACACTTATGATTGCATTTGTATTAGATAATTATGTTAAACCTACCTAAGATAATGCACATATTGATACTTGGCCCTACCAATAGTTGGAGATGTTTTATTTTATTGCACTTTTTGCAGATTAATAATACTCAAAACTTTCTTATTTTCATCATTTTTATGTGGTTTACTTTGTTTAGGCATCCTCACTTGTGCACTTCAAGATGTAACTATAGCCTTATTAGGAGTTTGATTTTTAGATGTTCTATCTATTTGAAATGTGAGTAAACCACCTAGGAAATTGAATAAAATAATATTTTTGACACTATCAAATGTTATTTCCATTGCTACAACCATGATTTTATGAATATTTCACTAAATTTTGTAACAATAGGCTTCACAAAAAATAATGTTTCTACTATTTTAGGCCCAAAAGAAACATGTATCATGATATGTCCTAATGACACTCATGGGTACCCACATGTTGAAATTCACTATGATCGTGCCTTATTTATTTAAAAATATGTAGGATCAACAAGTATTTATTTCCTATGTTCACCTTCTATAAGAGCTCAAATGACCATTAGTTATTTCTTAGGTTCATATGACAATATATGACCTTTAAAAACTTCTTGGGATATATTGAATTTATTAGATTTTCAAATAGAATCAAATGTAGAAGTTAATGTTAGAGGGGTGTTCTTATATTTTTAAAATGTAATGACACCCTTATCCATAAGTTATTCTTTTATTTTTTGCAATATACAACAACTTTTATTTTTATGCCATTGATGCAATGATAGTTACAAAATTATCTTTCCCCCACATTTGTCAAATGATATGCATGCCGACATTTTTTTTAATAAGGGTAAAAAGGGGGTTTTGAGAGGATCCCAAAACCTAATACAAATTTGAAAAATATTCAACAAATATCAACCCGTAAAAAAAAAATAACAAGGAAAAGAAAGCCTGACCCGCAAGACATCAACTAACCATCAATTGAAACAAAAAACAAACTATAAACTTGTACAAACTATAAAAAAAGAATCAGTTAATCAAAATGATGAGTAAAACTAAATATTGGGCCCAAAAAACCACCAAACCACAAGGAAGTATAGAAGTCATCAAGACTTCAACTTACTTCCAACTAACATGCAAATGCTCATTAGTGATAGCTATCTGAGTATCTGTATATATAAATCTCTATGTTCATGTGTAGGTTGATATTTATTATAAGGAAATGTGATTAGTTTATTATTAAGCAAAATTCATAAAATTACTCTTGGTTTATTCCCAAGTCTTCAAAATCATAGGGGTTGGCCAATAGTAGTAGGAGTAGGACTCTTCAGAGTTGTTTCCTTATTAATTGTCTTATATATGTAGGCTTTTTCTTACACAAGGAATCATTTTAGAGACTTTTATTTGTTGAATTTTGTGAACTTGTAGACTCAAAGGTAAAAGAGCATGAATGTATAAAATCACCATATAAATTTGCTCAAAATAACTATACTTATGATAGAGTGTTTTTTTCCTAAGAGGGGTTTAAAGACCTTTACTAAAGATGAATTTATTTTCCAAATTATATGGTTGATATATTAAGCAATTTAATGTTTTTTTTTTAACCTTAAAATATAATCTTATATGGGTTCATCATGAGCTTGATAAAGGCCTTGAATAAGTTGCAATGTTAATCTAGGACCTAGATTCTTGTTGAAATGAGATAAGGAATCATATTTTAGTTTTAAAAATATATCTATAAACATACTAGGTAACTCATAGAACGACTTTACCTTTTAAACTTTCATGATTTTTTTAACAAATACTATCCCATCACATGAAAAAATATATCTATAAACATACTAGGTAACTCATAGAATGAGTTTACCTTTTAAACTTTCATGATTTTTTTTACAAATACTATCCCATCACATGAATGCATACCAAAAAATTACATAAAATGTGCAAGGGGGTATAAACATCTCCATATCCATCAAATAAGTGGAATGTATGAATAACAAATCCTTATGGATATGGATGATTTAGTATCCTTTGCACTATATGTAGCCTTATTATTATATTATTATAAAATTTAGCATTATATGCCCTAGACTTTAAGTATAAGGCAAACACTCATTTTTTGAATTCACCCATTACATGCATCATGGAAAATATATGTTTATTAGGCATGGCTATATATTTGAAAGGATCATTCACAGGTTTCATTTCACCATCTATCTCAAACATGAGTATAATAGGTTCACTACAAGTATGCCTATCATTACATTTCTTAGAAACTTCTTCACATTGCATATCAAAATAATAATTAATTAATGGTTTAGAAACATCATCATTTTATGTAACAATAGAAGAATAAAAAACGTCATTGAAAATCATAGCATCATAAAGTATAAAAACATCTTAAAAATTATGAAATCAACATGGGTATCATCTATCCATTTTTTTATTCTAACCAAACAACATTGATCTTTCTTAGTCATAAGCTTAATACTATCAAGAAGTATATTTGTTGATTCCACTTTAGTATGTTCTTGTTCTACCTCATGACAATTAGAAAGGTATATAGAAGGGGAAGGAGATGAAGTTTCTTGAATTATAACATTAATTTAACCTATTTCTCCTTCACTAGCATTGTACATGGATACATCAATAACATACAAATCCTTAATATCATCATTCACATAATCATAATCACCATTAATATTCATTATCATTATTCACACAATCAAAATCATCACTCACATAAGCATTATCATTATTAATATAATCATGATTAACACTTGTTAATTCATTAGTATAATCGTAAGGTATAGCTTGTATAGAAAATAATGAATCTATAGGATGAGACATAGTAGGGTTTAAAGAATGGACATGTGATGCAGTCATGGTTAGGGGTCTCAATTAAGATATGCCTTATACCACACAACTCTTAGAGCATATAATGGAATATGTAATAAAATGCATGAAATCACATTCTTATATTTATTAAATTTAACAATAAATATATGCAAAAGACACAATAATAACAATGACACCACAATCTTGTAATGAGATGCATTATGACATAAAATATTTAGATATCTACTTTATAACTCATAGTCTTTGTAAGATTATCTATCTCAAAACGAAACTCTAAGATCTAACCTTTGACACCTATAACCATATGAAAAATCCAATCCATCCTTCAACATAGGTTTAAGGGCATGTTTATAAAGGCTCAAGACTCGTCTACTTATATTAAGTTCTTTTACTCCACTCACAACATTAACTCACCTTAGTGCATTACCAATATTAAATGTCTTTCAAATTTACAAGGCATAGTAACATGTTACATCTTAATGCATCATAACCTACTAAAGCATGAAAAATATTAAATTATATTTATCAACTTCCATGGCATTTAGGATTAAATGCCAAAAAAATAGCAACGACTCTTTACAAAATACATCACAAAGATATTTGAGCCCAAACCAAGTGTGTATAAATAAATTTGTAATAAGTCGCAAGAATTTATAACCAACAATTGTGTTGAAAAATCTTTGTGCCATGATCCTAGTGTATGCTCAATAAAAATACCACAATTTACTTTGCATGATTCAAATGACTCAAAATACAACACACGACATGAAAAATGAATATATAACTCATTCAATAAACCTCATCAACTCAACTGATTGAAGAACCAAACATTAAATGAATGCTCTATTACTCGAGATATTAAAAAAAATGAAAATGTACTGTAAATCTCCACATTATTGTGCTTGCACAAAATACTAACAATTTTTTTTGTGAAAAGATATGCAAGCTTATTTAGACAAACAACAAATTCAACTAAACGTATAAAATATATGCATAACATTACAAATGTATGTACACTTGTAGGTAGTGCAAAAAGACATGATATATGTGAAATAATACACTTGCACAACACAACACTTAGAAAAAATTCTTAAACTAACATATTTTTTGTTGATTCAAGATTAGATGTGAACCCAGATTCTCCTACATCATACACCTTATGTTACAAAATAAGCATATGCTCCTACTCATGTGACTTCTACAAATTCTACTAATGATGTTCCTTGTTTTATAGCTTCTGATGTGCTAATCCATGTTGCTTTTTCAATGTCTTGACCTTTCCACTTTAATATATATATATATATATATATATATATATATATATATATATATATATATATATATATATATATATATATGCATGTAGTTTTTCCAAGTCACGTGTCAATCATTTTCTTTATTTCTTTGTGTTATTTTTAGAGCATCTAAAATCTCCAATTAGTTTCTTTAGAATATACACTTTCACTTTCTATAAACTATGTTTCATTGTATGGATAGAAATCAACCACATTGAAAATAGGTGGTATCTCCATCCCTTCAAGAAATTCTATCTTATATGCATTCTTTGAAAAATTTTGAAATTTTTTGGATGGACCAATCTTTTTCCATTTCAACGCATCAGTCCCTTGTGGAATTTTCTTTGTTTTCTCAATTGTGTTAAAACTAAGTCTCCCACCTAAAATTATACTTCCCTTCTTTTCACATAATTGTCTTACTTGTATTTTGATGTATTCTTTTCCAAATTTTATCACACTTGCTTATGCACTTCTCGCATATGCTCTATAAAACCCTTCACTTCAACTCTTTTCTTTTATTCTCTTTTCATGTTGCATAACTCTGAAAGTCCTCTTAGACTTCACCCATAATGTTTTTGAAATGGTGTTTTCCTTATACTTTTATTCATTGAATTTTTATATGCAAACTTAACTGATGGTAAAATTTTATCCCATGTTCCTAGATTACCTTTAATTTAAAATTTCAACAAATTACCCAAATTTTTGTTAACTACCTCTATTTTTTCATTAGTCTGAGGATAGTATGCTACACTAAATTGTAATTTGGTGTTTAATTTATTGCATAATGTCCTCTGAAAAATCCAACTAATTCACATTTATGTTTGAATATATGTTATGTGGAAAACCATGTTGCCTTACATCGTCTTCAAAAAATAAGTTAAAAATGTTTGTCGCATCACTAGTTTTACTACATGTCGTAAAATACACCATTTTTGAAAAGATTGTCTACTATTTAAAATACTAAATCATTTTCTCTCTATGTTCTCAGAAAATCTAAAACAAAATCCACACATATATCCTCCCATAGTTTATTTGGAATAGATAATGGTTGATGCAACCCAACATCCTAACTTCTCCTTTTTGCTAGCTAGAAATATCTACATTCTTAATCAAATTTGCACACACATACACTCATTTATGGCCAAAAATAAAATTTTGTCACTTATGCCAATGTTTTTTCATAGCTAAAATCACTTGGTAAACCTCCACTATACTTTTATTTGATCAAATTATCGTGCATTGAGCCTCTTGGTATACATACTTCCACAATGTTTTGTCACCATTCATTGGTTTTGCACATGATTCCATGCTTCTTGAAAACATACATCATTTTTAGTAGTGTTTCTTCATGAGATAAAATCCTATGAATTCCACTCTTAATACAATCAAAAAAAGAACTTTGTGACTCAACACATCAACCTCTCTATTTGATTTTTCACTCGTGTTTCAACAATAATGAATAACTCTATAGGAATTCAAGCCACTTCATATATATCTAATTCAATTTATTCTAAATATTAATAAATTGTAGTGCTTGGTGGTATATATCTAGTACAAACTCCTTAGGCAACATATAATTTCTCCACTTTTTTAGCATTGCACAATTATATAGAAATATTGATCATACATTGAATATTTTCACTCCGCATCATTTAAGTTCTCACTAAAATGTGAGAGGTATTCCTTCTTAACTCAATATTGCTCCTATTACTATGATACTTACATCATAATCTACATGAAATATCTTATTAAAATTTGGCAATGACAATACTAACTACTCGATTATCTTTTTAATCAAAATTTAGAAACTATATTCTTCTTCCATCTTCCACACAAAATCCTTTATATCTTTTTCTAACACATCTATGATCTCTACACACATCGATTAAAATTTCTAATGAACTTAAGAAAATCTGTCAATCCATGTAAACTATGTACCTAATGTAGACATTTAAAATCGAACACTTCATTTCAATTCTAATTTTTATTAACACTTTCAACTTTACCAAAATCAAATTTTATGTAATGCTTAATTAATTAACTGATAAATTAACCTAATCTACCCATAATGGAAAATTTCATGGATTTGGAATTATCTATTTTCTAAATGGCTCAATTAAATTATTGCCTCACCCAAGGTGACATTATCATATTAAGTATGAAACTAAGAGCTCTTACACCCCTCTTACACACTCTTCCTTTACACCATCTTACACACTCAAAAAGGACTTCATGATTTAGGTCTATGACACACACCATGCCTCTCTCTTACACACTCCATCTCTTTCATTTATGAGAATGGAGGACTAATATTGGGTGCTTGATCTTCACCTCAAGATGTATGATCCATAATAATTTTCCAACTCTATAAATTAAAGGGTCTTCACACCCTTTCAACATGATCAATTATGCAACAAATCTTAAGGCCATCACTCAAACCAAGGTCTCTTGAACTAAAATTATTATACATAAATCATACTAGAGCTTCACATTTCTTCTCAAGCTAATTTTCAAGACCTCAAGTAGACAATGATAAATGTTTCCCACATATGGAGTCAACATTTCCAAAGACCTCTCATCTTAAATCCAAGAACAAGCCTCTTTGAATCAATAAAAAAAAAAATTCAAGGAAGGTATAATGTGTGTTGTTTACTTTTTACTTGATTCATCTTATGTTTGACCTTGCTCAATCCAAGGGATTAGGTTTAGAGTGTCATGTTCATATAATTATTTTGATATTTTATTTACTAATGATTGAATTAACCCTTTTTTATTCCTGATCTACATAATGGTAGTCCCAATAGAACATACGCACCCCATGAACCCTTTTAGGCCCTTTTCATTCTTCTAGTTTTAAGAATTAACTTAGTAATTAGCTCAATTCACCTTAATTTTCCTCAAAACTTTATAAATTATGTCTCAAGTAAAAAAGGCAGTTTCACCTTGTATATCATCGATTTTTCTCTTGAAATTAGTGATTTCACCCTCCTAATCGACAATTTCACCAAGTTTCTTCTCTTTATTTTGTGTATGCAAAAATTCACAATTTCACTTTATAAAATGATAGCTTCTCTATGAAAAATGATGGTTTCACTCTATAAAATGATGATTTCATAACCAAAATAGAGGTTTCATTGTGAATCAGTGGTTTCACTTTGAAAAATGGTAGTTTTGTGACCAAAACAGTGGTTTCGCCATGCTAGATGATGGATTCCCCTAAAAGATTGTCCAACTTCCATAGGCTTGTTTGGTGTTTTCCACACTCCATTTTTTATAATGTTTTTTAAAAACACATGTTTTCTTGTTAGTTTCGCTTAATTATACATATATTTTTCGTTAAATTAAAATTACAAGAGTGCTAATTTGTTTGCTTATAGAGTGCTCACCAAAGAGAACATATTAAACATATAACTTGTTTGGCACATGTTTTACTTATCAAAGACCAAATTAAACACTCATAAAAAAATTCTTGCAGGTCATTGGCCAAATAAGTGGATTTAAGACTCAAAACATAACATTTCCTATTTTCAAACATTTCAATTTGAATATAAAATAAACACACGTTTAAATTTGGGTTCTAAAAGCTTGTTTGTTTCTAAGTCATTTCTTTTTTCACACTTATTTAATTTAATTTTTTCTTGTGTTGTTGTGTGTTTCCTTCACACATGCTCTTCCATTGATAAGGTGACCCAGAAATATGAAGGTAACCATTTACCTTTATGCTGAGAGATTTTCCTATTATGTTATTTGCTTGCCCTTAGTAGGATTCTTGTGAATCATAATGAAAATACATTTCCTTTTTATTTTAAGCTACATGATTAGGGTGTCATTGCCTTCTTGTAAGTTTTTAGGGCATGACAACTATGATTTCATCACCCAACATTTGTACTAGCCTCGCACATCTGATAGGGATATAAATTATTGCTAAGTGTTTTTAGGGCCTAAGAAAATTCTCCATAAAGGATTTCATGAAATAAATGGATTAAATCTCAATTCTAAGCCATTAGACATCACCATCAAGGAATCCAGAGCCTCTTTGATAGTGTATGTATCCCCCTATGAACAATTTGATGCCTAGATCTCTTATTCAACTAATTTTACGCTATTCAGGGACAATGTAGTAATCCAAGTACAACTTTAAGTAATCCTAGAATTTGGTAGCACTTCATTGAAATCTAAGAAATGAAATGGTCACATAGGGGCTAGACCCTCCCCAAAATAGCCCATTTTTGGATTCCTTCATAAGAACCTCTTTTATTGCGGAACATTCACTGATATAGAGGTTGAAAGGGAACAACCCTCAAAGATTTCCTATCACATATGAACTTTTGAGAGAGGGTGGGAGTACACACCACCTTCACTATATTTAATTAATTATATTAATCTTTAAACTTCTCATCTCAAAAGGAAATATATCAAAGGTTCAATGGATGTAAGGCAAACTTGCATCAATTATTAAAATATCTTACTGATGCTTAATTGTTATGTCAAAAACTCATTTGTACTCAAAACCAAATCTAACAAGTCAAGACCAAAACCAAATTATAAAACATAATATATACACACCTACACAAAGAGGCATTACTCTATCTGTATTCTAAGTAAAAAATCACTCTTTCTAGATGCCATGTCAAGCCTTATCTAAATACACACCCCTCTTGTCTAAACCACACCATTATAATACCTAATTTTAACCAATCCCAATTCCTAACCAATTCCAAAACCAAAGTCTATATTCTTGTCTAAACCATTGCCATTATACCATCCATTTTATTTCAAACCAAATCTAAATTCCAATTTTAGTTCCTAGTCCAAAGTCAAGGGTCAAAGGTCAACTATTCCAAAGTCAAACAAGGTTGAACCTTTAATTTTTAGAGGGTTATAACCTAGTTCACTTAAGGTCAAACATTCAAATTGAACCAATTTTAATCACTTTCAAGATCCAAACATGGAAAACTTACATCCTTTGTAAGACACAATCACTTGAATGCATTTGAAAGACCAATATTTGTGTACCCTCTTGGAAACAAGTTTTATTTACACAGATACTTGTGTTGATAAACTTTGATACAACTATTACACTTTAAAAATTGTATTGATAGATCCAATTAAACATTTAATGTCTACCAAAGTTAAATTCAAATTCAAAATTTAAATCAGGTCAACTTTGTATCAAGCCAATACAAACCAAATCAGGTTCATCTTAAACCATGTAACAAGTCAATCTAAACCAAATTAGGTTCATCTTGAACCACATTCCAATCTTATTAGGTTTGTCTTGAACCCCATTCTAATTCTCATTCCAACTCAAGTCAAATTTGACCAAAGTCAACTTCAAATCCAAACAATTAGAAAAATGCTAAAGTGAGTCTATTTCTATCAAATCCAATTATCATGAATGAATCATATGCCAATTCAAATCACTTCTTATCTTTTCTTTCAATCTCATGCACCTTTTGGTAGGGAACAAAAAGTCATGTCATTCATCCTTTCTTTCATTTCATCAAATCTAAGCCAATTCTGCCCTGTTTGGGGCCAAGCCAGGCTAAGCCAATTACATTGAGTCAAAGATAAATCAGGTTCACCTTGAACTAAATTCTAATTCTAATTCTAAATCAGGTCAAATTTGGCCAAAATCAACTTCAAAGCCACATAGAGTAACACTAAACCAGATCTATTTTGACCAAATTCAATTATTCTAAGTTAATCATATGCCAATTCAAACCACTTCTTAATTTTTAATTCAATATCCCACACCTATCAATTGGGAGTGATGATTTCATGTCATCCATATTTTCTTTCATTTTAATCATATCAGATCATTCTACCCTATTTGTGGCAATTCCAATTTATGCCAATCTACCCTGTTTGGGGTAATTCCAGTCTATGTCAATTCGTCTTGTTAGGGATGATTGCAATCATGTTTATTGCACCCTATTTGGGTATATCCATTATAATCAAGTCTATTTATCCCTTATTGGAGCCAAGCCAATTACATTGAACCAAGTTCACCCTCTTTGAGCCTATTTAAAATTTAAAGACCAAGTCTACCCTCTTTGGGCCATTTTAATTTCAATACCAAGGCCACCCTATTTGGGGTAGTTTCAATCCAAACCAAGACCACCCTATTTGGGCTCATTCTAATTAAGACCAAGACCACCATATTTCCAGTTTTTTCCAATCCAATACCCCTTGCATGTGTAAGAACAAGAATCTAAAATAGGTTAAATCATTTATTAGTGACCAAAATAAAAAATAAACTTGAAAAACTAACATACTAAGCTTATTCCCTAGGGTGATATATGAAAAAAAAGTAACAAATACAAAATAGAAGACAAAACACTAAGTTTATACATTCCTTGGAGATCTGCTTGCAATTCGTCATGTGAAGAGGCTTGAATTCAACTTGCAGGCTAGAAGTATTTAGCAATTCTTGATTCCACATGTGGGTATCATCTCTCCTTATCTACACTTGATTTTTGGCTTGAATTGACATGAAAATAGATGAATAAATGTGAATCTTTAATATGATTTTTGCATAGTAAGTTTACTTCAAGAGAACTTGTCTATAATGGCCAAAGGATCTTGTGTTTATAGACTTTTGGAATGATTGTGAACCATCCATCTCATCTCCAAATGGAGGGAGGAGAATGAATCCTCAAAATCATGTTTGCACACATGGAGTGTGTAAGATATGCCATTTAAGACATTTTTGGAGTGTGAAAGTTATGTTAGAAGGGAAGTGCAATGACTAGTCTTATTAGAGTGTGTCATAGGCATGTAAGAGATAAGTATGTAAGAGGCCCTATAATAGATGTAAGAGAGTGTGTAAGTGACCATGTCATAAGCCACCTTGCCCACACTCCACTCTATTCCATTAACTTGCCCTTATAACATCACCAATGTGAGTTAATAAAGCACTTTTAATTTTAAGAAAATAGATAATTAAAAATTTATGGAATTTTTCATTAGATAAATGATTAGACTAATTAATCAAGGTGATTAATTGGTAGTTAGAATAATGGTGCACTTGCAATGTTCTTTTGTCAATCAAATATTTATTTAATTATCCTGTAATAATGCTTTGCAAAGGATTGATTTCATTCATGATGCACTAGATAGGATTAGTATTACGATATGATCCATTACCCTAACCGGGGATGTATCATTATGATTTTGGGTTAAACAACAATTATATGGGTAAATTGGCTTAAATAAAAATTTCTAATCAAATTTACGTGTGATTAAAAAAAATAATCTTGATTTCAATTTAGACACAAAAGTGATTAAAATGTGGTATCTATATTTTGCCTCTATTTGAGAAGGCATTGTAAGACACTAGGCATAGTAACATCTTTTCAAAGAATGAATTTTTTTTTTAAGAAGAAACTTGATAATACTTGAAGAATGATGTCTTCACTCTTATCCTTTAAAAATATGAGTCGATAAACCAGATTGATGCCCTAAAGGGCTCTTGATTAGCCTCGGATTCCCTATCAAGGGAACAAATAGAAAATAATTTAAAATGGATGGGCCCTCAAAATGAATAAAAAAACACTATCCACAAGTAAAAGAGAAAAAAAAGTAGAATGTTGAAAAATAGGATAGAAAATGTTCAAAGGAGCTAAAAATGATCCTCCAAGGAAGAATAGAATGGTCTGATATGACTGTGTATTACAAATGTGATTTATTTTGGCATGTGATATGGATATCTAATCATGCTTGAGAAATATTTATGAATTTTTGTATACACTCATTTGTTGATTTGTATCATGAGTAACATATATATTAGTCATGGGATTAAATGATCTAGTTGTAAGATAGTAGATAAGGTGATTTATTGTTGCAGCATTGCTTGTGAGACTGATAGCACTTAAATTTTCGTGTAGCACCGAATGATATGCACCATGATATAAAACACCATGGTGAATAGGCCATAATGTACACATGAATTGACTCATGATATAATATACAATGGCCAACACAATGTCAATGATAAAAACCATAATGGTGATGCCAACATATGTCAAAGGATGGACTTAAGTACAATTGCATGATAGGAAACACCATGATGATGACCCTGTTGGCACAATGAACTAAGTCAAGATGAAAATAGAAAAAAGAAACAAATAAGTAAGCAAACAAGTAATCAAACACAGACCAAAAATAAAAGAAATAGAAAGCATTATGTTACTCAAAAACAAAATTTAAAAACATGGATCACACTTATAACTGAATCTCAATAACCTCGGATGCCAAAAACATAAGAACTTGATTAAATTATAAATGTAAACAACTTAAGATTGAGATATGAAGAATCAAGTCATAAGTGTAAATTTTAATGCAATAAACTAAGATTAAGCTAGGTACAAATATATAAAACTCAAAAACATGATATAACAAATCCAAATTAAGTGCAAAATACAATGCCCTAAATCTAAGGCAACCAAGCAAAAGTAAAAAAATGCACTAACAAAAATAAAAAATAAATAACATTGAAAAACACACAAATAAAAATAAACAAGTAATTAGTTAACCATTTGTGTGTGTGTGTGTGTGTGAAATCAAGGCATTAATCTTGGAGATTCTACCCCTAAGCTCTAGAGGAAAACTATCAGGACAATATGACAACCTATATGAAAAAGGGGGAATAAAAGAAAGAAAGGAAGGGGTGGACAAATTGACTTTAAATGACCCATTCAAGTGGATGCTATCTACATAGTCCAATGTAATTTAGGCCAAATGTAATTCTACCAAGGATGTAGGAAAGAAGATAAATGATGACAAGTAAGATTAATCATAAAGGAAAAATAGGAAAGGTATACTTATTATGAATTGTAATCCACAATCTTTTTTTTTGGAGTAGTCAAATTTTTGTCTCAAACATGCTTGATGAAGTTTGGAAGTTGTGATTCGACCTTCTCTTTTCCCAACATCCCCTTTATATTTTTAGCTAAGCCTTAGCTTCCTTCTATAGCTACCATGTGGCATCCCAAACCTTGTTTACCATGAAGTTCTCAAATTCCCAAGAGAAGTGTCAGCCTTCCACATGGCATCCCAGCCCTCATTTATCATGAAGAGGTTCTTGACTCCCCACGAGAAGTACCATCTTTCCACGTGGTGATTGAGAACTCATCCAAGGCAGGTTATTTTGTCAGGGTTTTGATCAATGCCATTGGTTGAAGATGTAATAGTCAAAGCCTACTATGTAGTTACAAAGAGGAATGTAGACTTTCCACATGGTGCCTTTACACTCATTTTTTGATAAGGAATATTCAGCTTCTCTAATAATATCACTATCTCACCATGTGGCATCATGATGCTCCTTGAAATCAAAATTTCTTTCATCATGGCTTAGGGTTATTGCATTGGTTGATAGAATTAGAAAGGGGACCCACCATGCAGTTGTATAAAGAGGAAGTGAACCTTCCACATGGTGTCATGACACTTGTCTAGGGCAAGTTTATTCTGTCAAAGCTAGGATTTGTGCTATTATTTGAAGCAGATGGGACCCCATTTCTAACAACATTCTAAAGGCAATTTTGAAGACAGAAACATGACATCATGTCACTTCTAAGCATTGTGGGCATCATATGGGCATCATTGTTGTGTCATATCTAGGATTTTGAAGAACAACTTCTCATTCGATTATAACAACCTCATCATGAGTGTGAGTGCCTATTTCCAGGTGTCACTTCCTTGTGAGGCCATGGTGTCTATATATTTAGAGTTCATTTCTTTTTGAAAGGACTAGCTTTTAGATAATTATTTTGGTACTAGAGCAACCATTGTAATAAGTTTAAATTCTAAAATAGAATTAGAAAGTAGTTTTGTTTTTTATTTTAAGACTTTAGCAGGTGCCCTTCATGGGAAAGGATTGTATTGTACACTCTACCATTGGCCTTTTGTATGGTGTTTTTCTACCAAAAAATGAAGAGGATGTGGTGTTTTGTGTCAAACTCCGTGAAGATTTATCATTTTTTTTATTTCCATTTCTCAGCTTCTATAGTATTAATTCTTGTTTATGTTATAGAATTTAATTCATACATATGCTCCTTAATAGTCTATGACATCCAAATATTCAATATATGTTATGTAATTATATGTCAATATTTTAAAGATCTCAGTGCATTGCCTTAGTTTATTTTAGTTTTATCTATATTTTCTTATTATCCCTTTCTAACCCTAAATTAATGCAAAGAGCTAGCTTCTAAAACCCTAGAGGTTACTTTATAGACTGCATTTGAGTCCCATGTCTATAAAGCTTCACATAAAAGGTTGTTTTCCTAGAGTGAGAGTTTTAGGCATCAACAATTTATTCTTTTCTGGCACACTTGGTGGGACCTGAACTACTAGTCTACCTAACTAGAATTTAGAGTGTATGAGATATAGGCCCATTACAAGGTCACAAACAATGAAGAAGCTAGGCTTATTATCACCACCTTTGGTAGCTACAACTTGCCAAAGAACTATAAGATCAAGTGCAATGTAGCAACCACAAAAGATGGCCATCCATAAACCATCAAAGAACTTCATGGTATGGATTAGTGGTAGCCCACTCATCCCTCCAGTAGCCTTGACTACATGGGATCCTATTCTTGCTAGTGCATTGAAACCACTCCCCAAATTCTTTGGGGAAGATTTCAAAATCATGGCAAAACATCTTCAAGATGTTGTAAACATTTGTACTACACATTAGAACATAGCTTTAAGACTGCTAGCTACCTCTTTCAAAGGGTGAGCTCTTGACTGGTACCGATCCCTACCACCCAACTCCATCACCACTTGGGATAACTTGGGAAATAGATTATTTGAGAGATTTAATGAGAAGGTATAATGGTCATCTCTCTTAAAATAGTTGATCTCCATTAAAAGAGCCCCATAGGAGGCTATTATAGATTTTAACAAAAGGTTACCAAATAATGGAGACAAGGGAATGCGTCTAATTCATCTTCCTATAGATACCAGTCCCTAAGGGTTGAAAATGTTATCCTAATGGCCCAAATACAAGGGATGTCCTTAGAACAAGAAGAGGAAATAGCCTCAGAACACACGCTCTTCTATTGGGTAGAAGGCGATGATGTAGTATATGTGAGTGAGGTCCCCATATATAAAGCTCTACAGTTTAATAAAACTATTACACTCATTCTAAGAAGAGATTATCCAAGAGCCAAGAGGCTATCACGAGGCCTAAAGTGACTTTTGATAAGATTTCAACACCCAAACCATCACCCTTGCCATATCAAATATGGGGTGATATAGCAAAAAACAAGGTAAAAGACCCTGAAGTCTTACCTCCAGGGTCATACAATGTGGTGGAACAATTAAAGAAAGTTCTAGCCAACATTTCTCTCTAGGAGGTCCTGTCTATCCACAAGCAGAAGTCTCTACTAAAAGAAGCCTTAGAGGATCGAGAGAAGCTTGTGAAAGTAAAATTGGCTATGGAGCCCGCACAGACAAAGGGAAAGGAAGCCAACATGAGTGCACAACCCCTATCACCATACACATTTATCAACTCCAAATAGGGGGTGAGTAAGATAAAACCTACCCCATTCTATTTTATATGTATTATGGGGAAAAAGTTGTTACATAATTCCATGATCAATTATGATGCCATTACCATGGTGATGCCAAAGCAAATCATGGATGCATTGTAACTATAGTATGAACCTTTGAATAAAGGAATAATGCAATTGGATGGAAATAATGTTCAAACCATAGGTACCATCATGGCTCTTCCCTTTACCTCATATTCTTGTCCAATCATTATAGTTCCTCAAAAGGTCTTAGTGATAAACATCCCACCAGTCTTTGGGCTATGTATGTCTAGAGATTTCACCACCAAGATAGGTAGATACTTATCTTTAGACTGGTCCCATCTGATACTAAAGACCAAATATGGCTCAAACTTGAAAGTCTTGTCTAAACCATTGTGTCCAGAGCACATGGTGGATGATTCTATGATGAACTTTGAAGCAACACACACCTCTTTCTCAAAATGGGAAAAACATTATGTAGAAATGCTTGAAGAAGAAAGAGTGGCAGACAATAGGAGTCCAGAAGAAGAAGTCCTCATTAATAAATTTATTGAGAATGATCATTTCAAAAAAATTGATGCCACTAGCCTCAAGACCTATGAAATCCATGATGAAAATTAGGCCATCCCCAAGGTCATGAAGAAGGAGGATCAAAGCAAAAGAACTTGAAAGTGAGTCCAATTTTTGGACTCTGCATTTTGATGGTGCAAAATTCAAAACCAACTCTAGAGCAGGTATTTAATTAGTGTCTCCATCAAGAAAATAGACCCTATAAACCTTTTGATTCCAATTTACCTGCATGAAAAATGAAGCCAAATATAAAGCACTAGTTTATGGCCTTAGCCTCATCGATCGCATGGGTGTAAATCAACTAAAAGTGTTCAGTGATTCTGAATTAGTGATAAGATAAGTGAGAGGGGTCATGACTACAAAGAATGTTTGCATAAGGTCCTACCACCACCAAATATGGGATTTGATCGAAGCATTTGAAGCTTTCAACATTCAGAACATCCCTAAGACTGTGAATTCTTAGGTAGACATGATGGTAATAATAAAATCCCAATTTGATCCAATAATGGATTTATTCACCAAAAACCAAGTAGTGTAGGTGATCATCAGACCCACCATTCTTGACAATGACCAAAACTAGTAAGTGTTTGAGAGCGATGCCCAGATTTCCATGTTTTTCCAATAATCATGTGAATTTTCAAAGCAGTTGGTGCCAAAGATCAAAAATGCCTATGGGGATCAGATCATGCAATTGAAGTCCAATAAGCTTCTTAAGGGGCTAATCACCCTAGATAATCTATTCAACTTTGATGATACCAGGAATGATAGATGAAAGTTTGTCACAGATAAAGGTGACTACTCCAAGATTGATGTTAGAGATAGAGTAAGATTGAAAGTGGGAAAAAAATTTCCCAAAAAGATAAGGAGTGATTTATTTCCTTCTAAAATAAGTGTAAAAGGGTGATGTATTAGACCTATGATGATTTGAAGGGGTATGACTCTGAGGTCATCCAACACACCATAAATTTGGTCAAAGGGGACAATCACGTCTAACAAAAGTAAAGGTTGTAAACCCAAAAATTGAGTCTCTCATGGCTCAAGAGTTGAGGAAATTGATCAACTCACAAATCATATACCTAATCAAGTTTTGGGTGTCTAACTTGGTTTCAATAAGAAATAAGAGTGGAAATATTAGGCTATGCATGGATTTTAGGGACTTGAACAAAGCATCCCTAAAGGATCATTACCCCCTTCCTTCTATGGAATAGATCCTCCAAATGGTAGCAGGTGTAGAAATGTTATCTTTGCTAGATGGGTTCTCTAGTTATAACCAAGTATGGGTAAATGAAGAGGATCAACATAAGACCACTTTCACCACAAAGTGGGGACCTTCACGTATACAAAGATGCCTTTTGGCCTCTCGAATGCAGGGGATACTTTACAATGAGCTATAGATGTAGATTTTAAAGGCTTGATCAATAAGATCATCATCATCATCTACCTAGATGACCTCACCATGTTCTCCAAGAAGAAGGAAGACCATTTTGACCACCTAGAGAATATCTTCCAAAAGTGCCAAGAATTTGGGGTGTCTTTTAACCCAAAAAAATGTGTTTTTAGAGTTTCACAAGGCAGGGTACTCAGATACGTAGTATCCAAAGAAGGCATCTCTATTAATTTGAATAGAGTTGAGGCTATCATGGATTTGACCTTTTTGGTCAATCATAAAGGGGTCCAATATTTCTTGGGAAAGATCAATTTTGTCAGTCAGTTCATATACGACTTTGAAGGATTGGTAAGGCCAATCACATTGATGATAAAGAAAGATCAACATTTCAAATAGACACCTAAAGGATGAATAACATTCAAAAAAATCAAGGATACAATATTCACTGCCCGTGTGCTAGTCAATCCTGACTTTTCCAAATATTTCATCATGTATGTCTATGGGAGTGAACATAGCCTAACGGTTGTGTTAACTCAAAAGGAAGAAGGAAGAGAGCACCTGATTGCTTTCTATTCAAGAACATTGTGAAGGTACAAGGTTAAGTAAAAATTTACTGAGAAATAGGCTTTCACCATTGTCAAAAGTCTTAAGAATTTTAGGTAACTGGTGGTGGGGAGCAATATAATGGTGTACGTGGTGCATTCTAACATCCGAGAGTACATAACGGAAGGAGAGATCATAGAAAAGAAGGCCAATTGGATCACTAAGATCCTAGAATATGGCATTAAATTCAAGCCAGTTAAAGTGATCTGAGGATGAGGGATTTGTGAATACTTATCCCACTATGCAAATGCCGCAATAGAAGAGCATAACACATCAAAAGTGGTTCTTCTAAATCAATACAAAACTGACAAGTCTTAGGTTGTTAATAGAACCCATTTCATGCAAATCAGTTGATATCCTGATGGTCTCCCCTCACACAAAAGGTGATTCTATAGGTTGCAAGGGGATAGCTACACACTGGGCCAAGGAGTCTTGTTCAAGAGAAACTTTAATGAATATTTGTTCTGATGCATCGAAAAGCACCAAGCTAAGAAAATTATTTAGGGTATAAATTTCAATTCTCTGGGCAAACATTTCTTGATAAAGATCACTGTAACTAAGATCATGCATGTAGAATACTACTAGCCAACCTTGTTTTAGATTGCCATTAGGTAGTCAAGAAATGCAAGCAATGCCAATTCTTCATAGGGAAGTGAAAGAATTCGACCATGTCATTAAACCCAATTTTGATTGATGAGCCCTTCACACAATGGGGCTTGCATTTTATTAGGATGATCAATCCCATCTCAAGTGCATGCCATAAATGGATACTTATGACGATTAATTTACAAGGTGGATTGAAGTAGCCCCAGTGAAAGAGGCAGCTGAAAACATGGTATTTAGCTTCTTGAAAGAGTCAGTAGTAAGGTTTGGCTTGCCCAAAATGATCATTTTGGATAATGCAAAATCCTTTCTCAGCTCCAAGATTTTATAATTTGTACTCTAAAATGGAATTTTCTAGAAGACTTCATCTAATTACTACCCATAAGGAAATGGGTTGGCTAAATCAACTAATAAGAATCTCATTAGGTTGATCAAGAGAATGGGCATAGAACAGTAAAGGGAGTGACATATGAATCTCAAGATGGCTCTATGGGATGATCAACTTACTCCCAAGAATATCTTAAAGACATCCCCATATGAACTATTATATAGGAAGGAGGTGACCATGCCTATTTCAATAGAGATTCCTACCTTACAACTATTAAAAGTTGTTGATATTATGGAGAACAAAGTGATGGAGGTTAAATTGGAAAAATTACTCAACCTCTAGAAGGTTAGAGAATAGGCTAGTGATGTCAAGGTCACCCAACAACTGGTAGGCAAGTGATGGTTTGACAAGAAAATGTTTGACCTAGGATTCAATCTCGAGGACTTGAGTTTAAAATATGAGCAAAGAGACATGAAGCCAAGTGAATATACAAAGTGTGATTCCCTATAGAAGGGGTTGTTTTGAAACATTGGTAATAGGCAAGGTAATGCATTCAAGTTGGAGGATGAATAAGGCAATGCATTAAGGATTCTAGTTAACAAAATCAACTTAAAACACTTCAACTAATTTACCGGCCTCCTCCTTTTATATATTTAGTTGGTTGCCTTTATTTTTTGTTGTTTCTCTTTGTTGGTTTGTCATCCTTTCTTTGTTGCTATTGGCACAAGTGGTTCTTCCCATTTTTAGGTGTCCACACCATTACTCTCCTTATTTTTGAAATATTCTATGAAAGAGCATTACCTACCCACTCCTCCTACCATTAATGTCAGATGCTCCATATTGCATGATCCCCCATTAGGATCACTACAAAATCTCTTGTGAGTTGCTCCTCAAGTGTGTGTATCACCCTTAACATTTATGGGGCACCCCAAATTCAAAATTTTCATTGATGATCATGCTAAAAGGAGTGGCTTATAAATACCTCCCTCCTAATTTGGGCCAACACTTAAACGCCTAAGAGATTTCAAGAGCATTGAGTGACTGAGCAAAACATCTTGAGCAATGAAAATTTAGCCAAGAAAATTGAGAAATAATTATGAGGATTGTGAAAAAAAAGTGATATCCATTATTTCCCTTGAGAAAAGAGAGTAATTTTGGAAATAAATCATAAGATGGAAACTTATACATCCGAATCTAGTAGTAGAAAGCATCTGAGGAAGTAGAGAACCTGTGAGTCAAGTGATCATCGTAACCTTCCCTCATAGTATGCAGTAAGAAAATCACATGCTTTTGTTTTTACTCAGCTAAGGCCTAAAGTTCCAAATGTCAAAAGTGTCGTTAAGGGGCATTGCAGGGACCCTTCACTGGTATTAGATTATGCAAATGGGATCTTCGATCCCAAATTGGAAAAGAACCCAAAGAGATTGAGGGAGGGTGCCCACACTTGAAGGATCGAAAAGGTTCAAAGAAACAACTATGAGTCATTTGGGTATAAGATTTAGAAATCCGCATTGGCCCAATACATGGTGTCCCTTGTGCACCCATGCCCAGAGATTGTTTCCTTATACACAAATAGATACGATGCTAGAACTAGCATTATTAAAGGCATTAACCACATAAAAGTGGATGTTAGTGCCAATGCAATAAGGGAGATGCCCTGACTCCCAATTGACCCCAATGCCAAAATTTAAAGTATGGATAGCTTAAAAAAAATTTGGGATACCTAGGTCCATAAGATGGAGTTAATCAATTTAGTCCTTAAGAGAAAGTACATCGAATTGCCTCCTCTGCCCATCACTCTCATGAGCTTTGTGATGTAGGACATGAAAGATGCCCTTTCTATGTTGGCATTTATCTTTGGGATGGTATCGAATGCTCACATTGTCAATTTCTAATTGGGGGTAGTCTTCCTTTTGAGGACTATGAGCAAGGAAAAGCTTTATAGGATGGACTTGGTAGATGCCATCGTTGTCACCATACACAATGAGTTGATGAACTTTTCAACATTGAATACCTTTAAGTATTCTTCCTTCCTTCTCCACTTGATCCTGTAACAGAACTCTTGGTTCTTATTTTCATATTTCACCTTCAACTCCATTGAAACAAGTACCCATCCTAACACAGTGATTCCCATCTCCATGTGGAACCACATCCTATCAACCACGTAGGACTACTATGAATTTTTAGAGTCCTTGTCCCAGGTCTTGATTGACCTCAACCAAGAGGCCATCACCTTTAAAATGATGGATAGCCAAAGGTCATGGCTAATTAGTAAAATACTTTTGGTCGACTAGTTCTTTGGGGGCCATTTCACCTTCATTTGAGTACATGGAATCAAGGAGGATCCATTCTGGCTCCTATGCTTGCTCATAAATAGGACCCTAGCCTTAGAGCTGGCTCACCAGCTCGATGTAGTTGACTCAGTATATGATGTGGGCTATAAGAAGGCCCTATATGATGTCCCCTTCTCAAAAGGGGGCATCATAGTGGTAAAGAGGTTGAAAGAGTGCCTCCTTGCACTCAATTTTACAAAGCTTGGCCTCAACCAAATCGATGACATATAGAACTATGATGCGGTTGGTCATATAGCCACTTTGTATACTATCACCCCATTCAATCATGAACCCTATCTATACCTCAAATAGTGAAAGTCACCGATGGAGGACAATATCAAGTATTATGTGGATATGTCCAAGATCTCATTAAACACTCACAAGTTATGGGAGTCCTTTTATGTTTTAGTTTGTTAGTTTAACCCCACAAATAAATTGATAAAAGGATTGAGGGCACAACTCACCCAAAGGGACTAGAGCTAGGAGAAAATGTATGCCGATTAGAAATATAGGCAAAAAATCAACAATCCATGACTGAATTTTGAAGATGTGGATATAGACAAGACATTGAAAACCTCTGGGATGAGCACCATGAGGAAGAGGCTCTAGAAAAAGAAGAGTTCTCAATCGAATGAGAGGAAGAAGAAGACACCCCAAGAAAAGAAGAGGAAGACAACCCTCTGAAGAAGGAAGAGGAAGTTCTCATGGTTTAGAGGCTTTCAACTTGGCCATAACCTCTTTATCCATATTTGACTTCCCTATAACAATAGTAGTTCACTTTTGGGCATCTCAAGGCGGGGTCATCTCAGCCCTGTTTTGGGATGCAAGCCTCTAGTTCTCCCCTCAAGACCTTGTAAAATAAGATACACTTTTCTCAACCCCTTCTTTCCACTTCAACTTCATTCTTCACTCCCTCTTCCCCATCCATGATTTCCACTAAGCTTTCACTACTCTCCACTATCACCTCACTCATGCCACTTTCCTCTATGCAGTTGATCACCTCACTTGTGTCATTTCTCACTCCTCCACCCTCATCCACTTCATCAACATCCATTATGGTGTAATCACCTTCCACCCCACTTCATGGCCTCCCACCTTTCTCTCCTTCCACCCTAACCCATCACCTGCTCATCTCCAAAGGAAAAAGATCCACTGCTTCATAGTAGCAAGTGACCACTCTTTTTAGGATACCACAAGGAGTCCCCTTCACAAGGGAAAATATTCAATCACAGGATTAGTTTCATTAGAAGATTAAGTCTTCTAGAAAATCTCGAGAGGCCTAGGTGGATAAAAAAGAGGAAAATAGGCCAAGACCCTAATAGTGCCTCACATGCAATCATTTTTTGACCTAGCACAACAATCTTTAATGATTGCACACATGGCACCCCAAGTATTCAAGCCCCAAGAATAGATGCAGTCGAGGGACTACTCAATACACATCATCAACCTCAACCTTAGCTAGGCCTAGCCTACTGACAAGGTTGAATTAAGGGAGGAAACACAAAATTCCATCACCATGGACTATATCAAAGTAGGCCATCAGTTGGAGAAGACAAAGCTAGAACTTGCAAGGGTAAAATTATTGTTGACCACCTAAACTAAGGCCAATGCCAAAGACATAGAGCTCACAAAAATGAGGTATGATCTACATATCCATATCACTAATGAGAGCTTCCAAGAAAAAGCCAATCAAAGGGCCCAAATACAGATCCAAGATGTAGAGCTAAAGACCAAAATAGATGGCCTAAAAAAGGAGAAGCAGAATGCATAGAACAAGCTGCGTGAGAAAGAATTAGAACTCATGCAAACCTATAAGAATCTCTTGGATTCTACAAGTGTGAAAAAATAATTATAGTAGCAGATGCATCAAGAATCCTTGGCCAAGAACCAAGAGATCCTTCAATTGAAAAATGACCTTGTCATCCACTCCTAGACCATTGGGATCCTCCCCATGGTCCAATAGTTGTATATATCTTATTGGGAGAGAATAAAGAATATGGTCGCTAACTTAAAGCTAGCACTCGAGATCATTATGGACTTGTAGCAACTGAATTCCCATGTAAGCATGTCTTTAGATCAGGTCCTTGCCTTCATGTCCCCTAAGGTTCATGACTCACATCTCCTTGTATAGAATATTTAAAGCATAATGGATAGGACACTACAAGCAGCAAGGGTGTCTGATCAAAGGCAAGCGGTGGTGAAGGTAATCAAGTTTCTAAGATGTAACAAGGTAGTAACAAAATGCAAGGCATTTCTCAATGCCTTAGAGAATGTAGTCCATGATATGAATGGGCACATTGAATAGTTGGTCCAATTGGGACTCCCTTATCCATTCCTTGCAGACAACACCATCCTCCTAGAGGACAATATAAAAGAGATGATGGAAAAGAAGGAGAATGACCAAACCATTTTTGTGGCTCTCGGTCAAGTATCGAGTGTCTTTAAGGTGGAGACCATTTTTTATCCTCTTGCCTAGCTAGAGCTCTAGATGCTGGCAGTAGTCCAAGGCCTAAGCATAATCTCTTTTAAGGAGATCATTGACCAGGATAGAGCCTTTGAGGCTCTAAAGAAAAGACCCAATTGAATGAGGAAGAGTGGATTCCTGTTAAGGCTGCTCTTCAAAACTTGTATGTTTTGTGGGATTCACCCTTTTTGCATTTTGATTTGACTAGTTTGTAAAACCATAATTTTGTGTTCTTCCATCTGCAGGTGGATTCCCTTGCAAATCACTAGGAACTGTGGATCATAATATATTTTTTTAAGTAATCAGCTTTTGGTCTCAGACATGCTCGACAAAATTCAATAGTTGTGCTTTGATCTTCTCTTTTCCCAACATCCCCTTTATATTTTTAGTTAAGTCTTGGCTTCCTTCCCTAGCTACCACATGGCATCCCAGTGCTCATTTATCAAGAAGAGGTTTTCAACTTCCCAGAAGAAGCACTAGCCTTCCATGTGGCATCCCAATGCTTATTTATCATGAAGAGGTTCTTGACTTCCTGGGAGAAGTGCCAGCCTTTCACATGGTAATTGGGTGCTCATCCAATGTAGATTCTTTTGTCAAGATTTCGAGCAGTACCATTAGTTGGGGAAGTAATAGGTAGGGCCCACTGTGTAGTTACAAAGAGGAATGTGGACTTTCCACATGGCAACCCCATGCTCATTTTTTGTAAATGAATGTTTAGCTTTTCCAAGAGTACTGTCAACTCACCATGTGGCATCACGATGCTCCTCGAGAGTAAAAATTCTTTTGTTAGGGATTAGGGTCATGCCATTGGCTAGCAAATTTAGAAAGGGGACCCACCATGCAGTTATATAAAGAGGAAGCAAACCTTTAATGTGGAAACACAATTTTTAGTCGAGGTGAGTTTCTTTTTTTAGAGCTAGAAGTTAGTACCATTGGTTGAAGCAAATGCCCCCCCATTTTCAACAACATTCTAAATGTAGTTTCAAAGACAAACATGTGGCATCATGATGTTTATTCTAAGTGTCATGGGCATCATATGGGCATCACTTTTATGCCATATCTGGGATTCTAAATAACAACTATACTCATGATTTAAGCTCCTCATTTAGTTGCAATGAACTCATCATGAATGCAAGTGCCTATTTCTAGGTGTAGCTTCTTCATGAGACCACTGTGTCTATATATTAAGAGCTCATTACTTTTACAAATGGCTGGTTTTTAGATAGTTGTTTTGGTACTAGAGCAGCCATTGTAATAATTTTTAATTCTAAAATAGAATTAGTAGGTAATTTTGTTTTTCATTTTAAGACCTTAGCAGGTGCCCCTCACGAGAAAGGATTGTATTGTATATTGTGTCATTGGCCTTTTGTATGGTTATTTTATAACCAAAATTGAAGATGTGATGTTTTATGTTAAACCAAGTGAATATTTATCATTGTTTGTTATTTCCATTTCTCTGCTTCTATAGTATAGATTCTTATTTATGTTATAGGCTTTAATTGATGCAAATGCTCTTTTAATAGTATGTAATGTCCAAATATTCAAGCTATTTTATGTGATTATAGGTTAATACTTTAAAGATATCGGTGTATCACCTTAGTTAGTTTGTTTTATTTTTATCTATATTTTATTCTTATCCCTTTCCACCCCTAAATTAATTCAAAGAATCAGCTTTTAAAACCCTAGAGGTTGTTTTACAGATCACATTTGAATCCCACATCTGTTAAGCTTATCATAAAAGGTCGTTCACCTAGAGTGATAGTTTATGCATCAACACTTAGAAAATGATGAGATCATTTAGATAAATTGAAAAAATATAATGGAAATAATAATGGTCGAGCTAACCCATGCATCAAAGCATTTTTGACATAGTCTGTGTGGACCTCAAGGCAATGTAGTTTTGTTAAAAATGGGACTTTAAATGAGGGAATGAAATTGTTAAATTGTAAATGATCATGGTTAGATAATGTGTTCCCATCAAAAAATGTGGCAAACCACACCATTCAGAATAGGGTTTGTTGGGTCAATATTTTGTCGGCTAGCTAACTGGTGACCAAAATAGTTCTTATCACCACAGCATAGGGAGATGGGTCATCCTGGTGTGTAAGGGTTTACTACATCAACAAGGGGAAAATCTCTCCTCTCATCAAGGGGAGGTTCCCTATTAAATATGCAGAGGATATATACTATATAAGTAAGCAGAAAGTAAGACACAAGGGTGAGATAAACCATCCATCTCTCTTTTTTCAGAGATGATGCTGACAAACAGAGGAGAAATACTGGGTGATTGATGATGGCACTTCTCTTCTTTCAGAAGTAACATTCAACCAAGAGCTACATCCCTTCCTAGATAGTAGAAATCTTGGTGAAGCGATAGAAGGCACTTCTCTTCTTTCAGAAGTGCTTATTCTTGCAAACAACAAGAATCTTGATGGTAGGATTAGTAACAGGGTAACAGAGGTGTAGTAACAAGAAATCTAAGATGTAGCACAAAGTCTCCACCTTGTCTACTCTAGAGGGAGATACGAAGAACAATGGGGGCAAAAAGTTTTCCCAAGGTCCTTTACACAAAAATAGAAAATAAAAACACACACTGAAGACAACTATGACAGTGCAAAGTCTGAAAGTAGTTGGCTTCAGGACACCTTCCTTATCACCTCCACTAGTTTTACTTGTTAAATCAAATAAACAAGAATGCTTTCAGAAGACAAACATAAAAACAATCTCCTAAAGTAGCACAAGCTATAACAGCACAAAGTCTGCAAGTAACTTGCTTTCTCATTCAATCAAAGAAATATGAACTACAATCTAAGCTCAAAGTCTCAGTCATGCTTTTCAATTTGGGCAAAGTTTCACTTTTGGTAAGGGGAAGATCTCCCTTCAAATGATAACATAGATTACATTATATAGAGGCCTGAGGGAGGCTTGGCACTTTGTCCCATGGAGTGACCCATTCGGTGCATTCAATGCCTTAGATGCATTCTATGCTTGTCAAGAAGGGCCATGCTGGAACAGGGCAACTGCCTTGACTGTGGCATGTTGATTCATCTCTAGTGCCTCCTCTCGAGCCTAAATCTCTCATTCCATCACCTGCTTAGCCGTGCAACTATCTATTCTACCTTTATCTCATAGGGGAAAAATAGATGGCACTTTCAATGTTTGCAGGCCCCAAATATCTACTCGATGAACTACTTCACCTACTGGAATTAACTCTTGCTAAGTTTCCCTCTTTATCTCTTCCTTCTCTTGGTCCTGGCCTTAGGCTCTTTTAATGCATTTGGGTCCATGCTGTAAGACTACTAAAATCAATAGACACTTCATCATGACAAATTTGATGTTTGCAGACCTATCATTCTTCTTAGCAATTCTCCTGTGTCTTTCTTGCTTGTTATGGCCACTTTCTACTGTGACATGGGTGAGGACACATGGTGGCATTCACAACATCGAAATAGGCTTATCAGAAGAAGATTTGAAACTGTTAGAGGCTGGAGGCACAGATGCAAACACGTGGTAACATCTGTTGCACTGGGTTGGGACACGTGGTGAGTTATGTGCTTTGAGGCTTTATTCAAAATTATGTCTCAGCTTATGACACTTGGCAGCTTCCACTACCCTCTGAGGCTCAAACCTTTTCTAAATGGAACATGCCCTTCGATGTCTTCTAAGTAGCCTTCGAGCTTTGATTCTTCGGCGGGCTGTCGTCCCTTTCATTTCCTTCAGACAAAATGTCTGAAGGAATTCCTTCAGACAATTCATTCAAAGGAAACCTTTCCTTGGATCTATATGTGCCTTTGTATTATGAGTGCCCCTTTCCTTTGACATGTGGCACCTTCTGCACTTTGAACAATTGCCACGTGGCATCTTCCACAGGAATAGGTGAGGACACGTGGCATCTTTCATTGTTGACAGTTGGCAGCATCCACCTTCTCGGGCCTTTGCGACATCGTAGAAATGTTTAGGGCTTAGTCAGGCTCTTGTGGATGATGACACTTGTCAGCCTCCGCCGATCTATACAAGGGACACGTGGCGTGGTCCAAATACATTTTTTAGTCATGTGGATGCAGACACTTGGCATGTTCTGCTTCATTTAGTCACTCCTCCCCAGGCCCACCATGGTCTTTACTCAAAATAGTGAAGCTAAGGGAAGAGACTGCAGATATTGACACTTGGAGGTTCCCAACAAGATTCAAGAGGGACATGTGGCAATATATGCCAATTCACAGAAACAAAGTTTAGTGGGGCTCGACCATTGACACTTGGCAGCATCCGCCTGACTCTTTTTTTTGCATGTGCTTCTTTTCTTAAATAAGGCAACCTTTAAACCTTTGAACCCAGCAAATTAAACTGATTGAATGTTGAACCCATTAAATTGATGAACCAAAATGGTTCAAGGTTTAATGGTTCAAGCTTTTGAGACTTGTTAAGTGATCGGGGCCGCGGAACCTTGAAACGGTCAAACTTTGAACCTCTACCGAAGTGCTTAGCTCTTGTTGACGACGTTGAACCTCTGAACCCATTGAACTGAAAAGGTTCAAGGTTCAATGGTTCAATAGTTCAATCCTTGTTTTGATGCTTGCCGATAGACCCTTTGAACCGGTTGACCCTGCTAATCCTTTTACCAAAAAGTTGAGAAAATGACGAAATTGAATGTTCAGAACAAATTTTTGGAAAAGGGACGAACAATTTTGGCCATGCAGGACCAAAATAGTCATATATTGTCTAAAAAATGAGGATTCATTTTTCAGGGACAACAAGGTTAAAGACCACTAGTGAATAGGATGAAAAAATAAGCCAAGATTTTGTGGCTTTATATCTCTTGTGGAGATTTTAAGCCCTTTTTGAACCCTTTTTGGTTTTTAGGTTGTTTTTGGATTTTGGGATTTTTTACATGTCTTTGGAATAAGGTATTTACAATAATACTTTGATAAGTATAAAGTAACAAATTATCTCACCAAATGGTGAGGGCACAACTTAGGTTGCTCACAAAACAATAAAAGTAGGGCTTAAGTTGCTCACAAAAAGATGAGAACATGATTTAAGTTACTTAGAAAATAATGAGAGCATGGCTTAAATTGCTTGTAAAATGGTGAGAGCATGGAAAATGGGGTGGTTGAGATGATCTCAAAAATTTAGCTCTGCCTACATAGTTCAAACAAACCTCAAACCACTATATTTCACCCTACAATGGAAGATACTATGAATCAATAGCATGGTGGAAAATAGAAATGGAACAAAACAAAATAAATGGTACATGGTTTAACAAGATCTAGAAGATACATTTTTAGGAACTATCATGAAAATAAACCATGCACATGTGTGCTAAGATAATGTCTTCAAATATGTGTTGATGATGACCAAAGTTGCATTGTCTATGGAATCTACTTTACATTTTGGCATCTGAAACTATTTGCTTTAATAATGAAGCAAAATAAATATTACAACTGGTAATAATATGGGGGAATAAGTTTAAGATGGACTGAATCAATAAGAAGTGGGATGAAGGGAGGGTGTTTTTAGGCCATGCCCCCAAGTAGTGATCATCATAGACAATTTTCAATCAAATCAAGTGTAAAAATGCTTGAGATGCATAATATTCCTGGGATCATCTGGCTCTTCCCCATAAGGTGTAGCTAATATGTATTCTTCATATCCATAATTACTTGTGATGATGAATGGTCCCAACCAATTAGGCTCAAAATTTCCATTCCTTTCATGGGTATCATTGGTATTCTTTTGGTTCTCTTTCAGGATGAGTTCACAAAATTCAAAATATCTAGGTTTGATATACTTATTATAGCTACAACGCAACCTATTCTAATATGCCTAGAGATTGTTCAAAGTAGTTACTTATTTTTCATCAAGTAGTTATAATTTGTGTAGCTAAGAGACTTTGTACTCTCCTCATCAATGATATCCAACAATAAAATGTAAAAAAAGACAACTCGATCTCAATAGGGAAAGTAAATTCAATGCCATAAATTATTTTATATGGTGTGGCTCATGTTAGGCTTCATATATTTGTATGTAGGCCCAAAGGATAGGAAATAGTTGCAAATACCAATCATGGCCAAAATTATTAACAATATTTTTAAGGATTTGGACCTAGGTTTTGTTATATGCTTTATCTTGGCCATTGCTTTGAGGAAAATAGGTAGTGGAACAATGTTACTTGATATGGTACCTGACACAAAGGGATTTGACATCCTTATTTTTAAAAGAGTCATCATTGTCAAAAATGAGGTCAAAGAGAATGCCAAAGTGGAAAATAAGGTGATTTAGGATGAATTTAAAAATATTCTTACTAGTTACATAAGTGAGTGGAATGGTTTCAACCCACTTTGTAAAATATTTCATTATAGTGAGGATATGTTTATGACCATTTGAAGAAGCAAGATTGATTTTCCCTATGAGATCGAGTCCCCATGTTGAAAATGGTCATGGCATGGTGATTCGTTGAAGTGCTTGAGATGGTGCATGAATGATATTAGTGTGCTTCTAACAAGCCACACACTTTTTTACATAAGCACATGCATTGGCCTCCATAGTGGGCCAGTAATACCTTGTACATAGGAGCTTCTTGGCAAGGACCATTCTATTGGTGTGGGCCCTCCAAATCCCTTTGTGTACTTATTTAATCACTAATAGAGACTCTACCAAAGATAAACAACAAAGTATAGTTCCATCATATCCTCTACAATAGAGTGTAGCACCAATTATGGTATAATGAGAGGTATTATGAATGAAGGATTTTTATTTTTTATGAGAAAGGTTATAAGGGATAATATTATCATGAAGGTAGGTATATATATCAGAGTATCAAGGTGAGTTTTGACCAATAGTATCACATACCATTTCAAATTCATAATGTTCATGAGATGGCCTTAAAAGATGTTTAATAAGAAACTAGTAATCTAGAACATGATCTACAATTGCTATTAGTGAACCAATTGTTGCCATTGCATATGCGGTCATGTTGTTGGCCCTTGATATTTTTTCAAACTAGATGTGTTAAAAGTTCTGTTTAATATGGTCTACCATATTTTTACAAGGAATAAGTTTATCATCTTGGTCATGTATTGATCTATTACCTAGTTAATAAGTAGTTGAGAATCTCCATGAACATGTAATTTCTTGAATTCCATTGTATTTATAGATGAAACACTGTAATGAATGCTTCATATTCTTCTATATTGTTGGAGCAAGAAAAACCAATGTGAAATGATTTGATAATAATATCCCCCTATGACATTATGAATACAATACCAGCTCTGAATCCATGAGAAGTGTAGAAACCATCAAAGCAAAGAGTCTAGAGTTGAGACTCAAAATAATTGTCATCTAGAGTCAGGATTAACTCATCATGGAAATTGAAAATGAGTGGTTTGGTATATGATAAGGGTGCTTCAGCAAATTGATTTTCAAATGCTTTCTCCTTAATTGCCTTTTGATGTACATAGTTGATCTCAAATTTACTCAATATCCATGACCTATTTAACCAAATGACCAATTAAAGCCACCTTGGAAAGTAGGTATTTGAGTGGGTCCACTTTGGAAATGAAAATGGTCTTATTTTTTAGCATATAATGTTTCAACTTTTGGGCTATAAACATGATTTCTAAGTAGGATTTTTCAACTAAGTTGTAATTATGTTCATAGGTTACCAATGTGTATCTTAAGTAGTATATGACTCTTTCTTTCTCGTGATCATTATGTTGTGCCAAGAGTGCTCCCAAGGCATATTCAGTTGCTTAGATGTAGAGAAGTAACATTTTTATAGTTATTGGTGGGATTAGAATAGGTGGATTTTCCATATTTTATTTTAACTATTCAAAGGCTTATTAATATTAAACATTCCATGATAAAGTGATACCTTTATTCAAGGATGCAAGCTATAGATCTACTTCAGATTATAAGGTGGAGGAATTTCTATAATCTCCTTAACCTTGGAAAGATAGACTTTAATGCCCTTGCAAGAGATAATAAAATTTAGAAATTTATTGAAAGTAATGTCAAAAATACACTTTTTAGGGTTAAGCCTACTTTGTACTCATAAATACTTTCTAATATTATTTATAAGACATCAAAATGTCTTTCTCTAGTCTTGGATTTTTATAAAAGATTATCCACATAATCTTCAATAATATCATGCATCATGTCATGAAAAATGATAGTCATTGCATGTTGGTACCTAACCCCCATATTCTTAAGGCCAAATGGCATAAATTGATAACAAAATGTTCCCCATGGAGTGATGAATGATATCTTGTATTGGTATTCAAGTACTATTTTGATCTGATTATATCTAAATAATCCATCCATAAGAGATATCATCTCATACCCTACTATGGAATCTACAATCATATCAATGTTAGACAAAGGAAAGTCATCCTTTGGGCATACTCTATTGATATCTCTAAAATTGGTACATAATTAGATTCCTTGTGACTTTTTGGTGACTAGGAATATGTTTGATATCTATGCTAAATAGTCTATAGGATGGATACACCCTACCTCCAATAGTTTTTATAATTCTTTCATGATAAGTACAACTATGTGAGGGTGTATTTTTATTATCATTTGCTTGATTGGATTAGAATTAGGGTATATAACAAGGTGATGTACAACTAAATTAGGGTACAAGCCATACATATCTAAATAATACCAAGAAAAAATATCAAAAAACTCTTGAAGGAGGATAGTAAGAAGTTCATGTTCCTCTTTACTAAGGGATGCTCCAAGTTTGATCCATTTAGGATCAGAAGGTGTTCCAATATTGACTTTTTTGGTATCTTCTAAAAGTAGTGTGGAACCATCTTGTAGAATATTTGGCAGTGTGGTACATTAGTCTTCTTCATTTGGTGGCTCAACTAGCTTGTCAAGTTCACCCATATAGGAAGAATCTAAACCACTAAAGTTAGGCAAAGTTCACTTTACAAAGGTATGCGAGAATTCCAAAGCCAATTGATCAAATATTTTCTGATCCTCTAAATTGATTCTTGATTGGCATAAACTTCTAGGACTATAGGAGGCTTGAGATTCAATTGAAATAGGGTGAACTTCCTCATCCAATGGCACCTGAAATATGTTTTCACCTTGGGACTTGTCTTTGTCTTTACTTTTCACCTAGTCTAAAGCACCTCAATGAGGTTTTCACTTTGGGACCACAATGTTTGATCTTTTTTTTTCTTTGTGACTAAATAAATTCACCTATTCTTCAAAATAAGTATTAGGGTCCAATGTAATATCAAATCCCCACTTGTTTTTACCAAGTGTCAAATCATTTTTAAGGCCTAGGAATTCATAATTGCTTCATTATTGTGAAAATCATCCAATGGTATGTATGAGTCTTGTTGGTTCTAGTCGATCAATTGGGAATAAGAGAGGAAAAGAGGGGAATCGGATGGAACATAATTAATGATACATACGATATTAGGGTCAAATAGGTTAGCGTCATCCAACTCATTGTAAATGATATAGTATAACTTTATGTCACTATCGACATTATCACTTCTAGATGATAAATTAGTGTCACTCTCGAGATCTGAGGGGTCATCCCCACAAGGTTTATATCCAATATCTTGAGTTCTTTGGTGTTTGGCAATTGATATTGGCTCAATATGTCTTTGCTACTTTTCCTCCATGTGTTTGTCCTTATAGGCTTGACTATCCATTATCATGTTTGGGATATGATACTTTATGTTTTGGTAGTAGGTTTCAAAATCATCACTATTTAACCATGAATCATCATATCCCTTTATTTTATCTTGTTCTTATGAAGTAGTTTTGATGAAAATAATGGGTCCTTTTTTATGAGAACCATCCTTCATACACTGTTCCATTTTAGTAGTTTTTACTTTAGGTTTACCATCTTATTTAGGCATATTAAGAATCTTGGTTATATAGAAATCATTTCCAATCTTGTATTCCCCAAGGCAGTTGTCTTGAATAGTAAAATGATTGGATATTTCAGTAGGTAGTGCAAATGAAGTGGAGGCAGGAGTACTTGGATCCACATTATTAGACTTGGGTGGTTGATCAACTACATCCTTGTCATTTTTAGGGATAGATTATATGCTAATGTGATAGTTATAGCTTTCATAATCTACTTCCAAGTGTTTACAGAATTGGTACGGTTTTAGGTCACTAGGAATAGTAACTTTTAATTCAAAAGGGGGAAATTTGATACACTGATGGAGAGTAAAAGGTATGACATGTACTTCATGAATCTAAGGTCACCCAAGGAGCAAATTATATGATAATTCCAAGTCAATAACATGGAAAAAGGTATCATGAGTTAGAGTCCCAATGATAACAAGAGAATAAATGGTTCCCTAAGATTCCCACTTCTTATTATCATATGCCTTGATAGTGATGGTATTTAGCTAAAGAACTATTGTTGTGTAGCCCAAGTGTTTGACCAACTTCAAAGTTACAATATTTAGCCCTGAACCATTGTCTATGAGGACTCGTTTAATTTTTTGTTGAGAAATGATTACTTTTATATAAAGTGGGTTATTATGCAAAGATCCAAGGGATGACATATTAGTTTAATCAAAAGTAAGTTGTTGGTGCAGATCCAAATAACTTACAAGTTTTTAAAATTTATCAGGTGCAATGTCACTTGGGACCTTATATTGACTCAAAAGCTCATTTAATATTTTATTGTGGGCATTTAACGTATACAGAAGATCTAAAATATAAATTTGTGCCAAGTTTTTGTAGTTATTTCATAATATCATAAGGCTTATCATTAATAAGATCAATTGGCTTGGTTTTTTGAGGCAAAGGGCCTTGAATGTTATTTTTTTAGGAAGATGTTATAGAACCTTGAATGTTACCTTGGAGTGTCGAGTTGTGATTGTGCGACCTCAAATCAGCATGGG
Source organism: Torreya grandis (assembly GCA_037957365.1). NCBI lineage: Eukaryota > Viridiplantae > Streptophyta > Pinopsida > Cupressales > Taxaceae > Torreya > Torreya grandis. The sequence goes on from JARHVA010000008.1 coordinate 822,492, forward strand.
GTTATTGTAATCAGAAAGAGGTGAGTGAAGACCTAAAATGGTAACTCTCAGCTGTTGACTTGTATGAACACTAAGTAACACCAATAGAGGATTATTGACATATGAGGGATGAGGTTTCAAAATGGATGGTGATGAAAGTTGAGTATTATAAGTGATTGACTTCAGGTTGATCTTAATGGTAACTATATGCCCACTAGTAAGGTGACCTAAAATATTATCATAGTCATAAGGGACAAAATTATAGTTAACTTTATTAGAATGGGCAACCTGACTTTGATTCCAATTTTATTGTTGCTGATTATACCCTAATTTTGATTTTTACGAGGCCTATTCTAGTTTTAGTTGTTAGTTCGATGTTGACTCCAGATTTGATTGTTGTTGGAGCTATGTTGTGTAAAAGGGTTTTGATAAATACCTAAATTTTGATCGGATGTTGTGTCCATGTTATCCAACTTTATTTCACCACTTTCAATAAAATATTGGATAAGATGGTGATGATGCACACATCTATGAATAAAATAATGTTTAACCCCATTATAATCATAAAAGTCATTATCCTTATACCAATCAAGTTTAGGCTATTTTTTTGGAAATGGTTTTGGCACTAGCCAAGTGATCAACAACTAGCTTCTGGAATACCATCTCAATAGGCTCTCCAAGATTACTAAAAACTCTATTGTGATAATGACCTCTCTTTTAAGGGGGTATTTGTAAGTTAGAGGTTGATTAGGTGGGTTTGAATAAACAAGTGATGGTTGTTCCATTTACACATGTTGTGATTCAATTACCCCATATCTGGCAACATTTTATGTTCTTGTTGAATTATTTAATTTTCTTAGATGTACTTTCTTGCACTTGTGCAAGAGCTTATGTCTGAGCCTTGTTCTAAACTTGTTCTAAGAATAAATCTTGATTACCCCTTTGTTGATAAGGGATTTCTCAATCTGTATTCTCTTAGCAATGATCTCTTCAAATTTGTTAGCACAATGAAGTCTAATATTATAAGCAATGCCATATTACAGATTGATATTAAATTATATATCTTGTTGCTTATCACATATATTGTGTGGTAATTGAATATCCAATGCATGCCACTATCGTAAATATCTAGAAAATATTTCTCCTCCCCATTATCTAGCCTAACAAAAGTCAACCATAGTCAGCTCATGTTACACATTATAAGAGAAGCGTTGCATGAATTTCTCTGATAAGTCATCAAAATTATCAATGGAAATATTAGGTATACTAAGGAACCATTATAAGATGTGCCTAACCAAACTAGGAGGAAATAAGTGAAGTAGGTACACATTATTATACACAACCTCTTGACATGTGACAAATAACTCTTTTCGATGATCCTTTGGATCACCTTTCCCTTTATATTTATAAAATTTGGGCATATCAAAATAATGCACAAAAGGTATCTAAAGATAACGTATATCAAAGGGATAAGAGCATATGTCATCTAGTTTAAATTTATTATTCTAATTTCCTCCTTGAATAGCTGAAATTGCATTTTTAACCTCTTACAAATTTTGAAAAGTGGGACCAGAGTGAGAAGAAGTGGGTAAATTACCTTGACCTGGATAAAAAGGTGGTATAAAAAATTAGAGAATATATAATTGATTGGATCTACTAGGAATATTTATTCTTTGATTAGAGCTGTACTATTGATAAGGGACTTGTTGTTGATAAGACACTTGTTGAGTGCAACATTGATTTGGAGGGAACTAAATCCTGAATGGACGAATGGTTTGTTGGGTATTTAATGAATATTGATGAGATTGGAGAGGAATCTATTATTTATTCTTAGGAATATATCATGTAGGGAGAACCTCATATTGGTTAAATAGAACATGTTATTGTCTTGAAGATTCCCTTTGTTGAATAGAAGCAACAAGTGGTTGACTAATAGAAATACACTATTGATTAGACAATGTTTGTTGAGGATTGGTTGACACTTGTTAAAGTAGGGGATTATTTACCACCTATTGAGGTGGGGTATTGGTCAACACTTTTTGAACTAGTAGATTTTTACTTTCAATTTGTTGTTGCAGACTAGGTGTGGTCTCAATTTGTTTCTATGAAGTACTTGTAATGTTGGAAGAAAAAATCTACTGGGAATTTATAAGAATGTTTTATTGTGTTGTAGAGATAACTTGATGTGGGTTGAGGTATCATTTTTTATATTTATCCACCATATGCTGCAAACAATCCATGGGGATATTCAAATAAGGATTAGTTACTAAATTGATTTTAGATATAGGTGTGCTATATAAATATGCCACTGATGTCTTGTTGGAAGATGGCTCTGGATTAAATGTGGGATAATTTAAAAAATACGCTCATTGTGCAATCAAAGGATTTATCTTTATTAGTTATGGATTTTGAATATATAATGTCATAATGGAGTTAGTGAGAGTAGCTAAATCCCGATTAACTTGTTGGATTTGAGAGGCAATAAGTAGGCTTTGAGAAGACTAGTCAATGAGTTGACCCTTTCCATTGGTGGACACTGTAAGAGATTGATCAGAAGCTGGTATAAAAGTTTGATATTGGTTAGAAGTTACCTAATTGTCTAATAATGCAAGAGATTTTTATTTTAGGGATCTAACCAAATAGCGTAAATTATCTATGATAAATACATGGGAAATTTCCCCCCTATTTATAACAATCTAATAATATGTTTGTCCTTATTGTTGAAGAGTTGTGTAAATTGATCATGTCTATATTCAACACTATGTGGTGTATTTACATAGTAAATTGGATTAGATCTATATTATATATCAAATAGTATGTGTGTAAGGTATAATTGATATTGTCTTTGATTGACATTACGTGGTATGGCTGAAAGGTATGGGTTATGTTGTTCAAGTTTAGTATTAGATAGCATGTTGGCAAGGTATTGTTGATCTTCCTCGTCCTCTACATAGTGGTCATACCCATATGGGTTGTAAAAAAAATATTCATCAAATGAGGGGTTATATATAGCCTCATTGCATGTATACTTCAGCATGTCTAGGTTTATGATCTTCATTTTTAAAAAGTCTTAGATACTTGTAACTCATCTTAAATTGGTACATGAATTCACTTGTAATAACACTTGGGAATTTTTGAAGTAAGGTGTCTTGTTCGTGTGAAAATATCAATTGGAATACACCAATCAAAATCTACATCAATGTAAATGGTTTTAACAAGAAAGGCTATGTGGATTAAACATGTTTTCAAAAGGTGCACACAAGGTTTTAAATATAATGGTTTCGAATGTAAATGTTTAATGTTTAGATTTTATAAATATTTCAACTTGGACTTGATGTGAAAGTCTTTTGTTTTTGAAACTTAACTTTGTGAATGAAGAAAATAAACTTGACAGCTTAGAAGAACTATCAATGGTTAACTTTAGAAACTTGGGGGATTTGAAATTTGAAATGCATGAACACTAGAACAAATTTGGGTTTAGATAACATTGAATCAAGATTGAACTAGGCTTTGACCTTTGACCTCTTAAAAAGGGTTGACTTTTTATTGAATTTAGAAAAAGTTTACCTTGAGCTTTAGAAAAGAGCTAACTTTGGTTGACGTCAGAACATAGTTGATTTTAGGTGACCTTGGAATATTTTGACTAGAATTGGGATAAGATTGATGACATATTGACATGATTTGAATAAGAATTAAAATTTTGGTCTTGAATTGGTCTAAAGTTGTTACTGGGGTTGAAACTAGGCACTGATTGAACAAACAAAATAATGATGTGGTTTAGATAAGAAAGGTAATCACATGGATAATTTTTGACATGGATTTAATAACTTTTGACCCATAATTTTTGTAGAATAATGCCTTTTTATGTGAGTATGTATTACAATATGTTTGTAATTTGGAATTGGTTTGTTTTTTTTAGATTTATCTTTAAGTGTAAACAAGGTTTTGACACAACAATCAAGCATCAACACACATGCATTACAAATCAATTCTAATAACCAACACAGGTTTGTATCGCATTCATTTTATCATTTAAAAGACTTGCAATGGATATCGATGGTTTTTTAATCTCACACTTCTCTCAAAATGTCCATATGATTAATGAAATATTCAAAGGTTAATTTTGCACCCTTGCATCAATGAATGTTTCATAGTAAAAGGTCTTAAAAGTTTTCTTTATATTTCTAGATAGTCCTGATATATCTTACAGTACATAGGCATAAAAACTTGTCAATTAGACGTCAAGATTTAATAGTCCATTCACCAGAGGGTCTTTTCCCTTTGCAACCACTTCATTTATAATATTTTAGTGAAGTGATACAATAAAAATCAAGCTCTGAGGGACCTTATTTATAAGATATCACTATCGTAACCTTAATTTATATAGTCATTAGATAACATGGTTGGTATGAATGTCAGGGGAAGCAATCCTAGTCGTTGCACCCTAAAAACTTGTGAGAAGGTGACAAATTCCACCCTGAATAGTCAAAATAAAAAGGAAGGTCTTGTTTTTTTAATTCACAATATCCCCCCAAGATTCACAATATCCCCCCAAGAGAGCAAGTGAAGATCATAGTAGGCAAATATTTGGGCTAAAAACAAATAGGAACATTGCATTTTTGAGTCACCCAAAATAGGAGAGAATACACACAAATATCTTCACAAGACGCTCAAGGAATAAGAAACAAAATACAACATGCATGAAAGAAAAAAGCTTGGAAAGCAAACAAGTTTATTCTACAACCCAAATGAAATGTGAAATCTTTTTAAGCCCAAATCAAGATGCGTAGAAAAGAAATGTTCTTTGTTTAGATTATAAAACCTATTTTTTATGAAGGTCCTGCAACAGAAGTGGTTAGAATTATTGAAAAGGTGGTTTTGAAATAGCAAGGGAAATTGAAAAGAATTTGTTTTGGTCTTGGGTTTTTGACACAAAACAATTTCATTGTTCTACAAAATAATTTTGTTGAAGTTGTTTATAATTTCATAGTTTTGACCTATATAAAAAAAGTTAAAAATAACAAACAAATGATGTCATTTCTATTAACCATGATTTCACTAATCTTGACCATAATTTTGCTATTTTTGACCATAATTTTTCTATTATTGTCTATAATTTTATAGATTGGACCTGTACAGAACATAGTAAAAAAAGACTAGATAAATGATTTCATTATTGTTGACCATGATTTTATTAATGTTGATCATAATTTTTCTAATGTTTGTTGGGCCCCTATCTCATTAAGGAAAGGATTCATGCTAACACAACATACACCTAGGTGTGAAGGAATCATTTTGTGAAGTGGTTAGCCCTTTAGCATTTTGATGTCAGCTGGAGGGTGCAATGCATATCTTATGCTAGATGGTAGGTGGCTAAGTATCTCCTAATTTTTGGGGCATCTTCTAGGAATGGTGAGACTTGGTGACTGTAGCATAGAGTTTTCAAGGTTATGGATCTGGTGGTTATGATGACCAAGCTCCAACTCAGCACTCAGTGTGCACCTTCCACCCTGGTGAAGATGCTCCTAAAAGATATTTAAGGAGATACAAATCAGTTGAGGCAAGAGATGACATAAAATTATAATGGATCTCTGGAAAAATGAATCCTTAGTAGATAGTAATTTGATAGCCTTTAGACTTAGAAATAGTATGGAAGCCATGAAGGCTCCATTTGTAATCAACCAAGCTCATTTGTGAGTCTTTAGGTCGTCAAGTAGTAAAAGTTGAGCATATACTCTATTTTGAATGTTATGAACTCTATACTCTATTTTGAACTATAATTATTGATGAAGGTTATTGCATTAACACATAATGTGTTTGATTTGTGCATCTTTGGTATTGATAGTAGAATGAGTAATTTTTATAATGGTGTATTTCAATTATGCTAAGAAGTATTCATGCATGCTACTATTTCATGGTTTTAATGGAGTATCTGTAAAACTTCATGATGTCATCATAACTTTTTATAAAAGAAAACTAGTATAGGTTTTGTGCCAAGTATTCATATTCTTGTTAGGAGTGCATGTCTAACATGAGTAGTTTGAGTGGACATAGCCTTGGGACCCCTTAAACACCTAGATGACACCTGACTTAGTTCACGAAAAGTTTGCACCCATATGACACTAGGATTAGCCCACAAAAGGCTTGTACATATGGATGTACCTAATGATTTCTTTGAATTGATCAAATACACTAAATGAATCCTTGTGCCATAGCATGACTAGCCTAATGTGGGTCTCAGTCCCTTCTCAGCTACAATTTGGGTGAGTGCATAAAGCATGTGCCTTATGTGGATTGATGTCGACATAACTGAGTGTTCAAATGTTGAGCACAAAGGGAGTATCCCATGATTGTGCCTAGTTGTAATAAATTGAGAATTAACTAAGACAACTATGTGATCTTTTCTACAACATTTTGGTTATATTTCTAGGAGTTGTGTTGAAGTTTGTTATTACAATAGTACAATAGAATGATGTACAAAATTTCCCTTAAAAACATCGAGTGTTGGTTGCAATAGGTGAAAGATAGTTTGGAATTAAAGCATCCAACCTGTAATGGACAAAATCCAAGAAAATGGGTTTAGAATAACCTATATGATGCTTTATATGAGGTATTTTTATGTGAGTTACCTTAGCATGTGTATCAGTGGTTGGATGCATATTCAACCCATAAAAGAAGAAGCTATAGACAACGCTATGAGTAGATGGAGTGCCTAGAGAGGCTTGAGATCCTGGATGCTACTTGGACTAGAATAATAGATAAATGGTGTCAAGGAGATCTAATAGTTAAATACTTGAGTTTGTAATCTCAACATGCTTGTGCCCCAAGGAAGTAGAGTACCAATTTTTACATGACCCTAAAGGCACGTTTGTGAAGTAATTTGATGTAGAGTTCAAAAATCTAATGGTATATTATGGTTTTGAAACATTGGGGATGGAAGGCTAAAGTTATTTTGCATATGGACAACATAAAAGATGAGAAGGGGATGTGTAGGTGAGGTATGATAGAAGGGGATGATAAAATTGACACCTAAGAGCTTAGAAGATAGACCTATAATAAGAGACAACACTGACTGATAGAAGATCTAGAACCTAAAAGTAATGAGAGAACCCATAGCAAATGGGAAGGGCATGGGGAAGGATCTCTTGAAATACAATAGAATGAGGATGAGAGATATATTAAAGTTATGGATCAAGCTCATCATTTTTTAGGTATGGAATTCATTAGGTTATTACAATATTTGGTGACTATAGATATGCTTGACACACCTACCCCCTTGAACCTATAACACATGCTCATATACTGGATCCCCCACTTGAATAAAGTACAAAAGTAATAATTGAATCTACTAATGACTTAGATATAAGATGTTTTGTAGACTTGGAATGTAACTTTGTGATTGAATATATTATTCCATATAAGGGCTACTAAGGCCTAATTGAAAGGCGTAGCTACTTAAGTGTGACCCATGGATACTATGGTCAACCTGTAAGGATGTTTTTGAGATACGTGTTAGCATGATAGAATTCTTAAGGGTTAATAAAAGTATTATGGCTGACCTAAAATTTTATATTCATGAAGACACTATAAAGAGTGAAGACTGAAGTAATGATTTCTAGACTTGATGTGAATGAGTTGAGAGCACAAAACATAGAGACGAAGGAAAGAGATCAAAAGAACTATGCTCAGTGGATGGACTAAAGTATAAAGCAGATTGAGGATGAGAGAATAACCCTAGAGTGATCCAAAAGGGGGTGTTTGGATGCATTTCTTGTATGATAAATTTTGAGTGTGTATGCTGAGTTGAAAGAGAGGTGTTTTACATTGTTTCTCCATCAGCTTGAAAGGCAATCAAAGTTTTGGAGTTGTTGATTTCATAAGGTGTTGTGTGGGTGCTCAACATCTAGAATAAGTGGGTTATTTTTCATACTTAGGGGTGGGTGATCCTTATGAAGTGGGTGCTTCACTCAAAGGTCTCATGTTTGTGATCATCTTATAGGACAAGTAGTCCATGTGTTTTTATGCTTGATAGTGGGTTCTATTCCCCAAGAGGGTTTCCCATGTAGATCTTGTGTTATGTGTATGATCTTGCATCATATTTCTTATTCATTGTTATGAACATCCTATATGATTTCTGAATTATTATGCTCATTGATTATGAGTTTGAAAGGATTACAATTGAAGTTTAAAATATGTATGTCATCATAGGTTGTGAGATATACACCTTTACTAATGGATTCTTAGGATACCATCAAGTCCAAATTGAGGAGGAAGACAAGCCTATAACCACCTTTGTGACTGAATGGGTTTGTTTTGCATACAACGTGATGCCCTTTGGGATAAAGAATGCACTAGCTATGTTGTTTCAATTAGTGATCATTGTTTTCAAAGACTTCATTCACAAATTCCTCCATGTATACTTAGATGATTGGATAGTGTATGGCTAGTAAATGATCACTATGATAACTTGCACCTTATGTTTCAAAGGTGTAGGTAGTTAAAAATTTCATTGAACCTCAAGAAGTGTGTTTTTGAAACACCAGGGCACTTTACTTGAGTATGTCATTTGTAAGGATGGTTCACTCATTGACCCAATAAATATTGTAATCATCCTTTAGCGCCAGACCCCATCAATGTATAAAGATGTTTGCACATTTTTTGGACAATGTGGGTATTAAAAGAAGTTCATAAGGAACTATGACAAAATTATGGTACCGCTAGAAGAGATCTTGTGAAAGGATGGCCCATTCTATTAGGGAGAAGTACAAGAAAATGCTTTTGAGACCCTAAAGGTCAAACAAGAAAGTGTATTGATATTACAATTTATTGACTGGGAAACTACCTTCCATGTCCACATTGATGCCTTTGGTACTGTAATTAGTGCCATTATAGTACCACCAAATAAGAGAAAAATAGATCATCCCATTTCCTTCACAAGATGAAAACTAACCAAGGCAGAATAAAACTACACCACAACTAAGCACGAGGTGTTGGCCATGGTCTATGCCCTATAGAAGTTCTAAAAATATTTTTTGGTGACCCCCTTCATCTTTTTCATTGATCATGAGGCATTTAATTACCTGGTAAATAAGCCCATTTTACATGGGTGCATTTGTTGATAGATTGATATGCCTGACATGCAACTTTATAGGGTCTAGTGCATCCCCAAAGACTTGGTAGATATCATTGCATTTTTTACCTCTATATCTGCACCCCAGACCATGATGACTGAGTAGAAGCAACTCATAGTTTGTGCCACCCCTTTTCAACTCATTGATGGGGAATTGTACAAATTGAGTCATGATGAGGTCAAGTAACGATGTATCCTAGAGCATGAACGAGACTCAATACTATAAGAGGTGCATGAGGGAATTACAAGAAGCCATTGCATTGGAGACACTATAATACATAAAGTACTACAATCAAGATTGTGGTAGCCAATTCTATTTCATGATGTAAAAAAATTAACCAAAGCATGTGACATTTACCAGTGCATGGAGAAACCAAACCACTAGGATGCGATGTCTCTCATCCTCATCCTTTCATAGACACCATTTTAAAAATAGGCCATTGACTTTTTAGGGCCTATTTTTCTTGCTATGAGGTGCACATGCACATGATATATTATGGTTGTCACAAATTACTTCACCAAGTGAGATGAAGTAGCATTGACCAAAGATTATACAACCACCACAACAACAAGATTCATCTGGGAGAATATCATCAGTCACTATGGATGCCTACTTAATTTGATTAGTGACCATAGCATGCACTTCATCAACAAAAGCATTTAGATCCTACTAACTAAATATCTGTTGGTGTATCATAAAATGACACCTTACCATCGCTAAACAAATGGAACCATAGAGGCATTTAATAAAGTATTAGGGATATGCCTCACAAAAATATGTGACATTGGTCACAAAGATTGGGATGACCATGTATCAATAGTATTATGGGCCTATCACACTACATATAAGCACTTGAACAAGGCTACACCATTTCAACTAGTATTTGGTGCAAAGGTTGTTTTACTTATGGAATTCCTAGTGCCCTCATTTCACATCATGTGTATTGGTTAGATGGATAACCAATAGTATTTGAATGCACGCTTGGAAGACTTGGAGTGCCTGGATGAGACATGCACCCATGCACGGTGGAGCTAATAAATAGAAAAGGCATGCCAAAATCTATGGCATGATAATCACATCAAGCATAAGGTATTTATATAAGATTCACTAGTCTTGTTATATGACTCTAAGTACCTTAATCACCTAGGTAAGATATAGATTAGGTGGATGGGACCTTACATCATCTATAGTATATTGGAGACTACCTCATTTAAGTTGCACATGTTGAAGGGTGAAATGCTCCCTAGGCATTTCAATGACAATAAATTGAGGCTATATAATTGCTAGGATGGTGTTTGCACCATCAAACACTAACTTCTTGGTCATAATTCAATTACTTGGTTTTGACCATGATAAGATTTGGCACAAGACAAATCTTTCCTTATATTTATTTTATTTGTGTTGAGGGAATAAGCATGGCACTTTCAGGGCCATAGGAAAACTTTTCTAGTGTTTACATGCATAAATCCAATTGGGTGAGTCGAGCACGGTCACTTTTTAAGTGCCTAAGGCTAGATAACTAAGTTTTTGGGTGCATGAGGTTTTCTAGGTTTAAAATGTTGTGAGTACAAGTTGATGAAGGAAGGCACACACAATATTCATACATAAGTAATCAAGAAGAGATAATGAAGCACTAGAAGACCAATGCAGATATTTGTATGGGGTAGGGAAGCCCAAATCAAGAGACATAAAAGCATTGAGAAATTGACCAAGAAAGAGAGGTACACTTGTAAGGAAGTACAACACTAAGAAGAGATGGAATTGAGGATCCTGAATCATGTGCATATGAAGTGTTGCGCTGTGCCTAACTTGCCATAATAATGGTGAAGGTCATTCCATGTTGAACAAAGTACAAGAGGATGACTATCGAGATAGTTGTCACCCACCCAATGATCAATAGAAAATGACCATTTGAATCATCGATCATTTCATCAAATAAACCATTATCAAAGTTAATGCTATGGTGATAGGAGCACAAAGATCTATAATAAATGAGTAGTTGGTAGTGTATTTTAGCAAATTTCATGGGTTTAGTAGAGTTTAATAAATCCACATGATTTCATCCATTAATGAGGTAGCTAAAAATAAATTATAAATGGGTGGACAACAAATTTTAATAGGTTATTGACCTTTGTAATAATTCACAATAGAGCATAGAGCTGAAGCCATTAAAACTAGAGAATGCTACCAAATAAAACTAGTCATCCACAACCCCCCAAGTGAGAACGATTGAAAAATAAGAAGATTGAATTTTGATTTGAATTTAAAAGGAGGTGAGTGGAGAGAAACTAGAAGATAAATAGGGCAAAGGAGCTCTACAAAATTACTAGGCCACCATTAATGGTGTAGGAAGCTCGAGAGCCAAATACACAATCACATTTATAATGATTGTGAATAAGTGTCAAGCATGATTTCGAGCTTCAAGAAAATTAACTAGCTATACTTTAATAACAAAAGATTTATAATGGGAAAAAATAGCTTAAGCATAGGTCCGTTGTAGGCACAAAAGGATGAGAAGAAAGCAGAGGCGATGAAAGAAGTAACCATCACATAATGGGAGGTACCGATGGTGGAAGGCATAAGCATCGTAGAAGTAGACCTAAAAGCAAACACAAATCTTGATTATAAGGAGATGAAATTCCCCCTAGAGGTCATGGTGGGGGATAAGTGGGTGTCATTTGTGCACATGTGTAAGTTCAAAGATTAAAACCATTAGACAGGGATCAATATGCAAGAGCTAAACTATGAATGGATGGTGGACATGGGGAAGAATACAAAGGTGGATGACACACTCTTTGATGTCTCTATTAGAGACAAATTGGCAACCATGGGTGCCACATAAATGTTCAAGCTATCAATCTTTGGCAAGATGGAAGAGTTGGTACAGTCCTCCTCTCGTGAGTCCATGGTGACCAATTTTACTTCACAAGATGATGCATGAGGATCTCAGTGAGCATCGTAGAATCAAAAGACTACCTCACATAGGGGAATATGTCTATGAGATGATGGAGGATGAGGTATAGGTTGAATGGGTCACAAATCTCTTGGGTTACTACAAGTCAAGGTTTACATTCCCCATCAAGGACATTCAAGACCCTGACACAAGGGAAGAAGTAGACCTAGTTAGCTCTAAACTATGCCTTGATGGTAACTAGTCTGATATTAGCAAGACATTCTTGTGCATTTCCCACCATATGCTGCAAGGATTGAAATCAACATCTCCAAGTTCATTGCTAAGGATATTGTCAAGAATGCACAAGAGTACCATCAAGTGGGGGTATATGTTGATATTGATAGTGGTGGAGGAGACAGGTGTACCAAATGATGATGAATACCACATATGGGTATTCCCACCCAACCATAAGTCCCCTACAATGAATTATCAAGACTTCATCTAACCACCTAGATTCTCATAGAAGTATAAGACTTGGGTGCAAGGGTGGTGTGATGGGTACATAAAAGCCTTTGGGAAGGAGTGGTGCATCCATTAAGAACCTCCCCAATAGCTGGTGGGAATGGAAATATTCGTCATAATGCAATATTTTTGTATGGTGTGCCTAGAAATCATGGATGGGAACTTGTTAGGGTGGCTTTGGTTGCCTTACACTTTCTTGAAAAAGTATTTCATGGCAATGCTAAGGAGAATACCTAATCCATAATAGCTTGAGATCCTGATCAAGATAGAAGTAGGATGAGGTGGCAATTTGTGCACCATGGAGCCAAGGCCAACAAAGATGAGGAAGATGACACCAACTAGGATATACATCCACCCCTTCCATAGAGTGATAATCAATGGAAAGACCTTCAAAATATACTATAAAATGAAGTTGTGCAAGAAGGGAGGTGATCTTAGAAAGGATGATGATCATGCCCTCCTAATTGGTGATGAAGGGAAGGTTATGTCAAAGCTATAGGAGAATACTCTCTAAAAAAAATTGGGAGAGAAGCTTGAAGAAATCACAAAGTGCATCTAGTTGAAAATTGCCTCTGAAAAGATAATTGCATCCCTGCTCCAAAGAAGCACGTAACCTTCATGTCAGAGAGTGCTTTCTCTAGCAAGAAGCACAAGAAAAATACCAAGGGAACTATTGAATTACCTACTATAAATCTTGTGGATATTAAAAAAAAGGTGACCCTCATACCCATAATAGAGGAGGAAATTGAAGAAAATTGGGTAAGGACCTCTATCTTATAAGTTGAAGAAGGGGAAGAGGATCTAAGCATCAAGGATGTACAAGAAGCCCTGAAAAGTAGCACAACCACCATGCTTGAGGAAATAGAGGAGATGCCAAGCCCCTCATCCAATGAATAATCCTCCACACTGCCTCCACAAATAGAGGAGGAGAAAATAAGGGTTTGGAATAAGATGGGGTTGAGCAAGAAGGACATCGATAAGACATTGGTGCTTGAAGAGAAGCAGAGACTTGCTTGAGAAAAATAATTGGGAAAATAATAGAAAAGGGCCTTGAAGGTTATTTCAAGTGTAGGACCAATAGTTGAAATGGTTAGGAAAATGCCAAGTGTCTCCATTAGGAAGGGAAAATGCCAAGTTTCCCCATTAGGAAGGCAAAAGAATTTGCACAAAAGGCACACCCAATTGGTGAATGGGTGCCTAAAAAAAAGGAAAGCAATAATGGCACCTTAGAGAAATAAACAAAGACAATGGAGGAACCCTAGAAAAAATAAGGCAATGTTAGCACTGAAGGAATTTCCCTGGAGGTGAGTATTTAGAAACCTCAAGATGAAGAAATGGATGAGGGGGAGAAGTTCAAGGAATAAACCCTCAAGGATCAAACAAGTGAGTCCTATAAGGAGAGCGACGAAGAGAGCAGTGGTACCAATGAAGAGGAGGAAGTATAGACAAAAATGGCCATCATAGATAAGGATGACAAAAAACTAAATACAATGGAGAAGGCATAGGAGGGATGGGTGGATGAATAACTCTATATGTATGACACTATGCTCACCCAACCCACCATGACTAGGACATACAAACAACTCTCATTTATTCTAGACCACTACATGGATGATCCCCAATTTGAGGTGCCTAGGGAATCTACTTCAATCTTGGAAGAGCCTGATGAGGGGCAGGACTCCCTCCTTATTAACCCTTATGCCATGAATCTAGTCTAATCTAGGAATGCACTGATGAGGATGGATATAGAATTTGTGTGCTAAAACCTCATCAATGATAGCAAGGTTTATAAATTGAAAAAGCTCCACAAAAAATCCAAGTATGAATCACATGCCACCAAATTCAAGCTGTAACAACTCTATGAGTGCATAGATATGGTTGAACCATCTCTTCTGGTTAGCATCAATACTTCAAACATTTTGGAGGTCAAAAAAATATGTGTGTTGGTGTAGTAGATATTCCCAAGGTTAAAACTCAAGCTAGCATAAAAAGAAGAAGAGGATCCCAATGTTGTTCTGAAGAAAGAGATAGATAATAAGCTCAAAGAGGTAGAACACTTCTTTACTAAATTATATAAGGGTATGAATGCAACATATGCCATTTTATTGATATTCTCAAATGAAGCCTCAGTTATAGATGCATGCCTAAAGTAGGCAAAGGAAGAGAAGGATAAGTTGATGGCACAAGTGTACTTGGAAAGTAGGTCAGAGTGGGTGCAAATCAAGGGGAGCATTAATGTGCTCAGCAACCAAATCAAAGGTCAAGATCAAAACTTGGAATCACTCTTCCATAATCGATAAACTAAGGCCTATGAGCAAAGATAAATCTTAGATGGGAGTGTGGAAAGGCAAAATCCAATGTTGAGACCTTCCATAAGGAGCTGGAGAAAATGGATATGCTCACGCTCACTACTACATCTACTAAGATAGATAACCCTATTGAAGAAATCAATATCACTATTAAGGGATTTAAAGACTTTAGCACTGAACTTAAGGAGAATGCACCCAAGTTCTATGCTCCCAAGAGTTTGATATCCTAGTCTGAGGATGGAATAAAGATTTTGAATGGGGTAAATGTTGAGCCCCTATCTTGATAAGTAAAGGATTCATGCCAACACAACATCCACCTAGGCATGAAGGAATCATTTTGTGAAGTGTTTAGCCCTTTAACATTTTGGTGCTAGATAGAGGGTGCAACACATATACTGTGCCAGCTGGCATGCAGATAAATATATCTTAGTTTTTTGGGGCATCTTCTAGGATTGGTGAGACATGGTGACTGCATAGTAGAGTTCACAAGGTTATGAAGCCAGTGGTTATGATGACCAAGCTCTAGTTTAGCACTTGAGTTGAAAGTTATACACTAGTGAAGATGCTCCTAAAATCCATTTAAGGATCTTGAACCAGTTGAAATAGGAGATGATGGAGAATTGCATCGAAGCTATGGAAAAATTAATCCTTAGTAGATAGTACTTCAGTAGCCTTTAGACTTAGGAATAATATGGAAGCCATGAAGGCTCCATTTGTAAGCACCCAAGCTCATATGTGAGCCTCTAGCTAATTAAGTAGTAAAAGTTAAGAATATACTCTATCATGAATGTTATGAACTCTATACTCTATTTTGAACTATAATAAATGATGAAGGTTGTTGCATTAACACATAATGTGTTTGATTTGCGCATCTTTTGTATTGATAGTGGAATGAGTAATATTTATAATGTCATATTTAAATTATGTTAAGGAATGTTCATGCATGCTACTAGTTCATAGTTTTAGTGGAGCCCCTGTAAAATTTCATGACATCATCATAACTTTGTAAAAAAGTAAATGAGTATAGGTTCTACACCAAATATTCCTATCCTTGTTACGAGCATGTGCCTAACATGAGTAGTTTGAGTGGAAATAAATTTGTGACCCCTAAAGTGCCTAGATGACACCAAAGTTAGTCCACAAAAGGCTTCTGCTCATATGACACTAGGCTTAGCCAATGAAAGACATGCACCTATGAATCTACCTAATGCTTTCATTGAATTGATCAAGTCCACTAATGAATCCTCATGCCATGGCATGACTAACCTAATGTGGGTCCTAGTCCCTTCTCAGTTGCACTACAGGTGAGCACATAAGGCATGTGCCTTATGTATATTGATGCCAACACAACCTAGTGTTCAAATGTGGAGTGCAAAGGGAGTATCCCATGCTTGCACCTGGTTGTAATAAACTGAGAATAAAGTAAGACAACTATGTGATATTTTCTACAAAAATGTTGACCATGATTTTACTAAAGTTGTCTACAATTTCATAATTTTGACCTGCACAGAACAAAGTTAAAAAAGACTAGACAAATGATTTCACCATTATTGATCATGATTTCACTAATACTAACCATGATTTCATAAACATATATTTTGAATTAGCTATTTTGACCTGTACCAAAAATAGATAGATAACAGAGAATGATTTCACTATTACTAAAGATGATTTCACTATTCAACCCTACATATAGTTAAAAATACCAAATGATTTCACCACTACTAAGGATGATTTCATTGATAATTTTTTTTATTTTATTAAGAAGTTTGTCAAATTTGCTCTTATGCAGTAATGATTTTGCTATTTGGTTAGCGATAAAAATTAACATTTTTTGATGAAAAAGAAGTGAATTATTAGGTTAATTATGGTAATTAGAAGAATGAAAATGGTCTAAAATATATTTTGGGATGCATCATGTCCCACAAGATGTGCCATTATGTAAGAACAAGAATATAAAATAGGTTAGATCCTTTGTTAGTTACCAAAATAAAAAACAAAGTTGAAAAAACTATTAGCATATGGATTTTTATACCTTTGGTTTTATCTACATAGTTGTTAGTCAGCTTACTGAGGGTTGTTAAGGTCATTAGATAAAATATAGTTAATGTATTTTTTAATTATGATTTGATTTTTTACCTTAATGATGACCTAATTTCTCATTATATAATGTACCTCTTTTGTACTTTTTGGCCAATGAATTAGATAATCAGTTATTGAAGCTCTCTTTTGCTTTGTATTTTACTCTCATCTAATATTAGGGTTTTTATGTAATATACGATTTTTAGATATCTTAGAGTAATCCAACATGGTTTCATAACTCTGATCTAATGGCCATTTTTCCATTTTTGAAGATTCTTGGTGAGATTTTTCTTGCATGAATCTTATAGGCTTTCTTGATTTTTTAGTTTTCATAGCTTTGGTGGGATTTCATGAAAATCTATAGAAAATATATATCTAGTGTCTCAAATAACAAAATGGATATCACCATAAAATTTATAAGGTGTCAAACCCATAAGATCGGCTGTAAACATGACCTAGTTTCTTGATTGTCTATTTTGACCATTTTGGAGGGTTACAAGTATTTTTCAATGATTTCACATAAGTCTGTATAACTAGTGTCTCAAAATAAAAATATTTTTATAAATTTTTCTACGTTTTTTTAAATCCTTGATGGGTCTTTGGTGAATTTTCCATAGGCATTCTAGATCTAGAGTTTCTGAGCTTGGTGGAAAATTTATCCCTACATGATAAATTAGAATTTCAGGTCTTTGTTACACTTGGGAGAAGTTTGGGGTGCTATCATAGTCAAAACACCTAAAATTAGAGTTTATAGGTTCATCCATAGTCAAATATTTTGGCATCATATTTTTCAACTACTTACACAGTCAATCCATAACCCTAACATCAAGACTTTAGACTACATGCACAGTCTATAACCCTGACTTGGGGTATTTAGTTGATTGTGTAGCTCAAAACCCTGACATCAAGACTTTTAACCACTCCCTTAGTTTAAAACTCTAATGTGTCTATAATTTTTACTTCACCCACAGTCAATAATCCTGACACTATCAAAATTTGTTGCATCCTTGACACTATCATGACTCATCAAAAACATGACACTACCAGAACTCTTAAGAAGTCTGACAATTGTAGGTGGGAACTACAATTCTAATGAAAAAATATGACAGCTATATGGAAGGTAAAAAATAATTTTTTTGATGATGGTCTAGAGAGCATCAAATTTAACCTCTTGAAATGTGACACTGTTCATTTAAAAAATGAACATAATTTTTGGATGACATCACTCGCACATCAAACACATAAATCAAAAGTGAGAGGGGGAGAGCACCTATAATAATCCTTAGTCCCCTATTCATATAGTGTGATCACATGAAGGGAACACCCATCTTAGCCCTTAACCCCTGGTCATATAGAAATTAAGTCCTTGGTCATTTTCAACCCAAAAGTGCTTAACTTCTACTCTATGGAGGCATAAGTTTTTTTTGAGAAAATTGATTTACAATTTTTATCAATCTTTTTCTCCAAGGGGCCTCATGTTTTTTTTTGGAAATTGATTAAAATAAATTTGCCTCTATTTTTCACCCAAATTTTTCATGCAAGCTTGAAATTTTAAATGAGAATAACTTTTGATCGATAACTTAGATTTTAGTGGCATCTTCTTCAAAAGTACTTTTTTTTTGTTCTCTAAAAATTTATAATATTTTTGGGCTCTTTTAAAACTAAACATACACTCTTGGATGTATTATCAACTGAGTCTAATATCCCTATAGTTCTTTCATACTTATGCATAAATTTCTTAAGACACATTCTTGGATGTGCCTGACATCTATACGAGAGTGTTTGTATTTGAAACTTAAGAGGAGGTCACTCTGATAGTATAATGTGTAATGTGTGGTGTTGTGTACTTTTTTCTATATTTCTTCTCTACTTTATATAATAACCTTATTTATTACATCATGGATAGTTGGTTGTTTCCTCTTATATCATTCAACTATCATAAATGGAAAAATAACATGTTACTTTATCTAAGAAAACAAGGCTTCTATAGGATAGATACGAATAAGGAAACTGAACCTATAGTAGATACAGAGAAAAATAAATGATTTACAAGATGTGATCAAGCACATGATTATCTTAGTTTGTCTATTTCTCTTAAATTGTGTTTTCACATTGCATCTACTAAAACATTGAATAAATTATGGACCACACTAGAAAAACTCTTTAAAAAACAAGATGTGATGAGAGGTCATGAACTAAATAATGAGCTCATCAGTTTGATTCAAGCTCACTTTGACACACTAAAGGATTTCTTAACTAAGTTTAAATCTTTGAGGTTGTAATTAAATGAATGTGAAATTGATAAGAAGAACAACTTGTTTTGTCTATACTCTCCAAACTGGCTCCAAACTATTATGTGTTTGTGTTCACTTTCCATGCCATAAAAGGGCTCTTGGAGATACATAGAAGATTCCTTCTTTAGGTACCTTTGTTTCCAACTTAACTCAGGAGTAAGATAAGCTGATATAGATAGATACGGTGAAGTCTTCAAAATCTCATGCACTTTTTACTATAATTGTGTATAAAAATAATTGGCATGTGAAAGTTATCCTCAATTGTTCAATTATAATTGTGTTAATGTGAAACCTTCCACGTAAAAATAATGTATAAATATTTTTTATGGTCTTGAAAAATACTTATTGTGTTCATTTTTGTTGATAACTCAATTAATTTAATAATAAAAGGATTATGGAAACCCATTGACTATATTCATGACTACTTGAGCTTGTTGGTTTGCTTATTTTGAAATGATTTTAGGATCTTACCCTATTCTATGTTTAAACCTGCATCTATCCTTTTTGACTCAACTCATGTTGAGGGTGGTTATAATTATCCCCTTAAATGTTGATATGAATGCTAGTATTTGTTATGACTATTATCTTTTTATTTGTTTAAATATTGAAAAAAATACAATATGGACTTACACACTTTCTATGTACTAATAATTAATTTTGTCATAATCATTATTTTAATGCATAATTTATTGAATAGTTTGTGTAATTAGGTTAAGAGTAGACTATTCTTTTTTGGTTAATCTAGGTGTCAATGTTGGTTATAATTCAATGAATCTACTATTGAAATGCTCCATTGAAAAAAAAATCCAATACAAAATTACATACTCTCTATGTACTAATGCCCTATTCTAAGAGGTAGAATATAGGAGTGTGAGTTATGTCTCAATTAGTAATTCACATGGATTTCTGTAGGGTACTTTGAAAATATAATTTTTATTCCACATTCACTATACTCTCTATGTTAAAGCATGTAGGCATTGAAATAAAGTTTTATGTTTATGCATGATTCCCTTGATTTTGGTGTGTAAATACTTTTCATGTTAGTTCCCTCTTGATAACATAGTTAAGTTAATATGAAATGATTGGCATGTGAAAATTTTCCTCAGCTATTCAATGATAATTGTGATAATGTGAAACATGCCACATATTATTATTTCTTAGCTTTCAAAAAACAAGACTTCTCCACCTTACTAGTTTCTCCACCATGGATTGCATGACTTGAGCATGATTAAATAAGCATTCCTCCTTGTACATAAGCTCTTGTTGATATATGTTTCGCTCATTCAACTGTCTATTTCCAACATTTGCTTCTCAAACTCCAATATTATCTCCCTAGCACTCTTGAATTTGATAGGAGAAGGACAATTAGGAGGGATACTTGAGGTGATTACATTAATAATATGATCTTGATAAAAACTATATGAAGGAACACAATATCCATACTACTCAATAATGGGATTATACATACCAAATATGATTTCTTGATGCAGTAGGGCTACTTGACCAACTGATTCAACTCGGAGTCACCATTGGTGTTGATTGAAATGCCTCTAAAAGGCTGATTGATCAAAGAACACACCAAGAATCCTTCAACTCCTTGGAGAAATGGTCCCATTGATCATGCCAAAAATTGTTGATGCTTGGATTTGTACCTTTAAGGAGATGCTTAGCTCTCCTCATCCAAGTGGTAAAATAGAATCATCTCTCTTGATGTGGGTGACAATTCTAATGAGATGAATCTCTAGATTAGGGGATAGTTCCCCTTGATGCACCTTTAAACTCTTTCTTAACTAGCAACTATGTATGAAAAGTGAGAAAGAAAATAACTAAGAAGACAAGCAATGATGCACTAATATTTTATATCCTCTCACTTGACTGAAATCACTACTTGAAGATTAACAAAGTTTATTCACACAAGATCACAACTCTCTATACATTGTCACATCAATGTTTCACATGTTAGATTCAAGAAGGTATGTGACATTCAAGAGAGTAATAGACAATTCTAGGAAAGAATATAGTCTTAAACCACTTCTAAATGTCTTTACACTTATGAAAGAATACTAACAAGGACATGTAACAATACTCTTTCTACACATTAGTAGGCAATTGAAGATAACAGGTTAGGAAAGATAACCTTCACTAAACAAGAACAACACAATTTCGACCAATACATAATAATGCAACATGTGAGTGGAAAAAACTTATTTTATTTTTTCAAGAGTTATCAATATAAATCTAGCCAGGGTTTCACTATAACCAGTGGAGGATCCAAATGAATAGAAATAATACATATATATAGTTTTTTAGAAGAGAGGTCGAGTGAAATAAAATTCAAAAAATAATTATACATGTGTCAATTAGGAATAGGAATAGTTACTATCATTCTATAAGATACTTTTGACAATTATACCATTAGAATCAAGATGTATCAAACTATGTTTTTCTATAATTAGGCTCAATTGTTGGAAATTTGTTTTGACATTAGCTACTCTTTGCTAGCTTATTGAGCTATGAAATAGGGTGTAACAAATTGAACTATCAACTACCTATTTCTTCTTGCTATGCACAACTGTTCAAGATCTCACCATTTGTCATCTTTTCATTTGTCTTCAGGTTCTTGCTCTCTTGTTTGTAACTCTAATGGCTATTCCTTGCAGCTTGAAATTGATGTTATGCGGGTTGTCACTCCTCGAGTATTCTCTTTAAGCTTCTCATTTTTGAAATTATTTTCTTTTGGCTTTCCTACTCAGTATTTATGCCCTTTGGAATTCCCATGAACAAACATTGAAAGAAATGGACTTTGGCACCTTTTCAAATTTTTTGAAAGAATTCTTCAAACAATTTATCCAAAAGAATTCCTTTGTAATTTTTTCTAAGTGCCCTCCATAAAATTAAAGTGCCCTTTGGCTCTATGCAAACGTCCCTTCGAAAAAATGTAAGTGACCCTTTGGACTTCCTGAAGATACCCTTCAAAAAAGTGTCACATACCCTTTAGAAGATTGAAAATGATCCTTTCAGCTTTTCTATTTTGGTCCACTTTCTTTTCCCCAAAATAATCCTTCAGACTTTTTGATTTTGATGGTCTTCCCCTTTGAAAATAACATACCCTTTGACATTTTTTCAATGGTCTATTTTCCCGTGGACCCTTGAAAATGACACTTTGAAAAAGTTGCGATGGTCCTTCGAGAAGACTGAAATGGTCATTTGGAAAGAAATGGTCTTTCAGGAAAAATGTAAGGTACCCTTCAGAAGAAATGAAAGTGACCACTCGAAAGATTTGAAAGTGTCTTTTCTTGAAAAAGGTCCTTCAGAAAAGTTATCAGTGTCCTTTGGAAAACCTGTAGTTGTCTTTCAGACTTTTGGAAATAGTCCACTTAGCCTCAAATATACCCTTCAAAATATGAAACATACCCCTTAGAATTTTGGAAAAGGTCCACTTTCCCTTCAAAAATTTATGATTGTCCTTTCAAAAAAATGAAAGAGACCACTTTGTCTTCGGGAGATTTATTTCGAACAAATTGTCTGAAAGAATTCGTCACTTGGCCGAAAGAATACACTTAACAAAAAATGGCCTCGAACAAAAAGCCTAAAGTAATTCTTCAAATTCTTAAGACAAAAAACCTAAAATAATTTCTCAAAGGCTTGGTAAAGACCAAAAAGAACTTTCTAAAATAATTTAGATTGCACATTTGTTACGTGCTTATATAGAACACTTCTTGCATACTAGACTTGACCAAAAATATGAACTTAGGCGGCTAAATTTTTAGATAGGGGGTGACCAATTTTAACTTGAAAAGCCAAAATTTGGTCAACACTAATGAGTAGTTAGGGCATAATCATTCATTCAAAAAATAATTTATTGAATAATCTATGTAATTTGGATGAGATTAATCTTTTCTTTTTTGGTTAATCTGGGTGTCAATATTGGTTATACTAAAATAAAGCTTTTATTGAAATACTACGTCAAAAATAAATCCAATATAGAATTACACACTCTCTATGTATTAATGCCCTATTCTAGGAGGCAAATAATAGGAGTATGAGATATGTTTCAAGTAGTGATTGGAATGGATTAATATAGGGTAATTGGAAAGTAGAATTTATATTCCATGTTCACTTTATTTACTATGCCAATGCATGTAAAGTGTATACACATAATATTTTTAAACTTTATCAATTACTGATGTTTTCTCTCTTGTAGGAACTCATCAAACTTCAATCTTTCTGAGTGCATGCCTTAAAGGGTGCACTATGAAAGGGCTAGGAAGACCATTGGTGCTTTTCAAGATTATTATTCACTATACCACCACTTAAAACTAACATAAGTACCTCTTATACATTTCTCTAAGCTTTAAAACCTTCGTTACATGCTCCTCTAAGTAATTCACTACCTCAAATAGGCCCTACTTAAACCAAACCTCTTTTTACCATTATAGAAACACAATCAAAATGGTCAACCTTGTTATAATAATTGAGCACGTTATGGGACTAAGTCAACATAACCAACTTTATTCAAGACCTAATTACTCTATTTCTTGATTAACTAGGTCGACTGGGCTGACTGTGTCGACTAAAATTTTGGAATGGTTTAGGGTTAGATCTAGATATATAAAAACACCTCTTTCACCCCATTTACAATATAGAGAATCATTCATTTATGCTTATTTAAGATTTGTTCTTCCACCATTCTACTTTAGGAGTCATTTCTTAGGGTTTCATACTTCCTTTGGGAGAAGAATCTTATCTTGTGGAAATGTATTGGATGTATATGATAAGTCTTATAGCCTAGAGCTGACCTATCTTTATGATCCTTATGAAACATAAGAACCTCTTACAAATTACCATTGGCCAAAGGAGAGATTGAGCCTTAATAGGTTTATCTTTAAGGTAAGTATTCCTGACTCTTATTCCTCTATTTTGGTAGATAGAATTACATAAGTAATGGCTTATGAATTCATTTATCTCTCCATGATTATAATTACCTATACACTAACTTGAGTAGATTTATTCTTTATATGTTTATTATCCCCCATTTGTGTTACAAGATTTGGTGAGCACTAGTTTAGATTTACTTTACTTTGTTACTAACCATATGACCTAGCTAAGTTCATTGTGTGGTATTACTCGACTAGAGGCTTTGGAACTCTCTCTAGTGATATTGTATGTTAAGAGACCCCTTAGTTAGGTCTATCAGATTCATATTTGTCATGGCCTTGATTATTTAAATGTACCAACAAGCAGAATGACTAATTTAATTTCTCTTCTCTAAGATAGGATTGATTTATAAATTAACTTCACTTTCTCTTTATACATTTCAATGAATCCAATTTGAAATCAACCCTTGTAGTTTTTATTTCATGCTTTCATTTAGTTTCATTTCTTATCCATTGCATTATCATATCATTGGATCTAATCTATCGACTTAGTCTAACATCATGTGCTTAGGATTAACACACATTCGATCTAATTAACTATGTTTGGCTTTGTGCAGGTCATCTTCAATTACATATAATTAGATCGATCTGATCAACTTAGTTTACTTTTTGCATATAGGTTTTAAGACACAGTCGACTCTTTTATCAAGTTAAAAATCTTTATCTTAATGACAGTATAAAAATAATAATTCAACATTATTAAATCATCAAGTTCATTCTAACCAACTTAATAATTTCTTTTCTTAATTTTAGTCATATTTTTTACTATTTTCAATTCTTTAAAATTGTCACCATATAGTAAACTAAGTCGATTAGATCAATTTAGTTATATAGTTACTTCTTATCCCAGAGACTCAGTCAAATGTGTTTCTTTGGCCTTTTCTTCAATAGGTAGTATCAATCAAGTCAATTGTGTTCTATTCTATTTGCATACTTAATCAACCTAATTGACTTAGTACTTTTCAAGCAAAAGAATTAACTCACATTGTTATTAATTAATTCATCTTTTATTTTGTTTCTTGCTTGAGTATTACACATTTTATAAATAGGAAAGTTCAATTTATTGATTTATTCACATTGGTTTTTATTTATTCACACACTTCTAAATCACAAAATATCAAAAAGTATTAAACAATTCTACCCAAGATCTACCTAATTAGATTTCATCACCAAAGGAGAAACTACCTCAGTTTTTTAGCTGAGTACAAATATGTGGTTGACAATATATATTGGTAAAGCACCCAATACCCTTATCGATATAGGATTATGAAGTGAGGGGGTACACCCCAATACCAAGCCAATACCATCACTAATACAAATAGATTTCAACCTTAACAACATAAAACCAACTTTATCTTACCTCTTTATAGTTCTTTTGTAAAGACAAATGCCCTATCATATTTATTTTTAAAGTTATAATTTAAAACATTTAAGAATGACTGCATAAATTAGCATTTCTATTTTTATCATCGTTACTTTTTTTTTGTCAATTATATGTTAGATTGGTCAGCGTTGATATAAGGTATGTGCTATGTGATCAAATAGGTCAACCCATTTTCCTTTGTGTTTATCTAAATTTCTTTGTTAATTAACACTAGATTATCTAGAGTCATAACTATTAAAACCTATTTTTACCCCCAAAACATAGTCAACCCACTCGACCGTGTCTCCTTAAGTTTTTCTTTCTACAAAACACAATCATCTTGTTTGACCCAATATCTCATAGGTTGGTCTTTTCACCCTTCTACATGACACAATAGTCTTGTTTGACCTAATATCTCATAGGTTGGTCTTCAGTGCTTCCCCATAGAACACAGTCGACCCATTCGACTATGTCATTTCATGGATATTATGTTGGTCCTCCATCCAAACTTAGTTGACTTGATCGATCTAGTACCACTTTGTTAATTCAATTCTTTGTCCTGAATTCCTACTTAGCTGATCAAGTTTAATATATGGTTGACTTTGCTCCAATACTTCACCTTTTCTCCTTAATCTTAGATCCTCATTCCAAACATCATGAAATCTCCTATTAGAATATTTTGGATAACCTTGATCCATCTAGATGATACCTGGGATATTTTTTTCTTCCTACCTTTGTTACCCAAGAGGATACTCACTCTTGGTGCACTTTATCTCACCCTTCATCTTTCGACTGCAATATGGTTCAAATTACCCAAAATGATGACACCAATAGATTAGATCCATTTCACACTTCTCAAGACATTTATCTCTCCAAATTACCTATTTACACTATAGCAGTAATTAACACAAGCTTAAATAATAACCCTATAGGAAATATTTTAAATATGAATAACCCTCTACCTAACAATCCTATACGCAACAACCCATCCCTTAATACCAATATATGGAATGTTCCTCCTAATAACCCCAACAATCCACCTTTCAACACTAATAATCTAAATCCACCAATTGACACCACTCAAATTCTTACATAAATAGTTTAACAAATGAATTTTATGCAAACATCCAATACTTCTCAAATGATGCAAATGCAACATCATTTTTTAAACATGACTAATCAATCTCCTATTCTCCTATCTCAAAATAACCAAAATTTTATCCCTCTACCTCTTACAGATACCATGGGAAATATCATTCCTTAATCCGTTGTGAATAACAAGATGCTTCAAAATATTCAAAATGAACCTTTAGTTCCCTTCATTGTCTCTATTGATATTGGAAATATCTCTCAAAATATTAAATATGATGGGACTAAAGACCCTACATCTTTTCTTAAACCATTCAATAATCTTTACAAAGAGTGGATTCAAACAAATACCTTTGCTACCACCAAATTTATAGTAAATATATTTAAAGATGATGTATTAAAATGGTATAATTAACTCCCTCAATATTACATATGGAAACTAAAAGATTTAGTCAATATCTAGTAAAATAATTTCAACAAAATCATCTTTCTAAAAATTATCTTTGTCACTTTATCAATGTTAAACAATCCCATTATGAATTAGCTCATGACTTCATTAAACTATGAAAATATTTGGCTCACAAATTCAATCATAATCTGACTAATGATGACTTGTTTAACCTCTTTATAAATACCTTAACACCTTCCCTTTAATATAAGGTTCAAAAGTTTTCTCCACAAACTCTAAATGATGTAATTGATTAAGCTAAAAGACAAGTCTTTATTATGAAACAATTTGAGCCTAACCATAAATCCATCAAGGGATCTTTCTAATATTACACTAATGGATTACTAGCAATCTTACTCAAACAAAAATAGAATTAGTCAAAGTGGATAACCCCCAAACTTCTCATACACCATTAACAGTTCAACAAATGAATCAATTATTATCTCCTTCTAAACCTTTCACCTATAATAATTCACCTACATGGTATGATCCTAACACATTTTAATGGTTTCACGCTGATGTATATCATTCTCATCAAACATATCTTTGGATCCTCAAATTTGATGTTTCTTTTATGTTAGGAGATACATTCAACCATGATGCTATGATCAAAATACATCATCATAATTATGTCAAATCCTCTTAAAGGAAATAAGCTACCAAGCCTTCATCATCTAAACCTCAAAAAAAAAATTAATTTCTAACTCACAACATTCAAATGAAGACATATGTGTAATTGACATTGATTATGACTAATATTATACCAATTCTCAATATGTGAACACAACCAAAGTCAATTATAGACATAAACCTACCCACAAATATCCTATCACTGAGCCTAAAAAAACATCAATTGAAGAACAAATTCTTAAAGATACCACAACTACCACTACCATACCTTCTGAACCAAATGAGGAAACACTCCCACAACTAGAAACTAAATTTACTTCTCTTATTATTACAAAAAACATTGTACCTCACAAACCTCATGTTGGTTCTTCATCTTGTAAATCACAATGGAATTTCATGGAAGAACTTAATTCAATGCCTTGTAAAATACCCCTCATGGAGTTAGTTCATACTTCTTCATATCATCATAAATTTTTAATGTAAAAATTACAAGAAATTCAAAAACCACCATCCCTTGCTGTATAAAAACCTCTTAAAGACCCTTCACCTATAGAAGTGCATACTATCAAAACTATTTGTAACTCTTCTAAACATTCTATAGAATGTATTGAATAAGACATGATTAATGATGAAATTCTTTTCAAGTTGATGATCTACTACTCTTCATTAAAATTACAGTTAATAACACTTTTATCTAAAAATTCTTAGTAGATGAAGGATTGGGAATTGATGTTACCTCTATAGACACCTAAATCTGGCCACCGATAACCTCCAACCAAGCTTTTGGCTAATTTACACTTAAAATGCACAAGTTGACCTAAAACCACTAAAACATGCTAAATGATGTGAAACTGACATATTCAAGTGCCAATTTTGGCCAGGGTATCCCTAAATGGGGCAATACAATTTATGG
Source organism: Torreya grandis (assembly GCA_037957365.1). Lineage (NCBI taxonomy): Eukaryota > Viridiplantae > Streptophyta > Pinopsida > Cupressales > Taxaceae > Torreya > Torreya grandis. The sequence continues at coordinate 851,082 of JARHVA010000008.1, forward strand.
GCCAGATAATTTTGAATAGATCATTCCGAGTCAAAATGCCAATTTTGCACTTAGGTGCTTTGGATTGTTCTTTCCTAAAAAATCTATTGCACAAGATGCATGTCTTTATTATTTATTGTTAGTAACATCCTAAATGGGATAACGATTCCACAGCATCTAATATTAACTTCTAATTCTAATCTAGTCAAATTTTGGACCAATAACAAGGCATTTTGATCAATTTGAGTAATTTGTGCACAAAGTGCTTAATCATACTTAGGAGCTAATTAACCTAAATCAAGGCATAATTAAGAATTCCATGGAAACCTGTTGAATATTTACTTTTGGAAATGAATATTTAATAACTGCATCATCAAGTGACCTCATTTCTTGGGAAGACATCTCTAGGCCATAAATGCCACAAATATCAAGATTCATGCCCTTCATGCCTCATCAATGCCTTCCATGATACCCTCCATGACTCTTAATTACCCCTTCTTCCAATGTCATGATGAGGATAATTATAAACTTAATTCTAAAAATTGAATTAATTATAAACCACACATCTCAATCTTAGGATGGATGATTCATGTTGATTCTAGACATTTACATAAATCTATAAATAGGAGGCCTTACCACATCATTTTTAAGACATGATTATGCAAAGTTATAATGCAGAATTGATTACAAAGCTTCAAAAAACTAGTGTTACCATGCCAAATTGATTCCAATCTAAGCCAAGCCACAAGCCAAAGGTGCCAAGGAGAGATGGAGGTAGCCAAGCTTCCATTGCCAAGGACTTCATGGGCACAAGCCGAGCAAGCCACTACAACAAGCATTTTGGAGCATCCAAGGAAGGTAAAAGAGAGTTTCTTTTGCATTTTAGTTGTGTGTTTTATTCATTTTTGTTAACTATGATCTCCCAGACATTGGTTGTATACCTATTGTTGATCACTTTGGTATAACTAATGTTGGTTAGATAATTGACGTCAATTATAAAATTTAACTGTCATCGGTTATATAAACCAACATCTGTCATTGTGTTTTTCTTAAAACACAGATCTGAGAGCTCTTTTTCTAAATTTCATTGTTTCAAACCCAAAATAGATTCAAGGCTAAAGGACATGCTAACATTTTACCTATAGGACCAAGATTGACATTTGTTAAAAACATGTTTTAGATCACCTTTTACATGCTTAAAAATCAATTAGGAACCTTGTTTTGGTGTTTAACAATTTTTTTTTATGTTTATGGTGAATGTTTTCAAAGTTTGCAACTAAGACCAATGGATCAAATAAACACCACCTCACTTTCCTTTTGGGCGTAAAAATGAACTCACCTTTTCAAATCTTTTTGTATTTACTTGGTTGTTTAGATTAATCTTTTATTTGGAAAAAAGAGGACTGTTGCATGTATGCTTTTCCATTTGTCCCCTTTAGGGAACCCTTGGAATCAAAAGCACCATTCCTATTACAAGTAGCCTAGTCAAAGTCTTAGAAATAAATTCATCTAAAGCACTCCTAAAAAACTCATTAAAGTTTGGGTGACCTTGAAAATGACTCTAAAGTCTTTATACTTTCATGTTTTCTTTATTTTTATGCAAATATGTCTTGCAAAGGGGACTTCATCACCTCCCGCAAGTTATTTAGGGAATATTTGACCTAGGGATTTACCTCTTGACATTAAATTCATTTGGCTCCTAATTGGAGTTACACATGAGATGTAGTGGCACTTTGGACATTGCATTATATTGAGCAAACAATATGATGTAGTGGCTGCAAAAAGGACTAGACTTTTTTACAACAAGCTGAGTGATATGGATCCAAAATTCATGATTTTATTTTCCATTATTTGACATGAAAGTCATTGTGCAATTGATTTCCCTAGAACGTTTGAGAACTTGTTATATTTTAGATAAATCCCCACTTACTGTGGAAGTATTATTGGTGCAAGGTGTGCCTCAAGGCCCATGTTGCAGTACTATCATTTAAGAGAAGGGGGGTGTAAAAACCCTACTATATAATGTGTATTTACTTTTGGATGAACACTTAAAATCCTCTCAAATGACATCTATTTATTGATTCTAACAATACCAAGCAACCTTGTCAGTTTAGGATCTAAGAGCGATTAATTAGTTGGTCTTGTCCTAGATTAGAGTCTTGTTTGAAGTCAAAACTTGGTGTAAACAAAGAAATTCAAACCAAACACATGGTTTTAATTTTCCTTTTCACAAAGAGGTGTTATGTTGCCCACATGAGATCATTAATTTTCCTTGTTCAAAGTTCATCAAACGCTTGAGAGTCATATCATCTACTTTAGCATAGTTATGTTGCCCAATTGAGTCTAGACCTTTATCAAAGTTGTTTAAGTCCTTAACTTATAAACTAAATTCAAAATTGCACCTTTATAAGTTCATAGGGTTGATGTGTTAAGTGGTTTCACCATTTTCACTAAACTTGAGGGAATTTAGGTTCATTTTCCAATTTGGGTTGAAGGCCATTTTAGACTCAAGTTCATTATCACCATTTGATAGACTTAAGTCATTTTGTGCTAAAAACTTGCACTTTAAGTCTATGCACCACAACATTTTAAGTCAAAAAAAGTAGTGTTATGCTGTCAAAATTATGGAAAATTGATTTTACCTTAGAGAATTTGTGAAACAAACATTTTTGTCACACCTTTTGGGTAGTATAGTGTCGTTACACTGCCCAAAACATTTTGAATATTGTTTCATAGATCCTCTTGCATAGATTTCAAATTTTTTCCTACATTTTTAAACCAATCCAAGTGTAATTTTATGATCTTTTATCTAAGACTGTGATACTATTCACTTTTGTCTAGCTTGTTTGTCAAAAGAACCAAGTTTTATACCATTTTTGTGAGAAAATAAGCTATTTTTAAAGTGTCTTTTGTTTCATACCTTATATCTAGTTGATCAAGTTCATGTCCAAGAATTAAATGCCTAGTGTTTGTTAGAAGTGTTTCAAGTCCATTAGTTTAAAAATTTCATCTATTTTAAAGTATAGGTTTTGACAATGTTTGGCTAAGAGTCCTAGTGCATGCCTTGTTTGAGCCTAGCTTTTGACGTTGCGTTTGGCCAAACGACCTAGCAACTTTTAAATTCCTATATTAAAGTGATTTAAAACACTTTGAGCTTAGAGTTTAGCATTTTGATTTTTGGTCTATTTACTTACTTATTTTTCTATGAATAGTGAAATGTTAGATACTTCACGCTAGCTTGTTTCCTCACAAATCTCTGCATAAACCTTTTGATCCTTTTGAAGAATCTACACCAAGTTGGGACATCATTATTTTAGACATTGTCCTTTATAGAGTTTGTAGAACTCTGACATTTTATCACAAAACATTGACTATGGATACCAACATGTATTCCTACACTCGTAGTTGACTCATGTACAATCTAGGGATTAGTAATGTAGTTGTGTAGGAAGAAATGGTGCAAGACCCATATACAAATAATATTGCTTATGAGATGGATTCTTATCCCTCTTATAATACTAAATTAGGGGCACAAAGCCAAGATCTATTGGCTAACTATCTAGTTAACACACCACCTTATTCAGAATAAGACCAAGAACAAACCACATAATACCTAGCGACAATACCCACAGTGGACGAGCCAGTTATTCAACAGTCATATTCTACTAATATAGCTTCCACATATGATCCATTTTTTTTTGAACAACATTTGTTAGAGACCAAGGATGAGATTTTGGTTAGAGCCATAGAGGTAGGGGCCAAGTTTCCAGCAAATTTTCCCCATGAAAATTTACCAAGTCTAGTAAGAGTGCCTCATGATATCATTTACGATCAACATGATTCTTCTAGCAATCATATGGCTCTAGTCCAAACAACTTACCAAGATCCTAATATATCTAATCAAATAAAAAACATCATGGAAGATCACTTTAACTAAATGCAGAAAGCATATCAAACCTACCTAAATCTAACACATAATTTCAATCAGGTGAACATGGTGAGTAAGCCCCTTATTGACCTAGTTCCTTCAAAAGGAGTCTTGATAGAGTTAATTGGACAAGAGAATTCAAGTTCCAACCCATTCGTACAAATCACTTTGATAGATAACTTGATGCATATGCCCGTTATTGAAGAAGTGTCTTGGGCCTCTACATAGAATATTGAGCCAAACTTAGTGGACAATGTGTAAACAATGTCCAATCCCGATCAAAGTGGTACTAATACACAAACAACTAGCCAACAACATGTGCTTGTAGTTAATCCCATGGGTAGATCATCATACCATGGAATGGGAGTTTCTACACCCCAACCTCAACTAGTTATTTCTTCAAGTGTACAACCTATGGGATCAGGTAATCAAATAATGGCTAATATCATACCTTAATGATAGAATGTGATGAATCCTACTCCGCAACAAGTAACGAGTATTATTCCAAAACAACAAGCACAATCTAGTGTATCAACGCAATATATGACAAATACATTACCACCTCAATCAGGGGCAAAAAATGTTCCACCTCACGAGGTAATGATTAACATACCTCTTTAGTCACAGACTAATATGCCAATTCAAAACCAAGCAATGATTAGTCAAAAATATGCATATATTGATCAACGATAGATGTCAAATCTATAGCCTATTTTCAATTCTCCATAGGGATTCATGTAACAAAGAAGTTCCCATATTTCTCAAGTACCTACTAGACAACCATTGGTTCAAAATGTGCTACAAATTTAGAGACAAGGTCTTGGACCACAAGTTCCCACTCAACAGCAAGGTTCAATTAGTTGACAACATGTCTCTTTCAACCACAGTAGGCACAATATGGTTATATCCATCCATCCCAACCATAAAATCCTTCAACCAAAATTTTATCACCAACCTAAACCAGAATATCATGTAACCAATCATGTAATTTCAAGTACATCCTAATCCACGTATGCGTATTCCTGGTCTATTCCCCAACCAAACCAATATACCCCAATAGGTATATCCGTCATAACCTAGTCAAAGTGTCCCACTTTTGACCTCCCAACCACCTACCCAAACCAATATTCTCCCTCAAACCAATGTTCTTTCCAATTTATTATCCCAAGAATTACAATAGATGAATGATGCAATTGCTACCATTTAAGCTGACAAACATATTAAAAAGTTCAAATTGGATGACATGTGTTCCTACACATTTAACATGGAGTATTTATAGATACTATTTTATCCAGGATACGAACCACCAAAATTCAACAAATACAAAGGGAAAGGTAACCCTAAAGCTCATTTGACTAAATTCTTTGTCACATGTCAACTAGTGGCATATAACGACATATACCTTTTGTTGTTTTTCCCAAGGAGCTTCATTGGATAAGCCTTGGAGTGGTTTTTAAATTTACCCAAAAATTCAATAACAAATTTTGATGACCTTTCTAATAAGTTTGTGCAACACTTTTCCTATAATCTCGAGCATGAGATTTCGTTAGTGGACTTAATGCAAGCAAAGAAAAAAGTTGGTGAGATTTTTGTAAGTTATTTACAGTGATGGAGATCCCTTGCAAGCCATTTCACCCATAGTTTGTTGGATAAAAAATTAATCACTGTGTTTACCAAAAAATTGCATAGTGAGAGATTATCATTTGGAGCTACAATATGCACATACTTTCAAAGAAATCATCGACAAAGACTTGTTGACTGAGCGAGTGTTGATCAATAAAGGAGTTATCAAGCTTAATTTAACTAATCAAAATCAAGGTACCAATTAGGAAAATGACCAACATCCCATTCAAGTGCCAGCATTGCAATCAACACAAGCCAATAACCAAGAAAGACTAAAGCAATTCAATCACAATCAGAATGTTGTGGGAAATGGAGTAATCGAATCCCAGCACGTCCAAATGGTGAAAACATTATTTACACTACCTTTTTAGCTAACTTGTACCCCACAAATTCTCCAACCAATGCTACAAGCACAACAACCAAGAGCTACACAAAAAATATAGTAACCTTTACCATCACAAACCCCTCCTCCGAGGAGAACCATGCCTACACATCATGTCTTTAGTGACATAGGAAAACCTATTGAGTCTATATTTCATAAGCTTGCTACCAGTAATCTCATTAGTTGGCCTATACCAAAGCATTATCTGTAAGGCATTCCTTATCCTAATTGGTACCGTGAAAATGAATTCTATGACTATCATCGGGTCAACAGGCATAATCTATGAAAATGTGTCCAAATCAAGCATTTAATTGAGAATATGTTAGAGAATGGGGAGATAAGATTGAAAATGTTACTTCTACTTCTAATAAAACTCTTGGTATTTATCAAAACCCTTTTTCCTAGCATAACAATCAGTAACAACAAAATAATCAGCAGCAACAACAACAACAGTAGTAGCTAGTGTAGCAATAAAATCAATAGTATCAAAATTAAATGTTGAACCAGTAGAATCAACAAAATTAGCATCAAAACCCACAACAATAGAATAATGGAAAAAATCCAGGTCATAATGATAACAATCAAAAAACATACCATGTAGTTGCACATGACTATAATAGGGTTGTAGGTCATATCACAGGGGGTAGCGTTAATACCATCTCCATTAATCCTAGACCAAACACTAATCAACATAGACCATTGCTAAATAACAACATTCAGCCAAATTATATGGATAATCCTTCTTTGACCTAGGAATGCATATAAGCAAACTAGCAAAATAGGACTTCCCCTTTTGGACCTTGTATCGATAACTCATCCTTGTCATGTGACCACATGCAAGTGCACCAGCAACTGAGACTTGTCATGTCTGATCCCACACCATTCCCAACATTGATTAGAAATTAAGATCTAGTATTTAATCATTTTTATTCAATCACAACTCAAAGTTCAAATATTACTATCCTAGGCCCACAACCATCTGCCACTTTACCTATCATCCAACCAACCATTCAACCTTGGAATAAGCCATTCACTACTGACCCAGAAAATAAGTTTGATATTATGGAATAATTACAAAAGACACCAGCATAAATTTATATTTTAGATTTATTGTGAATGTCAATAATCCACAAGAACATCTTGAATGATTTTTTGACCCAATCCACTATTGCTAGTGACATATCCCCTGATAAATTTCAAGCTTTCATTGGACACCTAGCTCTAGCCCAACAAATGACATTCAACCAAAGCGATCTGTCTTCCCTTAGCCCATTCCATAATAATCCATTATACATAGAAGTTTATATAAGATTGCATAAATTGAAACATGTCCTTATAGATAATGGATTTGGCCTCAACATAGTTTCTCTAAAGCTCTTCAACTTTCTTGAGTACAAAATGGTAGATCTCTAGCCAGAAACAATAACCATCAAATCCTACGATAATCAGGAAAGAGAATCACAAGGCACCATTAGTTTTCTAGTTATCATTGGGAATTTGACCCATGATATACTTTTCCATGTGCTTGATCTTGAGTTATAATACAATATGCTTCTAGGTAGGCCTTGGTTACATGAGATTCACGTAGTCTCATCAACGTTGTACCAATGTATCAAGTTTTCCCAATCAGGGATGGAAGTGAATATTCCAAGATATTTACACCCATATGACCACTGCAAACATCTTGAGTCTAAATTTCAAAGCTATAATTATCAGTATGACATGAATCCAAGTTCCAAGGAGGATAAAAGAAAGGCTATACTTATTGATCCTTCAACAAATAATTGCATAGATCATAATATCTTGAATTCCCTTTCTCACATGTTGTCTCCTGAAGCTTCTAATCATTTCATCATTTCAGATAATGGACTAAGACAGTATGTGACCCATAATACGTTTTATATTTCCAATCTTCCTCAGAATCTAAAAACCTTTGGATGACCTAAAGTCACCCCACATATGCATTGGCAAAAAAGAACAAAGATAAGGAACCTATCACATTTGTACCAGTATCTAGCTTAAATATTGACCCTCTTGAAGGGGATGATTCATGGTTATACAATGACAATCAAGTTGATTTTTATAAAAATGCAAAGTACCCTATTCCCAATATGATCATGAAGCATCACAATTATGAAGGAAGAGGCCTCAAACTAAATCAACAAAGAACCATCAAGCCAATTTCCATGACTAAGTATGAAAGACTTTATGGACTTAGATTTAGACCATTTGGGGGTGACCCCAAATATCTTATTCAAACTCCATCACCAATGACTAGTGATGATGATGTCGATAGCAAAGCAGAGTCTGATCATAGCCTCATATTTTATGACCTAGCCAAAACCAACCTATTTGATAACAATTCTATTTTTACCCTTACCCTGACCATTCATCACAACCCATTGCCATTATATTATCCCCAACAGATAGATCAAGATCAACAAAAAGCCAATCTGCTAATTGATGAGTTACAAAATGATGAGGCATTCTATGAATTTTTAGGCCTTAGAGACAACATTCTATTGGGATATCACAAATCAGGATTCTCAATCACATTGGATCCTACATCTTATTTTAGAGAGCCAGTGAACACCCTTAGCCAAAAACAAATAAGTAAAACATTGATATCCCAAAGTAAAAACCTCTTTGAGGCACTTTCTGACCAGGGAAAAAGTAAAGATAAAGGCCAATCTAGTGGTGAAAACCTATTTCAAGCACCATTAGATGGGAGTGTTCATTCTTCTTCAAATTTAGACTAAGAGACCACCAACGATGAACTTGTCTATGGAGCTGAGTTTAGATTTGAGAAACAACCAGTATTTGATCAAATTCTTCAAGAATTTTTGACTATTTTTGTCACATGGCTAGATCTCCTATTAGGGGACTCAGATTCATCATGCCTAGGAGAAGTTGAAGAGAAAGTCTCAACAGAGGCCCCTAACATAATTCAATAGTTCAAGTCATTGCCTACTATCCTACAAGATGGTTTGACCCTTCTAGTCAAAGATATAATAGAGGTAAATATCGAGACCCCATCAAAATTGAAATGGATAAAATTAGGAGCATCCCTCACTGAGGAGGAATGTGATGTCTTTATAACTCTGTTGAGACAATTTGTAGATATCTTTGTAAGGGCCTATTCTGACATGCTAGGTTTAGACCCCACCTTGATTTTGCACCACTTTGTGGTTAATCTTGATGTCAAAAAATTAAAACAAAAGCTACGTAAGATTCATCCTTGCATTTTTGTATTAGTAAAGAAAGAGTTGAAAAAACTCTTAGAAGCAGGATGTATCTGATCCATTGACTATTCAGAATAGATCTCTAATGTGGTACCTGTTAGTAAAAATCCTGAAGGGATTAAAATTTGTATTGATTTTAGAGACATCAACAAAGCTTGTCTTAAAGATGATTTTCCCTTACCTAAATTCGACATGATCATCGAATCCATGACAAGTTATGAAATGCTTTCACTCGTGGATGGCTTTTTAGGGTACAACTAGATCATAATAACATCAGAAGACCAACATAAAACAACATTCACCACTCCATGGGGAACATTTTATTATCAGGTAATGCCATTTGGACTTAATAATGTTGGAGCTACATATCAAAGGGCCATGACTGTCATATTTCATGATATGATGCATGATATTGTTGAAGACTATGTTGATGACATATTAGAAAAATCCAAAACTAGGGCCGACCATCCAACAGTGTTGTGTAAGATATTTGAAAGATTACAGGAGTACAAAGTTAGATTCAATCCAAATAAATGTGTGTTTGATGTAACTTAAGGAAAATTAATTGGATCCATCATGTATCATAGAGGTATTGAAGTTGATTCAACTAAAATCCATGTTATAACTGAGATGCCACCACCAACTAATTTCAAGCAACTCCATAGTTTACAAGGTAAGATCCAGTCAATCCGATGCTTCATCTCTCAGTTAGAAAACAAGTGCCATCCATTTACACACATTTTGATGAAGGGAGTTACATTTTACTAGAATGATCACTACCAAACAACTTTTCAAAAACTCAAAGACTATCTTGTCAATCCACCTGTTTTATTACCTCATATGCTAGGAAAGTCATTCTTGTTATACCTATCAGCTATCAACCATGCTCTGGGGGGCACTCTTGACTCAACATGATGACAATGGAAAAGATCATGTTGTATACTACCTAAGCCATACCTTGGTTATATATGAACATAATTGTGCACCTATTGAAAAAGCTTTTCTATCCATGGTCTTCACAATTCAGAAACTATGCCATTACATGTTGAATAATAAGACCATGGTAATTTCAAAAGTAGATCTACTCAAGTATCTACTATCTAAAACAACTTTGCAATGTAGAATGACTAAATGGATCATACTTCTTGGTGAGTTTGGCATAGAGTATGTTAATCAGAAGGTAATCAAGGGACAAGTTCTTAAGGATCAACTTGCTGAAGCACCTCTCATAAACACACAACCACTCACATTTCAATTTCTTGATGAATCCATAATGACCGTCATTGACACACCCCTTGAGGAGTAGCCCTAGAAGCTATATTTTGATGGTCTATTTACTGAACATGGATCAGGGGCAAGCCTATTTTTTATTACCCATAGGGAGATCTAATCCCTAAATCATTTAGAATCATCTTTCCTTATATAAACAACATGGCCAAGTATGAAGCACTTTTTGTAGGACTTCGACAAGCAATGCATTGGAACATATCTCATCTCCAAGTTTATGGTGATTTTCAGTTAATCATCAATCAGGGCACATATCATTTTCAAATGAAAGATGACAAGCTAGTTCCATATAAAGCCATGGTCAACACTCTTAAGCAATAAATTACCAATATTCAGTTTGAGCACATACCAAGGGCTAGTAATAAAACTGCAGATGCCATGATACTATTGGCTCTCTTATTCAACAAATAGATAAAGCTAGAGAGTATCAGTTCCTCATCAAGAATTTTTCAATACCAACTCATGAACCTTTGATCGTTGCCATGATTTATGATATTATTAGTCCTAATTCTATCTGGTACTCAGACTTTTACAATTACCTTCATGACCAATTTTTACCACCTAACCTATCTCAAAAACAAATCAAATCTTTCATTCATCATTCCACTCATTATACTCTACTTGGATCCACCCTTTACCATAATAGTTTTTATGGAACTCTGCTTCATTGTTTCACTTTAGTAGAGTCTACACTAGTGTTAAGAGATGTTCATGAATGAGTATGTGGAGCTCATTCTAGTAGGGCAGTCATATCCAGAAAGCTCTTGCATACTATTTATTATTGGCCCACAATGGATACAGATGCCACTGCATATGTAAAGAAGTGTGCTAAATGTCAATATCATTCTAATATGATTCATGCCCTAGCAAAAACTCTAAAACTGATGTTGACACTAATCCATTTTATACATAGGGACTTGACCTCATTGGTAATATCAACCCCACTTCATCTGACGGCCATAAATATATCCTTATTGCCACTGAATATTTCACTAAATAGGTTAGAGCTATACCCTCACATATGTGACTAGAAAACAACATTCCAAATTCATTTTCAACCATCTCATTTGCTGCTATGGTATCCCCTCTAACATTATATATGATAATAGAGGATCATTCAAAAACAAGGATGTATACCAATTATGTACTAAATATAACATCACACAGCATTTTCCTACAACATATTACCCTCAAGGTAATGGCCAAGCTGAGGTATCCAACAAAACCATTGTCAATATTCTTAAAAACATTGTCAATGATGTCGATCATGATTGGCACTTGCAGATATTCCCTACCCTTTGGGCATATTGTACCAATCATCATACCCCCATAAGAACCACTTCATACTCAATCATTTATGTTACCTAAGCCATCCTTCTTATTAAGGTCGAATTGCCTTCACTATGCATCTCTTTCAAGCATCTAAGAGCTAGACCTACTTGATGAGAAATGCATAGTGGCACTCAACAATATTCAAGCATATCAGAACCAAATTAAAAGCCAATATAATTGACATGTTAAGTATAAAACATTTAAACTTGGTGATATTTTTCTTCAAGAATACCATGACTGAGAAGAAGCATAAAGGGAAATTTAAACCAAACTAAATAGGGCCTTTCATCATTACTGTTGATTATGAAATAGGAGCATACAGGCTCACCACACCAGACGGAGATGATCTTATTGAGTCGATGAATATTATTCATCTCAAGTGGTACTATGCTTAAACACTAAGGATATTATCTACAAGGACCATTTTAGTTATGCCATTTTATCACTATTCTTATTTGTACAAATACCATCCTTATCTGTCCTCTTCACCATATCCACTTTTTGCTTCCATTCTATCAACTTGATGTGTTCTAAATCCTAACCCATTTGACCTTGGTTTTTTTCATTCATTACGCATTTTGGCATCAAGGTATCTAATGAATTTCATCAGTTGGTTCCAGTACTTCAGACAAAAATTGTCTCTTGGGACAGTGTGACAGAAGTTTTAGCAGTTGCTCCTTCGTTTATTATTCCTTTCTTACCACCGATCTTGCTACTAATTATAATTACCTTTGGGAAAATTAATACCATTGGTCTATGCTGTTGTTTCCTAGTTATAATTGCTTATGGTAAAACTAGGGGAAACATTAAGCCTTGACATGCCAACTTATCACTTCCTATGTTGTACTATGATTTTTTACCAACTATGCCTATTTTGTTTAAATTGATTGCTACACTCATCGAATTCCTCCACTATAAGGGCAGAACTATATTGACTTGAGATCTTACTTTGGGACTATGTAGATAGCGCTTGATACTTGTTGAAGTCAGCTCAGTCACCCAACCCACCACACTTTCACCATTTTATGAGCAACCCACTACGCTCTCACCATTTTACAAGTAACCTAAGCAACACTCTTGCCATTTTGTGAGCAACCTAAGTTTGAACGCTCTCACCATTTTGTGAGCTTGAACCATTTAATGTCTCATCATTCTTGATCAAGTTGAGATACTCCAAAATAATTCCAAAAACATTTGAAAAATCATTAGAAAATAACAAAAATATTGACCACTTCTTTGCTTTAAGGGTTTTGGGAACTCTTACCAAGTTACAAGCAAAACACTTGTCATTTATTTTCCCCATATTTCTTGTCCTTTTCTCTCACACACTTGACATTTTGTAAGACCATTCCTATTACTCTATTGCATCCATTCTATTTGTTTTCATCATTTATCATATTCTTTTCATTCCTTGGGAGAACTACATTTGGCCTAAAGTTTTTTATTGGATATTACATCCATGGAACTATGTAAGCAACATCCACTTACCTAGTGTATATGGAGAAAGCTTAGCCACTCCATTTCTTTTCTTCTATTCTTCCATTTTATTTATTTTTTCAATTGTCACCTATTTTTTAGGGGCAATGTTCATGTGGTTTTTATGACATTGTTTGTTTGTTTGTTTGTTTTTACTTATTTTATTTGTTTGTTTGTCTGTTTGTTTGCTTTTAACACTATTGCCTTGATTCAGTTTATGTGCGTTCATTAGGTGATTCCTTGCTCGCACTTATACTTGAATCCATCCATATTCATATGTTTACATTGTCATCATGGTTTTTATCATTGGTGCATTGTTTTCTATTGAGTATTGGATTATGGGAGGCAGTCTTCATCTATATTTCAGCCAAGTCCTCATGATGTTATACCATGATGCCTATCGACACTTGATGCAACAAACCTTAGTTTTAAGAAGTCTATTCAGCAATGGTGGCATCTCTTTGGCATCAACATCCTAATTCCATCTTAATCATATCCCAAGCAGAGTAATTAAACACAAAAGAATTTCAACCTTTATTATTTTGGATGAGCATCTCCTTACTAGTAGGTTATTTCAATTCATCATTACCCTCTATTTTAAGTTATCATCATCCTTAACAAATTTTATCATGTTTTCCATAATCAAGGTCTAATGCTTATAACCGCATTTGGGCAAACCATTGTGCACAGTCCCACCCGCATTTCTCACTGATTATAACCACCTTTGGGCAAACAACTGTGTTGTCACCACATTAATTTTATGCCTATATAGGGGCATGTTATTATCTTATTTTTCTATCTTAACTGAGGCAGCTCCATGTTCTCAATGATTATCACTGCCATTGGAAAAATCATTGTGTTATCATACCACGTTGCCACTATCGAGGTACAATGCTTATAACTGCCTTTGGGCAAACCATTGTGTATCATCCCATTTGTATTCTCAATGATTTTGAATAATTTTTCATTATCATTATGTTTTCACCCCATCATCTTTCCTTTCTTTGGTCCCCTCATTTCGCTTCTTTCTTTTCCAGGGACCATTTTTCAACCTGCTTGTGCCAATCGTTCTCTCAAGGGGGCATCATACAGTTAATTTATCATCATTACAATTGTAGGCATACATGACCTTTTCATTATTTGAGAAAATTTTACTATGCTTATAGCTTTCAATGCCTTCCCAAATAGGGGCAAACTGTAGACACCTAAATCTGGCCACTGATAACCTCCAACTAGACTTTTGGCCAATTTCCACTTAAAATGCACAATTTGGCCTAAAAACACTAAAACATGTTAAATGATGTGAAACTAAAATATTCAAGTGCCAATTTTGGCCAAGGTATTCCTAAATGTGGCAATGTTATTTATGGGATAACTAACTTTCATCAGATCATTCTGAGTCAAAATGCCAATTTTGCACCTAGGTGCTCTAGATTGCTCTTTCCTATAAAATCTCTTACACAAGATGCATGCCTTTGTTATTTTTTATCAATAACATCATAAATGGGATAATGGTTCCAATGCATCTAACATTGACTTCTAATTCCAATCCAATCAAATTTTGGACCAATAACAAGGTATTTTGATCAATCTGAGTAATTTGTGCACAAAGTGCTTAATCATGCTTAGGAGCTAATTAACCCAAATCAAAGCATAATTAAGAATTCCATGGAAATTTTTTGAATACTTATTTTTGGAAATAAATATTAAATATCTACATCATCAAGTGACCTCATTTCTTAAGAAGACATTCTTAGCCCATAAATGCCATAAATATTAGGATTCATGTCCTCCATGCCTCATCAATGCCTTTCATGATGCCCTCTATGCCTCTTAATTGACCCTTATTCTAATTTCATGATGAGGATAATTATAAAATTAATTCTAAAAATTGAATTAATCCTCAACCACATATCTCAATCTCAGGATGGACGGTTCAGGTTGATTCTAGACATTTGTAAAAATCTATAAATAGGAGGCCTTACCACATAATTTTTAAGACATGATTATGCAAAGTTATAATGAAGAATTGATTACAAATCTTCAATCAACTAGTTTTACCATGCCAAATTGATTCCAAGCCAAGCCAAGCCATAAGCCAAAGGTTCCAAGGAGAGATGGTGGTAGCCAAGCTTCCATTGCTAAGGACTTCATGAGAACAAGCCGAGCAAGCCATTACAACAAGCATTTTGGAGCATCCAAATAAGGTAAAAAAGAGTTTATTTTGCATTTTAGTTGTGTTTTATTCATGTTTGTTAACTAAGCTCTCCCAAGTGTCTAGGCCTAGAGATGTTATGCTAGTTAGTGTGTTTCTTTCATTTTTTTTCATTTTGGAATTAACACCATACTAACCATCCTCTCTTGAGTCAAATTCCTAGACTCACAACTTCCATTTGAATAATTAAAAAAATTAGATATACAAAAGTTTACCTTAAACAAACTCATCTCATATTTTGAGGATTTGATAAGACAAATCAAAAACCACTTGGTTGTATTTAACTCCCCCTTACTATTGAACCTAAAACCATACAGACCAAGCTCATGGTCCTTTATTTACCACTAAATTACAACATAATCCTAGGTCACCCATAGACACAATGTATGAGGTTATTGCATCATTAGGTAGTCAATGCATTAAATTCATCCATAATGGCAAACTCTACAATCATGAGGCTTATCTTAATCAATGGAGTATACAACTACCAAACCCCAGATCTCAATATCAAATTCTAACCATTCCACACATTAATAGTGCACCTCTAACTAAATTTATTAACATGAATCCAGATTTATAGGTCACTCTCACCAATTCTAATGATGTTGAACCTAATGAATTACAAAACACTTGTAATACCACTAAATTATCTCCTTAAATTTCATAGTGGCTTCCTCCTTATTTTCTTCCACGTGATCATACCATCCCTCTAATTGATGATAGCACTAAAATTACTCCTCCATGTAATGCACACAAAGCTTATTACAAAGAAGATGATTTCATATGTGATGAGTATGGAGTGTAAAAATTATTCTAATATCTTTTTACAATGTGTCCCCATAAATTTAGTAATGTAGGTGCATCCAACTTTGATTTACCCTTAGAAACAAATGCATGCACTATTTTTTACATATATGATGATAATTATATCATGTCCCAAGCTCAATAATGAGTCTTAGATATACAACATTACTAATAGACATTAGATAAAATACATGCCTTCAACTATGATGTCTATATCAATAACATATCAATTGATATTGAATCAGAACCTGAAGGTCATGTATCTCCCATTAATCCTCCACTATTAGACACCCCATGGGTACTTGAACAAACCTCAACTCTACAAAATTCAAAAACTTTCAACCCTTTTATACCTTCTACACAACCAAACACTATACAAACTTGTATTCCTTCTCACGATTATATAAATACCATTAAGGCTACCCACCTCACTTATATTTAATCTCTATCTTCACCGAAACCTAACACACCTATCACCAATATGGCTAACTCTACTCAACCTAAAATCAAACCTACACCTGAAATTATCTTACATGTTAAAGCCACAAAATGTATGAAAAATACATTATAAATATGATCCTAAAGGTAATAAAATCATTGATCTTGAAATAGATGTTAAATACTATGGACCATTATCCACACTCCCTAGTGATGAATCTATACTTGAACTAATCCATGCTAGAGAACCTCAACTTCCCCGTCAACATCATAAACTTCTAAACTCCACACAAAAATCTCCTTATTTTAATAATTTCATTACTAGTGTGGATCCTAAAATAACTCTTATTTCTTCTCTTCTTTTCTCTATATCATTTCAAAGACGTAAATGATATGCTCATTGAAGAAACCAAAATAATAGAATATGGTACACCAACATGTTCTTGACCTATCATTATCACTAAAGAACCCACTCAAATAAAGCATGATAACTTTAGCTTATTCTTTGACAAGTATCATGAATCATTTGTTTTTTTATATGAATATATGTTAGGTATTGATCCTAGTATCGTCATACACAATATCATCACTTACCCAGACACAAAACCTATTGGACAAAAACAATGAAAAATTTCCACCTAAAATTTTTACCTTATGTCACAAGGAAATCATTTTAATTTTAGATGCCAAATTCATCAAACCTATTGACTACTTAAAATGGGTATCAAACATCATTCCCATTCATAAAAAAGTTACCATGGTCATTTGCATATGCATTGATTTTTGTAATCTTAACTTAACATGCCCAAAAGATAACTTCCCCTTACCTTCAATAGATGTTATAGTCTATTCCACCATTGGATATGTAATTTTATCACTTATGGATGGTTTCTAAAGCTATAACCAAATTCACATAGCTCCTGAAAACCAACATAAAATAACATGTACTATAGAATGAAGAACATATTGTTACATCAAAATGCCATTCAGTCTTTAAAATGTTGGATAAACCTATCAACATGCAATGACCCACATATTCCATTATCTTATACACAAGATAGTGTAAACCTATGTTGATGATCTCATTGTGAAGTCTAAAAGTCATACAATGCACCTCACTAATCTAGCTATCATTTTTTATTGACTAATCAAATATAAAGTTAAATTTGACCCATACAAATGTGTATTTAAAGTTACATCTGGTAAAATTTTATAGTTATTAATCTTTCTTTGAGGCATTGATGTTGATCCATCCAAAATAAATGCTATTTTCAACATGCCTATTCCTCAATCCACTCCTGACATATGCACTTACCTTGGAAAACCTGGGGCAATTCAACTGTTCATCCCAAAAATAGTTTACCATATATACTTTGTCAATTCCCTTCTCAAAAAAGGTAGTCCTCTCAAATGGATAAATTCATGCCAAAAATATTTTGATAACATGAAAGAATCTTTATTCCATCCTCCTACTCTTAGACCACCTTCAAGTGACCATTTCTTAATCTTATATACCTGCTCTACCCCCATATCAGTTGGAGAAATGCTTGCCCAATACGATGATATTGGTAGAGAGTATGATATTTATTACATCAGTCACATACTCATTTATTATCAAAAATGTTATACCAAAATATAACATGATTTCCTTGCGATATATTTCATAGTTGAAAAGCTTCATTATTATTTACTCTACCAGACCACATATGTCAATTTTCACTGTAATTCACTTCATCATTTCTTATACAAGGCATTCTTACCTAAAGATAGAATTGGTAAATGGATGGTCCTCTTGATGGAATTTGACCTTCAAATTGTTACACAAACATCTGTCAAAGGACAAGTCATCACTGAACAACTTATGATGGCACCTTTACCAACCACAAATCACATTCAAGATAATCTCCTCAATGACAACATTTTTTATATTGAAGGACGTAATGAAGCTATCTCTCTCAAATATTATTTTCATAATTTCACTACTCATTTATAATCAAATAATCAAGAATATACCAATACCAATCCTGCTACTATTAAATCCAAAGTATTTATCCAAAAACTCCTTGAAGTTACCATTGATATACATGAATACACTTGGACCCTCTACTTTGATGGTGGAAAATGCCTCCAAGGAGTTGGGGCAGGATGTATTCTAACAAACCTACTTGGTAATATCATATCTTTAGACTTTTGATTAAATTTCGATGTCACCAATAACATGGCCAAATATGAATCTCTAATATTAGGCATAAAAGTAACACTCGACTTAGATATCCCATATCTACACACTTTGGGTGAATCACAACTTATATGCTGCTAGGTCAATGGTGATTATCAATGTAAAATTGAAAATCTAATCGCATATCTTCAAATATCTACTACACTTGCCAAAAAATTTGCCTCTTGTACCATTGAGCCAATTCCAAGGGATCAAAATACCATAGTTGATTCTCTTACTTCATCCACATCTCTATTTCATTCACATCAAGTACTTAATGATTCCTAATTTATTATCTAAATAATAAAATCACCTTATTCTATCAAACCAAATGATTCACTCATCTATCACATTGAGTTTGTCAATATTCGATAAAGCCCATGGTATAAAAACATAATCCAGTTTCTTGAACATCAAACATACCCTCTAGACATGAATGCTCATGAAAAGACTCAAATATGTAAACAATCTTTCATGTATGTATTTATATATAGCACCATTTATTTCCATAATGTAGAAGGTAACCTAATATGTTATAATGCAAAAAGAGGTTCCTACTTTCATATAACAAACACATGGGTGAATTTATGGTGGTCACTATAATAGACATGTTACCTCCCACAGATGCTTATGCATGAGTTACTTTTATCCTACTCTAGGAAAAAATGCTATTAATTTTGATAAAATGTGTAATCCTTGTCAACTCCATAATGATCTATCCACTCACCATTGGCTGAGATCCAAATATTGAAATCTCCTTGGCCATTCTATATGTGGGAATTAGACCTCATTGGTAAATTACATCGATCACAATATGACCATATCTTCATCATTACTTCTATTGAATATTTTTTCAAATGGGTAGAATCCATGCCTCTTGTTAATGGCATGGGAACCACTATTTAAAAATTTATCCTTAACAAAATCATTTGTTGTTTTGGAGTTCCCCATACTATCATCTTTGACAATGGTGGCAATTTAAAAAATAAAGACATGAAACTATTATAAGTTAAATTTAAAATTTTCCACAAATTTTTTACACCTTACCATCCTCAATGTAATGGCCAAGTAAGGGCTAATAACAAAATTCTAAATAAAATCCTAAAAAAGACTATTCAAAAAAATCAAACTAATTGGCATCTTTATCTATATCTTGAATTTTGGGTTTATTGTACTAGCATACGTATTGCCACATGGGTAACACCATTCTCACTAGTATATGGTTCCAAATCATTATTACTATTAGAAGTCAAACTCCCATACATATATATCTTCATGGTATAATCCTTGATAAAGAATTACATGAATCTTGTCTTCATGATTTAGAATTTATTGATAAAAATTGCTTGGCCACTTTACAACATAACTATCAAATACAAGGCTCACATTGCTAAACAACACAATAAAAAAGTTTAAGTTTGCATATTTAATGTTACTAACTTAGTCCTCAAATTAGATTATACACATGACAAAGAAGGAAAATATGCCCGAAAATTGTGGGGACCTTAGTAAAAGACTTTCTTGGTCCTAGTACTTATCATCTATAAATTAATGAAGGTTATGTTTTCAAAGAACCCACCAATGCACAATTTTTGAAAAAATATTTTGCTTAAATATCTTCCTTTTTTTCATCATCCTATAACCTATCCTACTAACACTTCTTATAGGACTTCTCCAATGATCTCACCTTTTTATCCATTTATTTTATACACAAACCTTAGTTCCCTTCTTTGGTCCTTTGGTTTTTAATTTCATTCAATTCATAAGTTTCATTGTAACATTGTGGATAGAACACATTTTTTCTCATGAATACCTTTTCATTTCATACATCTATTTTTCATGTTTTTTCTCTTTGATCATAAGTTTGTTATCTTATAAAAAAAATTCATTCTCTTCTTTCTTTTACAATTTTCAGTGTAAGACCATGGATAGGACCAGGCATTCCTCACAAATACCATTTTCATATTTTCCACCTACTTAGGTTTATGTTTTATGAGTTGTAGTGTAGGACCATGGATAGGACCAGACTCTCCTCATAAAATCTATGTTTTCTTTCGAACCATTTTACAAATCTAGTTTTCTTTTTAAAATGTTCATAAATGGTTAAAATTTTGTGACTCCATATTCTCAACCTCAATTTTTGTTTCTTTTATGGATAAAACATACACAACAAACTATGTTAGCATGTTTTTTTACACTTACATACATTCTCATGATAAAGAATCATACTTCCCTGTCATTGTATCCCTTCCACATTATTACCTTTTTATGATTTGAGGTAATTAAAATCATTTCATGTTCATTTCCCCCTTGATTTCCCTTCCTTTCATTCTAATTTGGATAAAACAAGATTGAAGTCAAGATAACACTTTTATTTAACATTAATAAATAAGACTCTTAGACACCATGCTCTCTAAGCCCTCTTTCTTAATAACCAAGTTCAAAGTTTTCAAATGATAGCCATTTTTAGCCCACATGTTTGGTTCTCTAATTTCATATGGAGGAGGGATATAAAAAACCATCAAAATGTTTAAATCCAAATCATTAATAAAAGGTAATGATCAAAAGACAATATAAAATATAAAAGTTAACATCACATTAAAAGACATGATTCATAACACATCTCATATTCCTAATCAAAGCTTAAACTCCATAGTTCATCTCATTATAGAACCTAGGTCTATTAGGGTGTAGTAAGCCAATAAACTAGGATAGGATAATCTAAAATTATATATAGTGATACCTACTTTCTCATGCAAGTACCCAATCTTTACACTAGACTGATCACTCTATAAGGGGTCCTAAGGAATAGTGAACATGTTGTTGGAAGGTAGATCCATTTTAATTTTCATGTATATAGACTTCATGGGATGATATTCATACTTCATTTGATAACCTAAGTTTTGTGTGGTTAGGATAAGTTCATTAGATACCTTAATGTCAAAAGTCTTCTTGTTTTGACAAACTTAATCTTAGTGTCTTGAATTTGATAAAGAGTTTCTCTACCTCGATTTTTCCTACATCTCTCCCACCACCCATCTCATTTCCCTCTTGACAAGCAAGTTTGATTCTAAATTCATTACCCCACTTCTATACTCCTCCACATCTTACGACATGATAACAATACTTTATTTTAGTTTTATCTACGTTCATAACAAAATAATATACTTGAGTGACTATGGATTATCTTATTTACACCATTGCATCAGATTTCTAGAATTGCCTTATTTTCATTTAAAAAATAAACATTTGTTATCATTTTTTTCAGGCAACTATGTTTGTTTCTATATTTCTGTTATTTTTCTATTGTTGAGTGAGTTTAGATTATTACTTCTGACTCACCAATGTTGTTTTACTTCACATACATTTTTCATTGTTGAGTGACTTTGGATTGTTACTTCTCACTCACCAATGTTGTTTTCCCTTTCATGTACTTTTTTCATTGATGATTGAGTTTGGATTGTTACTTCTCACTCATCAATGGTTTACTTTATGTTTCTTTTTCATCTTTGTTTAAATAAGGATTGTTACTATTTTTACATTGACATTAGATTTTCATTTTTCATGTATCCTTAGTTTGATTTGGTTTGTTACACTTATTATTTACAATACATTTGTTTGAATTTTTTGGCCATTTAGTAGCCTTAACTTTTTGGTTGCTTGATTTACTCAAAAATTTTGGATTGGTCATTTAGTCCTAACTTAGCATTTATCACCATCGCTTACCAAATTTTCAAGTATGTCATACCTACACATTTTAGTTATCTTGAATTTCCTATGTTTGTTTATTTTCACTCTTTATTTTTTTTTTATCCCTAAGGATTGTTCAAAGAAGTATTTGTGCCCTCCACGATCAAAACTACAAACACAACAAACAACTATTCAAAAATAAAAGTAATTTAAGGTACAAATATATTAATTATTTGTTTCAGTTATTTTATTTTAGTTATTTTATGTTTTAAAATAGTATAATTTATTTTGATTAGTGTTGTGTGTTTTTTCATTATTTTCTCGAAGCACCATTCCATATTATAACTGCATGATATGTGATGAGTTTCATGTGGGGCATATGTATACCCACAATATTTTTAAACTTTATAAATTATCGATACTATCTTTCTACAAGAACCTATCGAGCCTCAATATCTCTAAGTGCATGTCTTAGAGGGTGCACTAGGAAAGGGGTGGGTAGACAATTAGTGCTTTGCAAGATTTTTGCTCCCTATACCAGTACTTAAAGCCAACACAATTCTCTCTTATATGTTTTTCTAAGTTTTGATACCTCCCTTACACATTCTTACAAAAAATTCACCACCTCAAATAGTCCCTATCTAAGCCAACCCTCTTTTTACCATCCTCCAAACATAGTTGAATGGGTCAACCCTATTTTGGGAATTGAACATATTATGAGACTAAGTTGGCTAGGTCAACTTAGTCTAGGATGTAATTTCTCTATTTTCTAACTAACTAGGTCGATAGGGCCGCCTGTGTTGGCTAAATTTTTGGAAGATTTTAGGGTTAGATTTGGATATATAAAAACCTCTTTCACCCCATTTCTAATAGATAGAATCATTTATTTACACTTCTTTACATTCTACTCTTCCACCATTCTACTTGAAGAATCATTGCTTAGGATTTCATGCTTCTTTTGGAGAAGAATCTTGTCTTGTGGAAATGTCTCAGATGTGTTGGGTGAATATTTTGTCAACCAGCTAACTAGTGAGCAAAACAGGTCTTATCATCCACAACATAGGAGATTGGTCATCCAGATGTGTGGGTTTACCACATCAAAAGGGAACAAATCTCTCCTCTCATCAAGGGGAGGTTCCCTATGAATATGCAAGAGCTATATACTATATATAAGAAAAAAATAACACACAGGGGTAGGGTATCACCATCCATCTCTCTTTTTTCAAAAATGATGCTCACAAATCAAAGGAGAAATCCTGGGTGATTGGTGAAGGTACTTCTCTTCTTTCAAAAGTAACATTCAACCGAGAGCCAAATCCCTTCCTAGATAGTAGAAATCCTAGTGAAATGATAGAAGGCACTTCTCTTCTTTCAGAAGTGCTTGTTCTTACAAACAATAGGAATCTTTCTGGTAAGTAAATGGTAACCAAAGGTGCAGAGTAACCAGCAACCTGAGATGTAGTGCAAAGTCTCCACCTTGACTACCCAAGAGTGAAATACGAATAACAATGGGGGCATAAAGTCATCCCAAGGTCCTTTACACAGGAAATAGAAAAAGACAAACACACTAAAGACAATTATAGGTAGCACAAAGTCTTCTTATAGTTAGCTTCAGGACACCTTATCACCTCCACTAGCTGTACCTATTAACTTGAATAAACAAGAATACATTTGGGAAATAGAAATAAGAATAATCTCCTAGAATGATACAAGCTATAACAACACAAATTTTGAAAGTAACTTGCTTTCTGATTCAAACAAAGAAATATGATAAACAATTATGAGCTCAAAGTCTCAGTGATGCCTTTCAATTTGGGTAGAGTTTTGCTTTTGGTAACGAGAAGATCTCCCTTAAAACAAGCAAAGAGATTACATTATATAGTGCTATAAGAAAGACTCAGGTGCTTGTTTTCATGAAATGACCCATGCTACCTTTAATGCCTTGAATGCACTTCTAATTTTGTCAGGGGACCATGCTAGAACAGGGCGGCTACCTTGACTTTGGTGTGTTACTTTATCTCAAATGTCTCCTCCTAGGCCTGGGTCATCTGATATCTGCATAGCTGTCCACTTCACCTTTACTCCAAGAGAGACAAACAGGCTATGCCTTCAATGTTTGCAAGCCAAAATATCTACTTGGCAGACTGTTCCACCTACTGAAATAACTTTTGTGTAGATATTTCTAGTTTTTCCCTCTTTGTCTCTTCTTGGTTTTGTCTTTTTTCTAGCATTTGAGCTCTCAGGGCTGAATTTCCATCTTTGTTGGCTCTTTACGCTCTTCCATCAGTGGTTCTTCCCTTTGGCATTTTGGCCTTTGAATGCATTCAAGTCTATCATCTTCCTTAGCAATTCCTTTGTGTCTTTCCCACTTACTTTGGCTGATTTTTGTTGATCTCAACAAGTGACACGTGGTGTGTTCCACTGTGAAATAGGTGAGGACACGTGGCAGCATTTGCCTACTTTATCAACTCACCTGGGGCCCACCATAGTCTTTACGAAATTAAAGGGAGAGACCGTAGATGTTGACACTTGGCAGCTTTCGTCGAGCTTTACAAGGGACACATGGAAACTTTCATAGCTTTGAAACTTATTATAACTTGTGTCCCAGTAGATGACACTTGGCAGCTTCTACTTTGGCTATATAAGGGACACGTGGTGGCTTCCGTTGCACTTTGTCTTTTTCCATCGGGCATTTTTTTGTGGGCTTTTCTCTTCAATTTATTTGGGCTCTCTTCTCAAGTGAATTCTTTCGGACAAAATGTCTGAAAGAATTTTGCCTTGGTCATTTTCCTGTGAAAAAACCTTTTCGAAGGAATTCTTTCGGCCTCCTTCACTTAGTCATTTCCATCAAACAAAAAGTCTGAAGGAATTGTTCATTTTGCGCCTTGAACCAAATCTAAAGAAATTCTATCTCTTTTGGCTTCTCTTTGACCCTTGAACAAATGTACCCTGCCGTCTACCAGGGCATTTGTTCCTTTGGCCCTGGGGCAGCCCCTTAAACCTACCGATTGAACCAACTTTGGTTCAATGGTTCAATGGTTCAATTGGTTCATTCTTCATTATTTGGCTAAGTCTTTTGATCACTCTAACAAAATGCGTTGAACCAACTACTCATTGAACCTTTGCTAAGAATGACTGGAGACTGGTTCTTTTGATTAAACTCACCTGCAGAAGCCTTTGAACCTATTGAACCTGCTAATCCCTTTACTAAAAAAGCTTGGAAAATGAGGAAATTAAATGCTCAAAACAAATTTTGAAAAGGGAAGAGAATTTTTTGGTCTTGCAGGACCAAACTAGTTCATAGGTTGTCCCAAAAATGAGTGATATTTTTGGGGACAACAGCTGGCTCCAGTTGGGGAACTTCCTTCTATTGTAAAAACAATCGAAGGGAGTAGAATCCAGAATCTCCAGTGCCTTGAAGTATGCCATTGGGCTACAGAGTCATGCTACCCAAAAAGAAATGCTACAAAAATGAAAATGAAAAGCACAAAATAGAACTAAAGACTATACAAATGTACATATGTACAGGTGAACTTATTTGATACTTCAAGAATTGAAGTGATTCAAATGTTGCCCATGGCGAGACAATGAAAATGGCATTTCATCCTGATAGACTAGCAAGAAATCATTTTGTCCCCAGAATCGGTGATGGGTGAATGGAACTCTCCACCAGGAATCACATTTCTTTTGCACTCCTTTTGGTTCTCTCTTCTTACCCCATGGCAAGATGTGGTCTTCAATCTAAAAACCATAAATCTTTGCTCTCTTGGCGGAGAGTTCCTTATGCTAACTTTGGAGTGTAGCAGTATGGTCCACTACCATAGCTTGTTGTTTTGCTTCACCAATATGGTCAACAACACCTTGAGCTTTCTAGATTCTAGTATAGCATGGAGCTGCCATATTTTAGAACAAAAATGGGAAAGAACTGGACCTACTTCAGCTTGAAGCTTGAGGCTTCAAACTACGCATTCTATCCCAGTGGATCTAGTTTGTAGACCAGATTATATAATGGAGATGGAGGAAGATAGTAAGGATATAATGATAATAGGTAAGACACATAATGGAGTTGCTAGAATATATAATGGATAATGGTAGGGACTGCTTCAATCTAAAACTTGAGGCTTTAGACTACACGTTCATCCCCAGCAGAGTCGCCAAAAACTGTTGGGTGAATATTTTGTCAAACATCTTATTGGTGAGAAAAATAGGTCTTATCATCCACAGCATAGGGAGATTGTTCATCTAGATGTGCAGGTTTACCACATCAAAAGGTGATAAATCTCTCCTCTCATCAAAGGGAGGTTCCTTATGAATACGCAGGAGCTATATACTATATATATATATATAAGTAGAAAATAACACACAGGGGTAGGGTATCACCATCCATCTCTCTTTTTTCAGAGATGATGATCACATATCAAAGGAGAAATCCTAGGTGATTGGTGAAAGTACTTATCTTCTTTCAGAAGTAACATTCAGCCAAGAGCCAGATCTCTTCCTGGATAGTAAAAATCTTGGTGAAATGACAGAAGGCACTTCTCTTCTTTTAGAAGTGCTTGTTCTTGCAAACAACAAGAATCTTTCTGGTAAGTAACTAGTAACCAAAGGTGCAAAGTAACCAACAGCTTGAGATTTAGTGCAAAGTCTCCACCTTGACTTCCCAAGAGTGAAATATGAAGAATAATGGGGGCACAAAGTCATCCCAAGGTCCTTTACACATGAAATAGAAAAAGACAAACACACTAAAGGCAACTGTAGACAGCATAAAGTCTTCTTACAGTTGGCTTCGAGACACCTTCCTTATCACCTCCACTAGCTCTGCTTATTAAATTGAATAAACAAGAATACATTTATGAAATAGACATAAGAACAATCTCCTAGAATGATACAAGCTATAACAACACAAAGTCTAAAAGTAACTTGCTTTCTGATTCTAAAAAAGAAATACGATAAACAATTTTGAGCTCAAAGTCTCAATGATGCCTTTCAATTTGGGTAGATTTTTACTTCTGGTAATGGGAAGATCTCCCTTAAAACAAGCAAATATATTACATTATATAGCACTCCAAGAAAGACTTGGGTGCTTTTTTTCATGAAACGATCCATGCTGCCTTCAATGCCTTGAATGCACTTCCAATTCTATCAAGGGACCATGCTAGAACAGGGTGGCTGCCTTGACTATGGCGTGTTACTTTATCTCAAATGTCTCCTCCTGGGCTTGGGTCATCTGGTATCTACGCAGCTGTCCACTTTGCCTTTACTCCAAGAGAGAAAAACAAGCTGCACCTTCAATGTTTGCAAGCCAAAATATTTGCTTGGCGGACTGTTCCACCTATTGAAATAACTGCTACATAGATATTTTTGGCTTTTCCCTCTTTGTCTCTTCCTGGTTTTGTCTTTTTTATGGCATTTGAGCTCTTGGGGCTGAATTCCCATCTTTGCTGGCTCTTTATGCTCTTCCATCAGTGGTTCTTCCCTTTGGCATTTTGGCCTTTAAATGCATTCAAGTTTGTCATCCTCCTTATCAATTCCTTCATGTCTTTCTCACTTGCTTTGGCTGCTCTCCACTGATCTCAACAAGTGACATGTGGCATGTTCCACTGTGAAATAGGTGAGGACGCGTGGCAGCATCCGCTTACTTTATCAACTCACCCAGGGCCCACCATAGTCTTTACAAAATGAAAGGGAGAGACCGCGGATGTTGACACTTGGCAGCTTCCATTGAGCTTTACCAGGGACACATGGCAACTTCCGTAGCTTTGAAACTTATTAGAAACTTTGTCCTGATAGATGACACTTGGCAGCTTCTGCTTCAGCTCTATAAGGGACACATGGCGGCTTCTGCTACACTGTCTTTTTCCATCAGGCATTTTTTCATGGGATTTTCTCTTCAGTTTCTTTAGGCTCTCTTCTCAGGTGAATTCCTTCAGACAAAATGTCTGAAGGAATCTTGCCTTGGTCATTTTCCCACAAAAAAACCTTTCTGAAGAAATTATTTTGGCCTCCTTCACTTAGTCATTTCCATCAGACAAAAATTCCAAAGGAATTTTTCCTTTTGGGCCTTGAACCAAATTCGAAGGAATTCTATCTCTTTTGGCTTCTCTTTGACCCTTGAAGAAATGTAGCCTACCCTCCGCAAGGGCGTTTGTTCCTTCAGCCCTGGGGCAGCCCCTTGAACCTACTGATTGAAGCAACCAATTGAACCAACTTTGGTTCAATAGTTCAATGGTTCAATTAGTTCATTCTTCATTATTTGGCTAAGTCTTTTGATCGCTCGAACAAAACACATTGAACCAACCACT
Organism: Torreya grandis; assembly: GCA_037957365.1. Lineage (NCBI taxonomy): Eukaryota > Viridiplantae > Streptophyta > Pinopsida > Cupressales > Taxaceae > Torreya > Torreya grandis. The sequence goes on from JARHVA010000008.1 coordinate 879,998, forward strand.
TGTTGAACCTTTGCTGAGAATGACTGGAGACTGGTTCTTTTGATTGAACTCACCTATAAAAGCCTTTGAACCTATTGAACCTATTAATCCCTTTACTGAAAAATTTTGGAAAATGAGGAAATTGAATGCTCAGAACAAATTTTGAAAAGGGAAGAGACAATTTTTTGGTCTTGCAGGACCAAACTAGTTCATAGGTTGTCCCAAAAATGAGTGATATTTTTGGGGACAATAGGATGTATAGGAGAAGTGTTATAGCCTAGATATGATCTATCTTTATGATTCTTAAGAATCATAACAACCTCTTGCAAACATCCATTGGCCAAGGAGAGATTGAGCCTCGATGGGTTCATCTTTAAGGTAAGTATTCCTAACTCTTATTCTCTATTTTAGTAAATATAATTGCATAGTAATGGCTTATGAATGTATTTATCTCTTCATGCTTGGGATTGACTCTACACTAACTTGAGTATATTTATTCTTTGCATTTTTATTGTTTATGTTTATTATCCCCCATTTTTTCCACAAGATTTGGTGAGCACTAGTTGAGAATTAATTTACTATGTTAAAAACCATAGGACCTAGCTAGGTTTATTATATGGTATTGCTCGACTAGAGGCTTTAGAACCCTCTATAGTGATATTGTGTGGTTATAGACCCCTTAGTTAGGTCTATCAGATCCATATTAGTCATGACCCTGATTGTCTAAATGTACCAACAAACAAAATAGATAGTTTGATTTTTCTTCTCCAAACTAGGATTGATTTATAAATCAATTTGACTTTACCTTGTATATACAAGGCATTGAAATAGTTTTATTTTATGCATTATTTCCTTTTATTTGGTGTTTAAATGTTTTTCATGTTATTTCTCCCTTGCTAACATAGTTAAATTAAGATGAAATCATTGGCATGGGAAAGTTCTCCTTAGTTGTTCAGTGATAATCATGTTAATGTGAAACTTGCCATATATAAGTGTTTCTTGTGGGCTTATAAAACACTTATTATGTTCTTTTTGTTGATAAATAAATAAAGTTAATAATATAAGGATCATGGAAATACATTGACTATATTCATGACTACTTGAAGGAATTAATGTTTTAGGGGCAGAGTTGGAGTTTTGTGTGAATAGTGTTTAGCTATGATAAGTAAGATGCATGAGATTTGGAGTGTTTGATGGTACATCATATTGGGTTGCTATCACTTAATTCATTTATTTAATTTTTGAATTATTAAAAATATAATAATTTAATGAGGAAATTATTTAGTACCCTAGTATTAGTTGGCATTTAAAATTTTTCATTAGTAGCCTTATATGCAATCTATTAATGTAATGTATGGTAAAGATGCACATTGTCAATTTTTCATTTTATTTCACTTTATAAGGATAACCATATCAAAGTGTTGAGGTTAGGGTGTGATAACTTATTTTCATTATTAAGAGATGATTATATGAATCTTGAAGATGTTTATGTTTGTTGAATGTTTTCTTTTTTTGCATAAGATTATAGACAACATATATGTCTTGCATATAATTATTTTCTACAATAAAATCAATGCATGTTTCATATATGCGTATATTTTTTATGGTCCAAGTAAATAATTGATAACCTTTAATTATGCTCCAATTACTGATGGTAAAAAATTTAACAATTTATATTATATATCTCTTTTTCATGGTCTTATGACTCTTTTTATCTAAATGTGGTTGTTGAAAGAAATTCTAAAAAAATATGTAACCAAATTTCTAGTAAGATTTGTGTAAGAGATGAGAATCTAACCACACTTCATAGATAGGTAATGTCACTTGTACGGTAGTTTGTCAATGTGAATATTAAACATGTACAAGATGTTGAGGATGTGAAATCAATGGCAAGGTTGCATAGACCAAGTAATGGTGGTGCTTCATCCAATGGTATTGTGTGGTTTCACCACTTATGTATTTACAAGACACTGCTAATAAACATCTTTTACCACTTTCTAAGTCAAAGTTGAATATAAATGATGAAAAACATACACCATCATTGGCACTACAACCACAACATGTTGCAAATGATGTCAAATTAGATATTTTGTGATGCCCAACATGTAACTCTTTCTTAGAGTTTAGGGGGACTCGGGAGGGCATACTTAATTTATGGAAACTATTTTTATTTATATACAATATTGACATTATATGTGTTATGTGTTTGATATTGGAGTATTTCATGGGGAGTAAGAAGGAGCAAAATATTTTATGTAGAATCAAAAAAATGAGATATCTCTCTTGATAGATAGCACTTACCATATGAATTTATAATCGGTTTTATAAATTAATGAAAGTTTCATTATTCTCTTGAAATTTTTTTCATGATACTTAGATGTTAAAAGTGATATTATGATCTTTTCTTACACCTGGTTAAATTAATAATGTCTAAATAATCAATTTATGATAATGATTGCATCATCACCAAGTGTTTCCATTGGTAATCAATTCCTTCATGTAAAGTTATTAAGGATGGGCCTTGCATCAAAGATGTAATCACTTGGCACATAAATATTAGAAGTATCACTTTGCACATTTTATAGAATCCCCAATTTTGGCTTCACTCTCTTAATGTCAAACCCATTAAGAGTGACAACTAGCTATATTATAATCTAATGTTTTTCATATATTTCATATTACCACTGATAATAAATTGGCAACATAAATAAAAGATATCTTAACTTTATAAGAAAATCATCCTTGCAAAATATGGCATGTGCCAGTCTCTACAAGGAAGTTGTTCAATGGTCCTTATGAATTTATAAGTTGTTACATTTTATGATTTTAGGAGAGCATATCAATGCATATGTTTGGTAATTGTTATCTATTATTTCATACATTTGCATATGGGTTATCAGTCCCCCTTATTTTTCAATGTTAATTATTTATCAATGTTGTTTGTTTATGAATTTTAATTGTTTATCAGTGCCCCTTCTTATGCATAAATTAAAAAGTTTATTTTTTTTGGGTTGCTCGATTCATAGATGATGTCCAAATTAAATAGATATTTATCTCTTATAGTGAAAAATCCACATCCTGTGGAGTTCTCTTCCGATGAATTGGAGTGGAGCAAAGTGGAGTACAATCGGGGAAATGACAAAGATATTATTGCCTAGATACAAAGAGATCATATAGAAGACTTCCTAAATGGTGAATGTAAGATATCAAGGTATCCCACTACTTTAAAAATGTTAGGATTTATAGATCTCTCCAATACATATTGTTGGTATTGTGTCTTGTAATAGTTTTTTTAAATACGAATTAGATTTTATTTATTTATAATTAATGTATGTATTGTATATTTATTGGTGTATGTATGGCCCTAAGGATTATAGGGCCAAATATGACATGAATTATGATATTTTTAATATTACAAATATTGGTATTAGTAATTGACCTTGTTATAAGCAGTTACATCATCGGTGTCAACGCCACTTTTCTATCTATGTTTTGATTAAGAAGCAAGAATAGGCTTTGATTATGTATAAAAACATGTGTCATACGGACTGGTGGTGCATGGTTTTTCATGGGTAAGATATTTATGACTTAATGGGTAGTCATTATATCATGGATCCATTCATTAGTGATGCATTGAAGGATTTGGTGAAGAGGTTTTGTTGTTGGATCTGAACCTTCAAATTGTTCACCAAAAGAATCATGACTTAATCCATGAAAAACTTACATTGTTATAAGGTTAGAACAAGAGGTATGATTACATGAGTAAAGATAGCATATATAATATTTAGATAATGATGAAGGAAGAAGAATACAAATTTGAGCCTAGTGAGGTGGATAGTGTTATAACATTTATCAGTAAAAATCTTTTAAATGTATTTGTATATGAAGAATTTTAAAAAATAGGAATGAAGGGGTAACCCTTTGACTTAGGCCTCTTTCCTTAGAAACATCAGTGGATGTTGAAGTATGCACACAATAGTATAGTTTTAATTTGCTCCATGTATGGGATAAATGCATATAAGGTACTTGCAAGTATCTAAATTTGAAACTTCATACTTTTTATTGTATAATACTTATGTTTGTGTTTTGTAATGTAGTTAATGTTAGACACACTTATTATATTTGATAGTATATATAATGGACTTCCTATTACATGGGTTTTGATGTTGATGTCTACCATTTTGGACCTAACATTGTGGATGTAGAATTCAGTGGTTAGTGCACATTGTCACATTTTAGAATGGAAACCAAATGATTTCATAATGGATGATGTTCGCACTAAAATTGTTGCTATAAGATAAGTTGATCCCATGTATATTATAAATAGTTTTTATTATCATTGAAAATAATGATCTATTTACAAATTTTGTCACATTTACTTTGTCATTGTGAGTCCAGAGAAGTGTTTGAATGTGAAGTATACCTCTACAATAGGCACACAAAGAGAGTGAGAAAAAAACTTGATTTCAAAGGTGAATGATGTTAAAACAAGGAAGGAAATGTTTAGAAGCCTAGGTGAATAATGCACAAGTATCTTAGTGAGGAGGCAATAGTTTATGATGTGACCCTATTCATGGAACAATAAGTGACTCAATAATCATTCATCAACTATTGAAAATATCAATTGTTCCAATGTATTGGCATGTGGGCAATATTTTTGTAGACAATTCCCCATATGGGTCAAGAGGAAATTATTGCCATAGAAGTATATCACTTTCATCTGAAGCACATGTTTATATTTTAAATTAGAGTTTCTTCCCATCGAAGTATGGGTTGGTTAGTGAATAATTTGGTGTTTATTATATTATTGGTGGAGCTAAATGTGTAAGGATAATGGGTTTTAAATGAACTTAAAGCTTTGAAAATTAGAGAACAAGTCATGGATGAAATCACAAAGTATTTTTTATTGCAATGTGATATTTAGTGATATTGAACTTGATGTGGCATGGGTGAGAAGCCAAAGCAAAAAATAAACACTTTAAAATGTTATAATGGTGAGAAGCCAAGGCCCTATGTACAAGCATAGATTGAAATTTGGTGAATTGAGAAATAAATTTTCTTCAAGAAGAAATGTTCCATTTTCTTCAACTAGTAATGTTGATGCCCATGTAAGTATTATTTTTGTATTGAATCTTATTTTTACTTATTTTTTTAATTTTATAAATTACTTTCATGGATTTTCATATGGTTATTGACAAACATCCATTTACAACTTGTTTATGATGATGTCAATAATAGTTTTGCCGACCTTGCCCATGACAATGTTATTGATATTCTTATAAATGAAAATATTGTCAGTGATGTGGATGACCCCAATGATCCCAAAATTCTCAAGATCCATGGATTTATAGACAAATCACTTATCACACTTCCATTTGATAGGATAAGTATTAATTTCCTTGAGAATATTATCAAAGATGGTTGTAATAGTTTCAATCAAGGTCAATTTTCATTAATGGTGAGGTGAATCATTCCCACTCACAACCTTTATAATGTGTAGAATATGGCTATGGGACCAGTCTATGACATTTAAGAGATTTTGTGTATAAAATGGTAATCCTCAAGCATGCACCACTGAAAAATAAATAGGCCCAATTCTCTTCAAAAAATAAAGTACGATCAATGCGTGTTACTTTTCAAGATGAGTTGGAGAGAACAACTACAATAGATAAGGACCAATAACAATTTCAATGATTAATGATCTATATAATTTGAACTTAAGTTGTTTGGGTGTCCTTTTTTTGTAATGTGATTTTATGTCCTAAAATATTGAATCCTTATAAAGTTCAATGTTGGACATGTGGAAAAACATTAAAACTAATTGAAATATAAAAGAGTGTCAATATTCACAATTGATTTCATTTTTTTTATGTTCTTTGAAAGTATTTATGGCTTGGAACTTCAAACAAATAATGTTTTCAACATATACGAGCCATGCTTTTAGTTAACCAATTTAGCACACATAGTTTTAGGAAAATTTTCAAATTTCACATTCTCGTAAGGCATGCATATTCATATTTTGAAAAGTTCACAAACTATAATTGTGTGTGTGTGTGTGTGTGTGTGTGTGTGTGTGTGTGTTCAAAGTCAAGGAAGACGCTATATATATGTAAAATTAAAAAAATACATTGAAATGAACCATAGTTAAGAAACACAATAATTATAATCATTGATATCATTGGTAGAGTTAGGAAGCATGGATGTAATGGGAGTTGTTCTTAGGTAAGTCATGTAGTGGACTACAAAGTTTGTCCTCACTTTGATCTCTTCCTCATAAATTTTATTTTTTATTATTTTCCTATAATCCTCTACTTCTAAAATATCAGCCCTATCACTTGAAAAAACTTATTATACTCTCAATGATGCACTTTGATTCTAGAGCCACATCTGATCCTATAATTTTTCTTTCTTTACACGTTCAATACAAAGCTTTATCTCCTTGTTCTCATATGTTAGAGACAATATGGTTGTATTTAATGAGGCCACCAGTTTCTCTAGTTTGTGTCCTCATCCATACCTAGTATATATCTTTTTCTATGTAAATCCCCATAACCATCCATGACACATACAATTGAATGAATGGATTTATGATTTTGTGTGCATTGACATATATATATATATATATATATGAATTATTGATGTTTTTTCCTTGATTAGATTATACTTGTATAACTTTATTTAACAAGCATTTAAAGGATAACATAACATTGCAGGATCTCATTTAGGTACAACACTTATAGGTTGCCCACAATAACTGTAGGCTCCACCCATAGCCTACCCACAGCAACTGTAGGCTCCACCTATAGGCTACTTGTAGATACTATAGGTTTCCCATGATAACTATAGGCTTCACCTATAGGTTCCCTGTATCCACTAAAAAGTGTTTTAGCAATTATAGGCTTCACGTACAGGTTGCTCACAGCCACTATACAAAATAAAGCTATTATTATGATCAGATCTTAAGGGCACATCCAACGATTTTGGAAACCGAATGGATGATTGGAAAGGACCATAAATATTGTAAAACCCCCCTACATGCAAATAAATTTGGATGTGCTATCAAAGATGAGAAAGACAACGATAATAGGAAGAAGACAAAAAGAAATAAACCAACAAAACAATATACCTTGTCCTTAACGCAGTCAAGCCTAAAGCAAGTAACTTCAGTTACTAACCACTTGAAGGTTGACTGGGGTAGTTTCTAAAGTATTTGTATTTTTCTAGTTTGGTGTCTTTGGTTAGAGGTTAATAAAATGCCTTCTATATTTGATGGTAGAACCTAGATCAGATTAGGAGTTAGTGAAGTTGAAATTGAGATTGGATAGTTAATAGAACTATAGAAGTCATTGCATTGTAATTTTATGTAAAATTTTTTAATTGCTACAAATTTGAGTAATGAGAAATTTGATTATATAATAAGCTTTTGTAAATCTCTCGAAGAAGGAATGGAACTTAGTTCTGAATGAGGAAAGCCCCCTTCAAAAGGAGTTGTAGTGAAGATCCTAACCCTACCTAGTTAAGAGTGTGTAAGTAAATTTCATTATTAATCTAATTATATAAAGTGTGATTCCTATGTGATTTATAAGTGTGAAGTATTTATTTATTTATGTCATAATAGTTTCATAGTATAACTATATGGTGAATTCAATATAACTTCATTGTACTATGACCAATAAAACAAATTGATTTATGAATCAATAATGCATATATAGTGCTGACATCCTTGAAAAGCATATGCACGCTAGGTTGATAATTAATGTTAATCAAACTCAAAGATCTGGTATTCATTGGATAATTAGTCTACACAATAGTATTCATTCTTTCAATATTTTCCTTTAGGTTGTCCTCCCTGTCTTTGCTAAAATTTTCACATTACTCCCATACATCCAACATGATCTTCAAATGCCTTAGTTTACATTTTTGTTGGTCATCATTCATCTTTACATTCATTTTTAGTACTTTTAGATTGGTCCAAAAAATTACTTGGGGAATGGGAGTAGGCATCTTGGAAATTACAGAGAAGAAAAACTATGGAGATTTAGTAAGTATATGACACTAAAAAATTAAATAGGCGTCTAGTCCTATGAATGGATGTCACCTGAAGTATGATTATTGGCATCACAATCTACACTCAAAATTTCAATCAATTTCCTCTTGAAATTTCATTGGTTCATTTCCTTTTACATTTATTTTTGTCCATTACTGAAAAAACAAATTGTAATATGATGAAATATAAGTTTATTGGTTCTTTTATTTTTTGTATCAAAATTGATAACAATAGATCATTGTATAGAATGTAAAGGGTATTATACAGATAAGAAAGATGCATGGAATTATATAGACTATAATAAGAATTAGAATAATAGACCATTATACAAGTCAATGGTTCATTGGTTCCTTTCCTTTATGTAACAATATGGACAACAACAAACCATTATACAAAATGGTAAGGGTATTTTACAAACAAGCAAGATGTATGGCATTACACATATTACAATAAGATGGACAAAAATAGACCATTATACAAAATAATGGTTCATTGTCCCCTTTCCTTTATGTATCAATATGGAAAATAATGGACCATTACATAGAATGTAAAGGGTATTATACAGACAATCAAAATGTAGTGCATTATATAAACTATAACAAAGGGTATTATATAATCAAAAAAATATATATATACACTTTTTTCTTGAAATAAAGTCAATACTTGATCTGTGTATACCATTATAAATAATTTAAATATTTCCATTTTCCCCTTACCTTTAATAAGGTGGATAAATGTCCTTGCAGCTTTGATGGTGAGGTTGTATAAACTTACAGTATGACTGTATACCAAGAAAAAATGTTAAAATGAGGGAATCCAGACAATGTCTTATGGAGGGAGAAAATGGGTCTCTATCATGCTCACTTTCTTATTTTTATTCTACTTTATAATAATGAATTTTCATGGTTACATGCACATTAATCCTTTGAATATGAATGTAACATAACATGGCACATTATGGTTCATGAATCCCCATTACATTTCATTATAATCCATACATGCATGGAACTTGTAGATAATATTTGCCACATGGAATCAAACATGTAAAATACATGGGGTAAAATCATATTTGATTTATATATAAAATATACTTCAACAATTTTTATTGTCTCTAGTATCTAATATAGTTTTTGCATTGTACCCCTTCACCCTCAGTTACTGAAAGGTGAGGCTCAAGGACTCTAACATAGTTGTTGATTTGTAGGCTCCTTTGTATATTATGACCTTTATAAAATTATTTTATGAAGTCCAAAATGACACTAAATCATCAAGACAAGGGCATGGATCCATTTCACTTTATATATATAACAAGAGGGAATTGGTGAGAAGGTCAACAAGTAGATGGACACAATGTCAAAAGTTAAGAATAATGAATGGGTTAGTGAATAAAAAAATGTAGAGACCAATAGAATAAATTAGAAAGCCCTTGAAATGAATACAAATATTTAAAAAATAAATTTAAAATAAATAAAAGCAAGTCCTTGGCAAGAGAAACAAGATAAAATTAAATTTTTGTGATAATGAAAATGAAGGTGAAGAAAAAACAGTGGAGAATTCCTATGAATTTGATGTCAATTTAACAATACCCAATTTATAAAATGAGTCATGTGCTTGCCTTATTGAATTCATATTAGGAATAAAACACTTATATCCAAATCTACTATTACCATAAACTAGATCTAAAGCTATGCAATAAAATGCATCATGGAAACATTCTTTAATTCACCATTAATATGAAAGCATAAATGAGAAAAAGATAATAATAAAACAGATAACATAGATCTAACGTGGTTCACTTAATGTGGACTACATCCACCAATTGAAAATTCTCAAATAAATTAGTAATCTAAAACAAGATTATAATTAACTCTCATAGAGATAGAAAAATCTCCTGTAAAAAGTGTTGCATAAAAACTACATTTTCACCTGCACCTGCACAATGTTGTATCTCAAAAGTTGCTAAACCACACCCTATAATGAACACATACACTTTGAAAAACACTTGCATTTTAACTCTAATCCTCAAAGCCACACCCTAAAAATAAACCATCAACCTCTAAAAGTCACACCACACCTTGTATATATAAAAAAATGAAGAAAATCCACAAAAGGAGGAGCAAATGTGTAGTGCTTATCTAAAATAAGCATTATCCAACATGTGAAAACCCTCCTCCACCTCATCAAGCTTATCCAAAAGCTCTCCCAAGGAGGAATTTTTCATTTCCATCTTTCCACCTTCTAAGGTCACATTTTCCCAAAAGCATGTGATCACAACCTACTCCACTCAACAAGGAAGGAGTTTTCTTTTCCAAAAAATAAATATCTTCCTCAAAACAAGGAAGTCAACATGGGAAAAGACATCTAACAACTAAATCCATGAAATATGAAATACATAGAAATTAGGAATATAAGGAATATTCCACTCACATGTGGAGAACATGAAAATTACACCCTTCCACACATATTTGGAGCTCATTAGGCCCCAAAAATTTATTCCTATGGTCATATGATAGCTCCAAAGGGCTCCACACTCAATAATCTCCAACTTGGAGATCGTTTCTCTTCAACAAAATCTATCACTACTCCATGACCACTAAGGCCAACCAAATCTAAACATAATCTCAATTTGTTCAATGTGACCACCTTGGTCATCATATCTACAATATTTTGGCTAGTATGAATCTTTTTCAACTTCACTAAGTTCTCCTCCAAAGATATCCTGATGAAGTGATAATTTAAATGAATGTGTTTCATCATCGAGTGAAAAATAGAGTTTTTTTCCAAATGAATAGCACTTTGACTATCACTGTGTAGTCTCCCAACTTCCTGCTCATGCCCCAACTCTCAAAATAACTCTCGTAACCAAATCATCTCCTTGTTATCCTTTGTGGCAACAACATACTCTACCTTTGTGGTTGAAAAAGCTACAACCTTTTGTATTCTATAAATCAAACTAATCATTGTATCTCCAACAGTAAATATATATCATGTTGTACTTCTCTTGCTATCAATATCTTCTACCATATCCGAGTCCACATAACCACACAAAGTGGTATCTGATCCACCATAACATAATGCAAAATCAATGGTTCCTCTCAAATATCAAAGAATCCATTTCACTACCTACCAATCCTCATAACCTTGATCACTCATATACCTACTCACAACTCTTACTACTTGGGCAATATCTAGCCTAGTATAAACCATGGCATACATCAAGCTACCAACTACTGATGAGTAAGGTACTTTGGACATCTTAAGCTTTTCAGCTTCCATCTTGGGACAATACTCCTTTGATAATTGAAAGTGGTCTGCAAAAAGATTACCAATAGATTTAGCATCCAACACGCTAAACCTTTCCAAGACTTTCTTCACATACTCTAATTGGGATAAGATCAACTTCCTCTCCTTCCTGTCACAATAAATCCTCATACCAAGGATTTTCTTTACAGCACCTAAATCTTTCATAGAAAAGGAGTCACTAAGCTATTTTTTGAGCATATGAATATGTTGAATGTTCTTTCCTACAACTAACATGTCATCGACATGCAAGCATAATATAATAAAGAAATTATCATCAAAATGTTTCAAGTACATGCAATGGTCAAAATGACACCTTTGATATTCTTGTTCCAACATAAAACAATCAAATTTCCTATACCATTATCGTGGAGCTTGTTTCAGGCCATATAAGCTCTTCTTTGGTCTGCACACCTAGTTCTCCTTCACTTTGACCTCATAACCTTGTGGTTGCATCATATACAACTCTACATCCAAATCACCATGACGAAAGTAGTTTTCACATCTAATTGTTCTAAGTGCAAATCTTAAACTGCAACTAAATGAAGAATAGTCCTAATAGAAGTCATTTTTACAACAAGAGATAAAATCTCATCAAAATCAATACCTAATTTTTTTGTAAACCCATTGACCACCATCCTAGCCTTATACCATTTTCTCCCTTCATCCTCTTCTTTGATTCTAAAGATCCACTTGTTTGGTAATGCACTCTTGTCCTTGGGTAGCCTAAACAAATCCCACGTTTGGTTTTCCATGAGAGATATATTCTCTTCATGCACGGCTTGTTCCCATCTCAACTTGGCATCTACCTACATTGCTTCCTCATAACACTCTGGCTCTCCATTGTCAGTTACTAATAAATAATTCAAAGGAGAAAATGTTTAGGTGCTTTTTTCACCCTAGAAGACCTTCTTACCATAGGAGTTTGGGATCTTTGTGTAGAAAGTTCCTAAACTGAAGCTTTGGATACTTTACCATCTATAATGTCATCCAATACTATGTACTCTTTTTGTTCTTGATCTTATTCCTGTAATTGATCCTTATTCATGACTTTTTCATTAAAGACTACATCTATAGACCAAAATATTTTCTTATCTTTAATGCTCCATAAATGGAAACCGAAGTCATCCTCACCTTAACCAACAAATGTGTATTTATTTGATTTAGCCTCTAGCATGCTCCTATCTTCTTTCTTAATGAGAGTAAAAGCCTCACATCTAAAGACTCTAAGAAAAAATTAATCAATATTCTTACTAGACCAAACTTGTTCTGGAATGCCTCCATCCAAATGCACAGAATGTCCTTTGTTAATCAGATATACTATCATGCTAACTATTTCTATCCAAAACTATAAATTCAACCCTACATGTAACCTCATGCCCCTAACACGTTCCATTATTCTTCTATTCATCCTTTCAAATACCCCATTCTACTATGGAGTTCTTGGAACCATCCTTTGCCTATGTATTTAACTATTAGAAAAATAATCAAAGAAAGCATTACTACAATACTCACCTCTATTATCTAATCTGAGACACTTCAACTTGATACCTATTTCATTCTCAACCAAGGCTTTCCACTTCTTAAAAGTGTTAAATACATCATATTTCTTTTAAATGCAATAAACCCAAATTTTTCTAGTTGCATCATCTATAAAAGTAACATAATAACTGGATCCACCAATAAAAGATACCTAAGTTGGTCCCCATATATCTGAGTGTACCAGATCTAACTTATGCTCTTTATTTGTGGGTCTAACCTTTAAGAACTTAACCCACTTCTATTTTCCATACACAGTTTTCATAGAAGTCTAGATCTATGTCTTTCAATCTAGGCAACTTATCTTTTAATATCTACATGCCCTTATGGCTCATATGACCAAGCCTATAATGCCACATAGTTACATTTCCATCTACAAAAAATAAATCAATAGAATCAACACTACTATTCAAATACAAAGTACCAACTTTCTTACCTCTCGAGATCACAAGAGCACCTTTGATAACTTTCCAATAATCTGTAGTAAATAATACTAAACATCCCTCACTACCTAATTACCCCACTAAAACTAAATTATGTCTCAACATAGGCACGTGTCTAACATCTATAAGGATCCATGTGTTCCTATTCTTCATCTTAACCTGAACAAAACCTTTCCCTACTATCTCACATGGTTCATCATCACCAAGATATACATGTCCTAGATTCTCTTGAACATAATCAATAAAATAATGCCTATGTAGGATGGCATGAAAAGAAGCCCCTAAATCTAATACCCAATACTCAGGAAAAACTATCCATAAAAATAATTAAGGCATTTTGACATGATTTACTTGATGTCATATTTACCTCATTCATTTCCTTTTTGTTGTCATTCTTATTTTGAAGTGACCAGCAATCCTTCTTTGAGTGTCCACTATTCCCACAATGCCAACCTATCATCTTGGATCTAGATCTAGACTTAGATCTACCTTTTGACTTTCCTTGGTTGCCTTTTCTCTTATCCTTTTACCTCCCTCTAGTATTAATAGATAAAGCATTACCTGAAGATGATTCACCAATGTTTTTCCTTCGCATCTCCTCATTAAAGATCACACCTACAACATCCTCAAAATTCAAGCTTCCCTTGGCAGGGATTGCATTACTTACAACCATAAACAAACTATCCTAGCTATTAGGCAAAGAACATAATATTATCAAATCTCTAACTTCATCATCAAACTTAATACCAATTGAAGTAAGCAGACTTACAACCATATTAAAATCATTAAGATGATAAGCAATTGAACCATTCTCAGATATTTTTATGTTAAATAATATTTTCATAAGAAAAAAATTATTAGAAGCTGAAGGTTTCTCATATAAATTTCCAAGTTTATCCATGAGATCCTTTATACTTATCTGATATACAATGTTAAATGCAACAGAAAATACAAGGCATAATCATATGGCTCTTAATGCCTTCTTATCAAGTAATGACCAATCTGCATCACTCATACTTACAGGTTGTCCTCCTTTCCCCTTCAAGGGGAGTTGAAGTTCCTTTTGATATAGTTAACCTTTCATCTGTATTTTTCACAAATAAAAATGTTTACCATCAAACTTCTCAACTTTGAATCTGATCTATTCTTCCATAGCTCCCACTTAATCTAATAGTCTTCCTGTGATTTACCACTTTCAAAAAAATACAACCAATGGCTCTGATACCAGTTGTTAGGAATAAAACACTTAAATCTAGATCTACTATTACCATAAACTAGATCTAAAGCTATGTAATAAAATTCTTCACAGAAACATTCCTTAATTCACCATTAATATGAAATCATAAAGGAGAGTAAGATAATAATAACATATATCTAACATGGTTCACCCAATGTGCGTTACATCCACCAATGAAAGTTCTCAAATAAATCAATAATCTAAAACAAGATTACAATGAAATCTCATTGAGATATTAAAATCTCCTGTAAAAAGTGTTGCATAAAAATTGCACTTTCACCTGCACCTACACCTATACAATGTTGTATCTTACAAGTTGCTAAACCACACCCTATAATGAACACTTGCACTTTGACTCTGATCCTCAAATCCACACCCTACAAATAAACCATAAACCTCTTAAGGCCACACCATGCCCTATATATATAAGAAAATGAAGAAAATCCATAAAAGGAGCAAATGTGCAATGCTTATCCAAAATAAGCATTATCCAACATGTGACAACCCTCCTCCACCTCATCAAGCTTATCCAAAATCTCTCCAAAGGAGAAATTCACCATTTCCATCTCTCCACCTTTTAATGGCACATTTTCCTAAAAACATGTGATCACAACCAACTCCGCTCAATAAAGAAGAAGTTCCCTTTTCCAAAAAACAACTATCTTTCTCAAAACAAGGAAGGCAACATGGGAAAAGGCATCTAACAACTAACTCCATGAAATATGGAATACATAGAAATTAGGAATACAAGGAATATTCCACTCACATGTGGAGAACATGAGAATTACACCCCCCACATCCTTGGAGCTCTTTAGGCCCCCAAAATTTATTCTTATGGTCATGTGATAGCCCCAAATGGCTCCAAGCTCAACAATTCCTATAATCCCAAATTTCATGTAGTTTCACCATTTTGATGAAATGTGTTGAAATGCAACATAATAAAGTGTATATTTTCCACCTCTAAAAACATGATGTCTATTTAATTATTTTTGGTAGACTATATCAAATGTAGTGAAATATTGGACAAAACATCAAATATTTTATATAAGGACAATTTTGAATCAATAATAAATATTCATATAAATATGGAGGACTAGTGAAAACACAAAATAGAGGGGGACCATTTAAGGTTTTCTTTTATCTCCCATGTTGCATGGGTTTTAACACCCATAGACACACATGCACATTTCATCAAACAATTAACTGTCATACAAAAAAGGTTATATTAATTTATTTTATACATTAGAATACAAATAATATTCTAAAAAATACACTCATACTCACACATACCTCTATAGACTTATTTTATTACATGAAATAGTTCTAGACTCTCAAACAGTCCTTTTTAAACTGATACAACTCTCTATTATGTTCTTTTACCATCTTGTCCTCTTTCCAAAAAAACTTCATTTATTTCACTCTTATTTCCTATTAACATCTTAAAATTCATGGCGTGTCTCTTCAACTTCATTGGCCTCCACATAATGTACAATGTTTATTTTTCAAGATCTTCACCCGACTATTAAAAAATAATAGGTGACATTTTAGGCTAAACAATAGTAAGAAAAACCACCATAACATCAATGTCATTAATTTAATTGATATAAAATTTTAAACAAAACTCATATACTACTTTTTACATAAAAATTAAAAATTTCATCATCTAAATATTAACACATGTAATCATAGGTTACCGCAAGTAAATAACAACCTTGTCAATTGATGCAAACTACAAATGACATTTTCAAGAAAAATGACAATTAATAAAACTTCCTCAAATTTAACTTTGTGCATAAAAATGATCTTGAATTTAAAAAATATCAATATTATTACATTTTATAGAAACCCACCAAATTTGGTAACCTAATTATTACTGCCACATAATAAATTGCCAAGCTATGTATATGCATTTTTTGGTTGAGTGACAGTCACAAAAACTATCATAACATTTCTGACATATATCCAATTGTGCTGAAATTTATAAAACACATTATATATATATATATATATATATATATATATATATATATATATATATATATATATATATATATATATATATGATCCAAATTTGGAATTCAAATTCATAATGCATATATTCTACATAATCATGAACCTTCTATAGACTAGACGTATGCATCTTCTAGTTGAATGATAGTTACAAAAAATATCATAACTTTGGCACCAATTATCAAATTGAGTCTAAATTTTGAAAACATATTTTATACTAAAATTACTATCAACTCTCCAAATTTGGTGACCTAACTCATACCACATGTATTCCATAAGGTCATTAACCTTATGCCTAGTGATGCAGGCATAGCCTAAAAGAAACAACCATAATTTTTTGCAGTAATTCTAAATGGTCTAAAATTTTATATAGATATTTTAAGAGTCATATTCTATGAAATATATATATATATATATATATATATATATATATATATATATATATATATATATATATATATGTTAGATTAATTATATTAATTAGAGTGTTAAGCTTAACTTAGATCTTAACCAAGGGAAACTTCACCTTAGTTAGAATAACCCATGTGGGGTTTAATGTTGCACACCCATATGTGAAAATAAGAAGTCAACAAGATTGTTGAAATGTTGACATTAGTGGCTTCACTATTCATTTGGAAAGTGAGCCTCTTTCACATTGTTAAATGATCCTCCTCACCTTCCCTTGAAATTGTTATAAATAGAGGGCAAGAATTGAGTGTTGTAAGCAAGCAAGCAAGGAAAAATAATTAGAACTCTGCTTTTGTTTAATTAATTGATTCACTAGTAAAAGGTGTTTTTAGTTAGGGGTGACCTTGGGTGAATTATATGCATTCCACATACAATTTATTAATGGTATTAGAGCACAATTTATTCTCCAAATATCTTTGATCCTATCATACTACCAAAATTTGTGTAGTAGTGTCAAAAGGAGGCATTTTTTTGAGTCCTAGAGACCAATTGGGGAAAAATCTTCATTTTGAAGTTGCTAATGGTTTTTTAGAGAATATGGTAGATCTGAACATATGGATGCATCTACAGTGGTTGAATTATCTAGGAAGAGTTTTCATTTTTCAAAAATCAGACACCAGATGCTCCCAATATGCCCAAATTACCTAGTCAATTTTGACCATCCATTGGGTAAGAGTATTTAGATTTTTTCAATTTTTGGGCTTTTTTTGGTTTAAACCAACATTTTTTTTAATTTAAAATTTTAAAAATAAAAACTTTTATTGTGGGAATTTTTTAATTTGCTTTTAGGTATTAAAAACAAAACAAAAAAAAATTAAAATCAAAATACATTTTTATAAATAAGTTTTTTTCTAATTTCTTTTAAATTTAATTTTTAAAAAAATTTAAAACAAAAATTTTGTGGCCAAGCCACTTCTTGGCCACCCACCACCGCATCCACCATTCCCATCCCTCTTCCACATGCCCACTTCTTCCCACCATCCTCCACTGTTGCAACTGTTAGGTTGTGGAGCTAAAAGCTTCACTGATGCAGACATGGAGAAAGCCATTGGAGGGGTTGCTGAAGGTTGCTGAGCGTCATAGCAAACGGCGTCGGTCTGATCAGCCGACGTCGGCAGGATAGTGAAGAGAAGCAACCGACGTCGGTCATGGGTCGGCCGGCGTCGGTCACCTCCAGGCAGACAGGGACCGACGTCGGTCGCCTGTGTGGTTCGACTGCGAGCTAATTACGGGCAGTTAGCTAACGAATCAAGTGTTTGCATGATTAGAACTATTTTTAGACTGAGAGCTGCAGATCTAATTATTGTAATTAGATGTCTAATTATTTTTTGGATGAGATCTATATAATAGACTCATGGTTGTATTGGAAAAGTTGTTCTAGTTTGAGTTGAGCAAAGTTTGCTCCTTTTGTGTGTGAAGTGAGTAAGGGTGTTCCTCCTAGTTCCCTATCAGTGCCAAGCTTGGTACTGGTTGGAGAATCATAAGGACTTGGTGAGGCAAGGACAAGGGTTCTTCAGGGTGTAGAGTGATCTACATGGTAAGTAAGATCGTTGATCTGCAGGTGTATGTGTGTGCAAGGTCAAAGTTCACAGGTGAGCAGAACCGTGTTTGATTTGCAGGTGTGCAGGATCATATAGACAGCAACACAACAGGGAGCAGTATCAGGGCAGGATCTACTTGGAGTACAGGTCTGTACTCAGATAGAGCAAAGAGGAAGGCAAGGGAGTTCCTTCCATAAGTATGGTTTGTTGAAGTGCAGGTTATTGCAGGTTCATGGGAGATCTACTTGAAGTACCTTGAGTACTTGTGGAGTACGTGGAGTACTTGTGGAGTGCGTGGAGCACTTGTGTTGTGCGTGGAGCACGGGAGGTGAACACCAACTCTGTATTTGAGTTGGGTGTTGGGACCTGAGAGGGAGAGCTTTGGGGAGAAGATTTACTGTTCACTTGAGGTGTGGGAAACCTCTGTAAGGTGGTGGAGAAGAAGTGGCATCTTCTTTATTGTATTCTTTTCTGTATAAAGTGTTAATACAAGTTGTGTATTGTCTCTCATATCTTGTGTTATTCTGAATTCTAGTTACTTGGTGAATCTAGTTAATTTCCGCATATTAAGTTGCTTGGTTTAGTAATCATATTGTGCTCTTTCGTTGGAGCAAGATCCTGACAAGTGGTATCAGAGCAAGGTTGTTGGCTCATAGCTTGATACCACTGACAGTGGTATCAGAGCTTTTGGTTGGGATACTAACAAATTGGTTCAGATCTGGGTAGTGTGTTTTGATTACAGGTCACTCTCAGGGGTTTCTGATTGAGTGGGAGTAAAGCAATGGCAGATGAAAGTAAGCTAAGAATGGAGGAGTTGAAAAGCACAAATGGTCACTCACGGTCCTATGGAAAGAAAGAGCAGGTAAAAGATTATTGTTGGTTGGTAGTAGATCAGCATGAAGAAACTAAAGAAGCAGATGTAGCAGGTGTTGTTTCACAGGATGCTCTGGGAGGTTTCTTGGATAAAGTTGAATCTTGGATAAAAGATTCGGTTGCCTCTTTCCATGCAGCCCTAGGTAGAGGAGCTGGTGAGCCTTGCCAAAGAATTGGCAAAGGAGAAGTGAAGCTGAAATTGCAGGCGGCCAACACACAAGTGTTGATGAAGGTCATGCAGGTCCCAGGTTTGGAGATATGGCTAATTTGTTCAGAAAGATTGGGTGATGAGAGATGCACAAGAACTCTCACAGCGGATGCACTTGAATTAGCTGGTGATAAGAAAACAGGTACCCTTTATCTACTTGTTTATATTATTGATTCTTCTTTTGTTGCGGAGATGTGGCTTCGTAGGCTTGGTCACATGAGCAAGAAGGAGATGCATATTTTTAAGCGGAAGATAGATATATTTGACAGGCTTAAGAACTGGAAAGCCTTGGTGTACTTGGAGGAGATGGCAGACAGAAATCAGTGGATGGTGCTGGATACTTTCGAGCAGAGCAGTTTGGACATGGGTTTTGATTCAAAGGAGCTCGCGGGTAAAAAGTCATCACTCACAGGCGAACACAGGTACCGACCTCGGTCAGGAGGAACCGGCGTCGAACAGACAGGTGCCGATGTCGGTCATGTGCAGACCAAAGCCGGCGATGTCGGGCAGGGTAAGACCAAGGTCGGTTAGGGGACCAACGTCGGCAGTATGTAAGACCGATGTCGGTCAAAGGACCGACGTTGGCAGAAGGGACACCGCAGGGTCGGTAGTCAGGGACAGACGCATGGGAACCGACGTCGGTCGGATGCAGACTGTGGGGTGACCGAGGTCGGTCACTGTAACGGATTTTGGGTGGACAGCACGCTGTCATGGAGTCTCAAACACCCATACGAAGGACTGAAGACGTAAGTAGGCCCTCAAATTCGTTGTTCCTCTTCTTTATACTTGTTGCTGATTGTAGAGCAGGAAGGATCCAGGAAACAGGTGTGAGCTCGGCATGGATGAGGATGTGATTCCTTGGAGGAGAACCAAACAGGTATTTTTGGGTAGGATTGCCAGCTGGATGGAAGCACAGAGACGAATGGATACCTTAGTAGAAGAATAGAGAGAACGGATACGTGAGACGGAAGACCAGGTTATATGGTCTTGTGGAGCTGCAGGACAGTGGTATAGGTTTTGACAGGTGGAGGACGAAGCATGGCTTTAGTCAAGTCAGGGTAACTACTGTGGTTTGACTTACCAGGGGGATGGTGATTGCAACATCATTCTGTTACTGTATGTGGATGGTACGCTAGCTAGCTGGTTTTGTACATACAGGGTTTTGCTGAGCTAAGGGTAAGATTAGTTCAGTGGCATGTCATGAGGAGTTTGGAGCAGCGGAATTCTTTGACATGGGAGACATGGAGATCACAGGTTGATTTTGTCTCGAGTGGGAGCTGATGTGAATCAGGTGTTGGCGAGGTTCAGGATGCAGAGCCGGAGCACACTAAGGGCTAGAAAGGTACAGTGTCCGAAATCACATGAGGTCTGGTATAGACCTGAGTATTCCCATGCAGTGGAAGCTGTCAGAGAGTTAGGATCCAATTCAGGGAAGTGGGTTCTCAAGTACTTGAGAGGGACCGGCAGCAGGGATTCATGCTATGCAGGGTCAGGACTTCACTACATGTGTTTGTAGGTTCGAATGTGGCAGGGTACTCGGATGACAGGAGGTACATCACAGGTTGTGTGGTGGGTTGTCTTCAGGATTGAGCTTAAAGAGGGATACAAACCAGGAAATAGATTAGACGGAGTACAGGTACAGGTACAGTGCAGCTGTTTATCTCCAAGTGGGAGATTGTTAGGTTGTGGAGCTAAAAGCTTCACTGATGCAGACATGGAGAAGGCCATTGGAGGGGTTGCTGAAGGTTGCTGAGCGTCAGAGCAATCGGCGTCGGTCTGATCAGTCGACGTCGGCAGGATAGTGAAGAGAAGCAACCGACGTCGGTCATGGGTCGGCCGGCGTCAGTCACCTCCAGGTAGACAGGGACCGACGTCGGTCGCCTGTGTGGTTTGACTGCGAGCTAATTACGGGCAGTTAGCTAACGAACCAAGTGTTTGCATGATTAGAGCTATTTTTAGACTGAGAGCTGCGGATCTAATTATTGTAATTAGATGTCTAATTATTGTTTGGATGAGATCTATATAATAGACTCATGGTTGTATTGGAAAAGTTGTTCTAGTTTGAGTTGAGCAAAGTTTGCTCCTTCTGTGTGTGAAGTGAGTAAGGGTGTTCCTCCTAGTTCCCTATCAGTGCCAAGCTTGGTACTGGTTGGAGAATCATAAGGACTTGGTGAGGCAAGGACAAGGGTTCTTCAAGGTGTAGAGTGATCTACATGGTAAGTAAGATCGTTGATCTGCAGGTGTATGTGTGTGCAAGGTCAAGGTTCACAGGTGAGCAGAACCGTGTTTGATTTGCAGGTGTGCAGGATCATATAGACAGCAACACAACAGGGAGCAGTATCAGGGCAGGATCTACTTGGAGTACAGGTCTGTACTCAGATAGAGCAAAGAGGAAGGCAAGGGATTTCCTTCCATAAGTATGGTCTGTTGAAGTGCAGGTTATTGCAGGTTCATGGGAGATCTACTTGAAGTACCTTGAGTACTTGTGGAGTACTTGTGGAGTGCGTGGAGCACTTGTGTTGTGCGTGGAGCACAGGAGGTGAACACCAACTCTGTATTTGAGTTGGGTGTTGGGACCTGAGAGGGAGAGCTTTGGGGAGAAGATTTACTGTTCACTTGAGGTGTGGGAAACCTCTGTAAGGTGGTGGAGAAGAAGTGGCATCTTCTTTATTGTATTCTTTTCTGTATAAAGTGTTAATACAAGTTGTGTATTGTCTCTCATATCTTGTGTTATTCTGAATTCTAGTTACTTGGTGAATTTGGTTAATTTTCGCATATTAAGTTGCTTGGTTTGGTAATCATATTGTGCTCTTTCGTTGGAGCAAGATCCTGACAGCAACCCACTCCACTCCCATGTAGCCCTGTGTTCTTCCCCCTTTAGCCCCATCACTACTCTAGCTCATCCACACCACCTGGTCCATGCCACAACCCTATTGCCACTCCATCACTGGTCTTGGTTGCACCCCTACATGGCCTGCCTCCCCATAGCTACTCCACTGTTTAGATCAACCACCTGGATCATCTATTTTCCTGCGATTAAACTTGGCATTGGAATTTTCTTTGGTAATATTTTGGTTGGCATTGACATTTTTTTGGCAAGCATAATTCATTGAAGTGTTGAACATGTGTTATACCCTTGGCATTAAATTTAGCCTCATCCATTGGTTGAAACATTAAACATGTGCATGGGAATTTAAACTAATAGAATTTGTTGAATCTTTGCACCCAACCACTAGTAACCAACAACCTTTGTTGACATTTAGACAATTTTTTTCATTTTTGTTTTCAAATTTAATTAATATTTGGCATGATGTTTTTTGAGTTTGTTGGTGGGTATTTTGGCTTTTTTTTTTATATCAAACTAGTATATCAGGAGGTTACTTGTTCACCTCTCCATGTGAATCTTTTACACTACACACATTATAAGGCATTTTTTGACCGTTTGAACGCTGGAGGGTGGGGCGTATTTTGATAGGCAGTCAAACCCCCCATAGAAAAACTTTTTTTTTAAATTCTATTTTCTACTTCATCTCACCTACACATTGGTGTGTTCTACTATTTTTTGTGCCTTACTGCACTTTTGCAGCCCCCCTCCATTTCAAATTTTTATGGACACCCTTGCACTATTTTGCTCATATCTTGAGTGTTATTTGGCATTTAGAGGCAATTATTGTCAAAGATTTTCATAATCCTACAATGGTTGTTACTTATGGAAAAATAAATGACACATCTAACCTATATCATTTTGATACATTCATGACACCAAATCTCCTCAAACACTCATTGATCACGTAGATTTTTTGAGCAAACTATGGCATGAAAGATTTGGTCATATCAATTTTAGGTACTTGCAGTAATTGAGTACTCACAACATGGTCAAAGGCCTTCCCAAAGTATCTTCCATAGATGGTTTTTGTTAAGGATGTGTTCTTGGAAAACATCACAGAGAAAAGTTTTTGCAAGGAAAGTCTTGGTAAGCCAAAGCTCCACTTCAGTTGGTTCATAGTGACTTAATGTTTTTTCCTAAGGCATCTTTTTCTGAAGCCAATTATGTGCTCACATTCATTGATGACTTTCTTCACTGAACTTGGATGTACTTCTTGAAGTATAAAAGTCAAGTTTT
Source organism: Torreya grandis (assembly GCA_037957365.1). Lineage (NCBI taxonomy): Eukaryota > Viridiplantae > Streptophyta > Pinopsida > Cupressales > Taxaceae > Torreya > Torreya grandis. Next base: position 903,766 of record JARHVA010000008.1, read on the forward strand.
TGATCACTTTATTGAGTTCAAAGCATTTTTTTGAGAAGCAATATGGTTCCTAATTCAACAGCTTCTAACAAATAATAGAGGTGAATATGTGAACCATGCATTCATTAATTTTTTTGCTACTCATGGCATTCAGTTGCAGCATATATTTCCTTACACCCCTCAGTAAAATGGTGTTACTGAGAGGAAAAATTGCACATTAAAAGAAATGGAAAATTACATTATTCAAGCCAAGAATCTAGCCCCATAGTTTTGGGTAGAAGCCATCAATTGTATTAACTATATCCAAAATCACACTCTTCATCAAGTTGTGCAAAATTTGACACCAGAAGAGGCTTGGACCAAAGAGAAGCTAGATGTTTCTCACTTCCATGTGTTTGGTATTCAAGCTTGGGCCTTCATTCCTGATAAAAAATGTAAGGCCATCGATAAGATGAGCTAATATTGCATTTTTGTTGTCTATTGTGAAGATGTAAAAACCTATCATCTATTTGACCCTCGTACTCATGAAGTAATTTATAGTCATGATGTTCATGTAGAGGAACACTCTTCAACCTGCAAGCCACCATATTTACCTTCTTCTTTTCCAATTGTATTTACTTCACATTTTTATTCATCTAACACTAATGACTCTTTAGATGATCTAGTGGATGAAGGACCTCTAGTTCCTTTGGCTCCTCCTCCACCTCCTATTTTAAAGATAGTTCCACAATGGGTCAAAAGACAAGAGAATCAATTGGCCCTTTGGCAAGTGATCCCATTAAAACTCATTGAACTAGATCTAAAAAGGCTATTGTGGTCCTTATTGCTCATGCTCCTGACTCTAAAGATCCTTAGACATTCCATGATGTAGTTGGCAAACCTAAATGGGATGAAGCAATGGAAGCTGAATATCATTCCTTGTTGAAGAATGATACTTGGGACTTAGTTCCTCTTTTAATAGGAAGAAAATTAGTTTGGTTCAAGTGGATCTATCACACCAAGTATGCAGTAGATGGTTCAGTTGAAAAGTACAAGGCATGCCTCATAGCAAAAAGGTTCTCCTAAGTTGAGGGAGTTAACTATTCAAAGACATTTTCCCCCATTGCAAAGATGACTTCCATTCACCTTATTCATTAACTTTCTATATCACATAGTTGGAAAGTGCATCAAATGGATGTTAAAAGTACTTTCTTACATGGAGATTTATAAGAATAAATATACATGGAGCAACCACTAGGGTATGTTCAAGATTCTTCCCTTGTTCGCATACTTCAACAATCTTTATATGGTCTCAAACAAGCTCCTCAAACTTGGTATGAGTGAATGGATCATTTTTTGCTTGATAATGTTTTCTCTATATGCCATTTAGACCCCATAATATACACAAAGAGGGTAGATGGTGAACTCCCTATACTTGTGTTTTATGTTGATGACTTGATCATCACTAGGAGTTCTTCCTCTTTGATTAAGGATGTCAAGTCAAGCCTCATGGAGCATTTCAAGATGTTCAACTTGGGCCTTCTTCATTATTTCCTTGGTCTTTGGGTTTCTCAATCTAAGATAGGGATCAACATTGCTTAGCTTAATTATACTTTAGACATGCTTTGTCACTTCAACATGCCTGATTGCAAGCCAACCCCAACTCCCTTTTAGTCTGGAGTCACTTTGACTGTTAAGTGTTCTACACCGTATATCAATGCTACATTGTACATACTATTGGTAGTTAGCCTTCTTTATTTGACTCATAGTCAACCAAACATCTCATTTTTTATTAGACTTTTATCTCACTCCATGCAAGATTCCCATGAGAGTGATTGGCAAGCCACCAAGTACATACTTCACTACATTTATGGCACAATTAAATATGGTATTGAGTATACATCAATAGGCTCTACTCATTTAGTGGGTTATATAGATTATGATTGGGCAAGTGATGTTGATGAACACAAGTTCACTTCTAGATACATATTTTATCTTGGATCTAGTACCATCACTTAGTCAAGTAATAAACAACATGTTAATTCTATCTCTTAGACTGAGGCTGAGTATTGTGGAGATGTCAGCACAAGTCAAGAAACTCTTTAGATCCATCAAATTTTGTCCAAGTTTGTATTTCCATCTGACCAACCCACTATAGTTTGATGTGACAATCAGAGTGATATCCACATTGCTCACAACCCAATGGAAAACCAATGCACTAAACATATTTAAATTCATATGCAGTTCATTCAACAACTCATTTAGGACCATGTGGTCAATCTTCAGTATTGTCACACAGAAGACCGAATTGTCGACATCTTCACTAAACCTCTATCCACAACCAAGTATGTGTCTCTTAGGGATATGTTAGGGGTCAAAGAAGTTGTCATTGAGGGGGGATTATCTATATTTCCTCTTTCCTATTGATTGTACATGGGTACCTGATTAGGCCTTATTTTTTAGACCCATTTTTAGAGTTCTTTCTTCTCCCCAAGTTAATCTTAAGGGGGGATGTTAGAGTAATTAGAGTGATAATATTAACTTAGGTCTTAACCAATGGAAGCTTAACCTTATTTAAAATAAACCATGTGTGTTTTGATGTTATACACCCACATGTGAAAATAAGAATTCAATATAGTTGTTGGAATGTTGACATTAGTGGCCTCATTATTCATTTAGCAACTGAACCTCTTTCACATTGCCAAATGATCCTCCTCGCCTTCCCTCAAAATTAATATAAATAGAAGGAAAATATTGAGTCTTTTAAGTAAGCAAGTAGGGATAAATAATCATAATTATGTTTCTATTCAATTAATTACTTCATTAGTAGAAGGTTTTTTTGGTCAGGGATGACCTTGGGTGAATTGTATGCATTCCACATATAATTTCTTCATCATCATATAATTACTTCTAAAAAATTACCACAAGGAAATATCCTACCAATGCAATAGTTGGTATGCATCTGCAGTGACTCTAAATGATCTAAAATTTTGTGCAAAGGTTTTAAGTGTCAATTTCTATGATCTCAGTAATTTTCAACATCTAATTACTTTTGCATCATTACTGAAAGTAAGGAAACCTCATAGTAGAGTAATAGTCTTTATGTTTTCATGGTGGTTCCAAATGGTTTAAAAATTTGTATAGATGTTATAAGTGTTATATTCTATGATCTCACAAAATTTAATCAATTAATTATTACCATAGTTTAATAAACATTTTTGAAAAGTTTTTGTGAATTAATAATCTCTATAGACTGAGAGAAATAGTCAAAAGGTCTTTGTGCTTTTTGTGGTAAATGAATACTTTTTTACTAGAATTCAAAGAGGTAAAATAATTCACACACACAACACCACAATCCAAAAATCATATAGAAAACTCTACACTCTATTTTAGGTTGACACAAGATTATATGAACCCTAGGATGTTCCTACATCAAACACCCAAGGTTTATGAAATGTGAGATCTAGCTCACATGGATGGAATAAATATCAAAGCTACTCTTTTGGTCATGAGGTAAAGTGACCATGGCATCCCCTTCCAACATACCAAGAAAATAAGTTTCTTGTTATTTTTTATGTGCCATTTATAGTTTCTACATATTGGTGTTAAACCTATTCTCTTCTCATTTTTTTAATCTCTCCTTGTGATATTTGAATCAATCAATCTCTCTCCTTTGTGATATTTAAACAACCATCATTTGTCCTCCTATGCTAAAATCTTAACCAACTATCATTCAACTCACATTTGAGTTGAAACCCACTCTCATCTGTCAACCATCTCTAAGATGTTCTTTCATGCATCTCACTCTCCCATGTGGACTCAAACCCACCATAGACTGACCACCTCCTTCTAAAGCCTCTTGGATTTGGATAATCAATATCTAACCTATTTTTAGATCACTCTTCTCAACATCGCACAATACTATTTTCATCTCATCTCTCATGGATGAAATATTATCTACAATTCTCAATATCATCACAATAGAATCAACAAATACTTGTGCATCCAAATGATAACCCATAACTCCTAATATCACCTCAAAGAAAATATTTATCTTTCTGCATTGCTCTATCAAGAAAATTGTCCATCTCTACTGCAACATCATCTTCTTCTCCATATGCTTTGGCTGATATAAATTTTAGATACTTATGTTCATCTTTGGTGAGCTCAAGAAACTCACTCTCTTCACCTTAAAAGGCCTCTTTGAATTCCCCCATTCTCTTCACCTTTGTACCTACAATGGCATGCTCTTTAATATGTGGTTAGGTTGATATTAAATTAAATTACATCCTCTTATTTATATACATTATAATCTTGCTTCTCATCAAGTTTTGGCTTCTCAAAGCATTCACCATCATTTTATCCACTTTCTAGGATAATATTCAATTATTCTTGGGAAAACTCTTCTTCCACCTACCACTGTAAATGAACATTCACTTGCACATCCCTTTGATAAAAAAACATTTTACCATGATCTATCACACTCTTTTATCTCCACATCAACTTTAAGACACTCCACATTGGCTAGAACACCAACACCAACTAGATCTACATCCACTACTACCATATCACTCACTTGGTATAAGTCTTCACTCTACCTCTCATAAAAATGAGCATGTTGGAATACACCATATTTAGTCCTCTTCTTACCCACTCTCTATCACTGAACCTACACATTTCACAAACACATTAGGGAAAACAAGAGTTCACTCAAACAACTCATCCATCATTCCATCATGCCCTAAGGACATCTTGTCCAACTCCTCTTCAACATTAGCATGATGCTCAAGATATTCACTTTCATAGTGGAATACCAATGGCCCATTCTCAATAACACTCATGGTTGTTTTATACACCTCAACATCTCTATTTTCATCTCTTTCACATGGTTGATCCTCTACTATCATCTCCTTATGTGCACCTCCTTGCACAACATCCACATCCAATGTTTCCACCATGGAAACTAGCAACACTACTTCGTTGCACTCTTCACTCTTCTGTAACTCTACATAGATGCAATCTTCATCTGCCTAAAACTCTACGTGGATAAAATATTCACTCAAATCTATCACATTTCTTATCCCTTGGTTATCCTCAATGTTTCTACTATCTAAAATGAAAGTAATAAGCTCATTGTCCTCAGGAACCAAGGACAAATCAAAACTTTCCCACTCATGGGACTTTAAAATCACTTTCTCATCATCACACAATGGGTCTCCATATTCTGGTGAGCAATGTATCACCTCCACATCATCCATCATGTGGATATCATCTTATGTGGGCTGCTCACATCTCTCATACACATTGTTATTATGAAATCAGAACTAGGATCTACATATAAAAGATTCTTCTTGTTGCCTTCCAATACAACCTGCTCTTCATACACATATTTACCTCCATGATACTTCTCAAAATAGTCTTTGACTACTTACGTGATAGCATCCCATTCTTATTTCCTCTATTAGAAATATTATTCTCACCAACACTCTCAAACCTCTTCACATGAAACTTATTCAACCATCCCAACTACAATTTTAGGTGCATAAATTGACCCAACATCTTGGAAACCATATTTCCCACTCACAAACCTTCTGCTTACCTTTCCTTTGTCTCCGTACTAGGAGATATTTCCAATACATGGATGCAACTCTACTAAACTACTTACATAGAACCTTAACCCTCATGGGGTCAATAACATTCTCATGATCAAAACACATCTCTAGCTCAACTATCTAAATCATAGGTTGTTTCATATTTTATTTTCCACCAAATAAGAAAATATCATTTAAAGATTTACCTTTTTTATCCACCATAACCTCAATTGGTTTCTTCCACCTATTGGCATATTTTCCTCCAGTTGCTTGGCCTCTTTCAAGAGCATCTATCTACAGTTATAGGGACATTAACCCTACCATCAACTCTTCTTCATCACTATCACACATATCTACTTTATTATCACCATATGTAGTCTTTCCCATTACATCTAGTCTCTCCTAAAAAACTTTTAACATCTTTGTTAACTCATCCAACTCACATTCTCTTCTCCTGTGTGTCATTTCTTACCATGAATCAACAGGCTCTTATTTCATAATCTACAATGAAATCTAAATTGAGTCTCTCACAAACTCCCTCATACTTTTACCACTTGGTGCAAACATGAAAGAGATGGGGGGCATCACTCTATTTTTGGTTTATGCAAGATTTTATGAACCCTGACATGATCTTACATCAGGGACTTCTCTAATGATATTTGCAATTACTTAATAAAACCTTGGCCCCAAACCTTAATGAATAGAGACAAATGGTTTTTTATACAAGATGCATTTTCTTGTGACCTTCACATATCCTTTACTTTCTCTTTTCAATGAAAACTTAGCTATCAGTCTTTGTCAACAACTAGTATTATGGTTGTACATGGTAAGACCATTGGTTTAATCAAGACATTGCTTTCATTGATCAATCATGAACATCAATCCAAACCATAACATCATTATGATCAATTGGTTAAGATAAATGATATTAGCATGGTTACTATTGTTTTATTCCAACCCCCCATATGACTATGACCACCAAGAAAGAGATTGAGTTAAAACTTATAGGTGACACTAAAATCTAAGTTTATTATCTCGTTAACTTTTGAGTCAGTTTAATATCATAAGTTACTTATCTTCTCATACCTCAAACTATCATTACGTGTAAAGGGTCTAAAGTACCCACATAGACTAAATATGGTCTTAATTATCTAAATTCACACCCAATAGAGTCTATACGTATTCCAAATGACCCCACACCATGATGTTATTGCATAAACATGTGACAAAGTCTATGGATGTCTAACATAGAAAAATGTAATTTATAAAACAAAGTGTTTGTGCCAAATTTTTCACTCACGTCCCACCATTATGAACTTGGTAAGTATTAGTAGACTTATTTAATGCTATCATGTACATCAAAATTATGAATTGATGATCCAACTCAACTCACCTAGTATATAAACTCAATCAGAGTTACATGTCTCAACTAATCTAAACCATGTCCTATGAATATTTCTAAACTTGATTTTTCCCAAGTTGTTTTAAGTGAAATGGCATCATTTTATTTTTTAATTAAAACCTATGGATTTAATTATGCTTAATTGACTATATTTATATCTTCAATGTACAAGTAAAATGATCTATTTTTCCTCCATCTTCTCAAATTTAATTCCTACCAATCATAGGTATTATCCATAGCTTATTTTAAACTTATCTTATAATTATGTTATCTTGTGTTCAACATCTTAAAATTATCTATATTTAAACTACCATGGATAGCCATGTATGGTCTTAAATTATTCATGGACATGCACAAATTTTTAATTCTTATCTTTGAAGCAAATTTTAAAATTAAAACTAATACATGTAACGAAAGTAAATCTTGAGATGTGATTTGTCACCTTGAGTAGGCATAGAAGTGTGTTTATTATGTTAAAATATAAACCCAATTAATTAAATGAATTTTTATTTTCTCCATAATATAACATAGACGATTCCCACAATTATAATTGCACCACTCACACTTTATGTGTAACGAACTTTGTTCATAAATTAAGCAGAATAACAATAATAGATCATAATATGATTGAAATATAGTAGAATATATAAATAAAAGACAAGCCACTTCAAGGGGGAAAACTCCACAAGATTTAATAAGATCATAAATCACAATATGATGATAAACAACTACCCACGACCTCCTATTTATAATATACCTAGGCCATGGTTACTCTATAGGTTGACCTACTAACCAAATGAATGCATAGAGAAATGTGATATAACATTAAAGAGGGATAAGTAAGCCACAATTAAATTATTCATATCCTAATACATGTGATAAGTTAGGGGCGTATAATTCCCTTCCCCTTCGAACCAATGTTATCCTCAATGTTGAAAAGATCTAGATGATGTTGTACAAAATCTTCACCCTCCCAAGTTGCATCCTCACTGCTCGAGTTCTTCCACATGATCAGATATTCCTTAATCTCTCTAGTTCTCAACCTCTTAGTACATGTTTGTAGGATCTTTTTTGGTTCAAAAATGACTCATCCTTCTTCATCTAGTTTTGGTAGCTTTATCTAGGCTGATACTTTATATCCAATGACCTTCTTCAAACATGAAACATGGAATACTAGTTGTATGCAAGATGAATGAGGCAACTCCAGATTTTAATCCACGCTTATAGTTTTCTAAAGAGCCTACTAAGAGACATAATACTTAGGAACAAGTTTTTTGTCCCTTTTTTGTTGCTTCAAGGACATCTACTTGTAAGGATACAAATGTACAAAGACCCAATCACCCATGTCAAAATTTTAGTCACTATGGTGTTGATCTGCTTATTTATTCATATTATATTGTGCCAAGGCCAAATTCTCTCTCAAATTAACCAAAACCTCTTGTTGATGTTGAATGTGTTCCTTCACATCTCAAACCTTGGTTTGCACCCTTAAAGAAGAAGTGATGGAAGGTAGATGGTAACCATATAGTGTTATAAATGGGGACATTTTAGAAGAGGTATGAAAAAATGTGTTATACCACCATTCTACAAGTGGTATCCATTTAACCCAATGTTCCTACTTATTTAATATAAAACAATGGAGATACCCCTCTAAACATTTGTTGACCACTTTTATGTGTCCATTATATTAGGGTGGTAAGATGACTTGTGAGCTAGTTGAGTACCCAAATAGGAAAATAGTTTAGTCCAAAAAGAACTAGTGAAAATAGGATCATGATCACTCAAAATTATTTTTAGAGTTCCATGTATTTTTATAACTATCTCCAAAAAAATAGTCGCTACTATACTTGTTATAAATGGGTGAGATGGCACAAAAATGGGCATATTTTATAAGCATGCCCATAATTACCAAGATAACATTCTTACCTTTAGAATAAGGCAACCCTATGATGAAATACATGGAAACCTCATCCCACCTTTAACTAATAATTGATAAATGTTGTAACATACCTAGGGTCTTAACTATCTCACCTTTGATTCGTTAACATATCAAGCATTCTTACACAAACATTTTTACATCTCCCTTGTGTCCTTCCTAAAGTACTTCTTGATTAATTTTGTGATAAGGTTTAAAAAACCTAGAGTGTCACCCAATTGGAGATGCATTCAAATCTATAAGAATCTTATGTTTCATCTTTGAATCTTTGCACAAGTATAACCTATTCTTATACCATATGGCATTACCTTTCCATTCAAATTTGTCATAAGTTATAATACCTTGCTGGATATTCTGAATTAAAACCTGTGTATCCTTATCCTGCTCCCACTCTAACCTAGATTCATCCACCCAATCGACCTGTAATATGGACATTTCATAATGTAATGCTTTTGTGGATGTATCCCATTTGGATAGTGCATCTACTACTACATTATCTTTACCTTTCTTGTATATGATTTAAAAATCATAACCCAAAATTTTTTTACCTACTTTTGTTGTTCCTCATATGATAATATTTTCTCTAAAAAGTATTTGAGACTATCATAATCCATTTTCACCTTAATGTGTCTACCCATCAGATAGGGCCTCCATTATTTGACTGCATGAAGAATAGTCATCATTTCTTTCTCATAGACAAGTCTTTATAGATTCTTACCTTTGAATTGATAACTCTCAAATGAAATGGGTCTTCATTCTTACATTATTACTACTCCTAACCCTAATCTAGAAACATCATATCCAATAGTGAATGTCTTTGAGAAGTCTAGAGTAGTCAAAACTAGGGTGGTGTACATAGTTTTTTTCAGTTGCTCAAATGCTTTAGTGGCTGAATCATTCCAATGAAAGGCATCCTTCTTTAGCATTGTATTAAATGGAGTTGTTATCCTTCTATAAGCTTTCATAAATAATCAGTAGTAACATGTTAGTCTTAAGAACCGTCAATGGTTTTTGAGAGTTTTGGGCATTGGCCATTCCACCATAGCTTTGATCTTCTAAAGATCAACTTTGACACATTCATGGGATATAATGTGACCTAGTTAATCTACCTCTTATACTCTAAAATATAATTTAGATGGATTCACATAAAGCTAATGCTACTTCAAAACTATCAACACTTGTTTCACATGTTGCAAGTGTGTTTCCCATGCCTTACTATAAATCAATATGTTGTTAAAGAAAACCATCACAAACTTCCTTTAAAAAGGCCTAAAAATAATGTTCATCAATCTCTAAAAATTAGATGGTGCATTTTTAACACCAAAGGGCATTACCAAAAACTCATAATGACCCTCATGAGTTCTAAAAGTAGTTTTATGAACATCTTCATCCTTGATTCTAATTTTATGGTACCCTGAATGAATATCCAATGTTTTGAAACAAACAACACCATGAAACTTATCAATTAAATCATTAATAACTAGAACAAGAAACTTATATTTTATGGTGTACTTGTTGAGTTCCCTATAATTTGGAAACATCCTACATGGGTCATCCTTCTTATGCACTATGATCACTGGTGATGAATATGCACTCTGATTATGCATGATGATCCTTGCCTCTAGCATCTCATGGACCATATTTTTGATTTCACTCTTCTTCATATACAAATATCTATATGGTTTGATATTTGGTGGTTAACTCCCTGGAAGTAGTTAAATTCCCTGATCATGTTCTCTTTTTGGTGGTATTCCTTTTGGTATGGCCCCAAAAATATATGGGTGGTCATCAAGAATCATTTGTAGATCAAGATGTGTAGATGCCTTTATGGGTGAACTTCTATGGAACATAATCATGTTATAAATCTTTCTACCCCTTTTTTTAGCATATTTGTCATCTAATGTGAACTAACCAATTGTGGATATTTTGTCTATAATCCATGTAGTTAAATTTTATTTCCTTCAGAATGAAAGTGCATGAATAGTTCCTGGAAGTGCATCTAAATTGTACCCAAGGTTATGAGCCATTGGACTCCCAAAATATACCACCCATGAGAATAACAAATTTAGGAGAATCAATATTTTACTCACCCATAACAAGATTAATATTATGGCATTTCCTTGAATAATTGACTGTGCTACCATCTGCAATCATGACCTAAACTTTTGGTGTTGGATAAAGGAAATAGTTCAATCGAATGGCCAACTTATGATTGATGAAGTTATGTGTGCTCCTTAAGTCAATCGATAATGTCACCTTTTATTTCTTGAGGAAACCCACCACCTTAAGTGTTTTAGAAGTGCTAATACCTTAAAGTGCATGATAAGAAATTTTAAGTTAGGAATCTTCAAGTACCTCCTCTATTTTTTCCTCATCATCATTAGATACATCATCCTCTTCATCATCTTTATTGGATCCCTCAATGTAGAATAACTTCTTCTCAGCACATGTATGTCCTTTGCTCCACTTGTTATCACATTTGAAACATAATCCTTTTGCATGCTTCTCTTCAATTTGTTGAGGGCTCAATCTGGTAGGTGGAGGAAATGATCGTGTTGATATGCTATGATATCTAAATAAGTGACTAGATACTTCTTGTTGGCTATGAATTTTTCTTCAGCCATGTGTTCCATGATAATAGAATTAGAAACCTTAAGTGGATTAAATATGTGTACTTCATGTTGAATTTATTCCTTGAGGCCACCAAAAAATAGGTCATTTAGGTTCTCATCATAAATTGTCTCCATACGTAAAGATATGTTCTAAAAATGATGAATATAATCCTTGACTGAGACATTTTGTCACAATTTTTTGAGTTAGTTAAAGTAATTCTTTGTTACACTATTATTATAGTTTAATTACAGAGATTATATAAAAATTGACCAGGTGACACTGAGAGTCATCTTTTTATTTTAAGCGCACAACCATCGATACCAAATAATTTTTTTAGGTTCTAGATACAAGGATACCATGGTAACCTTGTATCTATATGGGATCTAATGTAGATGAGAAAGATTCTCCATTTGATTTATCTAATTGAGTGGATCATTTCCATCAAATTTATGCATATCTACCTTTGGTAACAGGTTATTTTGTGAAAAGGTACTTAGATTTTGATTAGTCAGGTTGGGAGATCCACCCTAGTGGGGTTGTGTAATAGTTATAGCTAAATGATTTGGCTAATTATTTTGTAAATCCATCATGATATTTTCCAAACTAGATTATATAGATTTCATATCAAGTTGTATGCCTTGCATATCACTTTGAATGGCTTGCACACTACAATCAATCTGGGTTTCTTTGTTATCTATTTTAGAAAACCCTAGTACAAAAGATCTAGTGACTCCCCATTATGACTCCATCTCTTCCTTATGTGGAAAATTACCTAGATTTTCAACACCCTTTCCTTGGCCCTTAGCTTCCATAAAAAGGCTTGACAATGTCGATCCTAATTGGTAATTTTTACTCAACTTTGACCAAGAATTTTTGTACTTATGTCAGCCTCAAATCAAAAAATACAAAGAACTTGCCCCAACTAGATTTTTCTAAGCTTTACAAAAATGTAAATAACTCAAAAACTCCTTGAATTGCACACTATAAAGTGAATCTATTAAAAACACTAAAATTGAACTAACTCACACAAAACTGACCTCTAAATGCTAATTTTTCTGTGATGTCCTTGACTAATTTCCCAACTTCAATAAAAAATTGTAGGAAAATTTGTAGTGGATTGAAAGATATAAGAAAATCTCTAAAATTACGGTTTTACCCATAATATTGCCCAAATCATAGCTCTAAAACCACTTGTAATAACTTTTTTCACAAATTAAGTAGAATAACAAAAATATATCACAATATGACTGAAATATAGCATAATATATGAATAAAAGATAGGTTATTGCGAGGGGGAAACCACCACAAGCTTAAATAAGAACAAAATTCATAATATGATGATAAATAACTACCCATGACCTCATATTTATAGTCTACTTAGGCCATGGTTACTCCATAGGCTGACCTACTAACCAAATGAATGCATAGAGAAATGTTATATAACATCAAAGAGGGATAATTAAGCCACAAGTCAGTTATTCCTATCCCAATACATGTGATAGGTTAGGGGCATATCATTATACATGAATTATCTCTTAAATAATAATGATGACCATAATTACCATAGTCGTTATCAATAATGGATTGAACATTGCCAAAAAGCAACATAACTTCCATAGTCAATGTCAACAATGGACTGAACATTACCAAAAAGTAACATCACCATGTCTGAACACAAAGATCAAGCCTTAAAAAAAGACTTTATTATTATAGAAGGAAGGCCATATTCATGTTTAAATGAGTTAGGCTAAGTTGAAACCTGAGTGAAATTGTAGAAGATTACTTGAGCTTAAAAAATTCTTAGTTGGGATATGTTTTATGCAAATAAAAAACAACACATATTTCTTGATATTGACTAAACTTACACAATAAATCATTACGAGAATAACAACTTTATTCCACATAGTAGTGTCTAATATAATTCTTCAAAATAGGGAGGAATTGTCATAGTATCCCCCTTTCCCCAACATTCATATTTCCATTTATTAGACCAAAAATCCAAAGTAAACAGTTAATTTATAACAAAAGTACACAATTGATACAATTATTTTATAAAATTATTTTGATCTCATTAAGGATCTCAACATTACACAATAACATTACACTATTGAAAACAATATGTATAAATAGTTGACATATATTGATAATATGGCATTATGTATCACACCTTCAACACAAATTATCAGCATGCAACATCAAACATGTATTATCCTCTTTTATTTCTTCTTTTGTGTTGAACCATCCTTATCCTGGTATTACAAAAAAGGAATACAATTACTTTCATAAAGAAAAAATAAAAAATTCAGTAATTTGATTCAATAGCAAGAGTGATTGAAAATCGAGGATAAACAAATATACTCACCGTCAACTCTCATCTTCTCCCTTTCACATTCTTGTTTGCAGCCAAGGCATTTTAGTTTTCCTATCAATTTTTATAGATCGTGTGTAAGTGAAAGATGTGAATATATTGGTGAACAAAATAATATAATGGAAAAGACATAATTTATCACTTACTTTCACAAATTACCTCTGCCTTAGAATCTCACACTTCCTTTTCTATTTATTTTCTTTATAATTGTAAATCTTGAGTTCTTCTTCTATTGTTGCCAACCCTGTGGGGATCAAATCATTAGAGTCATAAACATGTTATTTTTTAAAATCAAATTTCATGAATTTACATACCATATAATTATTATTTCAAATTTCATTCCACAAACCTCTATTTTCTTCTCTTGATTGTATTCCTTGTTTGACGGTCTAGAATGAGAGGTAACATGTGCATTTCAGCAGGTGTGAATTAAACTATGGTTTTGACCAAAATTTATTCCCACCTTCATACAAATCAATACATTTTGGTGAAATATAATAAAATTGGTCCCTGTATCTAAACTCTTGAATAATATTATAACCATGGTACTCGTACTCAAAAATAGTCTACACACATCAAAGGTTCAAATTAAACAAACATCTCTTCAAAACAAACATTACCAATGCCACCACAATACATAAGATATACATATGAATTGAAAATAAAAAATATACGGAAGAATCACCCTTGTACAATGTAGACATCATGGCATGTCACTACAAAAATACTGTGGTAGCTAAAATTCCACGTCATCATTATGCTCACCTGAAACATGTGAGTATGTTTCCTACTCGGAGATGGTAACATGTTTATATGAAAGTAAAAGTAAAAGACTAAGATCACAATCTCATTTCATAACACTTTAAAAAACTCACAATTCACTACATTTTAGATTATCCTTTTGTGGATGTTCTTGTGCACACGAAGAGGTTATAGAGGTCATTTGTTTCATTCTTTTGTTCTTTTCAAGAGGGAGGATAATTGGTGCCTATGCAATTAAAATACAAATAACAAGATCACAATAATGTTTCATACGATGTAAAAATAAAATCATAAATCCTAATATATTTCTTTCTCTTTCTGATTATGCCCACATCCATGTGAAGATCCTATAGAGGTCATTTGTTTCATTCTTATGCTCTTCCTATGATGGAGAGTAACAAGTTCCTATATAGTTAAAATAAATAGAATAATATCATAATCATGTTTAGATGAGTTAATAAACACTCACAAATAATAACATATCACCTTCTCATTCTAACTATGTATGTCTGCACACAAAGAGGTTATTGACGAATCCTTTAAAAGCTCACAATTTACAAATTCCTCATCCTCCAATGAAATAGGTGTGCACCCCTACTCACTACTATTTTTTAACTTAAAAAATAAGTGCAACAGTTAGAAATATCACATAATTATGTCATAAGATATCATGTGAATTGAAAATGGATGAACATGAAATAATTACCCTTGTACCATGGGAATCATTTGCAACATTGTAATTTGGATCCTCCTCATCCTCTAATGAAATTGGTGATTTTGTTTCTTCCTCAGAGATAATAATAGGTTTTTTGCAAGAAAAAAATTCAATGATCATAATCAAGTCTCATACCAATTTCATATACTCAAAACCCCACATATTACCTTCTCTCATATTACCTTCTTTGTGAGAGTAATATGTCGACGTGCATGAAAGGAGGTTGTAGAGCACAATTTCATCTATTTAATTCTTCTACTCTTCCTATGAATGGGATTAATGCATACCTGTGCACTACCATTCTTTCACTACAAAATTAATGTAGTATTTATAATTCAAATTTATAATTGAACAAAAGAATATTAATATTTGAATATAACAATTGATAGAAACTTACCACCTTCCCCATTTGTTCCCTTTTTCATGGATATTATTAGAGAAACTTAGGGAAGCTTATCTTAGGTTTGGCATGGTTGTCATTTTCCACATTCTAATTAAAATTCTGAAAATAAAATAAACCAGTTAAAATTTGACATCATGATTGATCAAAAGAATATAACAATTAAAAATTGAATACCAAAAATTCACAATACTAACATTTTCAACTGGTAGAGACTGAGGTCCAGGTTCAAAAATATTAACAAATTACATTGGCTAAGAATCACTAAGGTTTTTTCATATCCAAATTCAAATCATAAATGACAAATGGTTAGTGTTACATGAAACTTAGAATCGCTTAAAATTTTAAACAAAACAACCTACAACCAAATAATGTTTTCATATTACCAACAATTCACTTACTAAAATTTTCAACTGGGGGAGATTGAGGTATAAGTTTAGCAACATTAACAACTTTCATTTTCTATGAACCACCAAGGGTTCTTTGTATCCATGTTCAAATCAAAAATGATAAATGTTTAGTGTTGCTTACACCTTAGAATCACTTTAAAAAATAAACAGAGCAACATAAAACTAGATCAATGTCATTTAGTTCAACCAACATGTCTTCAATTCCTTGTGTTTGAATATCTTATACTTCATCAGATGATTATCCAAATATATACAACTTATTCATTCCTCATCCCATCATGCCATGTAAATTTATTTGACATATCAACTACCTTAAGTGAAGGCTCTTGAAAGGATCACAACCATGTTTTTGGTCAAGAACAGTCATGAAATCAATTGATACCATGCACACCATTTCATAGATATTGTATTATATCATTATATACTAATGAAAATATAATATTAATAATATTTTCATGTATGTGAAAGGGTGATCATGTAGAGATAAATAATCAAAACAACAATTGTTTATATGCATTGCATGTTTATGGAAGGGATAAAAGCGCATTGTTTATACATTTAATGGATTAATACAATGGGTTTTTTATATACATTTTTTAGGATTAAATGAAATGCACTATATGTAAAATTAAAAAAAATTATGCATTGTATATACATTGAATGGATTGAATGTAATGTGTTGTCAACATGCATTGTCTAGGATTAAATATAATGCATTATATGTGAAATTTATATATTGATATATTTATAACCCTATTATGTGAACATTTTATTTATTATCATAAAATAAAATATTTGATAAAATAAAACATACTCACTTGGAGTTTTAGTGTTCTTAAATTCTTCTACCATGGCCAGAGAAGCAATGCATGAAAATCTAGCTGAGGAGTGTATGCAGACTGAGAACATTACTATAAAAATTTACTTTTCCTTATACAACCTAGAGAATTAGGAGGAAAATAATCAAGATATAAATTTTTTTCAATCATTATCTCCAAAAAATAATAAAATATCCCATATGTTATTCAAATGATGTCAAAAATAGGGTTAAAACTACATTATGATGGTAAAATGGAAAAAAATTGAAATGTCACACTATTACCTCAACCACCACCTAGATGTCATTATAAGTTACACTTAAAGATCCCAAAACATAACATAAATACATGGCATAATATATTTAGTTGTCAAAATAAAAATAATAGTATTTAAATTAAGATATTCTATCAATTTTAGTGTAAAAAATACAATGTTGCACACTATAAATTATAAAAGTTTAAATAACTATTTAATAATTATCCAACCTATTTAATAAAGCTTAAATAAAATTTTAAAGTGGAAAACAAATATAAAATAATGAATTGGATATAACCATATATATTGTATTACAACCCATAAGAACAAGGGAGCTAGTGAGTTTGCATACTATATCATGAACAACATATCATAGTCAACATACTTCATTATCAACGATAATAGTTAGCCTGTCATTCCATGTTGAATGTATTACTTAAAAAAAACATGTTATGTATTTCATTGGTTGGTCATCCATAAATTTCAATATTGTGCCCTTCTTAGATGCTAAATTAATATTATGATAAACAAGGTTTGAGATTCAACAATCCAGACAATCCAATTCATTTTAGGTAGTCAACCAATATAGAAAATGCCTCCTTTAGGATGATCCTATGCATGTGGTATGCACTTAGGGAACTGTGTAATGGTGCACTAGCTCATGCATAGGTCAAAAAAGAATAGTATAATGGTAAACGAGAAATGGAGCATGGAAAAGGTGCACAAGTAACCGATATAGCATTTAATTTTTTTGGTCAGCAACCAACAAATGTTAACATTTAGCTTTCATTCACCCCTAAAATTTTACTTAACATGTGTGATTTACCTTAAAAAAATATTTGCCTTAACATGTTGTTACTGGATATTAGCCCTATCAAGAGTACTGAACATTGACTAATTTGATGGGCGCCACATACACATTAGTCAAAAATGTAAATGCATTGGTTAGTTAAGGTGATCCTTAATAAATACAAGTTATAGAATGGAAGCTTTGTTAAAATCATATATTTACTCTAATTACATCTTTGATAACTACAAATACTATTTTAGTGAACAATAATATATTAGAATTTTTTTCTTTGGATTTGTGTGGAGTATCATTGGAGGGATAACAGGCTAATATAATAGTTGGAAGGGAGGGTAGATAGAGTATCCATTAGGCATGTGTATTTCATGCTAACAATTGACCATTACACGCTAGTTGGATACTTCTTCTACCTTTGGAATATACAATAGGCACATGGAGGTCATGCTAATAATCAACCTCTACATGTCTGATGGATACTCGATCTACCCTCCCCTCCATCCATTTCATTAGCCTGTTAACCCTAAGATGATGGGTCCCACATATTACATCCTTGATTCTAAGTGTAACCATATGGTATGTTCAGCATGAGCACAAATTTGAAGATGTGATAAGTGAGGCTCATTGAAAAAGGGATGATGAATGACTTAATGAATGAATGAGGAATGATAGTTCTAGGTTAAAATTTAATTTTCCTTTACCCATAACATTTGGATTAACTACTGTCATTTACCTTAACCATTTTCATTTACCTTAATTCCATCTTAATGGATGTTAATTGAGTCATGAATCTTTTTATTTTCACTCATGCATTATCTAATTAGCCCTTCGTAGATGGGCCCTCCTTATTACATCCTCAATTCTACGATCATGTTGAATGTACTAGTTGGTTACACTTAGAACTGAGGATTTAATAAGTGGGTGCCATAATTATAAGAATAATGGTCCAATGGAATGGATGGAGGGGAGGGTAGATGGAGTATCTAGTAGGCACATGGAGGTCACATTAACAATTATCCTCCATGTGCCTAATAGATACTTTGTCTACCCTCCCTCCCTTTCATCCATTATGTAGGCCCGTTAGACCTCTAATGATGGGCTCTAATTCTTAAATCCTCATTTATAATTATAACCAACTTGTATATTGAGTGTGAGCTCAAAATCAACGATATAATAAGTGGGGCCCATTGATACAAGGATAACTAGCTAATGTAATGGACATAGTGACGATAAAAAAAATAAACCAATAGGCATTTGGAGGTCGACTATCATCATGACAGTTAAAATCAATGTGCCTATTTGTTACTCCATCTACCCTCACTCTATCCACTTTTTTATCCCTCCATTGATGGGCTCCACTTCTTACATTCTAGATTGCCAAGTTGGATGTTGACAAAATATTAAATACTCATTTTCAAATCTTGTGCCCGTTCATGTAAGATAAGTTTTTCAACTACCTAACATGATATCAAAATGGATGGAATGCTGGTAGAAAAAGTAACTAGAGGGGATGTGGAGGTCAACTACCATCATGTCAACTCATGCTAATCGTCTGGTTATGCTCATAATGGAGAATCTAATATTTGATCCAACCCAAATAACTTATGAGCACTAAATTTAACTAAGCAAATAAAATAGCATAGATGGTCATGCTTGCAATTGACCTCTATATCCCCACTAGTTACTTTGTCTACCAACACTCTATTTACCTAATTTCTTTACAATATAAATAATAACAAATAAAGCCTTATATAACATACTTTATTTATAAGATAATCTTTTATCACTAACCATAACTAGTTAGTACATTTGGTGTGGACCACCACACTACACATTGACCCCTAGTTGGCTGAAAAAATTAAAAGTTAACCTCAATTGAATGCATTATGCTCCCTGAATTAGAAAGTTCAAAGTTAGATAAGTTACTCGCACACCATTCAGGGTGTTCCATTTTGACATCTCCAAGAGCTTGTGCCCCATTACCCTATCACAACCAAGAATAAAGAATAGGACATTGACCTAATTATACCTTATCCTAGTTGTGGTCAATGTCTATTTAATTGCATTATTTTAATGCCCTATTCCTTATGAGACAATACATTAAATGATTATCTTTACCTTGAATGGAGTAGTTTACTAGATTTGATGTGATAAATACCTTCCTTCAAGAAATCAACAATACACTCAACACAACACAACCTAAATCAAAAGTTATAATTATAGTTAGGGCTACCAAGTTATCAAATCAAAATTCTAGAAATGCCTTGGCAAATAAAAAACAACATTGGCACACAATTCAATCTTATATGAGTTTTTAAAAATTAATGAATATAACAGGGATCATAATTCTCAAATTATTTTTCACCATAAGCTTGAGTATAGTGATGTTCAACTTCATTACCATTTATAAGTCTCATGTGTGTATGGTACATAATGAAATGTAACGAGGCTTCATGAGTTGTATTGTGCCATGTTATGTTACATTCATATTCAAAGGTTGAATATGGATGGACCCATCATTATGTCTATTTTATACACTCCCCCCCCCCCTAATTTTTTTTTTAAATTTTATGCATGCTTCCATAGAGATGACCCTATCATAAAGCCTAAAATTGTGTCAAGGACCTTATTGATTGATAGTATTTTAGATGCATATTTGATTATGAAATTATATTGATTTGTTGATAAGTTTTATTTATGTTTTAAATGGTTTCGAAGAGCATGGTGGATAAATGAATAAAATATGCATATGGGATTATAGATGTGATTAGTTATTTTGCTTATCAGGCTCAGCACATTTTGACAACTTCAGTTAATACTTGAATTTCAATTCTCAATCATATTTGATGATATATAGTGATGATTTGATCTTCATGAGTAGTTTTGATTTATAGTTCAGATAGAAATTGTGATATGGTTCTCCAAAAGACATTGCAAATCACTTTTGGTACAAATAACTCAGTTTTTATCACTCTTTGATATGTTGGTTATTTGAAAAGTTGTATGCTTTGAATGGATCAGTAATGCTCAGTCTGGTTTTTTTTTATTCTACTAATGATTCAATTCATGAAAGCATAATTGGCATTTTAAAATCTTATATTCAAGTTAATGATCAATTCGGTGATCATGGTTTCAGAGCTTTTTTTCATTTCATGTATATTTTGATTGATGAGAGAGTTACAGCATTCAAATTCCTTAATAATGTTTTAGTTTTCTTTTAAGAGGATCATTTTATAAGAAAATGAGGAAAGAGAATTTCATTTGTTACAAGGTTACATCATATTCAATTGTGTAAATGGCAACCTATCTTAGCATTCATGATATATTTTTTATTTTTGAGACTATATCATAATGGTATGCATTATGCAAGTTGTAATGGACCTACCATTAATCATAAGTATTAAGGAGCATTTTTAAGGTTTAGCTTGGTTAATACACTTGGTGCATTTGAAAAATTAAAACTATTGGATAAATAATTCTAAGGACCTTAGTCATTCATTTAAGTTAATTGATAATGTTGGTGATGTTGTGAAACATATAAATGACAAGACCCTTCGATGGGTGATGAAACAAACATCTGGTGAGATGGACAATACCTGATAAATTAGACTGTGGGTAAGGTGAGTTGGCATATGCATTCAAGTGAGTTTGTGTGCTTCGATATTGTTTGATGAGTTGGTGGTAATTAGGCATTTATGACTAACCAATCTCCTCAATTGATGGAACTTAGCAAGGCATTTAGTATGAAGATTAGTTTGTTGCTAGATTTGTCAGGATCGATAAAATAACATAGTAGGATTGATAAGAAGGCTAAAGTTAATGTAAACCAATGACAACAAGGCACATCATTAGATCAGTTATGGTTGTAAGGTGGTGAAATAAAAGGTTTGGTTTTCTTCATTTTGCTTATTCATTTGCAAGCTCAAAGCGAGAGTGGAGCTCTGGCAAGATTATTGGTGAGTTGCAAAGCAGGGTTTGGAGAAAATATAGGCAAGAGTTTGAGTGTGAAACCAAGGATGAATACCGTATTTTTTTTATCAATTTCATCTCAAAAATTATTTGGAAAAATAAAGTTTGGAAAAAGCTAAAATATAAAGTTTTCATGGTTTTCAAGATTAGAGTTCTTAGTTTTGTTTTAAGATGAAAGAATATGGAGACGAGTTTAAGTTGTGATAATCTTGATGACCATGTGGGTTTTCAGTTTTTTGTATGGTTGAGAAGGTTTTTGATTTACTTTTTTGGGGTTTATTTGGGATGATAAAACTCGAAACTTGCATGAAGATATATTTGACTTTCCATGTCGACTTTTGGAAATATACCTGCAAGTTAATTTTCATTGGTTACATGATCCCTATTTTTTGAAAGTATATACATGTAGTCGTGAATAAATAATAAGAAGGTTTCTTGGAATTATTGTAACACATGCATGTTTGAGTAAGCTTTAAATAAAATTTAGAAAGGATTTTTAAGATTTACATGCAATTAGTTTTCTAGTTTTGAAGTTTGGAAGATATTAATTTGCATAAATAATAGGGTTTTGTGTATGAAAGTTCGATGTCATTTTGAGAAACAAATGATAATTTTGGATTTAGTTTAGTATTGAAAATATAGGCTTAGGTTTTATATTTTTTAATGTTTTTGTACAAACCCTGTTTTGAAAGAAATTTTTGTTATGACAATGTCCAATCTTTACACAACATATTATTTGCATTTTTGGGTATACGAAAGTTAGATTTATTTTCTTAAGTATGAGAGATCATGGTTTGGTTATATGTAAAATGTTGAAGTTTTGTCATGCTTAAAATTTATAATTTAGGGTTTCATACACAACATGCATTTGGAGAGCCTTCTCAGTTTACAGTTGATTTATTTTGGGGTTTTTTAAAAATGACATGATGTGAAAATATCGAGAAAGCTTAAATTCTTATTATTTGTCATCATGCATAAAGGTTTTGGGTCCCGGTTATAGAATTTTATAGAGCGGTAAACATGTATATACTTTTGTTGATGATGGTAACAGGCTTAGGGTCTATGTCTCAGATCTGTGAATAAGCATTCATGTATATGGAAAGGTAAATCATTTGAAAATGGTAATTGCAATTTTAGTTTTATTTTTGAATATATTTGACATCATGAAGTGGATAGGGAATGGTGAAATGTTTCTACATGAATTTGATAGTCTGCATCAGATACACTTATGTAAATTTGTTTGCATACATTTTGAGTTGGTGGGCTCATACATATATATATGTGAATATCAACATTCTTAAGATCATTTTTAGAATTTCAATTATTTTGTCAAAATATGAGGTTAAATTAGTTGGCTATGATAGAATAATAATGGCATTATATATATATATATATATATATATATATATATATATATATATATATATATATATATATATATATATATATATATATATATATATATAATGGATTTTAAGCTTTGAAAGCATGAAGTTACATTTGAAATTTTATCTTAATATTGAGTTTTTGAATTTTTATTTAAAGATAGATATTGAAATTAAAATACGCTAGGGATTGATATCATAATTTTATTCAATATATTTTGAATTTAGGTATAGTACAATTTTTAGTTTCATTGTACAATGTTACTTTGGACTTTCATTTCCAAACTTAGTCTTTGTTTCTATATTTCAGACTATTCAATATGTCTAGGTGGGACTAGCCTATAGGGAGTAATAATGATGGAGGATGGGGAAAAAATCCCAATCAAAGTGGTAGTTAATTAGGTCATAACAAAGGTTTTAATAGGGTTGGTTTTCATGATGATAATTTTGGGCGTAGGTTCCAAAGAGGCACAAGAACGTTTATTCACTTTGATGCTTATGACCCAAAATTTTAGAATTTATTTAATAATCTGTCTGTTAAGCCAGTTAATAGGAGATATAGAGGTCATATAGGTTTTCTTGGTAATAGATTTGGAGCCCCTATACACTCCCAAAGTAGCTCTTCTCATCACCTAGAGCATGATCCTCATTTCTTACCACTATAACCCCCTAATTTTAGAGGTGAACCAGTTGATGAACCATTGTTTGCCAATTAGTTGCCTCTTAATCATCCCAATCAACTTGAAGTGGAGATAACACATGCCAAAGACTTTAAGAAGATGGCTACTCTTTCAGATACACTTTCCCTATCTAATACAGACCTTGGTAGGAAATGTAGAAAGTTGAAGTTGTCAGGCGTCCATAGTGAACCTCATTTGATCACTGAGAGACTAAGTTTGGGAAGGTAGGGGTATGTCAACAGAAAGAAAACCATAGACATTCCAGTTTAGATTTTCAAAAAAAACATTGCTATGAAAATAACTGAGCGTGAAGCACCTAAAGAGGTCAAACTGATAAAAAAAATCAAATTGGAAGTTGATGATAGCACATCTAACTCAAGAACTAGATTATTTCCTTTTCCTGTAACTAAGATGGACTACAATGTTTGTCTACATGAACAGGACAAACAAGTAATTGAAGTACTATCAAATTTGGATGACTTTTGGTTATCCACAAGATAATTTTTTATTTAGTATGAAACTTTTCTGTGAACAACTTGATATTTTGACATGACATTTTGATACTTCAGACTTGATAATTTTGGTAAATTTGGGTATATAGAGTGTTTTTTGAGTTTTTGATATAATTATATATGCTTAAGATTAATTAAAATGTGTTATGGTTTAAACATAAGTAGAATTTATCAATTTTGATTTATTATTTTATGATTAGTGTGTATTCTACTATATTATTAATTAATATGGGTTCCCACTTGGTAAGGTTTAGTACCCTAAGTCTATTATTTTAAATATCTTGATCAAATTAAGACAAAGTCAAGTTTTAATTTAATTTGTTCTTAACTAAATTTAGTTAATTAATTGACTTTGTTAAAATTCAATTAGTTAACATTAACCAATAACTAACAAATGTTAGTTATAACATATTTTACAACTAAGTTGAGGGTATAAGAAGAGATCAAGCATTCATTTGAAGACGGAAGCACAACAAGTATTAAAGACTTAAGTATTTTCTTAAATCCATCATTTATCTCTTCTTTCTATGCAACTTCTCTAAGATAGTACAACTTTTGTAGATATAACCAATGGTATTTTATCTGATGGTTAAGTAATCACTTATACAACATAGGTATATCTAGTTATATTTATCATCTATTACTAGTTATCTGAAGTTTGATAAGTTTAATATCTTTTGATGATTGTTATTTGTAGTCTTATGCATAGATTTCAAGTATTTAGCTTGAATAATGATGATCATTTCACTTTGCTATGACATTTCATTGATCTATTTGATTGCAAAGTTGTCATTCAATGTTTTGTAGAGAAAGGATGTTGGTTTTTTCATTGAAATTTATCTTTTCTACTACGATGACTCTCATCTTGAGACTCACATATCTTTTGTAATTATTTGATTCTACTCTTAATACAAATAAGTCTTTCAGATTTTTTCTAAATCTGGTTTCATTTGTTTTATTTATTTTTAGATATAGTTTTAATTCATAATCTTTTTTGTTCTAATTAGTTTAGTTGTTTATGTTATTTAGTTCTTAGATTAGTTATTTGTTTTATCTTAGATAATTTCAAATTTTCTTAAGTTATTATCTCTTTTAATTTGCTATAAATTGAATTTTAATATTTAGATCAATTTCTGTTCAATCTACTTTAATTTAATATTACATTTTGATTTTCTTATATCCTTGGCTCAGCGTGTCTAGTTCTAGTTCAGATAGATTTTAAGTTATTTATTACTTTGATTAGTTCTCATTTTCTGTTATAAGTTTCTATGATATTTCTTAATCTATTTTATCTTGGTTTCAATTTGGTTTTTAGATTTGTTCATCTTTATTTTGATAAGTAGTTTAATTGGATTACTTTTCTTGCTTAGTAAACTGTTTCTTAGTTTAAGTCTAGTTTTCTGTTTAATTCATTAGTTTTCTTGATCTAATAGGATATAGGCTTGCTTAGGTTTTAGTTTGATCATTTCTCTTTATTTATTAAGTTTTATAATTATTTTTCCTTCTAGATTTAATCTTTCAAGTCTTGGTATATTTTAGTCCTTTTACTTTAGAATATTTTCTTAGATAATATCTCTTGTTTTAGATGTTTTTAGTTTATCCCTTGCATTAGTTCCATTTTTGTTGTTAGAGTTTTCTCTTATTCCTAAATGTTCTCTTAGCATATTTTCATGTTTATTTCCTTTTCTGTTCAAAATAAATTTCTTTCTTAGTTTATTTTTTGTTTTAGTTTATTTCTCTTTGCTGTAGGATTAGTGTTTGCTTTGTTATTAGTTGTTTATGGTTCGTTTGCTCTTTTGCTTACGTGTTGTCTCTTTTTCTTACTTTGATCTATCTCTTCTATTAATTTGGAAAGCATTATAAGAAATAAGTGAAGATATATATATATTAAAAAATTAGGTTTCTATTCTTCAAGAGACTATCTAACGAATAGGGTTTCTTTGTCCGATAAAATAGATTACAAATTCTTATTTCAATTGGTTCTTAATTAGATAAATGGATTTCTGATTTTTATAATGGAATAAGTTGTCTTGATAACTTGTTGAATATTTCAAAAAACCCTTGCATCTTTAGGATCTTAGATGAGCCTTTAAAACCCCTACAATTAGACTGAGACGATTCCAACTTGACCTTCACAATAGGTAAAAGGTTTGAATCATTGATGGTATAATTTTCATCATCAACACCCATGAATTCATTATTATAAATCGAAATAATATTAATATAGTGATCATGATAGATACCCCTCTGCTTCCTCCATAAGACAATGTCTAGATTTCATTATTTCAGCATTTCCTCTCAGTATATAGTTACATTGTAAGTTTATACATACAAACCATCAGAGTTACAAGGATGTTTATCCAATTTCTTGAAGGTAGGGGAAAAATCACAACCTTAACATTCTTTGTAATGGTATACATAGATCAAGTATTGACGTTATTTCAAAAAATGAGTCTGTATATGTATTCATTACTTGTATAATACCCTTTATTATAGTCTATATAATTCATTGCATATTTATTGTCTATATATACCATTTACATTATGTATATCATTCTCAGGTATGCTACGTATAAATTAATTTGAAATCTATGCCTTTGTATTCTAGCTTTATACTATAAAAGACTTTGAATGTTTGGAATTTTGACCCCTGGTATATTCACATTGTTGTTCATCTTGCTACATAACAAAAAGGAACCAATGAACCATAAATGTATAGAATGGTATATTATTGTTCATTATCAATACTAATTATTATCTTAAGCATTGGGGATACCCTTCACATAAAGACTAAAACAACCCATCATGATACATAAAGGAAAGGAACCAATGAACCATCAATGTGTATAATGGTCTACTATTGTTCATTATCAATATTAAATATTAATTCAAAGGGCCAAAAAAAATGTAAAACAAACATGATACAAAATCAATATCACATAATAAACTAAACTACTTAGGCATGCAAGGCAAATACAATCATTTAACGTATTGTCCTATATGGAACATGGCATTAAACTCATGCAATTAGATCAACGTTGATCATAGATAGGATAAGATATAATATTACCCCATCAAATACCTTTTTTTATGGATGTACATGAGTCATTATGCCAATAGGGTATTAAACTCATGCATTATCATGCAATAGAAATCAAATTAAAACTTTTATCTTGTAGAAATCTAAAATGCAAATAGATGTATCCCATTATCATAGCAAGACAAACAAAGGGTATTATACATTCTAAGATCTAACCCTATTCTATGTTTAAACCTACATATATATTTTATGACTCATCTCATGTTGAAGGTGGTTATAACTATTCTTATAAATGGTGATATGAATGATAGTATTTATTATGACAATTATCTTTTTGTTTGATCAAATATTAAAAAAAAATCAATATAATAATTGCACACTCTCTATGTACTAATGATTAGTTAGGGCATAATCATTCATTCATACAATTAAATGGTGTTATACAGTAGACCATTATATATAATGTAAAGGGTATTATACAAATAAGCAAGATGTAGGGCATTATACAGACTGTAATAATATGGACAATAGTAGATCATTATACAGATTGATTGTTCATTGGTTCCTTTCATTTATGTAAGAAGATGGATAACAATAGATCATTATACATAATTTATGCAATATGTAAAATGTATTATACATACAAGCATCTTAAGGCACTCTTGTAAGTGTGGCACCTTAAATAGCCATTGTGGTTGCTTGTTATGAACCTGTGATATCTCTTCTCTTTACTTTGTTTGTATAGTAGTTGATATGGATGCATATGCTTTGTAATTCATCCTATGAGCATTTTTTTTAATCCCACATTCATGGAAAGTAGTAGTTACTTAGATTAAAATTTGTATATAAGTAAGTATTGAGGCCAATGAATGCATCCATGAAATTATTATATTGAGTTTGCTCAAAGGAGGTTACCCCCTCGAAGTGGCATATGATCAATTTAATATTTTAAAGTGTTTTTTCAAGATTTAATTCATGCTACTAATTTATATTATTTTGTGCATTTTTATTAATTATTGCAGGAGGATCCTCTCATCTGAGATCAAAGCACTTTCCAAGGCAATTTATTTTTTCTTTAGAAAGTATTAACTTTATTCTACTGCATACTTCATTTCAATCATTTTTTAGAAAATATTAACATTGTTTTGTTGCATCACTCAATTAAATAATTTTTGTAATCTATTTCAGATCAAGATAAAAATTTAACTATCGAAGTTGTTGCCAGAATCTGGATAATGCGAGTGCAATGGAGACGTGATCACACAAGATGAACAAGTGCACACCACAAGATGCTAAAGCAATTTGAAAATAAGAAGAAAAATTGCACAAGACAAAAAATAGAGAAAACTAAAATCTGATTAACATGAAATGGACAAAATGAAGAATACATATAGGAGAGCTAGTAAGTAACTCCTCCACAAATGGTGGTCAAAGCACCCCAAGAATAGACTCCTCCACAAAAGGTGGTGACAAGGTGCTAAGAATAGAGAAATAACTCCTATACCCGGAATAGCCAGTCAAAGGAGTATCTTATGACATTCTTATGACACCTTATGACACAAATATGACACACAATCTCCACATAAGCTAGCCTATCCCACGAATGTAAGAAAACTCCATGTATGCACAAATATATAATATTCCCTAATTAATAAATAGGGAAAAATAAAAACCTACACTAATATCCCCATAAGCGCAGCTTAGGTGGGCAGTGTGAAAATAAAAAATGGGTCCTGGCAACTAGGCCTGATGAGGTACCCATGTACAACTGCAATCTCCCATAAGATAGAGAAAAAGAGAAAATCCGTAGAAAAAAACTCCCTCCCAAAAGAGAGACATAAAAGAAAGAAGAGGCTAGAAGGCCCCCCTGAAGATGATGCTGCTGCAAATGTGGACCACACCCCAAGAAGAGCTTGTAGATAAATGAACTTACTCTCAGTGAAAGGTTTGGTGAAGATGTCTGCAACCTGCTCTGAAGACTAGCAAAATATCAAGTCAATGACCTGACTATGAACGAGCTCTCGAATGAAATACATGTGAATCTCTATGTGCTTGGTCTGCTGGTGCTGAACCGGATTCCTGCAAATCTGAATGGTACTCTGGTTGTCACAATAAATGATGGTGGGCTGCCTGATAGAAATGCCAAACTCAGAAAGAATCCTTTGAAGCTAAATAGCCTCAGTAGCTGCATTAACAGCTCCCCTGTACTCTGTCTCTGTGGATGATATAGCAATAGCATTATACTTCTTGCTAGACCAACTGACAGGACCAGAACCTAGAGAGAAACTGTAACCGAAAGTGGACTTGCGAGTCTGTGAATCACCACCCTAGTTTGAATCTGTATATCCAACCAAGTCAACCTTTGTGCCAAATCTGTAATGAATCCCATATCTATGTGAACCCTGTATGTAATGCAAGATCCTCTTAGCTGCTTTCCAATGCAGCTTATGGGGTTCATGCATTAATCTGGAGACAATTCCCACTGCATATGATATGTCAGGCCTGGTGTGAGTCAAGTAGATGAGACTACCAACAAGTTGGTGATACCGAGTGGCATCAACCAATGGTGAAGAACAATCAGCCTAAAGCTTGACTCCTGATAAAAAGGGAGTCAGAGATGGCTTGCAATCAGCCATGTGAAATCGAGCCAATAAGTCAAGAGCACACTTAAGCTGTGGAAGAGAAATCTCTGAATCTGACTGTGAGATCTCGATGCCAAGGAAGTAGTGCAACAAACCTAAGTCTATCATGTCAAATCTATCCTGGAGAGATGCCTTCACTGCTGCAATAGCTGATGAAGAACTCTCGGTAATCAAAAGGTCATCAACATATAGAACCAAAATCAAGAGCGAATCATCCTGCCGCAAGAAGTAGACATTGGGATCAGAATGGAAGGAATCCATCTTGGCATACCAAGCCCGAGGGGCCTGTTTGAGGCCATAGATAGATTTCCTAAGTCTGCATACTATGGAAGAATCTTGAACAAATCCTGGCGGTTGCTCCATGTAGATCTCCTCCTCTAGGTCTCCATGAAGAAAGGTACTCTTCACATCCATCTGATGCACATTCCAACCATGTGTTGTGGCAATAGCCAAGGTGAGTCAGATAGAAGTCATCTTTGCAACGCGTGCAAAGGTCTCTGAGTAGTCAATGCCTGCCACCTGTGAAAAACCCTTGGCAACCAATCGCGCCTTGTACTTATCAACCGACCCATCTGCGGTAAACTTGGTCCGATATATCCACCTACATCGAACCATATTTTTTTCCTTAGGAAGTGAAGTCAAATCCCAAGTGTGATTTTTGATTAAGGAAGAATATTCTTCCTCCATAGCACTATCCCACTCAGGTACCCTTGATGCCTCTCGAAAAGTCTATGGATCTGAAACTGTAGCAAAGAAGGCATGTGGATCTCTCTGAAAATCCCCCTTAGTACGTCTGTCATCTGCAGGATCTCTTGCCCAAGTGCCAACACTCTCAAGTGTCTGTCTGGCCCAAAGTGGCCCAAAAGTGGGCGAGTCAGGTGCTAACTCCTCATCCTCTGACTGACTAGAGGTGGATGACACTGCATCACTATCCTCGCTGTCTGAACTCGAAGAAGAAGATGTCTCTGGGTCAAGAACCTGTTGTGACTGATCTAAATCTGATGAAGAATCATCATGAAGAAGTAGATTCGATGAGGGAGAAGAAGTGTCAAGTGTTGAGTCTCTAGGACTCTCCTGAAAATGGACACTGCTCTCGATGAACAACTCATGTGTGATTGGATCTAGAAGGTGATATCCCTTAATACCATCTGGATATCCTACAAAGATGCAAGGCTTGGACTGACGTTCCATAGCTTTGCGTTTCTTCTTTGGAATGCAGGCCATGGCTGGGGATCTAAAAACTCTAAGGTGCTCAACATCAGGTTTCCTTTTATGCCATGCTTCAAAGGGTGTTATCCCTTTCAAAGCTTTGTGAGGAACCCTGTTTTGAATGTAGCAAGCACAATTGATGACTTCAGCCCAGTATTGTTGTGCTAAAGATTTAGAGTGAATCATACAGCTACCCATCTCTTTTGAGAACTTATTTTTGCATTCTGCAACCCCATTCTATGAAAGACTGTAAGTGACTGTACACTGCAAATCAATCCCCTCTGTGGTGCAAAACTACTCAAACCTGATGCTGACATACTCCCCTCCATTATCAGTTCACAGAACCTTGATGGATTTCTCACTCTGTTTCTCAACAAGAGCCTTGAAGTCTAAAATTTTTTCAAACACTTCAGACTTTTGTTTGAGAAAATATATCCAAGTGTACCTAGAGAAATCATCAATGAAGTAAGGATGTACTTGGCCCTTGTGAAAGATGGTTTGGAAAAGGGTCCTGATACATCACTATGGACTAACTCCAAAGGTTGTGAAGCCCTCCAAGCTTTGCCTTTGTCAAATTTTGCTTCGGAGTGCTTCCCAAGGGAGCACGCCTCACAAAGTCCTTTTGAGAATTGGACACGAGGCAAGCCAATGACCATGTCATTTTTGCAAAGTTGCTCAAGATAGCAGTAGTTAAGGTGGCCAAACCGCTCATGTCATAATTTGCTAACTCCATATGAATGAGTCAGCAATGCTGTCAGAGAAGAATCTGATGCAAAATGTGAGAAGGTGTATAACCTAGCTTGGTGATTTGCCCTACCCACTGCCACTGTAGTATCATTATGCAACTCCCTAATAGACATTGAATCTGGTGAAAACTCAACTCTCATGCCCCGACCAATGTGAGTGATTTGGTACACTGATAGGAGATTGGTTGAAAGAGAAAGAACACTTAAAACATTATTGAATGTTCCTCCTTCCATTTCAACTGACCCTCTCCTTGTAATGAAAACTGATGTGTCATCACCCAAACTAATTGAAGTCATGTTACAAGGCTCTAAAAATGAAAACTCAACTAGTGAAGAGCCCATGTGGTAAGAAGCACCTGAATCAATAACCCATGATGATGTAGAAGCTGGAGGTGCTACAAGGGCCTTGCCCTTTTCTTTCTCCTTACCTTTGCCTTTTGCCTTAGTAGAATCTTGGGTAGATGAATTATGCTTGATGGACTCAGGAACACCTATGTTGTTCTTCTATAGAAGATGAGTTAGGTGGTCTATTTGTTTTTCATGCACTTGTGTTCATCATTCTCTGTCTTTTTACAATAGGCACACTTAACCTTCTCCTTCTTAGGTTTAGCATTGGAAGAGGAAGTCGCAGTGTTGTTTCTGGCAGGATTGGTGTTTTCTTTCTTCTTCTCCTGATCCTTGTTCTTTTTCTTCTTCTCCTTTGTTGAAGTCTTGTCCTTACCATTTCCAGCTATCAAAGCTTAGGGTTGAGTAGACTTCATTGTGCCCATCTGAATTAGCTTATCTTGCTCCCTAGTCAAGTCGGCAATGAATGAATCCAAAGAAGGCATTTTCCATGTAGTGTCAAGGGCACTTTTTGTGGCATGGAAAGTGGAGACAAAGACTGAATAGCTTGGACCTAACTTTGCGAGAATAGAAAGAATGAGTTGATCATCTTTCTTCTCTATCCCACATTCTTTCAATTGCAATCTAAGGGCCTTAAACTTAGTGAAGAAGTCCTGTAGGGTGTCAAAGTTACTAGGACTTAGACTTATGAGTTCATTTTCGAGCTCATGACCTCTCATCTCATCAAACTTCTCAAACAACTTTTCTAAGGTGTCCCATATGTCATTAGGAGTTTGGGAGGATTCTAAGTGGAAGAGAAGTTTTGGAGACACAGAAAAACTCAGTAACCCAAAGGTTTCATCACTACGGTTGTACCACTTAACTTTTTCAGCATCTGTTTTGGGTTCTATTTCTGTACCCATGGTGATCATATACAACCCTTTGCTTCTAAGAATAATTGACATTTTAACTTTCTATTCATGATAGTTGAAGGGTGTTAGGGTTTTAAGTTGAAAAGAATCTATTTTTTAGTTGAATTTAGGTGAAGTTGAGTTGATTGCAAGTTGTGAATTTATGCAAAAAAGAGAATGAAAGCAAGTTGTGAAAAGCAATCACAACCCCCCAAAATGTTGAGCCCCCCCAAATGTTCAAGTGCACACTCAAAATACCTCAGACTCAGTCGAAAATGTGTCTTAGAGCAATCAGTGCAAGACTTAAGCAAACAAGACGTCAGACTCAGCCGAAAATGCGTCCCGGGAGAACCAAATTTTTGGCACTTTATAAACTAATGTATTTTTGACAAATAATAAGTCTACGCTATGGAGAATTGAATTACAAGCACTTTTGAAAAAAATGGCACCAAAAACCGAGCTACCGTTTGCAAGATTTTAAAGTTATAATTTTCCCGTAAACTAGTGTTTTTGCAAAAAAAATACTAAAATATTAAAAAATCTCTGTTATGGAGAGAGAAAGTGGCCTTCCAACCACTCGTTGAATTCGGCACGGAATGAGAAATCCAAATAAAGTTTTTTTTAGGGGGAATTGACCTCCTACCAACCCGAGCCTCACCTTTCGTCTTCGACAGGGGAAGATACAAGTTTTAATTGAAAATCCCCAAAATACAAAACTCCCCAAAATACAAAACTGTCTAAAATCTTTAATATTCAGTCAAATTGACTGATTTTTGTTTTATCAAGTCAATTTTACACTAAAAAAATAAATCAAACACAGTTTGGATAGATGCCACGTGTCCAAAGGGTGTCAAATAGGATGCCAAGTAGGGAGGGGCGTCCAAAAATGCACAGTGCAGAATTTTGACTTAGAAAAGACAAAAAAACTAAATGCAACTTGTTGCTTGGCGCCGTACAGTTGAAAGCTTGGCAAGGGAGGACTGTAGTAAAAAGTTTCTCCAAATACAAGGCGCAATGCTGAGCTGGACAGCGAACAAAGCAAGTGGCGTCCAAAACAGAGTGCTGTTCTGAATTTTTTTTGGCAAAAAACAAAAAAAACAGCAGCCCTGGACGCCGTATGGCCTGGTTGGCTGTTGGAAAGGACTTAGCAGCAGCAAATGTGGTAGGCGCCTGGTCTATTTCCTCAAGCTGGGGCTGAAGTTGGCATGGAGCAGCAAGCTAGAAATAGTGGCGTCCAAGAACAAAAAAAGATTGCAGAGATCCGTCTTCTTTTTTTTTTTTTTTCAAAATTACAAAACCAGAATTCCTCCGCCTTGCTGAAGAAAACCACAGATCTAGACAAAATGTCTTGGCAAATGCTAACTCAGATGTAAATTTTTAAACAAGATCCGTATGGATTTGCATGAGTTTTTTTTTTTAAAACTCTACCAAAGCTCTCAAATGCAACGATTTTTTTTTTTTTTAAATACTAAGAAAGCAAAGTAAGAATTTCAAAATGAACTACTAGCATAACCAGACACAAGATTACCGGGTTTGCTCTGATATCATATCGAAGTTGTTGCCAGAATCCAGATAACACGAGTGCAATGGAGACGTGATCACACAAGATGAACAAGTGCAACTACAAGATGCTAAAGCAATTTGAAAATAAGAAGAAAAATTGCACAAGACAAAAAATGGAGAAAACAAAAATCTGATTAACATGAAATGGACAAAATGAAGAATACATATAGGAGAGCTAGTGAGTAACTCCTCTACAAATGGTGGTCAAAGCACCCCAAGAATAGACTCATCCACAAAAAGTGGTGACAAGGTGCTAAGAATAGAGAAATAACTCCCATACCCGGAATAGCCGGTCAAAAGAGTATCTTATGACATTCTTATGACACCTTATGACACAAATATGACACACAATCTCCACATAAGCTAGCATATCCCACAAATGTAGGAAAACTCCATGTATGCACAAATATATAATATTCCCTAATTAATAAATAGGAAAAAATAAAAACCTACACTAATATTAACCACATAATTGTGTGAAATGATTGGGTGAAATCTCTAAAACTCATTATGAGGAATACCACAGGAACCCCAAAGTAACTGGCCCATTGAGAGGACCTACCAATGAAATAGGCAACAACCACTTCCCAATTGAGTAGTTCCCATCCGTGAGGAAAATCAAGAGCTGCCATTGAGAGATAAATCTATGAACAAAAAATTTCTAGAGAGTAGTACTCATTTAGATGGCATTGGTGGCTAGAGTGATATTTTTAAAACCCTTAGGCAACCATTGAAACTTGGGGCCCATTTCTATCAGTTTTAGAATATTTCTAGTATACTAAAAAAATCAATCAATAGAGTATCTGTAGACTGTCAAAGGGATTGCAGCTAGATATTTGATAAGAATCTGCAAACCATCCATAGAGTATCAGTAGACTCTTAGAGGATTTATTGCTAGATAAAAAATAGAAAAGAGAAATCAAGAAAAAATAAGTAATTTTTTTTCTTAATAATATATATCCATCTATAGCCACATTGATCCTCAAACTTTATCCAAACACCTAAAATTCTATTCTCTACATTTTCTTCCTTGAGGTCCCATATCCTAATTCTCGCAAATCTCAATTTTTCTTTTTTCAAATTTTGCCATTACTTCTATTTTTGTCTGTTTGCCTCAAATTTTCCATAATGTTCATCGTCTCTTTCTACTCATTTGTCCTTCTTTGACAAATTCTCCAATTTGTTCATTTTCACTCCCAAAATTGCATTGGCCTTTGTCAATCATACTCCCACTATGCAAAAAAAAATTAAAATCCCCTTTACCCTTCCTGTTTTTGCCCAAATTCAAAACTTTCCTTACTAAATGTGTCTTAACTATAGCTTTCATATCCATTTCAAAAAAAAATGTTATTCGGGTCATGGTAGTAACCCGAGCAGGAGAAAAAACATGAAAGATGAAATTGTTGCCCTCAAGACCCACATCAAAGATCTTGATGAAAAAATTATTGGCCTCAGTCTTCAGCATACCACCATGAACAACAGATGACATCTAGAGTCTTCTTCAGACACTAGGTTCTCTTCTTGAAATAATTATTGTGGGTTGAAGCTTAATTTTTCTTGATTCAATGGTGTAAATCCAACTAGAAGGATCTATCAGGTAGAATAATATTTTAGTTTACATAATAGTTCTGATGCCAACAAGGTCCTGCTTGCATCCTTTTACTTGGAACTTGAAGCCCTTCAATGGTATCATTGATATACCAAGGCTCATGATGAACCCATATGGACCAATTTTTGTACCCTCATTTTGTAACGGTTTGGCCCTACTACTTTTGATGACTTCATTGGAGCACTCACTACACTTTGCCAAAAAAAAGCTATGAGAGAATATCAAATAGAATTTGAAAAATTAGCCAATCACACAGAGGGATTGTGTGATGAATTCTTTAGGAGTTTATTTTTCAATGGATTGAAGGATGAAATTTGATCTAAGGTCAAAATATTCTAGCCCAACATGATGATGGAAGCCTCAGGGTTATCTAAGTTAGCAGCGGACAAGATCACAGCTAAGCAGTGCTTCAAACATGATTTTGCTTCATTCAAAAATACAACTACATAATGATCTCAAATAATGCCAACCCCTAGAACCACTCCTATCAAGCATTTGACTGAAGCAGAGATGCAAATCCGTAGAGAAAAAATACTACATTATAACTGTGATGATAAATTCACTTGAGGACATTGATGTATTAAGCAAAATCTCTACTTATTGGATGTGGACTCTCCACCTAAAAATGAAGATTGAGAGGATTTTTAGGTTACAAAAAATGATTCGAAAGAAGCTCAGCTGATTATATAACTTGCTTCTTATGAAGACCAACCATAGATCTCTCTCCATGCCTTAGCCAGAGTCACTACCCCATTAACTATGCAGGTTAGGGGTTACTTCAAGAAGCTCCCTCTCAAAATACTCATTGATTCAGATAACACTCATAACTTCGTTGACCCTCAAATCGCCAAGCAAGTTGATTGTTTTATCCATCTTTGCTTCAACTTTGAAGTCATGATTGCCAATGGGGGCACATTACCTTGCAAAGGAAAGTGTCATAATATGTGTATCTCTATTGAAGACTATAACTTACGCTCCAACATTTTTACCTTACCCTTGGGTGGATGTGATGTTATTTTGGGAGCCCAGTGGTTAGTAACACTTAGACCTATCTTATGGGATTTTGCTAAACTTTGGATGCAATTTTTAGATAATGGGTAAAAACACACATTGAAAGGTTTACAACTAGGTTCTCTCAGCATCATAAGTTCACATCACTTGGAAAAGCTTCTTAAGAAAAATTCACATGGTGTCAATACCCATCTCCATTCTATTTAAATGCAACCATCAATAATCCCCACTGCTCCTAATCTATAAACCATTCTGCAGAGGTATGCACATGTCTTTGTCAAACCAGTGAGATTTCCACCTTCATGGCCAAAGGACCACCAAATTCAACTCCTTCTTAGAAGCATTTCTCCCAACATCAGGCCTTATCGTTACCCATTTTAGCAAAAGACAAAGATCGAGATGCTCATTGGAGACTTACTGAAGCAAGGCATTATTCACCCTAGTACCAACCCATATTCTTCCCCAGTTCTCCTTGTTCAAAAAAAAGATGGGTCATGGTGCCTCTACATTGATTTTCATGTACTTAATCACCTCATAATCAGGGATAAGTTCCCAATCCCTATTCTTGATGAGCTTCATGGCACTCATTTTTTATCCAAGTTGGATCTCCACTCTATAAATCACCAGATCTAGCTTCATGAGGATGATATCCCTAAGATAGATTTTTGCATGCATGATGGCCACTATGAGTTTCTAGTCATGCCCTTTGGCCTCACTAATGCTCTTTCAACATTCTGGGCGTTGATGAATAAAATATTATGACCCTACCTACATAAATTCATTCTAGTCTTTTTCAATGATATCCTCATCTATACTA
Organism: Torreya grandis; assembly: GCA_037957365.1. Taxonomy (NCBI): domain Eukaryota; kingdom Viridiplantae; phylum Streptophyta; class Pinopsida; order Cupressales; family Taxaceae; genus Torreya; species Torreya grandis. Next base: position 942,218 of record JARHVA010000008.1, read on the forward strand.
AAACATGGTCTGAGCATCTCCAACATCTAGAGCTCACATTGCAACTTCTCTCTAACCATCATCTTTATGCAAAATAGTCCAAATGTACTTTTGGCTAGGATAAAGTGGAGTATCTCGGGCATATTGTTTTAACCCAAGGGGTTTAGGTGGATCCTAAAAAAATAGTTGCCATGACAAATTGGTCACATCCTCAGACACTCAAGATCCTCCATGGTTTTTTGGGGTTGACCAGATACTATCACAAGTTTGTCAAGGATTATGGGAAGATTTTGGCTCTACTAAAAGCTATGTTGAAAAAATATGCTTTTACTTAGACACAAGCTGTTGAGTATACATTTGAAGAATTGAAATAAGCTATGTGTACTACACCTATTCTAACTATGCTAGATTTGACCAAGACCTTCACTATCGAGAGTGATGTTTGTAGTAATGGACTTGATGTTGTTCTCCTCAAAGAATGATTCCCCATTGCATTCACCATCAAATCCCTTTCTAGCAAGAATGTAGTGCTTTTTATTTATGAGAAGGAAATAATACCCTTTTTGCATGCAGTATACTAAGAAATCTTTTTTGCATCAAAACTGATCACCATAGTCTAAAATATTTCCTAGAACAATGGGTCTCCAACCCATCACAACAAAAATGGGTTAGCAAATTCATGGGTTATGACTATGAGATCACTTACAAGAAGGGTAAGGACAATATAGTGGTTTATGCTCTATCTCACACATTTAAAAACCAAACTTCCCTTTAAGCTATTTCCATGCCTATTATGAATTGGTTAGATGTTGTATAATAGGGGTATGTCAATGACTCCTCATTATCTCAAATCATTCAATAGTTTTCCACTAACCCCTTGACTGTACCACATTATTACTAGGATGGTGCTTCTCTATGATACAAGGGTCATTTGGTGTTTCCCCAGAGCCTAGATCTTTAGCAAGTTGTATTCTATGAATGCCATGCTTCTCCATCCATAGGGCTACTTGAAACATAACTCACATTCCTATACGCTACCTCCTAAAATAGGTCATTAGTACATAAAGAGTGTGTAATTCTATATTAATTTTTTTTCCAATATTTGATCAAACAAAAAGATATTAGTCATAGAAAAATATTAGCATCCAAACTTTAAAATCAAATCCCATGTGCAAGAATGCACATCCAACATTCCATGAAGTCTAAGTTTTCAAGCACAATCATGTCTTTCATTTTCTCAAAGCCAAACCAACAAGTATAGTCAAGATAAAATCAATGGAGTGATTTAAAACAAGCTTCATTGAAGTATAACCAACCTTGATACTCTAATTAACTAGAAAAAAATAGACTACTTTCATCCTAATCGCACAAAGTATTCAATAAATTATATGTTGAATTGATTATCCTGCCCTAACTAATCATTAGTACATATAGGGTGTGTAATTCTATATTGGATTTTTTTCCAATATTTGATCAAACAAAAAGATAATAGTCATAACAAATACTAACATTCCTATAATTATTTAAGGGAATAGTTATAACCACCATGAACATGAGCTAAGTCATAAAGGATAGATGCAATTTTAAACATAAAACAAGTTAAGATCCTAAAATCATTCCCAAATACCCCTATAAAAATCCATGGCAATTTCTACTTGAAACAAAACTCAAACTCCTATGCTTTGTTTGCCTCCTAGAATAGGGCATTAATACATAGAGAGTGTGTAATTATATATTGGATTTTTTTCCAATATTTGATCAAATAAAAGGATAATAGTCATACCAAATACTAGCATTCAAATTTTAAAGCAATTTCGATGTGCCAGAATGCACATCCAACATTTCATGAAGTCTAAATTTTCAAGCACAAACTTGTCTTTCATGTTCTCAAAACCAAACCAACTAGTACAGTCAAGCATAAAATCAATAGTGATTCAATAGAATCTTCATTGAAATATAACCAACATTAACACCTAGATTAGAAGCCCATGATATTGGAGAATCTATAAAAAATGGATATGTTGAAATGATCTTGGAAACTTTACTGAAAATGTAATTAGCAGTTGTAAACCTATATTTTGTAATCTATTCTAAACCTAAATTTACCATAAATGGAATTTATGCATAATCAGAGCTTTGGAATAGTGTATGGGTATCTATAAAACCCTAATGAGCTAATAGACTAGGGGCCAAAATCCTAAATAGTCAAATTCCTTTATAGTTTTCCAATATCGATTGAGCATCTTAGAAAGGCACAACATTTAAATGATAATAGTCACAACAAATGACAATAATTAAGATAAACACCATTACCTAGTTAAAACCTTACACTCCTTGCATGTTATTAATTTATTAAACAGAGGGGGTTTAAGAACTTACCTAGCTAAAACCAGTTCAAAACAAGATGAATTCCAATGACTATTTGTCTTGGCAACTCGCTTTTTGCCCGTCATTTGCCAATCCACAGGGCCTCCACCAATAATTTTTCATTTCCACATTCACTATACTCACTAATGGGCAAGATCAATAACAGGGGAAATTTTAGAGAGACTGTAAAAGGGGAATGAGATTTGTATGGGCCTTGGCTGATGAGTTATTCCTTGTGACTACATCTATGGGGCCCACCTAAAAATCATAGTTAAGGAAAATAACAAGTGGTTAAGGCAAAAAATAATGGTTAAGCCAAATGATACGAAAGGGGGGATGGCCAAAATAACTAGATATTGTTGGGGAGGGGGCCCTCATCAATCAATCGACACAATTTATATTGAATTGGCATAATCGTAATGGAGGAGTTGATGGGACTAGCTGGAGGTCAATGTATAACATGTCTATCCATGTTAAATGCACTAGTTGGTTACATTAAGTGATGGTTTAGTGGTGATTAAACTAAAATCCACTCAACATTGGCAACAACCCCATCTTATCCTTTAAACTCATTAATGCATTAGAACTCTAAAGATACATTGCAAAAAATTCATAGCAAGATATTATTTAAATTTAAGTCGGTCCTGCCTCCACTTGTCCCCTAAAGTGATGAAAATAATATGCTTTACCACTCATTTATGGAATACAAGCATGGATTATCACAATCTATACATTATTTCCATCTAAATTTCCTAAAAGGAGACACTCCATGGAAACATGTTTTTAAGCTAAACCATCAACTCCTTGTGATTATGAGAGCTAACATTGGCTACAAATTTATAGAATAGAAAAAAATGCAGTGGGTCATAAGGAAATGCAATGGAATGCCTCAAAATTTCAATGACAACTATGATTAGCAACAAAAAGAATTAGATAATGAGCTTTCAGATGGTAATATGGAAGTCTAAGGGAGTTATGAAGTGCTTGTTAGAATTCAATCCTGAACCATTATCAACAAGCACTCTTTTGACAACTAGTTATAATTTTATGTGTTGTATTCACATCAAGTTTACCAAAATGTAATATGGATAAGTGAATAATAACTAAACTATAACATAAATACTTAATTATAATTAAGTATCACAATATATGTATAATATATAAATAATTCCTAACTAGTTAATTCTAAAATCAGAGAGACATGTTCATGCAAAGTTTAACAGTGCATCTTGAATAATGCAATACTTGGTGACATTCGTTAGGATTAGACCACATAAATATGCACCCAACAATGGCAATGACCTCACCTAGAAAATTAAGAGTGATCAGATAAAGCTCTCAAGATTTTGATTTACATTCTTGGGAGATTAAGTAATGCTCCTAGTAGATGAAAGACATGCAAAGTCATATTTGATGACTGCATTTTCCTACTTTGTATCTTCAATTATCTCACTCCATTTTTTGCACTAAAACCCACATAACCTACAAAGAAAAATTCTTCTCCTTACCCTAGATTGAAAAAAATATTTGAAACTTAAGGAAAATAATGAATTGTTAGGGGTTTGTGTTACATGTTAGCTAGGGTTTTAATCACCCTCTACTTATTGTTGGTTTAGATATACATCTTAGATTAATATTACTTAGGTTTCGATTTTTTTAATCCAAAATTAGCAAATATGTAGATATGTATGCATTTTCTAGATAGAAAACTTGCTCCACATGAGATCCTCCACTCATGTGTGTGTTGACCAACCCATGTACTTATCATATAAACATATATAAGGCCTTATTTTGATCACATAGGTTTTGGGCAAACACCTTCTTTCAATAAGGAAGACTAACCCTCTGCATTTAATAAGGCATGCTTTTCCTAGAAAGAAATTCCCTCTCCCTCATTTGAATAAAAAGGGGGCAATGGATTAAAGACATTTATGTGCATGAGAGGGTCCATGCATATGTAATATTGTTGTATAATTAATGAGAAAGTAGGTAGTCTTTCAATTTTAATCTATCCAAATTTTATTCAGGCAAGTAGGATCTTATGTTATAACAAATTTCGTAAAGACCTTAGGTAATAAACAATATTGAAAACAATAATTTGGATAATTAAAAATAATTCTAGTGGCATGTAAACCTAGGTCATGTTATCAAAAGTGTTCTATGGGAAAATGTAAGTTTCAACAACGATACATGTTCTAATAATTACTTGATCTCCCTAAAATATTTGAGAGTGCTCAATATATTTATGTGAATGATAGATAAAATCTTTGTGATTCTACATATGTAAATACAATGCTCATGTATTTATAGATAATTCAATTCAAATCAAGACCTTACTTGTGATCCAACTAAAATTATAATAACTTAAAAATAAAAAAGATGAGACCACAAAGACAGGTACAACCTAACTAAAAAGGGCCACTAAAAGACCCAATGATATGAATGATACTCCTCGAAGACCTAAAAGCATCACTCTCATTCCTAGCACAAATTTTGAAATTGAGAGGAAAGAAAAAAAAGAAAGATAATTAAAAAAGAATAAGAGAAGAAACCAAAAACATTACCAATAACATTTAATTTAAACCACTATTTGACAAGTATATAAACAAGGGCCACGTAGCGACAAGTTCCTACCTTTGTGTTGAATAGTATATTGCATTTGGTGTTTGTATTGTTGAAGTTAAAGTATTAGCATTAATGAGAGATTGAGGGATATAGTGTTAGCACAATATTTGACTTTGTATCGATGTAACATGATCTGTGTTTTTTTTAGTAAAGATTGAAGAAACATAATCACTAGTCCCTACCTTTGTATTAATAAACATAGGGATATAGTGTTACACAATATTTGACTTTGTATTGATGTAACATGATTTATGTGTGTTTATAGATAATTGAATTCAAATCAAGACCTTACTTGTGTGCCAACTAACATTATAATAACTTAAAAATGAAACAGATGAGACCAAAATTATGGGTGCAACCTAACATAAAGGGCCATTAAAGGACCCAATGATGTGAGTGATGCTCCCAATGGACCTAAAAGCATCACTCGCATTCCTGACACAAAGTTTGAGGTTGAGAGGAAGGAAAAAAGAGAAAGATAACTAAAACGAACAAGAAAATAAACTGAAACCATTACCAATAACATTTGATTTAAACCACTATTTGACAAGTATATAAATAAGGGCCACGTAGCAACAAGTTCCTACCTTTATGTTGAATAGTATATTGCATTTGGTGTTTGTATTGTTGAAGTTAAAGTATTAACATTAATGAGAGATTAAGGGATATAGTGTTAGCACAATATTTGACTTTGTATCAATGTAACATGATTTGTTTCTGTTTCGAATAAGAGATTGAAGAAACATAGTGGCTAGTCTCTGGCTTTGTATTAAAAAAAAATTGTGCTTGAGTTTACATGTGATTTTGTTGTGTACACTTGCTTTAATAATTTTCAAATTGAAAATAAAAATTTAATATTGTGTTGTTATTGCAATTTGAATTTTATTAGCACTTTTGTTCTCTTTTTTTGCTAGCATCAACAATAATAGTTCTTCCTCAAAATACTTTCATAATTCATATGGTTCATAATTATCCACGATCACCCATGATGTATAAACAAGAAGATTATTTATACCCTGAGTATTAATAATAACTATGGATAAAGATTACTTTTTACTAATTAAATACATGAGGGCTAAAATCAAAAGAAAAATAAATTAAAAATATAATAACCAAACATTTTATAATTTATTAAAGTGATTAATTAAGTTTATCAAAAATATTTAATTTGTAATAATAGAAGGCTAAAGAAGTGCAAGCGGACAGCTTTCTAGTTAGATATTGATGGTGAAAGGTGAGGCCCTCACTTCACAATTTGTCCAAGTATAAATCATACTTGTTGATGCCTTAGATTAAGCCCACATAATACAAAAATAAGATTCTAACCTTGACTATAATCCCACAATTAAATTAAATTCTCCACCAAACAAAATTATTGGGGGCAAAGAAGAAAAATGTTCTCAATAATTTTACAAATATTTCACTTTGTAAAGTTAGTTTGTCGGCAGTTACTTCAGGATTACCATTCGTCGACATAGTCTTGGTCAAGTCTTTTGTGTATAGAATGTTACATGAGCCGATGTTCTCATCTACCAAGGTAGATGATCAATGAGCAATGGCATTGGTTTCTATATTGTCTTTTGTGTTAAGACTATATGAAAATAATATTCAAACAAGAAGTGGCATTGGTTCTTCCTAGCAGTACATAAAATTATGTGAACTTATTAAGGTGACATTAATTTGATCTACTTTCCAACCACACAAGATCTATAAAATAAGAATAAATTTTCTTGTCAATAGCAAAAAAAAAATAGAACAAAGAAACCCCATTGTTGATTTGATTTGGAGTTCAAAGTTAAAGCATGTACCTATGTTAAAAAAAAATTATAAGTAAATTTTTTGATATACTTAACAAATGATATAAAATGCTAAATTAAAGGTAGAGGGATAAAATTACAATCTTGGTGAAGTAAATGCACCATTAATATTCCATGATAACTATATTTTTGAAGAGACCCAACAGCGCCAGTCAAAAAATAGAGTGATAGATCCTTCAATGAAGAGGTAAATACATTATACAATAAAACAAAATCAAATTAAACACTTTATAGCATTAAATAAGCCTATTTTTCATAAAGTAATTGATATTTCATTTGAGTTATGATAAATTTTATTATATATTAAATATATTTTATTTTATCGATATTTATTCAAATTTAATGCAATGTGGCATAAACAATTGAGACTCATTCTAAACTATTTGGAATCAATCTACACCATACTGTAGGACACAAATTCAATGCTTCCCTAATTTAATTGTCATCCATGTTGAAATGTCATAGTACTGTATTGATCTTGACTGCCACACATCTAAGTGATCTATGGCATTACAATGCCTGGCCTAAGTCATTTTGATGGGCATAATTTAGCCAGTAAATTGACCCCATTTCTTTGTCCATGCACAAAATAACTTCTAAAATGTCGAATCACATCAATGGGGACTGGATTATGTATGGGTTGTCTAATAGGAATTGTGAAGGGTGGAAATGTAGGTTTTGATTGCTTTAGCCATTAAGACAATGAATGACCATATAAGGCTTGACGCATCCATCAGGGTTTACCACAATTTTATCAATCATTGCAGACCCAATGTTAAAAACATTCTTGCCAGTACAATCTATTATTTTCTTCGTGACAAAGGATTGAATGTGTTTTTTTATAAAAGCATGGAACTGGATTCAAAAAAAATCAACAGGGAAGAGTTTATAGCCCTTATTCATCATTAGATATCCATGCTCTAAAGAAATGAGTTTTGTTTTAAATTGAAACATCAATGACGAAGGAAATCTCATGAACACTATGCTCGATTGTATGATGGAGCATTTTAGAAAGGCGAAGAAGAAAGATGTGAATACACTAGATGACACAGTCAAGGATTTCATGTACTTTCTCTTTGAGTCCACAAAAGAGAATGAGAATGCTTTGACTATAGGCATTGTTGGAACTATTGGGTCAAGCAAAACAACTTTGGCCGAAGAGTTATATTACCGACAACTAAGATATTTTGACGGATAGAGTTTTTTTTTGGTGTAAAAAATGCATCCAAACAAAATGGATTGTAAACATTGCAAAGTTAGCTCTTAAAATATTTAACTCTCGACAAAGTTAAAATCAACAATATAAATAATGGAAAACATATTCTAGAAGATCGGTTGGATTGCTTAACACACCAGACATCGTTATTGACGATGTTGACAATCGAGATTAATTGGATGCCCTATTGCCCAAGAATGGTCTTTTGGGGTTAGGGAGTTGGGTTATAATCACACCCCACAATAAAAAGCATTCTTAAACTTTCAAAAAAAATCCAGCATTAAAAAATCAATTTATTTATTGTGGGACGATGCTCGAGAACTCTTGTATAAAGACCCATTTAAAAATTTATTTGAAACGATGTTGAAAAAGTGCAATGTTCTTAAAAAAATACTTTTATTTATATTTTAAATTTTAAAAATAAATTACATATTTTTTATATTATATTCTTCTAACCATTTAATTTGTCTTGAAAAAAAGAAAAAACTAATTAAAATGTTAAACCTCTAATACTAAATACTAAAATTATACAATTTTAAAGAGAAATATCTCTCTAATGAAAACAATTCTCTTGCTATTAAAAGGTTCCAATTTCCAACCACCATTAAAATATCAATGATTTTATTTGTTTTGATGTGTCACTGCAATGATGGCTATGTGGAACCTCTTTCCCTTGGATACATATACTTAAATGATATTTATTTATGTCGGTAGGACTTGTATGTCAAAAGCTACTCAATTATAATTGGATATTAAAAAATTATTTAGCTAGATGAAGAATTATATAAAATAATTAAATTACGTCAAATCATTGTGAAAAAAACTATATCGATAACCTCCATAAGGTTAATGTTGGAGAGGGCAACTACCGAAAGGGAAAGTCCCCTGCAAGGCAAACAAACCGTCATTTTTTTCATTAATGATAAATATACCTTATTTTTGGATTTTATTGTTAGTTTTATAAAAGTTACCTTCGTTTTATATTTTATTTGTTTTAATTTGTTTCTTTATAATGAAATAGAGTTATTATGTTATATTTTACATATATAGATTATTCATCTTAAAAAGAAAGGATGACATGAGATCTTTTGGAAATGTGTTTTACATTTTGTATGGATCTACATGTGTTGTATGTGCATAATGGTCGTGATGTATAGTTACAATTGTGAGTGTAGTGGTCAACTACAAGTGATGTGTAATATTGAAGCACATATGTGAAAGAAGTAGATGGATATGCAAGGTTTGAGTACTTTTGTGAGCACATTGTGTATTGACTAACATTGCATTACCATGATGCTCAATCATCTATCATTCAATTTGTTATGTTGACAAATATAGAACAGAGTGTTTATTGGAGGAATAATGGTCGGAGCCAAGCATGAGAAATTATCGGCGAGGAGCCCAATCGCCATGTTGTGTTGAAATAAGTGAGTACCTTTAATACTAAGACTAACCAAATCAGCTATGTAAATAGCGATGGAAGTGACTTCTTTAGTGAAGTGTGTTATCCCTTACTTATTGTCCTTCCTTCCCTCTCCCCCTCCCTCTACGAAGTTCTCTCTTTAAAGTAAAGAAAAAGGCACTCAAAAAATACTATAATGCGAATTAAATCAATGACCCAATAAAGTTTAGAGATGGGCCACCTCTAACACCACCTTGTTAACCTCCATTTAAATCTATATAAATACATTTAAAATGTTTATAAACTTGTTATATATAAAGAATTAGGTGTAAACTCTAAAATTATCCAAAACATCAACATTTCTTATTTTTTAAATAATAATAATAATATTTTTCACTTAGAAATTTACTAAATCTATATGATTTTGCAACCCAATTTGCAAAATAAATGTTGATTTTTTTTAAAAAAAAATCATAAATCCATATTTAAGCAAGTGAATTTTACTCTAAAACCAAAACAAATGCTTGATAATTTATGTTAAAATTTATAATTATAAAAAACTAAGCATGTATGTGTCTCCTTAGACAGGGTTGAATCTACGCTAAGCATATAGATATGCTTATAGGAAATTTTTATAAAATATCTAACATTAAATTAATGTCAATTAACTATTTAATTAAATAAATAAATAAAATGGATTAAAAAGGTTTGTGGTTTTATAGTTTGTTTAGACATTATAAATTTATTGTCATAATTTGAATCTAAAATATAAATCTAATATTGTTTAATTTGTTGTCATAATTTAAACATGAAAATATGCATATCATGTTGTCTAACCCATCATCTCAAAACTTATAATCGAACAAAGCTTATTATTAGATAAAACTATACAATCATAATAGATTTGAGCAATGCAACAATAATCCTTAAATTTTAACTCTTTTGTCGCATTTCGCCTTAGATACATACCTTGACCCCTATCCTCATATAATGTGATGATTATGCAAATTTAAAGTTTTAAAGATTTTAGTTTGGGGGTTTGTGTTAAAGAAATCTACTAATTTATCAAATCTCTCAAATTACAACAAAGATGTCTATAAATATATGTTTTACAATATAAATAAGGTTAATAAGTTTTACAAAAATGGTTTGAAAAAGAATGTCAGCTAAGAATATAAGTTCGCTTGACAATCTTTGATGATCGAATGAACCTAATTACTTGTCTTTTTATAGATGATTTGAAATCAAACTTTGGTTAAATTTGTGAATGCCAATTTCTAACGACTAAAAATGAGAAAAGCAAAAAAGGGCACAATCAACATGGCGAGGTCTATACAAATAGTCATGATAGGTGTCCAGGCCTTACAGACAGTGTCAATAAATACAAAAAAAATTACGAAAAATAACATATTAACTAACACTTAATTTAGATCAATTGCCCATCCAAACAGATACATTGAAAATGTATAAAAAAACAAATATTAGAATCTGTAATATTAATATTTTTTATTGAAAAACACACTTTCATTAATATAACCAGATATAATACATCGCTAATTATATAAAAAAGATGGGTGGAAAAGTCACATCCCAAAATAACCAAACCGAGCTAAAACAAGTTTCGAGAAAATCAAAGTCCAAAAAATGCTACCACATGGCCAAACAAACTACAATTAAACTCACCCAAAAATAACCAAACCGAACTAAAACAAGTTTCAAGAAGAACAAAGTCCAAAAAATGCCACCACATGGCCAAACAAACCACAATTAAACTCACACCAAAATAACCAAATCGAGCTAAAACAAGTTTTGGGAAGAGCAAAGTCCAAAAAATGCCATCACATAACTTAACAAATCACAATTAAACTCACCCCAAAATAACCAAACTAGGTTAAAACAAGTTTTGAGAAGAGCAATAATGAACCCGAAAACTAACAAGAACAAGAAAATTATCAATAGGTCAAGATTTTGAACAATACTCAGAATTGATTCGTATTGATTGCTTGAAATTAATTACAAACCCAAACCATGCTTAAATAAGCTTAAACTCAAAAATTAAAGTCTACATGCAAAATTTGAAAAAAAACTAAAATCTAAAAAAAAGTTTATTTTTAGCTGCCATTTATAGTAAGTTCCACATGCAAGCACGTGCGGCTCTAAAAATTTCTCAAAATAACCTAAATAGTAAAATTAGACTATGGAATCAAATTCAACTGAAGTTGACTTCCAGTTCTAAAAAAATACAATTTCTAAATTTAGAAAAATCTCGAAAAAATCATTAAAAGCTAATTTCGGACCCTCAAATGATCACGTTTGGTCTTCAAAAAATATCAAAATCAAATCTAAGCAGATAGAGCCACTTACAGTAGAATCAAACTTTTTGAGATGGTGATTTTGGCGGTGGAAGATCTCAAACGGAACTGCGAGTCAAAAGTTATGGCCTCCAAAATGTTGGCCTATTTTTTCTGCATCAAGCAAAGTCCAAAAAATGCCACCACATAACCAAACAACCCATAATTAAACTAATTCAAGTGCACATCAATAAAAAAAAGAGAAAGATAAAAGCACAAAAAATGAATTCATTAAACAATAGTAACGAACATGAAGACTAGGAAATACAGAAAATTTCAAAGATTCCCCCACCCCTTGAACAAAAAGATCTTCATCAACCAAAACAAATCCCAATTATAAGTATGTTCATTAGTTTCAATATCATTTTATAACTTAAAACCCTGAGAGAATGACCAATACCAATCATATGAACTCAAATACACATCAATCAAAAAAGAAAAAGATAACATTCACACCAAAAAAAATTTCAATAGCAAGACAAAATATTTTTCGCCATGGTTTCAAGGTGTCAAGTGATTATGCTGAAATCCACTCAACGTTGACAAGCGAATAAGCAAAAAAACAAGCAAACAACCTGAAATAAACAAACAAACAGAAAGCTTGAAAATAAAAGCAAAAAAAACCATCCTAACAATGATAATGCCTCAGTAAGGCGAATCGAGGATAATTGACTAGGCTTAGATACCTAGGCTTAGATAACTGACAAATATTTTTAGATTTTGAAATATTACAGATGTTTTTGGCATTTTGAGGTATCTTAACTCGTTAGAGAATGACAAGATACCTACTCACAAAATGGTGAGAGCGTTTGGCTTAGGTTGCTCGCAAAACAGTGAGAGCGTATGGAAAGGGGGACTGAGGTGACCTCAACATGAATTAAGCATGACCCACATAGTCTTAAAATGACCTCTTGTCATAGTAATTCCATCCACACAAAAAGAAAAGAAAAACCAACTAGGTCCCAACAAGTTCTCAAATCCAGCAAATGGCCAGTCAAATGAAAACAGTAATGGCAAAGTGATGCGACAATACATGATAAACAAGTGTTGCCCCTAGTTTGCCCATAGGTGGTTATAACTAGGATACAACAACATAGGTCAATGATACTAATTTGTCCATAGGAAGTTATAATTAGTAGCAAGACTAGTGAGACAGGCGATTATAATCAGGCTCACATAAACAAACTTGATAGGATGAAAAATATCCTACAAGATCAACTATCACACTACTTTCGTAGACTGTCATTGTAGACATGAATTATGATAAGAGTTGAAACCTGATCAAAATCCCCTTGAAAAAAGTGCAAGAAGAACCAAAGTAGCCAAGATCAAAATAGGATTGGTTAGGATGATTAAAAATAGGCTTTGGTCTAGATAGAAATGGAATGGTTATATGGCATGGTCTTGCTAAGGATAATGATGGTTTGATAAATTGGATAAAATGGTAAGAGGGTTGCCCCCAAGTGAGAAGGTGATTGGTTGGGATATGCAACAATGGTAAAAGGATATGTAACAATGGGAATGGCATGGTGATGAAATGGTATGGTACATGTTTTTATCCTAGGTGTGGTTTTTGATTCAATTGTTCCTACTAATGGGGATATGCACGTCCTAATCAACAAATGATACAAACAGAATACTTGATCATGTTAATTGCTATCCCACACCTTGTTTGAATAGCTACTCCATCAATTATTACCTGTAGATTTGGATGTCGGGAATACTTTTGTGATCTTTATTGGTCATTGATTCTTATTCCTTCAAATATCGATACAAGGTATCTTTGTAGCCTCTACAAAGGAAAGTGTGGCCATAGATGGTAAATAAGGACAAATAATGGATGGTAGGTTTGATTGTGAAATATAATAGTAGATGATAATGGAATGTATAATGGTGGGGAAGCAAATGAAGATCAAGACTTTCAGTCACACATAATGTTGTTAATGCCAGATTTGAAATAATTTTGGTTGTAGTGGAGCTGAAGACTCATTCTCTCGATAGGACCACCAAATTTTTCTATTTTTTAATCTTGAGAGTAGCTACCATCTGATTCAGCTATAGATTGGAATCTATTTTGATTTGAAATTTGATTTTGTCTTCATCAAGTAATGAAGAACTTTTTTGCTTAGGTATTGGTGCCTCAAAGAGGTTTTCACCAATGAAGTTGTCTTTACTGTCACGTAGCACCTTCAAGAAGGTTTCACTAGGGAATGTTGACTTTTGACTTTGATTATCTTCTAGCGCTTCTAAAAAAATTTTACTAGAAGATCCTAAGTTTTGACTTTGATTGTCCCCTAGCACCTCTAAAAAGGTTTCACTAGGAGAGTGTTTTTCTACTATATGAATGTGCTCTTGGCCTCCTTGCTCTTCTTTAACTGCTATGTTGCCATGGATGTAGTTCAACAAAGTGTGATTCTATTGATCCCAACCAACACTTGTGGGAGATGGAATGTCAATGATATGGCTATTTTGGTTGATGGTAATGGCCTATGAAATGGTAATGGAATGGGGAGAGGCTGCACAATCCTCATAAAAGACATTAGGATAACTTGTGTCGAAGTTGAAGTACTTATCCTCAAAAATTGTGGAAAGATCACAAATGTATTCAAATTGATCTGCAAGGCATGTGTAACTAATGTTGTAACAACCACAAACATATTTTTCTACTGAATCTAATTCTAACTCAGGGGACTCTTAATATAATGTTGAGACTGATGTTGATTCAAATTTTGATGGTAAATCCATTGTCAGTTCAAGAATAAAACCTGACTCTAACTCTGATTATTTATCTGATGAGTACTCTCTTACAATGATGTCTTGTTAAATATTTGGTTTTGGACAAGTAACGGCCTATGATAGCATAATGGGCTCCACAAAAATTAGTTTTTCAGAGTGGGACTCCTTTAGGATGGAAAAAAGGTCAAGAGACAAATTCTCAGAGACTGACTTGTCAATAAGAGACTCTTGAAAAATAGGCACATGGTCGAGGTAATGATTTTCCCAAAGGTGGTTATAAACATTAAGAAGTGACTCGACAAAGATTGGCTTATCAGTTTGAGACTCCTTGACAACTAATATAGGATCAATAGGTGATTCATCATAGGTTGACTTATCATAAGTGGTTGGTTCAACAAAAACATCTTGGATTGGTTGGTTGTCTAGGCTTTGGTTTCCAATGAGTTGAAAAATACCAGTTTTGAACACAGCTTGGTCTTTGAAGGATTGGATCGGTTAAGGTTTGGATGGGATTGGTGGCTTGTGGTTGGATAATGGTAGGGCATTGGGGAGCATGATTTTTTGCATGAGCCAAAGGATGAAGTCCTAAAATGGTAACTATAGGGCGTTGTGGGGCTTGATTTCCTGCACAAGCCAAAGGACTAGGTCTTAGAATGATGAAGGGGTGTTGTGGAGCTTGATTGCTCACACAAGCCAAAGGATGAGGTCCTAGTATAGAAATGGTTTGGCATTGTGGAACCTGATTGCTCACACAAACCAAAGGATGAGGTCTTGGTATGGGAATAGTTTGACATTATGGTCCTGGAATAGAAATGGTACGATGTGGTGGAGCCTGATTATTCGCATAAGCTAACGAATCCATGTCTTCCTCATAAACCATATCATCCCAGCTGTGAGTTGGCTCATAAGCTGGTTCTTAACTATGTTCCACATACTGATTATTGTAAATAGGGTATGGATTCATATCCCAAACAACATTATCTATAGTTGGGTCTTCAAATTCCTCCTCACAAGCCTCTTCATACCAATCCAAGTCTCGAGTTGGATCGTGAGATGGTTCGTGACTTTGTTCCCATGAATGATTATTATGAGGTGGATAGAAATCTATCTCATAAACCATATTATCATCGTTGGGGTCTTGACTAAAGACATAAAAGCCATTTTATGTGACCATTTTATCATAAGTTAAATTATATGTGACTCCACCATAAGTGTAGATAGACATATCTGCATAAATGATGAAAGCTCTAAAAATAAAAAGGTTTAGAGTTCTACAAACTCCAAAAAAACTATGTCCAAAGGACAAATGGTTAAAACTTAGTCTAACTTGGTCGAAAGTGGAGTTGTATCTTCAACGTGGTTTGAAAATGGAGTTATATCTCTAAAATGGTTTGTGATAAGGCTTGACATAAAATAGTCTAACATCAAATGTCTAATGTCAAATGTCATATGCACAAAAGGTCAAGCATCTGAATAAAAATTGGTATGTCAAAAGTCTAGGTCAAAGTGTTCCAAACAAGGTCTAAATTAGGAAATGGAAAAGTTGATTCACTAGATCTTAGTATAGAAATGGTTTGGCATGGTGGAACCTGATTGCTCACACAAACCAAAGGATTAGGTCTTGGTATGGAAATAGTTTGACATTATGGTCCTGGAATAGAAATGGTACGATGTGGTGGAGCCTGATTATTTGAATAAGCTAAAGCATCCATGTCTTCCTCATAAACCATATCATCCCAGTTGTGAGTTGGCTCATAAGCTGGTTCTTAACTGTGTTCCACATACTGATTATTGTAAAGAGGGTATGGATTCATATCCCAAACAACATTATCTATAGTTGGGTCTTCAAATTCCTCCTCACAAGCCTCTTCATACCAATCCAGGTCTCGAGTTGGATCGTGAGATGGTTCGTGACTTTGTTCCCATGAATGATTATTATGAGGTGGATAGAAATCTATCTCATAAACCATATTATCATTGTTGGGGTCTTGACTAAAGACATAAAATCCATTTTATGTGACCATTTTATCATAAGTTAAATTATATGTGACTCCACCATAAGTGTAGCTAGACATATTTGCATAAATGATGAAAGCTCTAAAAATAAAAAGGTTTAGAGTTCTACAAACTCCAACAAAACTATGTCCAAAGGACAAATGGTTCAAACTTAGTCTAACTTGGTCGAAAGTGGAGTTGTATCTTCAACGTGGTTTGAAAATGGAGTTATATCTCTAAAATGGTTTGTGATAAGGCTTGACATAAAATAGTCTAACATCAAATTTCTAATGTCAAATGTCATATGCACAAAAGGTCAAGCATCTAAATAAAAATTGGTATGTCAAAAGTCTAGGTCAAATTGTTCCAAACAAGGTCTAAATTAGGAAAGAGAAAAGTTGATTCACTAGGTCTTTTGTCCAAACATGGAGTCAAAAGCTAGGCTCAAACAAACAGGCATATGCTAGGACTTTTGGCCAAATGGTGTCAAAAGCTAGACTTGAAACAAAGGTATCATATGATTTGATTTAATTTAACAAGTTTGAAAATAAATTTGACATAAACCCAGCACACAGAATCAAACATAAACATGATCAGTTGGCATAAGGCATAAGACAAAAGGCTCTTTGAAAAAAGACTCTATTTTCTTAAATAAAGACACAAATAATGATAAAGATAGGTACTGAACAAACAAACCATCAATAGTTTTCAAATTTGGGTAATCGATTAACCGAAGTTATGCAACCCAAAAGAAAAATATCTATGTATCAGCCCCATAAATTAAGGCCTAAACAAAAATCAATCAATGTTTGAATCCAAACTTGACAAGGCTAACTAAAAACTCAATGATGAAAACTAGGATTTGACCAAACAAGCTAGACAAGATTGGACAACATGACAACACGAGATAAAGGTATAAATGGTATACATAAAATGGTTTGAAACAATGCTTTTTGATACAAGGTAAACTAGTCTTGAAACAAATTGAGCAGCATGCTCGAATGATGTGATCTATGTTATGTTTCAAAGACTCAAAAGGCTCAAAATATTTTGACATGATTTGGGTAGCATAACAATACCCTCCTCAACTCAAATACATTATTTTGACATGGCTTATGAACAACAAACAAGTTTTAGTCTCAAAACATACCAAGAAAAAGTGACCAAAACACACAAAGTATAATCGTCCAAATCCTAGCAAGGGTATGGCAATGTGGGGTTGACTAAATTAGCAATATTTTGAACATTTCTAGGGGAATCAATTGCATAATGACTTTCACGTCAAATAATGCAAAAAACAAGCATGGAAATTGGGTGACCATGGCATTGGCTAGTTGTAAAAAGGTCTAATCCTTTTTACAACCACTACATCCTATTGTTCGCTCAGTGTAGTGCAATGTCCAAATGTAGATACATCCCTTGTGCAACTCAGAAGGAGTAAGTGAAGTCAATGTTGAGAGATGAAACCTTAGGTCAAAGCTTCCCTAAAGAACTCATGGGAGGTAATGACGTCCCCCTCGCATGCCAAGTTTACGTGAAGTAAAGAAAGCATAAAATAGAAAGACTTTAGGGTCGTTGTCAAGGTCACCCACTACTTTTACGAGTTTTTGAGGAGTGTTTTAGACGACATTCTTTCTAAGCCTTGGACTAGGCAATTTGCAAATAAAGAAAGCGCTTTTGATTCCAAGGGTTCCCTAAAGGGGACAAATGGAAGAGCATACACGCAACATCCTTGTATTTTGTGAAAATAAAGTGCTAATTGAAACAATAAAAACAAAATTGACAAGTGTGTTCAATTTTAAGTTCAAATTAAAAAAATTGTGGTGTTCTTTTGACCCCTTGGTCTTAAGTTGTAACTTTGAAAGCCTTCACTTAAGCTCCTAAATGTTTCATTAAGCACCAAAACAAGGTTCCTAATTCATTTTAAAAGCATTCAAAAGGTGGTCTAAAACATGATTTATCAAATTTGAAATCTGTTGGTTACCTGTCTACCATTAAGGCATCACCCCAAAAGCAAATGTGTTAGATTAGAAACATCCAAATATATTTTCAAAACTTTTTAAAAACTAAATTTGACAATCTGTAGGACCTCCACCTGTAATTTACCAATTCCACGTTCACTATACTCACTAATGGGGAGGATCGATAACATGGGACATTCTAGGGAGCTCGTGAAAGGGGCATGAGATTTGAAAATTATCATAACAATATGGAGCTTGGGTGATGAATTATTACGTATGACTATGTCTGTGGGGCCCACTTAACATTGATGGTTAAGTAAAATAACAAGTGGTTAAGGCAAATAACAATAGTTAAGCCAAATGCCAGGGTGAAGTAATGAAGGAGTTGATGGGACCAACTAGAGGTCAATGTCCAACATGGCAATCTACATTAAATGCACTAGTTGGTTACGCTCAATGATGGTTTAACAATGAATAAACTGAAATCCACTCGACATTGACAACACCCCCATCTTATCCTTCAAACTCAGTAATGCATTAAATCTCTAAAGATACATCGTAAACTGTCCATAAGTAAAGTTAGTAAGCCAAATATTATTTAAATTTAAGTCAATCACGCCTTCACTTGTCCCCTGAAGCGATGAAAATAATATGCTTTACCACTCATTTATGAAAGATAACCATGGACTATCAGAGTGTATATGTTATTTCCATATAAATTTACTGAAAGGAGAAGCTCCATGGAAACATGTTTTTAAGCTAAACCATCAACTTCTTGTGATTGTAAGAGCTAACATTGGCTTCAAATTTATAGAATAGAAAAAAAATGCACTGGGTCATAAGGAAATACAATGGAAAGCCTCAAATTTTCAATAACAATTATGATTATCAACAAAAAAAAATTAGATTATGAGCTTTCAAATGGTAATATGGAAGTCCAAGGGAGTTATGAAGTGCTTGTTAAAATTCAATCTTGAACATTATTAACAAGCACTCTTTTGACAACTAGTAATAATGTTATGTATTGTATTCACATCAGGTTCACCAAAATATAATATGGATAAATGAAAAATAATTAAATTATAACATATTCAATTATAATTCAGTATTGTAATATATGTATAAGATATAAATAATTTCTATCTAGTTAATTTTAAAATCAGAGGGACGTGTTCATGCAAAGTTTAAAAGTGTATTTTGAATAATACAAGACTTGGTGACAATCATTAATATCAAAACACATAAATGTGCACCCAACAATGGCAATGACCTCACCTAGAAAATTGAGAGTGATCAGATAAAGCTTCCAAGACTTTGATTTACATTCTTGGTATATTATGCTTCTAGTAAATGAAAGACATGCAAAATCATATTTGACGATTACATTTTCTTACTTTGTATCTTCAATTATTTCATTCCATTTTTTGCGCTACAATCCATGTAACCTACAAAGAACATTTCTTCTCCTTACCCTAAATTAATAACAATATCTAAAATTTTAAAAAAATAATAAATTGTTATGAGTTTGTGTTACATTTTAATTAAAGTTTTAAGCACCCTCTATTTATTGTTGGTTTAGATACACATCTTAGAATAAACAAACTTAAGTAAATTGCTTAAATTTCAATTTATTTTTCTAAAATTAAAAAATATGTAAAAATGTATGCATTTTCTAGATACAAAACTTATTCCACATGAGATTTTCCACTCACATGTGTTAACCAAACCATGTACTTATCATGTAGACATTCAACAGAGCTTATTTTGATCACATAAGTTTTGGCCAAACACCTTCATTTAATAAGGAAGACTAATTATTTGTATATTTCTGTTAAGTTAATATATGGATATATTTCATCATAAAAAAAATAAAAAAACTAATTGAATGAAGAGTAACCCCATGCATTTAATAAGGCATGTTTTTCTTAGAAAAAAATTCCCTCTACCCTCATTTAAATAAAGGGATGGCAATGGACGGAAGACATTTATGTGCATGAGAGGGTCCATGCATATATGTAATATTGTTGTATAAAGTAATGAGAAAATAGGCAGTCTTTCAATTTTAATTTTAATTTATCCAGAGTTTATTGATCTTAGATAATAAACAATATTGAAAATAATAATATGGATAATTGAAAATAATTTTAGTGATATGTGAAATTTAAATTATGTGTCAAAAGTGTTTTATGAAAAAATGTAGGTTTCAATAATGATTATTTGATCTCCCTAAAATATTTGAGAGTGTTCAATAGATTTATGCGAATGATAGATAAAATCTTTATGATTCTACATATGTAAATGAAATACAATATTTATGTGTTTATAAATAATTGAATTCAAATCAAGATCTTATTTGTGCGCCAACTAATATAATAATAACTTAAAAACGAAAAAGATGAGATCATAAAAATAGGTGCAACCTAACTAAAAAAGACCACTAAAAGACCCAATGGTTTGAATGATGTTCCCAACAAACCTAAAAGTACCACTCATATTCCTAAAAATTTAAGATTGAAAGAAAGGAAAAAAAGAAGAACAATTAAAAAAGAATAAACGAAAAAACTAAAACTATTACCAATAATATTTTAATTTAAACTTTTAATTGACAAATATATAAATATATTAAAATTATACAATTTTAACACACAAAATGTCTTGATATTGGTAAGCAGTGCTTTTTTGACTATTTTTATAAAGGGAACCTTTGAACATGCCACTCGAAGAATCAACGACCAATGACAAGGAAGACTCGAACATGAGACCTCCTGGGTAAAGCCTACCTTATTTAACACATAAAATGTCGCTAATGAAAACGATCCTCTTCATTATTGAGAGGTTCCAATTTCCAACCACTATTAAAATATCAATAATTTTATTTGTTTTGGTCTACCAATGCAATGATGGATATGTGTAACCTTTTTCCCTTGGATACCTATCCTTAAATGATATTTATGTAGGTAGGACTTGTATGTCAAAAGCTACTCGATTGTAGTTGGATATTAAAAAATTATTTAGGTAGATGAAGAATTATATAAAATAATTAAATTACGTCAAATCATTGTGAAAAAAACTATGTCAATAACCTCCATGAGGATGGTGAGCATGGTAAAACTTCAATAAAGTTAATGTTGGAGAGGGCAACTAACGAAAGGGATTCCTTCCGTCCTATCAGGTTAGAGGTTTTTTTCATTAATAGTGAATATATGTTCCTTTTAGATACAAAGTCGCTATATTTAGTGTATATTTGTTGAAAGTGTTAGTTTTATAAAATTTATCTTTATTTATTTTAATTTATTTTTTAATAATAAAATAGAGTTATTATGTTATATTTTAAATATATAGATTATTCATTATAAAAAGAAAGGATGACATGAGATTTTTTTGGAAATGTGTTTTATATTTTGTATGGATCTACATGTGTTGTATATGCATAATGGTCGTGATGTATAGTTATAATTGTGAGTGTAGTGGTTAACTACAAGTGATGTGTAATATTGAAGCATGTTTATGAGAGAAGCAAATGGATATGCAAGGGTTAAGTGTTTTTGTGAGTACGTTGCGTATTGACTAACATTACATTATCATGATGCATAATCATCTATCATTCAATTTGTTATGTCGACAAATATATGACAGGGTGTTTATCAGAGTAGTGGTCGGAGCCAAGCATGAGAAATTATCGGTGAGGAACCCAATTGCCACGTTGTGTTGAAATAGGTGAGTACCTTCAATGCTAAAACTAACCAAATCAACGATGTAAATAGTGATGGAAGTGATTGGCCCTCCTTACCTTTTCCCCTCCCTCTACGAAGTTCTCTCTTTAAAATAAAAGAAAGGCACCCAAAAAATACTATAGTCAAAATTAAATCAACGACCCAATAAAATTTGAAAATAAGCCACCTCCAATACCACTTTATTAACTTCCACTTAAATCTACATAAATACATTTGAAATTATAATAAACTTATTATATAAAGAAAATTAAATATAAACTCTAAAATTATCAAAAACATCGACATTTCTTATTTTTCAAATAATAATAATAATTTTCACTTACAAATTTACTAAATCTATATGATTTTGTAACCCAATTTATAAAATAAATGTTGATTTTTAAAAAAAAAAATCATAAATCCATATTTAAGCTAAATAAATTTTATTTTTATTGTAAAACCAAAACAAATGCTTGATAATCTATGTTAATATTTATAATTATAAAAAAACTAAGCAAGTATGTGTCTCCTTAGAAAGGTTTGAATTTAAGTCTTGATGTATGCATATAGATATGCTTATAGGAAATTTATGTAAAATATCTAACCTTAAACAAATGTCAATTAATTATTTAATTAAATAAATAAAATGGAATAAAAAGGTTTGTAGGTTTATCGTATGTTTAAATGTTGTTATAAATTTATTAATGTAATTTGAATCTAAATTATAAATCTAATATTGTTTAACTAATTGTCATAATTTAAACATGAAAATACGTATCATCTCAAAGCTTACAATTGAATAGAGTTTATTATTAAATAAAACTATACAATCATGATAGATTTGAAGAATGCAACCAGAATTCTTAAATTTTAACTCTTTTATCACCTTTTGCCTTAGATATGTGCATTGACCCCTCTTTTCTATACTGTAATGATTATAGAAATTTAAAGTTTTAAGCATTTTAATTTAGGAGTGTGTGAAAGAAATTTATTAATTTATCAAATCTCTTAAATTAGAACAAAGATGTCAATAAATATATGTTTTATAATATGAATAATGTTAATAAGTTCTACAAAAATGGTTTGAAATAGATTGTTAGTTAAGAATATAGGTTTGCTTGACAATTTTTGATGATGGAATGAACTTAATTACTTCTCTATTTATAGATGATTTGAATTTAAACTTTGTTAAAATTTGTGAATGTCAATTTTTAATGATTAAAAATGAGAAAAGCAAAAAAAGGCACAATCAGCATTGCGAGGTCTATACAAATGGTCATGATAGGTGTCCAGGTCATACACACAATCTCAACAAACACAACAAATTTTTAAAAAATTCCGAAAAATAACATGTTAAATAACACTTAATTTAGATCAATTATCCATACAAACAGATACATTGAACATGTATAAAAAAACAAATATTAGAATCTATAATATTAATATTTTTGATTGAAAAGCACACTTTCACTAATATAACCAAATATAATACATCGCTAATTATACATAAAAGATGGGTAGAAAAGTCACACCCCAAAATAACCAAACCGAGTTAAAACAAGTTTTAAGGAGATCAAAGTCCAAAAAATGCTACCACATGGCCAAACAAACCACAATTAAAATCACCCCAAAATAACCAAATCGAACTAAAACAAGTTTCGAGAAGAACAAAGTCCAAAAAATGCCACCACATGGCCAAACAAACCACAATTAAACTCACACCAAAATAACCAAATTGAGCTAAAACAAGTTTCGAGAAGAGCAAAGTCCAAAAAATGCCATCACATAACTAAACAAACCACAATTAAACTCACCTCAAAATAACCAAACTAAGTTAAAATAAGTTTTGGGAAGAGCAATAATGAACCCGAAAACTAACAAGAACAAGAAAATTATCAATAGGTCGAGATTTTGAAACAATACCCAGAATTGATTTGTATTGATTGCTCAAAATTAATTACAAATCCAAACCATGCTTAAATAAGCCTAAACTCAAAAATTAAAGTCTACATGCAAAATTCGAAAAAAAAAACTAAATCTAAAAAAAAAGTCTATTTTTAGCTACTATTTATAGTAAGTTTTGCATGTGCGGCTCTAAAAATTTCCCAAAATAACCTAAATAGTAAAATTAGACTATGGGATGAAATTCGACTGAAGTTGACATCCGGTTCTAAAAAATACAATTTCTAAATTTAGAAAATTCTCGAAAAAATCATTAAAAGCTAATTTCAAACCCTTAGGGGATCATGTTTGGTCTTTGAAAAATATCAAAATCAAATCTAAGTGGATAGAGCCGCTTAGGACAAAATCAAACTTTTCGAGATGGTTATTTTGGTGTGTGAAAGAGCTCAAATGGAGCTACGAGTCAAAAGTTATGGCCTCCGAAAGATTAGCCTATTTTTTCTGCATCAAGCAAAAGTCCAAAAAATACCACCACATGACCAAACAAACCATAATTAAACTAATTCAAATACACATCAATCAAAAAAAAGAAAAATAAAAACACAAATAACGAATTCATTAAACAGTAACGAACATGACAACTGAGAGAAACAAAAAATACTAAAAATTTCCCCACCCCTTAAACGAAAAAATCTTCATAATCCCAATTATAAGTATGTTGATTAGTCTCAATATCATTTTATAACTTAAAACCCAGAGAGAATGACCAATACCAATAGCATGAACTCAAATACACACAATCAAAAAAAGAAAAAAGAAGAAAAGAAAAAGATAAGATTCACACAAAAAAATTCAATAGCAAGACAAAATCTTTTTCGCCATGGTTTCAAGGTGTCAGTGATTATGGTCAAATCCACTCAACGTTGACAGCAGACCCATCTTATGCTTCAAACTCATTAATGCATTAAAAGTCTAAAGATAAATCACAAACGGCCCATAAATAAAGTTAAAGCAGCAAGATATTATTTGAATTTGAGTCCTTCACGCCACCGCTTGTCCCCTAAAGCGATGAAAAGAATATGCTTTACCTGTCAATTATGGAAAACAGCCATGGACTCTCACAATATATACATTATTTCCATCTAAATTTACGGAGAGGAGAAGCTCCCTGGCAATATATTTTTAAGCTAAACTATCGACTTCTTGGGATTTGCCTTCCCTGTAAATTTACAGAATAGAAAAAATGCAATGGGTGAGAAGGAAATGCAAAGGAAAGCCTAACAATCTCAATGAAAACCATGATCAGCAACAAAAAATTTCGGAGTCTGAGATTTCAGACGGTGATATGGAAGTCCAAGGGAGTTCTGAAGTGCTCGTTAGAATTCCAAGAGCAGTTGTCCATTTGGTGGATGGATCTGAAGAAAATGTCGAGTTGGGTGTGGGTGAATTTACTCTAGTTAGGCTTCTTCAGGGAAATACAGGTATGGCTATCTTAGCCAAAGTTGGAGACGATCTAAGTTGGCCTCTGACTAAGGATGAACCCACTGTTAAAGTGGACTCCTGCCACTATCTATTTTCAGTTCGGCCGCCAAATGTGGAGGAGGAGAAAGCAGACTCTGCCAAATTTGGCTCTGAAATGTTGAACTATGGAGTCACTTTTGAAGGAGAAGAAGGGCTGGATTCGCTTGACAAGTCCCTTGAACATCATGCTTGTTTTTCCTTCCCCGAAGCTGGTGAATCTGGTAAAGATGGTGGAAAACTGTCCAAGGACAGAGATAATTCAGAGGCAGTTTACTGGGTTGATTTTGCTCCTAAAGTAGATGATTATAATTCCATGTTGGCTAAGGCTATAGCTTCTGGGACAGGGCAAATTATTAGGGGGTTGTTTAGCTGTAGTAATGGGTATTCTTCACAGGTACAGAAAGGTGGGGAGTTTGTGAGAAGACAGACTAAAGCCAAGAGCAAGCCTTCTGAAGTTGGAGCCAAGAAGGGCTCAGAGATCAATTCTCGAACAAAGAAAAACATCAAAAGGTACATAAACTTTAAATAAAGTTTCTTTTGATTGAAAGATAAACATCCAAATCCTTTAGTCGTTTAGCATTTGTTGTTATTGATGTACAAATAATCTGTTAGTATCAATTAGTTTCTGTAATTTTGATTTTACCTGTACTCTCAGTAAGTCTGTTATAATTCAGTAAGCCTATCCTTTCCTCAGATTGTGATAAACATTGCTTTTGTTTGTTTGATTGCTTTGATCTTACAAATACTACAGAACTAGAACTGTAAAGTTCTGAGGGCAGTCTTTACATATGGTATAACCAGTCTTTACACAGGTCAGGCTGTTTATAGTATAACCATTGGACTATAAGGTGTTGTTATTAGTTGAAGTTTTCCAGTGGATTAAGTATAAATGTTATTTTGTAAACGATGTAAAGATCGTTTATATTTGCTTTTTATTTATTTATTTGAATTATATAAAATTTTATGATGACGATTTTTGAAGTTTTTTAAAGTATCAAAAAGTTGTAGTTTGATTGATGAAGATGATAGTAGTCAAGGTTCAAATCTCTTTAGATGTTTGATACAAAGTCAAACAATTAAAATCAAGACTATTTCAAATTAGTAGGTAAAGCTTGTCAAAATATATCATTCAAATATATAATTTATTTTATATTTTTAACTTTACTTCATAATATTATTAGCATCTTTCTTATCATTTATGTCCTTTTAACTCTGGGACAGATCATTAATAACAACTATAAACTTATTAAAGATTTAATGCTTTCACAGTGTATATCAAAATCAATATCGTTTATTGGAATATCTGTATGAGTGTTTTCCCTCAAGGTTTTGGATCACTGCCCTGATCCTTCATCAAGAAATTGAAAGATCATGATAGTAATCAAAAACGTTGAGGGAAAGAAACTCACACAATTATTCAAGAAAACAATATTAATAATTATAAACTTAATATACAAAACTTACTGCATTCAAAAATAATATATTTATATATAAACTATCTATGCATGATATTGTTAGTTTCTATAACCTAGCAACAGATTAATTCCACAATAAATTCACAGACATAAATCTGATTTATAACGATTAATACAAGAGTTAATTAACAACTAATAACAGCGGAAGCAAAAATAACAATAAGCCAATACAAAAAAGACAATAACACAGATATACTCAGGAAACCCCAATGCGGGGAAAAACCTGCAAATGTTGGATCTTCTATTCAGCGTAACACCAAACTTCTCTTTTGCAAAAATACAATGTATGAGTTTGCTACAGTAATCTTACTTTTATAGAGAGCCTAGCTACTTTACTTAGCTTGCAAGAAAAAGAAGCTTTCCTTAGCATGTAAGAAAAAGAAGTTTTCATTGCTTTCTTTGGCTTTTCTATTTTTACACATAAAATCACACTAAGATTCATCTCATCCTTACAAACTCAGAAACATTCTAGAAACTACTGTTGCTGAAAATCCAACTCGAATTGTTTTAAAGCATATCTAATCTTGAGTTGCTTTAAAACAATTCCACATTCCACCTTTCAAGCTACAAAAATCAACACTCTCTCTTAGTTAGGAAGGTGTTCTGCACCACACCCAACTTGTCCCTGAAGAATTCAAACTTGGTCTTCATCAAGGCCTTCGTTGGGATATCTACAATTTGTTCATCCGTAGGAATGTAATTGAGCTTCACTATCCCCTTCTCCACACAATCTCTGATGAAGTGATACTTGATCTCAATGTGCTTTGACTTGTCATGAAACATTGGATTCTCAGAGAGTTTGATACAACTCTAATTATCACAATAAATGACTGTAGGATCCAGCTCTCGATTAAAGAGCCCAGCTAGAAGTTTTTGAAGTTAGATAGCCTCAAATGTAGCCATACTGGCTGCCATATACTCAGCCTCTGCAGAACTCAGTGCAATTGACTTTTGTTTCCTGTTGTACCAAGAGACTGCTCCTGATACCAAACTGAAACTACACCCTGAAGTGCTCTTTCGATCAGCTGTACTGCCTGCCCAATCTGCATTAGTAAACCCCTTGAGCTCCACTCCATCCTGCTGAACATACTTCAGCCCATAATCAACTGTGCCTTGGAGATACCTCAAAACATGCTTCGCAGCTATCCAGTGAACACGTTTAGGTTCCACCATAAACTGACTAAGTGAGTTCACTGCAAAACAAATGTCTGTCCTGGTGTTGACCAGATACATAAGAGAGCCTATCAATTGTCTATATAAAGTAGGGTCTACTGCCTCTGATCTAGAAGCATCAATCTTCTTCCAGTTGGTCACAAGTGGCGTTGACATAGGCTTACAGTTTTTCATCATGAATCGCTTCAAGATATCAATTAAGTACTTCCCTTGTCCAAGGAAGATTTCTCCCTCTTTCTGCCATAACTCCAATACCAGAAATTAGTGCATCAACCCCAAGTACTTCATCTCAAACTCTCCTGCAAGATCTCGCTTACAGTGTGGTATGAGCTCCTCTGACCCTGTGAGAAATAGGTCGTCAACATATACCAACAATATGAGAAGTTTACCCTTCACCTGAACATAGTACATGTTCGAATCTGCCTCACTCTTGATGAAGCCCACACTCTGCAAGTAACTATCAATACGTGAATACCACGCCCTAGGAGCCTGCTTGAGTCCATACATTGCTCTTTTCAATCTGCATACATGAGAATCCCTCTCATGTGCTTCAAACCCTTCTGGTTGCTCTATGTAAATCTCTTCCTCAATCACCCCGTTGAGGAAGGCCGTCTTTACATCCATCTGATGAATCCTCCAACCCATCTATGTTGCTATAGAAATGATAGCTCTTATGGATGAGTACCTGGCTACTGGAGCGAAAGTCTCATCATAGTTGACTCCTTCTTTCTCTAAAAACCCCTTAGCCACAAACCGAGCTTTGAACTTTTCCACACTACCATCTGCAGCATGCTTAATCTTATACAGCCATCTCGAGCCCACCACAGACTTATCTTTTGGTCTTGGTACTACCTCCCACACACTGTTCTTCATGATGAAAGAATACTCTTCCACCATGCCATCTCTCCATACTTGGTGCTTGGATGCCTCCTGAAAGATGGAAGGCTCTATTTCAATTAATTCACTCATAAGTGCCACATAATCTGAATAACGTCTGGGAGCCCTTCTTTGTTTGACTAAATCTTGATGATCACCTACATGGATCTCCTCCTGAACAAAATCATCCCAAAATCTTGCCCAATTAGGGAGCCGATCTCTGCCAACAACACATTTGACAAACACTTCCCAGTGTTTTGAAAAACCATTCAAGGCTATACGCACCAACTCATCTTCTGTAATCATCTCTCCAATAGCAGCAAGCTCATCCCTGACCTGTGTCAGCTTGGACAAGTAAGAGGTCACACTCTCGCCTTTGGACATCTTGGTATTATGCAATTTGTCTTTGAGCATCATCTTACAACTCCGATAGTCGCTCTGATAAAGTTTTGTGAGTGAATCCCACATCTCTTTGGCAGTGTCTTTCCCCAATAAATGAGGAATTAAATGATCTCTTACTCCATCCAGGATAATCCTCTGAGCCTTGGCCTCTTTAACTTCATGTGAATCTAAGGCAACATGATCATTTTTTGGTGGAGTCACTTCTGTGCTAGCATAGATCCACAGCAGCATGTTCTCCTTGAGAACAGATGTAATCCGAACCTTCCACTGCAAGAAGTTAGACACACCCTCGAGCTTGTCCTCGTATCGAACGCTAGTTGCCATAGCCACAAAAAGAACTGAGGATGAAAGAACTGATTTTTTTTCTTGAAATATGCGTTACAAATCTTGGCTTCGTATTCAGAGTTTAGAGCTCTGATACCATGTTAGTTTCTATAACCCAGCAACAGATTAATTCCACAATAAATTCACAGACATAAATCTGATTTATAACGATTAATACAACTGAGTTAATTAACTACTAATAACAGCGGAAGCAAAAATAACAATAAGCCAATACCAAAAAGACAATAACATAGATATACCCAGGCAACCCCAATGTGGGGAAAAACCTGCAAATATTGGATCTTTTATTCAGCCTAACAGCAAACTTCTCTTTTGCAAGAATGCAATGTATGAGTTTGCTACAGCGATCTTACTTTTATAGAGAGCCTAGCTGCTTTACTTAGCTTGCAATAAAAAGAAGCTTTCCTTAGCATGCAAGAAAAAGAAGCTTTCCTTAGCATGCAAAAAAAAAAAGCTTTCCTTGTTTTCTTTGGCTTTTCTATTTTTACACATAAAATCACACTAGGATTTATCTCATCCTTACAAACTCAGAAACATTCTAGAAACTACCGTTGCTGAAAATCCAATTCGAATTGTTTTAAAGCATATCTAATCTTGAGTTGCTTTAAAACAATTCCACATTCCACCTTTCAAGCTACAAAAATCAACATATATCACAATTGATATCTTTGAGTAGATGTCCCTCCATATGCACCCTTGCAGTATTTCTTAACATTTTTTTAGGTATAGCTCAATATCTACATCTTTGAGTACAGATTCATTTCTTTGTCCTGCTTTAGAG
Organism: Torreya grandis; assembly: GCA_037957365.1. NCBI lineage: Eukaryota > Viridiplantae > Streptophyta > Pinopsida > Cupressales > Taxaceae > Torreya > Torreya grandis. The sequence goes on from JARHVA010000008.1 coordinate 972,855, forward strand.
TTTTGTAACATTTTTCTGTATAGTACAGCCCCTCTTTTATAATTCATAACATTGTATTTCTTTCCATAACTTATTAATCATAACCCTTGCACATTGGCTATAACTTGTAAGCTCCCCTCTTTTTTTAGTTTAAAAAATGAAGAATTTTTTTTTATCCTAAACTTTTAAAAATCTTTTATTTAAAATTAGATACACACAATTTGTGCATTTTGAAATTATTTCTAGGACTTCAAAATGTTCATAATTATAATAAGATATTTTTATTTGAAATTAATATCAATAATAAAATTTTGTTTTCAGGGTTAAGAAGTTGTCAAGCATGACTGAGAAAATGAGTGAGAATGTGCTCAAGGGGGTCATCACAGTAAGTGGGGCTGTTACAGGTCCCATTCTCACGTCCAAGCCAGGCAAAAAATTCTTCTCCATGCTACCAGGAGAAGTCTTGCTTGCTTCATTGGACGCTATAAGTAAGTTTACATTTCTACTAAGAGATAAGCTATGGTTATTTAGTCTCTTTTCATATATTTATCTTGATCTGCCAAGGATTAATATGATTTTGTAAATGACAGACCAGGTTATGGAAGCTGTAGAAGCAGCCGGGAAGGATGCTTTATCAAACACTTCTGATGCCACCACTCAAATAATTGCACACAGGTGAAAGCAGGAAAATAATTATAGAATTTATTTTTACAAAAATATTACAATGTTGCTAATATCATGTAAAGATGTTTTTTATTTCTATTGATTGATAAATTTTGTTAGATTAGTAATTTTTGTAGGATTTTGTTCATGTATTTAAGTTAGTTCAAAGTGATCTCAGTGAGTTATTTAGTTTAATGATGTTTTTTTCTTGTGTATTTTTTATAATAATTATAAGGTAATATGAATCCCTTACATTATGATTATTTGAAATATTTGAAAAAAATTATACGACAAAAATGTTATTGGAGGAATGATTATTTATGAAAGTTATCTTGAAACGACAAACAAAATCTTATAAAAATGAATAATATAATAAATTTTTTTTTAAAACCTTCAATTAATTGCCATAAATGTAATTATTTTGATTTAACATCCAATGCAGGTTTGGAGAGAATGCAGGGGAGGTGACCCAAGATGTCTTTGAAATTGCAGGGAATGCCCTTGGGACTGCAATAAACGTAGTCAAGATAAGGAAGGCCATTAATCCAAAGAAGGGCAAAGTATCAACCTCTGTTATTAAGAATTCATTTAAAGAAGTAAGCAAAGCTCTCAAATGAAAACAATTGAATTGAAATGGCTTTAGGATTTCAATTTTCCATATTGTTATTGTGACCATTGGGTTAGCAGGTAGCTATATAAAACCCAACTTGTTTTCTACAAGAACAATAGAAAATGATTAACATTGTAATTGTGCTTGAGAGTAAAATTTCTAATATACATTTTCTCATATTCCATCCATCATATTTGAAGGAGGTTTATCTTAAATGAAATGTTTGAATCTAATCCAACATATAACCTTGGGTTCTTTAGCTTCCAAAAATTAGACGGGAGGACACTTTTCCATGCCCTATCAAGGAGGGTCAAGGACTCTCAAAAGTAGAAGAATGGCAGCTCTTATCTCAGGTGGACTTAATATAGAAATAGTCCACTTTAATTTAATATTGGACATATCTTTTTTTTTAAATTATTCGTAAAAATGGTCCACAGGATATTATGGGTTATTAAATTTCATGATTTTATGATGTTTTGTTACTTGTTGATTATTGGTTTAAATTATATGGTGATTTTTATGTGTTACAAAGAATTTGTTTCAATTTGATGAGGGGATGAGGTGTACGTATATACTAACTTCTGATAATTGCATAGAATTTGTTTCAATTTCACGAGGGAATGTCTCATGAAATCATCCATCTTCATAGAAATTATTTCACTTTTCTTTAAAGGTGCACAAGATGTCGTCCAAAAAGTTGGTTTAAAGTTTATTCTAGGGTATAGAACTATTTTACTTCGATTGGAAACATGTTCTATGATGATAAATGTTGTTTCAATGTGATACTTGAAAACACTTACATTTAGAGAGGAACTTATAGATGTTCTAGATAATTTGCAATGCTCAACTTCTCCTCCACCTTAAGATAATCAGAAAAATAGTGATTACTTGTTTTGATATCGTAGAATGAAGAACTTGGATTTGATACTACAAAGAGTGCTATTGCTAAAACAAATATACAAGAATATGTTCCTATGGTTCGTGAGGGAAGCTAGTGCGATTAAGGATAAGGGGTCTGATGAAAGACAAAATGGACCTTGTAGCCTACCAATCAAACCCATACATAGACATGAGATTGAAACCAAAATTCACATTTTATTGATTATTATTTAGGTAATGCATAGATTACGTATGCAACACTCACACCATTTCCTAAGACCATAGTACAATATAATAATGCTCTCACACACAGTACCTTCATTGAACCAAATACAACTCTTTGCTCCTCTTGGCTTCCCACTCTCCATATTCACTTGGAAATTCTTCTCCATTTTAGTCTACCTACTCCAAAGTTGTCCCTCCTCCCTTTGTGGCTTTTGGTGTGACCCTTAGGATTCCCATTCACCTTGAAAACACTCCAAATGAGCACTTGAATGATTTTGTGCCATTATTTTGTATGGTTAACCACCACAGGTGAAACCACCATTTCTTGCAAAGCGATGGTTACATAACCACCACAACAATTTTGTAACAATGGGTTAACATAGGCTTACATTAACCAACAATTTCATCATGAGACACATCTCACACTGTCAAGTGAACGAAAACCCTACATTAACCAACATTTACATCATGGTATAGAGAACACTCTATTTCGTGACTTCAAATTGGTAGTTATCCCTTACAAAAGCCTACTAAAGTGTGAATGAGTCAATTGTGGATGTCTTTGATTGGTGGAAGTTGAAAACACGTAAGATATTTCTTTTTGGGTAATGGAAGATTTTTTCAGTAATTGGATGCCCTTGATCAAACAACTGAGGTAAGAGCTTGTCAACATAGTGCTCACAAATTTTGGTTAAGTGGTAGAACCACCTTTTTGAATTCTAGTGAAAAGCCACGACATGCCCTTACACAACATGAGGTATCCAACCGTTGTGTTGGACAACAAAATGTCATCCTTTGTTAATCTCATTCCATGTTATCTCTTCCCAGACCTTCCACACCACCTCATTGTACTTCCTCCTCTTTGTTGTTCACACTTGAGCTGAAATCAACCTTGGCTACTCCATTGTACTCTAAACCTTTGTAGATAACTCTTCAACCTCATTTCTCTCCACCTTGGAAAAGTTAGAACCTCCTAAAACTTTATAGAGCAACATGTGTTCATCAACATGCCTTACAAGAAGATTTGTGTGCTCATCTTCATCCTCTTTTCCCTTCAAGGGATTTAGGATGTAACTCCACCTATTCTTCTTGACACTCATGGTGTTATCTCTCCCATCATACACAATATCCTTATTAAATTGTCATGACTCCCAGATAAAACAAGACATGCATCCAAGGGTAATATATCACACAAAATCTTATCCTAGTATCTACCAACCTACATATCCACTTCGCAATAACCCTTTTCCCTCTAATAATCAGCTCACTCTATATGGTTGTGGGTATGGAGTGCACACCAAATTCAACATATGGACCATCTCAGTGGACACTAAATTACCACAACTTCCACTATCAACCACAATAGTGCAACACTTACCTTTTGTCTTGCATCGGGTTCTAAAAGTGTGCCTCCTTTGGTATTCTTTCTTATTGTTATTCTCAACATTTAAGACTCTCCTCCTCGTTAGTAGAATATCTCCTTGTTCCAGGTCCTCCATATGCTCAGGTGGCACTACTAATTCTGCTTATTGTTGTGAAATTTGCACACTACTTTCATACATTTGTTTCTCACCATCACATTGAACATGAGGACATTTAATAGCATGATGCCCAAAGTATATGCACTAATAACACATTCCATTGAATTTTTTTCGTCTTCCTCATCCAAAGAACTTGTCCCTTCCTCTTATGGAAGTGGCTCTTGTAAACATCCAATTCTCACCACTGTTGTGTCGAAATTGCAAGTCAAAATGACTTTCCATAATAATGCACAAATTGGACAAAACAATATTAAAATGCTCTAATTCATCTGCACACATCCTATGCAATTTCTAAAACATATTGATGCATCCGTAATTGGGGCAATGCACTATAACCAACTATCAGCTTTGTTTACTTCAATGCAAGCCAAATTACCACTTTGCAAGCAATATTCTAGGGCAATTAACTAAAATGAAATATTCAAATTTTGACATTGCATAAAACACCTAAACCCTGACCAAGATTAATTAGCTAAGAAAATCAAATGAATTGGCTAAACAAAGAATCCATGGAAATTGTCTAATTATCTAATTATGGCATATCCAAAATTCAACAAATATTTGAATCATGATATCATCAAAAAGTTGTCATGCACTAAGTATTTATGAAAAACAATATCTAGAATTAAGGCAATCCATGCCTCATTAAGGCAACCTATTTCCAAAATAATCAATGCATTTGCATCAAAAATTGAATCCATTTGTAGCCACAGATCTTGATCTTGATCCTAAGGCCATAATCAATTTGCAAAACCTATAAGTACCAAGGCCATCACACTCTTTCAACAAGCATTTTAGTGCAAATAAACTATGCATAAATCCTTCTAAAAGCTTCACTTATTCTTATAATTCATTCAAAAACCATTCCAATAGTGTTTAGGAAGATGTGGGTGGCTCTTTCTCAATGTCATTGCTAAATATTTTGAGCTCTATATCTAGGTACAATCATTTATGTGAGCCAAATTTGAAGGAGAATCCATGGGGAAGGTATAACTTGTCTTGTTTATGTTTTTTGTTTGTTCTTTGCTTCATAGACCTTGCCCAAACTGAGGAGCCATGTTTGTGGTGTTATGTTTCATGATTTGTTTATATCTTGAATTCTAACAAAGAAACTAACCCCCCTTGTAATCATGATTCACATTTGGTATGACCCGTTAGACCATGCACCCCACAAATTTTTTTTCATGCCTTCCTAGTCTTCTAATTATCAAATCAGATTATTATTTGACACTAATTTTTTTCTTCTCACTTTTCCATGTTTTGTCTTTTATTTATCGGTGGGATTGCCCTGCGAGTTGACTAGTTCATTCCACTAGTAGAATTTGGCAAATAAATGACTACGTGATTAAAATTTTTAGTCATAACAACTAAAAATGACTAAATTCTACTAATTTTTTGCAACACAGTTATAAATGATTAATTTGATCGTCAGGTAAAAAACACAACTAAATAATTAGTCACACAAATAAAAATGACTAAATAATAAGTCACACAAATAAAAATTAGACAATATGATATTAAAGTGGGTAATTAAAAAAATTGAATTGGGAAATTATTGGTCGGAGTGGGTTGTATTGTGCACAGGGTTAATAGCGAATTTAGAAATTGTTGGTGGGAGTGGGGAGTACATTAGACATTATTTATGCAATGAAACTCTACAAACAAAAAGAGGGTTTGTTAATTATTAATGGAGCCAAAGCCGACAAGAGAGAGTTTGTGTGCCAATTCGATGCAATGAGATGTTTTGGGTTTTAGCATATAAGTATAGCAGCTACTTGCATGGGTGATAAAGCTTGTATGAAGAGGACCTGGAGGCTTCTGAAAAGGTAGATAAGGAATTCAAAGTTTACGGCAACGAATTTGAAGTCGGTGAGGTCTTCTGCAGTGAAGTCAAATTTGTGGATGCCTTCTGCAATGAATTTAAAGGTAATTTGAAACCCTCATTACATTAAACACAAAATCTATAGCTTTTTGATTGGCAGCGGTATTTAGCTAGGAGAATAAAATCGAAGTATTATAAGAGATGAGTTACATAAATAGGAGGGTATCTTGTCATAAGACATTGGCTACCATGTAACAATTTGGAGTTCTTGAGATTGTGAAAGAATTTGATGCTTTTATTCATTGTATAATCAATACAATGTAGTGACCATATCTTGAAGTTGTCTATTTGTGTTCCATGTTATCATGCATGGGTATGGTATTAATGTCTAATTTTGTAACCAATTCACCAACCTAATCTTTGAGGCTTATTTTCACCAAGTCTTCATTGCATGGTTAGTGCATGACATCATAATTAGTTTGTTATTTTTTGGTGTAAATTACAGTAGTTACATAGGCAACTGAGTACCAGAACTATACAAGAAATTCTAATTTTAGCAGACTATTTTTTCATTAGTTTTTTCTACGCATTTTGGAGCATATGGGAATTGAACTCGTAACATGCATTCAAATTTCAATTCCTTTGATCACTTTGCCATTAAACCACGGGCTCATGTCCCTACCTTAGACCTCAATGCTTGGCTAACATTGTGTGCAAGCCTAATCTATTAATTGCATGGAATCCTAGAAGATGGTTTCATATGGCATAGTTGAAAGTTATGCTAGTTCATCAAATCAATGTGGTCACCAATCTATTTTAATTGATATTATATGTCCACACATGGGAGTATATCAATTGTTAGAACAAGTCATCTTATCTCAACATGTTAATAATTTATGCTAGCAAATAATGCTCAAAGTTACAATAAAGAATTCATTAGCATGTTTGTTAGTGTTTGTGTATTCATTAACATTGACAAGATTGCCATATGTTTAAATAATTGTGATTCATCGATAGAACTAGCATAAATTATGTGTTTCATTACTAAAGCATTTCTTTAATTATCATCTAGACAAGGGAGGCCCTCAGTAAAACATGGATAAAAATAACATTTGTTTATATACAGTCATTACGGTCTTCTTTTATGCACATTGTAGATGACATGTAAATTGAACATAAGTCTACATGATCAACAAGATTTTTAGAATCACAATATGCTCCTATAAATGCAAACAAATAGTATACAAACATCCCAACGTTTCATTATCTTTGTGTATTACAATTTGACCATTATTGTTTTTTTTAAATACATCATATTTTTTTATTAGAAATATAAATAACGAGGTGCCAGTAATAGATGGTTTAAAGCATATACTTTCAATCTCTGCCTCTTGCACATGGGAAATAAAATGAGGGCAGAGTAGTTGATATGTTTCATGCTAATTATCCATTGATAGATGAAAATCCTACAAGTAAAATATGCACAAAACTGACCACAAAGATTTATGTAGAGGCAGAACATCTGATTTTGTAGAGTGATGCCCGCTTGTAATTATTGGATTTGAATTGCTGAAGAGTGATCTGTATCCTATAGAGTGCTCTAATTCTAATTCTATAGAGTTCTTTGTATCCTAATTCTGTGAAGTGCTCTGAATTCTAGGTAAGTGTTGAAGAGTGCTGAAGAGAATGAGTTTACATGTAATAGAACCCGAGTAAGTTGAGTTTTTTAGATTTTTGTTTTTTTTCTTAAAATAGGAAACTAAATTAATACTAGAATGCAGAACATTACAGATAGATAAATGTCAAAGGTTGACTACGAATCAATACCATGCATATGATGAGAGAGTAGCCGATGAGAGAGACATGGATAAATATCCATGTCCATGTAATGACTATCTTGGTGGAAAGGTGAAAAAAAGAAATGTAATTTATCGACATATGATAAGATGTGGGCATAGTGGTATAAGCCCTTGGGATTACAACTATTATGAAGATATGATATAATTGCAGAGTGTGAGAGATGAAGAGGCAAAAAACGTAGATCAAGTGGCACCAAACATAGAAGAAGAGGCAACAATGTTAGACGAAGGGTTTGAAGTTGATAGAATGTTGAATGAGGGTCTAAACAATGATTGGGACAAGTCAATGGAGAATGCTTTAAAGCCTATGTATGTTAATTTCAAGTTAAGTTGTTTAACAACAATCCTTCAAATTCTTAACTTGCAAGCGATGCTTGGTTGGACAAATGAGAGTGTAGATCATTTATTGGCATTATTAAGTTCATTTTTACCACCTGACTCTGCATTGCCAACAAAATGAAGTCAATGTAAAAAGCAAATCACTAAGCTAGGCTTAGGGTATGGAAACATCTACACATGTGTGAATGGTTGTGTATTATTTTGCAATAATCTTGCAAGTGAGAGTGAATATCTGAAATGTCATGAAGTGAGGTATAGACAAGGGTTGAAATCAGATGTGGTTCCTAGAAAGGTTCTTTGCCACTTTTTGATAACCCATTATTACTCCGAATGTATAGGTGTAAAGACATTATTGAACTTATGCAATGACGTGCCCAAAATAAGAGTACCTATGGAAAATAATGACATGTGCCTAATTCTAAAATGTGGATGGAATTTGATAACAGATGACCTAAATTTTCTCAATATCCTCGTAATATAAGGTTGGGTTTGGCTCTAGATGTGGTGAACCCATTCTCATATCAAAGTACTAAATGGTCAACTTGGCTAGTCTTTTTAATAAATTATAACTTGCCTCCATGGTTAGCAACTAAACCATTTTTTTTAATGCTATCATTGATTATACCAAGAAAGAAAAGTGTGACTTTAGATACAATCGATGCTTATCTAGATCCATTAAATGATGAACTAATGGAATTGTGGAAAGAAATTTAAGCAATTCGATATTTAAGGGATGGTCATTCAATCAAATTCACTTTAAGAGATTCCTTATTGTTTATGATTCATGATCTTCTTGCATATGGCACATTGTCTGGTCTCACTATTCATGGATACCATGGATGTCCTACTTGCAACTTTAAGGATTTTATGAGGCACTCAAGAAGTTTGCATAAGTGTATTTATTGTGGACATCGTGCTTACCTTAAAATGGATCATCCATATGATCAACAAAAAATATGTTTCAATGGTCAAGAAGAGAATCATGAATAACCATTGCTTATAGTAGGTGATTACATTGTTGAGAATGGACAAAAAAAAATGTCATTTATAATTGAAAATGATGGGATTGTTGGTAGTAGATATGATCCATGTAATGAAAGCGGTGTAAAATGGATGTGCATATTCTATAAGTTGCCATACTTTAAGGATATAGCCATTAGGCATATTGTTGAATTTATGCATACTAAGAAAAATATAGCCTATGTTATTAGAGAAATTATTTTTTGTGCTTTTGATACTATTTCATCACGTGAAGACTTTCAACAACTAAAGATTCTTTGAAATCTTTGGGTTGAAAAATATGATGATGAAAAATATAAAAAACCTAGTGCTCCTTATGTCTGGACAAAGGAACAATGTGCAAAATTCTTCTAGTTGGTGTCTCAGACTCGCTTTCCCACTGGATATGTAAGTAGTAGTATTAGAAGCCAAACTAACATTAATAGCTTAAGAGGCCTCAAGACCCATGACTATCATGTCATAATCAAGAATGTTTTACTTATTGTGGTAAATATATCAAATTTGACAAAGAGGCCAAGATTGGCAATTGTAAGGTTGGCCCTGATATTAAATAAAATGAGTTTACATGTATTAGATCCTTTGAACTTTGATAGTTTGAGGGAGGAGGTTGTTGAAGTCCTTTGTCTATTAAAATGGGAATTTATACCAACAACCTTTAACATTTATATGCATATTTTGATACATCTAGAATATGAACTAAAGCATTGTGGCCTAGTAAGAATGAGATGGATGTATATTATAGAATGATTATGAAGGTTTTGAAAAACGTTTTTCATACTAGGGCAAAATTGGAAGGTAGCATGTCTGAGGGATATTCAATGCATGAGGCCATGGGATTTTGCACAGAATATATGAAGGATTTTAAAAATGTCAGTCGACATGTATGGGATGATGATGAAGATGAGAGATTTACACGGGAAGTATTATAAATCAATGGATGTCGCTTAAATCTCTCACATCAAGAAATAAGTGTGATGCATGCCTATATTCTTCAAAACACATCTTCATTTGATAAGTGGCATAGGTAAAAAAATTACACGATAATTTATTTACTCAATTGCATTTACACATTTATATTATTAATCTTACTATTTGTACGTTAATATTCTATGTATAAAATATGATGAAGAGAATCAAACTTGGATGCAACATTGACCTCAAAAGCACAAACGTCATGATTTGATTGGAGGTGATTCTTTTCCAAAATTTGAAGAATGGATTGCTAATGCAGTCAATGATGCAAAAGAAGAAGGTCAAGATATAACAAGGAAGGAAAGTGAGGTTTCACAATATCCACATTTATGGGCTATGAATTTTAGTGGAATGTGAGCATATGATAGTCATTTAAGAGTGGAAGAAAAAGACAAATTGTGATTGTATTGTTAGTGCTGAATTTCTTCACGAAACCGAGAAGAAATTTTATGTTGGATTCTTCCAAGAAATTATTCAAGTGGATTTTGGTGAAAATAGTCATATATGATTAAAATTTAAGTGGATCTGACCATCCGTAGTACAATTTGATGAGTGTGGATTTGTACATGCAAATACACGACAATTTTTATCAGAGACGGATGAGCCATATGTTTCCCATCTTTATATTAACCAATAATTTCTAATTGATGATGTAAGAAGCCCATGATGGTCATATGTCATTCAAACAGAGTCTCATTTGAAATGAAAATTCATGGAAGTTGTCAACATAATTCCTAATGGGCAATATGTTAATTTACAAGAAACATTTGAATAAGTGGATGAAGACAATGATGGAGTGTTTGAAGAAGATATTTTGACTACCAACGAAGAGATTAGGAGAGAGAATGTATTGCATGTCACATATGAGGATGAGGAATAAAATCAAGTAGATGCAAATAGGAGTGATCAAGATTCTACTCTTTTTGGCAATGCAGATGATTATGATGATGTTTTGTCACCTTAACTAGCTTGTCACCTTAACCTGTTAGCTTGGCACCTAAAATTTGGTTATATGTATGGTGTAATTTATTAGTGAATGTAATAAAGATCTAAGTATAGGTGTGCTTATTCACTATTGTATTATTGATACAGTTTTGAATGTAATCATCATTATTCTATTGGTACATTGTATACAAACCCTGAGATGTTCACTGTTGATTTGAAGTGCATTTAAAGTTAGGTTCAATCATTCTTCTTAGTTTTCTTAATTTGGTTGAAATTAATTTTGTTTAGTTAGAATATAATTTCTTGTATGTCCTATATGTTTTCTAGATGCTAGACTTTTCTAAATTCTCTAGAACTTCTAGATATGAAAAGAAGCAAGCAAGGTCTAAAGGTATCAAATAATGCAACAAGATACTTTTGAAAGTAAATAACGCTTTAAAATCTTGGCAATAAATTGTAGTCATTTCTCTGATATTTAGATATCTTTAGTTTGTAATATAGTTTCTAGCCTCCACATGCATTGAATATGCTTGTGTGAAGGAAACAATAATGAACATCTATGATTTAATCATACATTTAGATATCTTACCATTAGGTGAAAAATATATTTAACCTATACTATTAAACAATTTGTGTGAAAAGACAAGTATAATTCCCTATCATGCTCCCCTTACTATTATGCTCCCTCTAACTTTAGTATTGTCATGTTGTTCTAGATCATGCTATGTTTTAATGCTTCAATTCTCCATCTTTGACATCAATGGCAAAGGTGTTGGTCAATTAACACCTTGACTTAAATCTCCTCATCAACTTGTAATGTGAGAAATTTAAAATATTGGAACTGGAATAAGAGGTCAATGACGAATTATAAGACCAAAATCCTCAAGGTACAAGAATTCCATACTTAGGCACAAATTTTAAAAATGACAACCCCTATGTTAGACCTCCAAAATTTTCCTGGTTTCATTATCATAACTAGCCTTGAGCCCAATGACTAAAGCCCTGACTCCTATGCTAAAAGTATCTCTATCTGACTAAGCCTCCTCATTAAAAACAAAGAAATGATCTCTTAGGTCTGACTGACACTAAAAACTAAAAATAAAAGATTAGAAAATTAGAAAATTTTCCAATCTTTTCAATAAAATGATATCTAAAATACTACATTCATATTATACCCCTATATTCCCACCTAAAATACATAAAAAATCCAATATTACACTACCGCAGTAGTCAACAAAGCTATGCAAAGGATGGTGGGACATATAAGTCAATGTACAAATGCTTATCGCAATACCACGGCAACCAAATATGAATATCATGGGGTGGTAGTGAGAACATGCTAACAACTAAATTAAACCACATCCCCACAAGGGGTAAATAGTGACACTACAGTATGGTGATGAACAAGCACTCAATTACTAGAATTAACCCATCATCTTGTGGGAGTCCAAAAGGGTGTGCGTGGGGTGGCGGTATGAGACTGTTTGACCTGATGTCTTGTTACAAACAAAGTGAATGTGTGCAGTATAGTAGGGAGAGTAAAATGCTAACTCTACCATACCACTACCTTGTAGTAGTCTTGATATGATAGAGTGTTACTATGGTATAAGATGTCAAAGCATTTAAATCATTCATGACAATGATTACACCTCTAAACATGAACCATTCAATTTCCCAAGATCAAAGGCATGTATTCAAACTCAAAACATGGATAGATTATGAAATATTTTGCATGAATTGACTTTAATAGTGAGGTGACCAAGCTCAACAATAAATATACTTGGGATTCGATGCAATTTTTGCAAGCATTCACACAACTTAGCATACCAAAGGCAAGGGAGTTCAAGGAGGAATAATTTACAGCGATTATTTCACCAAGTAAGTTCACAGAGACCCTCTGTATCAAGTGTATAAGAATTGAATTTGCTCAATCCTACAAGTAGACACTTAAATAAATTAAGTAGGAGTAAATTCTTCATCATGCCACCCAAAAGAAGTGAACTTGTGAGTAAGAAGGAAGAAGCCGCAACCTCTAAAATGAAAAAGAGAAATTAACAAGAGTCCATACCCGATGTGTTACCCAATTCAATAGATAAGGGATTCAAAAAAGTGTTTAGAGATGTAGCTCACAGATGCAGAGACCCAAATATTCTTATCTCAGGGTGGGATTTGTTTTAGTACTTTTATGATAAGAGGGATGGTAAGATTCCAGTTTTGAATCCTTGGGCCTTAGAGTTGACCAAAATAATAGTCCCAAATGTATTCATAGATGTTGAGTTTATCAAAGTACTAACACAACATTCCCACCTAGCTACTAGGACTGTAAGAATGCCAGATGGCTCACCATTAGTGGTATTGACTAAAGCAACAATTATAGAGTGTTTAATGTTGAATAAGCAATCCATCACCAAGATTGACCTAGATAAAAGTGAGGAACACTATATGAGATTGAGAAAAACCTATAGGAGTGATGAACTTCCTCTGCACATGAAAAGGGGTGCAAAAAACAAAAGGATACCTATTTCCCCTTCTAACAATGAGCCATTTGCCATGGAATACTTTCAAGTCTATTTTAAAAGAACTTATTTTGCTTTGTGCCAAGTTCTTGGGATTGATGCTTAGGAAAAGATGCCAATCAGTCTCATGATGATGGCAATGAGGATTCAAAACCCTAAAGTGAATGTAGAGAATGACTTTGCTACTCTAATTGAGAAAGGTCTACATGAGGGATTATTACAAGTGAGATAAAACCTGGCCCATATCACTTTCAAAAAGTATTCCTTACTGTGTCATTTAATATTGTATCAGAACAAAGATAAATAGACTAAGAGGATGTGCTTGGGGATGATTGATCAACAAGGAAATAGGTTACTCATGTAATACTGGTGTTACATTTGGGATAGCAGATGTAGGAATAATGATTATGTGACATTTCATGATGATTTTGTAGTAAGGGTCATGGCCACTCTTAGTCACATTTCACCAAGATTGCCCATTGAAATCAGAGAATTATTAAGACCCTTAGCATTGAAGCTAGAATAAGGACATACCCATAATTTTGGTGACTGGTTCTTTCTAGCAGACCAAATAGTGATAAGAGTTTATGGGTGTCCTCAAGCCCCACACATTCTACCTAAGATTTTTTCTCTTCGAATTGCTTTTTTGGAATTTATGTGTGAAATGCTATGGATGGAGTAGGATGTTATGAAGAGGAAGAAAAAGGGGACACTCCTGTCTAACTTAACTGCATGTGGGAAATTTTCCATTGGGTCTGATACTCTAGAAGAGCTATAAAATTATTTTAAGGTAAGGTATTCTTTGAAGTCATGAGGGGAAAGGGTCTTTGACCCTGAAGGACATATAAACTTTGTATAGAAAACACTACTCACTAGAGCAGGGATTACCCATGAGGTTGATTTTGAAGAAGATGTAATAAGAAATTACCTTACCCCTCATGAAGTGTTTCAAAGGAAAAGGAAAACATAAAAAGATTTGAGGAAGAGAAGAAGGAGAGAGACACCAAATTCCTAGGTTTTTATGTGGAAGAATGGGATCCTCTTAAGAGGATAAATTTTATAATTAACAACTTTGAAAGGTTGTATGTTCAGCTAAAAAAGGAACCTAAGGGGCAGTGTCCAAAACCCACTAAGTTCCCCATCAAGATGCCAAGTGGTGTTGTGATTGCAGAACCCCTTCTAGACACTATTATAGTATCATCAGAATCACCTCCAGAGCATAAGAAGTAAAAGACACAAGAATTACCCCCCTTAGTGGCATATGAAGTAAGTGAAGAGGTGGGGGATACAGAGGATGTAGCCAATGTGCTAATGAATTTGAAAGATGATGATGAAGTGGATCAGCCACTCCCTAAACTTGAAACTGAGGCTCATAGACCAAAAGAAAGGGTGGATGTGAATGCACATAATGATTAGGAGATGCATGATGATGAAAGAGTGGTTGATACTCTTAGGTTTATTGAAAATGATGAATTTATCTAGACCCTTGAGTTTAAAGATTTTTGGATCAAGGTGAAAATGAGAGAATTGAGGAGAGACTCCATATTAATAAGATGGGTACTAGAGAGTCCCAACATGATCAAATTATTGCTCAGACCTTAAAGGAGCTCAGGATCAATAAAATAAATATCAGCTAATAGGAGGCCAAAAAATTGGTATTAGAGAGCAACATACTGATCATTCCTAGGATGGAGCTGAAAAATATATTCTTACTAGATCAAGTAAGAAGCCAAGAAGATCCCATGTTGATTTATGAATTCAATTTAGATGAGGGAATGAGTGGCATAGGTTACAATCCAAGAATTGAAACCCTAGCCTTTTGGACAAAGCAAAAAAGAATAGAAAAACCAATATTGCTTCATCTTGTACAAGAAATGAGAGGGACCGCCATGGTAAAGACACTTCAATACACATCAACATTGGAGGTAGCTACTATGACAATGAACTCAACAATGTTTACTAGGGTTGCAGTTAAAGGCATGGAGCTTAGATTGGTAGAATATGAGAAAGCACATACTAATCTGAATGATGAAGTGAATAGGTTATTTATAGAAAATGTGAATTGGAAAGATCAGTTGAAGGGAGTAGGTCCTTGCCAAAGCATAGAATTAATAGTATACCATCCCCCTGCCATCAAGACTGATACAGGTGCAATCATTGTTGAACAAGTAAATGTGCTAAAATAATAAATTGAGAAGTTGAAAAAGACTAATGAAAAAACAAAGGAAGGATCAAAGAGACAATCCCTTAGGGTATTGGAAAATATCTTAGAGTATAGGGTTAAACTAATTGTGCATAGATTGGAAAATGTGTATGAATGTTATGTCTCCTTGTCACAAGCAGTTGATCAGATGAAGGCCCATGTACCTATATTGGACCCCTTATTCAATAAATGGCAAACTATACGTCACACCTTAATAAATTTGTGCAAAATTTGACAAAGGAATGTTGAGGCCCCTGTAGCTTTAAAGCCTACTGACTAAATGATCCGAATGGTCATAAATGAATTTCAATACATATCTAGAGAAGACAAAAAGAACAAGGCAAGAATGGATTCATTTCACACACTAAAGAAATGGTTCATGCCTAAGATACTAAAGGATGATGATAAACTGAAAGGATCCAAGGATTGGATAGATGAGTTTAGCCAAATTGTTCCCAACTGCCTCACTCATTTACAAAAGGATGGTGAGATAAATCTTCACAACCTTAATGTAACCTTGGATGGAATAATTGCACTGGATGTTGGATACTCAAAATTCATCATGGATGCTAGAGCGTTATTAGATAGTAGAAGGAAGAGTCACTTGGCCAACACACCAAAAATTCAAGAGTAAAAATGGCCTCATGATTACACAGTGTACCAATGGGAGCAGACATATCTAGCTCCCCTAGAAGAATAGGCCTTGTAGTGAAGTACCAAGCCTTGGAGATACTATCATGGAGAGAGGACATTGCTAGATCTGAATGATCATGGGTACATTATGATGACTAATGGACTTCGATATCTTGCGAGTGCTTTGGACTTCAACATCTGATCATTTCTCTTCATTCTCATCTTTCATTACTTTTATGTAATCCTATGTAAATAACGATAATTAAGACTTTTTTATTTATGTTAAAAGTGGGTAAATAAAAATACACATTTTGACATGTAATGGTATGAAGCTTGTCGCTTCCCTTACTCACCTATAAAGGGGAAACCAAGACCGAATGATAATCATCAATAGGGGAGTCAGTCAGGACAAAACTTTGAAATGTATTGTAAAATATTTTTGAAGATCAATAGAATCATTAGAATGAAGTTATAACTGGTGGCTGAATTTTGGTTTCAATTGTTTAAGTGAATTAATGAATGCTATCTTGATATCTCCAATTTGATCTTTCCTTGTTATTTAAATCAATAGATCAAGGATATATTCCATTTATCAAAACACATTTATTGTCTTTGTGTGGTCAATTTAATGGTTCCTTCAAGGAAGGATTAAATTCTTTTAAGTAAATCACAATAACCTGGGGAGAATCATTGGGATCAATAAGAAGAGTCTGGTAACTACAACCTTGCACGTTTATACAAGGTATAAACATCCTAAGTGCCAAATAATTTGAATTTCAGCCAAAAGGAGGACACATATCATTTTGCATTCTTTACTCCATTGCCCAATAAATAAAGGCACTGATCATATTTATAATAAAAATAATATTTCAAAAAAATCTCATTTATACATTTTGAATTTCTATAGTAGTAGGAAAAAGAGTTAGTTTTTATCTATTTCAAACCCTCATGCCAGTGCGAAATAGATTATTAGCGGATGAATAAGTTGAAAAGATAGTAATTAATTAAACCCTCTAAATTTGTGTGAGGATATAATCTACTTAATTATCACCATTTAGTTTGGGAAGAGTTTATATTTATTGGTGATCAAGGTACACCCACCTAGGCCTAGTAGACCCTGAAGAGTACGGAATTCCAACCATCTTAGTCGATTTCGTTCATTGGCCAAAACATTGTTAAACCTGATCATATAACATGGCATAATCTTAGGGTTTGCAATCTAGAATTTTGGGAACCAACACCCTAGGACCAAGATAGAAAAGCGGATTTCTCCATCTAAAGACCAGAAAACTAAGTAATCTTAATAGTGTTACCAAAGCTATCATGTCTTCTGATCATTCAAGAATTTTATGTTTTATTTCTCCAGCAACCATTTCTCGAATGTTGAATGCAGATGTTTCTAATCCCTCACAAATGGTCACTTTTAATGAGTTTTTTCTAAAAGAAAAAGCCCATTCAATGAACAAAATTTGAGATTCAAACTCATATTCCATTGTTGTTCTACTGATTCAAGTTGTTGATTTATACATTATTGTTTATTTGAACTTCAGGAAATGAGAAAAAAGACTTTAAGGCACAAATTAGATGATAGTGATCATAATGCTGAAATTTCAGTGATAGATTTTGAATGCTTTTGTAGAGAAAATGTGGGCAAGAATAATGAATATTTATCATGTCTTGGTTTGACAAACAGGCATGTTGTAAATCCACTAAGTAGTATATTATTTGTTTAATAGTGTTTAATGAAATTTTATAAGAAAGAGTTTTATGTATATAAGACATAATATGATATTTTTTTGTTTTATAGGCAATAAAAAGAGTGCAACGAAAATTTAGAGAAAAAATAAAAGGAAAGAAAAGATATAGTGTCGCCAACTTGTACAAGCCAACACATTTGTGATTCAACAAATGTAGTTGGTAAAAAAATAGTTGTGATGATGTGTACCCTGATATAGCACATGGTGAGGTGTAGCCTGATATAGCACATGGTGATGTGCAACTTGATATACCACATGGTGATGTGCAACGTCGTGATGATCTCTTAGCAAAAAGTCTAAGGGAGATTATTTAAAAATATGAGAACAAAGGAACAGTAAGTTTGCAAATGATTTATTCAAGATTAAAGGATATGTTTGAAGTGAAATCTATGGAGACTAGTACTAACCTACCGACTCATGCCACCCCTGATGTGGCCAAGGACCATGAAGTTCTAGTTAATGAAAGTCATGAAGAGAGACCGCTTACATCTGGTATGCCACAGAGAATACATATTACATCTACAACTTTTGATGGAACGAGTGGATCATCCAGAAATATTGGTAGTGGTTTAATAGAAGATGTGTCTACTTTTTTCAAAAGACAAAGATTGAGTCAAGATTTTTATATCTTTTCAAAGAGGAATGCAAAATAAATAAAATTAGAAGGCAAGAAGTAATTCTTGGTTGAGTTATTAAGAGATGGCGATCCCATTGGGCCAAATACTACAAGGTGTGCCACCAAGTTGGATGTAAGATGTAGGGCCTATTTGTATATTTGTAAATCAAATTTTGTAGAGAAAGATCCATGAAGTGTGGAAAATGTTATACAAAAAATGGAAACTGCTTTTGAGACTACTGATGGACAAATCTCTATAAAATATTACAAGCAAAAGATGAAACTTTTGATGAATAATTTTAGATACAATTGTAGAAAAACAATCATGGAGGGAAAAGAGAGGTTAGACTCCACTCTATCTCCCAAACAGTGGGAGGAATCAAAAGAAAGTGTGTGTTCTAAATAATATTTGACAACAAGTAACAGAGGCAAGAGAGCAAGAGATAATTTGAGGGTTGGATATACATTTGGCTGAGGCAGGTTGCAGGCCAAAATGGACAAATTTGGAGTAAGTGTATGGATTTTTGGTTCAATTTATGTTGTGTTATTGAACTGACTATATGTTGAAATTGACATTGTATTTTAGGTGGAAAATAGTAATAGAAAAGCAGGTGCAGAAGATATTGTCAATTATATGGCAGCACTAGATCCTAAAAATTCTAAGACTAGGATGAAGTGGAAATCTAGTTTGTTAATAGAGATTTTACAACCATTTATAAAACACCCAATAAGAGCCTCTACAGATCATGTCAACTCAAATGAAGGGTACCAACATGTAATGAGTTGCATATACGATCTCACTAAGAAAGTTTTGTAGTTGGTTGCCTCCATTAAGCTTATAGTTTCTGCATGGAATGAGCATAATTTTATAGATTCAAATGAGGTAAGAGGCTCTTTGATATCATTTCTTCTTGTTTGGAAATTATGTATACAAATGTCTCTTAATATGTAGATTGAAAGATGAGCGTAGGAGAATTCAACCCAGTTTCTTTATTGTTGGAGTGATCCAGAAAATGTTTTTTTAGACAAATTTATAGCTTGCATTCTTTACTTGGCTATTGAATGCTTTGTATATTTTTTTGCATGATGGTGAAACCACATGTAGAGCAATTTTATCAAATCAACACAAAAATGAAAATGCCTTGATGTCAACAGAGCTACCAATATTGATAGTGATCATGAAGCACTGGGCAAGAATGTGCAGCATAGTCATAGTTGTGCTCAAGTTGAGTTAATATAATAGTTGTTGTCAATTATTTGTCCCAATTTTTTATCATTCTTCATGCTTAAAATGTTCTTTTGAACAAAAATTTATAGCTTTTGCATTCTTTAATTTGTAAGTTTATCTGTCCCAAAGTTTTGTCATTCTTATTTTGGACAAAAATTTATATCTTTTGCATTCTTTAAGTTGTAAGTTAATATGTCCTAATGTTTTGTTATTATTAATGCTTAAAATGTTCTTATGGAAAAAAAATTATAGCTTTTGCATTCTTTACTTGACTTATATTAATTTTTACATGATGATTAAATCACATGCAGAGCAATTATATGAAATCAAGAAAAAAAGTAAAAGTCCTTGTCAATAGAGCTCTCTGCAAAGCTGCACAACTTCAAGTTAATGTTGATAGTGATTATGCTGAACTCGATGAGCATGTGCATGATATTCATAGTAGTATTGGTGTTGAACTTGAGGTGAGTGATATGAAACAACATGCAAGTAAGTACTATTCAAGTAAGTAAAGATTATTTTATCATGTAAATAAGGGTAATATTTGTCTATGTGATAGACACTGGTTAGAATAGTAGTGAAGTGTAATTAGCTAGTATAAATAGATTATGGAAATAATGGAGAACATATAACTTACATATGGAAGATTAGAGCTTAGTTGTAATAGAGTGCATACATAGATTTTGACAATGCATTAGTGCATTGTGTTTGGGGATGTCATGGTCTTCAGTTGGAGGGACTTCATTGCCAATCCATGTCTCTTTTTGGAGCACTCGTACATTCTAGCACTATTATAGTCTCATCCTCCATTTGTTTGTACCTCACAATGGGTTAGTTTTTTTTCAAATTAAAAAGTTGCTTCTTTGTTATTCAATAGAATCAAGAAAATCACATACAAAAACTGATTTGCTACAAGACATAAGACATTACATACAACTGTCAAAAACAAAAGACAACACTTTTCCACTGATGTTGGAAACTGATTTTTCCATGAGACATCACTTTGAGAGAAGGAAAAGACAACCAAATGATAATAACATTGACCCTGAGAAACATAACAAATCCATACCAAAGTTAATCAAAACTTTTTTACTCTTTTCAAACATTCTGACGAGAAGTACCATTACTATCACATGACCCAACTTCATTTTTAGTTCATCAAGGGATTGTATATTCAACCACTTTGTTGTTTTTGCACAAATTAAGAATGTATTTTTTAGTAAAGGACTCCAGTCAAAATCAAATCATAGGTGGAAGTAACTACCATAACCAAAATATCAGACCTTGTGTATATAGATTTAAAATGATGGGAAAAATATAGCTAATACAAAGATCAAACAAGTTGTAAGGCTACATCTCATGAGAAAACATCCCCTATTAGCTTAAATAAGTTAAGATTTTTATGCAGAAATTTGCTTAGCTTTGTGTGTGAAAAACAAATTTATTTTTTTCCGTAAAGAAGTTGAATCCTTATTTATTGAGGTACAAACTTATATGTTGGTGTTTCTAGCATTTTTAGGAATGGAATTTCCTTGCAATCCTATTGTTAGATTGATATAACTGACCAAGCATGATGTTTTCTATAACACACCTGAGAGGCTCTCCTTCAAAAATAGCAACATCCAAAAGGATATCCACAGTCTCCTCAAATGAACATCTCATCATTGGCCTTATATCATTACGATTGATACCATGTCGATTAATAGCCATCAAATGACCTCAATATGTCATTGTGTCACATAGAATAGCTAAATGCCTAAAGTCCACATATGACTCAAAGCCTATAATTCACATATGACCCATCAAAATATATCACAACTCAAAGCTCATCCAAAAGAGCTTTTTTGAGAGCCTCTATTCCAAGAACTTCAATAAACTCAATCAAGTGATTACTTGTTGTCCTTGTAGCATCTACATCTTCATGGCACATGACTGCTAACATATTGACACCTTTTATATTTAACATCCATTTTGTATCAAATAGCAAGAAGTTAATTTTTATTTAATATGTGAGGTGCATGGTTTCAGGTTTTCTATCATCATTTTCTAGTTTCTTATAAATATTTATCGAATGTTTATCTATGTGTTATCGAATGTTTTATATCTCAATATAATGTGTATCTTTTTTGTTTTTGCATAAATGTATTGATAAACTGCAAGAAGGAGATAAATTTGGAGTGTTGGATCTATTTGATGGTGTTGTTGTGGGCATTAGGTAGATTCACTTACTATCTATTGTACATGGAATCAAACTGAAAGGAATAAGAGATGCAAATGTAAATATTCTAAAGGTCACAAGTAACATACCTCTTGCTTATGAAGACAAAATAGATGGATCTATCCATTTGAAAGAGAAAAAAAAAACCTTCACACGGTGGCCATTAAAATATTTACAAAAAAATGACATAATTGATGTTTATCATGTACTAGTTGTTAGACAGCTTGGCCCACTGCTTTATGGAGTAGTTTGAATGTATTGTTTAGGGATCTTTATCATGGTGTATTTGGAAGAATTGAAAAATCTTAGACTTTGACATTTTTTAATATATATAGTTCATCAAAATTGCAATATATTTATTATTTCAAATTACCTTTTTTTTATTATGATGTTGAATCAATCTTTTAACTTCTAGCATGTTGTAGCTTGTTCGTATATGTAATATTTTTATTTGCTTTTATGTTTTAATTAAATTTTAATAATATGGTTATTTCTGAATTATACAATTTATGGTATTTAATAAATTATTCATATCATAAAAATGAAAATTTACTACTAAACTAGTAGTAAATATAATGATTGTGTAAATAATAAACAATGTATCAATATACTACCAGTTGACAAAAAGTAGTGAATAAAAATAATTAAATAAACTACCAAATGACGGCAATTAAAAATTAATATGACTAAATTTACTACCAATTAATGCAAATCAATCAATTAAAATGATTAAATATAGTACTAATTGACGTCAATTAATAATTAAATTGATTAAACATACTACCAATTGATAAAAATTAGTGAATAAATATGACTAAATATATGTCCAGTTGACAAAATAATGATTAAAATGACTAAATATACTACTAATAGATGGAAATCAGTTAATACAAATGACTAAATATACTACTAATAGATAGAAATCAGTGAATGAAAATGACTATAAATACTACCAATTGATGACAATTAATAATTATAATAACTAAATAAATGACTACCATGACTAAATAAATGACCAGTTAACAATAATCAATGACTAAATATACTACAAAATTGATCAATCAAAACAACCAATAAATGACTAAAAATGGTTCAGTCATAAATTTGGTCACGTTATAAATGACCGATAATAAACTACTAATGGTCACGTGACCAAGCTTAGTCATTTATATGCAATTTGTAGTGATTTTTTTAGTCATTTATTATTGTTTTTCTACTAGTGTTCCCATAAATGACAAGTTCGACCTATAAATTGATGAGATTGCATTTTATCACTCTTTGTTTTCTCTGTGTATTTTAATAGATCGATGAACTTGACCTGTGTATTGACAAGATTACCTTATAGATCGGCAAGGTCAAAAGCTAAACGATGAGGTCACTTTTATATCTTTTACTATGTTTGCTTGAAATTGGTGAGATTTACCTACAAAATGGTGGAATTAGCGTACAAATCAAAAAATTTGAATACTAATCGGTGAGGTCACTTTTACTAGCTTTCATTATGTTTTCTCAAGAACAATAGGATTGTCATGCGTATTAGCGATATTGATTAAAACAATGGGATTGACTTTAAATCGACAAGGCCATCTAAAGGTAAATGTGATTTCTTTGATTCAATTTGTTAAAATGGTGAACTCATCCTATAAAATATTGAGGTTGTCTTTATAATCAGTGAGGTCACTAGAATTGTATCTGACTTATTACAGAATAACGATATTGATTTGGAATCGATGGGATTATCCTGCAGAATAGTAGGATCACTCTATATGAATTTTCCTAAGGCTTAAAAACTTCAAAATTTGACTTCCTTGGATAGCCAAAATCATTATTTGTATGCTTAATAATTTTTCTTATAAGTTTTGATATCTTTTGAAGTTGTTTACACAATTGACATGAAAATTTTCATTCATCTTTTCTATTTAGTGCTTAACAATGAACATATATTTTGACTTGGTGCTCCTAATAATACTTGCATTTGTTATTTTTTTAGTGTGTTTTTCATTTCATTATTATTTCTATAAACTTGAGTGTCTTTACTCTCCCATTTCCCCCTTTAGGAAGCTTGGGTGACCAAAAGCACACAGTTTACTTGCTTACTTGTCTACCCAAAAGGCTATTTTGAAGTATTCTCTTCTTTTGTCCATTTGTAGGGTTTTGAGAATAAAAAATATAACATGTTTTTACTTTTTTCTTTTTTTGACTATGCAGAGTGGACTTCATCACCTTCCTATGAGATTTAGGGGTGCATTGACTAGGAAGTCACATTCTAGCATCGTGTCAACCCCGTTATCCGACAACCTATACAACCTGAGGCTATGCTAGTGGTATCTTAACTAGAATGTCCCTCGAAGCTTGGATCAACCAATATCATTTCACTAAGACCCATATGACTAAAATGGTCGCAAAGGTACTAGACCCTTTAGTGAACAACCCATTAAACCTCAACATCCAATTGACAAATATTTTTATACCCATGTATTGCATGGTATATAAAAAACCATCTATAAAATCTAACAAAAACTTAGGGGTCAATGCACAGAGTTAGGGGACAAAAATTATGACATTCCCCTAACATTGAAATTCATTTTACAAAGGGCATATAGCCCCTTTTTTTCAATTATCGAGGCTCGAGTTGTGCCTAAACCTCAAGTGCATATGCCCTTTGAAAAGGTTTATATGCCCTTACATTTATTTTATTTTATTTTTTATTTGCAGCTAAAACCCATGACCATTTTTAGCTTTTTTGCCTTTGCATCTCAAGTAGATCCACGTGCATGCTTTGGATTTCAATCCTATCAATGAGATTTTGCATTCAGGTTGTTACTTCATGTATGTTGATTTTTAAATTTAAATTTTTCTATTTTTATTTATATGTATTTATGTAAGGTTTTGAGTTTAGATTTGCACTAGATTCTCTTATATTGCCTCCTAAAATTTGTATGTCTATTTAAATCAAGATACATAATTGAACGATGGATCCATTATATGAAGAAAATGTTAGACAAAACTTATAACAATGTGAATTTGCACAAGAAGAAGTTCAATTTCATGAATGATAAAATTTAAAATGTCAATAATTACAAATAATCAACAATAGTTTGCTTCACTCACCTAATAGTGCATACATTTCACTTGCCAACACACTAGAGACTATTTTTAATGAAGTGGGAAATATATCTTCACAACTTGATACAATGTTGCATCAAAGAGAGGCTATGAAACAATTTTAATCTGACAAATTGTCATATAAAAATGTTAAGGAAAAAATAGCAAAACAAGTGTGTGATTTGTTTGTTAAGCCTGGAACCAACCAACCTCCATCGAAGAATTGTAAACATATTAGTATTGATTGGTGTGTTTGTGAGGAGATAAAAAATAACTCTTTGGATAGGTTGTGGATGGTGTTTGATGAACCTCCATACAATAATAATGAGGTTTTGTTATACTTTTTAAGAAAATTGAATTGTGAGTCTGTGCTCCAAGAAATTCCAAACTATTTTGGCATGAAGGGCTCCCAAGGTAGGGGAGGTGGTTCTTCATTTGATAGACCTGATTGCAAGTGAGAGCAAAACCATCATAAATGAGCTCACAGAAATAGAAATACAATATCGCATGCTTCTATTCCTAAAATTTTGTATCATAACATATAGATGGACATAATTCAGGTGGTTATGAGTTTGACACAAGTTATGATTAAGCATGGTATTCATATATTAAATAATTTTTCTCAACCTACAAGTGGTGCTAGTGGTGTTGGTGGTAGTGGTATTAGTGTTAATGGTAGTGGCGGTAGTGGTTTTGGTGGTGTTGGTATAGGTGCTAGATTCCCTTCTCCTCATGTTATAGTTCTTG
The DNA here is from genome assembly GCA_037957365.1 of Torreya grandis. Lineage (NCBI taxonomy): Eukaryota > Viridiplantae > Streptophyta > Pinopsida > Cupressales > Taxaceae > Torreya > Torreya grandis. The sequence goes on from JARHVA010000008.1 coordinate 998,732, forward strand.
TGCATCATTTTACATCATGTGGGAGAAAGTGTACGGGACCTCTTGTTAAAGTGCGACATACATAGATTACATCTATGAAAGCTAGCATGTCAGAATGTATGCACCTGTAGATGCTTCAGAAGCTCAGGAGAGTAGCATGCTAGAGCATACGCCACCTATAGATGCTTTAGTAGTACATGACACTAGCATACCAAAAACCATGCCAGATGTACTAGCTTCACTAACTCCTCTTAGGATACATTAGCCTATTGTGCAAGAGTTATCAACTTCTCCATCTGTATTTGATACATTGGTTTAATTTTAATTATATGTTTTTTATGTTTGTAAAAGAATATTAAGTTTATTTTCTAGTATTTACTTAATTAAATGACTAATTTATTTGATTGAACTTGTTATTTATTGCTTGTATAAATGATTGGTGATATTTTAGATAGCTCAGCAAGCATTGACTCTATTGTAGAGGCCAAAATTGGCACGAGTGTACCCTATACACAGGGTTGGAAACTTTTAAATTACATATTTATTATCTCTTAAACAAAAAAATATGTTTTAAGATGTATATTATAGTCATAGATTTTTATCATGTTTATTGGATTCACGCATTATTCATTTATTGGTTTTATAGATGATGAGGGATGTTATGGGCACCCCTCATAAATGATAATAAGATTTTCGTGATGTTGCAACTACATTTGAGGATCCACTATCTCTACAGTTGGTCATGATTTAAGGACACACTCTACTGAGAACACATAGTAAAATTGTTTTTTAGCTTTAAGCAATGATACTCTATGTCATATTTACATAAATGTATGTACATCTAGATCTAATGATATATGCATGTTCCATAATATTCTCCATCATGGGTGTATATGTGGTCTTGCATCCCTAGACAACCATTTTAATGGAATACAATGAGTGTAGAATCATTTTGCAAAAAAATATTCTTGAAAAAAATATCATTTTCAATATACAATTTTAATTCATTAATTTTTATATTTCATCTATTGTGTAGACACAACAATTTTCAAAAGTTGTAAATGAAATAATCGATGACTCGCATGCTGAGAGGAGAGTCTATCCTCATATTGAGGCATCCATCACCCTTGACTCTACCTATGTGCCAACAAAGTGTAATTTATTTGGAGGCAATGAGGATCAGGAGAGTTATTTTTTGTGCTAGTGGTCTAGTTGTAGGCACAACTAATTTTGTATGCCGATATGGCCCACATTATATGCCTATATGATGCATTTTTTCTATGTACATGTTATTGTCTACATTTTTTATTGATATATGTCTTATTATTTATGTTGAATTATGACATAGAACTTTGTACATACACATATATACTATTCAACAATAGGATTCTTTTACCTATGTCTATGGATGATGGTGGTGGTCCCAAAATAGAAGGGCTAACTATTTGATGAGTGTTAGATTGTGCATGAAAAGTAACTGTATGCATTGAAATTCACTCGCTTAAATTATTGTCACTAATACTCCTATTAATCAACATTAATATCGCTTATATATATTTCTTTGTTATATCTATATTTTACATACTTGTCTACTAGTGCAACATTTGATAAAAATCCATTTTTAGTGTACCCTGATGGACATCTTTACCCTATTTTAATAGCTCCTTTATTGGTGCATGCTAAGAAAGCACTAACAAACATAGTAAAATTTGGCTTTACACCCGCTGATTTGCATAACTTCCAAAGCATTTTTCTACAAATCCATTTTATGTGTATTCCATAATCATTACAGTCCATAAGACCATTGTCATATTTGAGGGTTTTGTACTATTGAGGCATTCTACCATAAATCCTACCTTGGCCAAACCAATGCACAACCTCCATCTTGAAACCCTTTTGCGGTCACCCAACACCTTCAGAACATTACGTCCAGCATTGTAATCATATCCGTCAGTTGTTGTAAATATTAAATTTCCCTCTTTCTCTTCCTTTAGGATTTGGATTATTGTCAACTTCTCAATGAGGGATTGCAAATAGTTTAGCATGCCAAATATGTTTCATACCTCATTTTACTACCTCACCATACTAAGCTCCTGATTCATCTTGGTCCAAAGCTTCATCCTGTACTGACAAATCACTGGAATTGATAGGTAAATTCATTGATCATGTCTCACAGCCATTGGTTCAACAGATGCATATTAACAATGCCATACAAAATAACCTAAACAAGGCTGCAATCATTATCCCATGACTCGAACCGCTGCTTGAGTGTGTGTTGCAGGCGGGCATAGAAGTACTTATACCACATTTCTCTGTAAAGAAGATAACACACATGATCATTATCTATGGAATCATAAGCTTTGTTCTTTCCCAGTCATTGACCTTGCTATCTCAAAAGAAAGGATTCCACCCCTGTTGAGACAATGAGAGCATTTTCCATTTGCAGGGTCTAAATTTAAATTTATTAATAAGATGTTGTGAAAAACACTGTGACACCCACCATCCAAGAAGACAACTGTCAGGTGTCTTGATCAGACTTCGGGTTAGACATTAGATCAGACCTCAGATATCACATAGTTTTAGGTTTAAAAATAAATAAATAAAAAATAAATGTCTTTGCACCTGTTGCATATCCTATAACCATATTTCATTACTACATACTGTCAAATAGTTCCTGGACACTACAATCACATTGTCTGGCAAAAACACTTGCACCTCTCCCCTTGCTTTGATCTTGGTGGTGGCTTGTAGCATTAATCAAAACATTCTAAAGTTTATCAGAATTCTCCTAAATCACTCCAACTGTAGGTTAATAATCTCGAGCCTTGTGTGTTTTATAGCACAAATTTGAAAGTTCAAAATTTTGTGTTTTGACTTTAATCAATATTTTAACTTTTTAGTGAAAACATAGAGATCTGACTTTGATACACTTTTAAATATTGACATGAATTTGAATAATAAGGATGTGTATGGTGAGTATTAAACTTTTTCTTTTAATAATAGTTTATACTTTCGGTGAATCAAATATAGTCTTGACTTGATTGTGTTTTTAAGGATAGTTTGAGTAAGTAGTCATGGAAAATTTTCTTTGGTGAGAGGTATTATTTAGAAGATCATCCAAATAACTATTAAGTGGGCATATTATTAATTTTACATATCATATTTTGGTCTTTTTTGACTAAGTTTTAGAGGTAAATATGGTCAATATTAAATATTTTTATTTTTACTATTTAAGTTTAGCTGTTATATTGTATTTATGAATTTTTAAGTTAATAATCATGTCAAATTTTTCGCTAAAGTATTGTAGTTTCAGGAATTTAATATCACTTTTTAATTAATTATCAGCTTGACAAGTCTTTAACTTGCAGGATTGTTTGATACTCATATGAGGGCATGGAATGATTCGATGGCTGCAAGTGAAGGTGCGATGGGCGGCCCGTCGACAGGCCCCAGGAAGGACGCATCTTTACTTGGGGCGAGTTATCCTGGTCAGAAAACATTTTATAGCAGTGAGCGCTCAACGCTGAGCAAGGTAAATGGTTGTTTATTGCGGAGCCAGGATCAACCAGTTCTGGTCATTCCCCCTGAAGCAGTGCAGGAAGATGTGGATTATCTTTCCTCTCTTACTTTGATTTGCGAATTCTTGGGAATTCGAATCCCCCTGACGGTCTTGGAAGCCTGGATCCGACGTTTTTGGCAAATAGAAGGGGATTTTGACATTATGTTGGCAGGTAATAGTTATTTTTTGGTGAATTTTTCTTCTGTTTCGGATCGGAATAGAATTTTTGAAGGGGGTCCCTACTTCTACGAGCGTGTGGGTCTTTTTCTCAAACCCTGGCATGCAGGGTTTAATTCGGCCAAGGAACTTCCAGCTTGTGTACCGGTCTGGGTTCGCCTTCCGCGACTTCCCCTGGAATTCTGGCGAGAGGACATCCTCAGGCAGATAGCTGCCATGCTGGGAACACCAACCGATATTGCTCATCAATCACTGGACAAAAAGGTTATTTCGTATGCACGTGTTTGTGTGGACATTGATTTGAATAATCCTCTGCCAGATTCCATGGAGATTTGTATGGGCTCCTCGTCCTGGATACAACAGATAGATTATGAATCTATTCCGTTTCGCTGCCGAATATGTCATGTATACGGACACTTGCATCGACAATGCCTCAGGCTGCCAAAGATAATGAGACAGGCCCTGAATCCTCAGCGCCAAATACAGCGTTTGCTGGCAAGGGGATTGGACGATCGGTCCTTCCTGATAATGCAAAAACCCAGACTGATAGGGGGTAAATGGAAAATTCCTGCAAATAGTGCAAGTTTGGCGCAAGGATCCACTGATCAAAATGGTGCTGGGATGGATGGATTTATACCAGTCAGGCGTCGTGCGAAAGGCCGTGGCCAGAAACACAGGAATGCTGACAGGCAAGTAGATTTGGGTTTCAACAGATTTGAAGCCCTTGACGGTATGGCCATCGAGGATGGCATTCCATTAGAGACCCAGGGGGATGCGCTAGAGGCAGATAAGCAAATCTCAGGTCTTAATGAGGTACAGGATATGCTGATCCAACCAAATTTGGGGAGCTCTTTGAGGCTGGAGGAGGAGACACAGGTGGCTCTGCATGTCCTTCAAGATAAGGAAATTAGATGGGCCGATTTGGTGAAGGAAGTTGATGCTGGTAGGAAAGATAAAGGACCTTCCTCGACACTTGGCTTAATGCAGCGACCATTCAAGAAGGTCACCTTTTCCATTCCTTCCAAAGCTGGGAGAAGAAAGGATCAAGATAGAATCAAACTTACAGGTGATTTATTGGTGGAATCAGGGGTTGTTAAAACCTTAGATGAACATTTCCCCCAATCTACTCAATGATTGTCTTATCATGGAATGTAAGGGGTTTGAATAGTTTCCCCAGACAAAAAGCTATGCGTAGATTGGTGATGGATCACTCTCCGGATATTCTCTGTATCCAGGAGACCAAACTGTCTATAGATTCGATGTTTGCCTGTATGCCAAATATCTAGTTTTTTGGCCATTGTCAATGTATAGGTGCTTTGGGAAACTCGGGGGGTTTAGCCATGTGTTGGGACCTGAGGAAAATCTTGCCAATCCATTGGGTTTCCTGCCTATCAGCTCTTTCAATGGTTGCCTCTTCCCTTGAAACTGGCGAGCTAATTCTGGTTACCACAGTATATGCACCTGTTGATATTGATGGACAACTTTAGCTTTGGGAGCATATCCGTTATGTCTGAAATTGTCATCCGTTCCTTTCGTGGATTGTAGCTGGTGACTTTAATGCGGTGCTAAGTTTGGAGGAGAAAAGAGGTGGGTTGACTTGGTTAGGCCCCTCTTCTGATTGTCTTCGTCATAATGTGGAACCGCTGCGCCTTTCAGATGCTAGACCTTCAAATGGGCTATTCATGTGGAGTAATAGAAAAACAGGTAATGCTGCCATTTTTGAACGCCTGGATAGATTTTTGTTTCTTGTTTTTGGCAGTCTAGTGCTATCTCTCTTAATTCTAAAATTTTGGACTGGAGAGGTTCTAACCATTGGCCTATCAAGCTATCCACCAGTTATATTGATGGACCCAAAAAGCCTCCCTTTAAATTTCAGCTGATGTGGCTTCGTGACCCATCTCTTCATGACTTCATTGGGTAGTGGTGGAGACAGGGGGTCCTACTTATGGAACCGCTATGTATTCTTTCCTTAAAAAGTTGTAGTATGTTAAAAGAAAGTTGCAAATCTGGAATAGAAATTGTTTTGGCAACTTACATTATATGAAGAAGAAGGCTCAAGATCGGCTAGATGGGATAACTAGGCAAATAAGAGACTGTGGTTTCTCGGAAGAGCTTCGCGTGGAGGAATCTAGAGCTGCAAATACTTTAGCGGAGTGGGAACTTCAAGAAGAAATCTATTGGAAGCAGAAGGCTCGTATTGATTGGCTCCAGGAAGGAGATAAAAACACAGCTTTTTTCCATAATTTTGTGCAGGCGAGGTGTAACAGGAACTTTATTTATTCTCTTATTACTCAGGATGGGACGCGCCTTACCTCATCCCAAGATATTAATAGGGAAGTTGTCCGGTTCTTTTCAGCCCTCTTTGTGGGTGATCCTCTGCCAGATGAGGTGGCTGAAAATACAATTTTATCTTGCATACCTCCTTTGGTGACTGTGGAAATGAATGAGTTCCTCATGCATCCAATTAGTATGTCAAAGCTTGAGGAGGCGGTATTTAGCATGAAGAGAGGCAAAGCCCCTGGCCCAGACGGATTCCCAGCTGATTTCTTTTAGGACTTCTGGGATATCATTAAGCAGGATATGATGAATGTGATACAGGAATCGTACTCCAGCAAAGAAATGCTTAGAGCTTTGAATGCCACATTCTTGGTTCTTATTTCGAAGAAGGAGCAGGCTCATAGGCTAGATTTGTTTAGGCCCATTGCGCTTTGCAATGTGGTTTATAAAATCATTACAAAGCTGATTGCATAGAGGCTTAAAGGGTACCTCCCCAGACTTCTTTCAGAGAAACAAGGGGGTTTTGTGGTAGGCAAATAGATTATGGATGGAGTGGTTATTGCTTCGGAAGCTATTCACTCTATGAGTACATCTCAGGAGCATGCCATGTTTATTAAGCTTGATCTTGCCAAAGCTTATGACAGAGTTAGCTGGAGATTTTTGTACAAAGTCCTTTTGGCATTCGGTTTCAATTAGGAGTGGATTTGGTGGGTGTTAAGCTGTGTTACTACGCCTTCCTTTTTGGTCCTTATCAATGGGGCACCTTCTGAGCTCTTTGGTGCTTCTAGAGGCCTTCGCCAAGGAGATCCGCTATCTCCATACCTGTTTATCATTCTGGCTGAAGGACTTGGATGGCTTTTAAAACTTCATGTTTCTCAAAATGTTTTGCATGGGTGGAGATGGGGGAATGTGGTAAGTACCCTGACTCACCTCCAATTTGTTAATGACACTATCCTAGCTGGAAGAGCTCGAATACGGGAAGCAAAATCTTTTCGGCTCACCCTTGACAACTATCTGGCGGCATCAGGGCAGAAAATTAATGATCATAAGTCCTCTATTTTCTTCTTCAACACTCCTGAGCCTATTCAGAGAAGGATTGCAGCCATATTAAGGTTTCAGATTCAAACCCTTCCGGTGATTTATCTTGGAATTCCCATTGTGGTGGGAAGGCAGCCTAGGCTATTCTGGCAGAATATTCTGGACAAACTAAGGCAAAAAGTTAGTCACTTGACCCATAGGTGGCTTTCTACGGCATGAAGAGTGATTCTTCTTCAATCAGTTATTCAAGCGCTACCCATATACCACAGTATGGTCCAGGCAGCCCCAGTGTACTTCCTGAAGGAATTTAACGCCCTTTCTAGACAATTTTTCTAGAGCGATAATCTGCAGAATACAAAATGGAGCCTTATCAAATGGGCTACTGTATGTCGACCTAAGCAAGGAGGGCTTGGATTGTGATCCGCTATTTTGGCCAGTCAAGCCCTTGCTGCCAAGCTCTATTGGAGATGGTGTTCCAATCAATCTTCCCTTTGGGCCCGAATTCTGTCAGTTAAGTACTTTCCAGGCATTGACTCCCAGGATATTTCCAGGCTCCTTCTTGAGGGTAGAGGATTGATGGTGTGGAAGACTCTCAAGCTTGGCGCTCAGCTAGTGAAACACAGCTTATTCTGGGTTTGCAATAGTGGGATGGAGGCCGCCTTCTGGAGAGACTCATGGGATGGAGCGCCACCCCTTTTATCTTCACACCGCATTTGCAGCCTCTAAGTGATTTTTTCTATTTTACTGGTTGGCATACTTTGGTGCATTACAAGGAAGCTTTTAACATGGGCACGACTATTGGCTACAGGTGGAAAAATTCCTCTGATTGGCCGTCGGGGGGCTCAGAAGAGGATAGGAGGGAATTAACTCAGATCCTTGACTCCAGAGGATGTAGCTCCCTGCAAGGACGGGATGTTCTTGCTTGGGGGGAGATGCTACTGGGCAGTATTTTGTTTCTTCAGGATATATGGCTCTGACTAAGCAATTCTTTGATGGAGGACAGTTCTTATGGGGGAAGAAAATTTGGAACAGGGCTGCTTGGCCCAAGTGTAATTTTTTCCTATGGCTGCTTACTCACAACAGGGGTCTTACCTGGGACAATCTGTGCAAGCATGGATTTCAGGGACCATCTATTTGTGTCTTGTGTCACAGCAATGAGGAGACTATTTCTCATCTTTTCTTCCAATGTGAGTATGCTAAGCAGATTTGGCATCTATGGTGGAATGCCTGGGGTTCTCCTTGCTGGCATGCTTCTTCATTCGCTGAATTCTGGGGTCAACTTGGTCAAGCTCCTTCAAAGGTCTCTTTCCTTCAAAATGCTTAGTTAGTTGGCCCTTCTTTCATATTCTGGAATCTATGGATTGAAAGGAACAGGAGGATCTTCAGGGGCGCCCAACTGGAAATGAGAGTTATGTGGATGAAAGTAACTAGCTCGCTGCAAGAAACCTTGCAAGTGAAGTGTGCAAGTGGAAGCAATTTGGATCCTGAAGCTGTCGGCTTTTGCGCACATCTGGGTTTGGACCCGACCACGACCCGCGCTGCTAAGGTGAGCAGCCTTATGGTGAAAGGCAAAAGGTAGAATTCGTGACCTGTGAACAGAATTGGTCACTGGACTGCTCCTGATGACAGGGTCATTAAAATAAATCTTGATGGCTCCTCACGTGGGAACCCAGGGGAGGCCGGCATAGGCGGAATCGGTCGGGACAGGGCTGGGAGTATTCAGTTTCTCTTTTCAATTTACAAAGGCCATCAGACAAATAACCTCATGGAAGCCATGGCTATCCTGGAGGCGATAAAATATTGTTGTCAAAGTGGATGGGATAACATTATCTGCGAATCAGATTCGCAAGTGGTTATTAATTTACTAAATAAATGTGATCCTGGTAAGGTGGATTGGCACTTACAAGTAGTTATTCAACAGATTTTGCAATTAAGTACTTCCTTGTATTTGATTTCCTTCAAACACATTCCCCGTGAGTGGAATAGTGTTGTGGATTGCCTTGCTAAGTGGGCCTCGGAGAATGGGCCTTCATGGAATATTACTGAGCTGCGGATGCTTCCTATGACTTTATACCAGAAACTGGTTCAACTTGTGGACCAGGATAATGAGTTGTAACTGTTGTTTCATTTGCGTATTTAATAAATTTTTACCCCTCTTTTAGTTTTTTAAAAAAAAACTTGCAGGATTGTTTGCCAAAGACAAATTATCAAAACTACTAATCACTTATATTGTAGGTTCTCCTTTTACAAGTGCCAATCATACTCCTAACCGTGTGATTGTAGGACCACCAGTCAAAGACTCCATTTGGGGCTTTGAAAATAATTTTTGAATCGTTTTAATCATCTTGTCTTGTATGTATCATTTTCATCTTTGTCTTGTATATTCTTTTTCCTCTTGTAAATATATCACACTTAATCATAATTGGTTAATTAATCTTTTGGTCTGTCTGTCTGAATCTTGAGGGTTATAGTTAGTGTATGCTCTCCTCCTTGCATCTTGTTGTCACAAATTTTGAAAACTGTGAAAAATGGTAAAAAAATTAATTTTCAAAAATTGAATTAAAAATGATTAAAGATATTTGAATTTCATTTGAAAACGCCAAAAATTTTGAAAAATTAAAATATCGACTTTTTTTTTCCATTTTTAGCTTGATGCATTTTAAACATTTTCATTTTTTATGATTTGCAAAAACATATCTTCCTTTTGCACAAGTCGTGTAATTTGCAAAAATCATTTTTGGTGCAATTTGCAAAAATGTTTTTTTGGTGCAATTTGCAAAAATATTTTTTGGTGCAAATTGCAAAAAACTTTTTGGGTACAAATCGCAATTTGTAAAAACATTTAAAATTTTTCCTTTTTGATTTAATCTAAAATCATGCTTATTTTAATCATGCAAATTGCAATTTATTTTTGAAACCGCTTTAATGCAAAATTCCAAATTGCAAATTTATTTCCCCAATTCATGCAAGTTGCCATTGCAAAATTAAATGTTTCTTCATTTTGCATGCAATCTTATTTTTTTCCTTCTTCAATTGGGCAAGCATAATTTTTTCCCCGAGTCATGTTGAAACGAAAACTTCTTCCCTCCTGTTTCTTCTGAAGTTGTTATTTACCCTCTGATCTTGCAAATGCAAATTATCTCCCGAACTCTTTGTCAAACTACCATTTTCAAAATAGAGTGACGCTTGAAGAGGAAAATAAAAAATATATTGCTTTACCAGTTTGACGTTGTACAACTAGCAAAAGAAGATGAAAGTTAAAAAAAATTGAAAATTTAAATTGTATAGCACCCAGCAACAGGGGATCATACGACACCAAGCTGAAAGAAGATTAAATGAATAAAATTTGATTTGAGATTTTCCAGTGAAGAAATTGAAAGCCAAAACAAAAAAATTAAATTTGCCAAGTGGATGGATAATTTGAAGATGTTGAAAATGTTTACAGTGTTCTTCTGACAAATTTTAGTTTTTTCTGAACTAGTAAAAATCTAGAATTGAATTGGCAATGATAGATTTTCATCTTTTGGGTTCATTACATGGTCACGAATTCTTAGTGGTGATATTATATTAAAAAAAAAATTACAAGGAATAGAGGAATTGTTCAAAATTAAAGAAGAAATTATTTTTATAATTTCTTCCAATCATTTTAGTTGGCCAAAAAAATTTATGAAAAATCTACTCGAAGGAATTGTAACAGGAGCATTTGCAAGCGAGAAATTTAGTTAAAAAAAAATGAAATTCACATCAGGAGCATTAAAATTACATCGAAGAAATTTACACAATTGACTTGTAAGGACAACTTCAATTTGAATGTTTGTGAGATGGGAAAAGATTAGTTATGGACTTGTGCAAAGTGCAAACAACATTTCCGATGCAAATTACAAAAAAATATTTTTTGTGTAAGTTGCGAAAAAGTTTTCAATTCCCTTGCAAATTGTAATTTTTTTTTAAGTTTTCCCAAACCGTGCAAATAAGCTTTCAACTTCTCATCCTTGCAATTTTCAATTTTCTCTTTCCACTCTTGTGCAACTGTTGTGATTATTTCCTCAAGTCGTGAAAATATGATTTAGTCTTCCCAAAAATTTCATGTTCAAAAAAGGATTGTCAACAGGGGTATCAAGTGTGGTGGTTTCACGGATGCTCGTGAAATGTTTGATGAAATGACATAGCAAGACAACTTCTCATGGAATGTGATGATTGTAGATTATAGAAGACATGGGTTACTTTGCCATATTTTGACATTGTTTCATCAAATGTAACGAACGGGTATCCAACCCAATTTCTTAAGCTTTGACAATGTACTCTCAGACTGTGCCAAAATAAAAACTTTCAAAAAAAATATTGATAATCATGTAAACATAATTGAACATGGATTTTTGTCCAACATTGTAGTTGCAAGTACCTAGATAGACATGTATGTGAAATATGGATAGATGGAGTGTGTATGTGAAGTGTTTCACAAAATGCTTGAGTGAAACATGGCTTCATGGAATCTAATGAATGCAGGATATGCATGAAAAGGGAATTTTGATGAGAAATTGAAGCTCTTTGCACAAATGCAGTGAACAGGAGTTAAACCAAATTTTGTATCTTGGGGTGTATTGATAACAAGATACATAAAGAATGGGAAACTTGATGAGGTACTCGAGTTATTTCAGAATGTGCCTGAATAAAATGTGGTCTCGTAGAATGTAATGATTCTAGGATTTACACATAATAAATGGGGTGAAGTAGCTCTTTAGCTTTTAACTAAATGTAATTGACAGGGATGATGTTAAATTCAAATTACTTCTTAAACATTCTTCTAGTGTGCGCAAACTTGTCATTTCTAGAGTAAATGTTTTCATAATGGAATGTGAGAGAAACAATTGATATGCCAAACAAATCTACAAGTGCTTGATTTCTAAAGAAACTCGTGTAATTTTGATTTACACATTTCAAGTGATGTAAAATCACCAAAGTATTTTTACATCGTTTAAGTGATGTAATTTTATAAATTCATTTTTTCACGTGATGCAATTGCACCACTTCACTTTTGCATCACTTATGTGATGCATTTTTATAAAATCACTTTTACACCTTCATAAATGCAAAAAGATGGTTATGCATTGTAACCACCTCCCCATGCTATAAATATGAAAATAAGGCACATTATAAAGGGGGGCTTTTTGGCAGTGAAATTCTAAAGAAACTTTTGAAAGATGAGATTGTAGTTTCAACTCAATAAAGATCATAATAAGGAGATTTTGCAAACTTTGTGTTCAATACTTCTTCGTGAGTTATAACTTTGTGTATGATTCATTTGTCTATGTAGCTTTACTTTCAAATTATTTTTATAATCACTACCAAATTGTTAGAAAATGGGAATTTCATATTAAGTATTTCTTTTAGAATCTTCTTGTGTTGTTTCTATGAATGTGAAATCTCGGTGGGATTTAAACAATATTTTAATTATCTTTTATGGTTAAATATGAGATGGTTGTCTTTGGTCTACTATTAGTATTAGAAAATTATTTCAGTGTAATTTTTGCACTCCTAAGGGTGTAATTATGTCTTTACCACCTATTAAATAAGAGAGGTTTCCATGCACACGATGTTTTACCCTTCTTGGACTATTCTAGTAAGTTTCTACATTTAGCTACCTAGAGTTGTCTTTCATTCTTCTTAAGGTTATCATGGTAGTTTCTGTATTTAACTAACTATAACAACCTTGTCCTCCCTTTTTATTTTCTCTTTCTATTCATCCTTTCTTTCCATTATTCCCTCTTTTATCCTCATTTCCTTTCTACCTTTTTTACGTATTTTTAGGTTAAAAGTATGAAACCCCCAATAGAAAATATTTTTGTTGTAAATAGTTGTGAATAGATTTTCACCTACTTTTCTCTTTTTGGTTTTCAATAAAGGTAGCTCTACTTTCTAATAAGATAGGGGCTTTGTCTTGCATTTCTGATTAACGTAAGAACTCAATTCCCATACTGCTAACTCAAAGTCACCAATTTGTCACCCTGACAAATTTTTGAGCCAACACATCTTTATGACGATTCTTGGAGGATCAAAAACTGCCTATAAGCCCCTTCATTTTTTTATTTTTCTAGGTGTCGATGATGTGGATTTCACCACCATGCACTTGACAAAACTCCATGTTCTAACAGAGTCTAAAAATTAAGGGAGCTATCGTTAGGTGCCAAAGTAGAATTCCCCATAAAGGGTTCTATGGAGTAAGGGGTGGTTAAGCTCCAAGATACGAGGTGGTCAAACAACATCCTACATGGACTTGGGCCCCATCATACCTTAGTGTATATAGGGGACACACCTAGAGAGCCTTATACAAACCTAGCATAGGATCCTTCGATCGTAACAGGTGTATCATTGTAGGAATCAGTACCAACTCCAAAGTAACCATCAAATATGATTAAGGTTGAGAAGGTTCAGTCGATACCATAATGGGTCACCAACCTATAACCTCGCTCGTAAAGTCATTGGATGGTGCGGGCATTGAAAAACACACCCTTAAGTTTACTAATAATAGGTTTGTAACTTGATTGTTTGGGTGTATGTTATGTTAGACCCATGTTGTTTGTGAGCTAAGTCGGCCTTCATCCAAACCTATACACACCTATTTAGGTCTTTACATAATACATCATCCTATTTATACTTGTCTCATTATTTTGTCATCATCCTCTTGTACATACCATCTTGTATATCCTTGCATTGTCCTATCTCCCATTTTATCTTCATCCTGTCCTAGTCTAGTCAACCCCACTCATCATTGATCATACTACATTACTCACATATCCTAATTACCTATTTTTCTCCACACCTTTTCCAAAGACCACCTTGTATATCCTTGCCTTTTGCACATATCATTTCATGCATATCTCATCATCTTTTTATTGCCTTTAGCTTATCCTATCTCCCATCTTGTCATCATCCCCTTCATCATTGATCATATCTACTCATCATTGATCATTACCTCATTGCTCACATATCCTAATCACCTCTTATATATCCTTATCTTACACTCTTGTACATATCTTCATTTTCTTGTACATCCTCCTAGTCACATCTTATCACTAGATCCACCCATCATTAGTCACACCCATAACACCAACATCTTGTCTTGTACATATTTACCCTCTTGTATATCCTTTCATCTTGTATTTTCATTATCATCATCTCATTATATATATTTTTTGTCCTATCCGAAATTCCATCTCATCTCAACCCCCCTCCTAGTCAAAACATCTATGCTCATCATCATCATCCTCTTGTCCATATTGTCCTTGTATATCCATTTTATCTTCACCCTATCTTAATCTAGTCATCCCATATTATCCCATCTCATCATTAGTCACACCTCCATCACCAACATCTTATCTTATACATCCTTGACATCATTTTGTACATATTGTCCTTGCCTTACTCTCATCCGAGTCTAACCATATGCATCCATCATTAGTCATACACCCCATCTACCTACAAATTATAATCACATTTTGTACATCTTTATCCCATCATCTTCTTGTACATATCATCCTATACATCCTTACCTTACTATTATCCTTACATATTGTCCTTTGACACATCTCATACCATCTCCCATCACCACCTTGTTCAAATATCCTCTAACTCTAACCATATCCACCCTATCAATTGTATATTCTAATTATCATCTTGTACATCCTTACCATATTATCTCTTGTACATCCATTTGCACATCTCATCACCAATTTATCTTAATCTCCTCTTAGTAAAGCCATTACTTACTCATCATTGAACACATCCCCATCATCTGCATCTCATCTTATATATCCTTATCACGTCTCCCTCTTGTACATCCTCCTAGTCTCATCCTATCCTCATCTCACTCATCATTAGTCATACCTCCCACATATCCTAATCACATCTTGTCTCACCATCTATCCTATCCTAAGTCCATACCCCATCACTTGTCTTGACCTTGCCTTCATCACTCATCTAACCTACCCTCATCCTATCCTATCCTAGTTGGATATTTTGGTCATATATTGGTCTGATCTATCCCCATCTCATTTATGCTACCCATAATCAACTTCATCAACATTTTTCATCATATTTGTCCTTGTTTCATTATCCTATCACCTTCATCACATAACCCCATCCCATATTGATTAAATTAGTCCACGGTTTTGAGCTAGTCCTTTCGTTACCTATCCACATCATCCTATCATACTAATCCACTATCACTCATCCTTTGGTAAATTATCATACCTAGTCAATATCATGATATCATCTTGTTACTTTGTTAGTATCAATCTAGCAAACCTATCATCATCAATTTAGTCTAATCATCTTTTCCTACTCCTAACTAACACCCATACAATCATCGTCTTGCTAGTTTTGGAACCTGGAAACCCATCAAACCCCCAATCTCTTTTAATAACTTGACACCTAAGCATTGTGGATAGGTCATTAGCACCTATTATACTATTGACCTAAAATCAGATCATAGTCTTTAATCCATTAAGTTTATCCCATCCTCATGATCATCCATCCTACTAGATAGATCCTTCGACCTTACTTTGTTTAAATAATCCTTAGTCTACCTTTGCATCATCATCCATCTTTCTCCATGGATTTGGACCTAGTTTTTGTAGACCAATACATCTTGGCCAAGAAGGATGATGTACTTTTACAAGCACTAGAGATGGGTGCTCACCTACGTTTGAACCTAGATCCCATTTTCCCCAAACTAACACCTCATTCATAACCCCCTAACTCCATGAAATCAGTCTCAACCTTCCTTGATGTAGTCACCCTAATCAATCAATACATCACAAAGAATATAGATGAATTGCTCTTGCAATTATGGAATATGGGTGCTCATTTTCTTGATGATTTTGACCCCATAAGCCTAAAGTCACTTCCCAAACAAGTATACCATCAACCTCTATCATCATCCCATTCCCTTCTACCATCCACCATCCCTATCCAAACCCCCTTAGCTCTAATTTATATTTTTCCATAGTCAAATCCTCCATCTACCAATCATAATCGATGACCACTCCCTCATCCTACTAACAAAGGAAGACTTGACTTGTCAATCTCATCATCCAGTAATAAAATGACATCACCATCACCTTATTCCAATTCCAACACTTCCAAATCTAACTCTCAATCAAGCCTAGAAAGTCACCCATCCTTTATCATCCACCACCATGAGGTTAGACCCCACTCTCATTGACCAATAAATAGTTGCCAACAAGGATAAAATTCTCTTACAATTCCTTATCATGGGTGTCCCACTTCTCGAAGGTGTTGAACCCCTTCAACTCATTGAACCTCCATCACAAACCCCTTCATGTGAGTCCTATGTACATCCCCCATCCATTAGTCCTAACCAGTTACCAACCCCTTCCTATACTAATAAAGGGAATCCTATCCTTGCCACCTCATTTACTACCAGTTCATCCACCTAGTCATGTCACCAACCATCTAATCTAAAGACTAATACTTCCATACCTAAATCAAAAAGTAAATTGGATCTTTATACTACCCTTACTATGTCATTGGATACCCTCTATAACCAACGTATCTCCATTAACATGATTGTCTATCTACCCACACAACATCTTGATCCAACCAAGCCTAAGCCCTCATGGTATAAAGTAAATTGATACTGTCTTTATCATCAAACTTGGGGGAATTCTCTTAAATGATGTCATAATTTATGAGACTATGTCCAAGACCTCATCAACCATGGTGACAAAGTAATTGAGGAGGAACTAGATACATTTCTCTCCCTGGGTGAATAAGAAGTGGAATGCCAAGATTCCATTCTTGATCACGATCAAGACCTTCCCCTTCCAAGCCAAGATGAAAACATCCTATTTATCCTCCATGATACCCCCATCTTCGACCACCCATCCATTCAAAACAAGTCTAATCCCCATAAGGCCAATCCTTACATACCTCATTATTCTTTTTATGGACCTATATCTACTCAATCAATTGTTCCTCCTCATGTTCCTCTCACCCATCATACCAAAAACCCCACATTGAGAAGAAAATCATAGAAAATCACTCCTTTACTCATTAAATTGCATCATTTACATCAAAAATAAGATCATAGTTCAAACAAGTTTTATTTATCTTAGGATCATGTACAACACTAGTGTTTGAATCAAATTTCTCATCTGAAACATCATCCCTCATTGATATTACAATAGATGCTAAAAATGCCTATCTTTTTTAGGGTACCTCTAATCTAGATACCTCCATTACATCACCAAGCATATATTTTGATCCTAATTAGGATGATGAAGTCATCACTGAGTTCTTGAGCACTTTATCTCTCAAAGATTACTAGAGTGAATATGATCCCCATTTGGATGAACATAGTACATCTAGTCTTTATGATCCTTTGGAGATTCTCAAGGACACATTATCTGACATGGAGGCTAGGGATCCTAGTAACCTTTATGAGGACTATGCTTCCCATTATCCCCTTAATCCATCACCCAACATCAGTCATCTACCTCACCTCTATAATCCCTACATCCCATTGCATGATGAGATTGAATAAGAACATGCATTATTTGATTCCCCTCTACATTATATATCATGTGCCACAAACACAAAGATCCAAGACCATCATCCAAAAATCATAAGTCATGATCAAATTATATTTTATCCTATCAGTCAAAATCAAGCAAAGATAAATCATTGGCTGAATTAAAAAAATGTCTTCCCCTAGTGAAGCCCAAAATCTTGCACAAAGGACATATCAAAGTTAAAATAATCATTATATATCAAATCCAAAATCAATTATCCCTGGTAAAGCCTAACATCAGGAACCAGGAGTCAATCAACATCAAATCCAATCAACAATTTAAAAGAAGGTTAAAAATAATAATCGTAGGGATGATCATCCTCTTAATGCTTGTGTCAAAGAATTATCAAATCAAAAGGTCTTGGATCCGTCACTCTCATGGCACCAATCTAAAGAATCCCCTCCAACATATCCAATGGTGTATGTAAATGTTGAAACCCATTCCCACGCCCCATCTTATCATCCTATATCCCATCATTACAATCATGACATCCTCCCATCCATACCATATCTCCAATCCTAGGGCAGCATTGTCCCTCATAGGGGTTACAAAGATACCTTGTCAAAACAATCGAAGGATGTTAAATAATAAATCAATAAAGGCAATCAAGACATGATCCTATCATCACATATCTATAGAGTAGGTGTTGGCTAAGAATCTAGGCCATATCAACAATGTTGAATCTCACTCTTCTTCAATAAAATGAGATGCCCAATCAACTCACAAAAATCATAAATGTTAAAAAAACAAAAATCATCTATCCAATGGTGAAAACTAATCTTCTAGTGCCTTAGGAAAGTACCATGATGAAAACCAATTTCCAACGTCATGGTAGAATAATTTATTATCCACATTATATCTCAAACACTTAGGGGCACGATCCATTCATTTCACATTCTTTGTCAATTCATCCATCCATCCATCCCTTATCAATCTTGCCCATATCACCCATCCATGTCTATTTTACCCCTTCTATCCATTGATCTAACCCATCATCTGCTTCCCATCTTAACCTTTGTAAGGAAGCAAATGGTGTCTTGAGAAATGTTCCCAAAACATCTTGGCATATCCTCCAATAAACACTTAGGCAACTAACCATCTGGTGCCTTCATGATGTGGTCATTAGAAATACCTAGTCCCTTATTCCTTGGTACTCATCCCCTTTTATGCATCACCCTCATCCTTTTGTCATCTCATCCCCCATCCCATCCATTATCCATCGTCCGTCCCCATCCTAGTTTCAAGGCTTGATATTCCCTTTGTTAGTAACCCCATTTGTATAGTGTATATACATATCCAGAAAAACATAAAAATCATAAAAGTCAAAAAATCCAAAAATAATCCATCATGTCTTGTCTTCTTTCTAATCCCCTAGTTGTATCCATTTGCATACCATTCATCCTTTATCACATCTAATATCTATCTCATGCCTTCCCATCCATCATCTTTGGATACACCATTTGGTCTTGGAACTAAAATCAAAATGGTCACCAATCTCTCCATCCTTTTTATCATCTTTCGCCCAAGTATTTTTTGCATACATCACCTTGTCAAGAATTTAATCTGGGACCCATCATTTCCCTATTAAGACATTTTCATATCTAGCACCCCTCAAATCACTCTTTGCTAGTATGGAAGTTACTTGATCCCATCACTTTCCTTATCATTGCCTCTTCATACCTAACACATATCAACTCACTTCTTTTCTAATAAGAAAGGTAGTTGATCCCATCATTATCCCCTTTTCTTGCTAGATTCGACTCTTGCAAGGCCTTGTCTGTTGGTAATCCTTAGTCCTCAGTTTTCTAAATCACCTTCCTTGGCCACTTTTTGATTTTATTGCAAGAACAAATCAATATTTAAATACCTTTTCCCATGCTCCATCCTTCTATCCTCAACTAGGGGTAACATTTTAGCCTAATCTTAATCATAATCACCCTATCCAAATCCAAGTCCATACTAAGTCCACAATCACCTAATCACTCATCCCATCATTAGACAAGACATTTTGACACTGCATGTAGATACTCATGTGTGTTACTTGTTTGTTTTATTTGTCTTTTTTGCATGTCTTTTATCATGTATATATCTTGTTTGTATGTGTTACATCATGCCTCTTTTTGTCTATTGGATAATTGATGGGGATGACATGAAGTCACTAAAGCTACAATAAATGCTTCTAAGTGCCCTTGAGTATGTAGAGTTTTTTACTTGTCCATTTTATTCACTTTGGCACAATGTCCTCTTGGTTATACTCATATCATGGGGAACATTGCCAAGTGCTATATGTATTGGATTGCTGAGACTATGATGAGATTTATGACATTTGTAATGGCTTGATCACATGTGCCCTCATAATTTATCTAATCATCCCTCTTCCCATCACTAATCCAATCCTCTTGACCCATCCAACTAACATCCAATATTTAATCCTTGTCTCATCAACTGAGTCATGTCCTTTACTCACTAACATCATCCTCTAATCATTAATCAAACTCTTATCCTCTAATCCTTTTTTCCTTTGCATGCATCTTTGCATGGGACATGTATAAAACTTATCACATTTTAATCCTATCATCATCATGTTACAATTGATTCCCCCTTGGGAAGCGCTGACAATCGTGACAACATCATCTCTACTCCCTATGCATGTGTCCATGCTAGGGGCATCATTAATCTATAACTCATTGCTCAAATCAAATTTTTCTTCATCATCTATATCTCATCTAGTATCCCATCCACTTATCTATCCATATTATCCCACCCATCATTTATTATTTCAAGTGGTCATCCATCTCACTCTTCCCTGCATGTCCCCTCAAGGGGGCATCATATCCCTTAAGATCATATCTACCAACATTCATCTATGACATGGTTTTTATTTGAAAGACCATTACTCCCTCCACTTCACTCCACTCACAAATCCCTTTCAAAGAGGAGAAAAATGTATGCATGCAAATTTTCTTACCTACATTATTATCATTAATACTCCTATTAGTCGATATTAATATCGTTTATCTTCCCCTTTTAGTCCCATCCTAATAATCACCCCTTCTAGTTATTTGTCTAATATCCCCCTTCTATTATTCTTCATCTACTAACCTTAATCCTAACCCACTTCTTCAATTAATTTATCCTAAATCCCTATTATCTCATCTTAACTTCACTTATCTATTATTTGGCAATTTTAAATTCTCAAGACCCACCTACCCACCTACTAACCTATCCTTAGGCTCTCCTACACCCCTACATTCTCTGTAATCCCCTAAACACCTATCTAATCCATCCATAATCATTTTTAACCCTCCCAAAGAGATTCTATAGGTTTCTACCTCTAGAACCTTCTCTCCTATAGAATCCTCCAACGAATTTTAAATTCCATTGATAATCCTCATCCATTGATCTCCATAATCCAAAATTTAAATCTCAATGATTGATTTCTCCCTCCTTCTATTTAAACAACCGCATCCATCTATGGGAGCTAACTAGAATCCTCATGCTATATTCATGCCAAGTCAATCCATCATTAAACATCCTTGATCAAGCAACATCATGTCAAAATTTTGAGTTAAAAGGCAATCAAATCCTTTTATTTTACATCCATCTGATCATGATTTGGAGCATTTAGCTTTTAGGATGAAATCCAGGTATGAATGTTTCATTTGCCTTTCCATTTTATTCTTAATTGGCTCTAAATTTTAATAGTGGATTGATATTTTGAGTAGATTTAGATTAATCACAATAATCTCAAATCCATTGTGCTCAAAATTTATCATCACAATAACCTTGATAGTAGTGACATTATTGTTTATAACATGTCTTACAGATTGTTATAATCATATGGTACACTTAAATAACCAATTTAGTTTGCTTGGGTATCATGATCTTGATTATGATTAGATTGGTTTTGATTTGGACTTGTGCTTGATGTTGATTTTGACTATTGTGCTTTGGAAATGGGGTTTTATAAATACCCATATCTTGGTTGGTGTTGGGTTCCCTTTTCTTGATTTTCTCATTTTCAAGTAAATCTTGGATAAGAAGCCTTAATTGCACACATATATAAATTGTGTGTCCAACCAAATGATGGTAATCATAATACTTGTTATCTCAATACCACATTGACTTGGGTTGACCTCTGGAAAGGGTTTTGGAATAGGTCAGACAATCATATTAATCACTATTATTTTTTAGCATACCACCTCAATGGGATCCCTAAGGTCACTAAAAAATCTATCTTGGAAATGTCCTCATTTTGGGGGAGGTCTTTGCAATACGAATGGTGAATTAGGTGAGGTATTTTAGGCAAGCAATGGTTACACCATTTGCACGCCTCGCTTATATGACCCCATTACCAACCATGTTTTTATTTTTAACGGTCTTTTGCTTTTTAGTTATGTTTAATTGAATTGGTGCTTAATTCTGGATTGGTACTTAGGATTGAGAGTATATCTTTACAAGACCCTTGTCAATAAGTGCCTTTTCAATCTGCACCCCTTTGTCAATAATTTCTTAAAATGTGTTTCCAAAATGAAGTCTATGCATTTACCTCAACATTTAAGTTCTATGCAAACATACCTGCTAACTATTTATCCAAAAAATTATATGAAAAATAGGTAGTGAGGGCTCTTCACCTTTGTAAATATGCTGAGAAGCTTTCTCCTCCCCACTGCTTAGCATTACACCAATCAACTACCATCAATTTATGATCTATGTTATATGAGAAGTGATTGACAATTTTTTTTGATAAGTCATCAAAAGTGATTAACTATCCCTTCGGCATTTTGAGGAGCCACTCCAAAGCTTGTCCACCTAAACTACATGGAAACAAGTGAAATAAATAGATACCGATGTAAGTTACATCTTGACATGCGATAAAGAATGTTCGCAAATGCTCTCTTAAATCACCTTTCCCTTTGTATTTATCAAACTTTGAAAGTTTGAAATAAGGTGAGAAATATACTTTGAAAAAATTTAGGTCAAAAGGATAAGGCATATTTCATCAAATTTATACTTCTTGGGCACTTGGTTACGTACTTGAAGTCCTTAAATAATTTCCTTCATCATATTCCACTCTTGGATGTTGGGATCATTTTGTGATGAAAAGAAAGTATTTTACTGGGTATTCATGGACTGATGGTGTTGGTTGGGATTGGAATAAGTAGGAAAGGATCCCTTTTACATGATTTTGTTAGGGATATTCACCATATAACCTAAATTTTGAGTTTTGTGAGGGATTTGTTGTTGGTTCAAATTTGGATGGGAACATGTAAGACATTATTGATTCAAAGGGATTTGTTGTTGATTTTGAGGAATCTATTGTTATGACTTGTATGGGATATGATATTGATTTTTAAGATTTGGTTGTTGGTTTTGAGAAATTTATTTTTGGTTTATGAGAAGGCATTGTTGTTTCTAATTAGAAGTAGGTAATGTATGTTGGGAACCACCCACCACTTGTGGTGGTGGATTTATTACAACCTGCTATTATGAATTGTTAGGCATTGGAAATAAATTCTTGGTCATTAAAAAAGGTATGTTACATGTCAAGTGGAACTTTTTGCATAGAATTTATTAGAATGTCTTATTCAGAAGGAACCAATGAGTCTATATTAGATGCATAATTGACCAAGGGTTGTTGTGGTTGCTCAATCAACTAGTTTTACTCTATAAATGTGGCATTATTGAATGATGTTATAGCTAGTGAAGTTGTTAAATCAAATACAAGTTGATCTACATATCATTAGCTAATCTATTGGGTTATAGATGCAATAATCTAGCCATGTTGGGATGGGTCAACAAGTTATCCCAACCCTTTATTGGATGACACAATAGTTGGTTTTGAATTTGGGGTAAGAGGCCAATTTTGGGTAACAACTAATTCTTGAGGTAATTATTCTATGCGAACAAGACTACATAATTAGTCTATGTGAATTTAGGTGGGAACTTAGCTCAAGATTCTAGCAGTTTTAGAAGTGCATCATCCTTATCTTCTAAGGTTTGTTGTTCAAATCGGTCTTGACTAGTTCCGGCAATGAGAGTGACATCTTCAAACATTGTTGGGTGGTCTTCACCATCCTCACTATTTTTAAGACTCGTAAGGTATCTTGAGGGATTGTAGAAAAATTCTTCCTCAAAGGTAGGGTTGTAAGAGGCCCCACTGTGAGTGTACCTAGACATGTTATGTTTCAAATGGTTTTTGAATTTGAAAAACATTTTAACCTTAGTTGGTCTTTGATTTTATTTTTTTGAATTTTGAGTACAATTGAATGGTCTTGGATTTTTTAGAATTTGTTTGGCATGAAAACCCAAGATTGAATCCAAAATGGAAAGGGTAACATAACGGTACCAAATGAGATGACATTTTGTACCATTTAAAAGGTGTAACACCATGAAATAGATAAAGATGCTTTGGAAAAGTGGGTAACGTAGCACCTTAGTGTGTGAATATGTGAAGACATGTTTTGAGACTTTTATTTCTAGAACTTGACATATTTGTTTGAATGTGGTTGTGAATATAAAATTGGTTTTGATAAAATATTCAATCTATCATGAATATACCATAGAAATTGATAGGGATTACAAGATAATTATTGATCTTTTTGATATACTTTCCTTTGAGAGGATTTAAAAATTTTAATGGTTCATTGATTAATTAAAAACAATTATGATAACATTTTAATTCCACCCATTTCAAAGGTTTGTATGAAAAGGTGATCTTCAAGAGTTGGTACCTTTACACCCTTGTATCAATAATGATTTAATGACAAAAGTAGTTTCTATTCTAAGGGTAAATGCAGGGTAATGGGGGACAAAATGGTATAAAGCAACACTTTTTTTCTTAAAATAACAATAGCTGAACTCAGAGGGAATGTTAGAGACATTTGGAAAAAGAATTTGACAATGACATAAGAACATGAATTGTGACATTTTAAATATAGTTTCTAAATATATATATTTTTCAATACCCAGATGATAAAATTATGCAAAATACATACATTTATGACAATATATTGGTCATTTTTGGTGAAAAGATAAAGAGATTTCATGTGTACAAACACACTTTTTTGAGTAAACAAATAAATTTTTGTATGGAGCTTCATATATAGATAGGTGAAATGTCAAAGATAGTTGAGAATATTTTTTATTAATTGTTTATTATTTATTTATATATATATATATATATATATATATATAATTTTACAAGTCAAGACAATGAGAAAATTGAAACTGCAAGTGTACGAACACAACTTTTTGACCTTAACTTCATGAAAATCATTTTTTCTAAAGCATAGTTGACAATGTGTAGATTGTTGAGATATAAGTTTTATAAACATTTGATTAATATTCAAAAAATTATAAGATAATTTGTGATGATATGTATATAGTCCATAAAGAAGTATATTATGAAGAAATTAAGTAATAATTATAAATAATATTCTAACATAAAAATATATATATATATATTCTAAAACTACACTTTACCTTCTACAAACCCATACGGTTTTTTTAAAAAATAATAAAATATGCCTAATCAGATGTTTCTACAAAGATGAAAAAATTCTTAAATTTATTAGAAATCAAATTTGGTTGGTTCATGATAGGGTTTGGACTAGGTTCGAGATCCCCAAGGCCTAAAACCAAGGTAATTTTGGAGGGAAAGTGACAAACAAAATTTTGAAAAATTATAAAGGGTGTAAGGCCTTTGCAAACCAACTTTTCACTTTATTTATTGTTTTGCCCATTTTTTCATGGATAAAAAAGGGCGTGCATGTTTTCAAAAGCACACACACCCTTTGTGATTCATAAATTTTTATTAGATTTCCCATGATATTTTCTCATTTCTTTTTCTTTTTCTAAATTATAAGTTGGGTTTTTTTGTTGTAATTATGTGAATTTGGTAAATTCTCCATTCACTTTATTTGAACCACTACAATTTTTTCAAGTTTAAACTTACAATTAGCTTATTTTGGTAAAGATAAATAATGTGGTCAGTAGGTCATTGCAAAAGACCAATCAAAGAGCTAACAAATGAGGAAATTGAAGAGAAGAAAGAAAAAGACAAGCAGATAAGAAAGCATACATAAAGGCTTCTAGGCAAGGTGAAGGTGCTTCCTCTACACCAGGTAATATTTCAAATGAAAATAAAATGCCTAATTCTATATAATTTAGTTTAGACATGTCTTCAAATGAGATAAAATAACCTAATCAATCTTTCTTGAATGATGAAATTCAAAATTTAGAACATGTAAGTAATGAATTTGTAATGAATGATGAAACATTCGGACAAACACAATATAATGAAACATCCATTAATAATAAAGTTTTTGAGTATGATGATAATCAACATCAAGTAATGACCCCAAATCATGAGTCTCATAATGAAAAAGAATTCAATTCACCTGCAGGGTCTAATGTAGATAGTCAACCCTCTACTATCCCTACTATGGTTGAAGTGGTAACACCATTGAATTTAATACAAAATATAGATCTTACACCCATACCTCAAAATATAATAATATGAACACTAAGATATTTGGTAGAAATAGATGAAAAAATAATAGCACCTATGGAAGGTAAAATGTCAAAAAGATCAGTTCAACATCATGCTCAACATGTATGGGACTATGCCTTCGAGAATAAAATCCATACAAAATGATGTCAACTATTTCCTCAATTAATGAAAATACAAAAAAATTGCCATATGATGCATAATGTATGGTTAAGAACATTCAACATGGAGGGAAGAAATAATACAATAGTAAAGAATTTATTTAATGCATTTAAGGCAATAGGCAATAAAAGTTGGAAAAAAGATAGTAATGTGGTAAGATAAGTAATAATAGAATCTATAGTGATTAAGTCAACATCTAAACTTTGAATTCTTAGTGAAATAAGTAAATCCTTGAACTTAAATATAAAAATTATAATAAATTTCATAAAAATAAGAACAAGGCTTGATGACCCTTCATTCACGAATTATTGAACATTTACCCATTAAAAGATAAGGTATTAGTTAAATGAATAATACATTTGACTGAATTTTTTTTTTCATGACAACACAAGGGTCTCATCTAATGTAAATGATTTTAAAAGAAGAAAATTCTCAAAAAATCATGAGTCACATGATTTCTTAGACATGACCCAAACACAATTTTATAAAAAGTTTATTAAAAAAATTAATAGCCAATTGATAATTAGCCAAATGTCATTTAAGATGTGCAAGTTTTTTTATGTTAAAATCAACCAAACACACATCATATATTATTTTAGGTTACATGTTAAATTTGCTCTATATTTTGATGTGTTTTGTCATATACATTGTACTTTACATAATGACGAGAGTTTACAGGTATGTATGGTGTCTTCCCCACCTAAGACATCAGGAGAATTAATCCAAAGTCTTTTCTGTCAAAGACTTGAAGGATAATTTTTTTTATCAAATAATGTTTAGATGGAACATGTAAAATTTTGTGGTGGTTTGTCAAATTTGATGAGCTATATACATAAATAAATTTCACATAAATTTGGAAAGCAACTAGTTGATTATAAGAAGTACAAATCTGTAAAGTATGCATTAAAATATGGAAAATAGTCATCAAAATGTGAGTTGGTTATGACTAAACTTTATGTATCTGATTTTATGTTTGAATTCAAAAATAATATTATCCATCAATATGCAAGACACACACAAATCAAAATGGTTAGATAATCAATTCAAGGTATGCACAGACAACCTACTAATTGGCACCATTGTTTTGGTTGTGAAGTTTGACAAGAACTACACACTACAACCATAGAATGAGGTTCAATCCCAATACTATAATTCAATTCAAGTTAGAATTTGTGTTCATATTACATTCATACATGCACCTGATAGCATAGAAAATAACAAAATAATTTTGAGGGAGTACCACTTTTATATGAGAAATGACAAATCACATTCTCCAAAATTTGTCCAAAGTTGTTTTAAAATATTTTGTATAAATATGAATGCAAGAGAAATCATGTTTGATCCACACTACATTTGGTCAAACAATTATGCAAGATAGTTTAAGATTTCTTGAATGTTTAATGGTTAAGCAAAATGTATAAGAAGAACGGTGTTCAACATTTTTGGATATTCTTTGAGGCTGGGCATGGAAAAGGGGAACATGATGGTGTAGGTGCATGTGTAAAAAGAGCACTTAAAAAAAAGTAGGAAAAGCAAAAATATGGTGCTAATTTGATCGATACTGCAAGTATTGTGACTTAGTATAATGAAAATATTTGTCATAGATCATATAAACATTCTCATGTACGAATATTATTTTGGTTAATGGAGAAAAAATACAAGGTAATGTATGATGATTGCAGTACAATACCTAGATTGATTGTTTTTCACTCCTTTCAAATCTCAAATTCAATTTCATTGACTATTTATACTATGGATATAGCATGTTTTTATTCTACATGTATGGAATTTAATTTGAATAAATGTGATTCAAAATATTGGGTTGACGAATGGCATTGTAGACTCATATCACTTGTACAAAGTAGCCATTCACTCCAACAATTTATGGATCATAAATTGGCATCATCAATTGACTTTGACCACATCTCAAATGTGGTGCAACTAGTCACAATTTATTATTTAATTAAATATACAACCCTAGTTAGATATTAGGGAAATCTTTATTTTTTCCTAGATGTGCTTATAATTTGATTATACTTTAAATGCAAGGCATATTTTTAGAGTTATTGCACCTGAGGACAATGATGAAGGAATAACATACTACTTGTGTCATTGTGTAGAGGCCAAAAAAATCAACCACAAATGTTATGGATGGAGAAGAGCTAATTTATCCCATTGGATCCATAGTGGTTATAGGAACCTGGCTTCGTAGGTACTATCTTAAAAAATAAAACAATTATTATTTTATTACTTTGAAATACCCAGGGTGGTGCTTCATTATTCAAATTTGGTTATTGATACAACTATTCAAATGATCAAATATCATGAAAAACTTCATAATAGAATTTTGTGAAAAGTGTGTGAATCTGACCATGAAGTGATTCTTGAAACACTTAAAAACAGAGTTGATCTTGAGGTTATGTTAGATTGAATTGGTAAGTTTATCTTGTATTTCAAATTAATATAGTTAACTTATCTGATTTAATGTATTTTAATTTTTAATAATTTTATCATTATATGTTTATTTCTATTTAAAAAATTTACTAACAATTTTAATGTTAGTGTCACTAGATGAGCTTCCACCTTCATGTGGTTGGTGCCATGAGTAGATAATATTATCTTCTTGAAACAAAGAGAATCCAAAACATAATTTATATTAATGTTACCTACCTCAAAAAAATAAGTTTTCACCTTCTCTCTATTTTTCCTTTCAAGAAAACAAAAAACAATCTTATCTAGGCCTTAATTATGGTATGGAGTTAGAGAGAATCATCTAGGACTTTCTTATGGGACTCATTCATGCATGCGTATGAGCTGATGGATCATCTCTTTCCCTCATGATTATCCTGCAATGCATGATGAAAGTTTTCTCAATTTTCACACTCAAGGATGAGGAGACTCTCTTAAGGATGTGTTCGATCAACTACAACCTTCACTCCTAAGGCACGATCAAGATTGGATAACGACCATTCTCGCCTTAAAATTCTCATTCAGATGTGTCCACATAGATAGTTTTTTAATTAAACTAATGAGTCAGAATATACAACTTCTACTGACCAACTTTTGACCCATTCTAAGACATATGGCTGCAAGAAAAACCTTGTTATCACATTTTTCCCAACTTGAGTTAGAGATAATCCTCTTAGGTTTTATTACAGGACTTATCCATACATGTGTAGGATTTGATGAATCATATCTACCCCTCATGTTTCTCCTACAATGCATGACATAAATTTACTTAGTTTGCACACTCTGGTGCAAGGAGATTCTCTTAAAGGATGCATATAATTAGTTACAACCTGTGTTCTTAGGGCACGACCAAAACTAGAAAATGGCTATTATAGCCTTAAAATGCTCATATAGATGTTCCTATATAGACGGTTCATCAATAGGGTTAATGAGTCAGAATAAATGGCCCCCATTGTCCAACTCTTCACTTATTCTGAGAGATTTGGTTGTGAGAGAAACCTCATTGCCTCATCTTGTTAGGGTTGAGTTAGAGAGAATCCTAAAGGGTTTTCTTATAGGACTCATCTGTGCATATGTAATACCTAATGACTCATCTCTATTCATCAATGTTCTCTTACAATGTGCAATATAAGTTCACCTAGTTTTCATACTCAAGGACGAGGAAATTCTCTTAAGGGATGCATTCGATCAACTACAACCTTCAATCCTAGGGCATGAATGAGACTACATAATTAATGTTATAACCTTAAAACTCTCATATGGATGTGTCCATTTAGATATTTCATCGGTTGGGCTAAGGAGTTTGAATATATGACCCCCATTGACCAAATTTTGTCCAGTTTTAAGAGATTTGGCTATGAAAAAACTTCATTGCCGCATCTTGCTCAACATGAACTAGAGAGAATCCTCCATAAATTTTTAAGAAGGGTAATCTATGTATGTTTATGATCTAACAACTCATCTTTATCCCTCATGGTTATTGTACAATGCACAATGAAAGTTCACTCAGTTTACACACTCAAGGATGAAGAGATTCTTTTAAGGGATGCATCCAATCAACTGAAACCTTCACTCTTGAGGCACAACTGACACAAAATAATGACTATTATAACCTTAAAATAATAATATGGACATGTTCATGTAGACGGTTCATTTATTGGGTTAATGAGTCATAATACATGACCCCTACTAACCAACTTTTGGCTCATTCAGAGAGATTTGGCTATGAAAGAAACCTCATTATCACATCTTGCTTAATTTGAGTTAGAGAGAATTATCCTAGGTTTTTTTAGAGGATTCATCCATGCATGTGTAGGAGATCACAACTCATGTGTATCCCTCACGATTTTTTAAAGCATGATGAAAGTTCACTCACTTTGCACACTCAGGGATGACGAGATTCTCTTAAGGAATGCATCTGATCAAATGAAACCTTTGTTTTTAGGTCATGATTGAGACCAAAACATAGATATTATATCCTTAAAACACCCATATAGATGTGTCCATGCAGATAGTTCATCAATTAGGCTAATGATATATAATATACAACCCCCATTGACCAACGTTTGGCATATTTTGAGAGATTTGGCTATAAGATAAACCCCATTTATGCATCTTACCTATCTCTATTTAGAGAGAATCCTCTTGAGATTTATTTTATTAATCATCTATGCATGTGTTAGATTTGATGACTCATCTCTATCCCTCATGGTTTTCCTGTAATGTGCGATGGAAGTTTACTCGATTTGCACACTCAAAGACGAAGAGATTCTCTTAAGGAATGCATTAGATTAACTACAACCTTCACTCCTAGGGTGAAACTAAGATTGGAAAATAAATATTCTATCATTAAAATACCCATCTATGTTTGTCTTCATAAATGGTTCATTGATTGGGCTAATGATTCAAAATATATGGCCCCCACTGACCAACTTTTGGCCCATTTTGAGATATTTGGTTGCGAGAGAAACCTCATTACCGCATCTCACTCAACGTGAGTTAGAAAGAATCCTCTCAATATTTCTTATAATACTCATCCATGAATGTGTAGGAACTGATGAATCATTTCTATCCCTCATAGTTCTCCTACAACGTGTGACAAAAGTTTTCTCAACTTGCACACTTAGGGATGAAGAGATTCTCTTAAGGGATGCATCTAATCAACTACAATATACACTCCTAGTTCCTTATCAAGACCAAACAATGACTTTTGTAGTATTAAAATTCTCATTCAAACATGTACGTGAAGATGGTTCTTTGATTGGGCTAATGATTCATAATATATGACCCTCACTAATCAAATTTTGGCCCATTTTGAGAGAATGGTTACGAGAGAAACCTCATTATCACATCTCACTCATCTTGAGTTAGAGAAAATACTCCAACACTTTCTCAAAGGATTCATCTATGCATGTGTGGGAACTAATGGCTCATATTTATCCCTCATAGTTCTCCTACAATGTGCGACTGAAGTTAGCTTAGTTTGCACACTCAGGGATGAGGAGATTCTCTTAAGGTATTTGTTTGATCAATTAAAATATTCACATCTAAGGCCTGATTAAGATCAAAAAATAACTATTCTAGCATTAAAATATCCATCCAGATGCATCTGGATATATAATTCATTCATTGGGATAATGAGTCACAATATATAACCCCACTGATTAAATTTTGCCCTATTTTGAGAGATTTGGATGCAAGAGAAACCACATTGCTACATATTTCTTGTCTTAATTTAGAGAGAATCCTCACATAATTTTTTAGAGGAATCATTCATACACATGTGGGAATTGATGTCTCATCTCTAGCCCTCATGGTTATCCTTTAATGCATGACCCAAGTTTGCTTAGTTTGCACACACAGGGATGAGGAGATTCTCTTAAGGGATGCATCCAATCAACTACAACCTTCACTACCAAGCCAAAACCAAGACTGAACAATAACCATTCTAATCTTAAAACACTTATTCATATGTGTCTGCATAGATGATTCCTAGATTGGGCTAATGAGTCAAAATACACAGCCCCCATTAACAAACTTTTGGCCCATTCTAAGAAAATTAGCTATGAGAGAAACATCATTGTCGCATCTGATCCATCTTAAATTATAGAGAATCTTCCCAAGTTTTCTTAGAGGACTCATCCATGCACGTGTGAGAGTTGATGACTCGTATCTATCCCTCATGGTTCTCCTATAATGCATGATTAAAATTCACTCAATTTGCACACTCAAATACAAAGAGATTCTCTTAAGGAATGTGTTCGATCAACTACAACCTTCACTCCTGAGGCCTGATCGAGAATGAACAATAGTTATTCTAGCCTTAAAATGCACATCCAAACATGTTTGCACAAATGATTCATTGATCAAGCTAATGAGTCAATATATGACCTCCACTGACCAAATTTTAGCCTATTCTAAAAGATTTGGCTATGAGAAAATCCTCATTTTTTCATCTCATCCATCTTGAGTTAGAGAAAATATTCTTGAGATTTTTTAGAGGACTCATCTGTGCACATGTGAGAGTTAATGACTTGTGTCTATCCCTCACAGTTCTCTTACAATGTGCGATAAAAATTTACTCAGTTTGCACACTCAGGGATGAGGAGATTATCTTAAGGGATGTGTTTGATCAACTACAACCTTCTCTCTCAAAGCCTGATCAAGACCAGAAAATGACCATTCTAGCCTTGAAATGACCATTTAGATGTGTCTTCATAGATGTTTTATTGATTGGGTTAATGATATATGACCCACAGTAACCAATTTTTGGCCTGTTCTGATAGATTTAGCGATGAGAGAAACCTCATTACTGCATCTCTCCCATCTCAAGTTAGAGAGAATACTCTTGGGATTTCTTAGATTACTCATCCATGCATGTGTGAGAGTTGATGGCTTATCTCTAACCCTCATGGTTCTTCATTGCATAATGTAATTTCACTTAATTTTCACACTCAAGGATGAGGAGATTCTCTTAAGGGATGCATATTATCAACTAAAACCTTCACTCCTAGGGTCTGATCAAGATCGAACAACAATCATTATAACCTTAAAATTCTCATGTAAACTTATTTTCATAGATGGTTCTTCAATTGGGCTAAAAATTCATAATATATGACCCTCACTGATCAACTTTTGGCCCATTCTGAGAGATTTGGCTATGAGAGAAACCTCATTTCCACATATTTTTCATCTCTAGTAATAGAGAATCATCCTAGGATTTATTACAGGATTCATCCATGCACGTGTGGGAGTTGATTGCTTGTCTATAGCCCTCATGTTTCTCATGCAACACATGACTTAAATTTGCTCAATTTGAACACTTAGGGATGAGGAGATTATTTTAAGGGATGCATCTGATCAACTACAACCTTTAATCTTGGGGTTTGACCAAGACTAAAAAATGGCCATTCTAGCCTTAAAATTTCCATCAATATGTGTCTATGTAGACCATTCATTGATTGGGCTAACAAGTCATAATATATGGCCTCCACTGACCATATTTTGGCCTATTCTAAGAGATTTGATGGTGAAAAAACCTCATTATCACATCTCATCTATCT
This sequence comes from Torreya grandis, assembly GCA_037957365.1. NCBI lineage: Eukaryota > Viridiplantae > Streptophyta > Pinopsida > Cupressales > Taxaceae > Torreya > Torreya grandis. The sequence goes on from JARHVA010000008.1 coordinate 1,032,560, forward strand.
CGAGTTACATAAAATCCTCATGGAAATCTTTATAGGACTCTTCCATGCATGTGTGAGAGATGACAACTTGTCTCTAACCCTCATAGTTCTCTTGCAATGCACGATAATTTTTCATTTAGTTTACACACTTAGGGATGAGGAGATTCTCTTAAGGGATGCATATAATTAACTACAACCTTTGATCTTGAGTGTTGACCAAGATTAGACAATGGCCATTTTATTTTTAAAATGTGTATCTAGATATGTCCACGTAGACTATTTGTCGATTGGGCTAATGAGTCACGATATACGAACCCCACAGAGCAACTTTTGGCCTATTCTGAGAGATTTAGTTGTGAGAAAAACCTTGTTTTTGTGTCTTTCCCATCTCGATTTAGAGATAATTCTCCTAGAATTTTTTAGAGGACTAGTTTGTGAATTTCTGAGAATTGAAGACTTATCTCTAGCTCTCATGATTCTCATGCAATGCACGACTGAAGTTCACTCAATTTGCACACTCAAGGATGAGAAGATTATCTTAAGGGATGCATATGATCAAATGAAACCTTCACTCTTGGGGCTTGACTGAGATTGAACTATCATTCTAGCCTTAAAATGTCCATCTGAATGTGTCTGCATAGATAGTTCATCGATTGGGCTAATGAGTCAGAATATACGACCCCCATTGACCAACTTTTAACCCATTCTGAGATATATGGCTATGAGAAAAACCTCATTTCCAATATTTCTTGTCTTGATTTAGAGATAATACTCCTAGGCTTTCATATAGGTCTCATCTAGGCATGTATGGGAGCTGACGGTGCATTTGTAGCCCTCATAGTTCTCCTGCAATACACAACTGAAGTTGGAGGATGATCTTAACCAAAATTTGAACTCACTATAAGCTTGGTAAAGATTTGAACTCCATGATATGTATCAAATTCATTAAGAGGGAGACATTGAAAACCTCCAAAAAATATAAAAGGACAAAATTGTCATCACTGGAGGGACTAATGAAGGGTCTCTAGTCCAAAATAGAAGTTTGTGTAATGTGTGAAGGAGTAATGTGGGGTGTAATGATGGAGTAATGTTTGTAGTAGGTCTAAGAAGATGTGTTAAGGTCCTTTAATGTGCATGTAGTGGATAAAGACAATAAATAATAATAAATGACAAGCATAATTACCATGTAACGTGAGAATGGGAAGAAAAAGGAAGTTTCTTGTATATTTTAGCATATAAAGGGTTGAAATTGTATGAGGAGTTAGACTGTTGTAAGAGGGTGTTGATCTAGCATTATTGAGAATGTTTATTGCAAACAAACAAATGTAATAATGACCAAGAGAGTTTATAATACAATATAGCATTCATACTTTAATATATTATGTGTAGTTATAGGTTGAAGCCTTTTGGATGTTTATAGGCTAGGTAGGGTAATATCAATCTGCTACAATATTAGAATATTGGTATTTTGAAGGCATTTGTTATTGGTAAATATGATTAGCTTATGGAAAGAGGTGTAATGGGTTATTACAGAACTTTTTATAAATAATGAGGGTTTAAAATGTTTCCAACTTCAAATAAGACCTTTTTAGGTGCTCTTGACTTGTAGGCTGGCATGAAACCCTAGGCCATCATAAAAGTCTTGTATATTGTGATTTATCTATTAAAATGCTCTAAAATTTAGAAGAGAGATATGAAATGATGTAGAGAAATTATTAGATAAGTTTATGAGTGATTTTGAGGTCTGAGGAATGAGTAGTAGGATTTATAGGATTGTTTATCTTAAAAAACCTATTGTTCTTGTCAAAAAAAAATTGTCAAGTAAGATTTTACTAGTTGGAGACCTAGAAAAGGAGAAATTTTGAAACATGAAAGGTAAGGTGTATAGGTATGAATGGTATCTTAAGAAGGAACAAATAATGTTTTTAAGAGGAGGATAGTGTCAAGAAGTCTCAAAACATGCCTGTATTAGCATAAAACTTTGCAAATATGCCTTGGTTGGGCACTTGGTGTTGAATCAAGGCTTGGAACATTTTGAAGGAGTTAAAGAAAGGGTAAACAGACCTTAAATAGGTATCAAAGGTGATTGAAGTGTTTTCAAAAACAAACTATCCAATTTTCTATCTTCTCGGTCCCTCAAAAGCCTATCTAAGGTCAACCTAGGGTTTCCAAATTGTAATTGGAATATATTTTGTTCTAACCCTTCAAAATTGTTAAAAACCTAGACTCTAGTGTAACTTATCAATTTCTTGAAGATTAATGAGGTTTTAGACTAGTAAAATTCTATACTATGCGGGTTTTCAAATTATGTCATTATATTAGACCTAAAGAGGATTAATTGGCAAAAGAGTGAGTTGAGTTAACTGGGTTGAATGGAGATTTGAATCATAAAACTTGGCATGGAGTTTAATAAGGATAATGGTTACTTGAAAATGTCTTTTTTATGATCATAATTTTTTTCTTGTTCATATCTACTAGGTTTACATGTTTTGAGGGCTATTAGAGAAGGAGGCTTGAAGAAGGAAGGTGTAGTTGAGTTGGGAATTTTGACTTGAGGATTGTGTTGTCGAAGTGGATGTATGTAAGAGATACATGAGTAGGTATATGTCCCTATATGCACTATAAAGATGTCTAGATTCATTGAACCATGATTGAGATGTTTAAGCCTTGAAACTATGACAAAGAATAAACAAGCTTAGAGGAAGATTAAAGAGTATAGTTATGAGAGTATATTATGAGATTATGGGGATGATGATAAGAAAGAGATAATGCAGAGGAAGGTAAAGAGTAATAGATCTTGAAATAGAGATTGATAATTATATGCATTAAGGAAGCTATTGAGTTCACTGTGTGTGAGAGGATGATACTTGCACTGAAAAGGATGAGATTGAAAGAAGGGATGATAAGTTTCATGATCAATAAGGAGGTATATAAATAGAGACCAAGATAAAAGTGAATGAATCCTAATATTAGGCCTAGAGGAGCTTGAAAGTGCAGAGTTGAGCATAAGAGGAGAGAGTATAGAGGGATAGTAGGGTGATATGTCTTGTAGAGAGAGAAGAGGACTATGTGGGCAAGAATTTTATGAACCTAGTGAATTTGAAAATGAGCAAGGGTGTTCAAGGGAGAAGTAAAGGACCTATTATCCATGTAGAGAATCAGACTAAGTAGAGAGGAGATTCAAATAAGAGATCAGAGGTAGGTGAATGTCTAATGTAAGTGTATGTTCTATTTACATTAGGTATTTGTTTTTAATTTACATCATAAGACCTTAAACATAATCAATTCAATGCTAAGTCATGGATTATAATAATTGTTATGAATTTTGAGACCACAAGACCATAAATGAGCCTTTCTAATAATCATGCACCTTTAATAGGTGATGAATTTCTCCAAGAACATCAAACTTCTTATTACAAATTTGAATTCAATTTTGGAGGGAAAATATAAACACCCCCCAATTGATCTATTACAAATAACTTTAAGCCATGATAAGCTATTTATTACCAAAAATACACTATATACACCCTAATGGATGATGCTCTTACATCACTAAAACTCCTAATAACTATGATCAAGTACAAATTATAACATTTACATCCTGAAAATTGATCATAAGTCCACTTATGTCATAATTTCAAATTGGTATGTAATTAAATGTAAATGAAACAAGTAAATAGTAAATATCATATGTAAATGTAAAATATACATAATGATAAAGCACCTAACTTAAATAAAAATGTGGATTTTTTTAGCTCTATATGAATTAATAATGATTGTTAACCAATAATATGTATAAATATTAAATGATCAAAATAGAAGGTAATTTCAACATGGGTCAAAGCAATTCAATTGTGCCTCGACTGTCATGAATTACTAGTCTTGGACCTATGCCTAATTCTTCTAAATTAGATAACTCTTTCCCAAATTGAAATTGCACAATCATAATTAGACATCTAAGAGGTACCCTTCAAGGCCCTTTGCCTTCTTCCAATACCAATATCAACCCCTATCAAGACTCTACACCTCCGAAATCCAAACCATGTCACCCTTCTATTGAGAAGCTACATAATATTGGTGAACAACATAGTAAAACATTTATGTAAATTTATATCCTATATCTCCTGCATACATCTAAAGTTCATAGAACAATATTGAATAACTTTATTCAACAGTCCAAGGTACCCAATGACATTGATTCTACACAATTTCAAGCACTTATGGGTCATTTGTCCCCAGGTCAATAGGTTACATTTGATCAAAGAGATATGTCATCCTTTAGTCCCCTGCACAATAATACTTTGTATATCAAATCCATCATTTCCTACCTCAAAGTCAAGCGGGTTCTCATAGATGATAGATTAGGGTTGAACATAACTTCGTTGAAACTGATCAAACATTTGGGATATATAGCAAGAGATATACATATAGATACCATTACAATCAAAACTTGTGATAATGCATAAAGAAAATCTTTATGTACCATTTATCTTCCTATCATTGTTGGGCTTGTCACTCACAACACCCTTTACCATCATTGACTTAGAGTTACCCTATAATCTACTTCTTGGTCATCCTAAGATCCATAAAGTACAACTAGTCCCTTCCACATTACACTAGTGTATCAAATTCCCTCATTAAAGATTTAAGGTCACTATTCTTGGTGATCTACAACTATACCATTATTGAAAGAACCTAGAGGTTGATTATGGGAACTACAATTATTGTCCTAACACCGAATTATTAGGAAAGAAGAATAAATAAATAGTTCATGAGTTTACAAAATCTAATTACATTGACCCTAGTGACCTTGCATCCACTTCTTCTAAATTACCCCCTATAACAATTTCCTCTCTCTATACCATTAAAGAAGCCTACATTACCACATATAGAATCCAAGATGATTTACTATTGGTAAACTACCCAAGTCTCCTAAATCCTATAGAATACCTAAACCTTCTGCAACCCCTAACAGGCCCAACATGATATGGAAAAATAAGACCAATCCTCGTCATAAACAGTCACTTTTGTTCGTAAAATATATGTCACCAAACCAACAGTGACCTACCAGTTCAAAAGGATCTTGGTTGTATGGTGATAGTTTTGTTTCTTGCTTTCAAAGTGCTAAATACCCCATTCCCAATAGAAGTATGGACAATCAGGATTATAAAGGAAAAGGTCTGGGAGTACAAGCATAAGGTATTCTTGAACCCATACCTATGACAAAACATATTAAAATTTGAGGTCTTGGATTCACACTACTTGGGGGTGACCCCATATGTTTTGAGAGTGATACTACTTTATCAATTGATGAAAAGACTCTTAACAATGACACAACATCCCATTATAACACATATAATGAGTTGGTTAATACTAATTTATTTGATACCAATGCCATTGTTAGCAAAGGTTCATGGAGTTTCACCAGAATATGTTAATTATAGGGATAACTTATGTAGTGGAGAGCATAATAAGAGAAATAGAGACAAAAAATCATACAAACCACATTTAACATCTTAAATTAGATGGAACGCAGGTTGAAACATATATTTAATAGAACATGACCATTATTCATAGTACATTAGATTCCAAAATTAATTACTTGACTGTGCATACACCATACATAAAATAAAATATAGGAAAACCATAACAAGGTAATTTTTATTAATCTCTATCAACACATTGAACCAAATTCTATTACATTGAAGTACTATGTATAGTCTTTTACAATATTGATGTCTCTTTACCTTCTAACCTTTTGAGAACCAAAATGAGAGAATCTTTGCATTCTCTAATTATATATTTAGACTTTCAAGGCCCAATAGTACAAAACTACACAAAAGATAAAAGCAAACACTTTACACATGTGTTTATCCTACATACTTCACGGTTTTAGCAAGCTCCATTCTACATCCAACACTTTCCCAAGGTTTGATTGCATAAAAATATTTGAAATCAAGGGTGCATGAATGCAAGGTGGATGATTATAACCATCATACAAATAAGAATGAAATTGATCTAATGAAATACTACATAGTAACAAATGATCGAGTAGACATGGCTAGAATGGCATAGTATGATGTGTGCATTAAGATAACACTAAGTAAAATTGGTGTTTTGTATTTTTTAGAGTTGTCATGCCTTGGCAAATCAAAAATACTATTGAGATTTCTACTTTCACGCATCCATGAGGATAGGTTATGTTTTTTATCCATGATAACATGTTATATTTTTCAAGGTGGTGCTTGAAATTATCTCCAAAACACACAAACAAGTCCACAAGTTTACCTTGCTCACATGAAGACATCAAGTTGGCACTAGTCAACAACTAAGTAGTGGAAAAAGTGGCCAAATTGATGAAATACAAAAAAGGATAATTATACATTCCCTATTGAGAACATTTATAATCAATTAAAAAGGGTGGAGGTGTGCCTAGTCATCTCAAAATTGTGTAGAGCTAGCAAATGAAATAATATCAACAAACCATATATTTACATCACACACTAGATGAGAATTGATTCCAAGTCTAACATTTCAAAATACATTAGTGATGAGATGATTGAGGGAACAAAATAGATACATAAGGTAGTTGATACATTTAGATGGGGCATCATTTTTTCTGGCGATTGATGAATTTGATATTTTCATATGGTTACAATGTAAAAGTGTAGATGCATCCATTATGGGAAAAAATTTCCCATGAAAAGATATCATATCCATTACTCCTTTGGTACCTACAATATAAATTATAAAACAAAAATGGATAGGTGGGTGTAGACACCTAAAATCAAAAAAATTGTGTCAAGTTTACCTATGTTACTAATTTGAGCTAATGTTTTCATTTTCATCCCAAATAATCCCTAATTATCCCCAATTTTGGTTTTTCACCGTGTCTTATCATCAAGTTAATCAATCACATTATGAATCATATCATTTCGTTGTAAGTGTCGCTTTAGATCAATTAAGTTGAATAATTGTTCAAACTTGGACCTTACCAAAACCATCACAAATCTAAGAAAGGATTAATTAGATAAATAATAAAATTAGTTGGATGATCTAATCCCTTCATATTTCCCATTTTCATATTTTCTATAAATCCATTTAATCCTCACATCACCCATCATTTTCAAAGTATGTGGGACAAGCAAGCCTCTTCCAAATCGCAATGGGGGACAGTCTACATTAGGGTCCATGTTTCTTCCAAATCCCAAATGGGGACCAAGTTATAACCAAGCACATAACCCATACTTCCTTCTAGTGATCATGTTTGACCTATCCTCCACCTTCGATTTCAATTCAAGATCAATGGTCCTTAATCATTTAAGAAGTCTATAAATTGATGGATTCACCCTTCATTCCCAACATGACTACCCAAGGCAACGAAGCTCTAGAAAATCCCAAGATCAAACATCAGTCATGCATCAAACATTATTAGATTAATCATTTTTTTAGCAATGGATATGCTATTGGATTTCTCACGTGTCTTGATAATCCTTTTTGTAACTGCATCCGAGCACATCACTCTTTTGGCAAGGAGATCACAAGCAAAGGTATAAAAATTGTGTTTGATTACTTTTTTATTTATTTTCATCTTATTAAGCTTAGGTTAATGGTATGATTTTCAATTGATTTTATTTCTTACCAACCCAAAAACTAACCTTTGTAATCATGTGTTACAATGGGCTTCCAATATGATTTTAGCTTTTGGTAATGAGTGGTGCATTCAAACAACCCTACCAAAAGAATTAAAGGACTATGCAAAGTTTTTCATGACACCACTTCTTTGAAAAAATTTGCTTGGACAAACAAATTGTCAATGAATTATCTACACAATATTATGAAAGTGACATGTAAAGGATACCAAACATGAAAAATAATAAAATTAATGTCATAAAAATTTATAGTGATATCTTAATGCTGAGAGCATTGCTCAAACATCCAAAAATGGCATAGATAAGTGAGGATAATGAGTTGGATGATGAATCAACCATGGTACCCCCAGATGGAAGAAAAAGTGGGTAATTTGTATACAAAAGTTTCTATGAGTTAAAGCCAAAGAAGAAGAAAAATATTGTGTGTCACGATCAATAGGAGTAAGAAAAAGAGAAAGAGCAAGAGGCTGCATAGGGAAACCCCCAAGTTGATACAATAGCAAACAAGCGATAGATGTATATATTACCCACATATCTAAGAAATAAAAGGGGGCATAACAAATCCAACCACACACTAAAACAACATCTGCTAGAGTAGCCATAAAGACGCAAGGTTATAAATTTGCTTCATAAATGGAGCTAAAATTAGAGGATTTAGAGTGCATTGCATTAGAATAAAATGTGGCACTCCCAAATAAATAGTTAGTCATGCTACTAGTTGGACCACTACCAAGGAAGTAAAAAACATCCTCATCCCCATCACCTTCATCTTCACCACCCATGCAACCAACACCACCTTCATCTCCACCATTAAGGCAACTAGTATACCCTTCATATCCATCACCAAGGCAGCTCACTCCATCCCCTCCTATGAAATCCATTCCATTGTGTCTACCTACACCCACATCTTCACAATAATCTTCCAATCCATAAGTAGAGGGGGGAAATATGGAAAATAGCATTCCCACTCCTAGAATAGATGGTCCAAGTGTAGGGCAACTATGAGGAAGGGCTTAGTGAGTAACCTTTTTGATGATGTCAAACATGTATATGGGGAGGGCTCTGATGTTAGGGGTTCTAAAGAAAAAATGATTGTAGAGTTTGACCCCATGGGTGTGGGCACATGCAAACAATAGAAGGATGGAATTGATAACACCAAATAAATGGAGGAAAGAGAACATAACATAAAGATGAAGGGAAGTAATAGGAGAAGTTGATGAGGATGAAGGAAAAATCATGAAACCCATGATGATAAAGAGTGTGAAATCCTATATATTGATTGATGGGATGAAGAACTCAAAATTGATGCATAAATAACTAATAATGATGCACAAGGGTAATTACATGCATAATCTGATGATGAAGGGCATGAGTTGAATGCAAGAGGCTAGGCACAACAAAATATAAATGATGAAAATCTAATAGCATTACTTCCAATACATGTTGGGACTTGATGTTCCTTTTTTGATACCCATCTATATGAACCATTTTTAAAAACACCCTTTGATTCTATGAAAAAATGTGATCTTTATATTATAGATGGGGAGTACACCATAGTGCATGTGGACTCAGCCAAATTATCTAAGGTATAATCTAGGTATGCACTTATGAAGATTATTTTAGAGGTATCACGTCAGAATGTTGTAAACAATGCAATGGTGAAAAGTTGTAGGAAGCAATAAAATATGTAGAGTGCTAACATGTGAAAATAGACCATAAGCTAACCACAATGGAATTAAAAGCCATACATATTTTCTAGTGAATTTTATTTTAGGGTTAAATTTGTAAGGTAAAAAGGATATGGATAAGATCTTTTTTTCTGGTCGACCAACTCTTAAAAAAAAACCAACAAGGAGAATTACATGGAGGAAGAGCCAAGCGGACTAGAGAAAGTACAAATTAAATTTAATCAACAATTAAAAGGTTGTGAGTATTTATTAGAAAAAAATTAAGTTGAAGCCAAAATTTTGAATATGTATACAGGTAATTAATGCATACTTACTTGATGATTATCAAAAGTAGAAGGATCAAGATGTGCAAGTCTACCATAAAAAAGATAATTTCATGAGAAATATAATTCTAAAGGATGTAGAATAATTGGGAGAGTAGATAAAATAAAGGTGTAGAGAATTGGAAAGGGGATTCAAGATCTTACAATGCAAAGTGATGAATGAGGAAAAAAAAATTAGGAGCTATTGGAAATGGTTACAAAAGAAATTAAGTCCCCAATTTTATGGCCATGGAGCTTCTTGAGTAGCCACCAACACTAAAAGGGTTGTCTGAAGAAGTGGCCAATGGAACAATCATGTTTGAAGCTAAACTCTCTATGTGGGGATTTTTAAAGAATAACTTTAATAAGATGGGCCCATGTTTTTTATTATACAAGTGGTTTTGGAAAGTTGTCTAGGGATGAATAATCAAGTTAATGTGGGGTGATGTTGGACTCAAATTTTTGACTAATAATCGAAGTGTGCATTTTGAAAATGGTAAGGCACATGACATGCTTGCATTTTGAAGCAAATGTGTAGAAGGATAAGTCGAGTAGGGTGGACATATGGTGTGTGAGGATGAGATCGTAAACATATACCTAAAGAGATAGGAGCATTCAAAAAAAGTATTGACCGAGTCATGAAGTTTGTGTATGCAAGCACATTGGTTAGCATGAAAAAATGAGCGTCAATATTATGGAGGAGGTTGCAAAGACCATAGAGCAGGAGAGGAGTTACAAGCCAAGCTAGGAGAGCAAGTCCACTATAGAATAACATTAATACATAATAGTGTGGAGTGACTCTAGGGTGTTGTTGCATAAATTGAGTCAATATAGAAATTGACATCTAATGTAAAGGAATTACGATTGCTATTTATATAAAGTAGTTGTGTACCATATGTGGTGTCTATTAATGTATTTTAACTACAATGTGTTTCTCAAATACTATAAGAGCCTACCTTAACCTCTTGTAAAGATATGGTTGATAGAGTTGTTATTGTTATATTGTTGGATTAGAAAACTAGTGTTAGCAAATTATATGAACTCATGTTCTTTGTTATGAGCTTAAAGAGAAGAAAAATAAGCTTTGTCAAGTGATTGTCTACTCTTGTTGTATTCTGTTATGTGGAAATTTTTAGTAATTTATAAATTATATATGAATATCTTTCTATGTATGGTAATCAACATGTATAAGTCTATAGTTGAATTATGTTCTACAAATGTGTTAGGAATAGACTAAATATTGGATTGCACTCTCATTATATTGAGGAACATAGTAATAATTGAATGACCTCACATATAAACTAACCCAACTAAGGCTTAATAATCTCTTTGCACCTTGGGTGAACATGTTATTCATTAGTGTGATAATTTGATGTGGTGAGTTTCTTATTATTTGGTTACATGAGTGGTTCAAAAATTAGGATGTACATGAAAACTACCCAATAATGATAATATTTTGATTCATTAGTTTTAAATTTCATTTTATTGTTATGGACTTTCTTTGTAAATATACATTTTGTATTGAAGGTATAATTTTTTAAATTTATTAAATACATTCCTTTAAAAATATTATATCAATAAAAAATAGTTATCGTGTCATTGAAATTTTGATCATCATCATCTTTACCATTAATGTCATTGTTTGTAAATGATAAAACAAATAACAATCATATTTATTATGTAATTAATAAATTTTATATATATATATATATATATATATATATATATATATATATATATATATATATAATGTTTCCAATGCATAATGCAACAGAAAACAATTTATATATTTTTTTTTCATTTTTTTCAATTTTGATGTAATTGTGTCGCCCATATCACTAACACATGAAAACCTAATGTGTGTTTTATAATTTAAATCTTAATACAAGATCTGAAACAAGAAATCATTGCCCAACATATTTTTAAAAAAATGAGAAAACACAATTCAAATTATTTGACCTCGAACACTGAAATTCAATACCCTGACACAAACATGTCTATTGCAGAGTGTCACCTTTAATTTTTAGAAACTTTACATTGAAAACCACTACCAATCCCCTTGATGCAATTTGTGGTGTTACGTCAATTTTAATAATGCAAATTGGGTCATAAAAAAGTCTCTATCATTTTTATTTTTATTTTAGTATTTTTTTATCACAAAGTATTGTAAATTCATGAAAATCTACTTATGACTGGGGACAATGTTTAGGTGTCAAAAATTATTTATTTTCATGGCCCCTATTTTATTCACAACACTTTAGTGATTTTTCCCCATTGGACCTAGGACTTTCAAGTCTCAGAACAAGCTAAACTCAAAATTCAAGTGTAGGTATAATTTCCAGGTTTACCTCTTCTGTTGTGGAATTTCGTTGACCAGCTTATCAATCCTTTAAGCCACTTTATCTTCCATGAGAAACAAAATTTATATGCATCACATCCTTAGAAAAGGGTCTGTGTGTAAATAGACCTTGTCAAAGACCTCAAAGATCCATTTAGATTCAAGTACGTAATAATTTGTTCACATAGTGTGTGCTTTATATTAACTTCCAGAACACTTGTTTCTAGTGCCAGGTTTTGGACCACATGATTATAAAATGCCATTGAATGGTATCTAATTCATTTTTTCCTCATGAAAAAAGTGGGTTTGATTCAAAACCCCAAAATTCTAATGGGTGGACAACGGTCTCTAATAAAAATAATAATGCAGTATGTGGTAATGCTAGACGCCAGCTAGCCATGTATCAGCTTATAAGATGGACAAGTTTCTCATCCTCTACTAGTAAAGTGCCTACACCCATGCAAGTTAAACCCCTACCTCTTATTTCTCATTCTCCTCGTGTAATCACCCATTTTGTGTCTTCCCTATCTCTTGCTCCTATGATTCCTTCATCACAACCCCCTTTAGGGGTGAATGATTCAAATCCAGAGCTTGGGTTATGACTGTCAATCATAAGGCTATTCTAAAACACTCGTGTAGTCCATCACCCTATGCAAAGGAGTATTATGTGCCAAACAAAAGGCAACCCTTCAAGTTTGGAGACTATGTCTTTCTCGACTCAAGTTTCAATTGGTTTGTAACCCTCTCAGGTCTTATAGAGGGCAATGATATAAACCTTGATGGTTCTTAATGATAGTTTATTATTACAATGTTAGAGGACTCATTGATCTGACATGTAAGTATATAGTCAAGAATAGTTGTCGTCATTTTTACGAAATGAAAAAAAATTGCATGCAACAAGTCAATTTTTTTAATTTTTTGCTTCATTTTGTTTCTTGCACAATCTAGCCTAAGGCACTTTGTTAGGCCATGTGTCACAAGCCTGGCCATGGGGTGGTTTCACCCTTTTGGCTCCTGAGTTATCTCAAAATATTATTTCTTGGGGTTTAAACCCCACCCATCGAATATTATAGATTATTTTTGATGTTGGCAATCACATCATTAGCTTGGTTAACTTATATGCCTATAATGGTGTTATGGAATGCTCCTTTCTCTAGATATGGTTGGCAGAATCTATTTCAGACATGCATTGGATCCTCTATGGTGACTTCAATATGATTAAGTCTGTTGAAGACAAATAAGGATGTCTCCCCATGAGATGGTGTGCTATAGAGTAGGAGACATGGTTTTACATGCGTAATAAACTTGGGGTTTTTGATCCAAATCATTGCAGGCAAGAAGAGTCTAATTATCCTTAGTTCACCTGGTCTAATTTTTATCAAGGAGAAGATCGAGTTCTTAAATGTCTTTATGATGACTTGCTGGCAGAACAAGACCTTTTATTCTTTACTCATGTTTATGAGTGATCAGTTTCTATGATCCTAGACACATTCTTGTCTGACCATCATCCTATTTGCTTCAGTATTTAGTGGACTACCCCCCAACCTAAACCTCATAATTCTCATTTTTTACCTCAATACTACCCATTTCAAGCATGAGTGGACTATAAGGCATATCATTAGAATTTGAAACTTGGATCCCAAACCCACAGGGGACATAGTATGGATTGAGTGGTGGGTAGATGCAATCACCTGTACCACCTCTTTTTTCTAGATTTATGGAAAACAAGTTGCTCTCTTTAGGCAGTGTATTCATAATGACACAAACCATGTATTCCTTAGGGTTTCATAGGAATTGGAAATTGCACTTTTAAATTCTCATCTATAGACTCAAGTCACCATGTAAAGGCATAAGCTCTAGTTTGCTAAGGCTTACAAGGCCAGATGAGCACAACTTAGAGCTCAGATGCATTGGTTAAAAGTTGGAGACAAAGTGACCAAAGAGTTTTTTCCCTCCTCCATTCAAGACAAGCTATAGATAAAATTAAAGACATTAGATGTGCCTCTGAAAGGTTTACCAAATTACCTGACATCTTCCAAGATTTTGTGCATCACTGTCATGGAGTGTTTATTGTGCATCTTTCTACCCCTACTCGGGAAGTTTCTCTCTCCCAATGCCTTGATGTGGTCCCCTTTAATATTTTGAAAGCTCAGTGAATTGCCTATGATAAACCACTCAACCTCAGTGACCTTAAGTAAGTGGTCATGTAGATGGCCTTTGACAAGGCCCCAATAGTTGACGAGTTTCCATGTGAATTATATCAAACCCTCTAGGATATAGTTGGACTTGATCTTCATAGAGTCTACTCTGAATTTGTTTTGTCCAACACTTTAGGCCATCTCACTAATAAAGGTAACATAAAATTCATTTCTAAGGCCGGTGATCCTAAGTTAATTACAAACTAGAAGCCCATCACCTTGCTTAATGTTTCTTAAAAAATCATAGATAAAGCTTTAGCCCTCTAAATCAAACATTTACTCCCTTTAATTATGAGAAGTGAATATATAGGATTTATTCAACTTAGATACATTTTAGATAATGTTATTGTTGTCTAGGAAGGTATGGAATGGTCCAGGATTTCTAACTAGAAGGCATTATTCATAAAGATTGATTTTGAGAAAACTTATAATCGTATTGAATAACCTTTTATCATAGATATGCTTTAGGCTCTCAGGTTTGGCCCCAGATTTGTTCACACTATTAATATGTTGTTTCATGATTCTATGGCATGTATTACTATAAATGGATCTCAATCACAATACTTCGAGCTTCATAGATCTATCAGAAAAGGATGTTCCTTCGTGCCTTCCCTTTGTGTTATTGTTGCTAAAGGCTATAGCTATCTATTGGACATATTTTCTTCCAAGGGTTTGGTGAAGGGTATTTCTCTCCCTAATTATAACTATCAGTTGATTAATGGATACTTTGCTAATGACTTCTCACTCTACAGGAAGATGAGGACTTTGTTAAGTATGATATGAAATGTCTTGACATTTTCTATCTTGCCTCTGGTTCTTCCATTCAATGGCATAAGACTCAATGTTATCACCAATCCCTTTCACCCAAACCTCCTTGGTTGGATGGATATAACTAGAAATGGATCTTTCCTAGGGTCCAATTTAAATTCATAGGCATTCCATTTGTTCTCAGAGCTTCTACTACAGAGTTGTGGTCCTATGTGGTTCAAAGATTTGAGAAAAAAATATTTTTGGATCACCAAACCATTGACTTTGGCTAGGAAATTCCAAATCTGCTCTAGGGTACTCGTTGCTACTCATGTTTAATACTCAACTTGTTGGGCTCCTTCGAATGCCTCTTATGTGAAAATGGTAAATCTCTTAAGAGATTTTCTCTGGGCCAACTCTGAAGGACACCACAGTTTTCATTGAGTTTCTTGGGCTATCTATTGTCGCCCTAAAGAAGTTGGTGGGCTTATGCTCATTGATATCAAGCTTCAAAGGCTCACTCTCGATGTTAAATGGATCATCAGAAACCTAGAAGGGTATGAGGCCGAAAATATCTTATTGAGGCATTACATCTCTCAGGGTTGCTCAATGGGTAGAAAGACCTAGCAAGGGATTAGTTTGCATAGTGTTCTCATCATTCCTGTGTCAGTTAAGATAGGGGACACTTTTGTCATGCAAAGCATCTAGAAGGCTTGGGAAAAACTCAAACCCCACCTTATCTGGGTGGGGTAAGGGTTTAAAAATGGTCTTTCTCTTAATTCCCAATCCTTATGGTGGTTTCCAACGTTGAATTTTCACAACATCCCTTTTGTCATGGTCACTTGGGTCAAAAGCTTGAGACTGTCTAAAAAAGGTATTCACATGATTGGGAACCTCTTTTGTAAGTTCATTCAGGGCTGGATTCCCTGGAACATGATAAAGTTTAAGTTCAATCTTAATAAGAAAGATACAAAATCCATTTTTGAATTGCAAAGCTCCATACTTGAAGAGTACTTACATAAATTTGAAGTTTCCTATTTTATGCCTTGGTGGAAGGACTGGTCCTGACCTATGGCTATGTGTTTCTGTCGCTACTCCCCTAAGCTAGGGTATAATCTTTTGCCCCTTAGCATATTGAATTGAAGCCCTCAATCATTGGTGGTCCCTCAATTCTCTCCATCATGTTTGGATTTGGAGGTTTGATACTATTTGGATGGCTTGTATTGAGCCTTAAAAAGCCCATTTTCTTTGGTGTATTCTCTACAAAGGTTTGCCTATGGGGAACTAATTTAAACACATGGGGGTTTTGAACCTTATTTGCCCAACCTGTCACCACCTATAAACCCTTAAACATCTCTTTTGGTTTTTCCCTCCCGCCCAGTCTTCCTAAAGATAGATTCATACCATTTTCGGACCCCTTAGGCCTAAAAAATTCACTTGGAAGATGGTTCTCCTAGGGGACTCCAACCTGCTTTCTACAAGATATAACAAATTCTGATAGATTATTCATACTAATATTCTTTTTTGGATTTGGAAATTTAGAAATAAGTTGGTTTTAATAATGAAATATAGAAAAAAGCTTTTATGTAACTAATAAAGGTTATGTGATTGCTAATGTTACTCTTTAGATTCATATTCAAACTGATAAGGTCCGGTTTGAGCTCCACCATTTTCAGATCCTCCTAGACCATTAGGGGATTACTCCTTGTGCGGTGAGTTATAAGCCTCATAATCCCCCTCCTCACCATTCTCCCCCTCAAGGTCAAGGTTTTGGAGCACCTCTCCTTAATTTTGTTATCCATCTCCTCCTTGAAGATTTGGAAGGGGCAACAAAAATAGTTGTGGCAGGTGGAGGAGGGATCGTAGGCGCCCTCCATAAGATAAGTCCCTGTGATTGAATTTGACATTTCTCCTCCCAAACAGGGTTTCAGCAACAAAATTATAATCAGGAGGTGGAGGATCATGAGGGTTCCCCCTACCCCTTATATCGGGGGATCTATTTTTTATGTTTTCCAAAAATTCAATTGGAAACTTTGTAGGTTAAGTTTTTCCAAATCTTGTAATTCAATGTACCTTTATAACTTAGGATGCTATTAAACCCAAAAGACCGAAAAAATATCTTTGATAATTAATAAAAATATCTGAGACGATTATGCTCAAATCCTTTCAATGTTTATCCAAATCTTACAAACTTTTAGCCTTAAAGCATTACAAATCCAAAGATATTCTTTGAATTTGAGTCTCTCACGCCTCTTGTTGTACGCGTCTAAGCGATGAAAAGAATATATGATTTGACACGCGTTTCATGGAACACAGCCTACAAATTTAGCAAAGCAAGGAGAAGCTCCATAGCAATTTGTAATTTAGCATTGCCTGCAAATTTACAGAATAGAAAAAATGCAGTGGGCGATAAGGAAAACCCTTAGCTCGACCAAAAGAAAATCTGAAAATCGACAAAACACATCAGAGCATGAACTTCCAAAAGGTCTTATGGAAGTCCAAGGGGATTATGAAGTTCTTGTTAGAATTCCAAGAGCGGTAGTCCATTTGGTGGATGGATCTGAAGAAAATGTTGAGTTGGGTAGTGGTGAATTTACCCTAATCAAGCTCCTTCAGGGAAATACAGGCTTGGCTATCTTAGCCAAAGTTGGAGACGATCTAAGTTGGCCAATGACTAAGGATGAACCCACTGTTAAAGTGGACAGCTGCCACTATCTGTTTTCAGTTAGGCCGCCAAATGTGGTGGAGGAGATAGCAGACTCTGCCAAATGTGGTTCTGAAATGTTGAACTATGGAGTCACTTTTGAAGGAAGAGAAGGGCTGGACATGCTTGACAAATGCCTTGAACACCATGCTAGTTTTTCATCCCCCAAAGATGGTGACTCTGCTAAAGATGGTGGAAAACCGGCTAGTGAAGCAGCTTACTGGGCTGATTTGGCTCCTAAAGTAGATGATTATAATTCTATGTTGGCTAAGGCTATAGCGTCTGGGACAGGGCAGATTATTAAGGGATTGTTTCATTGTAGTAATGGGTATTCTTCACAGGTGCAGAAGGGTGGGGAATTTGTCAGAAGACAGACAAAGGCCAAGAACAAGCCTTCTGAAGTTGGGGTCAAGAAGGGTTCAGAGATCAATTCCGCCACAAAGACAAACATCAAAAGGTATAAAAACTTTAATTATGTTTTTTCTTTTTTTTGATGGTTTTTTCTGACTGAAGGATAAATATTTTGTTTTCTTTGGAATTTTTTTTTACAAAGCACACTGTAATAATTGTTTTCATTTATTACCATCCAAAAAAAATTTATAATAAATTAAGATTATTAATATATATTTAAAATATATATATTGAAATTCATAGATATATTATATTATTTACCAATAAATAACTAAATTTATATAAATAGTTACAACAAAAAGATATTGATTGATATTCATACTAATAAAATATAAAATATTTACAAACTTTTTAGAGTGCATTCTCTATGCTAATAAAAAAAAAAAATCATAAAAACATTTTCTTTATTTATATGTATATATTTTAAGATATAATTTATTATCAAATATGTTTTAGTTTGATTTATGAAAATGATGGTTTGTTATACCATTTATTAAAATACAAATCTTATACAAAAATTACTATTTTAATATAAACATACTACTTTAATATAAAAATACCGTTTACATGAATTGGATAGATTTGTGGGTTGTGATTTAATAGTTGAGATAGGGTGGTGCCATCTAAATAACCTAAATTTAATTTTGGTTAGCTTTAATAAAGAGGTCCCATGCTGGGGCTATTGTTCTGTAATTTTGAGCCAGAGGTGAGAAGTAATAGGGGGTTAAAGATTAGCATGACTATTTCTATTTTTTTTGGTCAACTGGATGTTTGTATCATATCCAATCAAATTTATTTTTTGTTTTCAAATAACTTTTTTTAATCTTTTTTTTTTTTGATAAAATATTCAATTTTTTTAACAGCATATAATATACAAAATTGCAACACCCTCTTGATTATTGATTCTCCCAACCTAATTAGAATTCTATATGTTTTAATATCAGAAATTTTAAACTTCTAGGAAGAACCCATCTCATTAACTTATTTCTTAGTGTAATTGAAACTGATATAGAGATTTTGCTGAGGATGACTCCTTGAGGACTTTTCAAAATATGTCATTCATTTAACTATAATTTAAATTAATTTTAATTGTCCTTCTTACTTTTATTTTTTTTATCATTCATATCTAACTCTTAAAAAAAATTATTCCTGATAATAATAAACTTTATATATACTGAGCTATAACATTCTAATATAATATATTTCTGTATATCTTATTTATATATATGATATCACAATTAATATCTGAGTTGAGATCTTTTTTTCCAATAGTTCCAGTAAGTTCTATGAAACTGGATGAAACATTGACCTAAAATTATTTATGAAACTGATCTAAAAAGATTCATAACAATTTTTATAAGGTATAGTTCTTTTTCTATTTTTCATAATATTGTGCACATTTAATTTTATGTGATTTAATTGTTTATTTAAAATATCATATCAGAAATGTGATACACTTAACCTGTATATGTTGAAATTATTTATACAACTCAATAATCCTCCTATCTATAATAACATATAATTGTCTTAAACAGGGTTAAGATGTTGTCAAGGATGAGTGAGAAAATGAGTGAGAATGTGCTCAAGGGAGTCATCACAGTAAGTGGGGCTGTTACAGGTCCTATTCTCACGTCCAAGCCTGGCAAAAAATTCTTCGCCATGCTACCAGGAGAAGTCCTGCTTGCTTCACTAGACGCTATAAGTAAGTTAAAATCTCCCCTAAAACATTAACATAATTATTAAGTTTCCCTTTATATATTTATCATGTTGTACCAAGGATTAATATGATTTTGTAAATGGCAGACCAGGTTATGGATGCTGTAGAAGTAGCCGGTAAGGATGTTTTGTCAACTACTTCTGATGTGACCACTTCAATAATTGGACACAGGTGAAAGCACAAAAATAATTACAGTTGTTTCCTTTATAAAACCATTACACAGTTGTTAATATATGTTTTTTATTTTTATGTGTTGATATATTTTGTTGAATTTTTATTTTTTATGAGGTTTTAATTAGTATATTGAAAAAAAATTATGATGATTTTTATGAAAGTATTATAAGATAACCCAACTCTCTTATCTTGTTATTATCACTCAAAAAAGAAAAGGAAAAAAAAATGACATTAAAATAATGTTTATTTATCAAAGTCATCTTGAAACAACTTTAAACAAAATCCTACAAAAATTAATAATTATAAAAACCTCTAATTAATTAACAATTTTTTTGTTATTTGTTTTTACATCCAATCCAGGTATGGAGAGGATGCAAGGGAGATGAACCAAGACGTCTTTGAAGTTGCAGGGAATGCCTTTGGGACTGCAATAAACGTAATCAAGCTGAGGAAGGCCATCAACCCTGTAAAAAATGGCAATGTGTCAGCCTCTGTTATTAAGAAGAAATCATTCAAAGAAGTAAACAAGGATCTCAAATGAAAAAGATTGAAATGTTTCTCAGAAATCAAATTTAAATTTTATTAGTGTACTATTGGGTTAGCATGTAGCTATATATAAAGCTCCAAATTATTTTCTACAGAACAATGGAAGATGATTCATTATTAGTGTATTTAAAACACACAGAAAAGACATTTTTGAGTAATTTTTGTAATAGAATTTTCCTCATATTCAATCACATTTGAGTGTAGGTTTCTCTAAAAACATGATGTTGTATGAATCTAACATTAGATTCTTTTATTTTCCATGTGCAATAGCAGTGCAATTTTTGATGGGTGTGAACAAGACTCTTGCCACACCAGTGTTGAAGTCTATAAAACTTTACAGTTCAGTTTACTTAGGATAGTATTATAAATTAGCAAATTAAAAAAATGTGGCGTATATAAGCCAACCAATTTGAATGTAATCAGGACAATAGATTTCATTTGTGATGTTATTTGGTTTCTCAAAATTTTCAAGTTGAAGTTTTAAGCTTTTCAGGTTGTGGAGGTGTTTTATATCAATTAATATGTTTTGTTTTTTTTGATTCGGAGTTCAATATTTTTGGGTTCTGTTTTTTAGTTTTGAGATTTCAAGGTTTTAGGTTTTCAGGGTTTTTATGTTTTGGATTTTCATGTACCTTATTTTAAGACTTTTTATAAATTTTTTTTTTGTATTTTCAAGATTTTTAAGTTAAAGTTTTCAAGTTTCATTGGGTTTTGGATTTTAGGTTTAGAGTCTGTGAGAAATTTTATATTAATCTATTTTTTTTTGTGTTTTCCTATTACAAAAAATTTAGGTTTAAATTTAAAGTTTTTCCAATTACCTAAGTTTGAATTTCAATCTCTGCAATTTGGAATGTTATTGCTACTTTCACCTAAACCTAAAATGAATGTACAATATCTTTGATAATTATGTTCAAATCTTTTCAACCTTAATTCTTATCTTAAGAACTTATTACCTTGATGTAACCACCTAAACCCAAAATGAATGCACAATATCTTTGATAATTATGCTCAAATCCTTTCAATCTTGATACTTATCTTACGAACTTGTTACTTTGATATAACAAAAGTTAATAGATATTCTTTAGAACTTATTACTTTGATATAACAAAAGTTATCAAAAGTTCATAGATATTCTTTAGGGGTTTCATAGAAGGGGTTTTTACTCCTATTATTTAATGAGTAGGTGGTCCTATGAAAAATGAAAAACATAGAAATAAGGAATTTTAGAATTTTCAATTCAACCCTCAAATGTGAAGGAAAAGATAGAAAACTCTGCCAAACGTGATTCTGAAATGTTAAACTATGGAGTCACTTTTGAAGGAGAAGAGTTAGGCATGCTTGACAAATGTCTTGAGCACCATGCTAGTTTTTCATTCCCCAAAGATGGTGATTCAGCTAAAGCTGGTGGGCTGATTTGGCTCCTAAAGTAGATGAGTATAATTCTACGTTGGCTAAGGCTATTTTAATATAAACATACCCATAACATGATTAAGATGGATTTGTGGGTTGTTGTTTAATGGTCGAGATAGGGTTCTTTGCGACCCAAATTGCTTAAATTTGATTTTGGTTGGGCTTAAGAGTTCCATGTGTTTTAGTGCAAGAGTAACCTTATGTATTTAGGAAGAGCCTATCATATTCATATATATATATATATATATATAATATAAAGGAGTGGAAGGAGTTGGTAGAGGAGATAGAATGAATTTTTTAGGTTTCGGCATAGCAGATCATGGAGGAGCTCATGAAGAAGAATCCAATGATGAAGGAGATGGAGATCTTGAAATTAGGGTAGAAAGTTCACATTGAGTTGTAAAGGTAAACGATGATAAAATTTATGCTAAGATTCAGATCAGGAAGCGAGGATGTAGGCGTTGGGAAGCAATAAAGGCGGCCCAACTCTAAGCTTAGGGGATGGCCCTATTTCTAAACCCCCCACTTATGTGCCTAATGATTTTATTGCTTCCTTGGATAAATCATTACCCATAGCTAGATTTATTTCATTTATTTCCAGATCTAGGGTTTGTCTTGGTGTTGAGAAAGTTGTGAGTTTGACTAAGGATAAGAATGAATCAGTGGAAGAGGAAGTTGAAGGCGGTGGTGGAAGGATTTTGCAAGACCTATTGGAGGTTTTGGATATCAAAATTGATGGAAGAGATGCTTTATGGGAGGTTGATTCTCCCAGAAAATCTTATTGCTCTAGTCAAGGGGCATGGCAGTTGAAGAAGGGAGGTGGTTCGGGAACATTGTCAAAATGGAGGATTTTAGGTTTGATTGTGTCCGTTGGCACCCTTCTATACCCCTTTCCTTATTGATTGATGTGGCTCTACCCTTTTTTGAAAATTGCAAGTGAAAGCTAGTTCCTACTATCCTTCTGACTAGATCCTCCTTATTTTAGTTTTGGCTTTTAATCGGATCACCTTGGGGCACGATTGGCACTAAAAGTAGTAGGGATTGATTTGGTGAGATATTTGGGGTTTTCTTTATAATTAGATTGGGTCTCCTACTTTGTTAGGGCCTATGTGCGGACTTGGAAGATTGTTGTTATGGAAGAGGGCGCTAATGTGAGACAGAGTTTGATCATTAAGGAGAAGCTTCTCAAAAAATCACCAATTGGTGGAAAGGGTTGAGTGGAAGAGCACCCTTTGCCCCTATCAAGTTTTCTAACACAAGCTTTGGGGGACAATGTGTCCCTGGGACAAGGCATATAGGTTTCCTTAAATATTTAATTAGTAATTTAGATCGTAGGTGTTTATTTGTGGGTAATGGGAGACTTCTAAATGTCTGCAAACTCTGATAAGTTAGGTTGAAACTCGTGAACAATCGATGTGGAAGATGTCAAGCTTTCAATGAAATGTGAGTCTTTTTTGCATATTTATGTAGGACCTCTAGATCAGGGGTGTGGTAAAAGTCAAGAACTGGTGCTAAGAAGCCCATTCTTTTTTGGTTTCAGCGATGTTGGTTTCGATGGTTCTAATTTGTATAGGCTTTGATTATTTTCTTTATGGGAGTTTGTCTAATTTTGCTTATTGGCTTGAAGGCCTTTAATTGGTAAATAATGGCTAGGTATGCCCTTGCTTTTTATTTCTAGAGGTTGAGTTCTTTTGGCATTGCCTCTTGATAAGTAGTATGTTCTCTTTTTTTCTGACAACTCACCTTATTTAGTTATCTTATCATAGATTATGTCAGATAGAAAATGGACTTTTATAATCTTTTATTTATAGTAAATGGATGAAGGACCCCACAACCCTCAATTACTTAAAAAAAATATATAATTATTACTTAATGTGAAATACTAACATCAATATTTTATTGATGATGACTCCTTTAAATCATATATCAATTTAATCTAAAGAACTTCTCAAAATATATTATTCATTTAATTTTAATTTTAATTATTTTTAATTACTCTTTTCATTATTATCCTTTTTATCATTCATATTTTTTTAACTCTTAAAAGAAAACAATAATAAACTCTATATGTTCTGAGATAATAAACTTTATATACACTAACAATCATAAGCATAGTCAAGTTGAAGGAGGCCATTAACCCTGGAAAAATGGCAATCAATCAGCCTCTGCTATTAAGAATTCATTTAAAGAAGAAGACAAGGACCTCAAATGAAAAAGATTGAAATGGATCTAAAAATTCTTCAATTTTTTCATTTTGTTATTATGACTATTGGGTTAGCATGTAGTTATAAACCTCTACTTTAAGTAAACTTGGGTTAGCATGTAGTTATAAACCTCCACTTTAAATTAAGTTTACGATGGTATTATAAAATTAAGTTAAGATGTTAATTTATATTTATTTTTTAATTATTATTATTTTATTTGATTAATTTTTTTAATTAAAATTGTAAATTGGTTTAAAATATATTTAAGGTTTAGATTTCCAAATGATTATAAAAAAAATTGTTAATAAGTTTTGAATACATTATACATGTGCATAATTAATCTTATGATTATTATATCTGTAAGTAAAGTTTCATACGTCTAATTAGATTTAAACATGTATAGACTTAGAAACACTTTTAACAACATTGACATTTTTTTTTTTTTTTTTTTTTAGTGAAATCTTGTTTTTTACATAGATTAGGTGTACAAAATGCTTTTTTACTTAGTGCCAAACACTGAGGAGTATCTATTTCACCAAATTCGTTTGGGGTACAATCTCGACCTCATTCTTTTTTTTATCCCCTGAAATTTATATCTTAATAGATAACTAAGTAGCACTTTTTATACTATTAAATTACAACCTAATTAAAATCGACATTATTATTAATCTATTAATAAATTAAATAAAAAAACTATAATATATAAAAACCAAAAATAAAACAAATAATCAAAACAATACAATAATTCATTTGTAATGTTATTTCACCAATCAATATTTTTCAAATATATACCTTAAAAAGAATAGCAATTAAGTCCATTCTTTCCGTATCCGTTGTATTTAGAGTTAACTCCATAATAAATATAAAAAGAATGTTTTTTATCAAAATTTTCTTTGACTTTATTTCATCTTGTATACCTTAAGAATTCATATTGTTAGGTTTCGCTAAATGTATTTTTTTCCAATTTAATTCCTCATTCATAACGGGAGGAGACCAACACTATAGAACCCAACTGGTCTCCCTTTTTTTTCAAAACTTTTTCTTTTTCCTCTTATTCCTTGTTTTTTATTTATAAAATGTCCACCCATAAATAAATAAACAATTTGCAAAATGTTTTCATAAAAAACAATGGAGTGTTTTGAAAGATTTGAGGTTTGTTTTGGTTTAAAATTTAAGGGGAATAATAATGTTGTGGGACGTTTTTTTTTGGAAAAACATTTTTAGAGAGATATTATATTTGGACAAGACCGAAGGAGGTAGGGGTATCTTTTTCGATAAAAACATTCAAAATTTATACCTACTCTATTCTTTTCGACATATTCAGAGAGCACGTCTATCCAAAAGATAAGTTGTCATCGGGCAGTGCATGTAGTAGCCATAAAACCAATAAAACTGAAATCTTTTGGCTAATACAAAACCGAGGTCAAAAGATAACATACATGATTCCATTCAAGACTAGAATTAGAAGCACACTTTAGTATTCCAAGGAGTCATGGAGAGGAAGCCCTTGACTAATTCAGGAAAGCTAAACCCAAAAATATGCTTTTGAGGAAGGAAAAAAGCCTCAAAAAGAGTTTAACAATCAGTTTTGTCACTGTCCAGAGCTAAAATACGCAAGATATCATTCCTTAGCTTAACCAGCGACCATAGAGGAGGAGGGCCAAAACCTTTCTCCTTCGATTGGTCAAGAGCCGAATTGGCAAGAGCATCCGCAACTTTATTAAAACCCCTAGGAATGTGTAAATAAAAAAACACATCAATTTTTTTTTGAAGCCATTGAATTTTGTTGAGAATTTTACAAATTCTCCAATCCTTGGAAATATTAGTGCTAAGATCTGAGAACAACGTAATCCAAAACTTATAATCAGCAAAAAGCTGAATTTTCTTCCATTCCACCTTCCAGGTGTTCTGAAGACCTACCACAATAGTTTGTCCTTCAACTAAATTGTTGGTGGTAATCCCAATTCTTGCAAAAAAAAGAAAGCAATAAAATTATCCAACTCCCTACCAATACTTCTAATACTTGCATACCTAGGATTTCCCCTTGATGTACCATCCATAAAAACTCTATTAATCCTCGGATGAGAATCAAGGAAAGACCCTTGGCTCTAGAATCTCTCTGGAGTTGGGGGAGATAGAACAATGTGTAGAGTCTGAATAATAAGCATCCAACATTGAGAAGGAGCTGAAGTAAGTTTCACCAAGAGCAAAACTGATTCTTTAATATTAGCAAGAGAGTGTTGTAAGACCTAAACACCATCTGTAACCCTTTGCATTTCGCTCCTTACACAAATTCCATAAAATGAAAGAAAACCTGACCCAAAGAATTCGATTAGAGAAGACATCAACCTAAAAAATTCAGCTCCAATCCTGAAGAGGTTGAATTAGGTACAAAAAAGGATTCCATGGGATCCCAAAAGATGTGTGAGATGATGTCATTGCTTGGTAATAAAAAGACAAGAAAATAAGAGATGAGAAAAAATTTCCTCGTTATCTTTACAAAGCACAGATCTAAAGGGGCCATTAAAGCCCATTTGCATAAGTTGATCTCCCATAAACGTCCTGCCATGTAGAAGAAGCCAAAGGAAATCTCTAACTTTAAGCCATAAATTATGATGCTATGTGTTAGGTGACCCCTTATCCAACGGAAGCACAATTGATTACTTTCTTATAAGCAATTAAACACGGAATTATACCAGAATGATAAAGTAACTAGAAACTTGAGACAGCAAAGAATTTGAGAGACAATACACACTCTTGTATTAGATATTACTAGAAGAAAATACAATAAGGAAAATGCCACTTCTTCCTCTACCTCAAAGGCTTGCCACACCTCAAGACCTTCTTCCCTCTCTCTCTTGCTCAACACAAAACCAACTCTACAACCTGAGTTGTTATCCCTCCTTAAATGCTTCAGCTGATCTCCTTGACCTTACATCTGTAGATCTCCTTGACCTTGCTTGCTTCAATGCTTTTACTTGCCTTCTTGATGATTACAATACAAGCCTCATGGGTCTTTAAATAGAATCCCATGGTTACAAAAATAGAAATCTAACTACAATAATTAGACACGCAGCTCGTGACTATAATTAGTCATTTGACATGCAAACACTCGCTTCACTTCACTGACTGTTCGTCAACAGCAGTTTTGGAACACACAGGCGACCGACGCTGGTCCTTGCTTGTCTGGTGCTGCCGACGTCGACCGACTAGCTACCGACGCCGGTTGCCTTCTGCACTGGTAATGACCGACGTCGGTCATGCTGCCGACGCCGGTACTTTTGAAACTCAGCAACCTCTTCTTCGTGTCTGCAAACAGTTAAAGCTTTTAGCTCCACACCCTAACAATCTACCACTTGGAGATAAACAGTTGCTACTGTACCTATACCTGTACACCATCTATTTTGTTCCTTTGGCTCTGTATCCCTCTTCAAAGTCACTCTTGAAGACCAACCACCACAAAACCTGTGATGCCATACCTGTCACTTGTGTCACAAGAATTTTGCTGCTCCCAAATTCTTCATGACATACTTCTGAACCAACTCTACCCTTAGCTCAGAAAACTCCCTGTATATGAAACCCTGCAACAAGTAACACAATACAGTAACAGGATAATGTAGCTAATATTATCCAACTTGGTAAAGATAAATACAATGGTCAAACCTCCATTGTCTGCAGCCTAATCAAGACCATATACCATAGCCTTCTGTCTCACGTGTCCATCCACTCTCTTCTCTAATATGGGAATACATCCCTCTATCCAGTGCTTCCTTCCAGCTGACAACTCTACCAACAAATACCTGTTTGGTTCTTTTCCAAGGACTCACACTCCTCATCCATGCCAAGCTCCCACTGTTTCTGGATTCTACCTGCATTGCTTCTTCCAACTTCCTAGTTCTTGACTGTCAGTAAGCAATATAAAGAAGGTGAACAATGAATATGAGGTTCACTTACCATTTTTGACCTCCATATGGGTGTTTGAGACTCCTTGACAGCTAACTGTCCACCCATCATTCGTTCCAGTGACCGATCTCGGCCATCTCCCAGTGTGCTCCCGACTGATGTCGGTTCCCTGCACTGACCTTGATTGCCGACGTCATTTCCCTGGCTGACGCCGATGTCCCCCTATCGACGTCAGTCTTGATGACCGACGTCAGACTTCTCCTGCCCGACTCTACCGACCTTGCTGGTCTGCACATGACTGATGCCGGTATCTGGATGACCGACGTCGGTCGCATGTGACCGACATCGGCATCTGTGTGTTCCTGTAAGTGATGAAATTTTCATCCATGAGCTCTTCTTGGATCAAACCTCTATCCATACTGCCCTGCTCAGATTTATTCAGCCCCTGTGACTGATCTCTGACCTTCATCTCCTTCATAAACACCAAGGCTTCTTTGTTCCTGTCAAAAGCATCAAGTTTCCTTTTTCTGCAATGAACTCTATCTATGCTTTCCAAATTTGAACACATACCTTTTGAATCAAGAACTTCCATTCCCTTTTTATTCATGTGACCAAGCCTATTAAGCCACATCTTCGAATCTACAGTTGAAGTAGATAAACCAGAAGTAAAATCAGCAATACAAGTAGACAGATAAAGAGTATCTACTTTCTTACCTCTTGCTAGAACAAGTGCACCCTTGGTAACCTTCCAAGAATCCGCTATGAGGGTTATTGTGCATCCCTCATCACCCAACCTTCCTACAAAAATCAAACTCTTCTTCAGAATTGGAACATGCATGACCTCTTTCAACACCCATGTGTTGTCAATCTGCAATCTCAGTTGCACTTTCCCTTTGCCAACTATCTGACAAGGCGTACCATCCCCTAAATAGAGCACTCTAAAGTCTCCCTGTTCATACTCATGAAACAAATCTCTGTTTGGGGATGCATGAAAAGATGAACCAGAATCTAAAATCCATGATCCTACCTGACTATCCAAAGAAAGTATGAGAGCGACCTGTACCACAATATTTGCATCATTTGCTTCTTCAATACCTGCATGTTGATTCTCTTTATCTCTCAACCAACACTCCTTCTTTGTATGTCCTTTCTTTCCACAAAACCAGCAGGTAACACCTTTGGATTCGGATCTCCTTCCCGACCTTGATTTCCCTTGCTCAACCTTCTCCCTTTGCCTTCCCCTGCTTTCTGCACTTAGAGCATTACCTGATGATTCACCTGTGCTTCTCCTGCGTATTTTCTCATTCAAGATCACACTCACAACATCATCAACTTTTAAGATTTTAGAAGCAGATGCAGAATTACTTACTGCCATAACCAAACTGTCCCAACTTTCAGGCAAAGAACATAAAATCAAGAGAGCCTTTACCTCATCATCAAAAACAATATTGACTGAAGCTAATTGGTTTACCAAACCATGGAAATCACTGAGATGAGTATGTACCGATCCACCTTCCTGCATTTGCAAAGTAAACAGCTGCTTCATAAGATATACCTTATTAGAAGCCGAGGGCTTTTCGTATAAATTCGCCAAGGACTTTATCAACTCTTCCGTTGTCTTGCACTGTGATAAGCTGGAAATCACAGACGATGCAAGGCTCAACCTTATGGAACCGAGAGCCTTCTGATCAAGAACACTCCATTCTTCATCATTCATATCTGTGGGCTTGCATGCAACCCCACCCAACGGTAAGTACATATCCTTCTGATACAAATAATCATCAATATGCATCCTCCAGTGTTGATAATTCTTGCCATTAAACTTCTCCATTCGTAGCTTACTTTTTTCTGCCATTGTTGAACTCCCACTCAATCAAAAAACCCTGTGAATGACCTGTAATCAAAAAATTAACTTGCTTCCTGCAAACTGTAGCTCTGATACCAACTGTTAGGTGACCCCTTATCCAACGGAAGCACAATTGATTACTTTCTTATAAGCAATTAAACACGGAATTATACCAGAATGATAAAGTAACTAGGAACTTGAGACAACAAAGAATTTGAGAGACAATACACACTCTTGTATTAGATATTACTAGAAGAAAATACAATAAGGAAGATGCCACTTCTTCCTCCACCTCAAAGGCTTGCCACATCTCAAGACCTTCTTCCCTCTCTCTCTTGCTCAACACAAAACCAACTCTACAACTTGAGTTGCTATCCCTCCTTGAATGTTTCAGCTAATCTCCTTGACCTTACACCTGTAGATCTCCTTGACCTTGCTTGCTTCAATGCTTTTACTTGCCTTCTTGATAATTACAATACAAGCCTCATGGGTCTTTAAATAGAATCCCATGTTTACAAAAATAAAAATCTAACTACAATAATTAGACATGCAGCTCGTGACTATAATTAGTCATTTGACATGCAAACACTCGCTTCACTTAACTGACTATTCGTCAACAGCAGTTCTGGAACACACAAGCGACCGACGCCGGTCCCTGCTTGTCTAGTGCTGCCGACGTTGGCCGACTGGCTGCCGATGCCGGTTACCTTCTGCACTGGTAATGACCGACGTCGGTCATGCTGTCGACGCCGGTACTTCTGAAACTCAGCAACCTCTTCTTCGTGTCTGCAAAAAGTTGAAGCTTTTAGCTCCACACCCTAACACTATGATTGTTTTAAAATATTATTAAGAGATTGATTTGAAGATTGACAAAGAAAATAATAGCCATTAGCCACTGTATAGTTTCCATTTCTATGGCATCCCCAAGCTAGAAGTCATCCTCATTAGAACAAGAAAGATCTTTGTTTTTAAAATTATGAACAAGTTGGAATTTATAATCTGAGGAAATTGGAATTGACCAATCTTCAGGAGAAATTCACTCCCTTTCAAATGCCCACTCTCTACTAGGCTTGGTAGAACACTTATCCACTATTATCCAACCTTTTTGATGCATTTATTCCATAGGAGTATGAAAGTGAGGATATTGTTCAACAATAAGGGGATGATCATCCCAAGAATCAGTCTAAAAATGGACATTTTTACCATTCTTGGTTATCCAAAACAACTTATTTTTAATCAGAGACTCACCAATTTTAAGAACCACTAGTACTGGAGAACCTTTCAAGGGAAGGGAGAAATGGACTATTTGATCAGACAACTTATTTTCTGCATATTTGGCTCTCAAAGTTTGCACCTAAAGTTATGAAAATTTTGAAGAAGACACCAAAAAATCTTAGCAGCGAAAGCTTGACCATTTAGTTGAGCTGAGCGAAAACCCAAACCCCCTTGATGCTTGGGGAGACAAAGCATGGTCCATTTCACCAGAGACTATTTTTAAATAAACTGAGGCCCTCTCCATAAAAACCTTTGGCAAATTTGGTTAGTCTCTTTGAAGATAGCTTTGGGAACATGCAAGATGGAAGAGAAGTAAATGGGAATACCCTGCAAAACATTTTGATCAAGATGATTTTTCCTCCCATCAAAAGCCATCTATTAGTCCATTTAGAAATCTTGATTTTCAGTATATCCAGTAACCAATTCCAGATAGAACGTCTAGATTCTCTTAAGGGAACACCCAGATATGTGACTAGTAAAAAGCTTTCCAAAAATGAAGTCTATCAAGAATCATGGCTTCTTGTCTAGGAGTCGTATGAAATAAATAAATTTTAGACTTGTCTTCATTAATAATTTGATTAGTTGTAGCCCTTAAAAGTTACAATTTCTTCTAAAGTTTGACACATCTTTGTTTGTCACTCTACCTAGGAGGAAGGAATCATCCACAAACTATAAATGTGTCAATGGATTAAGACCTCTAACAAGTGTAACACCTTCAATAATTATGTTATTTCTATCGCTGGTGATAATTCTACCCAAGCTTCTCACCTAAATGTAAACAAGTAGGGAGAAAGAGGATCTCCTTGTCGAATGCCTCTAGAAGCGCCAAAAGATCTGGTAGGACTCCCATTGACAAGAACTGAAAAAGGGACCGAGGAAATATAGCCTTTCACCCAAAGAAATCAATCCTTAAAAAACAAAATGATTTAGAATGCTTAAGAGGAAGGTCTAACCTATCCTATCATAGGCTTTAGAGAGGTCCAACCTCATAAACATAGTCAATATCTTCTCATGTTGCATAGAGTGGAGAGCCTCTTGAGCTGACACTATCTCATCAAGTATTTGTCTACTAGCCACATAACTTCCTTGCTCATGGGAAATGATTTTATGAAGGAGGGGTTGTAATCTATTGGCCATAATTTTGGAGATGATTTTGTATAAAACATTACAGAGAGTAATGTGATGAAAGCCATAAATATTCAAAACCTCTTGAGCCTTCAGAATCAAATCAATGAAGATATGATTCATCTGCTTGAGAATAAATTTAGTTGTTCTGGCTTGTTCAACCTTCAACAAGTCATCTTGAATGATATCCCAAAATTCTTGATAGAATTCAATAGGAAACCCACATGGCCTAGAGGATTTGCCTTTACTCAATCCAAAGACAACATGTCTTAATTCCGCTAAGGAAAAGCTAGCAAAAAGAGAATGATTGTCATCCAAAAATATGAAGGCAGGAATATGTTGGAGAACTTATTGTTGTGCTTCCATATCCAAAGGAATAGTTACGAAGAGCTGAGAAAATAAGTTGAGCACAATATTGAAAATGCCTTGTGAGGAAAACTTTGGCTGGTCATTATCTGATTCAAGGGAATAAATTTGATTTTAAGATCTCTACAATAACATGGACTTATGAAAAAACATCAAATTTTATCCCCTTATTTCAACTACTTGATTCTATATTGTTGTTTCCTCATAATTTCCTCTCGAAGATTCCATTCCTCATGTTGATTGATTAAATATAGTTCCTCATGCTTAAGATTCTCATTAAAAAATTTGAGGTGATTGATTTCAACTACCTTTTCCAATATATCCATTATCTCTTGCTTTTAACTTTGATGTTCCCAAATTCATCTCAATTCCAATTCTTAAGTTGAGATTTAACATATTTATGATTCTGCACAAAAAGGTACATATTAGTGCCATGATGAGGCTACCTTTTATCCACCATTGTTGCATTTTGTTTCTTAGATCAACATGTTGAAGCCACATCATCTGGAACCTAAAAGGATATTTTTGGTGCTGAGATGCTAGACTTCAGTCATAACCAGCCAATGATCTGAACCATCATTGTTAAGAATAGTTGATTTGGGGATGCTCCCATTATCCAAAAACCCCTCTATCAACAGGAATCTGTCTAGCTTCTCTGCAATAAAAGCACACCTGATCTTCTGTTGGTCCATGTCATTCACCCATTACTAGACCTAATGTCAATGAGATTCAGAGAAGAAATGTATTTCAACATAAGATTAGAATTAACATCAAACTTTCTATTTCCACCATTCTTTTCTTTTAAGGAAATAATGGTATTGAAGTCACCTCCACTCATGACCCAAGCTCCTAGAAAGAGCTTAATAATGTACTTAAGATCCTTCCATTATTTTTTCCTCCATCCAAAGTAGTAGAGAAGTAAACATTGATGAACAAAACCTATTGATTAGAATGTCTAACTTAGGCTAAGCTTGTTAAGATATCCTGAACAACCAGAGCGTTAACAAGGATAATTTCTCTAGGATTCCATAAGCTTGCAATGCCCCCAAAATCTCCTTGAGATTCGTTAGACAAAACCTTAGTTATTGGCGAAATATTATGAGCCATTGAAGTTATACAGGTATTAGAAACATTGGTTTTTTGAAGAAATAAAATATGAGGGCAATTATCTTTCAACAATATAATTATATCATTACATTTAGAGGGGAAACCTTTAAGACCCCTTTATTTTTTAAGAGATGAACTTCATATCGGGATGAATTTGTACTTCTAATATCCCTCTTTGACCCTGCTTGAATAAACTAATTTGTCTCCTTCCTTTTGGATGTGGGTCTGCAAAGATTTCATTTCTACTCTCTGATTAGTATCCATTTTCATTTTCATATTTGATCCCTGACTAATTCCATTTGGCTCTGGGAAAGAAGGAACATCTGAGGAATAAGAATAGGGGATTAATGATTAAATGGAAGGATCATCCAAATCATCTCCCAAGTCTATATATGTTGGACTAATATTATCCATTTAATGTTTTATTACTAGGTTCATGTCATTCTGAGAACTATGACCAACATCTGAGTCTATAAAGAACCCGAGTTACCATCTATTTATTCTCTTTATTCAAGAAGAGATGATTAGGGTTTTTTTGTAAACTGTGTTTCTATGATCTCGACATCCATGACCAATCCATCATCATCTAGGAGCTCCCCTTCCTTTAATGAACCAAAGTAATTTTTAGAGAAGGAAGGCACAAAATTGGGATTCTTGGATTTGACTATGTTCTTTTTTTTAAGCCTAAAACTTATCCCTATCTAGGGCTTCCTTAAGGTTTTCAGTAGCAACTAGTTTGCACTCATTAACTAAATTCCCATTTTCATGTCATATCCTGCATCTAAAAGGGATGTTCTCATAATCAAATTCTTTTTCCCATAACCCATCGCCAAACTTCAGATAAATCTATTTGGGCAGAGGGTTATCAAAGTTTATAAGAACACAAATTATATCATAAATAATGTGTTTAAATCATATAGAACTATCTGCAATCATCATGTAAGTTCCTAGGGTATTGTCTATGTGATCTAGGAATTTGACTCAAGAGAGGATGGTTAGTATGGTGTTAGTTCCAAAATGAAAATAAAATGAAAGAAACACACTAATAAAATAACATCTATAAGCCTAGACACTAGGGAGAGGTTAGTTAACAAGAACAAATGACAAAATCAACTAAAAAGTAAGGAATAAAACATAAGAATTCCTTCACCTTCCTTAGATGCTCCAAATGTCTTTGTAGTGGTGGCTTGCTCGGCTTGTGCTCATGAAGTTCTTGGCAATGGAAGCTTGGCTACCTCCATCTATCCTTGACACCTTTGGCTTGTGGCTTGGCTTGTCTTGGAATGAATTTGGCATGGTAACACTAATTTCTTGAAGCTTTTGGAACCATTTGTGGATTATAACTTTGCATTATCAAGTCTTAGAAATCATGTGGTAAGGCCTCCTATTTATAGATTTTTTCAAATGTCTAGAATCAACCTACACCGACCATCCTGAGATTGAGATGTGTAGTTGAGGATTAATTCAATTTTTAGAATTAAGTTTGTAATTATACTCATCATGTCATTGGAAGAAGGGGCAATTAAGAGGCATGGAAGGCATTGATGAGGTATGGAGGACATAAATCCTAATATTTATGGCATTTATGGCCTAAGGATGTCTTCCCAAGAAATGAGGTCACCTGATGATTTAGATATTCAATATTCATTTCTAAAAACAAGTATTCAACAAGTTTCCATGGAATTATTAATTAGGATCTAACTTGGATTAATTATCTCTAAGCATGATTAAGCACTTTGTGCACAAATTACTCAAATTAATAAAGATGTCTTGTTATTAGTCTAAAATTTGACTGGATAAGAATTGGAAGGCAATGTCATATGCATTGGAACCGTATTTCAATTTAGGATGTTACCAAAAACAAATAAAAAAAGCACATGTCTCGTTCAAGAGGTTTTATCAGAAAGAGCAATCCAAAGCACCTAAGTGTAAAATTGACATTTTGACTCAGAATGATCTAATCAAAGTTAGTTGGCCTATAAATTGTATTGCCCTATTTAGTGATACCCTAGCCCAAATTGGCACTTAAATATGTCAATTTCAACTCTTTTAATGCATTTTAGTGTTTTTAGGCCAAATTGTACATTTAAAGTGGAAATTGGTCAAAACCCTGATTAGAGGTCATCGATGGCCAGATTTAGGTGTCTACAGTTTGCCCCTATTTGGGAAGGCATTGCAAGCTATAGTCATAGTAGCATCTTCTCAAAAAATGAAAAGGTCTTGTATGCCTATAACTACAATGATGATAAACTAATGGTATGATGCCCCCTCAAGGGAATGGTTGGCACAAGTAGGTTGGCAAACGGTCCCCCAAAAAGAAAGAAGTGAAATGAGGAGACCAAAGAAAGGAAAGATGATGGGGTGAAAACACAATGATACTAAAAAAGTAGTCAAAATCATTGAGAATGCAGGTGAGATAGTATACAATGGTTTGCCCAAAGGTGGTTATAAGCATTGTACCCTAATAGTGGTAACATGGTATGATAACACAATGATTTGCCCAAAGGTGGTTATAATCATTGAGAAGATGGAGCTACCCCAACTAAGATAGACAAACAAGATAATAGCATGCCCCTATCTAGGCAAAAAAAGTAAAGTGGTGACAACACAATGATTTTTCCATAGGCAGTTATAATCATTGGACCCTGATTATGGAAAACATGATAAACTACGTGGAAGATGATGATAACTTAACATAGAGGGTAATGATGAATTAGAACAACCTACTAGTAAGGAGATGCTCATTTGAACCAATAAAGGTTAAAATTCTTTCATGGTTAATTACTTGTTTAGGATATGATTGGGAGTGAATCGGGATGTCAGTGCGGAAGAGATGTCACCATTATTGAATAGACTTCTTGAAGCTGAGGTTTGTTGTAGCACGTGTTGGTAGGCATAATGATAGAACACCATGAAGACTTGGCCAAAAAATGCATGAAGACTAACTCCTATAATCCAATTCTCAATAGAAAATAATGCATCAATGATAGAAACCATGATACAATGTAAACATATAAATATGGATGGATTCAAATGTAAGTGTGGGCAAGGAATCACCCAATTAACACACATAAATTGAATCAATCCAATAGTGCTGAAATCAAACACAAAAATAATGCAATAAAAACCCTATGAACATTGCCCCTAGAAAATAGGTGACAACTTAACATATAAACAAGATGGGTGAATAGAATAAAATTAAGGGGGTGTTCAAGCTGTCTCTATGTGCACTAGGTAAGTGGATGCTACCTACATAGTTCTAGGGATGTAATATCCAATAAAAAACTTCAGGGAAATGTAGTTCTCCTAGGGAATGGGAAGAATGTGATAACTGATGAAAACAAATAGAAAGTATGTGAGAGAAGAAGAGGCATGGTCTTGTAAAATAGCAAGTGCGTGAGAGAAAAAGGCTAAAAAGGATGGGGAAACTAAATGACAAGTGATTTGCTTGTAACTTAGTAAGGGTTCCCAAAATCCTTAAGGCGAAGAAGTGGTCAATTTTTTTGTTTTTTTCTAATGATTTTTCAAATGTTTTTGGAAATGTTTTGGAGTGTCTCAACTTAATCAAAAATCATGAGACACTAAATGGTTCAAGATCACAAAATGGTGAGAGAATTTAAACTAAGGTTGCTCACAAAATGGTCAGAGTGTGGCTTAGGTTGCTTGTAAAATGGTGAGAGCGTAGCTTAGGTTGCTCAAACAATGGTGAGAGCTTTCACACTTAGGTTGCTCACAAAATGGTAAGAGCGTGGCTTAGGTTGCTCAAAAAATGATGAGAGCATGGCTTAGGTTTAACATAAAATGGTGTGAGCGTTCACACTTAGGGTGCTCATAAAATGATGAGAGTGTGGCTTAGGTTCCTCACAAAATGGCAAGAGCATGAGGAAAAGGGTGACTGAGTTGACCTGAACAAGTATTGAGCATTACCTACATAGTCCTAGAGTAGGACTTCAAGTCACTATAGTTCCACCCTTATAGGGGTAAGACCTCAAGTCACTGTAGTTCCACCCTTATATGGGAAGAATTCAACTAGTGTAGCAGTCAATTCAAACAAAATAGGCACAGTTGGTAAAAAGTCATAGTATAACATAGGAAGTGGCAAGTTGGTATGTCAAGGCTTAATGTTTCCCCTAGTTTTCCCATAGGAAATTATAACCAAGACACAATGGCATAGATAAAAGGTACTAACTTGCCCAAAAGTGGTTATAATTAGTAGCAAGACTGATGGTAAGAAAGGAATAACAAATGAAGGATGCAATTACTGAAAATTCTATCATAGTGTCCCAAAATATGATATCTATCTAAAGTATTGGAACCAACTGATGAAACTAATCAGATACCTTGATGCTACATAATAAATGGCAAAAACCAAGGTCAAATGAGCTAGGCTTTTATAATAGACTGGTTTGATAAGTCAGAAGCAGAAAGTGGATACGGTGAAGAGGACAAATAAGGATGGTATTATGTACAAAGAAGAATAGTGATAAAATGGCATAACTGAAATGATCCTTACAAATAATACACCTTAGCACTCAAGCATAGTACCGCTTGAGATGAATAATATTCATCGGCTCAAAAATTTCATCTCTATCTAGTGTGGCAAGCATGTATGCTCCTAATTAATAATCTGCAATAATGATGAAAGGCCCTATCCAATTTGGTTTGAATTTCCCTTTACGCTTCTTTTTAGCCATGGTATTCTTTTGATTTTCTTTAAGAAAAATATCACCAAGTTCAAATTTTCTATTATTAACATGCCAGTTATAGTGTCCTTTGAGGCAGTTTTGATATGCTTGAAGATTGTTGAGTGTAGATGTGTGTTTCTCATCAAGTAGGTCTAGCTCTTGCAGGTGAGCTATTCGATAGTCATGATCATCCAGGACATGCTTGAAAGAGATGCGTAGTGAAGGCAATTTGACCTCAATGGCAAGGATAGATTAGTACCATAAATAAGTAAGTATGGAGTGGCTCTTGTGGAGGTATGATGATTGGTACAATATGCCCACAGGGCAAGGAATATCTAGAGGTGCCAATAATGATCAGCATCATTGATAATCTTTTTGAGGATAATGACAATGGTTTTGTTGGATGCCTCAGCTTGGCCATTACCTTGAGGGTAATATGCTATAGAAATAAGTTGTATGATGTTATATTCAATACATAGCTGGTCTACATCCTTGTTCTTAAATGATCCTCTATCATCAGATATAATGTTAGAGGGGATACTATAGTAGCAAATGAGATGGTTGAAGATGAATTTGGAAATTTGCTTTCCAGTCACATAAGTGAGGTGTATAGCTTCAACCCACTTAGTGAAATATTTGATAGTGGTAAGGATATGTTTATAGTTGTTAGATGAAGTGGGTTTTATCTTCCCAATGAGTTCAAGTCCCTATGTAGAAAATGGCCATAGTGTTAACATCAATTTCAGAGTTTTTGTTGGGGCATGGATCAGATTAGCATACCATTGATATTTGTCTCACTTTTTCACATATGTAGTGGCATCTACATCCATTGTGGGCCAATAATAACCAGTACGCAAGAGCTTTTTGGATAGGACTGCCCTACTAGAAAGAGCTCCACATACTCCTTCATGAAATTATCTTAATGCTAGTGTAGACTCTATCAAAGCTAAACAATGAAGCAGAGTTCCATCAAAATTCTGGTGATAAAAGGTGGATCCTAGTAAAGTATAATGATTGGAATGATGAATAAAGGCTTCAGTTTGTTTTTAAGATAGGTTAGGTGGTAAAACTTGGTCATGAAGGTAATTATAAAGGTCTGAGTATCAGATAGAATTAGGACCAATAATATTACAAATCATGGCAATGGTTGAAGGTTCATGAGTTGGTGCTGACAAATTCTCAATAAGGAATTGATACTCTCTAGCTTTATCTATTTGTCAAATTAGAGAGCCAATAGTAGCCATGGCATCTGTAGTTCTGTTACTATCCCTTGGTATGTGCTCAGATTAAATGTTGGCAGTTTTTTGTTTAAGAGTGTCGACCATGGCATTATATAGAACTAAATTGTCATCTTTGGTCTGAAAATGATTTGTGACCTAATTGATGATTAACTGAGAATCACCATAAACTTGGAGATGAGATATATTCTAATGCACTACTTATCAAAGTCTTGCAACAAGTGCTTCATACTCAGCCGTGTTGTTTGTACAAGGAAAGCTAATTTTGAATGATTTAAGGATTAGATCCCCCTATGGTGTAATAAATAATAGGCCTACCCCTGATCTATGTGCAGTGAATGAACCATCAAAATATAGCTTCCAGGGCTACTCCTCAAGGGGTGTGTCAATGACGGTCATTATGGATTCATCAATAAATTTAAATATGAGTGGTTGTGTGTCTATGAGAGGTGCTTCAGCAAGTTGATCTACAAGAACTTATCCTTTGATTGACTTCTGATTGACATGCTCTATATCAAACTCATTGAGAAGCATGATCCATTTAGCCATTCTACCTTGCAAAGATATTTTAGATAGTAGATACTTGAGCATATCTACTTTTGAAATGACCATGGTCTTATTATTCAACATGTAATGATGTAGTTTTTGAGCTGTGAAAACTATGGCCAGACAAGCTTTTTCAATAGGTGCATCATTATGTTCATATGTAAACAAGGTACAACTTAGGTAGTATACAGCATGCTCTTTTCTATAGTCATCATGTCGAGCCAAGAGTGCCCCCAGAGCATGGTCGGTAGCTGATAGGTATAGCAAAAATGGCTTTCCTGGCATAAGAGGTAATAAAACAAGTGGACTAACAAGATAGTCTTTGAGTTATTGAAAAGTTCTTTGGCAGTGATCATCCCAGTGAAATGCAACTCCCTTCTTTAAATGGTGTGTAAATAGATGGCACTTGTCTGTTAATTGAGAGATGAAGCATCGAATTGACTGGATCTTACCCTGCAAACCATGGAGTTGCTTTAAATCAGTTGGTGGTGGCATCTTGGTTATAACATGGACTTTAGCTAGATCGACCTCAATACCTCTATGAGACACTATGAATCCAAGTAATTTACCTAAAGTTACATTGAGCATACAATTTTTTGGATTGAGTCTGACTTTGTACTCTTGTAATCTTTCAAATATCTTAAGCAACACTGTTGGATAGTTGGCTTGGGTTATGGATTCCTAATATGTTATCGACAGTCTTCAACAATATCATGCATCATATCATAGAATATGATAATCATGGCACTTTGATATGTAGATCCAACATTATTAAGGCCAAATGGCATCACCTGATAACAAAGTGTTCCCCATGGAGTGGTGAACATTGTTTTATGTTGGTATTCTTGTGCTAGTCTGATCTAGTTATACCTTGAAAAGCCATTAATAAGTGAAAGCATTTCATAACCTGTTGTGGAGTTGATGATCATGTCAATATTAGGCAAGGGAAAATCATCTTTAGGACAAGCTTTGTTGATGTCTCAAAAATCACTACAAATTTTGA
This sequence comes from Torreya grandis, assembly GCA_037957365.1. Taxonomy (NCBI): domain Eukaryota; kingdom Viridiplantae; phylum Streptophyta; class Pinopsida; order Cupressales; family Taxaceae; genus Torreya; species Torreya grandis. Next base: position 1,073,724 of record JARHVA010000008.1, read on the forward strand.
TCCCTTCACAGTTTTAACTAATAGGTACCACATTAGAGATCTATTCTAAGTAGTCAATGGATCAATACATCCTACTTCTAATATTTTTTCCAACTCTTTCTTTACCAATACAACAATGTGAGGATGCATCTTATGTAGCTTTTGTTTTACCAGTTTGGCATCAGGATTAACCACAAGGTGGTGTAGAACCAAGGTGGGGTCTGAACCTGGCATGTTAGAATTAAGCTCATGCAAAAATATCTATAAATTCTCCCAATAGAGCTGTAAATATGTCATGTTCCTTCTTAGTGAGGGACATGCCTAATTTTATCCATTTCAGGTCTGATGGAGTCCTGATATTAACCTCTGTTATATCTTCAACTAGAAGGGTCAAACTATCTTCTAAGATAGTAGGAAATGACTTGAATTATTAAATTATGTTAGGGTCCTCTGTTAGGACTTGCTCTTCAACTTCTCCTAGGCATGATGAATCTGAGTCCCTTAATGGGAGGTCTAGCCATGTGACAAAAACAATCAAAAATTCTTGAAGAATTTGATCAAATACTTGTTGTTGCTCAAAGCTGAACTCAGATCCATAGGCAAGTTAATTATTGGTGGTCTCTTGGTCTAAATTTGAAGAAGAATGAACACCCTCGTCTAATGGCACCTATAATAGGTTTTCACCACTAGACTTGCCTTTATGTTTACTTTTTCCCTAGTCAGAAAGTGCATCAAAGAGGTTTTCACTTTGGGACCTTAATGTTTTACTTATTTATTTTTGGCTAATGGTGTTCACTCACTCTCCAAAATAGGCTACAGGATCTAATGTGATTGAGAATCTTGATTTGTGATCTCTCAACGAAATCTTGTCTCTAAGGCCTATGAAAACAAAGAATGCCTCATCATTCTGGAAATCATCAATCCACAGACTAGATTCTTGTTGGTCCCAATCTATCAATTGAGGATAATATAATGGTAATGGGTTGTGATGAATGGCCAGGGTAAGGGTAAAAGTGGCATTGTTATCAAACAAGTTGGTTTCAGCTAGGTTATCAAAGATGAGGCTATGATCAGACTCTACTTCACTGTTGGCATCGTCATTACTGGTCTTGGTGATGGAGTTTGAATAAGATATGTGGGGTCAACCCCAAGTAGTTTAAATCCAAGTCCATAAGGTCTTTCATACTTAGTCATAAAAATTGGCTCGATGGTTCCTTGTTGATTCGGTCCAAGGCCTCTCCCTTCATAATTGTGACGCTCCATGATCCTATTGGGAATAGGATACTTTGCACTTTTATAACAATCAGCTTGGTTATCATTGTATAACCATGATTTATCCCCTTCAAAAGGGCTAGGTTCTAGGCCAGATGTTGGTACAAATGTGACAGGTCTTTTATCTTTGTTCTTTTGTTGCCAATGCATATATGGGGTGACTTTGGGTCACCCAAAGGTTTTTGGATTTTGAGGAAGATTGGAAACATGAAATGTATCATGGGTCACATACTCTCTTGATCTATTATATGAAATGGTTAAATGATTGGAAGCTTTAGGAGGTAGCATGTGGGAAAGGGAATCCAAAGTATTAAGATGTATGTAATTACCAGATGAAGGATCAATAAGTATAGCCTTTCCTTTATCTTATTTGGAACTTGGATTTATGTTGTACTGATAATTATAGCTTTGAAATTTGACCTCAAGATGCTTTCAGTGTTCATATGGGTGTAAATCTCTTGGAATATTCACTTTCATTCCTAAGTGAGAAAACTTGATACATTGGTGCAGCATTAACGGGACTACATGAATCTCATGTAACCAAGGTCTGTCTAGAAGTATATCGTATGATAACTCAAGGTCAAGAACATGGAAAAGTGTATCATGGGTCAAAGGCCCAATGATAACTGGCAAACTAAGGTGCCTTGTGATTCTCTTTCTTGATTATCATAGGCTTTGATGGTTATTGTTTTTGGCTGAAGATCTACCATTGTGTACCCAAGAATCTTGATGAGCCTTAGAGACACTATGTTGAAGCCGGATCCATTGTCTATAAGCACATGTTTCACTTTATGCCATCTTATATAAACTTCTATGTATAATGAATTATTATGGAGTGGGCCGAGGGAAGATAGATCACTTTGGTTGAATGTGACTTGTTGGACTGGAGCTAGGTGTCCAACCAAAGATTGAAATTTATCACGGGATATGTCACTAGCAATAGTAGATTGGGTCAAAAACTCATTCAAGATGTTCTTGTGGATTATTAATGTTTGCAACAAATCTAAGATAAAAATTTGTGCTAGTGTCTTCTATAATTGTTTCACAATATCAAACTGCTTGTCTTGGTCAATAGTGAATGGTTTATTTTGAGGTTGAATGGTTGGTTGGATGACAAGCAAAGTGGTGGCTGGTTGTGGTCCTGGGATAGTAATCTTTGACCTCTAAGTTGTGATTGCACAATCGAGATTAAATACTAGACCATTATTGCTAACTGATGTTGGAAATGGTGTGGGACCAGATAAGACAAGTCTTGGTTGCCAGTGCATTTGCATATGGTCACATGGCAAGAATGAGTTGTCGATAGAAGGTCCAAAAGGGGAAGTCCTAGTTTGTTGGTTTGCCTGTATGCACTCCCATGTCAAAGAAGGATTATCCATGTAATTTGGTGTAATATTATTATTTAGCAATGGTCTAGGTTGATTACTGTTTGGTCTAGGATTAAAGGAGACCGTATTAACGCTACCTCATGTAATATGACCTACAACCCTGTTGTAGTCATGTGAAACTACATGGTAGGTTTATTGGTTGATACCTTTTTGACCATGGTTTTGTCATTATGGGTTCTACTACTGATTTTGTTGATTTTATAGGTTCGGCCTTTAATTTTGATACTGTTGATTTTGTTGTTGTATTGGCCATTATTGTTGTTGCTAATTATTTTGTTGTTGTTGATTGTTATGTCGATGAAAGGGGTTTTTATAAATCCCCAAATTTTGATTGGAATTGGAAGCACCATTATCTAATGTTATTTCCCCATTCTCTAACATATTCTTAATTAAATGCTTTATTTGGACACATCTTCGTAGATTATGCCCATTGACCTGATGATAATCACAAAATTTATTTTCACGGTACCAATCAGGATAATGAATGCCTTACAAATAATGCTTTGGTATAAGCCAACTAATCAGATTAGTAACAATAAGCTTAAAAAATATAGATTCAATAGGTTCTCCTAGGTCACTAAAGACATGATATGCAGGGATGGTTATCTTAGGAGGAGGGGTTTGCAATGGTAAAGGTTGTTGTATTTGTTGTGCAAGTTTTGGTTGTTATGCTTACGGCATTGGTTGGAGAGGTTTTTCGGTAAGAGTAAGCTAAAAAGGCAGTGCAGATGATGTTTGCACTATTTGGACATGATGGGATTCGGTTACTCCATTTCCCACAACATTTTTTTTACGCTTGAATTACTTCGATCTTTCTTGGTTATTGGCCTATACCGATTGTTATGCTTGCACTTGAATAATATGTTGATGTTGCCCATTTCCCTAATTGGTACCTTGATTTTGATTAGTTAAATTAAGCTTGATGACTCCTTTATTGATAAGCATCTGCTCAATCAACAAACCTTTATCAATGATCTTTTTGAATGTATGTGTACATTATAGTTCTAGATGGTAATCTATCTCACTATGTAAATTTTTAGTAAACACAATTGCTAATTGTTTATCTAGTAAACTATAGGTGAAACAGCTTGTAAGAGCTCTCCATCAGTGTAAATAACAAGCAAAACTCTCACTAGCCTTTTTCTTTATTTGCATTAAGTCCACTAATGAAACCTCATGCTCGAGATTATAGGAAAAGGGTTGCACAAATTTATCAGAAAGATCATCAAAATCTATTACTAAATTCTTGGGAAAATTTAAAAACCACTCCAAGGCTTGTCCATCCAAGCTCCTTGGAAACAATAACAAAAGGTATATGTCGTTATATGCCACTAGTTGACATGCGACAAAAAATTCGGTCAAATGAGCCTTAGGGTCACTTTTCCCTTTGTATTTGTCAAATTTTGGTGGTTCATATCATGGAGGAAATGGTATCTTCAAATAATCCATTTTGAATGGATAGGAACACACCTCATCCAATTTAAAATTTCTATATTGCTTCCCAACCTGAATGGCAGTAATTGCATCCTTCATTTATTGTAATTGTTGGGATAAAAAATTGGAAGGAACATTGGTTTGAGGGAGAATATTGGTTTGGGTAGATGGTTAGGAGGTCACAAGTGGTACACTTTGCCCAGGGTATGATGGAGATACCTATTGGGGGATATTGGTTTGGTTGGGGAATGGACCAGGAATGCGCATATGTGGACTAGGATGTACTTAAAATTGCACATTTGGTTGCGTGATATTCTGGTTTGGGTTGGTGATAAAGGTTAGACTTGGAGGATTTTTTGGTTAGGATGGAGGGATATAACTATACTATGCTTGTTGTGGTTGAAAAAGGACATGTTGTCGACTAATCAAACCTTGATGTGGAGTGGGAACTTGTGAACCAAGACCCTGCCTCTGAATTTGTGTCATATTTTGAACCAACGGTTGTCTAGTAGGTACTTGAGAAACATGGGAACCTCCTTATTGCATGAATCCTTGTGAGGAAGTGAAATCAGGTTGAAGATTTGGCATTTGTCGCTGACCAATATTTGCATGTTGTTGACTAGTCATTGCTTGGTTTTGAATTGACATATTAATCTGTAACTAAAGAGGTATGTTTATCGTTACCTAGTGAGGTGGAACATTAATTTCCCTTGATTGAGGTGGCAATGTATTCATCCTCTATTGCGTTGATATACTAGATTGTGTATGTTATTCTAGAATACTACTCACTACTAATTGAGGAGGAGGATTCATCACATTCTATTGTTGAGGCATGACATTAGCCATTGTTTGATTACATAATCCTGTAGGTTGTACCCTTGAGGAAGTAGTTGGTTGAGGTTGGGGTGTAGAAAACCCTATTCCCTGGTATGATGATCTACTCATGGGATTAACTATAGACACATGTTGTTGACTAGTTGTTTGTGTGTTAGTACCACTTTGATCGAGATTATATGTTATTTGCACATTGTCTACTACATTTGGCTCACTAATCAGTGTAGAGGCTAAAGACACTTTTTCAATAATAGGCATATGCATCAAGTTATCTATCGAAGTGGTTTATACAAATGGGTCAGAACTCAAATTCTCTTGTCCAGTTAACTCTATCAACACTCCTATTGAATTAACTAGGTCAAAAAGAGGCTTATTCACCATGTTCATCTCATTGAAATCATGTGCTAAATTTAGGTAGGTTTGATATGTTGTCCACATTTAGTTAAATTAATCTTCCATGATGTTTTTTCCTCGATTAGATATATTAGGGTCTTGATACGTTGTTTGGACTAGAGCCATAGGATTTCTAGAAGAAGCTTGTTGATCATAAATGATATTGTGGGGCACTCTTACTAGACTTGGTAAATTTTCATGAGGGAAGTCTGCTAGAAACTTAGCCCTTACCTTTATGGCTCTAATCAAAATCTCATATTTATTCTCTAAAAAATTTCATTCAAACAAATATGGATAATACATGGAAGATGTATTAGTAGAACATGATTGTTGAAGAACTGGCTCATCCACTGTGGGTATTGTAGCTAGGTATTGTGCGGTTTGTTCTTGGTCCTGTTCTGAATAAGGTGGTGTGTTAACCAAATAGTTAGCTAATGGATCTTAGCTTTGTACCCCTGATTGAGTATTATATGAGGGATAAAAATCCATCTCATAATTAATATTATCCATGTAGGCTTCTTGCACCATTTATTCTTGTGCAACTACATTACTAAACCCTAGATTGTACATGAGTCCATTACGAGTGTAGGAATACATGTTGGGATCCATAGTCAATGCTTTGCGATAAAAGGTCAAAGAGTTCTACAAACTCTCAAAAGGACAAAATCTAAAATAGATGATGCTCCCACTTGGTCTAGATTCATCAAAACGATCAAAAGGTTTATACAAAGATTTGTGAGGAAATAAGCTAGCATGAAGTATCTAATGTTTCACTATTCACACAAAGATAATCAAGTAAATGGACCAAAAATCAAAATGCCAAACTCTAAGGTCAAAGTGTTTCAAATCAGTCTAATCTAGAAATTTTAAAAGTTGCTAGGTCTTTTGGCTAAACATGGTGTCAAAAACTAGGCTCAAATAAGGCATGTGCTAGGACTCTTGGCCAAACGGCGTCAAAAGCTAGACTTTGAAAATAGATGAAAGTTTTAATCTAACAAATTTGAAACACTTCTAACAAACACTAGGCATTTGATTCTTGGACATGAGCTTGATCAACTAGGTATAAGGTATAAAATAAAAGGCATTTTAGCAATAGTTTATTTTCTCAAAAAAATGGTCTAAAACTTAGTTATTTTGACAATAAACTAGACAAAAGTGAGTGGTATAACTATGTTTTAGACAAAGGATCACCAAAGTATACTCGAATTAGTCTAAAAATGTAGGAACAAATTAGAAATCTACACAAGAGGGTCTATGAAACAATATTTGAAATGGTTTGGGAAGTGTAACGACATTATACTACCCAAAAAGGTGTGACAAAAAAGTTTGTTTCAAAGACTTTCTAAGGCAAAGACAATTTCTCATAATTTTGATAACATAACACTACTTTCTTGACTCAAAATGTTATGGTCCATAGACTCAAAGTGCAAGTGTTTAGCACAAAATGGCTTAAGTCTATCAAGTGATGACAATGATTATGACTCTTAAATGACCTTCAACTCAAATTGGAAATTAAACTTAATTTCCCTCAAGTTTAGTGCATATGGTGAACCCACTTAACACATCAACCCTATGAACTTGTAGAGGTGCAATTCTGAATTTAGATTATAAGTGAAGGACTTAAACAACTTTGGTAAAGGTCTAGACTTAATTGGTCAGCATAAATGTGCCAAAGTGGATGATATAACTTGCAAGCTTTTGATGAAATTTTGAACAAGACAAATTGATGTTCTCACACGAGCAGCATAATGCCTCTTTGTTCAAAATAAAATTTAGACTATGTGTTTGGTTTGGATTATTTGTTTACACCAATTTTGCACTTCAAACAAGACTTTAATCTAGGACAAAACCAACTAATTAATCTCCCTTAGATCATAAACTGACAAGGTTGCTTGGTATTGTTGAAATCCATCAATATACGTCATTTGAGAGGATTTTAAGTGTTCATCCAAAAGTAAATATGCATTATATAGTAAGGCTTTTACACCCCCCTCTTCTCTCAAATGACATTATTGTGACATGGACCTTGAGGCGCACCGTGTACCAACAATAATTTTGTGGTAAGTGGTGATTTGTCTAAGGCTAACGAGTTTTTGAATGATATAGGGTAATCAATTACACAGTAACTTTCATGCCAAACAATGCAAAAGAAAATCATGGATTATGGGTCCGTATCACTTGGTTTGTTACAAAAAGATCTAATCTTTTTGCAACCACTACATCCTACTATTCGCTCAGTGTAGTGTGATGTCCAAAGTATCATTACGTCCCATGTGCAACTCCAAAGGAGCCAAATGAAATCAATGCCAGGAGATGAAACCTCGGTTCAAAGCTTCCCTAAAGAAATTGTGGGAGGTGATGAAGTCCCCCTCACAAGCCAAGTTTGCATAAAAATAAAGAAAGTATGAAAGTAGAAAGACTTTAGGGTTGTTTTCAAGGTCATCCAAACTCTGATAAGTTTTTGGGGAGTGTTTTAGATGACTTTATTTCTAAGCCTTGGACTAGGCTACTTGAAATAGGAATGGCACTTTCGATTCCAAGGGTTCCCTAAAGGGGACAAATGGAGGAGCATATACACAACATTCCTTTTTTTTCCAAACAAAATCTAATTAAACAACTATTGCGAACAAGAATTGACAAGTGTGTTTGATTTTAAGCCCAAATGAAATATTTGGTGGTGTTCATTTGACCCCTTGGTCTTAGTTTTAAATTTGAAAACATTCACCATAAACATCTAAATTCTTTGTTAAACACCAAAATAAGGTTCCTAATTGATTTTTAAGCTTGCAAACGGTGATCTAAATATGTTTTAAGAAAATATCAAGCTTGGTCATGCAAAAAAAATGTTAGCATGTCTTTTAGCTTTAAAGCTCTTTTTGGTTTGAAACAATGAACTTTACATAAAGAGCTCTCAGGTCTATGTTTTAACAAAAACATAGTGACCGATGTCAATTATATACAATCGATGATAGTTACCTTAGCTAAGTGATGTTAGTTATCTAATCGACATCAATTATACCAATGTGACCATCATGATAGGTATCTAACCGATGTCAATTTTGCTAACCAATGTTAGTTAAGCTATGCAACCGATGTTGATCTTATTTGTTGATGTCAGTTACTATGTAAAATTGTGGCACATAAAAATGATAAAATAGAGTTATAAAATAAATTTTCAAGAGTTTTAAGGGCCCAAATAAATATTTTAAAGCAATAAAATGATTTTCCTCAGGTGTGAGATGCATCTGGGCCCATCGGGCATGCCATAATGTGATCTAGGAATTTAACTCAAGAGAGGATGGTTAGTATGGTGTTAGTTACAAAATGAAAACAAAATAAAAGAAATATAGTAATTGCATAACATCTCTAGGCCTGGACACTAGGGAGAGCATAGTTAACAATAACAAATGACAAATATAACTAAAAAGTAACAAATAAAACTCAATAATTCCTTCACCTTCCTTGGATGCTCCAAATGTCTTTGTAGTGGTGGCTAGCTCGGCTTGTGCTCATGAAGTTCTTGGCAATGGAAGCTTGGCTACCTCCATCTCTCCTTGGCACTTTTGGCTTATGGCTTTGCTTAGCTTGGAATCAATTTGGCATGGTAACACTAATTTATTGAAGCTTTTGGAACCATTTGTGCATTATAACTTTGCATTATCAATTCTTAGAAATGATGTTGTAAAGCCTCCTATTTATAGATTTTTTCAAATGTCTAGAATCAACCTGAACCGTCCATCTTGAGATTGAGATGTGTGGTTCAAAATTAATTCAATTTTTAGAATTACGTTTGTAATTATCCTCATCATGACAATGGAAGAAGGTAAAATTAAGAGGCATGAAGAGCATCATGGAAGGCATTGATAAGGCATGGAGGGCATGAATCCTCATATTTGTGGCATTTATGGCCTAGAGATGTCTTTCCAAGAAATGAGATCCCCTGATGATGTAGATATTAAATATTCATTTCTAAAAACAAGTATTCAACAAGTTTCCATGGAATTATTATTTATGCTCTAACTTAGATTAATTATCTCTAAACATGATTAAGCACTTTATGCACAAATTACTCAAATTGATCAGAATGTCTTGTTATTGGTCCAAAATTTGACTGGATTAGAATTAGAAGGTGATGTCAAATGCATTGGAATCATATTCCCATTTAGGATGTTACCAATGAAAACTAACAAAGGCACATGTCCCGTGCAAGAGGTTTGATAAGAAAGAGCAATTCAAAGTACCTAGGTGTAAAATTGACATTTTAGCTCAAAATGATTTAATCGAAGTTAGCTAGCCCATAAATTTTATTGCCCCATTTAGTGATATCCTTGCCAAAATTAGCACTTGAAAATGTCAATTTCAACTCTTTTAATGCATTTTAGTGTTTTTAGGCTAAATTATATATTTTGGGTAGAAATTGGCCAAAACCCTGATTAAAGGTTATCGATGGCCAAATTTAGGTGTCTACAATCTATAGCCATAAAAATAGAGGGGTTATATAATTCATCCAAAAGCCTAAAAAGCCTTACCCACACCGGCCCAACAGAAGGTAAATCTTCTTCTACCTTGAAAAGGGAATGCCATGGTTTCATGAATAATCCAGCTCATCCCATGAACCAAGGTCCTCCCTGGAAAATATGTTGCCTATCTTGTTCATGATCAAACACAACAAGTAAATATTCAATAGGGTAAACAAAAATTTGATAGTCACTTGAAGTTAGCCAGGATTTTGAAGACCACATTCTAAAATTTTACAAGGTAGGACTAAATCCCATTAATCTACATATAAGAGGCCTTCTTTCTAGATTATCAATGTTGTTACAAATTTCATTCAGCTGGATGTTGACCATTGGAGAGCCATCAATCACTTTCATGTATTCTGATTCAGTCTTTTGATGATCTATCTTTGGTATGCACAAGGACTAGCCTGAAAAATGCTTCCCTCATTTGGCAATTGTAGAATTTTGAGGATTTTGCAAGGCAGATTTAAAATTCAAACTTCAACAATTTCAATCCATTATTTATTTCAAACTGGATTTGTATCAAACCCATAAACATGCTTAGACATGCAAGAGAGTATTTACATGTAGGTTTTTAATATATGGAGGTTTATATGCTTTTATTAGGGTCTTCATGAGTTTTAAATCTCAATCTACCTTTTTTTAAGTGAGATAAACTATTTTTATAGGGTATTTTATACTTTTATAGATTTTAAAGATAAAATTTGGGGATTTTTTTAAAAAAATAAAAAAGAAAAAATTATGGAGGACTTTTATGTTGCCTATTGACAAAGATTTGGAAGGAAACAAACCAACATTTTTTGTTGCAATAACATCCAAGTTAATGAGAAATCTTGCAGATCAACCAAAAACATGAGTTCATATTTGTGTGTATTTGTGCTTTATTGTGATATCAACATGGTTGTGCATGTCAAATGTTATCATAATATATCCAAAATATAACTCCAAAATTATGTGTGGAACAAGTTTTAGTCATCTCCCAAAGGTCAAATTGACCCTTCTAAGAAGATGATGTAACTACTTCTTAATGTAGATGATAGTTTTGAAGATACAAATTTGCATTAGCCAATGGATTTGAAATCACTACGGTATTTACATAACCATTAGTTTTTCCCATGGTGTTACCATCTACATCAAGCAATAGTTACAAAACCAACACGAGAGTTACATAATCAGTGGTTTTTCTTGCAAGGGTTGAAAAACAAAATTACTATATGATGACATATTTTGATATGTGGACTATTTTCAATACACTTGAGAGTTTGAAGAGGCACTCAAACAATTAGAGTTATTGAGAGGATATTGGAATCAGTTGGAAAGAGAGAAAAATAATTGGGATTTTGAAGAGGCACTCTAATAGTCAGAAGTAGTGAGAGGAGATTAGAATTAGTTGGAAAGAGAGCAAGAGAGAACTTGAGTTTGGGAATAAATTAAAGAGAGATGTTTTTATAAGATTTCTAGGGAGGTGTGAGTTTAATAAATAAATAATAAATCGTATCAAGTGCATTTAGGGACTATGTTTAAGATGTATCTTCTTCATATTTGAGTTCAATATATAAGACACATTTGTGTGTATATCAAATTTGTATAACATTATCATTTAATTAAATAAAGAAGATGTGTTTAATTAAAATCTAACTACTGGGTTTGAAATTATGTGCACTAAAGGGAGAGTGACTCTAGGTTGAGGAACAAAGCAATAGTTAACTTGGCCCCCTCTTTCTTGTATGCATCATATGGTATCCAAGAAAGGTTGTGTTGCTTTGTTGAGTGCATGTGGCTCTAGTTGAGTTATTTTTAGCTTTTGAAAGCATCATGTGTAATTGAAAGTTATGAAGAATAAAAAAACACATAGAATAAAACCACGTGTAAGAGAAGGAAGTGCACCAAGAATTTAAATCTTGGAAAATATGTTGAGAGGAACCTAAGCTATATTTGATGCTATGGAGAGTGAAAAATGTAGAGGGAAATTTGTTGCAGATGTGAATGATGATGAAGAAGAAGGATCCCAAAAAGTTCAAATTGAGGGGCTGGTTGGTAAATAAAACTTGGACAATTTTAATACCATTTCCAAGATGGGAGGAAAGACAAATTTTGACACCCCTAGCTACTTAAGAATTTTATGCCCTGAGGATCTCATTGATCTGATCATAGAGTTGCAAACATACATTTTGATTATGAGAAAATGGATGATTCCAATAGAATGAAGTTTGTTTTCACCAATTTTAAGGGACATTGATATTTATGGTGGGATCACGTGTAGCTGAAAAGGGATAGAAGAGGCAAGGAAAAAATTGAGACTTGGGTTTGGTGGTTGAAAAGTTGAAAGGTATTTTTACCATCTAATTATTAATTTTAGTATTGTTTTGAAAAAATCATAACTTGAGGCAAAGATACATGAGTGTAAATTATTACACATAGGAGATTTAGAAGCTCACAATACACATTGGACATGTTGAAGATGATGAAGAGAAGATATAAAGGTATGTGAAGGGTATTTATGTTTTTATACAAGATATGTTTCAAATGATAAGGTTGTGATCACTACAAAAAACTCATAGGTGGAGAATGATCCATAGATGAGGGAAGGTCCACGGGTGAATGTTTCACAAGGGGAGGCATAGAAGGTGATGAAGGGACCACTAGAAGGGATGGAACCATAGAAGGTGGAACCATAGGAGAAAAAGGAGGGGCCTTCTTGTAGGAACACCCTGTGGAAGGAATGTAAGAAGGTCTAATAATAGTTATAATGTGATCCTTAATGTGTTGTTGAAGGATGCGGCAATGATCAATGTGATGGGTGCCATATTGATGTCATAGATAATATACCTATCCATAATTAGGCATATATTCAGGAAGTACCTTCAAGGGAAGCATGGTCTTGTCTGAAGGTTGAGGGGAAGAAGGGAACAAAGTAATATATTGTTACAACTTATGACAATGGGTGGATGAATGATTATTTGTTCTATGGAAGCAACAAATACGCTTGAGAGTGTTTTTTGTAGAATCACTCATAGGAGGAGGTGTAATAGGAAAATAAGAAGCTGGAGACTTGTCAACTAATTTGGTGGGAAATTAATCCATCTTAGGCAAAGGAAGCAAACCATCACCAAGGGAAGGTGGTGGTGGGGAAGGCACTGGACTAGGCTCAACTAAACGAGTGATGGGAACAGAAGTAGGCATAGACTCAGCAACAACATGAGCAGGAATGGGCTCAACTATAGCAGAAGTGGGAATGGGATTCGATGCAAGTGATATTGAAAGAGGGATAAGATCTATAGAAGGCCAAAGAAGGGTTGCACGCATCTCAGATATAAGCAAGTTATAGTAGTCAGGGTACCTAGCAAAGCAGTAAGGGCTAGTCATAGCATGATCCATGAGCATATCCCTACTAGGATCCTTAGAAATTGGAGGTGTTGGTGCCATCTCTACCCTGTGATAAGGAGGAAAAATACTAAAATTAGGAATTATAAGTAAGGGAAAATGGGAAGATACATGAAAAGACTCAAATAAAGAATAATGATAATGGATAATCTCAGCATCATGGGCTTGGACAAGACCTCCTAAGAATGGATCATCTAGGAAGTAACCATCATCGTAATCTAGTGTGTGAATAGCAATGACATAAGTAAGGATGACCATGTTATCCAAGGAAGTGTGGTGAATAGAATGTTGAGTCTTGGTCAAGACTACAAGAATGTCAGTGCAAGGAGGTTTACGAGAATGAGGCTACAAAGAAGCCATAAGCTGTGAGTGAGATGAGGTGAAAGATCAGAAGTTTTAATCTTTAATTTAATCTCGTCAGGCTCATCATCATCAAAATCAAAGAGGTTATTATGAAAGTTCCCAATAAGTTCAGGATGACCATTCCAACCTCTAGTCGAATTAATAGGAAACTTGAGGCATTGAGACTCATGAAATAGAACACTAGGCAAGGGTTCAAGAGTAGGAATCTTGAAGACACCACGGTCTTGAATTATTCAACATTCCAAGGGTTAGTATCACCTTGAATCCTATAAATGGCTCCATTATGAAGGATTTAATGTATTGGTAGGTGAAAGAAGTAGTAGCTCTCATACAATTAGTCTATGGGTTACCAAGCAAGATATTATAAGAAAGGGAAAAGTTAAATATCATCACCTTAACACAAAAGATGATAGGTGGGACGGTAATGGGAAGCCACACAAAACCTAGAGGAGGCATTTGCCTTTCATCATATCCTTGAAATGTGTTACGTGTGGACTTGAGGTTGCATTCAGAATATCCAAGGGTCTTAATGAATCCAGAGAGCCAACATAGGTACCAGGACCCTCATCAATCAATGCATGTTTGACTTAGATATCACCTATTCAGATACTAGTGAACAAGGGAGGATAATTCGCACGAAGCAAAATCTCATCAGAAATAATAGAGGCTATAAAAAAATTTAAGTAAAGAGATGTATCCATATATTCATCAATGTTGATAGACATGTCATCACATTATTGTAATAGACTATCCTCAGATCCATATAAGGTTACTTCATGTCCTGCTAGAGGAGGACGAGGGATGTTCCTCTTGAACAAGAGTTGCATAAGATGGTTTCTATGATGGGGAAAGGTCGTCATAAGCTCAAGGAATGGAATTTGGGATGGGAGATTAGTGAACTCCATAATGGGATCGCACTCATCATAACCCATGAGAAGGTTGTTATATATAGGTGCATAGTGATTAAGAAGGTCCTTGAAAGGAGGAGCCGAAGTGCATTAGAATTGATGTTGATAATAAGGAGAATGTTTAGAACAAGATTGTGAATTATGTTGTGAAGATGAATTAATTGGTTCAGTTTGGTTTTGAGAGTTGGTAGAAAAAGTGTTAGTAAAGATTGATTATTATTAGTGTTAGAACATGGAGAGATGGTAGAAATAGAATGGGAAGTGTTATCCTAAGGAGAATTAGGAATCAGATTGTCAAAGGTTATAAGGTCATCTTTTCCCAACTCATTTAGATGAGTTGGAGAATAATCCTAGATAACATGATATGCTTGAGATGATGGAAGAGTGTAGATAGGCTGAGTGTCCATAAAAATAACCACCCTTCGCATAATAGTCATGTTAACTACATTATCTTCAGAAATGGGGTCAATAAGACTTTCTACATTGTTTGTGGAAGGGGTGGGCTGGTCTTGATTAGGTTGATGGTTAGGAAGAGGGTATTTTTAGATAGCCAAATGAGCATTAGCTATATTTAAGGCTTGAGATTTAGTATGTGATTCATGAGCCTTAAAAATAATTTTATAAGCTTGTTAACACTTTTGAATAATTGAATCATGATCAAAATTAGGACCAAGAAGAAAATCCATAGATAAATTATGAAGTTGCCAACATGTCTCATGATAATGACCCTAACTAGTGTGAAACCAACAAAACTTGTTAGAATCATACCAAGATTTCATAGGATGAGTAGGATTAAGTCCTCATGGAAGAGGCCTAGGTAGATACTTGAGTAATTTAGTCAAGGATAGAGGTTTGTGAAAATTAATGTTATTTGATGAAGATAGATGAGGATTGGTGTATTGTTGAGAAAGGGGAGTTGCTTTTGAATATTGGTTAGGAATGATAGCTTGAATAGTGTGAATGGTGTCATAAGAGTATATGACACCATAATTGGCAGCATTTCAATTTTTATTCTTAAGTAAGAGACGAGGACCCACAAAAGGTTGGGGTGGCTTAAATTGACATATAAGGAAATCTTCACATTTAGCTTGGTCAATATCCTCTTTCAAAGTACATTGAGAGAGAATGCAGACTTGATAGTATAACTTGAGGAAAAAAGCATTAGTGAAGAGATGGAAAAGATTATCATCAGCCATGTTATGTTCACACTTGTTTGACAAAGTCTTCCACATTTTAACAAAATATTGAGCAATTTCATTTTCAATTTATTTACAATTTATGAAGTGGGCCAAATTATTTTTGGGAAGATCACTATTTTCAAATTCTTGAACTAAGGCATTCACTAAATCTTTTAAACTAGCAATGGAATGAGTTCTAAGATGATTGTACCAGTTTAAGGCATCACCCGTGAGGGTTTTGGATAAGAGCTTGGTAGTGGTAAAGGTGTTCAATTTGACCCAATCCTTATAAATATTTCTAAATATTTTAAGGTGAAGGGTAGGATCAGTTGATCCATTGAAGGAAATTCTAGGGGTGATGCCTCTTATATCAGTATTACCAATTTGAGCGATAAGAGGCTCATTTTGAATATGCTTAATGGTTTTTTTTACCAAAGGAGGTTGAGGGATGAGATTGCCTTGGGAATATTAAAGATGAGGAGGGGGAACATTTTGGTTATGTGTGCCCCAAGTCATTGGTTGAGGATGAGTTTGATGATGGAAAAGGTGATTTTGCATTCTCATCATTTGATTTGTGTTATGAGCTTGAAAGGTATTCATTTGATTAATTATTTGTAATAATATTTGGTGGGTTTGATCAGCATTATTTGAAGCATTACATTTAGTATTAGAATTGGTATTAGTGGCTTGGGTACCACAATTGGTGTTGATAGGATCTTGAGAGGAACTATGAGAATGGGAAGCACTAGTGGGAAATTTTGCTTATGTAGAAAAAGATGGAGTAGTGAAGGGATGAAAAGAAGAAGCACTAGAAGCATGATTACCTTGGGTAGCAAACAATGCACTAGTGGAAGGATTAAGGATAGTGGATCTTGTACGAGGTTCACTAGATGTAGAACCTGCCATGTTAGTGGATATACTAGGCATGGAGGTAGAAGAGTTTAAAGAGGAAGAGGCCATGGTATGATAAGGGGTCATAATCAAGGGAAGAGGCTGAGAATCAAAGAAGGTAGTACTCCCAAATCCATTTAAGAATGTGGGAGTAGGTAAATGAGGCTCTTCAGATTGACCACTAATCATAAGCTGGTAAATGGTAGAGGTATTCTTCCCTGGATGTTGAGGAAAAGATAAAGAATATTATTTTAAGGGTATACTCTAATTTGGTTTGGTCTTCTAAGGAAAAGAGAGGATTATGTTTTGAAGAGGTATTAGAAGGGGTCCCATAGTTCATTATGTGAGTGGCTATGTGAGCATTACTCTCATCTAAGAGAGGATACCTAATCTATGTATGGGAAACCTTGTGAGGATTGGTAAAACTCATCATGTTTGTTGAATTAATCTCAGTGTTATCTTCAAACAGAAAATTCATAATGAAAGAAAGGGATGAAAACTAGATAAGATAAATGCAAAATCAAGGAAATAAGAAGTGGCAAAAATAGTACAGGGTCAACTTGGTCGACCTATCATGGAAAATAAGGCCTATAAATAGTATAGGGTCAACTGGGTCGATTTGGTATCATAAACATAAGTGTACAGGGTTGACTGGGTTGACCTAGTACAACAGGCAGGGAAAATTAGAAAGTCTATAATAGACTATGTCAACTAAAATGATCGTGTAATGAAAATAATTTTGTAAGTACTTTGAAAAATAAGAACTGAAGGGAAACAAACAATCAATTAGATCAATGAGGCTAATCCAATATAGGTACATTTCACAAAACCTTGAATTAACACTAGCTAATGTAAGTTTTTTTCAATACAAAATATAATTAAACAAAAAACAAGCAATCAACTCTTGAAAAGTAAAAGCTAACTAGTTGGTCAACCTAAATTTTATTTAGAATATTAGAATATGATTTTAAATGTGAAAGAAAGTTGGTTGTAAACAAGGAACTAGAAATAAATCTAAGGATAGTTTCAATCATTATTAGCAATGGTACAGGCTTGTTATTGGGGCCTACACCCTCACTTCACACACCACAGTGATAAGAGTGTCGGGTGTTTATACAAAATATACCATTAACCATGTGTTTATACTTGGCCAAAAAACCAAGTCAGCTTCCCCCTTGGTGATGAAATCTAAGTAAGTTGGCATTGAGTAGACAAATGGTAAAGTGCTTGTTTAAGATTTTGTGATTTGTTCATGTGTGCATAAAAGAGAAAATAGTGAAACTAAAAGGTATATTAAAAACCACCTAATTAAACTATGTGTTCTATTCTGAGTATGCAAGTAACAAGAAATGAAAGTGTGACCTAATTACTAGCATATAAAGGTTAATTCTAACTTCAAAACATGGTATAGTGTCAATACATTCGATAGTATATGTACATAATAAAGAATAGGGTTGACAATGTCACCTCTATATTATGAAATCAAGGTTTAAAAATGAACATAGTTGACAGAGTTGATCAGTTATCCAAACATCACACAGAATTAGAATTGGGTCTACAGGGTTGATCTAGTTGATTGTACAAGGGCAGTTTTATAGACTACAAACGATGAAAAGAAAGGTTGTAAGGAAAGAGACAAAGCATAGAAAGGAACCTTGGTAGGTCTAAAGATGCAAATAAGTGAGATTAGTGTCAAATAACCTTGATAAATTCTTGAAAATTCTATTAATAATGTCGATTGGGTTGATCTAGCTTTACAGAAGCCTATTGTTGAGTGCCTAAAATGTACAAGGTCCATTGGGTCAACCTAGTATGCTAAACATGATGTCTATAAATGTATAGGATCAACAAGGTTGATCTAGTATGTTGAACAAGAAGTATGAAAGTCTAAAAGACTATATTGGGTTGATTGAGTTGATGTAATAACCTGTACCTTAAAATAACCTACATAGAAAGAACATAGTCATATGGATGCGACTGTGTGTTAAACATGTATATAGAAGCTAGAATTGGGTCGATGTAGTCGCCCAATATGACTAATATATGATAAAAATAATGAAAAAAAGTGAACAAATCTTGTAAGGGTTAGTTCACATTGGGTTCACCAAAATGTATGCAATTAGAAATGCATCATGTATATAAATCAATCCTGGCTTGGAGAAGATAAAGCATACCTATACTTTTGATTGGGAATACATTTGTTAATCAATAGTATGACCAATATGGGGATCTGTTAGAATCGATTAGGGGATCTCTTATCACAACACACTATGTTAAGGATGGTTCCAAAGCCTCAAATCTAACACAATCATGCAATAACCCTAAGGGGGTCCTAAGTTTTGATATTTCACCTATCCTAATAACAATGAAAGTAAATCTAATCTAGTGCTCACCAAAGCTTGTGGCACAAAGTGAGGGTTAGAAATAATAAAACTAAACATGCATAGAAGACATATACTCATGTTAATGTATACATAATCCTAATGCATGGAAGAGAAGCACAACTGCATTATCTATCTACTCTTACAAAGGAGAAATAAAGTTAGAAATACTTACCTTGAAGACGAACCTACCAAGCCTCAATCTCTCCCTTGGTCAAGGTTCTTCATAAAAAATTATTGTGGTATGTAAGGATGACAAAGACAAATCAGTTCTAGGCTACACAACCTATCAATGCATCCAAAAAACTTCTCCACAAGATAAGATCCGTATCTTCAAGGAAAATATGAAACTTTAAGCTTTAATTCTCAAGTAGAATGGTCAATAAGTAGGTGTTCATTTGCACTTGCTTCTTATTCACTTCTTTCTTATCAAATGGTGGGAAATAAACTTGTATATATAGGTGGATCTTTCCCTAAAACCTTCAAAAAATGTTGGTTGATAGGGTTGACCCAGTCGACCTAGTATAATTTTGAAGAATAATTTACTAGGTCTCAAGCTAGGTCGATCAAAGGTAAAAATAGATCCTAAGTGAAAATAACCTGAAACTGTACAGGGTCAACCCAGTCAACCTTATACAACTGACTGACAAAATGGGATTAAGGTAAGGAAAAGGAGGATCTTTTGGAATGGGTACAACTAAGAAGAGAAAGCTTAGGGATAATGGTTTTAGGAGATAAGTGTAGAGATAACATGTGGTAAAAGGGACAACAATCTTGTGAAGCACTAATGGTCTGTCCACCCCTTTCTTGGTGCACCCCTTAAAGCATGCACTCAGAGAGATTGAGACTTGATGGATCCTGCAAGATAAAAAGTATAAGTAAGTGATAAAAATTTTAAAATATTATGTGTATATATATGCCCCACTCAAATTTCATCATGTGTTACGAGAGTGTAACACAGGATGGTACTTCGAGAAATAGAACATGATAACACATAATGTTGATGCTAAGTAAATGTAGTAAGCATCAAATAAGATAAATGAAAGGATATAATCAAAAAACACATACCTTTACTTACCTTAGTGTTGTAGATAAAGATATATATTGCAAAAGAAGTGAAGGCATCTAATGTAAAGAACACTAGGCGAACATGTAGAAGTTAGTGCAAAAAATAGCCAAAAATTAAATTTTTGGAAGATAAACATATGATAGTGGAAAATATTCTCTATGTCATCATGAATCCAAAATATTTTATAGTTTGAAAAATGGATGAGTAAGAACAAAGATAGAGGCATAACAAGGAATCTGTCAAAAAATAATTGAAAGATTTAGATTTTGAAAAGTGATTTTAAATAGGGTGAAATGAAAGTCATTTGTTATTTTTGACTTGTGAAGGGTAAAAAAAGAGATCTGAGAGACCAAACAAGCTAGGATGGTGAGGAGATGAAAGGCTATGCGAGAAGGACCTCTAGAGGCAGCATCAGGTGTAGGATAGGTAGGCAACTAAGAATCTTAAGTCGGTTTTTGAATATTTTAGTGTTTTAAGTGTATTTTTATAAAAAAAGTCATTTTAAGAATTTTTAGATGTCAAAATGAAACCAAATTAGAGGTTATGACTAGGAAAAACTATTTATGGAAATGGGTTTGAAGGGTTTTGGAAAAGAACTGCTAGAGGCATTATTTTCGTAGAATGTAAGGGGTTGGCAGGTAAAAAAATTGGGTCGAACCAATCGACCCAGTAGGCTAAAATTTGGCAAAATCCACACTATCAACCCAGTTGGTATGTGCCGACCCTGTACATTTTGTAGACTGTCAACCTAGTACAATTTGCCAACTGAGTACAAAAGTCTAGAATGATAATGCAGTACTAGGGGAAATAGAGGGTTAACTTAGATTTGTAAGTCAACCAGGTCAAAAATAGGGAATTTTGGTCAAACTAATTTGACCAAAGAACCAAAATAGTACAAAAATATGTGCAAGTGGCTGAAAGAGTGCTAGAATGGCCCATAATGACCAATTAAGGACAAAAAGGGGCAAGTAGGCTAAAAATAGGTTTAAAATGAATAAATTAAAGCAATTTAGACTTATTTTTTATTAAAATTATAAAAAGAATGTGTTTTGACTATACATGACATGGAGGATCTAATATATCTTTTATTATTTTGTGATTGTAAGGATGACCTAGATTCTAGCATTTGGTAGACACATCATGGCTACCAGATCTACTAGAGCATCTGACAATAAAGGATAGGGCAAGACTGATCTCTATAGGCCTAGGTGGCACAGTAAAGATGTGTAGGATACCCTTAAGCTCAGATTTGGTAGTCATGTTCTTGCGATGCTAAGAACGGTTTACTAACACCTTTAGGTGGGAGGTGGAGAGGGATACGATAGAGGTGGTTATCACCATGGAGGATGTACATGCCATCCTAGGGTTATTGATAATAGGGACACCTGTGACAACTAAGATTCTAGATAGTGATGAGGAGAGGAGAACCCTAGTCATATGGGCTATAGGCTTAGAGATGATATACTCAGGCTAGAGAGTGAGTATGTTTGACATATATACCTCATAGATTTTATATATCTAGAAGGTCATGAAAGGACTTGTGACAGTATGAGTGTTGTGCCATAAAATATATGGTAAGGTACCACTATTTGTGATAGCCTTGAGCTGCATGATATTACAGGAGAGAGTACTATATGATCTAGGGTATGTCATCTGGATCTAGCTCTTACATGACATATATCAAGTGTTGGTAAAAGGGAAGAAGTCTATTAGACTAGTCATATTATTGATTTCTTGGATATATGAGAGGTTTCCTATGTATCAGTCAGTTGGGTTTCCCCATGCAATTGATGATAGGTCACCTTGAGTACTGATATGGAGACAAGACCAAGAAGCACAGATCATTGCCCACATGCCAGTGCTACAAAAAATGAGATGGGTAGGCATAATATGGTAACCTTATGGGCAAATAGAGACTACATGGCCCAATTGGGACATAGTTGTACTAGCTTTAGTGTGGATGGAGGTGACATGAAATTACACCTAGTAGATGGAGCCACATCTGGTGGCATGATTATTATGGTAGATGGGCTTGCCTCACCTAGCAGCACCGATAATGGTGCCTATGGTTTAGACCCAACATGTTATAGATCCATGAGGGAGAGGAGGGCTAGGGCCACCAATGCTAAGGCCGATGCTTAGGCCATATTGTGAGAGACTGCGGACTAGTTAAGCATAACAGGTAGTAGAGCAGGAGGAAATGGATGTGGAGGTGAGAACACCATAGGTACCACCTCTAGCTTCACAACAGGAGGAAAAATGACCACTAAGGACACATCATTGATGGAGGCAATAGGATATATCAAAGACTATGGATGTCTCAGATGACCCAGTCGTTGGGCCAGGGTAGAGTTAGACAATAGAGAGGCCACTCAAGCATAGGTTGATATGGACTCTCAAGTTATGAATACATGATTTGTGTTTAGGAGATGATTGATAAAGGAGGTTCTTAGAGGCCACATAGATGGGGAGATTGTGCTTGATGGTCATGCCAATGGTGAGACAGTAGTGATCAATACACATACATGTAATAAAATATGGTTAGTTTGTTGCTTAATTTTTACTTGAAATATACTAGAGATAGATAGATTTTGAGAAATAATAGTCATTTAATATTTATCTCGTTTGATTTTCATAGGTGTATCAGAGGAGGATCAAATCATATGGGGCTCCCTTGTGAGGTAAGGACTCCATGATGTCTTATATGAGACACTGATGCCATATGACCCTGCTATATTGGAGGACCTCAGGGTATCATTTATCCCAACTTAGGCAAGTTGGTTTAGACTAGTTGGAGAGGTAGCAAGGTAGATACAATCATACAAAGAGGGGATGTAGCCACTAATAGACATGGGTGTAGGGGAGACACAGGCATGGTAGGACCTAATAGAGTAGAGAGCTGCACATCTATCCACAGTGACACATATGACATAGGCACATGCTCAGGAGAGAGCAACACATGTAGTGGCCCTGACCCATATGACACAGGGATAGTAGCAGGGGAGAGTGACACATGCATCAGCCTTGACCCATGTGACATATGTACAGGAGTAGGAGAGAGTGATACATTTAGATACCCTGACCTATTTGGCATAGGTGCAATCTTAGGTAACTCATCTACAGGGGTAGGTGTCAAGACTATGATCTCGAACAACCTCTTTACATCATTCTATTCATAGGGTTCAGATTGAGGCATCTACAAGAAACATGGCTAGGCCACAAGATAGGTAGGATGGGGTCTAACCATAGAGATAAATCATTGTATATGACTGTATTTATTGTATCAAACTTATGATGTGTGTGTGTGTGTGGATTATTTTGGCATTTTAGATATTGGTTATATATGTTGTCATTATGGTTGTGTTTGTGGATGTTTTGGATATATTTCTTTCTAGCACATGTATTTATCTATTTGTTTTATATGATATAGGAAATATATGAGTTGTGGTTTCTTTTCTAGCATTATGTAGAACACATGCATGTTTAAAAAGAAACAGGGAAAAATGGCTTTGTAAAATATAATCAATCAAGAAATGTACTACACACTAGTTCAAGTTGAGAAATGTGTAAGAACAATAAAATGACTAAGTTTAAAAAACCAAATGGGTGGTAAAAAAGGTAAAAAGAATTTTTTTTTTTTTAAAAATGAAATTGGAACCAAATTAAAACAAGATCACACTAAATCACATTGGGAAGTATGAAAATAATGTAATAAAATGGAAGGTATGCAAAAAGAAAAATGGTATAAAAACAAATCAATTAAGTCAATCAATCATACTATATCACGTTGGGAAGTATAAGAGAAAAACAAAATTGGCAAAAATTGGGTCTTAAATTTATCACACTAATTAAAGCTAAGAAGTATGAAAAATTCAAGAAAATGGTTACATTCTTACATGCAATCAGAAAAAAGAAGATACAAGTGAAAGAAAAAAATGAAGCATAAAACATACTAAATCAAGCTGGGAAGCATGTCAATAACAGGTAACTTCATAATCAATCACATCTTACCTCATATTTGACACATAATTTTGACTATGACTTATATTATTGGAAAATTTTGTGAGGAGGGCCAAGTCCTATCCATGGTCTTAAAATGAAACTCAAAAAGGGAACACCAATAAGGTGGAATAAATATGAAAATCAAGAAATAAAGGATGTGGGTAATAGAAAGGTAAAATTGTGGTAATTTGAGAGGAGGGTTAGGTCCTATCCACAGTCTTATAATGCAAGTCACAAATGGAATCCTAAGGGGAGTTATCAGTGAACAAAACAATGTTTCTCAAGAGAAAATATGAGGAATGTAGGGATTAAAAAAAGGAATGTAAAAAACATGACTTAGGCATCTTATGAGACAACCTTAGGAAATAGGAGGAATACTAAAGACATGAGAAGACACTAAGTCACTAGTGACCATCAATGTACAAAGGAAACCTATTTGCTATAGACACTAAGATTTGTAATAAAATAAGCATGCTACTAAGATCAATTGATGAAGGTAGATTGGTACAATAAAAATTAAAATATGCTACCTTCCCATGACATGTTCCTTATTCCTTAGGACCCCTTATAGAGTCATCAGTCTACTACAACGATTGGGTACTTGTGTGAGAAATTAGGTAGAACTAAAATATTTTATTATTATCCTTTTCTAATCTACCTGCCTACCACACCCTAAAGGACCTCAGCTCTACCATGAGACCAACTATGGAGTTTGAGCTTCGACTAGAAAAAAGAGATGTGCTTTGAATAGTGTCTTTAGTGTGATTGGGCTTTTAAGAATTTTGAATGTTTTTGTCTTTTGTATCATTGTCTTTTGTGAAATGATTTGGATTTTGCATATTTTTTATGGCTTTTATGATTCCTCCTCCATATGGACTTGGAATGACCAATCATGAGAGATAGAGTGATAAACATGAATGAGTTGTAGGCTTAGGCTAAATGAAGCTAAGTAACCAAAGACAAGAGTGACTGAGACATTTAGGCTTAACAATGAACTATAATGTGATCTCAAGTCTCAACCAAGTATAATGTTAGTGTGCGAAAAAGGGGAAGAAATGGAATGAGGAGATCCAAAGTGGATTGATGAATGGAAAATGTAATGAGATGAATTATTTGTTAACTGATCACATGGTAACAGGAAATGACTAAAGGGAACCAGGTTTGTATAACCAAGTCATAATGATAATTATCCATGAAAAATAGAGATAAGAAAGCAAACAATCATAAAGACACAAGAAGGGAATTTGTAAGTAGGAGAAATCAATGATAAAAAAAGATATCCATAGGCAAACATAAACAACAATATAAGCAATATAGAGTGTAAAAGTAAAGTCACCATGTAAGATAAATAAGAATTTGAGATAGTTTCAAATGATATAACATATATATAAAGATAAGATTGGAGCACACATCCAATCCAAGTCTAAATGTAAAAACATCATGCATGTGTTCATAAATACTGATAAATCTGCCCACACATATTATCTAAAACATTGGATAGATCTCTATGAATCTAGATGTGGACTACTGGTAGTGTCTCATCTATTTTTAATGAAAACTAGGAAAATACTTCTCATCTAATCTCCTCAACATAAAAAGTAGGAATGCTAGATGGATCATGCTGAGAAGGGAAATTAGGCAATGAATGTTCGAGAGAATGCATGGGAGTGGGCTCTATGGGAGATGT
The DNA here is from genome assembly GCA_037957365.1 of Torreya grandis. Lineage (NCBI taxonomy): Eukaryota > Viridiplantae > Streptophyta > Pinopsida > Cupressales > Taxaceae > Torreya > Torreya grandis. The sequence goes on from JARHVA010000008.1 coordinate 1,099,407, forward strand.
AGGAATTATTGGTGGAGAAGGATCCATAAGTGAGGGACTCATAGGTGGAGAATGATCCACAAATGAGGGAAGGTCCACGGGTGAAGGTTTCATAGGGGGAGGCACAGAAGGTGATGAAGGGACCACAGGAAGGGATGGAACCATAGGCGGTGGAACCATGGGAGAAGAAGGAGGAGCCTTCTTGTGGGAATGCCCTATTATAGGAATGAAATAAGGTTCAAGAATAGATATAATATGATCCTTAAGGTGTTGCTAAAGGATGTGGCAATGATTGATGTGATGGGTGCCACATTAGTACCATAGATAATTTACCTCACCATACTTAGGCATATATTTAGGAAAGACCTTCAAGGGAGGCATTCTTGTATAAAGGCTGAGGGGAAGAAGGATGCAAATCATTAATATATTATCATAGCTTACAATAATGGGTGGATGAATTATTATATATTATATGGAAACAATAGATATGTTGGTGAGTGTTCTTCATAGAAGCACTCATAAGAGGAGGTGTAATAGGAATAGAAGAAGCTGGAGAAGACTCATCAACCTATTTGGTGGGAAATAAAACCATCTTAGGCAAAATAATCAAACCATCACCAAGGGAGGTGGTGGTGGGGAAGGAACTAGACTAGGCTCAATAGAAGGAACAATGAGCACAAAAGCAAGGATGGACTCAACAACGTTGGGAGTAGGAATGAGCTCAACTATAGCAAAAGTAAGAATGAGCTCTGATGCATGTGTTATTAAGGGAGGGGTGGTATCTACATAATTTTGAATAAGGGTCACACGTATCTCAGGGATAAACAAGTTATAATGGCGAGGTTCCTAGCAAAGCAGTAAGTTGTAGTCATAATATGATCCATGAGCATAGTCCTATGAGGTTCCTCTAAAATTGGAGGTGTTGGCACCATCTCTACCCTATGATAAAGAGGAAAAATACTAAAATTAGGAAATATAAGTGAGGTAAATGGGAAGATACATGAAAAGACTCAAATAAATAAGAATGATAATGGACAATCTCATCATCATGAGCTTGAACAAGACTACCTAAAAATGGATCATCTAGGGAATAACCATCATCATAATCTAGTGTGTGAATATCAATGATGCATGTAGGGATGACCTTGTCATCTAAGTAAGTATGGTGAATAGAATTTTGAGTCTTGGTCAAGACTACATGAATGTCATTATAAGGATTTTTACTAGAATGAGGCTATAAAGAAGCCAAAAGCTGCAAGATGAGATGAGGAAAGAGATCAAAATTTTTAATCTCTAGGTTAATCTCATTAGGCTCATCATCATAAAAATATATGAGGTTAGGATGAATGTTCCCAATAAGTTTAGGATGACCATTGTAACCTCTAGTCAACTTAATGAGAAAATTGAGGTGTTGAGACTCACAAAATGGAACACTATGCAAGGTTTCAATAGCAAGAATCTTGAAGACACCATGGTCTTGGAATTGTTTAAAATTCCAAGGGTTAGTATCACCTTGAATACTATAAATGGATCCATTATGAGGAAATTTAATGCTTTGGCAGGAAAAATAAAAAATTGTTCTCATACGATGAGTCCATGGCCTACCAAACAAGATATTATAAGAAAGGGGAAAGTTAAATATCATCACCTTCACATGAGAAGTGACAGGTGGGATGGTAATGGGAAGCCACACAAAACCTAGAGGAGGCATTTGCCTTCTATCATATCCTTGGCATGTTTTGCGTGTGGACTTGAGGTTGCATTCAGAATATCCAAGGGTCTTAATGAAATCGAGAGAGGTAACACAGGTGCTAGAACCCTCGTCAATCAATGCATGTTTAACTTGGATATCACCTATTTGGATACTAATGAAACAGGGAGGATCATCCACATAAAGCAAAATCTTGTCAAGAATCATAGAGGCTAATTAAATTTTAAGGAAAGAGAAGTATCCATAGTTGTTTCAAAGTTGATAGACATTTCTTCACATTGTTGTAATATGCTCTTCTCATATCTAGATAAGACTACTTCACGTCTTGCTAGAGGAGGAAAAGGGATGTTCATCTCGAACAAGAGTTGCATAAGATGGTTTCTATATGGGGAGATGTCTTTATAAGCTCAAGGAATAGAATTTGGGATGGGAGATTAGTGAGCTCCATAATGGGATCCCACTCATCATAAACCATGAGAAGGTAATTAGAAATAGGTGCATAGTGATTAAGTAGGTCCTCGAAAGGAGGAACCAAAGTGAATTGGAATTGATGTTGATAAGAAGGAAAATGATTAGAACAAGGTTTTGAACTATGTTGTGAAGATGAATTGATTGGTTCAATTTGGTTTTGAGAGTTGGTAGAAGTGTTAGTAGAAGATTGATTATTATTAGTGTTGGAAGATGAAGATATGGTAGAAATAGAATGGGAAGTATTATCCAAGGGAGAATTAGAAATCAGATCATAAAAGGTTATAAGGTCATCTTTCCCCAACTCATTTAGATGATTTGGAGAAGAATCCTGGATAACACGATATGTTTGAGATGATGGAGGAGTGTAGATAGGTTGAGTGTCAATAAAAGAAACCACCCTTTGCATATTAGTCATGTTAATTACATTATCTTTGCAAGTGGGGTCAACAAGACTTTCTATATTGTTGGTGGAAGGGGTGGGCTTGTCTTGGGTGTCTTGATTAGGTTGATGGTTAGTAAGAGGGTCTTTGTAGATATCCAAATGAGCATTGGCTTGATTTAAGGCTTGAGATTTAGTATGTGATTCATGAACCTTAAATGCAATTTCATAAGATTATTGATGCTTTCATATGATTGGATCATGATCAAAATTAGGACCAAGAGAAAAATCCATAACTAAATTATGAAGTTATCGACGGGTCTTATCAAAATGACCCCAACTAGCGTGAAACCATCAAAACTTGTTAGGATCATACTAGGATTTCATAGGATGAGTAGGATCAAGTTCTCATGGAAGAGGCCTAGGTAGACACTTGAGTAATTCAAATGAGGATAGAGGTTTGTGAAAATTAGTGTTATTTGGTGAAGATAGATGAGTATTGGTATATTTTTGAAAAGGTGGAGTTGGTTCTGAAGATTGGTTAGGAACAATAGCTTGAATAGTGTGAATGGTGTCATAAGAGTCCGTGACACCATCATTGGTAGCATTATGATTTTTGTTCTTAAGTAAGAAATGAGGACCTGAATAAGGTTGGGGTGGCTTGAATTGATGTATAAGGAAATCTTGATGTTTATTTTGGTCAATAGCCTCCTCTAAAGTACATGGAGAGAGAGTGCGGACCCAATATTTTAACTTGGGAAAAAGAGCATTAGTGAAGAGATAGAAAATTCCACCTTTTAACAAAAGCTTGAGCAATTTATTTTTCAATTTTTTTATAATTTATGAAGTGGGCCAAAGTATTTTTGAGAAGATCACTAGTTTGAAAATCTTGAACTAAGGCAATCACTAAATCTTCCAAACTTGTAATGGAATGAGTTCTAAGTTGATTGTGCTAGTATATGGCATCACTCGTGAGGGTTTTAGATAAGAGATTGCTAGTGGCAAAGGTGTTCAATTTGACCCAATACTTATAAAGGTTTCCAAATGTTTTAAAGTGAAGGGTAGGATCAGTTGATCTATTATAATAATTTGTAAGGGTGATACCTTCTATATCAATATTAGCAATTTGAGTGGTAAGAGGCTCATTTTGAGGCTGTTTAATGGTTTTTTTCACCAAAGGAGGTTGAAGGATGATATTGCCTTGTGAATATCAAAGAGGAGGATGGGAAGCATTTTGGTTATGTGTTGCCCAAGTCATTAGTTGAGGATGAGTTTGAAGATGGAGAAGGTGATTTTGCATTCTCATCATTTGATTTGTGTTATGAACTTGAAAGGTATTAATTTGATTAAGTGTTTATAATAATTGTTGGTGGGTTTGATTGGCATTATTTGAAGCATTAGAGTTAGTATTGGAATTGGTATTAGTGGCTTGGGTACCACTATTCGTGTTGATAGGAGCTTGAGAGGAACTATGAGAATGTGAAGCACTAGTGGCAAAATTTGCTTGTGTAGCAAAAGATGGACTAGTGAAGGAATGAGAAGAAGAAGCACTATAAGCATGATTACTTTGGGTAGCAAACAATTCACTAGTGGAAGGATTAAGGATAGTGTATCTTGTAAGAGGTCCACTAGATATAAAACCTGCATGTTAGAGGATATACTAGGCATGGAGGTAGAAGAGGTTAAATAGGAAGAGGTCATGCTATGAGAAGGGGTCATAATCAAGAGAAGAGGATGAGAATAAAAGAAGGTAATACCCCAAAATTCATTTGAGAATATGGGAGTAGGTGAATGAGGCTCTTTGGATTGGCCACTGATCATAAGTTGGTAAATGGTAGAGGGATCTTTCCTGGATGTTGAGGAAATTCAGACATAAAGAAGAGCATTTTGGGGGTATACTCTAATTCAAGTTGGTCTTCTAAGGAAAAGAGAGGATTACATTTTGAAGAGGTATTAGGAGGGGTCCCATAGTTCATTGTGTGAGTGTTTATGTGAACATTGCTCTCATCTAAGAGAGGAGCCTTACTCTACATTTGGGATTCCCTATGAGGATTAGTAAAACATGTCATGTTTGTTGAATTCAAATCAGTGTTGTCTTCACATATAAAATTCATGATGAAAGAAAGGGATATAAACCATATTAGAGAAATGCAAAATCAAAGAAACATGAAATGGCAGAAACATTATAGGGTCGACTGGGTCGATCTAGCATAGAAAATAGGGCCTATAAATTGTAAAAGGTTGACTGAGTCAATCCACTATAGTAAATAAAGGCTTAAAAAGTGTACAGGGTCAACTGGGTCAACCTAGTACAACAAAGAGGGAAAATCACAAAGCCTATAATAGACTGTGTCAAATAAAATGATAGTGTAATGAAAATAATTTTATAATTACTTTAAAAATAAATAATTTAAGGGAAACAAACAATCAATTAGATCAATCAGGGTGATCCAATTGACTCACACATCCCAAAACCTTACACCAATATTGGTTAATGCAAGTTTTTACAATATAAAATATAATTGAACACAGAGTAAGCAATAAACTTTTGAAAAGTAAAAGCTAGCTCGTTGGTCAACCTAAATGTTATTTAGATTATTATAATATTATGTTAAATGTGATGGAAAGTTGGTTGTAAACAAGGAACTAGAAAGTAATCTGATGATAGTTTCAGGAAGTTCGGGTTCAGAGGGATCTCTATTGGTAATGGTACAGGGTTGGTATTAGGGCCTACCCCCTCACTTCACAAATTATAGCGATAAGGGTGTTGAGTGCTTAGCCAAAATATACCATTAACCACATGTTTATACTTGGCTATAAAACCAAGTCAGCTTCCCCCTTGGTGATGAATCTAAGTAGGTTGGCCTTGAGTAGACAATTGTTAAAGTGCTTGTTTAAGATTTTTTGATTTGGTCATATGTGTGTAAAAGAGAAAGTATTGAAATTAAATAGTATATTAAAAGACACCTAATTAAATTATGTTCTATTTTAAGAATGCAGGCGACAAAAAATGAAAGTGTGAGCTAATTACTATCATATAAAGTTTAATTCAAACTTTGAAACATGGTACAGTATCAATGTAGTCGATAATGTATGCACAAAATACATAAGTTTGATAGTGTCACCTCTATACTATAGAAGCAAGGTCTAAAAATGAACAGGGTCGACAGAGTTGATCCAATTATCTAGACAATAAATAGAATATAAAATTAGGTCGATAAGGTCGATCCAGTTGACTATACAAGGGCAGTTTTAAAGACTACAAACTATGAAAAAAAAGATTGTAAAGAAAGAGAGAGGATATAAAGGAACCTTGACAGGTCTAAAGATGTAAAAAAGTGAGATTGTTGTCAAAAAACCTTGATAAATGCTTGAAAATTTTGCTAACAAGATCGACTAGGTCAATCTAGCTTTGAAAAATCATGTTGTTAAGTGCCTAAAATTTATAGGGTCAACTGGATCGACCTAGTATGCTGAACAGGATGCCTAAAAATGTATTTTTTTCTCCAAATCTTACACCCTAAAAGGGGGTGTTTAGTCCTCTTCTATATTTGGGCAACATTGGATCATTTCCAAGTGTGTGGGTGTGCCTATAGGGAAATGAACCTCTAGGATGTAAAGGGATAGCTCCCTAAATGTGTCTCTACAAGATAATCTCTGTTTAAACCAGTTCAGCTAAGGGAAAAGAGCTAGAAGTTACAAAAAAATGAAAACCTATTCTAAGGGTGGTAATACACTAAAAAATATCTTCCACACAAATGTCATATCCTAGTGCATGATGCAGCAAAAGACATAGGCTATTTCCAAGCTCTAAATAATCTAACACAAGTATTTCAATACATAGGTGAGATGTGTAAAATTTCACAAGGTAAATGAGTCTAAAAGGCAAACTTTGCACATTCCAAAATAGTAATACACATGCAAAAATTTAATACACTTAGACACACTCTATATGACCTGTTAGAACTAGAACCCTTGCTCAAGCATGAAGGACAAAGGACAAAAGGATGAAGACAATCACTTGTTGTCACTATTTATCACTTACACACTTAGACAATGTTCAAAACTTCAAAGAAACGTTGACTAGTAGTAATGCTTAAAGGCAGGATATCATTCCAACAAGGCTTTGTCCTACTCAGTGTGTCTCTCTTTACACTAGCCTAGGGGTTGTATATATAGCCAAAAGGAAGAGAGAGAGAGATAGAGAGAGAGAGAGAGAGAGAGAGAGAGGAAATCCTTTTGTGCTAAGGAGAGGAATCAATTTGTTTCAAGTCACCATCTTCAGCTATAATTGTCTTTACAAAGGATGCTTGTTGAAGCCATTTGGTTGATCCATGCCATCACTAGTTGTCACACATTTAGTCCTGCTCTCTCAAATATGCTTTTCCAAAATTTGTGTCAACAGAATAAGGATATTCTTGTCTAAGTAATGGCATCAAAATATTTGTTACAAGGGAATCCAATTGTTGTCAATTTTTCTCTTTCATTATGTTTGGCTTTATCCTTCTTCTTTGATTGGTCCTCAAGGAATGACTCAAATCCTGGTTGATCAATGGTGATGTGAGCTCTCTTATTATTTCAACAAATGAAGGATGTGAGCCCTTGGATCTGCCTGAATCCTCTTGTGTTTGAACACTAATAGTTAGCTCACTATCTCAAAATTTGATGTTTGTGCAACTGTCATTTTACCTGGCTATTTCCTTCAGGCATCCTTCCTTTTATCCTCGAAACCATCCTCTCTTTGGCAATCCTTCTACGAACTATTTATTTCAAACTATTGTTTCAAACAAAAAGTCTAAAATAATTTTCTTGTGGACATTTTCAATCGAACATTCTGCTTCAAGATTTTTGCTTATGGCTTATCGAAGAGATTGTTGTGGACAAAAATTTCGCAACAATTCCTTCGAACTTCTTTCGAAGGTCATGGCTTGGAAAGTGACCCTTCATAAATTTTTGAAGGGCACTTGGAAGGGAAAGTGACCCTTTGGAAAAAATTTGAAAGGCAGTTTGGAAGGAAAGTCTCCCTTCAGAACTTTCTGAAGGGCACTTGGAAGGGAAAGTGACCCTTCGAAAAACTTTCGAAGGGCACTCTGGAAGGAAAGTGTCCCTTCAGAAAGTTTTTGAAGGGCACTTTGGAGGGAAGTGTCCCTTCGAAACTTTTTTGAAGGGTAATTTGGAGGGAAGTGTCCATTCAAGAAGTTTTGAAGCGTGCTTTGAAATAAAAGTGACCCTTTAGAACTTTTTTGAAGGGCACTTGGGAAGAAAAGCGACCCTTCAAAACTTTTCCAAATGGCACTTTGAAAGAAAAGTGATCCTTTGAAACTTTTCAGAAGGGCTCTTTGGAAGAAAAGTGACCCTTCAAAAAGTTATGAAGGGTACTTAAGAAAGAGACAGACCCTTAGAAAAAGTTTCAAAGGGAAAAGTTTTAAGGTAAAAGACAAAGGAAGAGAATTCTTTCAGACTTTTTATCTGAGACAAAAAGTTTGAGACAAAAATGCTGAAACAAAGGATTCCCTTAGGAAAAGGCAAAAGAGAATTCTTTCAAACTTTTTATTCGAGACAAAAAGTTCAAAAGAATTCTTAGGCTTGGACAAAAAACCCAAAACAAAGGAACCTTTCCAAAAGAGATAACACTTAGGCAAAAGGGGTGAAAAACACTTGAACAAGGATGAAACAAAGCTTTCAAAGAAGAGAAAACAACTGGTTTCTTTCACGAGTCTTTCACAATTGAATTGAAAATAGACAAGAGATGCTAAACTTAGCCAAAGGAAATTTCAAGACAAGGGTAACAAATTTGGATAACATTCTTGGTGATTTCTAGGGGAGGAATGTTTGCTATGCCAAAGACTAGTCACCTAAATCCTTCCATTGGGCATGGAGTCACACATATAGGCACTTCAAAGAGAACTGAACAAGCTTTGGCTCAAAAACACACTAGTTGGATTGATTCACACACACAAGGAAGAGATGCACACCAAACAAAAGGAAGGAAAACAAACCTATGTTACAAAGCACTTAGAGAATACATTAGCGAACAAAAGGAAACACACACATCTAAACTAGTATTTACAAAAGGATAAGCAAGGGCTAATAGCAAGATTTCAAGTGTATCCCATTCACAAGGATAGGCAACTCTTTTCCATTCTTTTTGGATAGCTGAAAGAAGTTACTTTGCTTGCACTTGCTGATGATGTAAGGGCCACTCCACAAAGTGTGAAACTTTGTATGCTTTTCTAGTTTTGCTTTGTCTTCATCCCACTTCAAAACCAAGTCACCCTCTTTGAACACTCTTGCACTTGTCCTTTTGTCAAAGGATCTCTTCATGAGCACTTGATGGTGCTCCATGGCCTTGTGGGCATCATCCCTTGCCTCTTGTAGCTATATTAGTTCTGTCAACTTAAATTCCATTGGAGTGTTTTCAAGTAATTCCAGATGATGTACAAGTTCTAGGGTAGGGAGTTCTTGGGATATGGATAACTTGGCTTCTCTTCCATAAACAAATACAAAGGGAGAGTTACCGATTGATATCTTAGGAGTAATTATGTCTGCCCATAAAGCTATCTTCAACTTGCTATACTAGGCTCTTTGATTGTTCTCCAAGGCTCTTTTGATGATCTTAATAAGGTTCTTGTTGGTAGACTCAGCCAATCCATTACCTTGAGGGTAATAATTGGATGAGGTACTCAAATGAACCCCATTCCTACCTACCCAATCAAAATTTTTAGCACTTATGAAAGCAAGTGCATTATCAAAAATGATGACGTGAGGAGCTCCAAACTTTTTTATAATGCTATCATAGAACTCCAAGATAACATTTTTATTTGCCTCTTTCAGTGTAATAGCTTCTACCCACCTTGTGAAGTAGTCAGTAGTAGTTAATATCCATTTATGTCGAGCACTTGATGGAGGGTTAATCATACCAATGAAATTAAGGCCCCATTTCATAAAAGGTCGGTCCACTTGCATAGGATTCAATGCAAGGGTTGCAAGTTTTTGTTTGCCTACAAAGAAGGCACATTGAGGACACATGTTAGCCCAATGATAATATTCCTTAAAAAGACTAGGCTAATAGTAACCAACCCTCATTATTTTTGCACCTATAGTTCTAAGAGAAAAATGACCTCCATCTGCACCATTGTGAAAACCTTCTAGCAGCATGTCAAACTGATCATTTTTAACACATCTTAATAGCACACCATTTATGTCTTTTCTAAAGAGAACATTATCAGCAAGGCAATAGGGAATGGTCTGCAATCTAAAGTATCTCCTTTAAGACTTGCTCAAATCATTGGGACACTCACCATTTTGAAGAAAATTTATGATGTCTTGTGTCTAGCTCTAAATTGGAATGTGATCAGCTAGTTGGCATTGAACTTGGTTGATTAAGACCTCTTATTTTGGCTCCTATATATCTGAATCTAAATGCCTGCATAGTCATAGTCCTCTCACCAAGTTTGTCAACTTGATGTCCATGTCATACTCTATCTTTGTGATCCAGCCAACTCTTTTTTCATTGAGGTCTTTGCTCAAGAGAAACTCTTTGGTACTGGGATGAGAAACCATGACATGTATCTTATTATTGGAGACCATGTGCCTGAATTTTTTCAATCCTCTTATCACTATCAAATCTTGCTTCTCAAAAAATGTATATCTGACCTCATAGTCTTCTAATCCTTGGCTGAAGAATGCAATTGGTTTCTCAATCTCTTCATCATTATTTTGCATCAACATGGCTGAGATTGTATCAAGGTTAGCAAAGGTAAAGAGTATGAAATCCTTGGTAAAGTTTGGGTTTAAGAGAGTAGGATATTTTGCAATTACTTGCTTGATTATCTCAAAATAGCTCCTTCCCTCTTTTGTCTAAGTAAAAACTTAGTTGTTTTTTAGCATGGTTGTGATAGGCCTTACCATAGATATAAATTATAGAATAAACCTTCTGACAAAGTTTATTTTCCCCAAGAAGCTTTGCAGTCCCTTCTTGTGTTGAGGCAAGGACAAGCCTAGGATAGCCTCAATCCTTTCAGGGTCAATAAACAAGCCTCCTTCTGAAACAATGTGCCCCAAAAGCTAACCTTCATGAACAGAAAAAATACACTTCTTTAGATTAAGGGATATGCCATACTCGTATTACTCAAACACCTGCCTTAGATGTTTCATATGATCAGCAACATCTTTTGAAAAAATAGTTACATCATCTAGGTACACAAGTAGCAACTTATTGATCAAACCTTTAAAATCCATGTCCATTGCTCTTTGAAAAGTGGCTCTAGCATTGGACAAACCAAAAGGCATCTTATTATAGGCAAAGGTTCCCCACTTTGTAGTGAAGGTTGTTTTGAACTGATCCTCTCATTTACCAATATTTGGTTGTAACCTGAATAATCGTCAAGAAGAGAGAAGCATTGAGAACCTAAAACAACTTGCATAATTTTTTCCATGGAGGGTAGCGGATAATGATCCTTGAGAGACACTCTATTAAGATCTTGAAAATACACACACAACCTGATTTTTCCATTCTTCTTTCAAATAGGCACAAGATTGGCCACCCAAGTTGAGTGTTTGATAGGAAAGATAATACTAGACTCAATCAGCTTGGTTAGTTCCTTCTTCATGAATTCTTCTATCTTGGGATTGATAGGCCTTTGCTTTTGCTTGACCGGTTTAGATCCAAGTTATAATTCAATGTTATGATGAGCTAGAATTGGTTTAAAACCTTTCAAGTCTTTATACTCCTAAGAAAAGATGTCATGAAACTCTTTGCACAATTCAATAAAAACCTATCTCTTGGGCTAAGAACATACCTTGCCAATTTTCAAAAGTTTGTCCTTGAAAATCAAGACTCTTTCATAGTTCTCTTCCTTTGTTGACATGATCACTCTTTCTTTCTTCTTATGATCATCCTCATTGAAAACACTCTCTAAATTAATCATCCCCTTAGGTATCTTGTTTGTCTTTAGCTGAATGATTTTCTCTTCATATTGATCACGTAGTCTCCTTTGGTTTCTTGAGGAGAAACCTACCTCATTTTGCAAGAAGTGTGCAATGTGTTCATCACTCTCAAACACTTGCCATGATACTTTATTGTTTGGAAAAGAAGGCCTCACAATGATCTTGATATGTGACTTCACCTTCTCCTTCCCTACATCAGCAGCTATGTCAAACTGTGCTCTTATGGCAGCCAATCTATCAGCATGTTTATTTGAACCCCTTGGGATGAGTTGTATGTTGAAGGCATCAAAGTCTTCAAGTAGGTCCCATACCCTATGCTTGTAGGACTTAAGCAAGGGATTCTTGGATGTAGCCTAATTTTATATTTGGTGGATGACCAATTCACTATCTCCATAAACCTTTAAATGCTTGATCCCTCTCTTCTTTACTCATTGGAGACAATGGACTAGGCCTTCATATTCTACCACATTGCAACTGCAGCTGAAGTGGAATCTATATGAGGAGTATTATTGATTATTTGATGGAGAAACTAACATAATGCCAGCTCTTGCACCTAATTTGCTTCTTGAACCATCAAAAAACATCTCCCATATGCCATCAAGTTCATTATCTTCATTAGTGAGTGAAGGTATTGGAACATCCCCTTCACACATATAATAAACTCCCAAATTAGTCTCTTCAATGAAAGTATACGAATTAAGTCCATGTGTTTTAGTGTTATATTTGTCAAGAAAGAGATCAAAAATACCTTCAAGGGGGATGGTGCTTCATCATCCATAACACTTTCAGATTCTTTACTAATTAGAGAATTCTAATTTGAGTTTGTCTCCATGTATGGCTCAATATGAAACCTTGCTAAGGGTTGAGTCCTTATAGTCACCTTGGTTCCATGTCTTGTTTTAAAAACTAGAAAATACCAATCAGTAGAAAGGTATCCTCCTATCTTAGCTGTGAAGTCCCTTGACAAGTAGATAGCAAAATGGGCTGGAAGGTCTACCACCACAAAGTCTTGAAAATTTGGAAAACTTGGGCAATCATGCAGAAAGACCTTTGACTAGTCCCACTATCTTAGTTGGAGTCCCATCAAGCTTCAATACACCCTTGCTATATGGCTCATATTTTAATCCTAGCTTATCAACCACCACTTTAGGCATAACAGTGGTACTAGCTCCACTATCCACAATGTAATTATGGACCAACTTGACTCCCATAATGAGGGACAGATAGAAAGGTGAAGGATTTTCAGACTTGGTGGAGGGATCTAAGACATGGCTTGCATCATTGGTAAGGGCTACACCATTATGCTTTGAAGTTTGAGGGGCTACATGGATTCTTACTAGCTACTCTTGCAAAAGCTCCTTCTGACCAGGCATATCCAAGACTTCCCAAAGAGATATACTTGTCTTGGCATTCTTCAAAGAATCAATAATGTTTTGAGAGGGAGCATTCACCTTTTTGTGGACCCTTGAAGGTAGATGAGTTTGAACCTACTATGTTTTAGGTTTGACAGTCCTACTTGCATTCTGATTTTGTTGAGGATCATGAATCACAATAGGTACAACACTAGGATTCACACTTTGTGGCCTTAGAGAAACATCACTTGGAGTTACATGCACTCCTTGATCTTCTCCCAATGCTCTCTTCTTAGCTCTTGTGTTGGATATAACTGACGTGATTTTATTTAACACATAATCATCTCTTGCTTAGAAGTTTATCATGCCTACACTTTGACTATTGCCTTCTCCACAATTATCCCTTTACATAAGGTCTTTTTCTTCTGAAGTTACATAAGGAGTAGCTTACTCTTGTGCCACCAAAGCTTGGTTGCCTTCTCCACCATCATGCATAAATTGGCCTTGAGGTTGTCCCCATTGGTCCAAATTATTCTCTCCTTGGACTAGATTAGCATGTACTAGAATAACAGCCTTCGTGGAAGGAGTGGGATTAGGATTATAGGCATTGGGTTGCCTATTTAAACCTTGTTGGCCTTGTCCTCTTCCTTGGTAGTTATATTGGGGTGGATCTCTATAGCCTTATTGAGGATAGTATTGATGGTTAGGAGGAGCACTTGTCTGGAACTGATCTTGCTTGAGCTAATCTTGCAATGAATGGATTTATTCATCTTTGTCCACAGCACCATCTACTTTCTTGGGGAAGGCTCTTGGCTTGACATTGGTGTTTGGAACTTGTGCTACACTTGGAGTTTCCACTAAACTATGAGATAGTAAGGGTATATAAACTCTTGGAGGTAGCTTTCTATCCTGTATCAAGCTATTCTCAACTTCAATGGCTATCTCAGATGCATTAGGTAGATTAAATCCTCCCATAGATTATGACATCACTACTACATTAGTATCGATACCTTTGAGATAGGTGAGGAACATAAATCTTGGAGGTCTCATGACAGGCGGTAACCTATTCCATGTCCTTTGAAATCTTTCATTGAAATGCCCTATAGATTCGTTAGGACCTCTCTTTATCATGTTCAGTTTATGGATCAGTGAAGTGTGGTCACTCTTATTGTCAAATCTAGTCACCAAAAATTCCCCAAAGCCATCCCAACTTGTAATGTAACCACCTTCCAAAGTCCTATACCAATCAAATGTTTTGCCTTTTAGAGACATAGCAAGCAATCTAATGGCTATGTTAGCTTAGGTGACATTGTGAAAATTATAGAAATTTGAGATGTCCCTAATATGCTCAAATGGGGTAATAGGACCCTCTCCATTGAAACCAGGGAGACTCTTGGTAGCAGTGGGAGGAATAGGGTTGTATGCAGGAAGGTCAATCAGATTTTATGTGTTAAAGGTTGGGAAAGGCTGTTGTCTCTCCATTTCTCTTATTTCCTCTTGATCTCATATTTCTCCATCTTCTTCTTATTTTCCAAAACCTCCTTGCCAAGGATCTCTAAGCATTGGGAATGGTTCAGGGTGTTGTTCTTCAAGAAGAGCTTCAGCTAGGGGGGCTTGATCGAAAGTCCTTGATGACCTAGTGAGGACCATGAAGTATAATGTGGGAAACTTGATCTACAACCAGAGAATCTCACCCTTTAGAGATGCCAAATGTTGTATTAAGAGTACAAACTCAAGTTTGTCAATACTAGCATTCACCTTGACATATAAATAACCAGGAACTGGGGTCCCACCAGGCATGCTAGAACTGTTGTCTCCAAATCTTACACCCTAGAAGGGGGTGTTCAGTCCTCTTATAGATTTGGGCAATGTTGGATCATTTCTAAGCATGTGGGTGTGCCTATAGGGGAAATGAACCTCTAGGATTTAAAGGGCGAGCTCCCTGAATGTGTCTCTTCAAGATAATCTCTGTTTAAACTAGTTGAGTTAAGGGAAAAGAGTTAGAAGTTACAGAAAAGGAAAATCTATTCTAAGGGTGGTGATACACCAAAATTATCTTCCACACAAATGCCATATCCTAGTGCATGATGCATTAAAAGACATAGGCTATTCCCAAGCTCTAAAGAATCTAACACAAGTATTTCAACACAGAGGTGAGATGTGTAAAATCTCACAAGGTAAATGAGTATGAAAGGCAAACTTTTCACATTCTAAAATAGTAATACACATGCAGAAACTCAATACAATTAGACACACTCTATGTGACATGTTAGAACCAGAACCCTTGCCCAGGCATGAAGGACAAAGGATAGAAGGATGAAGGCCATCACTTGTTGTCACTATTTGTCACTTACACACTCAAACAATGTTCAAAAATTCAAAGAAAAGCCGATTGGTAATAATGCCTAAAGGCAGGATATCATTTTAGCAAGGCCTCACTGTACTTTGTGTCTCTCTCTTTACACTAGCGAAGGGGGTATATAAATAGCCAAAAGGAAGAGAGAGAGAGAGGAAAGCCTTTTGCACCAAAGAGAGGAATCAATTTGTTTCAAGTCACCATCTTTAGTTGTAACCATATTTAAAAACGATGCTTGCTCAAGCTATTTGGTTGATCCATGCCATCACCAATTATTACACATTTGGTCATGCTCTCTCAAAGATGCTTTTCCAACATTTGCATCAATATAATAAGGATATTCTTGGCTGAGTCATGGCATTAAAATGGTCATTACAAGGAAGTCCACCTATTTCAGATTTGTCTCTTTCATTATGTTTGGATTTGTCCTTCTTTGATTGGTCCTCAAGGAATGACTCAGATCTTGGTTGATCAATGGTGGTGTGAGCTCTCTTATTGTTTAGATGGATGAAGGACGTGAGCCCTTGGATCTGCCTAAATCCTCTTGTGTTTGAACACCAATGGTTAGCTCAGTGTATTGAAATTTGATGTTTGTGCAATCATCATTTTACCTGGCCATTTCCTTCGGGCATCCTTGCTTTTCTCCTCGAAACCATCCTCTCTTCAGCAATCCTTGTATGGACTATTTATTTTAGAATTTTGTTTTGGACAAAAAGTCTGAAAAAAATTTCTCATGGGCACTTTCCATCGGACATTCTGATTTGGGTTTTTTGCTTATGGCTTGTCAAAAAGATTGTTGTGGATAAAAAGTTCACAACAATTCCTTCGGACTTCTCTCAAAGGTCATGCCTTGGAAAGTGACGCTTCAGAACTTTTCGAAGGGCACATGGAAGGCAAAGTGACCCTTCAAAAAAGTTTTGAAGGGCAGTTTGGAAGGAATGTGTCCCTTCAAAACTTTTCTAAGGGCACTTGGAAGGGAAAGTGACCCTTCGAAAAAGTTTCAATGGGCACTTTTGAAGGAAAGTGTCCCTTCAGAAAGTTTTCGAAGGGCACTTTGGAGGGAAGTGTCCCTTCGAAACTTTTCCGAAGGGAACTTTGGAGGGAAGTGTCCCTTCAAAAAAAATTTGAAGGGCACTTTAGAGGTAAGTGTCCCTTCAAAAAGTTTTTGAAAGGCACTTTGGAGGGAAGTGTCCCTTTCTGAAAGGCGCTTTGAAAGAAAAGTGACCCTTTGAAACTTTTTTGAAGGGTACTTTAGAAGAAAATTAACCCTTCAGTACTTTTTTGAAGGGCACTTTGGAAGAAAAGTGACCCTTCAGAAAGTTTCAAAGGGCACTTTGGAAGAAAAGTGACCCTTCAAAAAGTTTTGAAGGGCACTTTGGAAGAAAAGTGACCCTTCAGAGAGTTCTGAAGGGCATTTTGGAAAGAGAGAGACCCTTTGAAAAAGTTTTTAAGGGCAAACTTTGAAGGGAAAAGACAAAGGAAGAGAATTCTTTCAGACTTTTTGTCCGAGATAAAAAGGCCGAAACAAAGGATTCCTTCAGGAAAAGGCAAAGAGAGAATTCTTTCGGACTTTTTATCTAAGATAAAAAGTTTGAAAGAATTCCTAGGCTTGGATAAAACATCCTGAAACAAAGATACCTTTCCAAAAGAGATAACACTTAGGCAAAAGGGGTGAAAAACACTTGAACAAGGTTGAAACAAAGCTTTTGAAGAAGAGAAAACAACTGGTTTCTTTCACGAGTCCTTCACAATTGAATTGAAAATAGACAAGAGATGTTGAACTTAGCCAAAGGAAATTTTAAGATAAGGGTATCAAATTTGGCTAACATATACAAGGTTGACTAGGTCAACTTAGTATGTTGAACATGAAGTCTGAAAGTTTGAAAAACTGTATTGGGCTGACTGAGTCGATTTAGTAGCCTATACCTGAAAAAGAACATGCACAGAAAGAACAGAGTTGTATGGATGTGACTGTGTGTTAAACCTGCACACAGAAGTTAGAACTGGGTCAATGCAGTCGACCCAGTATGGAAAATATATGATAAAAATAATGAAAAAAGTGAATAAATCCTGCAAGGGTTAGTTCACGTCGGGTTCACCAGAATGTATGTAATCAGAAATATATCATGTCTATAAATCAATCATGGCTCAAAGAAGATAGAGCATACCTACACTTTCGATTGGGAATACATTTGTTAGGCGAGAACATGACCAATATGGGGATCATTAAAGTCATTGTGTTTTCCTTATGTTTATATATTTGAGGTACATTGTATCTATTATACGGAAATCAAGAGAATCTGTTATTTTGGTACATAGGAGGTGCAATATGGGATTTGAAGATAGAAAAGTAAAAGGTAAGAATATGCATACAAAACTTAAAGTTATATTTTTAGTTTGTAACACTTATTCAGAAATGGTAACACTTTTAAAACCAAAGGTGACGACACTTCTAGAATTATAAATAATAGTGCTCCTAACCCCTACTTTCAACCAATTACAAATTTCTCTACAAAATTTATAACTTGATTGATAATATGTTTCTAAATCCAAATTTAAAAAACTATCTTCAATTTACAATTTATTCAACATATACATCTAAACCCTGTGTTTTCCACTTAATTAATTTGAAAATGTTAATCAAACATCATTGTTTGTACATAATTATTTTGATAATTAAATATAAATCATTTATCTCAATACATGTATTTGTAATCCACTTATAATTTGTATTAGAGGAAATTTATATTCAATCCTTTTAGGAACTTGCCTCTTAGGCATTGGATGTACCTTTGGTTATTCTTCCCAATGAAGATATATTTTAGCTTTTATATTGAGAAATATTTTTTTATTAATTTGAATAATTTTATTATTATTATAATATAAAGAAGAGGAACACTACTTTTTACTTTAATTAAAGTATAAATCAAACTTTTAAAAAACGAATAAGGAATTGTTTTCATAGATCATATATTTATATTTAAAGAATGGCTTTTTTTAAAGAAAAATATTTATAAGATCTTTTTGGAAAAAAAAGGTGAAAACTTTAGATATTTAATTTTATTTATATATTTATTTAAATATAAATTAATTTTAGGTATACTTATTTATATATAATGTTTACATGCAATATTTTTATATCAAGTTACGTAAAGAAAAAGAACAAATTGTCCAAAGCACCAGAATGTGTCCCTGTGAAGGCACCTTATTTAAATTTTTTTAATTTGACCCTTATAATTACCTTATTGAATCGTCTTAACAATTGCTAGTGTATATGCATATTTGTGGGAGATAACATGAATATATGTTTGGTGTAGATGATAGTAAATTGTAATGTTATGTTATTTATTAGTAATTGTTTTAAAGATGTAAGCTATTTTAAAAGGGATATATAAATTTAATTTAGTAGAGGTTTTATAAAAATGAATGAATGTAATTTGTATTTGTATTTTATTCGAAATTTATGATTGTCGATCTCATCTTATATTTTGTTTATAAAGAGTTAAGTAATAATATTTTTGTATATTTATTGGAGTTGACGGTAGAAATGAGGTTATGTCTACATTAATAAGAAAGTTGGTTTTGAGATTGTCCTTCTAAATTGGACTAAGGTTTTGGATAAGTATAAAGTGATAAAGGAATAAATAGGATGTAGATGCAAGGAAGGAGACTAAATTCAAAGCCTCATTTGGGAAGGTGAAGGATAAATGGACGACTAAAAATTAATATTACTTCAGTTATGGTGACGAATAGATCCATGTGATTAATGACCAAGAGGAATAAAGAGGTTCTAGATGGGAAGGGATGGGACTAAAGTCAAAAACCTACTTGGGAAGGTGAAGGGCACATGAACAACTAATGGATAATAGTGCTTAGGATATAGTGAGTAATGGGATCGCATGTGATAAATGACCAAGAAGAATAAAGAGGATACAGATGGGAGGTAGGAGAATATTTATCTAAACCCATGTTTTGGAAGGTGAAGGGCACATAAACGAACAACAACTAATAGTGCATGGGTATGGTGAGGAATAGGCCCATGAATATCATGTACTTGCTTATAACCTAAGTGTACTTGGAAGGGTCTATGATAATGTAAGGAAAGAGGTAACCATGGTAGGTGGTACTCTTACATACTTTACAAAGCATGTAGTGACCAATTAATCATAATATCTAGGTAAAACTGTATGATTTTATCCAATTCATGATTAGACATGTTTTGGAATGAAACATTGTCATTGTAAATGTTTTGTATGCAAGCAAGGGATAATAAGCATTAACATGAATGGAAACCTACACTAGTATTGTCGAGGGATAAATTGGTCTTACTATCTCACTTAATAAGTGGTCATGAGGATAATATTTAGGAAACATGTTCTCTATTAATTATTTGTTTTAGAAGAGCATGTTATATTTGGTATGACATAATAGATTGATTGAAAGACAACATTTTGGTTTTCATTCAACCCTTTTAGTCAATTATTACAACCCTAAACCCTAAACCCTAATTTTATCATAAATGCAAACATGAAGGTAATTGGTGCCAATTTGAACCCATTTTTAACCTAACTGTGAGTATAGGATGTGATTTGGGGCTAAATTACCCCATATTTATCGATGTATTGATCTAATTAGTCGATTGTTGGAATTAGTGATGCAAGTTGCATGAAATTGAATCCCATGAACCTGATTTTTCCTATACACTCAATGTAATTGGCTCAATCAACCCCAATATCATAAAAAAATAAATCAGATAGTCCACCAATTCAATCACAAAGGAAATTAGGGCCAATTTGAGCCCCTTCAACCTAACTAAAAGAGTAGGACATCATTTGGGGCTAAATTAGGTTTGATTATGTCATGAATTGATCCAATTAGTCAATTGGTGCAATTAACAATATGATTTGGGCAAAATTGAGCCATGTGAACCTAATAAATGGATCAATTGATAGTATAGGATGCAACATATGGCTTAATCAACTCTAATTTTATTACAAATGGAAACATAAAGGTAATTGGGGCCAATCTAAACCCCTTAAACCTAATTGTGAGTCTATGATGTGATTCTAGGGGTTAAATTACCTCTTATTTCCCAACATATTTACCTAATTAATCCATTGTTAAAATGATTGATGCAAGTTTGATGAAATTCAACCTCGTGAACCTAATTTTGACTATATAGAAGTAATTTGGGGGTCAATTGACCCGAATATCATAACAAAATAAAGCAGAAAGTCCACCAATTCTATCAAGAAAGAAATTGGGGCCAATTCAAGCCCCTTCAACCTAACTAGAGAAGAGCATGAGGCTATTTGGAGCTAAACTAGTCATGAATTGATCCAATTAGTCTCTTGGGGCCTAATTTAGTCATGAGTTAGTCCAATTAGTCAATTGGTGCAATTAAACATGTGATTTGTACCAAAGGGCCCATATCGTACACTAGTCGAGGATCTATGGTAACAAATGGATTTACATGCCCTACACCCATTGTAAATGGGTTTACATCTTGCAAGGGGGCAACATATTTGACTCATTGTTTTCTATTGTCATGAGTGGACAAGGATGTCATAATAGCTGATTTTATTGTGGTAGGGCTCCACTTATGATGTGTGGCTCGAATCAGTTTTGCAATGTCACTTACATGGGACATGACATTGAGGTTTAAGAGTTTGTATTTATACATACCCATTATAAATATTATATATTATAATTTTATATAGTATATTATATATACATATATATATAACTATAAATATTATGTAATATATAAATTATTATTACTATATATATTTATAATAAATATATTACTTATATATTAAATTTAAATATAATATTTAATTTATGGTATTATATTATATTAATGTAATAGTATTATTCCCTTGTTAAAGGGTCAATAGTTTTTGCTTCTAAGTCTAGGAGGAAGGAGAATGTGAATTGGGTCCATCTTCCTCCTAGTTGGTTGAAGTTGAATTTCAATAGCACTTCTTATGGCAATCTGGGAGCATTGGCTGTACAGTGTATTATCAAGGACTGTTGTGGCTCTTTGATTATAATGGGCTCACGTAAGTTGGTGGATGGCACCAATAATGAGGTAGAGGCATGATGCTTATCTTAAGAGTGGAGTTGGTTTTGTAATGCAGGGTGGGTATTCTTGTTATGGAAGCAGATTGGATGGTTTTGGTCTAGGATCTTCACAATAGAGGGCTAAGGTGTGGTTACTTAACAACATTCTAGAGTGGGCGTGGCCTTGGCTTGATTCTTTTATTGGTTAGGAGGTGTGACATTGTTTTTTTGAGGTTAATGCATCCATGATTTTTATCCAACTAAGGCATTGCCTAGGTCAAAGATCTTAGGGTGGACAATATAGCCAGGGCTTGGCCGGATTTTGTTTTGGATCCTCTTATCTATTTAGGCCAATAATTCCTTGATTGTCACCTCAAGTGTCATATGGTTGGCAAAATTTGTTGGCATCGAATGTCTTATGTCATCATGCCTATTATTTATGGCACTTGTGTGAGATGTCTACTCAAATTAATTACATGAATGCTTGGCTAATTGAGGTAGTATTGTATTTGTGAGGTTGGGTTTGTTTATGGCACTTGCGTATTTCTATTTTTGTTGTGTTGTTGTGGGTTGATCTATTGGTTTTGATGGATATTATGATGGTTGGGGATCCAATGGCATTGGTGGTGTTTGTTCAAGGTAGAAAATAGGAGATGGCCTGCATGGGAGTTGTTTTGGTCATTAAGTTGAGGAATATCTTTTGGGTGCCTTCAGGTCAGGTGTTCCACTCCATCCAAAGAGTTTTGGGAGACTCTTACCTCAATTCATGATGTCATATAAAGGTGAATTCAAATGTTGTCTTTGTGTTTGAGAGAAACATATTGTTGTTGGTGGAAGATAAGCAGTAGGTGGTTGAAATGGTGGAATTATTTGTGCCGTCGACATTTAAGGTGGGTTTGTTGGAGGCAATGGAGGAGGTGGACATATGTCCTCAAGCTCTCATGTTATTTGCAGGTTAGGATTTGGTTGGTTTGTCCCTCACTCTATTTTTCAAGAATTAGAGGGCAAATTTGTGGTGTTATTAAGTTATGTGGAGCAACTAGACTCAGTGTTTAAAAATCCCCTCCCTCAGTTTAGATGATCTCTCCCTCCTCCTCTATTGGCCTCGATAAAGGCTCACATCCTTGCACTACATGATTTACTGTAGAGGCATTCTCAAGCTCATTTGGCATCAGTTACATTCTTGTTCAAGGTGGTGAACTAGGCAGCAATCTCTACCTTGAGTTTGGTGCAAAAGTATCAGCTGCAGACAACATCAAGTCTCATATAAGGATGTATAGATGTGGTTCAAAAGGCACCATTTTTAAAAAGGGTCATGTCATGCGATAAGCTAATGGCTAATTTGATGGGGGTTTTGTAGTTGGTCATAATTAGTGCCTATTCGATTCATGGTATCTCTAGGCGAGTGGATGGCTTGGTGGTTCTCAGTGGCATTTGTGGCTCGATAGGTGGTGAGGGGGTGTTGGTTTCTTGGGGGTGATTTGGTGGTGGTTGACTATGACTTAGATGAGCGATTTGTTGACTTTAGGTGGCTTTGTGGTGGATTTGGCTGGGGTTTTTTCTTAATTCCTACTCATTCAGGTTCTACTAGTTTATGGTTTTTGATTTTAGGAGGTGTCCTCTTATCACCCTGGGTTTGGTTCTCTACTAGTGTAAGGGGTGGCATGTTTTGTCTGTTGGTTCTTGTCAGTCTTGGGCCTGTTATTTTTTTTAGTTTGTTTGAAACCATTTTCTCTATTGATCTTGTTATAACAACTTTTTATTTTAATAATATTGGGTAAGGGTCCCCTCAACCTTAGTTATCGATCTAAAAAATATATAGCAATATTATTATAATTAATAGTATATGATATATATATAATTGCAATATATATAATAGTATAATTATAATTTATATATACACACACACCCACACATTGTAATAGATATTTACAATTTTTTTGATAAAGGTAGAAAGAGGGTTTTGACTGGGTCCCAAAACCTAGAAGAGAAGTTTTTATAGAGACTGGAACTTTGAACCAATGTTGGTGTACAATAGGGGGTGAAATCCCTGAAGAAACAACCCACTATAAAGACTCACTCTAATACCAGATCTAGTAGATGGATGATCAAAAGATAAAAAGAGAGGAACACACCTTACAAAAATGATGGAAAATAAGACTAGTCAACCAAAAGTTACCAAATAAATAATGATAAATCTGAAACTAGATAGCTAAAAGATAACAGATAAACAACTCAACTTAGAAACTAAACCATAAAATGAGAAGTTCAACACCAACCAACAAAGACCAAAGATTGATCTCCTAAAAAGAAGACGTGTCATTCATAGGGGGGAATCACCCTTCTCCTAGAAAGGATTTCCTCAATCGATATCTAGGAATTATATATTACTATATAAAAAAAATTATAATATGTGTGTGTGTGTGTGCGCGTGCGCGTGTGTGTGTATTCTCCTTGGGAGGGATCCTCAACACAAGGAGGGAGAGGGAGAGGAGGATTTTCTAGGAGAGTAGAGGAAGGAATATCCCCTGACTTAGAAGGAGGAAACTCAACAAATAATTTTCCATGATTCCATCGCATAAAGTCAACATCAAGGAGTGTCATCCTTCATATATATAATTATAATTATGATTATTATTAATATAATATAGCATTAAATATATTTAGTATTATATTAATAAAATAATATTATATATATTATTAATTATTATAAATATTATATATAATTTATATATAATATAATATATATATAATTTTTTATTAGGGTAAATGCTTTTGACCAAAGCTATGAACCAGGAAATGCTTTTGACTAGAGCTATGAATTGAGAGAATAGCTTTTACAAAAATTAGAGCTACAAACTAGCCTAGGACACAATGAGGGGCCTAGTCCCTCATTACACAAAGCGAATAATAAAAACACACATACGACATCAATAGAGAATAAAAAAATTATAAAGAGAGACCCTCACCCCCAATAAAAAGACAAAGTAAACCCACCAATGGGAAAAAAACTATCAAAACATAATAGAAAGCAAACTAAAATGCGAGAAGGCAACAAATCTTCAACATGCTCGCAATAAAAAATCATCCATCCGCCAATAAGTAAATGATAGAGAGGAAACAAAATCAGACCCTTACAATGAAGAAAGTTACCCTTGAATAGGAGTCAGTCTTCTTCCTCTACGAGATAAGAAGTCATCCAAGGTCCATTGCAAACCATCACAAATAGTTTCTAATGATTCCATTCTTAGGGGCTCTAACTATGTCTTTCTTCCTTTATGCTTCGTAAAGGGGCCACCAGTGAGAGTAGACATTAATTGTTGAGAGCTATGATTGTTAGGTGATTTATTAAAAATCCCTACACTATTAGGACACAACTTGACCTCTTGCATCCTAACTTCAAGCTCTCACTAGGAGGGATCCTCAACACAAGGAGAAAGAGGAGGATTTTCTAGTAGAGTAGAGGAGGGAGCATCACCTAACTTAGAAGGAGGAAACTCAGCAAATAATTTCCCTTGATTCCACCACATAAAGTTAGCATTAGGAGTGCCATCCTTTTTCCTCCAATTTTGCTTAGGGTTGAAGAAAGGTTGGGCTTAGGAAGAGCACATTGTAGCTTTATGACCAATCAGATTGCATCAAAAACATCTTAATGAGATACCCTCATAGTTTCTAAATTGAGTTCAAGAGTCAAAAAATGACATGATTTGAATCAAATGATCAAGAGGCTTGTAAAGATCAAAGAGCCCACACATCCGCACAAACTTATTATCAATCGAATCCTTGTGAATTTTAACAAAAGATCTAACGTTATTGATCAACCTCTTGATTTGTTAAGGGCTCCTTAACACTAGGGGAAAGTTGTATAATTTGATCCATAAAGGTGATGTTAAGATTATATTCATTAAATGATCAAAGAATGATCAGAAATTTGATAATGTATATCATCCAATTCAGTTGGTAGAACAATCAACTATCAAATATGAATAATTTGCGAAATGTTGAGACCTAAAAAATACTAGTTTTAATTGTACAGGATAAAACAACATATTTTTGGTTAAAAATTAAGTTTTTATTATATATTTGAGTTCCTATTGAAAAATTAGACAAGTTGGCATGTCATTTCAAGTTCATACACAAAAGTTATGGCCTTCAAAAGTTGACAAACTTTCTTTCTAATTGGTCTCAGGAGATACAATTAATGACCTCGAGACCTTGAATGTTCATCTACATAGCCTAACTATTTACCTCCAGATCCCTATGTGTTGTAATGATTTTTTACGTTTTCACTTCATTTGGTAATTTAGTTGAGTTTCTTGGCAGTTTCTTAGTCTAGGGAAAGGATAAATACAGGTCTTGGCAAGGTATAGAGAATTGAAGAATTGGGGGAGAATCAAGAGAATATTAGATAAATATCAAAAGGTATAAAAGCATTATATCCTAACATTCAAGTGAATGCATTAGAGGAATATATTAATTTTTTGCTTCATCAACTCATTGTTACCTTATATGTGAATGAGTTGAAAACTACACAATGTAGATAGCTGAGTTCAATAGTTTTTCTTGCTTGAGAGGCAAGTCTTCCACTAAATGTTGGAGAGATCATTATGAGTATAGGAAAAAGTGAGGTTGGTTTTCATTGTAAGCCCAAGAAGACAAACACTTGTAAACTACAAAACATAGTGGAGATGAGGAAGCATGGCTTCACTCTTACTAGAGTTTTCTCACATTGAGTTTCTTCAGGGTAATTTCTATTACATATTTGAGTTCCTATTGAAAAATTAGACAATTTGGCATGTCATTTCAAGTTCATATTCAAAATTTATGGCTTTCAAAAGTTGACAAACTTTCTTTCTAATTGGTCCAGGAGCTACAACCGATGACCTCCAGACCTTGATTATTCATCTTCATAGCTTGATTGTTTACCTCTAGATCCCTATGTATTGGAATGATTTTTTACATTTGAACTTCATTTGGTAGTTCAATTGAGTTTCTTGGCAGTTTCTTAGTCCTGGAAAAGGATAAATACAAGTCTTGGCAAGGCAGAGAATCAAAGAATTGGGGGAGAATCAAAAGAATATTAGAGAAAGATCAAAAGGTATAAAAGCATTATATCCTAACATTCAAGTGGATGCATTAGAGGAATATATTAATTTTTTACTCCATCAACTCATTGTTACCCTATATGTGAATGAGTTGAAAACTAGACAACTGAGATAGTTGAGTTCAGTAGTTTTTATTGCTTGAGAGGCAAGTCTTCCACTAAACATTGGAGATATCATTATGAGTATAGGATAAAGTGAGGTTGGTTTTCCTTGTAAGCCCAAGAATACAAACACTTATAAACTAAAAAACATAGTGGAGATGAGGAAGCATGGCTTCACTCTTACTAGAGTTTTCTCACATTGAGTTTATCAAGGGTATATCTTGTGTTATCTCTCTTGGTTGTTAATGTGTTTGTTTTCTTTGCTTGTATATTTCCATTCTTTGAAAATAGTATAATATAAAAACCACTTAAGAGATATCAAGACTCATTTTAATAAGCATAGTACTTGTTTTCTAAAGGTTAAATAAATTTACATCCGGTATTGCACTATTATGCAAACATTTCAATTGTAATCATGTATGGAGTAGTAGCATGTTTAGAGAGTGAAAGAATGCATGCAATGGATGTAGCATGTGGAGATTACATGTGAAGGGTCGCATATTCTATTATATATTGTAGGTGTCAGTCATAAGGGCTGGAATACATTGTAAAACAAAAAAAAATGGTGTTGTTCTATGGCATATAACCTAAGAGCAACTCATTGTTTTGAAAGAATTGGTATTAGTGAAAGTCAGATTGGAATATCCACATAATTTACGGATCAAAGAAAGGGGACCATGGACAAAAAAATATGTCATGTTTACCATGAAACCAAGGACCATAAGGCTCAATTGAAACCTTATCAACAACTAACTAGAAAAGTAGGAATAAAAAACCCATGAACA
This sequence comes from Torreya grandis, assembly GCA_037957365.1. NCBI lineage: Eukaryota > Viridiplantae > Streptophyta > Pinopsida > Cupressales > Taxaceae > Torreya > Torreya grandis. The sequence continues at coordinate 1,126,658 of JARHVA010000008.1, forward strand.
AGAAGCAGAAGGAGGGTTCATCTATATTGTTCTAGTTATTTTTAGTCCAACTTCTTAGCTCAGATAAGGACAAGTTAGCCCTTAAAATTTTACCAACTAGAGTCCTACTTCCTTGGTCAGCTTCCAAAGAGAGAAGAGAAGGATCTAAAATCTCTAAAAGAGGATTCTCTGTCGATAAGGAGACAGGGATATCTCCCACATAGAAGATCTTATCATCTTCCATGATGGGTTTTGGGCATGCAAAACCAAGTTGATTCTGAGAAGATCATAGGTCTTTTGGGGATATGCCAACCCCAATAAGAGAGGCAACAACAATGGGAGAGGAAACAACTAACAGGGAGCTCCAAGGAACTAAGACCAAAGAAGTTGATCATCCAAGAACAGATGAAATAAGTTTTTTACAGACATCACCGTCATTGTGAAAAGGGTTACCTCTGTTTCTACATTTTGCATACACCAGGGAGTCTGCATGGATAGATTTCTCAGGGTCACCTGAACCGAGATTGATAGAATCACAAATCCCACTTGAAACTGAATCACGTAGAACATAGCCTTTTTGCCCTGATTTACTCAAACATTCCAAGGATTTTCCACTGCCTCTATCTCTTCTGTAAGCCACTATTCACTCAACCTCAGTTGTTATTATCAAAAATTCCATTAGAACACACACAAAATTAAAATATAATAATTTATAATATGTATGATACATTGATGATTATTATTAATATAATATATTATTAAATATATTTAATACATTGATTATTACTCTAATATAAAATAATAATATATTATTATAGTAATATACAATATATTATTATTATATTATAAAATATGTATATATATTTAAATATATATTATAATAATATAAAATATTATTAATAATATTATATTTTATACATATAATATTAGTATAATTAATATAAACGAATAAATAAATGGGAAAACAATGCTTTTACAAAGTCTTTAATTATTATTTAGTTTTTCGACTTTTCTTTCACATATATACAAATAAATATTTATCGCATTTTTTTTAAGAAATATTTTTTTCAAAGTGTTGTACTTTGCCATCCAATATGTGATGTTATTTTCCCTACCTCTTCTTTGTTATTCGATAGGAACTGTTGTTTATATTTTCCTTACCTCTTTAAAGAAACTCAAAGTATACCTGATCCTAGAAATGCCAAAAATTATCCCATGTAAAATTCATGTTACATGAAATTTCTAATATATGGTTGCATTTTGTTAAAATTTAAAGCTTTGGGGCTTGATATTTGCAACCAATTCAATTTTCATAGAATAAAATTAAATAAACATCGATTTGATAGATAAACAAACATAACTATGGAAGCCTTAAATCTTTCCAGAAGTTAAAACTTAGGCAGGGGTCTCATGGAGGGGGATGTTGCTCCTATTTTTAATAAGCAGGTGGCCCCATGAAAAATGAAAAACACGACAATAGAAAATTTTAGAATCTTTTCCTAAAAATAAGGAGATGGCTAATTTTCAGGGGGTGGAAAAAAGGGGGCGCTGGGAGTTTCCCATACATGCTTCTATTTTTTTGAAAGATGTTCTACCAAATGTAAATTTATGATTGGTCAAATTTTGTCTAGACTTTAATTATAAATAAAAATATAATATTTTTAAATATTACCCCTATAAAAGTACAACATACACTTAAAAAATTTATACCATGGGACCACTTTTGCTACATATGCCCCTAAATTTACTCTCCAGTACCTCTTAAGAAAATTTAGGAGCCCCCCTCCCATGGGAACACTTCCTTAAAGCTCATAAGCTATAGGTTTCCATTAAGTTCAACTCGTTGAGAATTCAACTAGAAGAAAATCGCAATAACAAATAAATGAATAATGTCCAAGAAACCACCTTTGTTTATCGCGAACGAACCAATGGAAAGTGAAGGACATCCAAATAGAATTTAGGGTCAGCAAATTCACGTGGAAACGTGGAGGCCATCTCTACCACCTACCATAATAGAGTTCTAATCAGGGAATGCCTAAAATTATGCACACGTCAATTAATAAATCAACAACTTTTTTAAATAAAACATGGATTCTTTGTGCCAGACAAACTAGTGGGAAGTATTAGAATGGGAATATCGATTTGTCAAACGAATCTAAGGTGAGTTCTTGTCCATGAAGATGCATTCAACATAACTAAGCTATAAATTTTATGAGAAACGAAAAAGGATGAGGTTGAATTTTAAATGAATTTGACATAATAAATATTCCATTCTTTGATAGGAGAAGTTTAAGCTAGAATTCAAGCGAAAGGGAGAAGCTTAAGTTGCCAAGTGCATGTGTGGAGCAGTTGATAAAGCATTTGAGAGACATTGTCAGGAAAGGAATGGGAAGCCCAGGGGTCACTTTAGGATTGGAAAATAACCTATAGCATATGAGACCAAACCGTATTCCCATTATGCAAGGGACACTTAACTATGTTTCAAATAGGAGGCGTGCATACACTACCATTTGCAGGATTCAAACTTGTGACCCTCTTTCTAAGAGCACAAGTTTTCACTATTAAACCAACTTAAGGGTACATCTTAACAAAGAGGCCACATATACTCCAAAAATGCAAAAGTATCTAACTTGTTTTAAATATGAAACTTACATACTCAAACTTATGACCTCTCTTTCAAAAACACATATTCTTCACTATTAGTACAAATGCAATGTATGTCTTCACCCCAAAAAAGTTACTTAACGTGTAACAGTTATATGTTCAGCATTTTATTCTTCACAAGGAGGCAACATATTTGAATTTTAGCATTTTGTCATCCAACATACCAAAGGTCTATTATAAAAACTGAAAAAAGATAAAAGATATTTATTCTTCAATAAATATATAGATGTGTATGATATATTCTCTCCCATAGAATATGGGAGACGGCCCAAAGTTAGCAAAAGTGGGAGAATTTCTTCACAAATTAACTTTGAAACAGAATTGAAGAATTAAAGCACTGCTTTACAGCATGAAAGTGAAATTCCTAATGTAAACCAGAAACAACATTATAAAGAACAGTAGCAGATCATCATTTGAGGATGGTGAAAGAAAATAAAATCACAAAAAAAATAGCTCATAGAGTGTAAAAATGAAGTGGGTCACCTGTGATTGCTGCTCAGAGCAGAATAAGAAGAACAACGACAACAAGCAACAACTGAAAGACCATGGTCACAAGAAAGGCCACGAGGAAATCCTGTTGACAATTCCTGGAGCCCTAGTCTACCTTGTAGACAGAGAAAAAAGTCAGGAAATAGCAAGAGGAAATTTTTCGATAGTTAAGCTTCACCAAGGGGATACAGCAGTAGCAGCCTACGCTAAAGTTGGAGAAGATCTTCGTTGGCCTCTCACAAAAGATGGGCCAACCCTGAAATTAGATTCATGCCACTATCTTTTCTCGATTCGCGCTCTGCCAGATGCGGAGGAGGCCAGAGACTCCGCCAAATCTGGCGGACCAGAAGTTCTAAATTTTGGAGTCACTTTTGGAGACGGAAAAATGCCGGGTTTCTTAGACGACTGTCTGAAACAACACGCCTGTCTGTCGTTGCCTAAAGGTTCCTGTTCGTGGTGTTTCTGCCTGCCAAATTTGGCGGCGGGCGAGCCAAATTTGGGGAAAGATGGTAGAGTTTCGGAAGGTTATTGGAATGATTTGGCGCCTAAAGTGGAGGATTACAATTCTATTTTGGCGAAGGCTATAGCTGGTGGGTCGGGGCAAATCATAAAGGGGATGTTTGTGTGCAGTGACGCTTATTCTTCTCAGGTGAGAAAGGGAGGGAAATTGTTCAGAAAGCAATTGAAGGAGGCGGATTCAAGTGAGAAGAGGAAGAACACAGAGATCAGTCCTCGTGTCAAGAAGAACATTAAGAGGTACGTTTATGAAACATTTTTTTTTTAAATGATTGTTCAAATTTTCTGTTTAGCCTTGAGGATTGAGGAATATCGATCAAAACCGTTTTTTTTCTGGTTAAAAATTTAAACAATGGGTGTGTTCTTATTTCTTCTTATGAATTCATGTTAAAGTACAAATTGTTGATTTGTTTTTGTTTTTTTTTAACAATTTTTCATGATTTTTAGTTAGGTGTGGAGTTCTATTTTAATAATTAACTAGTTATTTTCATGTTTTATTTTGTTGGGTTTCGTCACATTTAAGTTTTTAATTCAAATTTGTATTCACTATAATTTATTCTCATTTTTTAAAATCCAATTAAAATAAGTGAGACTTCCTAAAATGCTAACTTAAACTGACAAGCACAAATTATTAAATAATTTATTATTATTATTATTATTATTATTATTATTATGTGTTGATAATTTTATAATTTATTATTATTATTTTGTATGTTGGTAAGTATTAAGTTTGAGTGCATTTAACACCATTCAAAGTGAATGCATCTTGTGTATTTGTGTTGATTGATGTTAAATAATAGGTATTTTTGTTGATTGATGTTAAGGTAAAGTTTGTAGAATATCCCTTTTTTTTTTTGTGCATATTATATTAGAGAGTGTTTACATGGAATCAGTAAATTATATAGAATATCGATATTTTAGAGCATATTTTGGAAATAAATATATAACATATTACAATGATGAGTAATCATACATCTAAATCAATGAGCTCTTTCGTTTGCATGGCTACGAGTAAGGGGCATCTACACCATCAAAATCACCCAGGGCATGATCCTAGCCTTAACTGCTTGACTCTCCATGTCAGATATCTAAATGAATTTGTGCTCTAGTGAATAGATATAAACAACCATCATCCTCACCAATCGAACTAAAACCCTTTCAATGTAAAACACCCTTTTTATCTGTAAAGGTAAATATATATATATATTTTTTAAATTAATAAATGTTAAACTGATACATTCAACACCATTCAAAATGAATACATATAATCAAATTAAAATAATATATATTTGTAAATTTCAAATTATACATGAGTTGATTGGTTTGCTCTTACAAATGGGAGTGGCATGCTCCCCATCCAAAGTCAAACCCTGACTAGCGTATAAAACCTCTATCTCTTTCATCTCAATTCTTTACAATCAGATGAAAGATGTAAAGTCTATTTTAAAAATAGAATATTTATATATTAAACAAAACTAAATTCACTCAAACCATAAATTTGTATAACTAAAGAGAGAATCCTTTACAATAAAATTTCACTCTTATCAACATAACAATTAATAAGCTCACAATTTAAAAAATAAATATAAAAACTGTCAACAACAATTATAATTGACCATTCAACTGATAAGAGGATTGATTAAATGAACTGATAATGCCCAGCCCATCTAAATTCAAGTCTAATTATGTTGGGTAGTCCTATGATTAATTATATTTCTTATTCTTGAAATGGATTAGCGGGAGGGTTTATTTATGGTTTATTTGTTAATTTTTGTCTCTGTATATGAGGCATCATTCCTGTCTAAATTTGGTATTGCTTTATTTTTTGAAAAAAAATTGTATGCTCAAATGTCATCAGAGAAACATGTAATGTTGGTATATCATTTTTAATAAAGGATGGATATTCTTAATTCTTGACATTGCGATTGAAAAAGATAGGTTACTTGTTAATCTTATTCTTAAGAGATGATGGATCATAAAGATTAAGTAAATATTTCTCAAAAGTTATATTACATGTGCTTCATGGCTTTTATGGTCTTTTATATGGATCAGGGTTAAAAAACTGTCAAAGATGACAGAAGAAATGAGCAACTTTGTTGTGGAAGGGGTGTTAATTACACCAGTAGATGTCATGGCCACACATACCAACTCCAAGTGTGGTCATAATTGCTTCACCAGGCTGCCTGCTGGAGATGTTGTTCTTGCTTCTTTGGATGCTTACAGTAAGTCAATATAGCTCATTGTTTCTTCTATATTGTTAAGGCTCGGAATGAATTTATTTTCTTTAAATTAATTCAAAACTTGCAGACAAAGTTTTAGAAGCTGCACAAGTAGCAGGAAACAATGCTGCCAAAACTACTTCTGAGGTGACCACTGAAATTGTTACTGACAGGTACTACAATCCAATCAACCATTGTAAAAATAATAATAAATAATGTTAGTTTAGACATGGGTGGTGTTGTTTTTACATATCAACATGAGAATTATTTGGTGCAGGTATGGGGAGGATGCAGGAGAAATGACTAAGGACACACTTGAAATTACTGGGCACGCCCTTGGAACTGCAGTAAACATAACCAAGCTTACTAATCCTGGAATTAAGGTTCCTTTATAGCAAAGGAATATATAATAGAAAGGATTGAATGAATGAATTTACAATCCCTGGTAATAAGTGGATGGTAACGAGAGTAACGATTTGGATAACCAATCTTGATGATATGGTGGTTATATTTTAAATTTCTAGTTTTTGAAGGGGTGAAGTTTATTATTAATATTTGTTATGTAGGTATTTATTGTAATTGGTGGTATTTAGAAAGTGTGCCTTTAATATTAGGAAGAGTAAGAAGAAAAAAAAAATCATATTGTTAAGTTGTAATATTATCTTTACAATGTATGTGTTATAAAAAAATTATATAAAAATAGTGTATTTTTTTCTATTAATTAATTATTTGGGGTTATTTGTTGGGTCAAAATTTTCAAAAAATATCCATCTGCATCACTTTGTTGGTTTGTTTTTTTGGTGTGGATATACAAAGACTTTTTAAAGCAATTTAAGATTTAATAATGCTTTGGTTGTTGTCTAATTGAATGCCCATAGAGACATGCCACACACAATCAATGATCATTCAAATCTCATAATCGAACTAATTATGCAATGAAGTTTATGCATTTTTGTATTGTAGTGAAGATATGGTTTTCGTAGAGTTATTTTGGATTGCAAATTCGAATGTTGAAGCAACTATTGCACATTCCCATTAAATTCCCTTATATTAAATTTATTTATTAATTCATATCTTAGCAACAATACAACTCTTTTATGCTCTAAATAAAGTTGCATAGAACAATACAACTCGGACTTTTTCTACCAAATTAGTGATAAGTTCAGTGTTATAGTAAAATATCCCCTATCTAAATAAAAGCCTTTTAATAAAACCATTTTAGAAATGAACAATGAAGAACACTACCTACCTAAACAAGTTAAAATTAAATGCTCTGTGTAAAGTCCACAAGACCCCAAAACACTCATTCATTTATTTTCAATTTCTAGTGTTTACTTATTTTTAAAATAAAAACCAATTTGAATTTGATTTACCTCATTAAGTCAAAAGTGATTACTAGAGGCATTGGTGACAAGATTTCCAATCCAACTATGAGTAAGTTCTTGAGCTAAAAAGGCAGAGCTCCAATTTCATTAGAGAATGAAGAAAAGAATCATTTGGTTCAATGACATTGAAAAGATTTCCAATCTAACTATGAGCAAGTTCGTGAGCTAAAAAGGCAGAGCTCCAATTTCATTAGAGATTGAAGCAAAGAATCATTTGGTTCAATGACATATACAATTTTTATATGTATAGGATGTATTTTTGAGCTCAATAAACTCGAATGTCATCATATAATGAATGAAATAGTTGATTGGTTCAATTGTGGAAGCAATTAGGGTGAATATGAGGCCCTTGAACCTAATTGTGACCATACAACATGATTAATCAAATGGTGTAATCAGTGACATGATTTTTTAAAAGTTGAGCCCACAACAACCTATTTTCAATTGTATATGATGGGATTCGAAGTCAAATTTATCTTAATGTCATCACATAATGAACCAAATAATTGATTCTCTCAATCAAATAGGAATTTGAGGCTAATTTGAGCCCCTTCAGCATAACTGCAAGAAAACTAAAGGAACATGGGTTATACTATTTATTTTCCTTTTAGCATATCAATTTCAAGGGATCTTAACTGATAAAGATGAAAATGAAAAGTTAAAATGTGTATTTTTGTGTGATCGATGTTGGACAATTTGGAAATCATATTATAAATCCATAAAGGAAAAAAATGAGAAACGATGATTATTCATCTTCATTTCATCAGATTTAAGATTGCACAATATTTTTAGGTAAGTTCTTGTAAGTGCAATAAGCAATTATTTTGCAAAATAACCTTGTTGGGCATTTTGGGTTAGTGATTTGTCTAATATGAGAGTCTACAATGAGTTTGAAATTAAAAAAGAGTGACAGGATGAAGCATTATTGTGTCCACGTTTAAAGGGATAGATTGGAAGTGCATTTGATTTTTCAATATGTTCATGGATTGAGAATGAGTGATGGATTCCACAAGCATGTTTCATCATCTTAAATTCAGGCACAATGAAACATTGTCACTGTCAATGTTTTGTATGCAGGTAAGGGATAATAAAAATGAATGAATGGAAACCTGCACTAGTATTGTCGAGGGATGATTTGGCCCGACTGTCTCACTTCACAAGTGGTCATGAGGATGATATTCGGGCAAAACATTCTCTATTAATTATTTGTTTTAAAAGAAAGTGTTATATTTGTTATGATATAAGAGCTTGGTTTAGAGATAACGTCTTGGTTTTCATTCCAAGGTATGATAGATATATCTTAGAAGAAATAATCAAACCCTATTAGTCGATTATTACAACCCTAAACCCAAATATAATACGCATACCCCATTTTATCACAAATGCAAAAATGAAGGTAATTAGGGCCAATCTAAACCCATTTAACCTAGTTGTGAGTCTAGAATGTGATTTGGGGCTAAATTAACCCACATTTCTCAACATATTGAGCCAATTAATCAATTGTTGGAATTAGTAATGCAAGTTCCAGATGAAATTGAACCCTGTGAACTTGATTTTGTCTATATAGGATGTAATTTGGGAGGTCAATTGACCCCAATATCATTTAAAAAATAAAAATAAAAAATTGTCCACCAATTCAATCATGAAGGAAATTGGGGCTAATTTGAGCCCTTTCAACCTAACTACAAGATCAAGACATGATTTGATGTTAAATTAGACTCAATTCTATTATGAATTGATCCAATTAGTCAATTAGTGCAATTAGGGATGTGGTTTGGCAAAATTGAGCCATGTGAACCTAATTTATGGGTCAATAATTGATTGTATAGGATGCAACATATGGTTTAATTAACCCTAATTTTATGACAAATACAAACATGAAGGTGATTGGGGCCAATCTGAACCCCTTAAATCTAACTACGAGTCTAAAATATGATTCAAGGGGATAAATTAGCTCTTGTTTCTCAACATATTTACCCAATTAGTCCATTGTCATAATGATTGTTGCAAGTTGGACTAAATTGAACCCTATGAACCTAATTTTGACTATATGGAGGTAATTCAAGGGTCAATTGACCCCAATTTCATATCAAAATAAAACATAAAGTCCACTAATTTAATATATGATTATAGGGACATAATATATAACATGTATGTGTTATAATGTATACACATTATTATCTCAATAGACAACAAGTCATTGTCCAACGTTTATTTTTTGAGAATTCTAACCCTACATACATTCTTTGCATCATTTTGTGTTTTCCATGATTAAGACAAGAGGAATCAAATTATTCTTTGGGTCCTGTTGTCACCAAATCTTGCACCCTAGAAGAAATTGTTCAAACTTCTTCTAGATTTGGGCAATATGGGAACATTTTTAGGTATGTGGGTGTACCTATATTGGAAATGAGCCTCTAGATTTAAGGGTTAGCTCCCTAAATGTATTTTGAAATGCTCTTAGCTATGCCAATTGATTACTTATGGGGAAAAGTGTTAGACAATGCATGAATTAAACCTACTTTAAAAGAGGTGATGCACTGAATATTCAAAGATCCACTCTCAAGATTGAACTCATTATCACACTAATGGACTATGAATAGAACTAACACAATGTCTACAATGGTTTCCAAACAATAATTTTTTCACCTAGAGGTTGATTTGATGGATTTAGGCTGGAGGGCAATGAGGTTAAGGCTTGATTAGAAGTACTTACAGTCAACTATCCACTCTATACCTGAAACATCAACCTTAAGACACACTAGATGACCTGCAAGAAAGTTTAGTAGTACTTAGGTTGAACTCAGACCTACAAAGGTAAGATAACAACCACTTTTGCATATCAAACAAATACAAACACTAGGCAAAGTTTAGAAAACAACTGTAAAATGCTTTATTCAGTACTCCAAGAGGTGTAGAATACATTTTTCGATAGAGTCTAGTCAGACCAACCTAAGGGATGCTTAACAATAGCTCAAAGGATATATTTATAGAAAAGGAAAGCAAGAGAGAGGGATTTTGGTGCTGAAAAAAGGAATCAAATGAGCACAACTCCATTTGAACCACAATTACAACTACCTCTACATTTATGCTCATTCAAGCTTCCTGATTGATCTAGGTTACTTCAACCCATTGCACAATCACATTATTCCTTGTTGATGCTCCTTGATGGTTGTAATAGTGGGATCAAGTTATTCTAAGCTATATTCTAGCATTAATGAAATTACAACCATCGTATCAATCTGTTAGAGCTTTGTCCTAGTGCTAATTGCTCTTAACTAGTTTGTCATGGCATGCAAAAGTGGAGATAAGGGTCCTTTTCATGTAGTTGATCCTGAAAATAAAGTCATTGGAGTATACGTGTATGCCTTCATGGCATCTTTGAAATGCTAGATCTGGTTCAAACTAGATCATGTTCAAACTTGCCCCCATGTTCAACTAAGAACTCATCATGTACATAATTCCTTCTTCTTATAATGGTGAACACAGTCACAGAATGAACCCTATATGACACAAATCCTTAAACCAGAGGTCTATTTTAATATTTAATGGTGATGTCCTTTAACCTAAATGCATTAATACATCCCTTTAGTGGTGTTTATCCTAACTCCAATGGTTATGGGATGACTCTGTAATACCTTATTTGCCCTAGTCAAAAACTACTCCTTTGGTTGACTTTGTTCATCAAATACTGACTCGAACCAATCAAAATGTTCTTAGTTGTCTTTACTCCCATTGGCCTCATAGATCCTTGATTTCAGATCTTAACTCTTTGACCTCGCTCGCTCCATTGATCTTTATTTGCATGATTAAACGTTCTCCATCAATTTTTTACCAACTTAAACGTGCTCATGTCACTTATTAATCACACGTTGATCTCAAGATCCTATTGTCAATTTGTTGCTTTAAGTGCTTACACCATGTGGTGGCCTCTCAAGCTTCTTGACCCTTTTGACTCATCTTGCTTTGTTGGATAAAGATGTACGAAGCAATACAAGCCTTTGATCTCATTGGGCCCACTTTCCTGTCAGTCAAGCTTGCACCATTGGATCATTGGTATGATTGAATGTTGATCATTAATTTACTTGTATTTAAAAACAAATGGCTATTTACCATGGTCTAAATCTAACGTACACATGATTGTTATTTGATGTTCGTAAACCTATCATAGACATCTACACGACCATCAAATTTAAGACCCTAATGGTTTTTTTGTCGTAGCTTAAAGTTCATGTCTGCACAAATGTCTCCCATTATTTGACCAACATTAGAAGCTTGGATCTGGAAGCGAAAAGGTCATGGAGGCACCAAATTTACAAAAGATGTTCTTGATGTTAAAAAGATTATGCCCACTTGATCTGTTGGTTCCAGGAGCTTTCTAAGTGCATTTACAAAATATTCAAGTGATCTGACCTATGTGTTTTGCATGACATCTACGTGCCTATCACTGATCATTTGAATCTAAACGTCTATTTAATAATTCTTGAATTTGGCACTTGCATGAACATCTTGCTATGCATGACTAACTTTGAAACTCCATAACTTGAGCTAGAAAGCTCACACAGACATGAAACTTCTAGAACATGTTCCTGACATGAAGAACTATATGGCATTGTATCCTTTTGGCTCTTGAGGATTTATAAGGTACATTTATTAAATGCACAAACAAGTTGACCAGTGTGTTTCTATGTGACGTGCAAGGCAGCCTGGCCCCTTAGACTCGATAAGCTAAACTTTGAAGGCTTAGATCTTGAGATAGAAGACTAATTGAGATATGAAACTTGCAGAGAATGATCTTGGCACTAAGGATATTGATCATGTATGGTTTTATGGTCACATAAGGCTTCATAATCTCATCTATAAAATACATAAACATGCTATCCAGTCTGGTTCTTCATGATGTCTTGATGATGATTTAATCCTTAAACTTGCCCAAGTCATTTTGATTCAATCTTGCAAGATCCTGATGAGTTTCTCAGATTTTGTCAATCTGGTTCATGTCCCTGCAAGCTTATGAACACTACAAGATCCTATTTGGATCAATTTTGAAGGCTTGGACAAATAATTTCTCTGAAACCATTTAATTCAATTGGAGCTTTGCATCGAGCATATTGTTACGAACATTTTCCCTGATGGAAATATCTTTGATATTTTGACAAGGACCTTTTGACTCGAACATTTCCTCCAAAATAATTATGTGTCTTTGAAAATATTGTCTTAGACATTTTGTCTGAAAGAAATATGTCTTTGGGGAAATTGTCTCAGACAATTTTCTTGAAATATTTGTGTCCTTAGTCTTTTACCTTCGAGACAATTTTTCTGAAAGAATTCCAACACTTAGCCAAATAAATTAGAATAATTTCTCTGAGACAAATATGCCTTGTACTTTCACTATGAACAATTTGTTTAAAATAATTCTAACACTTATACAAAAAAATTGAAATATTTCCTAAGTGTAAACTAGGCTTCTCTGGACTTGTTTTTGCAACTGCTCGGACACCATAGAACTCTACCACTCTCATATATGACTCTAAAATGACCCCTAAGACACCAAATAACACAAATACTAAGCTAGATTATGACCAAATATAGAATGGCATGTGAAATGACATCAAATGAGCTAAAACATGTTAGGAGGCCCCTTATCCAACGGTAGCACAATTGATTACTTATATATGAGCAATTGAACACGAAAATTATACCAGAATGATTAAGAAACTAGAAACATGAGACATCAAAGAATTTGAGAGACAATACACACAATTGTATTAGATAATACTAGAAGAAAATACAATAAGGAAGATGCCACTTCTTCCTCCACCTCAAAGGCTTGCCACACCTCAAGACCTTCTTCCCTCTCTCTCTTGCTCAACACAAAACCAACTCTAAAACCTGAGTTACAATCCCTCCTTGAATGCTTCAGCTGATCTCCTTGACCCCACACCTGTATATCTCCTTGACCTTGCTTGCTTCAATGCTCTTACTTGATCAATTTGATAATTACAATACATGCCTCATGGTTCTTTAAATAGAATCCCATGGTTACAAAAATAGACATCTAACTACTAAAATTAGACACACAGGTCGCGACTTAAAATAGTCTCTTAGCATGCAAACACTCGGTTTAACTAACTGACTGTTCGTAAACAGCAGTTCTGGACCGCATAGGTGACCGACGCCGGTCCCTGCTTGTCTAGTGCTGCCGACGTCGGCCGACTCTCTGTCGTCGCCGGTTTCCTTCTCCACTACATCTTGCCGACGCCGGTGGCTCTGGTTCTTCAGCATCCTTCCTTCATGTGTGTGCAAACAGTTGAAGCTTTTAGCTCCACACCTTAACAAAACATACCCTATAACATTACAAAAATCCCCTATACAAGAATTATGACTATAGGGGGTTGATCCATTTTTGGCCTGTGGTAAGAAATGGTCAAAATAGTTGGTGATTTTCCAAGGGTGGCATGCTTTTTATGCCATAATAACTTGCCTAATCCTATCCATTGGGATATGGAGTCACATGTATACAGGTTTGACATATAAACTACCTCTTGACAACACACAACAATGACTAAAAACAACAAGAACAAGACATAAAATAGAAATACACATGTGTTCCAAAAGCACTTATTGGAATACAACACAACAAGAAAGGAAACACACACCTAATCTAATATTTACAAAACTAACCTTTAGTTCTCAATAGTAGGGTTTCAAATGTATCCCATTCACAGGGATAGGCATCTCTTCTCCATTCATCCTTACTAACTGAAAGAGTTATTTTGCTTGCACTTGATGATGACATATAGTCTGCTCCATAGGGTATCAAATTTGGTATGTCTCCCTAGTTTTGCTCTATCTAAATCCCATTTCAATACTATGTCACCTTATTGAAATGATCTTGGAGTTTCCTTCTTCTCAAAAGACCTCTTCATTAGTACTTGTTGATGCTCCATAACTTGATGAGATTTATCTCTAATCTCTTGCAACTCCATTAATTCTATCAATATCACCTCCATTGGGGTATTTTCAAGAAACTCTAGTTGATGTGATAACTCTAAGATAGGGAGCTCTTGAGAGATAGACAACCTAGCTTCAATTCCATATACAAGCACAAAAGGATAATTCCATGTTGACCTCTTGGGAGTTATTCTATCAGCCCATAAGGTTATCTTCAATTTGGTGTGCCAAGCTCTTTGGTTATACTCCAAGGTTCTATTGATGATTCTGATCAAATTCTTGTTAGTGGATACTACCAACCCATTACCTTGAGGGTAATAGTTAGATGAAGTGCTCAAGAATATGCCATTACTATTTGCCCAATCAGTCATCTTAGAACCCATAAAAGCAAGAACATTATCTAAAATATTAGTAGGAGTACCAAACCTTGTTATGATGTTCTCATAAAACTCCAAGATAGCATTCTCATTATCTTCCTTTAATGCTACTGCCTCAACCCATCTTGTAAAATAGTTAGTTGATGTGAGTATTTATTTATGACCAACACTTGATGGGGGATTTATCATGCTTATGAAATCAAGACCCCATTGCATGAAAGGTTGGTCAATTTGGATAGGCTTCAAAGGAAGAGTAGCAAGCTTCTACTTTCCTACAAATAAAGCACATTGCCCACACCTTCTGACCCAAACATGGCAATCCTTGAAGAGTTTGGGCTAATAATAGCCTACCCTCATGATCTTGGTAGTTGTGGTTCTTGGAGAGAAATGACCTCATATTGTCCCATCATGGAACTTCTCAAGCAACACTCCAAACTGATCATTATCAATGCATCTTAATAGCACACAATTTATGTAACTCATAAAAATCATGCCATCGATAAGACAAAAGGGAATAGATTAAAATCTAAAATATCTCCTTTGTGATCCACTCATTTTATTAGGATACTCACCATTTTGAAGAAATCCAATCACATCCTGTGTCCAACTTTGTGGAGGCAATGAACCATCGGATTGGGAACAATTAGAGCCTCTTCCTTTGACTCATGAAGATCTGAAGCTAGATGTTCACAAAGGAATTTACCCCTTATCAAATTTTTCATTTTGATATCAACATCGTATTCCACTACCTTAGTGATCCACCCTACCCTCTTTTCACTAAGATCTTTGCTCAAAATAAACTCTTTGGTGTTAGGATGAGAGAACACAACATGAATCTTATTATCTAAAACCATATGTCTGAACTTCTTTAGTCCCCTTACAACATCAAGGATTTTTTTCTCTACAAAATTATACTTGACTTCATAATCTTCTAAACCTTAACTAAAGAATGCAATTGCCTACCCCACACCCTCATCATTATTTTGCATCAACATGGTTGATATAGTATCAAGGTTGAAAAATGAATACACAAGACTAATAGCTTCTACAATTACTTTCTTTATGGCTTCAAAACTACTCTTACCCTCTTTGGTCCAAGAAAATACTTGGTTCTTCCTAAACATAGTTGTGATATGTTTTACCAAAGATGCAAAACTAGGTATGAACCTCCTTACAAAATTTATATTTCCTAAGAAACTTTGAAGGACTTTATTATTGAATGGCAATGATAAGCATAGAATAGCCTCTATTATTTCAAGATCAATATTCAAACTATCCTTGGAAACAATATGTCCTAAGAGCTTACCTTCATGAACAACAAAGATGCACTTCTTTAGATTAAAGATACTCCATATTGCCTACATATTTCAAAAACTTGTCTCAAGTGTTACATGTGTTCATTAGCATCATTACAAAACACTATTATATCATCTAGATAAACCAATAGTATCTCATTGATCAAACCTTTTAATTCCATGTCCATTGCTCTTTGAAATGTGACACTGACATTGGACAGAACAAAGGGCATCTTCTTATAAGAAAAATTCCCCCATTTAGTAGTGAAGGTTGCCTTAAAATGATCATCCTCACTAACTTGAATCTGATTATAGCCTGAATATCCATCTAAAAGAGAAAAATGTTGAGAACCTAAAACTATTTTCAAAATATGCTCCATTGAGGGTAGAGGATAGTGATCTTTGAGTGACACTCTATTAAGATCTCTAAAGTCTACACAAATTCTTATCTCCCCATTCTTATTTATAATAGGCACAAGGTTAGCTACCCATGTTGAATGCTTGATGGGAAATATTATATCAGATTCAAGGAGTTTGGTAAGCTCTAACCTCATGAGTTGTTCAACCTTGGGGTTGATGGGTCTTTGTTTCTATCTAACCGATTTAACTCCAAGTTCCAACTCAATGGTATGTTATGTTAGGCTAGGATCAAATCCTTTGAGGTCCTTATATTCCCAATCAAAGATATCATAAAACTCTCTACACAACTCCATGAATTCTTGCTTCTCTAATGTAGAACATACCTTGCTTAGTTTGAGGAGTTTATCCTTGAAGATCAAGACTCTTTCATAAGTATCCTCTTTTGTAGACATACTCATTTTTGCCTTATTTTTTTCATCATTCTCATTGAAGATACTTTATAAGATCACCAAACCCTTAGATATCTTATTGGTTCTTAGTTGCACAATCTGATCACCTAATTGTTCTTGGAGCCTCCTTTGATTCCTTAAAGCAAACTTAGCCTTATTTGGCAAGAAGCATGCAATGTGTTTGTCATTGTTAAACAATTACCAAGACACTTCATTATCAGGTACAAAATTTTTGTTAATAACCTTAATATGAGACTATTTTCCATCCTCTTTTATGGTAGTTGGAGTATCAAATTGAGCTCCTATGGAAGCTAGTCTATTAGCATGACTATTTTTCTCCCTTGGGACTAATTGTATATTCAATGCATTAAAATCTTCAAGTAAATCCCATATCCTATGCTTGTATGACTTAAGCAAAGGTTTCTTAGTATCTACCACATTCCTCATCTGATACACAATTAATTCACTATCTCCATATACTTGTAAGTTCTTTATTCCTTTTTTACTTGCCCATTAAAGGCCATGAATGAAACCTTCATACTCAGCCATATTATAAGTACAATTGAAATGAAACCTGTATAAAACATAATACTATTGTTTATATGGGGAGCCCAACATAACACCAGCTCCTGCACCAACTTTACTTCTTGAACCATCAATAAACATCTTCCATAGCTCATCATCTTCACCCTCTTCCTTGGCAAGTAGAGGTGTTGGTACTCCTTCTTCATGTATACAGTACTCTCCTAAATCAGTTTCCTCCAAAAAATAATAGGGATCATGCTCATAAGTATTAGTACCATATAAATCAAGAAACAAACCTAAAATACCATCAAGGTTCGAAGAAGTTTCATCATCCATAATAGAGTCATTTTCTTCAAGAGCCACACAATTCAGATTGGAAATTATCTCAATATAAGGCTCAATATGAAACATTTCAAGCCGTTGTGTCCTAATTGTCACCTTGGCCCTGTACATTTTTATAAAGGCCAAGAAATACTAGTCAATTGAGAGGTAGTCGCCTATCTTGATTGTGAATTCCCTTGATAGGCATATTGCAATGTAGGTTGGGAGATCAACCACAATTATGTCTTGCAAGATAGGAAAACTAGGATAATTGTACAAGAACTTGGAAGGTGTACCATATAATTGAAGGACCCCTTTGCTATGTGGCTCATATTTTAAGCCTAGCTTTTCAGCTACAACTTTTATCATGACAAAATTAGAAGCCCCACTATCAACTATACAATTATGTACCAACTTGTCACCTATAATGAGGTAGAGGTAAAATGGTGGAGGTTTCTCGGCCCTAGTGAATGTCTAAACAATGGTAATAGGATCATTTACAAAGGAAATATGTTAATGAATTTGATTTGAGGGTGAGACACTAATAGGGATAGTAGATAACTATTTTTATAGGAGTTCTTTTTGACCAGGCATATGAAGAACATTCCAAAGAGAAATAGAAGTCTTGGTATTCTTCAAAGAATATACAATGTTTATATAAGCCATAACTACTTTCTCTGTAGATCTTGTAGGTAGATAATTGTTTGGAACTTGAGGAATAGGAGCAGACCTTACCATATTTTGACTTGATGGAGATGTATAAGTTTTTGGAACTGTCCAACTTGCAGCTATGTCTTGTTACCTTGTAGGAGGATTGGATGAGCCTATAGGCATGTTAATGCCACCTCCTAGAGCCTTCTTCTTGGGCATTATATTGTCTATGATAGAGGTTCTTTAATTTATCACAAAAGTGTCTTCAACCATAAAATTGGTGATCTCTTATTGAGGTCGCCAATCCTCATTAACTTGCATCATCACTTCATCCTCATTTGATAGGAGGGAGGTAACTACTCCTTGAGCCATCAGAGCTTTCTCTCTATTATCATTACCATCCATGAATTGTTCTTGTTTCCAACCTTCTTCATATACCAAATTGCTATGAACTAGTACCATCTCCCTTACATTGGTGGTAGAGTTAGGATTGTATACATTATTAGGCCTATTGGGGTTAGGCTACCATTGGCCTCATCCTCTTCTATATTATTGACCATATTGTTTCTAATAGGGGTAAGGAATATGATAGGCACCTTGTTGCATATTACCTTGTCTATTTTAGCCTCTAACTCTAAGAAATTTGCTTTCTAATCAACATTATTTTTGGCTTGCTTAGGAGTAACCATAGTTTTGGTGTTGGCATTAGGAACTTGAACCACTTCCAGAGTGTTAGTAGAAGTATGATATACGAGAGGCATAAACACCTTAGGAGGCAATATTCTAGCTTGGATGAGACTATTTTTAGCTTTGATAGCAAGATCATATGCTTTAGGAAGAGTGGAATCTCCCATAGATTGAAGCATGACAAAAATTTCAATCTCAATTATTAAGCACAGGATATACTGAGAGGGGGGGTGAATTAGTATATCATATATCTTATAAACTTTTATTTAATCAAATTCCACTTAACCATACATTCAAGATATGCAATAAAATTGAAACAATAAATGCCACACAAGAGAGAAAGAGACACCAAATTTTAATGTGGAAACCCAATGTGAGAAAAACCACGAAGAACAATCTCAAGTATATGAATGAGCACCAACTCAAAATACAATATTCGCAAGCACTAACTTGTAGGAGCACCAACTCCTTTGTTGAGCACCAACACAACAACTAATTCATGAGAACTAACCCACAAGAGCACTAACTCCTATTGTGTATACCATTCAACTATCTCTTAATGTTGTTTTCTCAACAAATAATAGCACATTACTATATCTCTTTATTTTCTCTCTTATGCTCTTCTAAGCAAGATATAACAGTTAAAAATCATGCTTTTTCTCACATATTTCAAATGGCTTCCCAAGCCTTTATTTATAGATTACTAAATGACCTTTGGCATTCACCCTTTGTGACCCTTCAATCCTCATGAAAAATGGCACCACATTTGCATGACTCTTCGAATCCTTGCATTTGAAAAGTCACATGGTGACCCTTCATGAGCAAATGTGTCATTTCCCCTTTTGTTTTTATCTTGGTGACTTTTTGAATTCCTCAAAGTGTCCCTTCATGAGAAATTATGCCCTTCCTATTTTGTCTTCACTTGATGACTCTTCGAATTCCTCAAGATGACTCTTCATGGGAAAATGCATCCCATTTCTCTTGTGTCTTTACCCCATGACTCTTTGACGTTTCTATGGGCCCTCTTTTGACTTTTATGCAACCAAAAATATATTTGTTAATATTAAATAAATATCAACACATTTTAGCCAAAATATGAACATTAAAAACACTTTTAGATAATAAATGTTATGGGCCCTTTATCACCAATGCTATACCTTTGACATCAATGACATATTTCCAACAATCTCCACCTTTTTCATTGATGGAAACCCCAAACAAATACTACC
Source organism: Torreya grandis (assembly GCA_037957365.1). NCBI lineage: Eukaryota > Viridiplantae > Streptophyta > Pinopsida > Cupressales > Taxaceae > Torreya > Torreya grandis. The sequence goes on from JARHVA010000008.1 coordinate 1,146,758, forward strand.
ACATCCTAAAACCTATACTTACACATGAAAACTTACACATCTTACAAACTAAAAATCATACTGTAACTCCCCCTCAATGTAGCATCCTATACCTATTCCCTGTATATATTCCTATACATGTTCCCTATACCTATTCCTGTACATGTACCTATTTCTGCACTTTTCCCCTTTGACATCAATGGAAAAGGGCCTATCCTAGAGCTAACACTTAGCTCCCCCTCAACTGATTTTGATCTTCAATGTCAAGAAGTAAAAGAAACTACTCCTAAATCCTCTCTTAGATCCTTGAATGTGTCCTTTGGTCGTGCCTTTGTGAAGATATATGATAACACATATAAATTATTGTTTGTCCTCTGAGCATCTGCAATCAACTCATCTGAATATTTCTTCTAATCTCATAACCTTCTGTATAAAAATTTAATGTGTATCCCTGATCACATATTTGACTTACATTCAATAGATTATGCTTAAGACCTTTTACATATAGGACATTCTTAGTCTTGGTTCTACCATTATCCAAAATTAATGTACCTTTTTCAGCTATCCTAGTAGTGGTTTTGACTCCAAATTTCACTGTGCCACCATTGATGTTCTTTAGGGTTATTAAATTTCTCTTGTCTCCTATCATGGGCCTCAAACATCCACTATTAATGAACCATGGCTGTTCTTCATTTCTTGCATGCAAAGTTGTCTAGACTAACATAGAATCTTTAGGTTGTTTCTTCTGCCATGAACTTGTCTGACCTTTCTTCTTGATGAATGGAACCATGAATATTTAGTCCTTATTTAATGAATTAAACATGCTTCTACAATGTCAGGCTATGTGTCCTAAATTATTGCACTTGTAACATATTATGGCCTCTTCATCAAAGCCTGATAGAGGAGCAAAAGAGTTGTAGCTTCTGCTTGACTCTGCATGAGTTTCCTTCTCCTTGTTTCTAAAATTGTTAGCTCTTTTTTGAAATTCTATTTTATTGTGACCATATCCATTATAATAAAAATAGTAACCATGAAAATAGAACTTATTTGTGTATCTTTGTCCTGATTGTCTTTTGTAGCTCTGTTTCCTCCAGCCTTCTTTGTTTGAGATGTCCTCTGTATTCTTCACTTCTTCCCTTTTTGTTTCATATTTTGTAAGAGCTTCAGCATAGCTCTTTTTATTTTCAAATATGATACATGTCTTATATGATATTTACTTTTGGATTTCTAATATCTTATTCAACATGTTAGTGATATCCTCAAATTTTGAATCACTGGCTGCTTTATATTTGACTGTTTTCTCAATATCTTCTTTTAAAGTGGAAATTTCAATAACATACCTTTCACATTATTTACTTAATTTTTGAAATTGTGTTGTTAGATATTTTTCATTATTTTTAGCTTATTTAAAGTGTGCTTGTAGATTTTCAATTATTTCCTTTTATTCCTTTTCATTTTTCTCGATCTGGTGCTTCAATCTTCGATTCTTCTTCTCAACAGCTTCTAATTCTTCTAAGGCACAAATGAGTTATCCTTCCAAAATCAACTTGACTTCATCCTCACTTTCATCATATTCTTCTTCTTGATCATTTGTACTTTTGCTTGCAGAGGCATCTTCATGTATGGTCATGAATACATTCTCTTCTTTATTTGAGTCACTGACTCCACTATCTTAGATTGAGCTAAGATCTTTAGAATATAAACTTTTCTTCTTGAATCTCTTCTTGTATTTGCCTTTGAAGTTTTTCTTCTATGTAGACTTTCCTTCTTCATTGTCACCATTATTCTTATTTGGGCATCTATATACAAAATGTCCAATCTTACCACATTTAAAACATTTAAATGGCAATTTTCCTTGATATTTACATGTGCCCTTTTTTGGATTTCAGATGAATAGAGATCTGTTGTCATCTTCCTCATCACTAGAGTTGTCACTTGATTCTTGAATATTAGCTTTCTCTTTATTTGATGTCTTGAAAGCAACTTCCCTCTTTGAGGGTTTCTCTTGTTTAATCTGCATCTCATATGTCGTAAGAATACCATGTAGTTCATCCATCTCTAGCTTAGATAGATCCTTCATCTCCTTGATTGTCGAAACCTTTGCATCTTATCTCATTGGTAGAGATCTCAAAACCTTTTATACCACCGTTTATTCTTCTAGCTTTTATTGAAGACCTTGAATCTGATTAACTATTTAATCAACCCATAAAAGATAACTCACTATATGTTCTTCCTCTTCCATCTTCAAACTCTCAAACTGTCTTCTAAAAGTCTAAAGCTTAACCCATTGAACGTTTCCCTCACCTTTATAAATATTCTCAAGCTTTACCCAAGTCTCATGAGCAGATTTGCATTGCATAACTTTAAGTTTTTTTTATTCACATAAACCACATAAATAGCATTTAAAGCTTTATCATTATTTTCACTTTCCTTCTTTTCCACCAGAGTAGTTACAAGTGTTTGTGGCTCTTCGTATTCCTCCAACACTACTTTCAAAATATCGAATCCAAGGGCCATCAAGTAATTCCTCATCCTTGTGCTCCAAAAGGCATAATTTATCCCATCAAAAAAAGGTGCCTTAGTTGTATAAAAACCTCCATGTGATTCAGCCATCGTGCTTTCTTTGATCTACCTTCAAGCTGTAAAACTTTTTTCAAATGAACCTGCTCTGATACAAATTATTAAGCATGGGATATATTAAAAGGGGGGGGTGAATCAGTATATCATATATCTTATAAACTTTTACTTAATAAAATTCCACTTAACCATACATTCAAGATATGTAATAAAACTAAAACAATAAACACCACACAAGAGAGAGAGAGAGAGAGACCATATTTTAACGTGGAAACCCAATGTGGGAAAAACCATGCAAAACAATCTCAAGTATATGAATGAGTACCAAATCAAACTACAATATTCGTAAACACCAACTTGTAGGAGTAGCAACCCTGTGTTGAGCACCAACACAACAACTAACTCGTGAGCACCAACCCCTATTGTGTATACCACATAACTATCTCTCAATGTTTCTTTCTCAACAAATGATAGCACATTACTATATCTCTTTCTTTTCTCTCCTATGCTCTTCTAAGCAAGATATAACAATTACAAACCATGCTCTTTCTCACATATTTCAAATGCCTTTCCAAGCCTTTAATTATAGCTTACTAAATGACCTTTGGCATTCACCCTTTGTAACCCTTCAATCCTCATGGAAAATGGTGCCACATTTGCATGACCCTTCGAATCCTTGCATTTGAAAAGTCACATGGTGACCTTTCATGATCAAATGCATCCTTTCCCATTTTGTCTTTATCTTGGTGACTTTTTGAATCCCTCAAAGCGTCCCTTCATGAGAAATTGCACCCTTTCTCTTTTGTCTTCACTTGGTGACTCTTGGAATTCCTCAAGATGACTCTTCATGGGAAAATGCATCCCATTTCTCTTTTGTCTTTACCCCATGATTATTTGACTTCTCCATGGGCCCTATTTTAAATTCTATGCAACCAAAAATATATTCTTTAATATTAAATAAATATCAACACATTTTAGCCAAAATATGAACCTTAAAAACACCTTTAGACAATAAATTTTATGGGGCCTTTATCACCAATGCTATACCTTTGAGATTAATGACAGTATTTCCAACATCAATGGTTCTCAAGTAAGTAGGGAACACAAAGCTAGCAGGTGGTCTCATGGGAGGAGGCAAGCTATGCCAAGTCTTCTGAAACCTTTTGTTGAAGTCATGCATTATTTTTGTGCATCCCCTTTTTATCACATTGAGTTGATGTATGAGAGAGGCATGATTCCTTTCATTTCTAAATATGGAAGTTAACAACTCTCTAAAATCATCCCATGTTGTGATGCATCCACTTTCTACAGTCCTATACCAATCAAGAGCCTTACCTTTAAGGGACATTGCAAGGAGTCTAATGTCAAGGTTCTCTCAAACAATATTATGGAAACTACAAAAGTTAGAAACATCTCTAATGTGGTCACTAGGTGTGACATGACTCTCACCATTGAATGTGGGCAAACCTTTCATGGTGTTATGAGGAATGGCATCATATACATGAAGTTGAATTGGATTATCAGTATTGAAGGTAGGGAAAGCATGAGGTCTAGCCATGTTGTCTTCTTCAAGATCTTCAATTTCTTCAGCCTCTTCACTCTCTTCTCTCTAGAAAAATCTACTCGTTCTTCAAAAGGCATATTAGGCTATGGATACTGAACTTTTAGAGGAATTTTAGGCTGGATGGGTGGGTTAATGGGATTGAATGTTCTATCAGAGGATGACCTAGTGAGAACCATAAATTATGAGGGCATGTTTATAAAAAAACAATGCCCTTGAACCAAATTTATCATGAAGGAGTTGCCAAATGTTGAGTCACACACCAATTTATAGCTGATGTTATCAAGATTAATATTCACCTTGACAAGTTGTCTTGAATACAATGGGTCCCACTGGGCATGCCAGAACTATTATCACCAAATCTTGCACCCTAGAAGAATTTGTTCAAGCTTCCTCCAAATTAAGGAAACATGAGAACATTTCCAGTTATGTGGGTGAACCTATATTGGAAATGAGCCTTTAGATTTAAGGGCTATCTCCCTAAATATACCTTAAAATGCTCTTTTCTATGCCAACTGATTACTTATGGGGAAAAGAGTTAGAGAATACATGAATTAAACCTAATATAAAAGAGGTGATGCACTGAATATTCAAAGATCCACTCTCAAGATTGAACTCACTAACATGCTAATGGACTAAGAATGGAACTAATGCAATGTCTACAATGGTTTTCAAGCAATAGTGTTACACCTAGAAGTCAATTTGATGGACTTAAGTTGGAGGCGAATGAGGGAAAGGCTTGATTAGAAGCACTTACAGTCAAATATCCACTCTATACCTGAGACATCAACCTTAAGTCACACTAGATGACCTGCAAGAAAGTTAATTAGCACTTAGGTTAAACTCAGACCTATAAAGGGAAGATGACAACCACTTTTGCATATCCAACAAATACAAACACTAAGCATAGATTAGTAAACAACTGCAAAATTCTCTATTTGTTACTCCAAGAGGTGCATAGTACAATTTCTAGTAGAGTCTAGTCATACTATCCTGAAGAATGCTTAAAAATAGCTCAAAGGCTATATTTATAGAAAAAGAGAGCAAGAGAGAGGGATTTTGACACTAAAAAATGAATCAAATGAGCACAACTACATTTGAACCATATTTAAAATTGCCTATGCATTTATGCTCATTCAAGCTTCTTGATTGATCCAAGTCACTTTAGCCCATTGCACAATTACATTACTCCCTCATTGATACTCCCTAATGATTACAACGGTAGGATCAAGTTGTTCTAAGCTATGTTCTGATATCAATGTAGTTACAACCATCAGATCAATCTATTCGAGCTTTGTCTTGGTACTAACTAATCCTAATTGGTTTTTCGTGGCATGCAAAAGTGGAGAGAAGGGTCCTTTTCATGCAGTTGGTCCTCGAGATGAAGCTATTGAAGTCTGCATGTATGCCTTCATGGCATCTTTTGAAATGCTAGCTCTAGTTCAAACTAGATCATGCTCGAACTTGCCCTCATATTCAACTGAGAACTCATCATGTATATAGGTCCTTCTTATAATGGCAAACATAGTCATAAAATGAACCCTATATGACACAAATCCTCAAACCAGATGTCTATTTTAAGCTTTAATGTTGATCCCTTCATGTCCTTTAACCTAATTGCATCAATATGTCCTCTTAATGGTGTTTAGTTGAGCTCTAATGATAATGGGATGACCCTATAATACCTTGTTTCCATTGCTCAAAAAAATTTCATTTGGTTTGACTTTGTTCATCGAATACTGATTTGAACTAATCAAAATGCTCCTAGTTATCTTTCCTCCCATTAGCCTCGTAGATCCTTTCTATCAGATCTTGAATCTTTGACCTCGATCGCTATGTTGATCTTGATATGCATGATTAAATATGCTCTTTCAATATTTTTCTCGCTTGAATGTGCTCATACCACTTATTAATCATGCATTGATCTCAGGATCATGTTGCCAATCTACTACTTTACACACTTACACCACATGGTGGCCTCTCGAGCTCCTTGACCCTTTTGACTCATCTCACTCCATTATATCAAGATGTATGAAGCAACACAAGCCTTTGATCTCATTCGGCCTACTTTCCTATTAGTCGAGCTCACATCATTGGATCATTGATACTTTTGAACATTGATAAATGATTTGATTGCATTTGAAAATAAATGGCTATTTACCTTATGTTGAGTTATGGAGCTAAAAGCTTCACTGTTAAGCTCTTATGGAGGTTGCTGGACTTAACCAGTAACTGGCATCTGCAATATCGCCGACATCGGTCAGGCGTGGACCAAAAGCTGTCGACATCGGTCAGGCATGGGCTGACGTCGGTCATATATAGACAAATAGCAACCGACGTCGGTCACCTGTGTGTGTGCATGTGTTTGCATGCATATCCAGAATTAGACTTGTCTAATTTTAGGAGGTCTGAGTGTTTGCATGTGAAGACTAATTTAAGTCTTGGGTCTGTGTTTCTAATTATTGTAATTGGGAAGTCTAATTATTTTATGCCTTGGATCCTATTTAAGAGACCCATGGGGGCATGTTGTAATCATCAAAGAAAGTTGTAAGTAAGATCAGTTAGATCTACAAGGTGTGTAAGATCAAGATCTGTTGAAGTAATTGGTTGAGAGAGAGAGAACTCTTGAGAGAAATACTGTACACCTAAGAGGTGTGGAAGAGTGTGATTTTTTCATTGTATTCTGGAAGAGTTATAATAGAGATTGGTTGTTTCTCATATCTCCTCTTATTTGCTATTTCTGATTTCTAGTTACTTATTGCTTTTAGTTTAATTCCGTGTTTAGTTGCTTATACAAAAGTAATCAATTGTACTCAGTAGTTCCTAACAAGTGGTATCAAAGCTTGGGTTCACTAATAGGTTGTATCAGATCGGGTTAGTGTGTGTTGATTACAGGTCACTCACAGGGGTTTCTAATTGAGTGGGAACAAAGCAATGGTAGAAGAAAGTAAGCTAAGAATGGAGAAATTCAATGGCAAGAATTATCAATTATGGAGGATGCAGATAAAGGATTATTTATATCAGAAAGATCTATTTTTACCGTTGGGTGGGGTTGCATGCAAGCGCACAGATATGCAAGATGAAGAATGGAATGGTCTTGATAGAAAGGCTCTTGGATCTATAAGGTTGAGCCTGGCATCTTCTGTGATTTCCAACTTATCACAGGCAAAGACAATGGTAGAGTTAATAGATACTCTGGCAAACTTATATGAAAAATCCTCAGCTTCAAATAAGGTATATCTTATGAAGCAATTATTTAGTTTGCAAATGCAGGAAGGAGAATCTGTATATAGTCATCTTAATGATTTCCATGAAATTGTAAATCAATTAAATTCAGTCAAAATAGTTTTTGATGATGAAGTTAAGGCTCTCTTGATCTTATGTTCTTTACCTGAAAGCTGGCACAGCTTGGTAATGGCGATAAGTAATATTGCATCTGCTTCAAATATCTTGAAAGTTGAAGATGTTGTTAGTGTAATCTTGAATGAAGAAATTCAAAGGAAAAGCACAAGTGAAACATCAGGTAATACTTTAAGTATTGAAAGCAAGGGAAGGCAAAGAGAGAAGAGCAAGCATGGGAAATCAAGGTCAAAGATAGGCAGTAGATCCATAACCAAAACTAGCAGAATAACCTGCTGGAATTGTGGAAAGAAAGGACATGCAAAGAAAGACTGTTGGTTGAAGGATAACAAAGAAAATCAGCATGAAGGTAATAAAGAAGCAAATGTTGCAGGTATTGTTGCACAGGATGCTCTTATATTTTTTTTAGATAGTCAAGTAGAATCATGGGTTTTAGATTCTGGTGCTTCTTTCCATGCAACCCCAAATAGAGAATTTTTCAATGATTATGTCCATGGAGACTTTGGAAAAGTTTATTTAGGGGATGGTGAGCCTTGTCAAATTGTTGGCAAAGAAAAAGTGCAGTTGAAATTGCAGAATGACAACACATGGGTGTTGAAAGATGTCATGCATGTACCCATCTTGAAGAGGAATCTAATTTCTATAAGAAAGTTAGGTGATGAGGGTTGCACAGTAACTCTCACAGTTGAATCTTGGAAAGTTTCCAAAGGTGCACTTGTATTAGCAAGAGGTAAAAGAGTAGGTACTCTTTATCTGTGTAATTGTATTACTGATTATTCTCTTTCTATTTTATCTACTTCAGATGTAGATGCAAAGATGTGGCACTATAGGCTTGGTCACATGAGTGAGAAGGGAATGAATGTTCTTAAGTCAAAAGGTAATCTTTCAGATTTGAAATGCATAGATCTAGATTTTTGTGAGCATTGTGTTTTTAGAAAACAGAAGAAAGTAAGGTTTCTCAAGACTGGGTCAACAAAGAAGAAGTACAGGTTGGAGCTTATTCACACAGATGTGTGGGGACCAGCTCAGGTAGCTTCTATTGGAGGATCACAGTACTATGTTTCTTTCATTGATGATGCTATAAGAAAGGTATGGGTTTATTGAATAAAGAGGAAATCTGATGTTTTTGACACATTTAAGAAATGGAAAGCTTTGATTGATAATGAAACAGGTTTGAAATTGAAGTGCCTTAGATCTGACAATGGTGGTGAGTACTGCAGCAATAAATTCAACAGTTACTATTCTATGAGTGGAATACGCAGGGAAAGGACAGTTTCAAAGACACCTCAGCAAAATAGATTTGTTGAAAGGATGAATAGAACAATAATGGTGTGTGCACGGAGTATGAGGTTGCATGTTGGTTTGCCCTTAAAGTTTTGGGCAGAAGCTATGGATACTGCAGTGTACTTGATTGACAGAGGACCTTCTACTGCTTTGGATGGTGGAATACCATAAGAGGCATGGACAGGTAAAAAGGTAGATTTTTCATTTCTCAAAGTTTTTGGTTCTGAAGCTTTTGTGCATGTTGATAAACAAAATAGAAAGAAGCTGGATGCTATATCCATGCGGTGCACTTTCATTGGTTATGGCTTTGGAGATTTCAGATTTCGGTTGTGGAATTTAGAAAATAACAAAATTATTAGAAGTCGTGATGTAGTTTTCAATGAGAAGGTGATGTACAATGATCAGCTCAAGAGGCTGAATAATTCTGAGTAGGGCAATGTTGATTTGGATGAGGTGATGATCCAAAATGAGCTCGCGAGTAAAAATCATCAGTCACAGGAAAACACAGAGACTGACGTTGGTAAGGGAACTGACGTCGACAGTGTAACAGAGACCAACGTCGGTCAGAGAATTGACATCGGTGGTCAGGCAGGAACCGACGTCGGTCAGGTAGAACCGACGTCGGTCGAGTACAGACAAAAAGATGATCGAGATCGGTCACTAATAGAGAATTTGGGCGGACAACAAGCTGTGGATGAGTCTCAAATGCCCATAAGGAGGACTGTAAGGGTAAGTAAACCTCCAATTCGTTATTCCCCTTCTTTATATTATGTGTTGCTAACTGATGGTGGAGAAACATAAAGTTTTGATAAGGCAATGCAGATAGAATCTAGGAAACAGTGGGAGCATGGCATGAATGAGGAAATTGATTCCTTAGTGGAGAACCAAACGTGGGATTTGGTTGAGTTGCCAGCCAGAAATAAAGCACTAAAAAATAAATGGGTATACAGGTTAAAGGAAGGAGAGAATGGACAAATGAGACATAAGGCCAGGTTGGTAGTAAAAAGATTTGCACATAAACCAGATATTGACTTTGGTGAAATTTTTTCTCCTGTAGTGAAGATGGCTTCTATTCGAACTGTATTGTCTTTAGTTGCTATTGAGAATTTGCATTTTGAGTAGCTTGATGTTAAGACAACGTTTCTTCATGGAGATTTGGATGAAGAGATATATATGGAATAGCCGAAAGGTTTTGAGGTCACAGGTAAGGAGAAACTTATGTGCAGGTTGAAGAAAAGCTTATATGGTCTTAAGCAAGCTCCAAGACAATGGTATTTAAGGTTTGATAGGTTTATGACAGAGCATGGCTTTAGTAAATGTCAATCTGACCATTGTGTTTATTTTACCAGATTGGATAATGGTCATTATATTATCTTGTTGTTGTATGTGGATGATATGCTTGTTGCAGGTTCACACATGCAGAAAATTACTGAGCTAAAGGTAAAATTAGCTCACACATTTTCCATGAAGGATTTAGTAGCAGCAAAGAAAATCCTTGGCATGAGTATTAAGAGAGACAGGAAAAATCACAGGTTGATTTTGTCTCAAGAAGATTATGTGAATAAGGTGTTGGAGAGGTTCTATATGCAGGATGCAAAATCGGTAAGCACACCTATGGCTGGACACTTCAAGTTGAGCAAAGAACAGTGTCCTAAATCACATGATGAGGTTGAGTACATGAGCAAAGTTCCATATGCTTCAGCAGTTGGGAGCTTAATGTATGCTATGGTATGTACCAGACCTGATATTGCCCAAGCAGTGGGAGTTGTCAGTAAGTTAATGGCCAATCCAGGAAAGAAACACTGGAAAGTAGTTCAGTGGATTCTCAGGTATCTGAGAGGGACCAATAGTAGGTATTTATGCTATGCAGGGTCAAGCACTTCTCTACATGGGTATGTAGATTCAGATATGGCAAGTGACTTAGATGGTAGGAGAAGCACCACAGGATATGTTTTCACTGTTGGTGGAACGGCGGTTAGCTGGATTTCAAAGTTGCAGAAGGTTGTTGCCTTGTCTACTACAGAGGCAGAATACATTGCAGTCATAGAGGCTAGCAAAGAAATGATATGGATGACACGGTTCATGGAAGAGTTGCGAAAGGAGCAAGAGAGTTGCAGATTGTACAGTGATAGTCAAAGTGCAATTCATTTGGCAAAGAATTCAGCCTTTCATTCAAGAACCAAACATATACATCTTAGGTACCACTTCATTCGACAGGTATTGGAGGATGAACAGTTGAAGCTGGAAAAGATCCATACATATAAGAACCCTGCAGATATGTTAACAAAGCCGGTAACAAAGGAGAAGTTGAGTCTTCATTCAAATTTTGTTGGTCTTCAATATTGATCTTGAAGATGGGGATGCAAACCAAAGAAACAAGATAGAGGATGTTGTTGTACAGGGATAGGTGCAGCTGTTTATCTCCAAGTGGGAAATTGTTGAGTTGTGGAGCTAAAAGCTTCACTGTTGAGCTCTTGTGGAGGTTGTTGGACTTAACCAGTAACTGGCATCGACAGTATCACTGACATCGGTCAGGCGTGGACCAAAAGCTATCGACATCGGTCAGGGATTGGCTGACGTCGGTCATATGCAGACAGACAGCAACCGACGTCGGTCACTTGTGTGTGTACATGCATTTGCATGCGTTTCTAGAATTAGACTTGTCTAATTTTAGGAGGCTCTAGTGTTTGCATGTGAAGACTAATTTAAGTCTTGGGTCTATGTTTCTAATTATTGTAATTGAGAAGTCTAATTATTGTATGCCTTGGATCCTATTTAAGAGACCCATGGGGGCATGTTGTAATCATCCAAGAAAGTTGTAAGTAAGATCAATTAGATCTGCAAGGTGTGTAAGATCAAGAAGATCTGTTGAAGTAATTGGTTGAGAGAGAGATAACTCTCGAGAGAAATACTATACACCTAAGAGGTGTGGAAGAGTGTGATTTCTTTATTGTATTTTGGAAGAGTTATAATAGAGATTGGTTGTTTCTCATATCTCCTCTTATTTGCTATTTCTGATTTCTAGTTACTTATTGCTTCTGGTTCAATTCCGTGTTTAGTTGCTTATACAAAAGTAATCAATTGTACTCAGTAGTTCCTAACACCTTAGTCTAAATTTGACATCCATGCAATCATTATTTAACTTCTATGAGACCATAATTGACGTCTGCACGACCATCAAATTTAAGACCCTAATGGTTTTTTTACCATAGATTAAAGTTGATGTCTGCACGAACATCTTCCATTATTTGACCATCTTTGGAAGCTTGGATCTGGAAGAAAAAAGGTTATGGAGGCACCAAATTTGTAGGAGATGTTCTTGATGCTAAAAATATTTTGCCTACTTGAGCTGTTGGTTTTGGGAGCTTTCTAAGTGTGTTTACAAAATGTTCAAGTGAGCTGACCTGTGTTTTTTGCATGATGTCCATGTTCCTATCACTAATAATTTGAATCTAAATGGATATTTACTGAGGTTTGAATTTGACATTTGTACAGACATCTTTCTCTACATGACCAACTTTGAAACTCCATAACTTGAGATAGAAAGCTCACACAAACATGAAACTTGTAGAGCATGTTCCTGCCATGAAGAACTATATAGTGCTACATCATTTTGGCTCATGAGGCTATTGACACTTGGATTTTCACCTTTGAAAAAGTACTTAGACTTCCTCATCCAAGCGGCACAATAGAATCATCTCTATTATTGTGGGTGATAATCTCTTTGAGATGAATCTCTAGATTTAAGGGCTAGCTCCCCTGATGCACCTGTAAAGCTTTGTCAATTCTAATCTATCAACTTTATATGAAAAGAGAGGAAAAAAGTAACTGAGAAATAAAAAAAATGATGATGCACCAATATGTGATATCCTCCACTTGACTATAATCACTACTTAAAGATTGATAAGGTTTCCTTGCACAAAAATCATAATCCTTTATGCATTGTTACATCAATGTTTCGCTTGCTAGATTCAAGAAGACATTCAACATTCAGGGGGTAATAGATAATTCCAAGAAAGAATATGCCTTGAACCACTTCAAAAATGTTTATACAATTATCAAAGAATACTAATGAGGACCCATAATAAAGATCTATCTGCACATTTTGTGGGTAATCAAGGATAACAAGTTAGGAAAGATAACTTCCACTAAATAAGAATAACATGATTTTAAACCAATACACAAAAATACAGTATGTGAGTGGCAGAATTTGTCTTGATTTCTTCAAGATTTTTTGATACAAATATGGTTAGAGTTTTGTCATTAACCAATAAAAGCTATTTTGAGAATAGATTGAATACATATATATAGTTTTTTGAAGGGAGATTGAATGATTGAGATTACAAGATCAATTGGACATGTGTCACATTGAGCAAAAAATAGTTACATGAACATTTTTTGCTATTACTGAGTCCATCTTGTTTTAGAATTGGTTGTTCTTTGTTGGCTCATCGTTTGTTATACACATTTGTCATTCTCTTGTTTGTATTCAAGTTACCGCTCTACACTTTAATAGCTATTCTTTGTAACTCGAACTTGATGTTTTATGAGTCGTCACCTTTCAAACTTTTTATTTTTTGACATTCTTGTGGACAATTTGTCTACAAGGATTCTCATGGACTCTTCTTTCTTTACTTTATCCCTTTAGAAATGACCCTTCAATAATCTTTAAAAGGTACTCCTACCCTTTAGATTTATTGAAAAATACCCTTCAGAAGAACTATTTGGCCCTTCAAAAGAATTACAAACGTCCACTTTCCTTTGGTTCTTTTGAAATGATCCTTTGATAAAGTTGAAAGCACCTTTTAAAAAAGTCACAAGGGTGCACCTACCCTTCAAATAAATTTAAATTATCCCTTCAGACTTTTTGAAAATGTCTATGTGCCCTTTGAAAAAGTTGTCTTGTACCTTTGGCTTCAAAAATGTCCCTCAAAAAAGTTGAAAGCACCTTTCGAAAAAAATGTAAATGACTTTCCCGCAAGAAATGACCCTTCGAAAGAATTGAAAAGGTCCACTTAGCTTGAAAAGATCCCTTTGGAAAATTCGCAAAGTACCCTTCAGCTTGGAAGATATCCTTTGGAGAAATTGAAAAGGACCTTCAGAAATAAAGTCCCAGACAAAAAGTCCACAAAAATTCACTTTGCCTTCAAGGAATTTATCTCAGACAAAAATTCCAAAAGAATTCACTTGAGGCTAAGGTAAACCTTCTAAAATAATTCTTTCAGGCAAGAAACCCGAAATAAATAGCCCTTAAACAAAATTTTGAAAGAATTGAAACTTGTACAAAACTCGAAGGAAAACAAACACCCAAAAGAAATCATCTGAAGGAATTTGCTTGAACTTTTGCCATGGACTTTACATAGAAACCTCTCCTGAACAAAGATGTATATTAGACTCATCCAAACATTAGACAAGCAACTAGGTTTTTTAATATGGATGGCCAATTTTGGTTTGGAAGACCAAAATTTGATCAACAGAGGCTTTCTGAGGTGAATTTATTAAATACACAAATAAGCTGACCAGGTGTTTCTATGTGACGTGTAGGATGACCTAGCCCCTTAGACTCGACAAGTTAAACTTTAAAGGCTTAAATCTTGAGATAAAAGACTCATCAATATATGAAACTTGTGGATAATGTTCTTGACACTAAGGACATTGATCACGTGTGGTCTAATGGTGATGTGAGGCTTTCTGAGCTCGCTTATAAAATATACAAACATGTTGTCCAGTTTGGTTCTTCATGACATATTGATGACGGTCTGGTCTTTAAATTTGTCCAAGTCATTTTGATTCAATCTTTTAAGATCTTGATGAGTTTCCAAGATTTTGTCAATCTGGTCCATGTCCTTGTGAGCTTATAAACACTGTGAGATCTTGCTTGGATCAATTCTAAGGGCTTGGACAAATAATTTATTTGAAACCATTCAATTCTATTGGAGCTTTGCATCAGGAATATTGCTACAAACATTTTGCCTGATGGAAGTATCTTCAAGCTTTTGACAGGGACATTTTGACTCAGACATTTCCTCTGAAGAATTATGTATCTTTAGAAAGATTGTCTTAGACATTTTATTTGAAAGAAATATGTCCTCAAGAAAATTGACTTGGATAATTTTAGCAAAAGATTTGTGTCCTTATGCTTTTGCCCTCGGGACAATTTTATCGAAAGAATTTCAACTCCTAGCTAAATAAACTAGAATAATTTATCAAAGAGAATTATGCCTTATACTTTTGTTGCAGATAATTTGTCCAAAATAACTCTAACACTTAGCCAAAAGGTGAAATATTTCCTAAGTGTAAACTAGGATTCTCTAGACTTGTTCTTTCAACTGCTCAGAGACCATATAACTCTATCACTTGTATATATGACTCTAAAATGACCTCTAAAACACCAAATGACACAAGGACTAAGCTAAATTATGACCAAAGCTAGAATGACATATGAAATGACATCAAATGAGCTATAACATACCCTATGACATTATAAAAAAACCCTATACAAGAACTATGACTATAGGGGGTTGACCCATTTTTGAACTGTGGTAAAAAATTGTCAACAAGTCCCCCACCATCAAAAGGAATCAAATTGTTCTTTGGGTATGTACCATCAAAAGGAATCAAATTTTTCTTTGCCTAGTCATGGGTGATGGAGCTCTTTTAAAGAAGAGGAAGAAGTTAAGACATAGAACACCAAAGCAATTAGAAGAGTTGAGAGAAAAACAAAAGGTATGAATACAAGTATTTCGCTCGAGATAAGGTTTGACAACTATCTCTAATGATCTAAATGTCGTAAATAATGATGAAATTGACAATAATGAATTGTATAACGATGATGAATATTTACCTAGAAGTCCAAATTAAGTTGCAAGTCCACATTCAAAGTATAAAGTTTTAAATTTTGTTGATGAAAAATCTATGAATGATGATTTACCCCCTATAAATGAAGATAATTTTATGGAAACACATAATGATTAAATTAACAATGAAAAAAATGTCATCGCACAACTAAACAATGAAACTAACAATGAAGAAACTAGTAGTGAACATAACAATTTTGAAACACCCTCTCAACAAATTCCACCATTAACAACACCTCTAAGGATTGTGTGTAGAAAAGACACGCACTTAATTAAAGTTGATGAAAATATTTTGAAACCAATGCATAAAAAAATGTCTAACTGTCATTGAAGAAGACTAGCTAAAAAAAATTGGATAATTTCTTTGATAAATTAGATTTTGATAGTCAAAAATGTCAAGTGTTTGTTTCATTGATGAAATTGATAAGATGAGTCCTACAATGTACAATGTAGGACTAAAAACATCTAACATGGATGATGAAAATAATGAAATTGTTAAAAATATACATGATGCATATCATATTATAGGCCCGAAATCACGCAACAAAGATTGTAATGTTGGTCGGTCAATAATAACAGCTTGTGTAGTAAGTGATCAAATGAGGGGAAAATAATTGATTTCAAAACTATCCAAGCACTGGACATAAATTAAAAATAATTAGTGAAAACAATTGGAAGATGTTAAATACTTAATGATGCCAATACCACTGAGCTCTAGGCATTCTCGGGTATACTTCCATAAAATGAAAAGGCTATAATCGATGCTCTCAAAGATTTACTTGAACAATTTTGGAAAGACAATAAAATAGTTGCACCCAATATAAGAGATGTAGTGAAAAGAAGAGTTGGTTCGTGTAACCGTGAATCGTATCCAAAAAAATTATTGGATTTGACCCAAACACAATTGTACTCTAAGTTTTTGGTAAAATATCCACAAATTTTTATTAATCAATGATATTTTGAAATGGCCAGACCGTTTTATGTAAAAATAAATCACACACATGCCACTTGTTGTAGGAAACATGTTGAATTTTCAATGCACAATTATGTTTATCATCATATACAGTATAGTTTATATTCTGACAACATTTTTTAGAAATGTATATAATTTCTACCTAAATCGGCCAGGGAATTTATTCCAACCATTTTTTTTGAGAGACTAGATGGATAATTCTTTTATAACAAAGCATGTTTGTATGGAAATTATAGTATTTGTGGTGAATTATCAAAATTAAAATAGCGTATCCATGAGGAGAGTACAAGTGCAATTAGACGAGAATTAGTTGAATTGATCAAATATAAATATGTGACTTGTCAAGTAAAAGATGGAAAAAAAATCTAAAAGGTGTGAGCTTATTAGAAAACTGATACATTTTTTAAAATTTATGGTCAAATTCAGGGAGGAAATTGTGTATGAGCATGCAAGGCACACACAGGGCTAGATGGTTGGATGAACATTTCAAGCTAAGTAAGGACACATTCCCACTTATTTATATTATTTCAATGGTCGACTTTATTGAAAATTACATATTTAAACCACAAATAGAAGTTCAGTCATAGTATTACAACTCAATACAAATTATCGTATTTATGCATATAGCATTCATGCATGCACCTGATACTATAAAGCAAGATCAAAAAATTTTAAGGGAGTGCCATTTCTATGTCAGTGATGATCGATCACATTGCACAGAGTATGTGCAAGGTTGTTTTGAGAAGTTTCATGGATAGTTGACTAAGAGGAACATTATTTTCAATCAACATTACATTTGGTTAAACAATTGCACATCACAATACAAGAGTGCATGGATGTTTTAATAGTTGATCAGGATGCATATTACCACTAGTGTAGAACATATTTGGACTTTCACTAAGGTTGGCCATGGAAAAGGAGAGCATGATAGTGTTGGGGCATGTGTAAAAGGATTTGTTATAAGAGAAGAGTTAAATTTCAAAGATGGTGTTATTTTGACTGATGCAACAACCATTATTGAATAGTGTAATGAGAAAATGGGCTATGGTGCTCAAGAAAATTCTACTATTCATAGATATTTTTGGTTTATAGAGGAAGAACACTTGACAAAGTATGAGGATTATATGAATATAATGAGATCAAATAAGAACCACTCATTTCGTATCTCAAGTTCAAGTTATTGGTCTATTCATATGAGACATTTGACATGATTTTGTTCTGCACACAAAAACTCTGTTTGGAATGTGTGTGGGTCAAAAGAGTGGGTGGATGAATGGAATGCAAACATATAATTTCAAATGATACGTATCAGGTTCCACCAGCATTATAACTTATAGATATGACATCATCACACGAGTTTGATCATATATCTGATCTAGTGCAACTAGGTAGAATGTTAATCATTGTATATTGTTTATTCTCATTATATATCTTAACAACACAATTAAAAGAGAACATACTAAGTTATTTATTCTCATTATCTATCTTGATATAAGGTAGGTTTTTGCAGTTATTATTGATGAGGAGAATAAAGAGGGAACAAATTACTACTTATGTCGGTGTGTAGAGGAAAAGAAAAATTGACTTCACCATTCATAGATGGAGAAAATTATGACTATCCCACTAGGTCTATGGTTGTCATTGGTACTTGGATTCAATGATATCCAATAAAAAATTTAGATGTATGGTTATTTTAAGACTTTGAAACACATAGGAAGATACTACACTATTCAAATTTTGTTCTTGAAACAAATATTAAATTGGTCAAATATCATGGGAGGCCATTAAACAAGAATCTAAGAAAAGTTCATGAGTTAGATCATGAAATTATTATTGCTACTATCAAGATTAGAGCAGATCCTAGTGGTTTTTGGATTGAAATTCCAATGTATGTTGTCTTGTCAAATGAAATGTATTTAATTTTACCAAATTTAATTGATTTTATAGGTAGCACATATAAATTCCATTTTCAATTATTCACTAAAAAAATGTGTAGGTTAGTGATGCCAAATAAGCTTCCACCTTCATGCAGTTGGCACTGTCAGTAAAGGATTTCATATTCTTGAAGTTGAGAAGATTAATATAAGTACTCAATTATTACAAAAAGATGTTCTTGAGGCCAAAATGGGTGATGGATATCTCAATTAGGCATGAAGAGAGGCTAAGAACCTGGTCCTGAATGTTGTCCGTTATCTCAGACGTGTTGACAACACCAATTTCCAGCCACAAAGCACTGAAGGTGGAGTTCTCCAACTATCGTTTCAAATTTTACAACATTTATTGTCAATGTTTCCACACTCCTTAATAGTAGTGAAAACATGCATCTAGATGGGTTTTGAGGTCAAGGTCATGAGAGCATGTGTCATTTTCCTATCCAATTATGTTTAAAGTGATAGGCTTGTAATCGAAGGTCTTAGAGATATAAATGTCAGTTAGAGGACACAAACTTGTCTCTTCACTACAAAAAAGTTACATTTCATGACCTAATACTGCAACTTGTGCCATGAATTGGTCCTAAAGGTTTCATCAACGTGATATGGGATGCAATTATAGGTATTTGACATGCATGTGAGGGTTCTTTCGATTTTTTCCAAAAACTTATGGTTTTTATTTTATGCTCACCTAAAGACAAACTAAAAAATTGAATGTTTCTTGTATTGGGAAGGGCATTCTTGAGGTCAGAATGGGTGGTGGGTCTCTCGACTGGGAGTGATTAGAGGCCAAGAATGTGGTCCAGATGATATTTATCACTTTGGATGTGTTGGTAATACTAGTTTCAAGCCATGAAGCACCGAAGATGGAGTTATCTAATTACAACTTTAACTTTGATGACATTTGTTGTCAGTGTCTCCATGCTCTTGAATAGTAGTGAAAACATGCTTCTAGGTGGATTTGGATGTCATGGTCATGGAATAATGTGTCATTTCCCTATATATATGTGTTTGAAGTGATGTAATTTCACGTGGAGGTCCCATTGGTAGAAATGACAGTTGGAGGATAAGAATTTGTCTCTTCACTGCAAAAAAGTTGCATTTCAAGACCTATCACTACAACTTATGCCATGGATTGGTACTAAATATTACATCAATGTGTTATAGGTTGAAATTAGAGGGATTGGACATAAACATGAGGGTTCTTTCATTTTGTGCTAATGACTTACAGATTCCACTTTACGCATGTTTGAAGACAAACTAAATTTTTTTTTTCTTGTATGGGAAGGACGTTCTTGAGGCCAGGATGGGTGGTTGGTCCTTCGATCGAGCATGATCAAAGGATAATAACCTATTATTAGATGTTATCTACAACCCTAGATGTGTTTAAAAATTCCATTTTCAAGCCATGAAGCACCAAAGGTGGATTTTTCCACTTGCAACTTCAATTTTAACAACAATTATTGTCAGTGTTTTCATGCTCCTGAACAATAGTGAAAACATTATTATAGGTGGATTTGGATTTCATGGTCATGTGAAGACGTGTAATTTACCTATATATATGTGATCAAAGTAATATAATTTCACATGGGGTCTTGAATGTATAAATTCTAATTAGAGGACAAGAACTTGTCTCTTTGCTACAAAAAAGTTACATTTCAAAACCTGTCACTGTAACTTGTGCCACATATTGATCCTAAAGGTTATATTAACATGATCTAGGGTAAAAATAGAAAGATTCAACATGCACATTATATCTCTTTTATTTTATTCTAATGATTTAAATTTTTTGTTTTATGCATGCTTAAAGATAGGCTAAAAAGCTATATTTTTCTTATGTTGGGAAAGGCATTCTTGAGGCCCAAATGGGTGGTAGATATATCGATTGGGAATGATTAGATGTCAAGAACCTATTCATAGATTTTATCCACCACCTTTTACATGTTATCATTTCCAGTTTAGAGCCATGAAGCACTGGAGGTAGAGTTCTCCAACTGCAACTTTAACTTTGACAACATTTATTTCAAGTGTTTCTATGCTCTTAAACAATAGTGAAAACATGCATCGGGATGGATTTGGACATCATGGTGATGGTATAATGTGTCATTATCCTATATAAATATGTTACACATGACATATTTATAGATAAATCTCTTAAAGGTGGAAATGTTAGTTGGAGGAGAAGAACTTGTCTCTTCAGTGTAAAAAAGTTACATTTTAGGACCTGTTACTGTAGCTTATGCCACATATTGCTCATGAAGGCTCTATATAAGTGATATATGGTGAAATTATAGGGATTAAACATGCACATAAATTTTCTTTAGGTTCATTCCAATGACTTGTGGTTTTTGTTTTACGTACGCTTGAAGATAGGCTTAAAAACTACATTTTTCTTGTATTAGGAAGGGCATTCTTGAAGTCAGAATGAGTGGAGGGTATCTTGATCGGGCATGATCAAAGGCCAAAAACCTGGTCCTAGGTGTTATCTACCACGTAAAATGTGTTGACAATGCCAATTTTGATCTACAAAGCACTGGATGTGGGGTTATCCAACTACATGTTCAACTTTGATAATATTTGTTGTTAGTGTTTCCACACTCCTGAAAAATAGTGAAAACATGTTTTTCAGTGGATTTGGACATCATGGTCATGGGATAACATATATATATATATATATATATATATATATATATATATATATATAAGTGATGGACTTGCACTGGGATGCCTCAGAGGGAAAAATGCTAAATGGAGGATAAGAACTTACCTTTGCACTACAAAAAGTTGCATATTAAGACTCGTCACTACAACTTGTGCCACATATTTATCTCCAAGTTTCCATCAATGTGATCCAAATAAAAATTAGGCTAAAAACATGCACATGAGGGTTTTTTTGGTTCATCCAAATGACTTACAATTTTCATTTTATGCACGCTTGAAGTTAGGCTAAAAACTACATTTTCTTATTTTGGGAAGGGTATTTGTAAGGCCAAAATAGGTGGTGGGTCTATCGACTGGGCATGATTGGAGGCCAAGAAACTTTTCCTAGATGTTATATACCATCCCCAAAAATTTTAATGCCATTTTCAATCCACAAAGCATTGGAGGTGGAATTCTCCAACTACAACTTTAGAAACTTTGACAACATATGTTATCAGTGTTTCCACACTCCTTAACAGTAGTGAAAACATGCTTATAGGTGGATTTGGACATCTTCATCATGGTATCACATGTCAATTTCATATATAAACATGCTTGAAGTGATAAAATTGCATATAGAAGTCTAAGAGATATAAATGCTAGTTGGAGGATAAGAACTTGTTTCTTTACTGCAAAAGAGTCGTAATTTAGGACTTGTCACTGCAACTTGTGCCACATATTCATCTCCAAGGTTCCATTGGCATGCTCTTAGGTGAAGTTATAGGGATTCAACATGCACTTTATGGTTCTAATGTTTCATCCAAATGACATAAAATTTTTATTTTGTGCACGCCTAAAGTTAGGCTTTAAAAACTATATTTTTCTTACTTTGGGAAGGGAATTCTTGAGGCTGGAATAGGTGATGAGTCTCTTGATTGGGTGTGATCAAAGGACAATGACTTGATATTTAACAATATCCACCACCCTAGATGTGCTAGAAGTGCTAGTTTCAAGTCATGAAGCACTAGAGGTGGAGTTCTTTAACTGCAACTTCAACTTTGACAACATCTATTGTTAGTGTTTATGTGCTCTTGAATAATGGAACAAATATATGATGAGAAGAGAAGAAAAAACCAAGTTGAGCATAGTGGAGAGGGATAAAACATATTTTATGAAGTGAAACAAAAGAGTTACAACCACCAAAATATTCTAAGGCCTCAGGAGACATGAGAATTACAATCTTACACTACTTCAAAGGGCCAAAGAAGAGTATCCAAACAAGAATGTAAAACATCTCTAAAGATAGAACATCCCAAAGGAGGAGGTATAACATAACCACTTCATCAAACATGTGCAAGTAAAATTTATAAGGGCATCCGAAGAAGGTATGCAAGAGATGAGTAGTCCATTGTTTGTTTCAAATTTACTTATAATAGAAATGTGGCATGTCTATAAATTCAATGAATAAAAAATGTGAATATCAAGTCCCAAATGATATTAAACCAGTGTAGCAAGGGTATCAACATTATAATAGTGATAAATGGTGTAGTCCAATCATGCGAGGCACTTCACATTAATATATGACTCTATCTCAAGCATCATACTCTTTTCTCCCATATAGTTCTAATTGTAACACATATTGAAAGATTGTAAGTTAGTATTAATAAATTACGCGAAGGAAATATTAAAGATGATCATATCTAAATATGGCCATACAACCATCATTTTTAGTTTTACAATAATAATATGAGCCAAATTATACATGGAAAGATGATCACCATAAAATGTGAACATGTGTGTGTTTGTGTGTGTGTGTCCATAAAATCCATAAATGCATACAAAATAAGAACATAATAGAATGTTAGATGAATGCCATAAAGTTATACAATGCCAATAATGTATATATTTCCATATAGGCGTAAAAAAATTTACATCATCTACAGCATAATAGAATGACGTGTGAATGTCTTATACACATACAATGCCAAAAATGTGTACATTACCATGTAGGCATATAAACAAGTGCATCATCTAAGACATCCTACTCATCAAATGGTCTTCCTCTCTTTGCCTTCCTCAAATAATACTCTCCGTGGGATGCCTTGCTCGTAGCTGGAGATCCCTCAAATGCCTTGGATTCCTCCAAGGTTCGATTATGGGTCCTTCTATGATCATAGCTCGCATGTCGCTGAACATATTCTAATACAAATATTATTAGAAAAGTTAGATATTGTACACTCATAGCTCACATGTCGTTGAACCTATTCCAAACTAGAAAACTTAGCAGGACACCAAGGTAAAATAAGTCAAGGGAAAATGCAAAGAAGAATAAGTAAGAAGAGTAGATGAAGACATATAATTGAATAATGATAAATGAGAGGGAAAGGGGATTTAAGACTCACCATACATAAGAGCGTAGACATGACAAAGTGATGATCTAAATGGAAGAATGATGGATGAGTTAGGGGTGAAGGAAGGATAATTACATGTTGAAAGGAAATAAGCTCTCACGTGATGGTAGATAAATATCCCCAAGGGAAATGATTAATAATTAGGGGAATTTGAGGGGAGTGTGATTGATAAGTCCTCTACCATTATTGAATTTAATCTAACAAAGTCATCACTGATGAGACTTTCAATAGAACTAAAAAATTTAGACATGCTCCTAGGTTAGCCAAGTGATATGCATCTTTGTTATTCTCGTGCAAGTAATCTGAGAAAGTGGTGTGGGGAATTTGAAGGAGAATAATTTTGACATGATCAAGGTGGTTGTTCAATTTCCATCTTGAACAATGTCCTATTTTGATATCTTTGATGACAAGCTAAGAATCTCCTTCAATTTTAAGCTTGTCAATTTTTAACCTTAGTGTTAATTGGAGGCCTTGTACAGTCACCATGAATTTGACCTCACTATTTGTGGCCTTGGATATATATGAAGTGGATATTACAATGAAATATCTTGCACTTGATCTAATGATACAACCCATACCAACTTCTATGGGGTTCCCTTTGAAAGCACCATCAAAGTTAAATTTGACCCATTTAGTTTGAGGGGTGTTCCAAAATACCCATTGCTTTACATTCCATTTTATAGAAGCCCCATCAACAAAGAATATATTTGTGATGATTACATACATGTGTTTGTATGATTTTCTCAAGTATTATAATAGTTTCAATTATATTATATAATGACACATAATGCACATATCTCTTTCTTTTGAGACAAGTCATTCCAAGGACATGTTTTACAATCCCTCATCTCAAAATGGAAAAAATATCCATATATTTTACATCCAGAATATTCAAGATTGAGCAGAATTGAACTGAATTAAGTAAAAATAAGGTACCAAGAGTGGCTAGATGACATGTATTTAGTTCCCTAATCAACAAGCTGAATTGAGTTATTATGACTTACTCTATAATTTTAAGCACGAGAAAGCATGAGATTTTTTATTTTCAATTATTAGTTACGACAACATGATTTACATACAATTATTTGTATTCATTCCTATGCTAATTTTATTTAAAATGAAAAACTATTTTCATCTTACATTCATTGTGGCATGTTATGACATTGATTTCTTGCACTTATTTGGAGGCCCGACACTCTAGATTTACTAAGTGCTCTCATTGCATGTGGGCGGAGTCTTAACATTTAGTTGCTTCATCCTTCCTTTCCTAGGTAAGAACAGATGCATGTTTTAATTTAATACACACATGCATTCACATCACATACACACATCAAAGTAAGGGCATTTTACAAACACTTAATATTGGTACAAGGCTTATTATTGGATTTTTTTTAGTGTGGTTTTGTGCATATGGAACATTGGTTCGAATTAGGTCCTTATTAGCACTTTTTGTATGTTTTAATCCTCTTTCTTCTTTGTGTGATCACATGGTCTTTTGTTATTATGTTTTATTTGCGCAAGTAGGCTTTCTATGTTTTCTCTCTCTTCATATTTTGTTTTTTGTTGTGCTAGGTCAAAATTGAAAACCCTACTGATTATGTCCTATATAGAATCTACACCATGTTGATTTTATCACGTCTTTTTGTAGGCCCTTCAGCCCTCCCCCATGTATTTTAGATGTTTATATTTGTGTTTATTTGATCTTTGGTTAGCTTACACACCAATAGGTTCCTAATTCAAACTTGAGATGCCTAAAAATACAAAACCTCCTAGAGTCATTTTAATAACAAGTATGAATAAGTATCAAGAGAAATCATTGGGAATTCAAGTCTAGGTACACATTAAACTACTATATTTATGCTCTTAAGGAAATTCTTAAGGTTTTAGTTATATCTTGTACCCAAAGAATGATAGATGAATGTTCATTGAATGGCACTTCACTTAGGGAGAGGAGGCAAATCCCTCACTCAAAATTCCACTCATATGCACATGAGAATTGTTGGTGTTCTAGATTGCACCCTAGCTGAGCAAAAGATTGTTTAAGTCTTTTACTCAAATCTAGTCCAACATGGGACTGATCATAGGTTGTGGGTATCCTAATAATGGATTAGACCTCTAGAGAAGGTCGGCTTCCTTTTGAATCTATCACCTAAACCAAAATCTGACTGGGACAAGAGAGAGAGAAATGAGTAACAATGCATAAAAAAATGTAAACAAGGTGATGTACCAGTAATGTGATTGTTCATCCACTCTATCCGAACCTCCAATAAACACTAATGAGATCAAATCTGTAACTCCAAATGGTTGTTTATGCATTGGTATTTCATGCAAAGGTTCACCAAATGGTCAAAACCTAAGGGAAGTGATGGACAGACATGATTCAAGGCACTAACCAGTCAATGTATCCACTTGTTAGCTTTAATCAAATGACATTAAACACTAAACACGACCTGTAAAACAATATAATCTAGTAGCTAGGTGAGATCAAGATTTGACAAGGGAGAGATTTCTACCACATATGCAAATCAATCTAACATTAACACACTATACTAGAATCATAAATATGAAAAGATTCCTTTATTTATCTTAAGTTGTTACAAAGATCAAATCTGGGCAAAGTCGAGTCATGCCCAAGAGAGGATTTTCAAGCTATTTTCAAGGCTTAGAAGCCTGTATTTATAGAAAAAAGGAGAGAGAGGGAATTGAGTAGATAGAAAACATTGAACGAGGTCCAACTGCTCTTGATGGATTAGCATTTTCAAGGATGTTGAGTCATGATCTTATCGAGAAGGCACAATTTCAAAGGCTTTGCAAAAGAATTTAATGCTCTATGATCCTTATTCAATCACCAGGTCATCATCTTAGGATTCCATGCCATGTTCCCCTGATTTGCTGATGAAGACCAAGTCTTAATGCTTTGGAACTGATAGAGTCTTGCTTGGTCTATTTTGAGTGGTTGGATGTACCTGCTTGTATTTCAATATCCGAGCACATATCTCTTTATAGATTGAAAACCAATCATATTATTGGTTTTCATGTGGCTAACATAGATATGCATATCCCGCTCGACCTTGGTCCCACTTTTTAACAAAAGTTGCCAATTGTCGGTCTATACTAGGCCTTTCAAGGGACCTATTTTACCATCACATAGTTCCACTAATAATATCTGGTCCTATTGGTTCAACCTAGTTCAATCCTGGACCGTCTTTGAACTCATACTTTCCTACCTGGGTCGAAAATAGCTTAGTCAACCTTCGTTGAAATCTTCCTATGCTTGCCCCTTATTTATTGGATGTCAATCTTTGACATGGCCTGTTGACTCTTTGACCCTTGTTCTCTCCATTGATCTACCTGTGTATGGATGCATGTGAGCCATCAATCTTGATGTATGATTAAATGTGCTCCATTGATCTTATGGGGACCCACTGACACTATCAAGTTGCCTCTCTCTGTTGGATATGGTTGTATATTTAAACGTTGATCATCAGATCTGCTTCTTTTTGAAATCCAATGGCTCTTTACCATGTCTTAAAATTGACGTCTACACAAACATCATTTGAGTCCATGCAAACATATTTGATGTCTCACACACTATCAAATTTAAGCTTGTATGATTTTTGCCTAAGATTTATTTTGCTGCACGATTGTCAATGTTGTCATGTAGATCATATTTGATGTCTCACAGACCATCAAATTTAAGCTCATATGATTTTTTGCCTGAGTTTAAACTTGACTTTTTCACCAATGTCTTCATCTATTGGGTCAAATTTTAAGGCTTGGATCTCGAAGCAAAAAAAATCACGGAGGCACAAAACTTGCAGGGGATGATCTAGGTACTAAGGGCAACATGCCCACGTGACCCGAGGGCTTGCGAGGCTTTCTAAGCATACTTATCAAATGTGCAAACAAGCTGACCAGTCCATTTTTTAGTGACATCCTGATGACAATTTGGCTCCTAAACTTGTTCTTTACGCTTTTGCTTGATCTTTGGAAGCTCGAATGAACTTCTGAAGCATAAACAAACTTGTCCATGACCTAAACTACAAGATTACCTGTGCAAACTTATATAGATCCTCCATTTACTTTGTAGATCTGTTTCTTTGAGATCAATATAATTACACTTTAAGCTTGCTTAAAGTGTTTCAAAAGCGTTGTAAGCAATATGATCTTCCTCTTTTATCATTGGATCCTTCTATCAATTAGGAACATTGCTCAGTCCTTGAAAACTCTGTATGAAGGTCAAAAATGGTCAACAAGAACTACATTGATTCCAGGGGTGCGAGATATGTTTTTGCAACTCCTTGATGACGTTCACTGAGCCAACTAACCTTACACTTTTTATGTTCCCCTTGCAAATGTTTTTGTGCAAAATCGATCAAAAAGAAAGAGACAAGACAAATAAGGCATATGTGCCCAATTAATCAACAAAGTGACCAGACCCTTTTGTTCATCATTTGTAAGCGCACCTAACCAAAAAATTGCGTAACTTGAAATTTTGAAAACCAACAGAGTATAGATTCAACACCTACATAAGTACATATTCTATGGTCTGCGAATTCCACACTGTACAGATTCAACATCATGCCAAATCTGTGCTTTCTACTTTTAACAATTACATTACGCATAGGGTTGAATAATCACTTTCAAATATTATTTGCAGTTCCAATTCTCATATCAAAATTTTCATCACTTTTCGCTCCTTTGTCTATTTCATTGCTTGTTCAATTATTTTACTTGTTCTCTTTGTTATTGTTTCACCACATTAAAATGTCAATTTACTCTTTTGAACTCTAATTAGTTTAAATCCCTTTAATTGTTTGTGCATGATGGGATTATTAACTTAAAACCACAATTACTTAAGACTTAGTGGTTCTAATATGAGGAATTTGCTCTTTTAAAAGGGGTATGAAAGGGTCCAATCGCAAGGGAGGATTGTGGCATACGGTTAGGGTTTATTTTAGGGTTAAGCGTCAGTATAGAGGTTAGGGTTTATTTTAGGGTTAAGCGTCAGTATAGAAGTTAGGGTTTTTCTTATTGTTGGCCCATATAACACCGTAAGAGAAAGCAGTAAGCATTAGGGCCAGCGACGCCATGGCAGAGGAGCTTAGCCGTTTGTTTTAGCGTTCAGTTCTTTTCATCCAGATTAGACACCACCGGTTCTGTGTGGATTTTGTAATTTATTTCCGCTGTTTTTCTGTAAATTTTGCTTTCTGGTTTGTAAGCTTTTCCTTTGTGTTGAGGGTTTTATTTTAACATTCACTTGATAATACGATGATTTTTATTTTCCTTGGGCATGATGATGAATTTTGTATCTGAGATTTAATCTTTGATGAGCAAAAACATGTTCTCCTACTCATTCTGAACGCCCGATGTTTTCATTCAATAGGTCTGTAAGGTTTTCGTAAATGATTCAACTTGACATTTATTTCTTCATTGCTTCGATCTTGATTGATCTACATAGTTTTCATTGTGTTTGGCACTGTGAGGAATTTGATTTAATTAGACCTAATGGTCAATGTAAGAATTTGTCCTTTTCATCCTGAGTGCTTTGTCAGAATTTAGGTTCCTGTTTTTTAGGGTTTCTATATGGCGTTTAGTTTATATTACGAATGCGAATAGCTAGGAAAAGCCGCCATAAGTATTCATGTGGCATTCTTGTTTTATGTACGCTTCACTACAAGCGGTGGATGGAAAAAAGATGTGATGGTCATGTGCGGATTGTGAAATTTATAGTCTTGTAACATGCACGGTATTTTCAAACTTGATAATATTTTTCTGATTAGTTTTAATGGGGGAATGATGGCCCCTGAATTGAAAGATGGTTTCTTTTTAATGGTGGATTTAAAAAAATATTTTTTATTATATATATCAATTATTTTCCATGGGATTGTCAGTAACCCTGAACTCTTCAGTGGTTTCATATGAGGGAAGTTCAACTCCTGTACTCTTACTTTCATGCTGAAAACAGCCATCTAGGCCAGGATTTCTGAGGAGTTTAAATGAATCCATAACCCCTCTGAATCTCTAAGGTGGTTTCATTCTTATGATATATTTGAAAATTTTATTTTATAAAATTTATTGGAACATCAGTGACCTCCAACTCTACAACGAGTCCTATTTGGGAGAGGCCTTATTAAGTAATGTCTGGAAGGATCCATGAACACAAAAAAGTTATGTACTCCAATTTTAATTCAATAACTTTCTTCATATTTTGAACTTTTTCTTTTAGTTTAATTGTGCCTTCACACGAATATTATTTCAATTTTAATTCAATGACCTTTTTTGAGTTTTAATTACATTTATTTTGTTAGTATTCTTTCTTCATTTTTGAGTTTTCTATTTCTTTTTAATTTAGTTTTTTTTAAATATTATTATGTCTTACATATTTTTATATTTTAACAAAATATATTAAAGTAACTTTTAACACAATTTTAAACGATATTCATAATTCTTTATATTACATATTTCATTTTACCTTTTCAATTTTTTTGTTTTTTAAAATTTAATTTTGATGAAATTTAAGTAATGTATTTTATTAGTATTGTTTTCTTTCTTTTGAACCTTACATTTCTTTTTAATTTAAAAAAAATTATATTTTTAAATTTAATTTTGATGAAATTTAATATAAAAATATGTAAAAATCATAATAATATTAAAAAAAATCAAATTAAAAAGAAATAGAAAGCTAAAAAAAAGAAAAGAAAAATACTAACAAAATAAATTTAATTTAATTAAAACTGAGAAAAAGTTATTGAATTAAAATTGGAATAATATAAGTAAAGGTATAATTGAACTAAAAGTTCAAATATGAAGGTTATTGAATTTAACTTGGAATAATATGAGTATAGGCACAATTAAAATAAAATAAAAGTTTAAATATCAAGACAATTAAATTTAACAGAGAAGAGTTTAAAATTGTGTTAATGTGTTAAAAATTACTTTGATATAAATTATCATTATATATATATACAAGAAAACTAGATTAAACATAAATGTAAGGTTCAAAAGAAAGGGAAAAATGTTAATAAAAAATAGAAAGTTTGAAGTGGTAATATTGAAGTAATTGTAATAATTGTGTAGAATCTTGTTGTTTGAAAGTGTAATATAAGGAGTTGTGAATATTCTCTTATAAAATCTTTTTTGTTTGAAAGTATAGTGTAAAGGGAATATGAATATTGTTTATTTTCTTTTGAACTTTTTTAATTTAAAAATTAAATTAAAAAAAAATATAAGGTTCAAAAGAAAGGAAAGAGTAGTAATTAAATACACTAATTAAATTTCATCAAAATTAAATTTAAAAAATTAAATTAAATTTTAAAAAAAATGTAAGGTTCAAAAGAAAAGAAAGAGTACTAATAAAATACACTAATTAAATTTCATCAAAACTAAATTTAAAAAAAATAAAAATTTGAAGAAGAGATAAAATGAGGTAAGAATAATGATACACAATTTATAAAAAAAAAAAAAAATCAAATAACAAGACAATTGAATTTAAAGAAAGGATTAAAATTGTGCTAATGTGTTAAAAATTACTTTGATATAAATTTTCATGATATATATATATATATATACATACAACAAAACTAAATTAAAAAGAAACTGAAAATTCAAAAGAAAGGAAAGAACACTAATAAAATACACTAATTAAATTTCATCAAAACTAAATTTAAAAAGAATAAATTTTTTGAAGAGGAGGTAAAATGAGATAAGAATAATAATAATTACTTATGAATCTTGTTTGTTTGAAAATGTAATATAAGAGGTTTTATGTATATAGTTTACAATTGTGTAAAAAATTACTTTAATATAATTTGTTTGAAAGTGCAAGATAAGGAGTTATGGATATTCTCTTATAAAATCTTCTTTGTTTGAAAGTATAGTGTAAAGGGGAAATGGATATATGAAATTTAATTAGTGTATTTTATTGTAAGGTTTCCTTTCGTTTGAATTTTACATTTTTTTAATTTTAAAACTTAATTAAAAAGAAATGTAAGGTTCAAAAGAAAGGAAGAGTACTAATAAAAAACACTAATTAAATTTCATCAAAACAATTTTTTTTTTAAAAATATATATTTTTAATTAAAAAGAAATGTAAGGTTCAAAAGAAAAGAAAGAGTGCTAATAAGATACACTAATAAAATTTCATCAAAACTAAAACAAAAAAATAAAAAATTGAAAAAAAACCAAATTAAAAAGAAATAGAAAGAAGGTTATTGAGTTAAAATTGGAGTAATATCATTAAAGGCACAATTGAACTAAAAGAAAAAATTCAAATATCAAAAAAATTAAATTTAAAGGATAAGGTTATTGAGTTCAAATTGGAGTAATATGAGTAAAGGCACAATTGAAATAAAAGATAAAGTTCAAATATCAAGACAATTAAATTTAAAGGAGAAGGGATTAAAATTGTACTAATGTGTTAAAAATTACTTTGATATAAATTATCATGATATATGAAAAAATATATATATATATATATATATATATTATATACAAGAAAACTAAATTAAAAAGAAATGTAAGGTTCAAATGAAAGGAAAGAATACTAATAAATTACACTAATTAAATTTCATCAAAATTAAATTTAAAAAAAATTAAAAAAATTAAAAAGAGATAAAATGAGGTAAGAATAATAATATTTGCTTATGAATCTTGTTTGTTTGAAAGTATAATATAAGAGATTATGGATATAGTTTACAATTGTGTTAAAAATTATTTAATATAATTTTTTATAATATAAAAATATGTAAAAAACATAATAATATTAAAAAAAACCAAATTAAAAAAAAATAGAAAGCTCAAAAAAAAGGAAGGAATACAAACAAAATAAATTTAATCAAAACTAAACTTTTAAAAAATAGAAAGTTTGAAGAGGTAATATTGAGGTAATTGTAATAATTGTGTATGAATCTTGTTTGTTTGAAAGTGTAATACAAGGAGTCATGGATATTCTCTTATAAAATATTCTTTGTTTCAAAGTATAGTGTAAAGGGGATATGGATATTTCCTTATAAATCTTCTTTTCTATGTGAAAGCGCAATGTAAGTATTTAAGAATGGGGTGATTGAATTGATAGGTGGTTAAAATGATTGAATTGAAAAGAGAAGCTTTTAAGTTAAAATTTGAGTTGTATAAGTTAAGGCACAATTGAACCAAAAGGAAAAGTTCAAATTTGGGGGAAGCATAAGCGGTTAAGACAATTAAATTTAAAGGAGAAGATTTTATGATTGTGCAAAGTTATAGGTAGCAAAATTTGTCAAAAGGTGGTTGAATTGAAAGGAGGAAAGGTCAAATTTTGTGGGTAGCATATGTGGTTAAGGCAATTGAATTGAAAGGAAGCATTCAAATATAGAGATGTTTATTATCAATGAAGGTTAAGGTGATAAATTTGAAAGGTGGGGTGATTGAATTGAAAGGTGGTTAAGGCGATTGAAAAGTTAAAATTTGTGAGTAATATAAATTGTTAGGGCACGATTAAATCAAAAGGAAAAGTTCAAATCTAGGGGCCTTGTGAGTGGTCAAGGCAATTAAATTGAGAGGAGAAGGGTTCAAATTTGTGGGCAACATAAGTGGTCAAATTTGATTGAATTGAAAGGAGAAGAGTTCAAATTTGTGAGTGACATATGTGGTCAAGGCAATTGGATTACAAATTTGTGGGTAGCACAAGAGATTAAGGTGATTGATTTGAAAGGAGAAAAGTTCAAATGTGTGGGTGGCAGTAAATGTTCAAGGCGATTGAATTGGGCAACATAAGTGGTTAAGGCAATTGAATTGAAATGTCATCAGTACACATTTCAAAATTACATAGTGTAAGTGGTCAAGGTGATTGTGAATTGCAAGAAGTGTCATGAATATGCATTTCAGAAGCACAAGTGATAGGGAAATTGAATTGAAAGGAGGTGTTTAGTCAAAATCTACACGAAAAGTCACAAACTCAAATCTTTGGATCAAAGTGATTGAATTGAGAGGAGAATTGTAATGGGTACACATTTCAAATCTCTTTGGGACCCCTCAACCATCTTTTTATAAAGGAGACTTATACTAAGAAGAAACAGATACCCAAAAAAAAAAAAACCCAAAATTGATTATCACAAAAAGGTAACTTCCATAGCTTGTTCCAAAGAGTTGACTTCAAAGAACAAAATAAATTAAAATGGTCTTAAGTCCTCCTTTTGTAAACTTTGAGAGGGTAGTATCATTTGGGCAAACTCAATATAATATAATTCATGGATGTTTTTCAATATAATATAATTTCATGGATGCTTTTCTCCTAGTCTAACTCATATTCATATTAAATCTATATTAGCTAATAATCACTACTTCCCATAAATATGAGATTATTACAATTAACTCAATGGACAATTTGTGAAGCATACTTTGAAAAGCTTTACCCTTAAAGTTGGAGATGAGGAAATTGTTAAGTTGTGAGCTAAAAGCTTCACCAGGATGCTAATCAGGAAGTTGCTGAGTTCAACCAGTAACTGGCATCGGTAGTATTGCCGACGTCGGTCAGGTAGGGACCAGGGATCGGCCGACGTCGGTCAGGAGCAGACCGACAACCGACGTCGGTCACCTGTGCATGTGCATGCGTTTGCATGTATTTCCAGAACGCATTTCTAGAATTAAACTCATCTAATTTTAAGAGGTCCGAGAGTGTTTGCATGTTGAAGACTAATTTAAGTCTTGAGTCTGTGGGGGATAACAACTCAGGGTGTTGAGTTAGTTGTGGTTGAGAAAGAGAGAGAGAACTCTTGAGTGAAATACTGTACACCCAAGAGGTGTGAGGAGGAGAGGAAGATTTATTTATTGTATTCAAGAAGAGTGTTAATACAGATAGTATTGTTTCTCATATTCTTTATTATTTCAAGTTTCTAGTTACTTAATCATTCTAGTTCAATTCCGTGTTTAATTGCTTATAGAAAAGTAATCAATTGTGCTTCCTAGATCCGGACAAAAACTATTACTAGGGTTGAAGAAGTGGTTCCTGTATACACCTAATATTTTCATTTTTGTCATTTATTGATAGTTTCTCTTGCAGATGCTTGTTGGAACATCAATCTCATTGAGTGCATCCCTTAAAGGGTGAATTGACAATTGGGTGTGATTGGCTCATTGTACTGTGAGAGATTTGTTCCTTCACATAACCTTCATGGGTGCATCGAGAATGGGGTGTGATTGGATCATTGTACTTTTTGTGAAATCTATTCCTTCATACAATCTTCATACCTCTTATGATGTCTCCTTGAAATCCTGAAACCTTAAAATATAGCAAACTTTGAAATCTAATAGAACCCTCCAAAACATAAAATTTGCATTATAATTCATAGAGGTTTGAAACCGCTTTCAAACATCTTGAAAGTATATATATAAAATGATATGTAAATTTATACTTAAATGCTTATTTTATATATATACTAGATGTTTTACTCTTATTTGAACCTTTCCTACATTTTAGTCAGTTGAGGTTCATTGGTGTCTTTTATGGATTCAAACCATACATATAGGGATCATATTTCAAATAAAATATATTACTCTCATCTTCTCTTCTTGCACTCACATTTCTACTCGTAAGTAGTATTTGGAGGAGTTAGAAGTAGAGTCTTATATTTGAGGTTTAGTCTTGCTTATGGTCATTGAAGCTCAATAGGAGTTGAACCAAGGAGGTGTTATAGTCTTTGGAGTCCCTAATTAATAATATCTAGGTTTTCTTCTTGCATTTAAAGAATTAAACCTACAACATCTCTTGTAAAGTTCCACTTGAGCCAAAGGAAGAAATTAAGTGTCGATGGGTCCACCCCAAGGTAAGTATTTATCTAGACTCTTTTTTCTTGTATTTACATAGTAGAGTAGATGCATGCTTTGTTTGATTGAATGTATGTGTATCTTTGTTTAGGCGTTCTCTATATCAATTAAGTTGGTGTAGGCATAATATTGCTTAGACTTACCATAAATCATTTTAAGTTGCATAGATTCCCATTTGGTTGCCTATTGCACTTTACCCATTTATAACCATTTTAACTCATCCTTTAATTTAGCTTGTACCTTTTTATAACCATTTAATTTACTTGAATATATACAACCATAGCTTACAACTATTTACCTTTGTTGAGGTTTAGTGAGAGCTACATCCTTATGTCATATACTTAGGCTTTGGAACCCTTTCCTTTTGAAATTTGAGTTGTAGGTTACCCTCTACTATATTTACAAAATTCATTGGTTCTTACTCGATCATCCAAGTATTACAAAATCTATTTTCCTAGCATTATTAAAGTCCTTGTCTATTGAGAGAAACACGATAGTTGTAGGTAATCCTAGCCATTGCATACATTATGGTGAACTTGACATGAATCTTATCCCACCATTGGTTGGATTGTCTTGACATTTCCATTTTATTCTTAGCGTTGTCTTCACTATCATTATACATTATTGTGAACATGACGTGAAACTTATCTTACCTCTAGTTGGATCATTTTCACATTTTTTCATTTGCTTTTTAGCATTGGTTTCATTTTAGATTCACCATCATAATACATTTTGTTGAACCTGAGGTGAATCCTATCCCAATACAAGTTGGATCGTCTTCACCTTTCCATATCTTACTTCTTAGATTTTACAATTTTATAAAAAAATATTGTCAAATTTTTCTTTATGCTTCTTAGCTTTTTGATCATTTTACAATGATTCCCCCTCTTAGGGTCTTTTTATCAAGTCTTAACCCATTTAGATTCCACATGGATTATTCCTTTATCCCTCCCACCTCTACTCCTGACTGAAATTGCTTAAGGTGAAATTTCCTTCAATCTTAATCTCTATCTATCCCATACCACATGATAGATCTAGAAAATCCTCAAAGGCAAATCCAAAATCATGACAATCATAATGACCATATTCCTTACACCATTTTAACTTATTTTAAACATAGAAGTCTTAAACTAATCAACAAAGCCAAATCGATGATCAGAACATATTATGTATCACCTATTAAAACCCATGCTCACAATCCTCAAGCCACACCAATAACAAGAACACTGAGTATTACCACAACACAACACAATATGGTTCAAATCTCTTTGACTTCCAGACTAAAAGATCCTAATAAACTTATCAATTATTTTGACATTAACATCGCTAATACACCAAACAAGAATGGGAGTCTTAGTTATATTAATCCATCTCTACTACAATGGTTGGGGCAACCAATAATGGTCCTTTTCTTAACACCAATGATGAGAATCATCCCCCTAGTAGTAATCCTCCTACCAATAATCTTAACAATTTCAATCAAAAACTACCTTTAGATCCTTTCTAAGTTCTTGCACAAATGGTCCTTATGCAAGCTTCTATTAGCGTTCAAATGCTCCAAATGCAAAACCACATTTTGCAATTAGCTAATCAATCACCTCAAATCATCAGGGTCAGCCAAATCATAATCATGTTGTTCCTCCTTTTAGAGAATCCAATAAAAATCTTGTCCCCCAGCGTCTGATTCGAAACAAAATACTTTAAAATATTCAAAATGAACATTTGGCTTCCTTCATTGTGTCCATAGACATTGGAAATATTTCTCCAACCATCACATTTGACAGGACTACCATTCATGCCTTACATTTTAAAGCTTTTGGCAACCTATGTAAGGAATGGATTATAACACACACCTTTGAAACTACCAAGCTTCTCGCCAAAACCTTTGTTGGAGATGTGTTAGAATGGTACAATAAACTTCTTAGACATTCCATTACACACCTAGAAGACTTAGTCAATACTTTAGTTAAGGAACTCCAATAGAAAGAACATTTTTAGAATAACCTTTGCAACTTCATTAATGCTAAGCAATCACCTAGGGAATCTATGCATGATTTCATCTGAAAATCTTTGGCATATAAAGCATATCATAACTTGAGTGAAGAAATCTTTTCAAGTTATTTGTTACTACACTAAAATCCACTCTTCAATACAAAGTTTAGATGTTATCCCGTAAGTCTTTAGATGAGGCCTTCAATCAAGCAAAAATCAAAGACTTCCTTATGAGTCAATTTGAACCATTTCAAAATGCTAGTAAGGAATCTTTACTAACATCAACCAATGCAATCAACATTAGTACATCTCACAACAAGCCTCCTGAATAATCTCAAGTGGGAACTCCTACTGCAAATAATGTAAACTCTTCCCACCCACTCTTGAGTCTCTAAGATCTCAAGAAAAAACTACCACCTTCTTGAATCATGAGTTTTGACCTTTTGAAGCCATCCCCAAAATGGTAATATCCCAATAAGTTTTGTTGGTAGCATGCAATAGTAGGTCATTCTCGTGAAAGTTGTCGTGACCTTCAAAGATTTACTTTTAACTTCTTGTTAGGTGGACACTTCAACCCAAAAATGCTATAATGATTATCTTAAATCTTATAATGCCCAATCAAATAAGTCACATAAAAATCATAATTCACAACAAAATGAGAATCAACCTCAACATCTTCCAAATTCTAAACTAGATGCTACTGTTATTGATATCAAGATTAACCCTCACCCTTGCCATGACGAGGAAAAATTGATTCACATAAACAACATGAAGCATGCGGTAGCCTTCGCCACTCTTCAACCTCTTAGGTCAATTACCAAGAACACCTAGTTAAAATGCCTACTCAAAAGTGCATTATAAGTGATCTTGATCCTAGAGCTTATATGACTTTTTAGACCTCTCTTATAGGTCCAATTTCATTTTCAACACCTCCCAAATATCCTAAAATTACCCTAGCTCCTAAAATTCCTATTGTAAAATAGATCTACATAGAAATTAATAGCAAAGGTAATCCATATGTTGATGTTGAGGTTGCTATCAATAATAATACAATTTCAGTTGCACCTCACTCCACATCATAGTTGGGGCATCTTGTGATGCCCATCCTTAATTCACTTCATATCCTGGGGAATATTGTAATGCACACCCTTCTCAAAGTCATACTTTGAGGCATTTTATAATTCTCATCCCTAGATCAAATAACCCTTTGGGGAATCACATGATGCTTGTTCTTCCTTCACATTACGCAATCATAAACAAATCCATCTTCAATAAAATTTCAAATAGCCAACCATGTGTTATGCTTGCTAGTTTCATTTCTTGCACATAATAGATTTCTTGTACATAATTAGATTATATTGTATCATGTGAACACTTTCATATAGGTTCTTCACTAATAATTTCTGATGTTGTAACTTAACATTCCTTTATTTATACCTCTCGATTTATTAGCATCAATCCTAGTACTTAGTTTTGGTCCATATGTCTCTTGTCATTTTTTACCACCTCTTGGTTTTTCAGTTTATGAGTTACATGGAATATCTGTGGAATCAACCACGCCCTCCTCAAAAATGCCCATCATTTTGATTTTCCTTCCACAACCACTCTTATTTTTATAATCAACCTTAATTTCCTTTGTGGATCTTAGGTAGCACCTTTGAGTTAGTTTGTCACATTTTATATTTCACCATTTTTAGTCGGCCCTAAATTCCTTGTGATTTTTTGGTGTCTTTTTTATTTCTACCTCTTTTGTGATGATTTTTATTATCAGTGCTTGTGCTAGACCCTATGTACGATAATATGGCTTATTTAGTGAATATTTACCATCTTTCATAATGTTTCCCTATTTTGGGTTCCCTTTCTACGATTTGACTTACATTGCCATGTACATTCAAATCCCTCTTTTAGCCTAGTTACTTCTGAATCAACACTCTCTCTTCTTGTAGTTAGCTAATAGTATATCATCATTGTATCACCCTTTTCACATGGATGGATCTTCCATAATCCCCATATTTTCATCTCCTTTCACTTGAGGCACACTTGGGATGGTTTCAAGATTGCACACTTCTATGTGGGGTAAGTCTAAGATTATTTTAGGTACATGGTCTTTAGGTTCTTCTCTTTAATGATTAGGTGTAGTCTCACTTGTGATATTCATTTATCACCCATTATTTGTTTTTCAAAATCCATATGTAGAAGGAAAATATAAAAACCTGAAAGAGTTAAAAGCCAAGTCATAAGAAAAGACAATGTTAAAAGACAAATTATATCTTAAAATTCATATCACACCCAAAAATGTGATCTTTTTGGCACATCTCCTATTCTATTCAAAGATCAAACTCCAAAATTGGTCTCATGATAGTTTTGAGGTCCATTAGGGTGTGAGAGGCTTGTAGATTGGGGCATGAGACGCCAATTCATCATTCTATATTCTTACGTTCTAGTGCCACCTATTTTGTCATGCAAGTACCCAATATTCATGGTAGACCGTCAACTCTATAATGGATCCTGAGGAGTGAGGACGACATTATGAAAGTGTAGGATCATTTTATTTTTCATGCATATAGCCGTCATGTGATGATATTTATACTTCACTAGTTAGTTATAGCTTATAATTGCTAGGTGAGGTTCCCTACATGGTGTCGATAGTTCTTAGCCTTGCCCACTTAATTGGAGTGTCTTGTCTCTGTTAAGGATTTATTCATTATATTTGTGGATTCTTGCATACCTATATCTTCATCACATGTTTACCGATATACCATTAATGAATATCAATTTTAGATGATCGCATCCCTCTTCTTTACATTCCCATCTATTTTGTTTCATATTTGACTCTTAGTTTTCATTTACAACACCTCTTCACTTTCTAGTTTGTGACTTGCATTTTAAAACCTTAGGGAATACAACCAAGCCTTCTTCACAAACACCCATCACCATTCATATCTACATCTATCTTCTTCATCACAATTATTTCTCTAGATGGTTGTGTTTTCCTACATTTTTTTAACACAAACATCGATTTTAAATTTTCACTCATTATAGTGTTTTCTTATCTTTATTATATATCCTTTTTTTATTTTGGTTTTCACCAATCTTACTTAAGATATTTTATGGTCACTTTTCTCCCCTTTGTTTGATTTGGGTTTCCACCTATCTCACATCAGATATTTTTATAGTCAACTTATTTACAATACCCTTGGATCTTTTGGTTCTAACCTAGCCTTGTCAATCTCAACATGCCAAAATTTCAAATTTTTAAAACTTTCTTCTAACAGTTTTCCATTCAATCCATTTTTTTACCATGCTACGTGCTTGAACATTTATTTTATTTATTTTTAGCCTTTTATCCTTAGGGTTTCTCAAATACAGTTACTATGTCCTTCAAGATTTAGAATACGGTATTTACACGCATCATTTATATAGAAAAATAAGTCAAGGTATGTATATGTTAGTTTTAATTATTCATTTATCAACAAATCTTTCAAAATTTCTTTTCAATTTTTATTTTCATTGTTGCAATGTATTTATCCCAAAGCACCATCCTGTGATACACTATTGTGACACATGATGAGCTTTGGGTGGGGCATATGTATACATATAATATTTTCATCTTTACCATTTACTGGCAGTTTCTCCTGTAGGTTGGGCATCAATCTCCCTAATTGCATGCCTTAAAGGGTGCACTAGGAATGGGGTGGGATTATATCATGGTTCTTTGTGAGTGATGTGTTTCTTCATACCTCCTATGATATATCCCTTAAATCCTAAAACCTTGACATATGACTACGTCTAAAATCTTATAGGACCCTCCAAAACATAGAATCTGTATTTTAACTCCCATAGGTCTGAAACCACTCTTATTGAATTTCATGCAACCATTCTGAAATGGGGATGGATAAGACAAATA
Organism: Torreya grandis; assembly: GCA_037957365.1. Classification (NCBI taxonomy): domain Eukaryota; kingdom Viridiplantae; phylum Streptophyta; class Pinopsida; order Cupressales; family Taxaceae; genus Torreya; species Torreya grandis. The sequence continues at coordinate 1,188,032 of JARHVA010000008.1, forward strand.
TCTATGCCCTTTCTTCATATTGATGGGATAGTGCATCAATGACCAAATTTTATTTACCCTTTTTATTAGTGACATCATAATCAAACCCCATAAACCCTTTTTTATTGAACTAGGGAAGAGACATGTTGTTCTTAGAAGTATGTGAAACTTTGATAATCAATTTTATTACAAAAATTCTAACCCACCAGGTATGGGTGCCTCTTATTAACAACATGGAGGATATCCATAATTTCATTATCACATGTTGATTGCACCAAATTTTGCCCATTCAAGGATTTGGTAATGAACGTGACAAGACATCCATTTTGCATGAGAACAACACCAAGACCATTGCCACATGTTTCATTTTCAATGAAAAATGTCTTTGAGGAATTTGACATGGCCAAAATAAGTGTAGTACACATAACTTGCTTGAGTAAATCAAAATCTTGTTCAATTGTGGTGGACCATAAAAATGAGTCTTTTATAAACATGGATATCAATGGGGAAACAAGTTTTCCATAATCTCTAACAAAATTATGTTCGTACCCAATAAGGCTTAAAAATCCACAAAAGCTTTAGAGTGTCTTGGATTTATACCAAATTTTTATGGCCTCAATTTTTACAGGTTCAACCTGAATGCCTATTGTTGAGAAAATGTGGCCCAAGTACTCCACCTCTTATTAAACAAAGGAACATTTTGACCATTTTGCATAGAGTTGGTGGTCTACAAGAACTTGTAAAGTAATGTTGAGGTGTTCCTCCCAAGTTTTGTTGTAAATCATGATATCATCAAAGAATCCTAGCATGAATTTCTAAAAAAAGGGGTGTAATATTTTGTTCGTAAATCATTATAAGGTGGAAGGAGAATTGGTAAGCTCAAAGGGCATAATCAAAAATTCATAATAACTATTGTGCTTGCAAAAAATAGTTTTTGGAATATCTTCATCTTGAAGATAGATCTGGTGATATCTAGACCGTAGATTTAATTTGGTGAAGAATTAGGCACCATGTAGTTTATTAATAAGTTAAATATCATTGGGATAGAGAATTTATCTTTAAAAGTGAAAATTTTTAGCTTAAATAAATCAATATAAAGCTGCCAAGATCCATCTTTTTTATAGACTAGTAGAACTAGGGAGTAGTATGGGCTTGTGCTTGGATGAATTACTCTTGCCAAAAAGAGTTCTTGAACCATATTTTAAATTTCAACCTTATATAAAATGGATATTAGTATGGTTAAATGTTGTGGGGTACACTACTAGAAGGAATTAAATATGGTCTTCTAGTCAATGAGGTGACAAACCTTGTGGTTCCTCAATTATTGGTGCGTGTTTGATGAGAACATTTTTTTAGACATTAGGATAGAAAGAATAAAGGAGGGTTGATCAATGATTCCATGTGACAATTTCTTGAAGATATTTTTTATGTGGAGGAATTGATGACACTGGAAAATCTTGGTAAGAGGTCCTTTAGTGTATATTATTAGCCATTGTCAAAGAACTACATCCAAAGTTCTAAAAAGTCTCATAAGATATGGCCAAGAGTGTGTAACCATTGGCTATAAGAACCATACCACATTCGCCTAAGGGAAAGGAAAACATTTATGTTTTAAGGGAATTAAATTGCATAAATATGAATATTATGATATTTTCCTTTGCAAGGCAATGTTCCTCTACTATCAATCATAAATTTAAAATTGGAATGAGGGTGCATAAAATATTTGGCTTGTTTGAACATCTAAGAATCAATAAAATTATCTTTCCTACCAAAGTCAATGAGAATAGTGAGGGCACATTTATTAAAACACCCCTTTATTTTGATAGTCTTAGGAGTGATCACCCTAGCCAAGACATGCATTGGAATTTCTAGGTTAAGATTCATGTTGTTGTGTTTTTAGACTTTAGGTTCTTCATCATTGGAATCTTGAGCATCTTCCCATCCTTCAACATCTGATGGAGGCTCAACTTTTAATATATACAACTTATGTTCAATGCATTTGTGTCCTTTGTTGAATTTTTCATCATTGATAGTCATTATTCATAATGATCACATATTTATACTTTCATAAGATCTTTAATGGGATTTAATTTTAGAGGATGGTTTGTGATAGGTCATTGCGTTGTAGAGGTCTTGAAAGAACCAAAATTGGAAAGAGTGACATTAGGAGTTAATATTATATTTTTCAAGCTTGGCCAATCTTGATGATTCCATCATGTTATGTGGTTTAAACATATTAACCTATATGTTATTTATATCTTTAAGCCCACTAATGAAATAAAATTTGAAAAAATAATTCTTTAACCTTTCTATTTTTTTGGCCAATTTTCAAATTCAGCTTGATACTCATGAATCATTCCCAGTTTGATGTAGTTTGATTAGTACTTTTGTGAAATCATCATAAGTGTTGGGACCAAATAGAATCAACAAAAACTTGAAAAAATCATCCCAAGTGGGTTCTTCATGATATTTTTGATAGCGTTGGTACTATTAGACATCTTACTTCTCTAAGTGAAATGAGATGATGCAACCTTGTCTACCCCCACTATATTATACAAGTTGAAATACTATTTGACATGGTAAATACAATTGATAGGTTATGTACCATCAAATTTTAAAAATTTCAACTTAGGGCCAGACGGTGTGGTTCAATATAAAAAATTGCGTTCAGAATGTTTACCCCCATTCCATTTTTTTGAGAGCATGGTATTTTGTGGATTGATGTTGTGTAGTCATTTTTCCAACTTAGCGAGTTGGGAGTCAGGCTAAGATTGAATTTCATCTCGGGGTTATTCAATGTTTTGTGCCATGGCCTAAGTTCACACATAGGTGACAACCATTAACTAGAGGGGTCTCGAGGTGCCATAAAAAACTTACTGAACTTATATGTTAAAATTATTGGCTCGATGCGATGATTGTAATAGTATAATTTTCACAAGGGAAAATATAAAAAATGATTTTTTAATTATAGATGATGGTTTTTAGCCGAAGCTTAAATTGGTATAGGACACAATCGGGGGCCTATATCCCCATGTAATACCATGTGTATACCATATATTACCAGTGATCTTGAGAATATCCAATAGCCATTAACGACCTTGAGAATACAACCAATAACCATAACTAACCTCATATGCCTTTTCAAAGATTTGGACTTGGGTGGGGCTTGAAACAACCAAGCCACTTAACCAACTCACCCGCATCTCATTGGCTATAAAAAATGCTTTTGGTACTATAGGCGATAAAGAATTTGTATACAATTTTTTTCCAAAAAATCAAAATAACCTTTAAAATGATCATCTCTATGAGAAAATCACAACATTGTAGTTTTCCTATGGGATTAGAAAAATTGTAATCTTTACACTATAAATATATCACATGCCTAAAAATTTGCTCAGAATTTTCATAACTGTTATCCTTTGGAAGATAACTGAGCTAAAATATTTTGTCACGTTATTCTAACACAATTGATGATGTTGTAAACTATTGCTCGGTAGATTGTGATGGTGAAAAATGTTACTCCGTACACTTTACTTAGGATTTTGTGAAAAATGGTTTCCCTTTTTGGTTATGCCAGTTCTAGTAAAAATTAGATGGTGGTGGTTTCAACCAACTTTAGATTGTCAAAAGTATACACAGTCAAGAAAATTTGAGAAGGTTGATAAAGGGCGTCTCTAAGTTTGTGGGCTTTCATTCAGATGTATCCTATTTTTAAATAGTTTTCATTTGATATTTTAGAGCACTAACTACAACCATACATGTAGATCACTATCTTGTCTCTGAGGTCGATTGTAAGTAAGTTCATGGGGCTAACTGCTTATTGGTGCAATACAAGTAATAGATGACCAAAGGATTCTTGTGGCTAAGTTATGAAAATAATTAGGGTGTATTTTCATATACTTAAAGGTATAAGGAAACACAAGTCCATATACAACATAATCTAATGTCTTGAGTATTGGGACATAACCCATCACTCCATAGAATTAGATAAAATTGATAAAGTTTAGCCTAAAAATGATAGATTTATGTTAACTTTAAAAATGTCAAAACATAAGTCATAACCTAAAGGGAAAGAATATAAAAAAAAATTACATATATTTCAGTAAAAAACTTAGTGCTGCCACTTTGTTACCACTTTCTAATCACCAAGATCTTGATTGGGTGAGATGAGGGCATATAGTGGACAATAATAGAGAGATCTAAACCAATGAATATGTTGTACGAAAATGACATTTTAAAGTGATATGATACTGGATGTTATGACCCACTATGCAACATGTTAGAATAATAATGAAAATACTAGAACTAATAATGCAAATAAATGAAAAAATAATATAATGCATTATAAAGGGAACATAATTGCATTAAAGTATTATTGGCCTCTTTGAGGGGGAAACCTCATTTGAGAAATTTCAATAAAATGTAATTCTTGTATGTTTTCCCTCTCATCTAGGCTCCTATTTATACAAATTCTATACTATATAACTACTACTTCCCATGAATGTAAAATTATTACAATTAACTCAAGGGAGAACTTACAAACCATATGCATCCATAACCTTTATTAATGACAACAACTACATATAAATATTTAGGACAAAGGAGGCTTAAGATCATCCTTTTCATTTGAGGTATTCACGTACGTCTCATGAAAAGTGCCATATAACCAAGGGAGAGATTGATGTGTTGACAAGTCATCCCAAGGTAATTCTCTATCCATATTATCTTTCTCTTTATTTACGTAGTAGATAGATATGTTATGTTTAATTTTAGAGTAATATGTATACTCATGTTCTTACCTAGGTTAATTTTACATCAAATGTACCGATATATTATATGGTGCTTAGGCTCACCATTACAATCATAATATAGGTTGAATTTGATTAGACTACACTACATTCAACCTTTGGGAATTTATATCTAGTTTAGTTTAGTTTATTTATCATCTTGGATCTAGGTTATCCTTGTTCATTAGTTCTTTATATGCTATTTTATTGTTATATCCTTGATACCCCACCTTTTACAACCAATACGTCACCTCATTGATTCTATTTTGGGATCTAATTAGATTCCATATCCCATTTGTTAGGCATAGGCTTTAGAACCCTCTATCCTAGATATTGAGTGTTGATTATCATCCTCTAGATCAATAGACATCTCAAGGTTGTGTCACTATATTTACAAGCATGTAGGCTCTAGTTTGGTCTTCAATTTATATTCTAATCTATATAGATAAAGAGGGTCATTACATTAATCATCTTAGCCTACATACAAAAGGTGTTTTTAAGACTCTTTAACTACTTCTAAATCAAATACCAAGGGATCCTTTCTCTTCCTCCCAAAATACATTGGGAAAATTGCAAGATAACTCCCCTTGCCCTCAACTTTAGAATCTGAACTATAACTGTCCTCTCGAAAACTTATTTGAAGAAAAAATAGGAATTACTCTAAGAATCAATAAGTCCTTTTATTTTGGCCTTGAAATGATATAGGGGAACCCAAGTTCACAAGCTATCTTTCGTCATCCAAAAATACAATTTCAAATTTTCGTGCACACTTTGGCACATTTTTTTAATATTGTGCGAATTTTCATCTCTTTTGACAATGTTGTGCATGTAGAGGAAAATACATGTAAAACTAAATAACATTATCAAGAGTCTCACATGAAAATAAAATGCAAAAATAATTAATTCAATCATGTTCCATAGATTAAAAGGACATTTTCCTTCGAACTTGATGAAACTACCACTATTTAGGTGGGGATTACAGAACTATCGGTTTACAATAACTATAAATTTCACCCACATTTTAAAGATACAAAAATTAATTATCTAGATCAAGTAAATGTGACGTCATGTATACTTTACAAAAACAAAGGTATCTCTAAGGGTGTGGTAGGATGTCAATGTTAAGGCATCTAGATTTAAAGTCATTTTTAGAATAACATTAGGAAGTCATCTCAATCACCTAAGAGAGAGAAAGGAGAGATCAAACCAATTGAGAGATAAGTCCAACTCCATAACATAGCAAAGAGATAGCTGAGAGAAGGTCATAGAGTGTAAGAGCATAATTATGAGCTTGTTGAGTGATGTATGTTAATTATAACCTGGTCATTGGATTGAGGGAGTCTTCTTCATAGTTCAGGGGAAATAAGAGTGATAGGTGTGTGTAATATCTATAACATTACTGAAATTTAATAAAGAGACATTTTCTCCATTCATAGTGATGTATGTTTATTGTAATCAGATCATTAGACTAAGGGGGTATTCTTCATAGTTTAGGGGAAGGGAAAGTGTGAGGAATGTGGGTAATCTTACTCATGGGTGATGGTATGTAGGTATTATCATTCAATAACCCCTATAATATTGAGATTTTAATTACTTACAAATGTATTTTTAACATTTATATCTTACATAGTGTATATGAACATGCCATTTGCTAGGATATGATTACATGACATATGCATAACTTAGACTACCTTTGCACTGTCACTATTGTTGGAGGCTCTACTTCCCTTCTTTATTGATCCCCTTGAAAAAAAAGACATGTTTTACATTCTGCGTAGTCGATCAACTACTGCCATCGCTGATCCTTCAACTTCCTTCCTATATTGATTTTTTAACCCCTGAGATGTAATCCCTTTCATGACAATCACAACCAATGGGTGAAACCTCTAACGCCTCCTTATGCACCTTTTTCTCATCACCAAACCCATTGCTACAATTAGAAACATGTGCCCTAATTTACTCATTCTCATGACCATTCAAAGTGCTAGCCCTAGTCATCATTCTCCCCTAAGCTATCACACATAGAATAATTTCTTTCTTATTTAAATAGATTGTTATCTAATTATTATGTTAATCTTTATTTCAGTTTCGTTGTTTGGTTTTCATTTCTAGTTGTTTTGTTTATCTTTTGATTAATTTTGTTTCTTTTCTTTGGAATTATTTTGAGCTTTATAGAGATATCAAAAGATCATAAACAAATTGATAAAATAAAAATACAAAGTTTTAGAGATCTTTCTTTAAAGAGGTTGTCTCATTCATATACTTTCTTTGTCGGATAGGTTAGATTATATAATCATAGTATGATTCCTTTCATTTGATTTAATAGATATTTGATTTTTAAATTATAATGGAGTATTGTTCATTATTTGACTTACTTATTATTTCTGAAAACATTTAAAAAACTCACTGCACATCTATAAGATCATTCATGACTTATTAGATCCCTACTATTAGACTGATATGATTTCATATTAACCTTCACGATAGGCGAAAGAGTTGATTCATTGAGGTGACAATTTTGATCATCAACAGAGATAATTACAAGTCTTTTCTCATATCAAGAACCTTTTGTTATCACTATTCATATATATAGCAAGTAATTTATAAATATCAATATTATGGAATATCAAGAAATAAAGTTTTGTTATGTCATTTATTATATCTCTTGGATATAAAGTTCAACACTTAGATCAAACTAATGCACATACAACATGTGTGGGATCAATTAAGTTAAGAGTATTGTTTGATTCAAAAGAGTGATATCTTACTTTTCATGTTATTTAAAATCTAAGGCCATACAATGTTGTGTTTGGAAGAGCACATTTAAAATCAATAGGAGCAATGATTAATAAAAACAAAGGTTGCCTTTCATTTGATCATGAAGGCAAATCATTTTCATTTCAAAATATGGAACCTCTTTAGATCAAGAGCAATAAAATGAAAGCATATCTTCAGCTAATTTTCAAGTAAATAAAAGTAATGGAATATTAGGAGAGGCACATAACACAATACATGTTTAAAATTTGAAATCAAAAAAATCAATACCATAGTATGGAGCAGTTACTTTTTCATATACAAATACAAAAAAAGACAAGATTGAGAAGCTGTAATTTTAGGATCTAGAATATGATTATGACCATGATGATGATTAAAATACAAAATATATATATGATATTGATGATATAGGGACTATCCAGAGGCATCACTTGGATGATATTTTGGTTTATAGTAGCATCATTCCTTTTACATAGTTTATTGGCTTACCATACTATTATATTCAAAAATATTAAAAAATAGAATATTTCATAAAATTCCAAATCTCAAGACCTATGCATGATATGTTTAGCTCATCTACATCAATTATTTGTGCAATATATGCAATACTTGTCTATATCTAGTTTTATATCATATGCGTTTCACAAGTGTATTTGAGTGAACTGTATAACATACATATTGTCATTTCTATATGTATTTACTACAGGTGACACTATCTCAGACCCCAAAAAAATTCACAAATAAAATTACTCAATTTAGATAGTAATGCCCTACACTCTTGTTTGATTATAGTGGACTTGTCTTGATGAGCACAAGCTATGATTTCTTAGATTATAACTAGACACGGGCCTTCTACAACTTGATTATATCTCACCAAGTTCACTAGGGGCATCCTTTTGCATGGGTTCTATTGTTCTATGGCTATCCTTATTATTAATAATTTAGTACATTACATTATGCGATCAATGGCTCACTTACTTTTACATTGCTATCTTACTCGATACTTGAGTTGTTAAATATACTAATGTTACAATTTGTTTATTTAGTTCTACATAACTTATTCATGCATGTTTTTTGTGTTTGATTCATTGCTACATTTCTTGTGTGTATTCATATTGTTTAAATTGTGGACATTTAAACATGTCCTTGTCTGTAGCTTTAAGCCTTCATTGAATGCTTAAATGAATGTGAGTAACATTTGAACATGTCCCTTGTATGTGGTCCCTCAACCTTATTAATTTTTTTTGTGTGATTTTTGTGTATGTGTCATGGCCATGATAATTGATTACTCAGTTTCTCAAATTTTTATGCCATGATGGATATCATGCGTCGTCCTACTTTTTTGATGTCATGATGGATATCATGCATCCTCCCCTAGTATATCTAATCAGTTTAAGTTATCTTTTTATTATATGATTGTTTACTATATTTGAATTCAATTAAATAAATTGAATGAGAATAAATATATAAAATAGATGTACAACAGATTATAACAAAATAAAAAATTGAAAGTGGACTATGAACAATTAATTATGAAAGGGAAAATATGTACTTATCTTGAAATTGAATGATTTCAAAAGTTGTAGACTATGTATTGATTTAAAACATAGTAGATTAAACTCAAGATCATGTCACCACCAAAATAAAGATCTTAAAATCTATAGGGACAGAAACATACTAGGTATACAAGGGATAAATGTGAATCTATTGGCTAACAAAAAGTTATCCATGTTGACTGTATGACTGAATTTTGAGTTGGAGAATGTGCAACTGCCTAAAAGGGTTTTATGAGTCTATGTGGAGGCTAAATAGATGCATTAAAGCCTTATAAAAGTGATGCCTTATTCCTACACAAGCATATAAAAGAGATCAAAGACAAAAATGAGAAATAGGGGGTAGTGGGAATGGCTAAGATATCCTTAGAAAACCCCTTGTTGACTGAGTGTTGCCTATATAGTCCAAGTGGTCCTCAAAGTGATGTAATTCTCTCTTTTGGGGAAAGTAAAAAATATGTGATGAATGCAACTAGAATATTGATTAGAATGATTGATAATGGATTCCCTTGACCTACAATAAAACATTGTTAAACTTGGCCTATAACTATAATAAAGTAACAAAATTGAACTTGAAAATAATAATACTCTTTTGTTAAATGTAGAATGTTTTTGAAATTGTATTGTCAGATGATTTACAAGTAATGAATTGACTGGATTTGATGTGATTTTATAGATTAATATTTCAATTATTTTAATGAGCTAACCTTTTTAAAATTATGAGGTAGTCATTATTAAATGTCTCGATTTGAAAAAGTGTCCATTGGAGCAAATAGGATATGAGTGCATTAGGAAATAGATCCCCACTATAGCCCTATCCACCTAGTGAGAACTTTTCCCAAAATGTTAGAAACTTATGAAATTTAATATGGATGATCTATGAGCATAATATGGATGAATAAGAATGAAATAGAGATGTTTGCATACTATTTTATTAAAATTTGAAAGACAATGAAGACTCTTGTAATGATCTTGCTTAACGAAATAAAAAAAATACCAAGGTAAGGATGTCCACAATAAACACTGTCAAGCATTTATTGATTAAATTTATGTGTCTACACCCCCCCCCCCCCCCCCCCCATTATAGTGATGCACCAAAGTTAAATTACTAGAGTAAAGGAGAAGAAAAACCCTGAGTGTGAAAAAAACACTTTCTCTTCAAAGGAAGATTTTCATGTCTTAAGTTATCAACTAACATAAGTCGAGATGAGGTTCATTTAAAATTATTTATTTCCTAGCCAGGGAGAACAAATAGTTTTAAAATTGGTAATATGATGAGTGGTAGGCTATTTTTTGTCACTAAAAAATAACCGTACAAAATTTTTAGATTAAACCTATGGCGAATCGAGAGTGATCAAGTCTCAATGAGTGAAACTTTTGTTTTAAACAAGGATTTTATTTCACTTGTGAAGAGCACTCTAAGAATAAGGGTGATACTCGTCAAGTGTCACTAAAATCATGAAAAAAGAGGGGGAACCATAACATGGTTTGTTAAAGTGCAGCCAAGGCATGAAGCATCACTAAGCTCAAATGTGGCTCACCTGATAGAAATAAGAGGTGTGAACTAGTAGATGGTTCATTAAAATGCAACAAAGACATGAAGTGTCACTAAGATCAAACATGGTCCACTTGCAAAAATGAATCACACCACTTTAGTCGGATCTAGCTTCAAACTGTAAATTTATAAAAATTATCTATTTGAAAAATTGTTTCTTGAAAAATCAAAAAGAGGGGAGTACATGAACCAACATCATGCCCCATGTATTAGATAGAGTGCTAATTTCAACTTTGTAATGTTTGATATTTTTGTATATGTGAACTTGTGCTTAAGTATTTTTAAGAGTGGGGTGCATATTCAAGCAATATGCCCCCATAATATTGATAATTTGTATAGTGTATGACTCTAAACTAAATTACTTGTGAGGACTTATATTCAAGATAATCCCAATATGATGCCCCCCCTTTTAAGATGAGGGATGTAGCTTGAATATCACTTATCTCATAAGAAAAAGTGAGAGTGTTTGTGAAACATATAATCATGTATTAATATTTTGCATATTGGAATCTTAGATAATATAACTTTGAAACATATGACGAGTTTGTATATTGAATTACATCATGTATTTGAATATAGCATTGAAGTAGTGGATGAATCCTGTATAGAACTTGAAAGTGTTGAATATGTCTTGTAAACATAGAATTGTATAAAAGGCATGTAACGAATTTGTAAGTATTGATAGTGTAGTGCATCATGGAATTAAGTATAATATTGAATTGTATATGAAGCATTGAAAGTAAATAGTATGTGTGTAATATAAAAGTAAATGAAACTAGCATATGTCAATTGTATGTATCAATTTCAATGTTAGCAAAATAGTATATCCATTGTAACACATGGAAAGTATGAATGAATAGAAAGACATTTATACATCTTAGCATGAAAAAGAGGTTGTGGATGAATATAACCTATATAGAATAATGAGATGCCTTTAACAAAAAAATGTTGGGCTAACAACGAGCTCATGTAAAATCATGTCCTGTATCACACTCACATACCTTGTGAAAATGCATTATGTATTGAAAAATAAATAAATATGTTATCTTCTTAGCATAAAGTAGATGACGGATGTTAAGATAGTAAACTTAAAAAATGCTTAGAGATATTGAGTTGTGAGCATTACAAATATTTTTATGTTTCTATATTTTTGAAATAGTACTAGCATTGCCATATTTAAAATGGGAATATATACAATGTAAAATGCAAAATATTTGAAAGTAAGCATAATATGAGGAATGTGAACAATCATTGAAGTGTGAGATCATAGTATATCAAGATGGAAGACATGTGAGATGCCCCCAATATGTATGTAAAGGGAGTATAGTAAGAGAGCATATATGATAAGCTTTGTAATGTGTAATTATGTATGGACATGTGTTATGAATTATTTAACCCTGACATGTTATTAGATTTCCTCAATATATTTTGTTATCTTTAGAATTTTTTGGAATGTGAAATTTCCAACTAGATGGATATATGAATGCAACATATAGATCTATTGATTTAGTGTTTATGTTTTCATTATCTAATTTAACATGTGTTTGTAATGTATTATATTTGACTTGTAATTGTGTTGGTTTGGGAACCCATACTTGGGTGGGTGATTTAATAGTTATATTTTGAGATATTTATTGGGCAGAGATTTTGTTAAAATTAGGGTTAAGATGAACACTTGTATTTTTGATATAATTTGGAGATTGAAAATGACGTTTTTGAATGTTTTTATTTTGAATTATGTTATGAATTTTTGAAATGAAATGAATCCTTTATCATCAATTTTATTTATCTTTTCTCTAAGTGCATAATAACCATTATCATGATGTCCATCAATTCCATGAAAACTACAAAATGGTTTCCCTTTTATTTTATCCAAATGGTGTGGAGGATGATAATAATCAGGGTGTAAAGTAAATAATTTTTTATCCAATAATGTAGGTAACATATCATGTGTGACATTCATTAGGATAAAAAGTAATGGGTTGTGATTTTCTTATATGTGGATGAGATTTATAATTAGTTACTCTAGGAAAATGTTATTTTCCTTTATATAACACTATGACTTGATTTGATTGAAATTCAAAAAGATGCAAAGATAAATTGTGGGTGTTAATCAAAGTTAAATAATTAATTAAGTGGAATTGATTTGGTACTATCATGAAATAATTAAATTTCTCCATCCATATGATTGGAAATGGTAACAAGACCTAATTGCTCTTCTAATGCTAAAGCTTCAAAACAAAGAGCTATGAATGATTCACAAGTTTTATATAGTAATTTCTCTTTTAATGGATAAATAAGACCTTGACAAAAGATATATTATACTTATAGATCTTTGGGTCAGTAAATTCATTGATGCATATTAGTTTTAAATATTAAGATATATTCACATATTTTTTCATTTTGACCTTGGTGTAAAGAGGGTAGCTTTTCACAATCAATTATAGGTCCCTTATTTTGAATATATTGATCTAAGAATTTTTATTATAGCTCAAGAAAAGTGGATAAGGATCCACTAGGAAGGGACTCAAGACAACAAAGTGTGCATCCTTTTAATGTTTCAGGGAATAATTTTAATAATAAATAACTACCATTATACCCACTCATCGATTCACAAAAGGCTTTAAGGTGCAAGTAAGGATCACCATTTCCAATCAAATATGGGAAACATGGGGGGATTGAAGTTAGGAGGTAAAGGTGAATATAAAATATTATGCACATTTGTGTTACCAACAATGGCATTAGAATCAACCCAAGCGTGGTTTGCATTAATTTTTAAGGCTAAATAATGTACTTGTTCATGTAAAGCACCTATGACATGCATTATAGAAATGACCTCTTGGGAAGGCATATTTGGATTTTTAAGAGGGTAATTTAAGGTTTGAATTATGTTGTTAATTTTTTCCATTAGTAAATTAGTGCATATGGGATAATTAAGCTTATGAACAGATTTATAGTTATAGATGGATGGTTTTGGAGATTCATTTGTTTTTAACATACGAGACGTTACCTTATGAATACTAGAATCCTCTTGTACACATATATTACCTTTTAGGGGTGAATCACAAAATGTATGTCTGTTATCATCATTAGGAAAGGGAAGTGGAGAATTTTATATAGAAGGAACATATTCATCATCACTATAGACATAATTGTCATCATATCGATCCTCATCATTATCACTATAGTTATCATGATCACAAGGAATAGAAAGAGGAAAATTCTTACTTTAAATTAGATGTAGTAGGCTAGAAAGAGGAGCATTAGGATACTTGGGTATGCTATCTATGGGATGTATTGAAGGAGATACAATCTCATCACAAATAGGGTGTGATTGAACCTCATGGGAAGAAGAGAAAGGAGGTTGTTAAAAAAGAAACTCATCCTTAGGAATAGGTGACAAACTAAGAGAAGGGATATAATCAAAATAATGGGGTTATTTTCTTAGTAGGGTAGTTTTTAAGGGAGATGTTGAATAAAAAGTATGAGTGTAATTCAAGTGCTCATCTAAAGAGGAAGAAACCATAGGTGTGACCAAAGAGGAATGAGAAGGGAGACCTACAATGATATCTAAAGGATGCACTAAACAAGAAACTAGAGATGTATATGAAAAGGACTCTAAAAGAGAATCCAAGGAGGAATATATAGGTGAAATCAAGGAAGAGTCCATAGAGGGATCAAGAGATGTACCCAAATAGGTTTATAAAATAAGATTCAATGAGGAAATGATAGGTGTATGCAAAGAAGAATACAAAGAGGAGTCTAGAAGGGAGGGTTAAGAAACATCACTAGATGAAACCAAAGAACATTTTAAAGGATAATACAAGGAGGAATATATAGGTGTGGGCAAATAAATTTCAAAAATAATTTCTAATAGATGTGCTAATGAGGGCTCGATAGGATAAATGAAGGAGGAATCTATAGGTGGGGACAAAGAAGAATCAAAAGAGAGATACAAAATAGTGTCTAAGGGATGTGCCAAATAAGGATCTAGAGATGAAGTAAAAGGTTAATCTTGCTTCTCTATTACAAAATGACACTCAGTTACTTCAAATTAGAGTGGTTTATATATCCATACTACTAAGATCAAAATCATCTATATAATCATCTTTCAATATTTTTTTCATATTTCAATTTGTTCATTCAATTTGATCATAATAAAATGCGATGCAAGCATGTTGTCTACCCATAATACATTAAATGCATATGAATACAATAAAAATGTTTAAAAGTAACAATTAATCTAGCATATACAAGGGAACTAGTGATTAATCACATAATCCAAGCAAAAATAAATGTATGATTGGTAATCTTCGAGGGTCTTAAATGATTTCTAGGCTCTTAGATATACTTTCTCGTTCATTGATTAGTGTCATCCCAATGTTTGAAAGCACTAAATATGGATGAGAACCATACCCATATCCCATTAAAATTGGTTTTAAGGGTAATTTGAGAGTAACTTCCCTAGGTGATACACTCCTTTTAGGTGCACCACAAATCAGATGAATAAATAGGCTTCTTATTGGTGTAAACAAGGGATCATAGGCATTTACAATATACTATGAGGCACATGGAAATTAAATTCCATGATAAGCTCTATACAATAGCTATGAGTATTGGATTAAAAACCCTCACTCCATAATGTTTGTAAATAGAACACCATGTAGTTTGTAACGAAAGTAACTAGTTTTTAAAACTGCTAGCACATTTTCTAAAGTAAGAAAAAAATAAAAAATAAAGAGAAATAAAGGTGAAACATTTTTGTGCATGAAATCAATAACTTTTAAAAATCATAAATGTAATTGAAACCCTAAATCACACAGAAATCAAGTACACAAGCAAGTCTTATTCTATTACACAATAAAGAATTATGAATTTCAAGCTATTTACAAAGATGTTTTGGAAACTAAGAAATAGTTTTACATAAAATAACAGAACCAAGAAACTAATTTCAAAATAGATTTACCAATTTTGAATTATGTTAATATTTAAAAAATATATTAAATTATTATTTCTAGAAAATCTATGTAATATTTTGTGAATTAGAAAGAGGTTTTTAGTTAAATATATACGCTGAATAAACTCCAATTTTTTTCCAATTTGAGATTTTTTGAAGTATTTGTGAGCAAAAAATAATTATCGTGATTTCAAATGAATCATGAGAAAACCATAGATCTTGTAAAATAGAAAATTTGAGTTTACAGAAAAAATATTGACTGTTTTTAAAATATGAGGTAGGTTATTACAGAAAAATAGTAAATAAATAGAACCCAGCAATAATTACATAATAGATTTTTCAATTTTTAATCATGTAAGTATTAACTAAAAATAATAATTTGATTTTATGGAAAAAATATGCAATAATTTTATAATAAAAAATAAACTTTTACAAATTTGTCTATGAGAAATTAAAACCTAGTTTAATTTTACAAATAAATCCAATTTCGCCAAAAAATTATAAAAAATACCCTAGTGAGGAGTGAGGATCTCGTCAATGTTTGAAAATATGTGGGTTCACCGAATATTTACTCTATTGGAAATATTATCATTGATGTCAAAGGTCTAGCATTATTGGCGATAAAGGCCCCATTGTATTTAATGGTGTTTTTAATATTCATATCTTGGCTAATGTGTGTTAATATTATTTAATATTAATGAATATATTTTTGGTTGCATATAAATCAAAAGAGGACCCATGGAGAAGTCAAAGAGTCATAGGGTAAAAGACAAAAGAGGAATGGGACGTATTTTCTCATGAAGAGTTATCTTGAGGAATTCCAAGAGTCGCCATGTGAAGATAAAAGACAGTATGGCACATTTTTTAAGGAAGAAACACTTTGAAGAATATGAAAAGTCACCAAGATAAAGATAAAAGAGGAAAGGACATATTTGATTATGAAGGGTCACCATATGACTTTTCAAATGCAAGGATATGAAGGGTCATGCAAGTTTGGTGCCATTTTCCATGAAGATTGAAGGGTCACAAAGGGTGAATGCCAAAGGTCATTTGTAAAGCTATAAATAAAGGCTTGAAAAGCCATTTGTTATATGCAAGAGTGTGCATGGTTTCTATTTATTTTTTTAGAGAGAAAAGCAGGAGATACTGTAAAGTTTTATCATTTGTTGAGTAAGCAACATTGAGAGATAGTTGTGTTTTACACACAAGAGGGGTTGGTGCTCTTGTGGGTTGGTGCTCACAAATAGTTGTTATGTTGGTACTTAGAAAAGAAGTTGGTGCTCCTGTAATTTAGTGCTTGTAAAAAATTTAATTTGAGTTGGTGTTCATTTATATACTTGAGATTGTTCTCCGTGGTTTTTCTCACTTTGAGTTTCCACGTAAAAATTTGGTCTCTCTCTCTCTCTCTTGTGTGGTACATATTATTGTTTCAAGTTTTATTTCATATCTTGAATATGTGATTAAGTGGTTAAAGAAAAAAAATCAGATTAAGTAAAAGATATTTAATATACTGATTCACCCCCCTCTTAGTATATTTCATGCTTAATAATAGGTATCAGAGCAGGTTCCTTTTGAAAAAGTTTTACAGCTTGCAGGTAGATTGAGAAAGCACGATGGCTAGATCACATGAAATTTTTTTTACAAATAAGGCACCTTGTTTTTATGGGACAAATTATGTTTTTTTGAGTATAAGGATGAAGACTTATTTGATGGCCCTTGGATTTGACATTTGGTAAGCAGCGGTAGAGGAATATGAAGAGTCACAAACACTTGTAACTACTCTGACAAAAAAAAAGACAAGTGAAAATAATGCTAAGGCTTTAAATGCTATTTTATGTGGTTTATGTGAATAAAAATTTGTTAAAGTTATGCAATGTAAATCTGCTCATGAAACTTGGGTAAAACTTGATAATATTTACAAAGGTGATGGAAAGGCTCAACAAGCTAAGTTTAAGACTTTTACAAGACAGTTTGAGAGTTTGAAGATAGAAAAGGAAGAAAATATAGAAATTTATCTTTTGTGGGTTGATCAAATAGTTAATTAGATTCAAAGTCTTGGAGAAAAGCTAGAAGAATAAATTGTGGTTCAAAAAATCTTGAGATCTCTACCATTGAGATATGATGCAAAAGTTTTAGCAATTGAAGAGATGAAGAATTTAGCCAAGTTAAAGATGGATGAGCTACATGGTATTCTTACGATATATGAGATGTGGACCAAATAAGAGAAACCCTCAAAGAGAGAAGTTGCTTTCAAGACATCAAAGAAATAGAAGGCTAAGATTCAAGAATCAAGTGATAGTTCTAGCAATAATGAAGATGACAATGGAGCTCTATTCATTTGCAAGATGAAAAAGGGCACAGGTAAATATGAAGGAAAATTACCTTTTAAATGTTTTAATTGTGAAAAGATTGGATATTTTGTAGCTAAGTGCCTAGATAAGGGCAATGGTGAAAATGAAGAAGGAAAGTCTACATACAAAAAGAATTTCAAAGAAAAATTCAAGAAGGGATTCGAGAAGAAGAGTTTGTATTCTAAAGATCCTAGCTCAGTTGAAGATAGTGGAGTCAGTGATTCAGAGAATAAGAGATTCTATTCATGGCCATACATGAAGATGCCTCCATAAGCAGAAGTACAGATGATCAAGAAGAAGAACAGGATGAAGCTAAAATGAATTTGGAAGGAGAACTCATTTGTGCAGATGAAGGTAGATTTATTGGTTATTCTTACAAAAGTAAAGCTTATAAATGTTATAACAAAAGAATCAAGAAAATTATTGAAAGTGCAAGTGTCAGGATAGAAGAAGATAGAACACAAAAAATCAATGATCCAGTAGACATTCTTGAAATCATTGAAGAGGAAGATTTTGAAGAATAAGATGAAGATGAGAAAAAAGAGAAAAAAGACACTAAAACTTCATCCAAATATGTTCAGAAAAATCATAATGCAAGTGACATCATTGGGGACATAAATGAAGTAATTCACACTAAAAAAATGATGGTAAGTGAATCAGCACAAGTTAATCTCTCTTTGTTATCCAAAATTTAGCCTAGAAATTTTTCAGAAGCTAGAAATGCTAAGCATTGGGTTAAGGCAATGGATGAAGAATTAAATCAGATAGAAAATACTGATAGTTGGGAATTAGTGCCTAGACCAAAAGATCACAATGTGATAGGAATAAAATGAGTTTACAGAAATAAGTTGAATGAAAATGGAGAAGTGATCAAGAATAAAACAAGATTAGTATGTAAAAGATATGCTCAGATTGAGAGAATAGATTTTGAAGAAACTTTTACACCAGTGGCAAGTTTAGAAGCTATTAGAATGTTTTTTGCATATGCAGTGTTTAAAAATTTCAAAGTGTTTTGGATGGATGTTAAATATGGCTTCTTAAACAAGAATCTAGAAGAAGAGGTCTACACTGAGCAACTTGAGGGATTTATTCTCTCAAATATTAGTAGCCATGTATGCAGATTGAAGAAAGCACTGTATGGATTGAAACAAGCTGGTAGAGCTTGGTATGCAAGACTTGATAAGTACCTGCAAGATCAACGTTTCAAGAGAGGATTTGTTGACATTAATCTCTACATGAAAATAGAAGGTGAGCATTAATTGATTGCTGTGGTATATATTGATGACATCATTTTTGGAGGAAACATTGAAAAGATGACAAGAATTTTTTGATAATATACAAAAAAAAATTGAGATGTCTATGCTTGGAGAATTGTCATTTTTCTTAGGATTGTAAATATTTTAGTCAGATAAAAGAATTTTCATATCTCAAAGTAAATATGCTAAAGAAATGTTGAAGAAATTTGGTTTTGAGGATTGTGCACCGATTGGCACACCAATGTGTATAGGAAATAAGGTGAGCAAGGATGAATATTCATTTATTATAGATCAATCTTTATATAGATCTATGATTGGTATTATTTTATATTTGATAGCATCAAGGCCAGACATCATAAATGCAGTAGGTATGGTCGCAAGATATCAATCAGCTCCAAAAGATAGTCATGTTTAGTTGGTGAAAAGAATATTCAGATATATCAAGGGGACATTGGATTATGGATTGTGGTATCCCACAGACAGAGATTTCACTTTGGTTGCTTATACAGATTCAGATTGGATAGGATGCTTGGATGATAGAAAGAGTACAAGTGGAGGAGTTTTCTTCCTTGATGATAGCTTAGTATCATGCCTAAGTAACAAATAGAATTCAGTATCACTTTCTACAGTTGAAGTAGAATATATTGCAGTGGTATTGTGTTGTACTCAAGTGCTTTGGATGAAGCAAACTTTGGAAGATATCAAGGTAAAATATGATGAACCTATTTCTAATATTTTGAAGAATTTAATGATACATTCAAGAACAAAACATATTCTCATTAGATATCACTTTTTTAGAGAGTAGGTTGTAGATCAACAGGTTAAGATGGAATATATCAGTACTATAGAGCAGATTGTAGATATTTTCATAAAGTCACTAGCAAAAGACACATTTGAGTATCTATGGGAGAAGTTGGGACTAATTTCTTTTACTTCCTACCATTGAGGTTTAGCATCAGTTGAGGGGGAGCTAAGTGTTAGCTCTAAGTAGGCCCTTTGCTATTGATGTCAAAGGGGGAGAAGAACACAAACAGGTACATGTACAGGTATAGGTGCAAAAATAGGTACAGGGAACAGGGATAAGTTGCTATAATAACGGGGAGTTACTATATATTTTTTAGATGGTAGTATGTGCAAGTTTCAGGATATGGCAGTTTCAATTTGAGGTTGCCATCAATGACAAAAGGGGAGATTGTTAGAAATATTGTCATTGATGTCAAAGATCTAGCATTATTGATGATAAATGCTCTATTATATTTAATGATGTTTTTAATATTCATATCTTGGCTAATGTGTGTTAATATTTATTTAATATTAATGAATATATTTTTGGTTGCATATAAGTCAGAAGAGGGCCCATGGAGAAGTCAAAGAGTCACGAGGTAAAAGACAAAAGAAGAATGGGATGCATTTTCTCATGAAGAGTCATCTTGAGGAATTCCAAGAATCACCATGTGAAGACAAAAGAGGGTATGGTGGATTTTTCCATGAAGGGACACTTTGAGGAATATGAAAAGTCACCAAGATAAAGATAAAAAAGGAAAGGACACATTTGCTTATGAAGGGTCACCATATGACTTTTCAAATGCAAGGATATGAAGGGTCATGTAAGTTTGGTGCCATTTTCCATGAGGATTGAAGGGTCAAAAAGGGTGAATGCCAAAGGTCATTTGGAAAGCTATAAATAAAGACTTGAGAAGCCATTTTTTATATGCAAGAGTGTGCATGGTTTGTATTTGTTTTTTTAGAGAGAAAAGCAGGAGATATTGTAGAGTTCTATCATTTGTTGAGTAAGCAACATTGAGAGATAGTTGTGTTTTATACACAAGAAGGGTTCGTGCTCCTATGGGTTGGTGCTCACAAATAGTTGTTGTGTTGGTGCTCGGCAAAGGGGTTGGTGCTCTTACAAGTTGGTGCTTGCAAAATTTAGAATTTGAGTTGGTACTCATTCATATACTTGAGATTGTTCTCTATGGTTTTCCCCACTTTGGTTTTCCACGTAAAAATTTGGTCTCTCTCTCTCTCTCTCTCTCTCTCTCTCTCGTGTGGTGCATATTATTGTTTCAAGTTTTATTGCATATCTTGAATGTGTGATTAAGTGGTTAAAGAAAAGAAATTATATTAAGTAAAACATATATAATATATTGATTCACCCCCCCCCCCTCTCAGTATATTTCATGCTTGACATACTCTATTTGAATTCAATTAAGAAATTTGAATAAGAATAAAATATAAAAAATAGATGTACAATGGTATACAATAAAATACAAAACTTAAAGTGGGCTATGAACAACTAATGGTGAAAGGGGAAATATGTACTTAACTTGAAACTGAAATATTTTTGAAGTTGAAAACTATGTACTAATTTATAATTGTACTCATGATCATGTTGCTTCCATAATCATAATCTTAAAAACTAAAGGGACAAAAGTGCACTAGGTAGACATGGTAGCAGTTGATAGTCCATTGACGTGGGGTTGTTTTTATTGACTATACAATAGAACTTTAAGTTGGAGAGTGTGCGGATACCTACAAGGGTTTTCTAAGTTTGTGCAAAGGTTGAATAAATGCATGAAATAGTTGTAAAAGTGTTGCCTGAGTCTTAGACAAGCACATAAAAGAGATCAAAATCAAAAGGGGGAAAATGGGGGAAGTGGGAATGGACAAAATATCCTCATAAAACTTCTTATTGATTGAATGTTGCCTACATAGTCCAAGTGGAACTCAGGTTGATGTAGTTCTCTCTTTTGGGGAAAGTAAGAAATATGTGATGAATGCAACTACAAGATATATTAGAATATTTGATAATGGTTGCCCTTGACCTAAAATAAAATAGTATTAAACTTGGCCTATAATTGTAATAAAATAGTAAAATGAAACTTGAAAATAATAATGTTCTTTTGCTAAATTTAGAACACTTTTAAAATAGATTGCTAGATAATTATTAGGTATTGAATTGAGTGGCTTTGATGTGATTTTATAGAATTATTTTTTTAGTATTTTCATGAGTTGACCTTGTGAAAAATGCAAGGTAGTTGTTATTAAATGTCTCAATTTGAAAAAAGTGTCAGTTGGAACAAATAGGATAGAAGCATACTAAGGGGAAAATGTGTATTGTAGTCATGTCCACATAGTGGAAACTTGTCCCAAAATGTCAAAAACTTATGAAATTTTCTATGGATGACGTGTGAGTAGAATAGGGACGAAAGAGGGATGTTTGCATATTATTTTCTCAAAATTTGTAAGATAATGAGGACTCTTGTAATATTTTTGGCTAACAAAATGGTGAAAAGACCAAGTAAGGTAAGTATGTCTAAAATAAACACTGCCAAGTATTTAT
The DNA here is from genome assembly GCA_037957365.1 of Torreya grandis. Classification (NCBI taxonomy): domain Eukaryota; kingdom Viridiplantae; phylum Streptophyta; class Pinopsida; order Cupressales; family Taxaceae; genus Torreya; species Torreya grandis. The sequence goes on from JARHVA010000008.1 coordinate 1,210,585, forward strand.
TGATTAAATTTATGTTTCTATAATGATCACTATTTACTACATTTCTCATTACAAAAATTTATCTAGACATAACATTATGTATGTTTGGTTTTCATAAACATCTTATATCATTATTTTGCTCGGTTTATACATGATGATGCCATTATCTCTAATTTTATCATTAATATTTAAGATTTCAAACTTTTCTATAACATCATTCACATAAATTTATTTATTTGAGCTAATTTATTATACAAGCTTCACAACTCACCTCAAAAAAGGGGGCATATATAGTGGCTTATCTTAGAGACTAAAATGCAACAGTATACAACATAGTAAAAAATTAATAGGCTTTACATAGTTGATTGCAATCCATACTTAGATATTACTTAGAAAGTAGTATAAAACAACAACACTCTATTTGGAAAAGGGTGTGTTGACTATGTCTAAAATAATGCATTGTTATCCCAACAGGTAGAAAATAATGATTTAAATAAATTTATAGAATCATAGTTAGTTAGAAAATAGTTTGCAATAGGTATACAAAATTATTTCAAATGAATACTCAGGTTTGTCTTAGATTTTGCTCGAATTGGGGGCATCATGCATGACATGTGTTTTAATGTTTTACATAAGTTTTTTCTCGTAAAGTCACTTGATATTACTAAGTCTCAAAATTAGTATGCTCAAATATCATATTGGGGGCATGTGCATACACATGAATACCTCCTTACTCAATTTTACACCAATTTTGTAGATGGATCATTCTCCACATTGTATACACCACACCCAGATTATGTTATTTTTACACTATTTTTACCCCAATTTTGCACCAAAAATGAATCTTATTGTTTATAATGGTTGAATTACCTTTTGCATTATTTTTGCACTATAATGATCCATTTTGATTTAGTATACTACTTTGGGTATACAATGATGGATTCAATCACAACTTGATTTATTGAACCCACTCTCTTATCAATGAAGATTAGGACATGCACAATCCAATCCAAGTGTCTCAACGAAGATGAAATCTTCAAGGGCCTTACTCTCTATAGACACTAGTTTTGCATCAGAAAACATAATAGTTCATGTACCCAATCATGTGTATTCATTCCTTATTATTTTATTTATATGTTTATTGTCTTTAATTTCATATTTTCATCTTAAGGATTGATTTATATAGGTTTCATTATAGGTTTTTACATGAAACACAATTCAACATGTGGCCTACATTCAATATTGTTCTTCATAGGTAAATTCATGTAAGACTCTTTTCCTTTTACTCTAGTACTTTCACTTTGTTGTGTTATTAGAATAAAAGGGGGGCAAATTTATACACATTAATAAAGATTTATGCTAAAATAATGCACTTGTGACCATTTTTTATACACACTTAGCTCTTTTTTCATTCAATAGTATTTTGACCGCCTTACCTTCACTTTTTTACAGATGACCCCTTCTTAAAATCAACTAATGATCACAAAATGTCCCTAGTTTTCATTCCAAATAGCTTAATCTCACTCTTAAGTTGTTCCACACTATCAGCTAAGCTATCCTTATTCCTTAGACAAGGTCATACCATCATGAAAATCCCACTCATCGGTAGTGTCTGATTCTATTGGTTGCATCCTTTCACCAAATAATGGCTAACTACTCAAATTTAAATTCACCCAGCAGGCCATCCTACACATTTATCAAGCCCTATTCAAAGTTATTCCAAAGTGATCACTATAAATCCACATTTTCAATCCATTTTACACCAAGAGGTCCATATCAAGAATAACACCTAGACATTTAACTGCACATTGAGAGAAAAGAACCTATGTTTCCTAATTCAAAGTCCATAAACCCTAGTAGCTATGAGCTAAGTCTGAATACACCTCAAAGGTCACAATCCATTGTTAAATCCAATAATAATACTAGTATTGCAATAGTATTTAACATTATACTAGTATTTCACACACACCATCATAGAATGAGAGGATTATGTGGAGTTTGATCCCTCTTCACAGTATTGGTAGGTATGCAATGCTCAACATAGGGGGTGTTTCGGTCAAGCACAACTTCAACATCTAACCCATTTTTGTCTCATGATTACATTCATCCTCTTGTGTCATTGAATCAGGGATTTGGTGAAGAAGAAGGTACATAGTGTATTTTATAACAAATCAAGAGTTGTCGCACAGTCAAACAAAAAATATAGGCATAATAAAACCTACCATATCAGTCACAAAGATCAAATCCTCATAAGACATTGGCATGGCCTAAGGACAACAATGTAGGCTGCCCCATCTGATTCTAGGAGCCTTGTCCCAGATCCAAGTGAAACCATGTTCTTTGTTTATAACATCATTACATAGTCACACAAACATGTTTATAGATGTACTTACAGTCCTACACATCCGATTTCTAGCTAAATTATATTTCTTTGGTATATTCCACTTTTAACATTTTTGTAAATTTAGCAAGTTTCAAATCAATTTGTGTCATTTATTACATATATGTAGCATTCTAATTTTGTGTAGTAGTTTGTCTAATTAGGATTAAAACTCTCTTAGTTACCATAAAACATTCACCATAGAAATATTTGATCATTCAAGCATGCATGAAACATGTAATCCAATGAAATGGACATATAAGTGTCAATGTCTACTAGATTTATCAATTAAACAAGCAATGATAAGCATTTCATTAGATGCATAAGAAAAAACATGGAATTATACACAATAAAAAGATGCATGACAAAAATGATGGAATTATACACAATAAAAATATGCATGATAGAAATAACAAAACCAATCTCATGGTAATAGTCATACTTGTAACTACACACACATATACATATAATTTCATGATCAATAATCACACGAGCACACAAGACATGACACAAATATGACCTGACACATGCATGACATGCCCTTGAGTTAGACTAGAGGATCCTCTAACATAACTGACACATGACATGATCATACATAGTCAATGCAATCATCAATCACTAAGTAAAACATGATCAATAATCAAATAATGTCATAATCATCAATATCAAGCACACAGAGTGTAAGAAATTTTATCTACATAATCAATCAATGTCATTTTCCAGTACAACAAAGCACAATATCCATGGGAAATAACACTCTAGAAAGTATGAGCAAGAGAAAGTCATGTATAATAGTCTAATATGATCAATGGACCAATATATAAAGAACTAACTTGAGAATGTATGAAGATGCCCCTAATATAGGCATGCCCCCAATGTGGAAAGGTTTCCCATGGGTGTAAGTAATGTGTGACATATGTATGTCCATGTATCATATGTAACATGTATGTCATGCATCCCACTCATATATATCATGAAAATCATGTGCATATAAAAATTAATATGTAATTCACCATGTATGTGATGAATAATGTCAATCAATCTATGTGTACTAGCAAAGCATGCCATGCATAGTTATTGGTTTTTGTAATTTTTTTAATATTTGATTTTATTTGTTGAATTTTTATTTGAATTATGTCCCAACTAACCTATGATCCCATCAAGGGGATGCTCAAGTGAAGGTCTTAGATAAATCATTATAAATATCACATGTTTTGGGTGAGAAGTCACATACACATCATTATTTGAATGAGATAAACAATCATGCATTGTGAAATCTCATTCAAATAATGATGTGTATGCATTTTTATCATGATCATGATAACATATAGACTCCACTATATGTTAGGATAATTATTCATTTCTCTTTGTGGAACATGCTCAAAAGGTTTTGTGAAACTATCATTGGACATGACGAACTAGATAATGTCTGCTAAACTTGAATAAATTGTTGATGTAACAGATGTTATAGAATGGGTCATTAAGTAAAGTCAATAAATTACCTCCAATTTTCCCTCATAGGTTGAACCTACGTATATTTTACAATAGACTATTATGGAGCGGATAATGAAATGTCTTAGGCTAGATGGGGTACTCATATGAAACACCTAGAATTATAACCACACAATTAATATAGATATACTTAAAGCATCAATGTATCAAAGATGGGATTTCTCATATCTTATTTATTTATGGATGTCCTAATAACATGTCAAATTCTCTAATGTTGGAAAAAAATAAGAACCAAGTAGCAATCGTCATAGGCCCTATCATAAGTGGAAAGACAATGCCCTTAAGAGGGTTTTTGTATTTTCCATCAACACCATTTACTTTATTTGTCATAGTAATAAAGTTTTTATGTGTACCCAAGACTAGTAAGTAATGTCATAGTGCATATATTTCCACTTGACTTATTATCCACCATCATATTGTGTATAAGATGTGAGTCAATGAAATCATGTATGAACAAAAGTGAATTAGTAGAATCATCATCGATAATTTCAATGCATCGAATGTGATTGTAGGTCATTATATGGGTCTACTCTGAAGTGTATAAATAAGATAATCTATATTATGAGCCTCCTCAATTGTAGGAATAATAAGTCAAAGCAGGATGCACATTAAAAATCATATGCACCTTTATATTAGTCTTGATTTCTTGTGCCCCATGTTTCAGAAATGGATCTGAAAATATCTTAAGCTTTGCACTATGTTATGTAACCAAATAATTAGTATGGGTGCTAAAATCATTGATCTCAATAGTGCTGTTTTCAATTAAGTCTTGTAGTTTGGGTCTCAAGCCAAAACACTTATCAGTTGAATACCATGCACATATATGCCAATCACAATATGCATTGATATCAAACCCCATAAGTTGTGCCTTTTTCATATCAACCTCATTTGGTAGAGGGAGAGATATGATTTTGCCTTCATTGAGGATCCAAAAGGATAATCCTATTAGTAGGTTGTGAAATTGCATTAACCATTATTTTAGCTTCATTCTTGGTATCATTAGCTTTGGATTTGAAAGGTGGTCTGCTATGAAACTTGGAATTAGAATACATGGGAGGATTAATCTAAATATTCCAATTTTTTAAATATAACATATTCGTGGATAAGCAAAAGTAGGATTTGCTTGAATATGTATTGTGATTAATTGTTAGCCATAGGATTTGTCATCTTTGAAAGCATAGTCTTATAGTGAAGTGTTGGAGTAGATTATATAAGCTTGTTTAGGGTTTACTAATTATGTGCACATGTTTAGTGAGTGCACATGGGCCACCAACCATGGTGGGATTATTAGTGGAGGACAATGACCTCTCCACTTAATCTAGTGGGATGGCCACTTATCTTATTTTAATCCTCTACTCCACACTAAATAATGTCTTCTCTCTCCTATTTAATGAGAATCATAGTAGTGCATTTGTAACAACAAGGAGTCAAGGAATGAATTTAAGATATAATTCATTATGTTTCTTTTGTGTGTGAAGGTCTCAGTATGGTAATGACATTCTTGGTTGATCCTAGTTGAGATTGTTTATCTCTATAACATGGTATCAAAGTAGGAAATGGTAGCCATTGCTCAGTATTTCTATGGTCTTCATTTATTTTTGGAGTAAGGTTATACACCTCCTTTAAGACTTTTTTATATGTTTATGGATATTGTAATGTAGGCCTCTTGGTAAGGTTTGTCATTTGTTTGTAGAAGCTAGTATGGTCGTATAGTTTTTATATTCCTTGTTAAATCATCATATCTATGCATCTAAGGTTTGGTTGCATCAATTTGTAGCATCTTATACTTGCTTTAGCATTTGTACTCGCATTCATATTTAAACCTACATTAATTCCATTTAGATATGATTTTTTCAATCCATATAGTCTCTTGTGTTGATGTTTGTCATTTTGGACTTAGTTGTTCTTTTTTTTTGGAATTTTGTAACGTTTGGTTTTTAGAGTAAATTAAGTTCTTTGGAGAGATCCTGTAGGTGAAGATATTCAACATTGGACATTTACTTAGCATTACCCTACATCTATTTACCAAATATATGCCAAAAGTTTTTGCCAAATATCTGCTCATGGTTTATTCAATAAAAAGGCTAACAAAGATCTATCAACAAGTTGTAACTCTCAACTTGCCTATGGTTGATGCCATTTTGATCCTAGAACCTGATCATACCACCTTATAGTATCCCTGATGTGGACTGAGTCATTGAGACAACATGGATATTGGTTTCCTCTCACCTATAGACCACTACTATTTTTGGTTCTGTAGATTATGTCATCCCTTTACATGATGCCAGTTCTCATGACCCTAAACAAACATTAAAGCTTAGTTACTATTCTATTTCATGATGACCATAGGGGAACACAAACATCTGCAAATTTCTCATCTAATGATCTCCAAGTCAAAATATGGGTGACTAGAATTTTACCCTAGCATATTTCAGTCTCTATTGATTGAAATCATGTTTGGCATCAAGGGCTGCCCCTTGACACCTCGGTTCATTTTTAGAACTTTATTATATCTAAGATATGCCTACAATTGTTTTGGTTGATTAGATCATTCAAGATAGTGATCTAAGGTCTGTATGTTATCCAAATCTTATAGGAAAGTGCAATTCACTATTGAAGATGATGACTTATCTAGTCATGATGATGTTGATTATGTTGGTATCAACCTTGATTTATTTTATGATGTTGAGTCAGCATTGTATCTCTTATTGATATTGCTCATAATGGACTAGATTATAGATTTGTTGTTGATACTCCTATTATTGAGATCTCTTTTGATATATTTGATGAGCAACCACTTATTGAGATGATAGTATAATTTGATTTGATTCCCATAGATAGTGTTTGTGCATCCACTTCTTATTTAGATGGTTTTGACAATATAACTAATATGCTTTATGATCAATTAGAGTGTCATGTTGATGTTATTTCAATACCTGTGAATTACCTAGAATATTGATGATGATGATCTTATTGATAAGAGTTGTATTTTTGTTGGGCATGGAGATTGTTTTTCTATTTAGGACATTTGATATGCATTTTATGAGGATATTGATCTTATTGATGTCAATTTCTTATATTATGAGTAATTTAAATGTGACATATTTGTGTATTTGAGGCTATGGAGATTGGTATTTCGCCTCTTGTTAATTTGGTAAGGAAATTTAGGCCCATATTTTTGCACTTGAATTGTAAGTTGAAAACCCAACAGGGCAACTTACAAACTCTTCCTATTAAGTTGAAAACCCAAAAGGGAATTATTTAGTTGTGCATATATATATATATATATATATATATATATATATATATGCATGCACCATGATATTTTGTCCACTCTCATCTTTTATGGGGGAATATCAAAGGTCAGATTTCAAGTTTTATTGATTTGATGATGTAGATTTCAATTATTGATGATTGTTGAGTAAATGCATATTGTTGACTATTGATTGATATGATGGAAAATTGATTACAGATTTAAGTTGGGTTGATGATGAGTGATTGAGGATTTGTCTAATAGTTGTCGATATTTTATTGAGTCACCAGATGTTGATTTATCTACATATGCACACCGATGGAGTTCTTCCATGTGATTTTTAGTTATCATAACAAATATAGGTGGAGGATGAGAGAGCCTATATGTTTCTCTTGTTATTTGAGATTATATGATTATCAATGTGACAGAATGTTTAACCCAAATATTAGCAATTTGTGATTGATATGTATGTCGACATTTGGTTGTGAATATTTCACATTACTTGCATATATTTGTGGATGTATATCACAATTTGGTTTTTTATGGGGTTGTTGATATTTTATATGGTGTACCTAGTTATATCTTTGGACATTCCTTACTAAGTTTGAGTGATTATAGTATTGTAAGGAGTTGTATTAAAGGTGATACTGAGAGACTACTCATATTATCCACTGAGGATTGATCATTATAACATTGTAAATTATTATGAATTACAACATAAATTAAAATTATGATAAGTTAGCTTATTTTTGCATTGGAACTTATTATAACTTTGGATATAGAATGGTATTGATTATTGAATCATTAAGGATGGGACATCCGAAATGTCCCATGATTCTTGATATCCATATTTTAAGTGATTGATGTTTATATCAGTAACTTATATATCATAATTCAGAAATTTTAGATTGTCAATTTTAGCATAGTAAATATGAGAAAGTTTGTTATGGGGTATTTGATAACCGTGCATGGAGCTAGTTCATCAGATATTTTTATTTACAACACAATTTTTTTTAAGAGGGACAATTTTTTTGCAAGAGATGCATTTTTATGTGTTGACATGTGCTTATATTTTAAAGTTAAAGAGATTTATGGACAAGGATTGATTCACATTTTCAACTTGACAAAGATTGAGGTAGTTATGAATTTTAGTGCAATTACAACACATTTTTTAAGTTTTTTAATTTACACATGAGATGTGTCAACTTGAGTTGCCTTTTTTCTCTCCTTTTACACATGGTTCATCATGACACACTATGAGTGGGTGTGATTCTTGTTGTCACTTGAATTTTCACCCTTTGAGGAGATGCCAAGTCTCTCCTCATCCAAGTGGCATAATGGAATCACTTCTAGGCTTGTGGGCAGTCTAAGGAATGAAGTGAATCTCTAGATAGGGATAGCTCCCTTGATGTACCACTTGACTACAAATACTATTAAATCTTGGGGGTGAAAAGGAATAAAGATGAATTAAATCAAACATAAACTATGGAGGTGATACACCAGATCAGTTTGATGACTTCCAACCTATTGCATTTCACACTTGAGAACAAGAAACCAACTAAAACATTCACTATCCCAAATCTATGTCTTCTTGCATCAATATTACATTATGGGGTCATAAATGACATGTAAGGCTAAGAGGACTATACAAAAGTTCTTTAATGACTCTAATGAAAAGACTAATCACTTAAACCATGAACATCTCCTAGAACACTTCACATGCCCTGCAATAAGAGGTTGTAAATAGGTGGAACAATGAAGTATAATGCTAAGGAATCCATAGTCTTCACTGAACAAATTCAACATTTAAGTAGAGAACACTATGGAAAATCATGAGAGAGGTAAACACTTAGTCATTTTATTGATAAAAAGGTGTACAATTGAGCAGGGATTCACCATACTTAGGTGGAACATCCTCTACAATGCTAAAATGGCCAACTCTTATAAAGTTTGAGAGAGAGAGAAAGAGAGAAGTCAAGTCAATAAGACAATTGTAAAGCCAATAATTTTATTATCCATGCATTAAAAGAGGATATGGGTTTAACCAATCAAATTTAGGAGCAACAAGTGTTAATCCAAGTCATCAAAGTTAGACAAAATGGCACAAAACTCCTCCTTTTGCACAAAAACATTGCCCTCATGATTGGAGTTATTTGAGTGATTTTTAACTGATATATGAAAGTTATAATGATTTTAATGTAAGGAGAGGCTATTATAAATTCCACTCCATGTATTTTTTTCATACCTAGTCTTTTAAAATCACTTGGTAGAGAGTTATCATCGTCTATTGTCTTGAAAACTGGCCTTCCATTTACCCTGCACACTTGGCCTCAAAATTGGCATCAATTGTCCATGAAAATCCATGGGAGGAAGTGTATGAAAATTTTAAATACCATCCATGTCCTTGTAAGCATTGGGGGAATCTTAAAAGGATGTTCACTTGAAGTTTTCAAACTTCTCCCTAGCTTGCTCAATGGGCTAGTTTTGACTGGCTAAAAGTAAAGACCTAGTTGGGGAAATTATAGGTTGATTCATGGAATTAAATAAGTATTGGGAGTTATATTAATTTTAAATATTCCACCCAAACTTTTTTTCATCTCCTAATTCATCATGTAGCATGCACAACACATAAAATAGTGATAAAAAGCATGTTTCTAAACCCATATGTACAATTTCGTACATATATATGGCATGGGAAGGAGATTGGGTGAGTTATATTAAACTTCCAATAGGTTTATTGATCAAAATATACCCTTATATTATATTTATAACTCAATTTCTCAAGATTGGTCTTGGCTGAGGGTTTATTAGGGTTTTAGGCCCATTTTTGGTCTTAACGATTGTTCATAAAGTTGGGACATCCAAATTGAGAAAAATTTCCACCAATATGTCCTATATAATACCCATAATAACATACCATAACTCCTTTGTCTCCCATTCAAGGCCTCATAAAAGCTGTGAGCACTTGAAGTTACCCATTTGAGTTTGTTTCCCTTGTTTGCATAGGTATGAGTATGGTTTGGACCAAAAATGGTTTCTCCTTGACTTTATTTGCATTATTAGAGTCATAAAACTAATTTATTATTCCTATGGACAAGTTAAAAATCATGGAAAAGCTTGTCTCAAGCTAGAACTGAGAGTGATCCTCCATTTGGACACTAGGCTTATCTTGGCAAGTAGGCTTGAATGCAACGTTTGATGTTATAGGATTTTTTGATGGTATTATTGAATTTAAATAGATTTTAAACTTCCTATTTTACCTCAAAAACATTCCCAAACAAGTTGGAAAACATTCCCTATGCCAGAAGTGTGGAAGGCCTTTCACTTGGAAACTAGGCTTCACCATGTCTAGTCTCCTTGACTGCAACTTTAGATGATATGGGCCACCTGTTTAATTCCTTACCTCAATGGAAGGTTATTCATAATTATTTATGTGTTTTTTATCTTTCAACACCATCTTCCAAGGCCAAAAAAATCTCTATTTCACCCCTATTACATAATCTCTCCAAATTGCTTGTGTTGTGATCAAAGAGAGTACCCCTATTCTGAGATAGAACAGGGGGTATTTACCCTATTTATTTGAGAAAAATGAGTATTTTAGGTGTAAATTTCAAGTGATAATTACTCTCCATACCAAAATTTATCCCTTTTTCCAGTGTTTTGACCCCTCAAATCAAATTCCAAGATTGATTACCTAACAGGTAGAATGTGTAGGGTTGTTACTGGAGTAGTATGTGTTTGATGAGGGTTCTAGCCTTATTTGTATTGTGAAATGTGGGAAAGTCCTTATCTCACCATAAAAACACTATAAAAATTATAATTCATAACTCCATCCTTGTACCTTTCCCTCATACTTTGCATAGTTGAGACTAAGTACACTTGTCATGACTATGACTATCTTAACAAGGACCCTTATTTGTTATACTTATATAAATATAAATACATGAAAGGTGTTTGAGGGTAGTGTTAAAAGATATTATTTATGTTTATTTTCTCATTCTCCCATTTTTATTACCTATTTACCTCATCTTATGCATTGTTGGCCTTAAAAGTATGCACTTTTGTTCATTGTCTCCCTGTACTAGGATACTCTACCTATAGGCCTATTGTAGGTGGTTATGCCTCCTACTAGGATTTTAAATGATGTTAAAAGAATTTAATTTAATTTTTATGATAATATTATATATTTTTGGACTAGAAACCACTTTTGAGAACCTTAAACACCATTTGAAAACAAAAGCCAAGTCACTGCCCTGACTGAGACATTCTCCCCTTAATACCCTACTTGTGAGTGTCTTTAGATGTTTGGCATTGAATTCAGGTTTGAGAAAAAGTATACAACCTTTTACATTCCCCTAGGGAGGTTTGATACTGGCTTGCATCTACTTGTTTCAAATCCCTGCCTAGGTGGCTGAGTCCTTATTTGATTATGCCTCCTGCTTTGACTGTATACAAAGCACTAGGACCCTGTATATGCCTTATTTTCCCTTTAGAAAAGCTTCATGAAACCATTAACAGGCCCATTGAGGTGACCATATACTATTTTACCAAATTTTATCTTTTTTGATATACTAATTCACCCCCTTATCTCCAAAACTTGGGTTCTGCCTGTCATAGACTGAGATTCCTTGATTACCCATGTTGTAGATGCCTATTCTCACTTGAAACTTGTAGAGCAAGGTTTTGGTCTCCTTATAAATTTATTTATAAATTTTTAAATCATTCATTTAGATCAAGTTGATACCTTCATGTTTAAATCCACTTTAGATGGTGAGACAGACTGACCCCCAGCTGTAGATGGCCATCTCCTAGGTCATGGTACAGACTGCTAGGTGCATTTGGAACCTCAAATAGCACATATCGACTTTCTTGATGATTTTGTATTCTCTGATATTACATTTGACTTAATGAAATATCTCAAGCATGAATATAGGCTATATTTCTAAACCTAGGTGAAAAAAGTCATTTCACCTTTTCAAACCTATAGATAATATTGAAAGAAATAAGTGAATTTTTAGGCAAATTTGAGGCCCTAAATGATTACTTTCTATCACTCCTTTTGACTCCATTTTTTACACAAGTATTTTATATACTAGGGGAAAAAATCTTGACAAAGTTAAGTGTCCTAAAACCTTTAATATATATGTTTCAAGGGGCCTACAATAACGCCTAGGATCTTTGTTTTCACTTTTTGGGGTAGATAGTCCTAAACACAATCAACTATGTTTTGAGAGCGACCTTCAACTTCATAGTAATCCAAGCCTCTAGACAAGTCTGTTAGGATCATTTACTCATATTAGGATTTCAAAATATCTCCACTAACATGTTTCACAAATGAATATTCAATTCTCTGTTAGACTGCCTGTAGGTGACCATTCCTTGTATGCAGGCAGAAAGTAGAACTTGGGAACTTGTGTGTGTATGGGATGTTTTCATGAAAAAGCCTGATATCTTGACTATTTATTCAAAAATATTCTATCACTACCACAATTTTTAATAATTTTTGAAACCTATCTTTCAATATTGAACCCCTTGCAAGCACCCAATTGACTGTGATGACAGTCATATGGTAGACTAGTTGTATGGTATGATGTGTGATGGCAAAACATGGAGATGCTTTGGTTAATAAGGTTGAAATGTGAGAATAAAAATGAGTACATTTTAATAAATTTAAATAATACTAACATAATCACCTAAAACTGCTGACAAAGCACAAAACTTCTTGAAAATGGTGAAAACTACCTAAAATGCAAAATAGTGTATCCTCCTACAAATTGAGTTGGTTAGCTCATCAAAACCATTTTAAACATGAAAAAAAGTGTGTGAATCATTATAATATGAATCCAAAAATCTATAGAAACAATCTCAGTAACCAATTTATAAGGACTTGCCTAGAATGAAAGAAAACTTGAAAGGTGCATGGATGAGCAGGCAATTTTGCACAATCCACTTTGAATGGATGGTTCATGAAGCATAGTTAACCAATATTAAAAATTATTATATATATTTTAAGTTATTCTATTTTATAATATTCCACCAAGATATTTTTTCCTAAAACCCTTTGTGTTAGTTGTACTAAGCAAAAACCTGTAAGTGACTTCACTACGCCAAGAAGAAGGAAAAGACAGATGAATGGTTTTGGATTAAAATTTGAATTTATATATTAAAAAAAATGTATAAATTTAATTTAATAATATTGATAGATTCTCCATGGCCTCCTCACATATGGTACGCTTACCAAGGATCCATACATGTGTCATTTTCTTTCTCTTCTTTAGGAAAACTGACTTTCTTCTAATTGAACCTACAAATTATAGTATTTTCAGTTACTTAAGACTTATAATGACACATTATTGAATACATCATGCTTTGACACTTTCATGTTTCCCAAGGAACCTGTATAAAATATTAAATGCAACATTTAGACCTTTGAAATGACCCCAAATGACATGATAAACTAATGAAACGAGTGACCAAGGTTAATATAGCATTGAGAGGCATGAAATGACATATAATTCACCTTATGACAATATATTAGACCCCTTTGTATGCCTAAAAATGACTTTTTTAACTAGGGGTGCCCTATTTTGACCTAAAAGTCAAAACTGGTCGACAATTCCTTACAAGGTTAGAGATGGATCAAATGTATTAATTTCATCACGATTTATGGTTTTAAAAATTTTGAATGCTCTTTCTATCATATTAATTTCATAGACAAATGACTCAATCGACTTAGGCTTACATGTATTTTTTCAGAATATCATTTATATGATCCAAAGTCTAGTTTTGCCACCTATTTACTATTAGGTTTGTTGGTGGTTACTCTAGATATAGGAATTTTACCAATGTTGTATTATATATAGTTAGTGAGGTATAATATATATTTACCCATGGAGTTTACCACACATATTTCTTTTTTACCTATGTTCATCATAACATCTAAAAATATTCCAAATATTCAACAATTGCAGAAAATGAGAAGGTTGAGTATCACTTGGTAAAGTAATTTCCTCCAAATTCTTATAGAGAACATCCTTATAAATGTTTGGTTTTTTAGGTAACTCAAGGATAGATATTTTTTCATGGATATTTTCAATTTGTTTCATAGTCTCGTATCATTTTCATGCACTTTGAGCCTAGATGCTTGTGGAATGTCTTAGTCTTTTATTCTTTGCACTATAAATTTTTGAGCTCTAGTCTTCCTTTTTAAAGCATGTTTTACTTTGTGATATATCATTAGGAATTTATCATCCAGTATGCTAGAATTATATTGTAGATACTAAAACTTAAAATTTATAGCATCTTAGTCTTGCACATTTTACAGATATCAATCTGGGCTCTACCCTTCAATTCTAGATCTCCCTACTACCAAAAGGCTCTCATTCACCATCTCATTGTGCCTAAATGATTATCTCTTAGTTTGATCCATATCATTTTGATAACCCAAGTCTTTGTACTACATATAAAGCTTTAAAATGATAAACATCCTTCACTGTCAATTTCAAATCCAAACCTATTTTTTAGACTTATGGACACTACCAGGCATAGAGGAACACTAACACCAATAATAGTGTCTAAATCCTTATCTAGTGTCTAATATCCAAAATTCATCTAAATTAAAAAATTATCAAAACCCATGGGTCAGCCTAATTATCTTATGGAACTATATCGTCAGATATTTTCAAAAGATTGGTATAAATACAAGTCCAAGCCTTCTCATTCCTCATCTAGAAAATACCAAGAAAACACCTACCAAATCTAAATAAATCAACTTTATAAGCATTATATTTTACCCTATTTGTCTCTATTTTCATACCAAGCATAGGAACAAATATATTATAGGTTAAAAACAATCAAATAACAACCCATGAGTGATATTTATCAAATTACAAGATAGATCACTGCATGCATCTTAATATAATATACTTCACCCTTATGCACACACTTTCCGACACATAGAGGATTACTACATAAGTCTGAGGTCCTTTTTGGAGTATTGGATATGTAGGCAATGCCCATTGACAAAGGGGTTTTTGGGGCACCTTGACACCCTGAGCCTAGTAACCCATTTTAAAGCAATGCCATTCGAAGGGTGAAGAAAGGGTGAAGAGATAAGGTTTGATAAATCAATGAAGAGTAATAACCTGCATCCTAGATATGAATACATAAGCAAAAAGGTGATATAAAACACATAATAGTGAAGTTGGTTGCATCCAAATCCAATCATTATTCCATACTAGAAACTTGCATCATAGTTGGACACTAACATTGATGGTAGTGTCCAAATCCAATGGTAGTGTCCATGACCACATGAGTGAAATTTCTAGAATTTGATGACTAATCTAGAATATTGGTCCTATGTAATTTACACCTATTCCCAATCCATATCTTTTTGCACATAGTAAACTAGTTAAGTACCATTAATTCTTATTTATTGTAATATCTCTCAATAGTTTTATTTTATTATTTTTAGAAATCTTAGTTGTATAAATTTAGAATATTATTTATCTGAGTTTTTTATTTAATAGACATGTTATAGATTAGTTTATCACCCTCATGTTATAATTATTTCTATAATCTTAACCTTAATACCCACTAGCTAAATATATGGTAAAACATTATAGTGAACCTATCCTTTGTATTTGATCTAAGCCCTAAATTCCCTTAGGGTTTCTAGACTTTAACTACATCTTCCCTTATCTTACTTGGTTGGAAAGATGAAAATGAAAATGCAAGTTCCTACAAACCTCTCATTGAAAATGCATTGTTGGAAGATCAGTTTACCTTGTCAAAGACATTCGCTACAACTCTTTTCAAAATTGCGTAATATAAAATAAAGAAAATCAAAAGTTCGTTGCATGAAAAAATAACATTGTTGCATCCCATGTTTCTTTCTCATATGGACATGACATACTAAAAGTATAAAGTAACATTTTATTCTCTTTACCTCCTTTATTGAACTCAAAAATGAAAGTGAAACTTGCATCTTTCCTTTGCCTAATGTTGCACACAAAGTACAATATGTTCTCTTTTCTCTTGCCTTCACATTTTTTTCTAAAAAACATGTTTCAAAGATGGATAAAGAAAAGTAAACCACATCTCTTGCCCCTATTTCATGTCATAGTGGCATCAACCTTCGTGACATATAGCATGATATAGGTGCTTCTTCAACAATGAATGTTCTTTTACCTAATGTTTCCAAACTACATGACACTCTTATCTTATAATGCAAGGATGATTGTAAAGAGTCACTTATTCCCATGTTTCACATGGATGGTAAATTACAACCTATATGCACATCTTCACTCTCTTTACAGATTTTTCCTAGTGATGTTCTATCCATGATGACTACCATAGGAGATATTCAACGTCAAATGCATATTATTAAGTTGCTAGTGTCCTCCCATGAGGCTACCTTTAATGATAATATATTAGAGGAATGACACCTTACATGAGAGGTTTTTTATCATCCCTATCCTTCCAAAGTTTTCATGCTTATGTTTTATTCCTTTGATGGTCAAGGAGATCCTGCTAGTCATTTGAAATAATATATACATTTCTTCGACCATTGGGCTAAATATGGATGCTTGTTCCTAAAATATTTCAGTATAATTTTAACTTAAGAATCCATATATTGGTTATATATCCTTCCAAAAGGTTCGTTTCCAACCTTTAAAAAACTTAAAGATGTATGCTTATCAAATTTCCATAAGCATAAGTTACCAAATCTACCATTAGATTACTTGTAAGCCTTAGTGAAAAATGAGTATGAATCTATTGAAGATTATGCTATTAGATTTAAGGCTATCTTGTATTCCTTGAACTATACTCCCTTTCATTTATAAGTACAATTATTATTTATTATGGGTCTTCTTTCTCCACTTCATGAAAGAGCATTGCATCATCCCTTTACTTCCTTTGATAACTTATACATGGATGTGCATAAATACCAATACCAAGTCATCTACATCTTCATCAAAAGGTAAACATATTACAAATAACTCCTACAAAGATAAGAAACAAAACAAGAGGGTTCATGACCCACCTCAAATACCTTCTTCCAAATTAGCAGTGCACAACAAGGAACATACAATAAGGCTTTTATATAGAGGAAAATAATCCACATATAGAAAAACTCCTATAGTTAAAAATATACCTCTACTAAGAGGCAACCACTTCAGTTTGATTAGATACGAGATAAACCACATGATATATTGCATACACTATTTTATAAATATTTGATCACTCTTCCTCCAATTTACTACCATCCATCACACAATTTGAAAAGGTGAAAGGACAACCCTTTTTCACTTATCGTGGTATTAATTGGCATTGTGACAATGATTATTTTCTATGCCTTTACACAACTTGTAGATAGAGGATTTATCACATTTCAAAAAGAGACAACAAGGTCTCTTCCTTCCACTTGTTCTAGAGGTCACTCTAATAAGGTCAAGACATCCCATGCTGCTCCTATTAAGGAATGTGTGGTATATCAACCCTTGTAGAAGCAAACCACTAGAAGAAGCTTTTATCCTAATGCACCTTCTACAATGACTGATCTCTCCCACACTAATCTTACCACATAATCATTGGTTGATTGATATATCACGTACTTGGGGGAAGCACAAAACTAAACATTACAATATCTAATCATACTTTGACACTTATGTTTCCTATAAAATAAGAATGGGTACCTAAACCAAGTCCAAAAGTTACCGATGAAACATATACACTTGATACTTGTAGAGACACATCAAATGTTGTGTTAGAATAGAAAGCAACATAGTTGCCACATGATAATTATATTCAAGCATTTATATTTCCAATTGGATTCCATTGTGTATGGTGATTACCTCAAACATCACCAAATCAAATTAAATGATCAACTACCAATACTTTACCACATAAGCAAATATCATATTTCAAACATATTATGTGAACAAAAGTAAAGTATTTGAAACAACAAACACATACTCTATGTTGTACCATCCAAAGTGGATGGGTGTATTAAATACATTCATACCAACAAGATAATCATAGTTGTTTGAATTCCATATGAACATCCACTTATACAAGATAAGTTTATTCTAATACAAATAATTATAAAACATACTAAGGATAATCCTCCACAAAAGGGTAAGCAACAAGCAATCCCCTTTCCTAGGCAGCCCATACTTGAGAGGCCTTTACACCAAAGACACATAGAATCTTCGTATAAGCCTACACAACATACTCAGTTATCTAGAGAAACTAAACATGTTCCAATTAAAACTAATCCAAATAAACCACAAAACACTCATCAATGGGTTCTACAAACCCCTATTCCTTTTATTATTTCTTCATGACCACATAGTCCTATTACACATACATAGAGTACCATAAATTCGACAAATCTAGATATGACACCTATGCATGCTCCTTAGTAGTACCAATAGTTTCACATACCATAATCTGAGTTTGGACCTACATATAAGAATCACTTGGATGGGATCATATGACAGCCTTTTTACTATCAAATATTCCAAAAATCCAAAAAAATATCAAACACTCTAACAATATAAAAGTATTCAAATAATTCAAAAAATATAAATATTCCCAAATTTTACTGGCTCCTTGAAATCTATTTTGTTTGCTTTGTGTTAGTAGATAACATCTCATTTTATTCCTATATGCACATATTTTTCACACATCTTTTAGTGTGATACATTTGTGTCCATACACTTTATCTATGCATTTCCAAATGTTGGATCTTTCTTCTACCTACGTCATATAGTATGTTGGGGGCATCTACGTTCTTTGATCACAATTGATGCATGTTACATATCCTTTATGATCATTCCTACATTGTCATGTTTGAGATTATATGATAATGATTACACGTGTTTATATCCATGCTCATATATTTCATAGTGTACTTGATATGTTATATTACATAACATTTTTTTCTATTACATATATGCAGGGACTAGTATAATATGCTTATACTTCATTTATTCACATTTTCACTTCCTTGAGTATATTCCATTATTTGTTATTATTTTGCTCATGAAACATTTGAATATGTTCATTTCATGTTGCTCCTTGAGCCATTGTGTGTTGATTGGACATTTAAATATGTCATTCTATGTTGATTATAAATTTTAATATGTCATCCATTTCATTTGTGTGACATTTGAACACACCCCTTGTATGAGGCCTCCTTGGACCATTCTTTTGCATTATATTGAGTGCTCTTGTGTGTGTGCTTGATTTCTTGTTGAGCTTGTATTGTTACCTTATATACATTTCCATGATCTATATCATGCATCTTAGGACTTGATGTGATCACATACTACGAGCCTAATTGATATATCTACTTTGACATGTTATCCATGTATGTTACATGATTCATACACAAATTATACAACTACCTTATCCTTTTGAGGTAAGGTACCTACCAGTTTCTATTTCCCTCACCTCACAAGAGGGGGAGATTTCAGTGGAGGCATGTCATAAATGGCATGACCTCCACATTTTCATAGTTTCCATGTGGAAATGGGTGCATGTCACAATGACATGACCTTAACACTTATATATTTTCATAGTTTGTAGATTATAGTGGGGGCATGTCATAATAACATTACCTCCAAGCTTACACACTTACTTTGTATCTCCATACTTCAATGGGACATGTCACAAAGACATGATGTCCACACTTACACAAACTTTAGTTTAGTTTCATGATTTAGATATACACTTGAGTTAGAATCTTATACATTGCACGAATTTTGCATATATTTGAAATAGAGATTTTTAGAATTATGATACATAAACTCTATTTTAGACATATTAGAGATGCATATGCCATGTTATTGTACCAATTTTTTAAAAACTTACCAATTATACTACTCACCATGATGCATCGATTACACCATGATGTATTGTTATCAAGCCTTTTCTACTATAGTAGTGGGTTCATTTTATAGGTTGAAGTGATTAAAATACTCAACATTTCCATAATTATAAATTGGAGTGATTAAATCATCCAATCTCACCATATTTATAGGATAAATTAATTAAATCACTCACCCTCACCAGATTATGTATATTTACATGTGAGTTGTGTGATTGACATATAATGATCTCAATGACAGTGTCACAACTGATCCTTACAATGGATTGGGGGCATAATACCTTCCAATCTCCCTCTTCAAATCTCCAAGGTTCATGTTTGAACATTTTCTAGCTCCAATGCATCATAAGGAAGCATCTTTACCAAGTCAAATCATCAAGAGACAATATGATTGCATCAATACATAGGTTTACTCCATCTTCAATCTCTTTCTTTTCAAGCATTTCAATTATTTTAAATTTCATATTATGTGTGTTGACTTCTAATATAATAGGCTCTTGGTTACATATCATATACCATCAAAGCACTCAAAGTGGGCTCAATCAAAGGCAAGGTGTGTTATACACACCCAAGTATGCATTTATTTCATTTAACCTATTAATTTCATCCTTATGCATTACTATATTAGGAAAGGATGTAGATACTAATATTGAGTATTTATAACATCTTAGTCTTGTACATTTGAAAATATCAATCAGGGCTCTAACCTTCAGTTCTAAACCTCCCTATTATTGAATGGCTCGCATATTCGATCTCACTGTGCCTAAATGCTTATCTCTTAGTATGATCCATATCATTTTGATGACCCAGGTCTCCTATGTTAGGATCTTAGAGTACAATTGATTACTTTTTTATAAGCAACTAAACACAGAATTGAACTAGAAGTAATTAGTTACTAGAAATCAGAAACAACAAAGAATAGGAGATACGAGAAACAATACAATCTGTATTAAACTCTTCCAGAAAGAAATACAATGAAGAAATCTCTTTCTCCTCACACCTCTTGAGTGTACAGTAATTCTCCCTCAAGAGTTCTCTCTCTCTCTCTCACAATCAATTACAAACAACTCAACTACTGAGTTGTTCCCCCTTAATTACAATACAACCCCATGGGTTTCTTAAATAGAACCCAAAGCAAACAATAATTAGAAAAGCAGACTCAAGACTAAAATTAGTATTTACATGCAAACTAATTGTTCTCCTAAAATTAGAACAATTCTGGAAACACACAGATGATCGATGTCAGTCTGAAGATGATCGATGCCAACCGACCCCTAACCAATGCCAGTTACTGTGTAGCTGAAGATAACTGATGTCGGTTGAGCCCTAACTAATGTCAGTTGGTTCTGACCGATGTCGATTACTATGTAACCCAGCAACCTCCACATTAACATATCAGTGAAGCTTTTAGCTCCACAACTCAACAATCTCCCACTTGGAGATAAACAGTTGCACTTGTACCTGTACAACAACATCCTCTAATCTATTTCTGGCTTATTTCTCTATCTTCAAATTCAATCTTGAAGACCAACAAAAGTTGAATGAAGATTCAACTTCTCCTTTGTTACCGACTTTGTTAACATATCAACAGGGTTCTTATCCGTATGGATCTTTTCCAGCTTCAACTGTCCATCCTCCAATACCTGTCTAATGAAGTGGTACCTAAGCTGTATATGTTTGGTTCTTGAATGAAAGGCTAAATTTTTTGCCAAATAAATTGCACTTTGACTATCACTGTATAATCTGCAACTCTCTTCCTCCTTTCCCAACTCTTTCATGAACCTAGTCATCCAAATCATTTTCTTGCTAGTCTCTGTGACTGCAATGTATTCTACCTCTATAGTAGATAGGGCAACAACCTTCAGCAACTTTGAAATTCATCTAACCGTCGTTCCACCAACAATGAACACATATCCTATGGTGCTTCTCCTGCCATCCAAATCACCTGCCATATCCGAATCTACATACCCATGTAGAGAAGTGTTTGACCCTCCATAGCATAAATGCCTACTACTGGTCCCTCTCAGATATTCGAGAATCCACTGAACTACTTTTCAGTGCTTCTTTCCTGGATTGGCCATAAACTTGCTGACAACTCCCACTGTTTGGGCAATATCAAGTCTAATACATATCATTGCATACATCAGGCTCCCAACTGCTGAAGCATATGAAACTCTGATCATGTACTCAACCTCATCATGTGATTTAGGACACTGTTCTTTGCTCAACTTGAAGTGTCCAGCCATAGGTGTGCTTACCAGTTTTGCATCCTGCAAATTGAACCTCTCCAACACCTTATTCACATAATCCTCTTGAGACAAAATCAACCTGTGATTTTTCCTGTCTCTCATAATACTCATGCCAAGGATTTTCTTTGCTGCTCCTAAATCTTTCATGGCAAATGTGTGAGCTAATTTTACCTTTAGCTCAGTAATTTCCTGCATGTGTGATCCTGCAACAAGCATATCATCTACATACAGTAATAGGATAATATAACTAACATTATCTAATCTGGTAAAATAAACACAATGGTCAGATTGACATTGACTAAAGCCATGCTTTGTCATAAACCTGTCAAACCTCAAATACCATTGTCTTGGAGTTTGCTTAAGACCATATAACCTGGCCTTATGTCTCACTTGTCCATTCTCTCCTTCCTTTAACCTATAAACCCATTTGTTTTTCAGTGCTTTCTTTCCGGCTGGCAACTCAACTAAATCCCACGTATGGTTCTCTTCCAAGGAATCAATTTCCTCATTCATGCCATGCTCCCACTATTTCCTGGATTCTACCTGAATTGCCTCATCAAAACTTTTTGGTTCTCCACCATCAGTGAGCAACAGGTAGTATAAAGAAGGGGAATAATGAATTGAAGGTTTACTTACCCTTTTAGACCTCCTTATGGGCATTTGAGACTCATTGACAGCTTGTTGTCTGCCCACATTTCCTGACAGTGACCGATCCCAGTCATCTCTCGGTCTGCACTTGATCGATGTCAGTTCCACTCGACTGACCTGACCAACATCAGTTGCCATCTGACTGACATCAGTTTTCACCTGATCGACGTTGATTTCCACCTGACTGATGTCAGTCTCTGTGTTTTCCTGTGAGCGATGATTTTTACTCGCAAGCTCATTTTGGAACATAACCTTGTCCAAATCAAGATTGCCCTGCTTAGAATTATTCAGCCTCTTGAGTTGATCACTGTACATCACCTTCTCATTGAAAACCAAGGCTTTCCATTTCTTAATTATGTCAAAAACATCAGATTTCCTCTTTATGCAATAAACCCATACCTTTCTTGTAGCATCATCAATGAAATAAATATAATATTGTGATCCTCTAATAGAAGCTACCTGAGCTAGTCCCCACACGTCTGTGTGAACAAGCTCCAACTTGTGCTTCTTCTTTGTTGACCCAGTTGTGAGAAACCTCACTTTCTTCTGTTTTTCAAAAATACAATGCTCACAAAAATCTAGATCTATGCTTTTCAAATCTAAAAGCTTACCTTTTGACTTAAGAACATCCATTCCCTTCTCACTCATGTGACCAAGCCTACAGTGCCACAACTTTGCATCTACATCTGGAGTAGATAAAATAGAAGGAGAATAATCAGTAATACAAGTAGATAGATAAAGTGTACATACTTTCTTACCTCCTGAAAATATAAGTGCACCCTTGGAAACTTTTCAAGATTCAGCTGTGAGAGTTACTGTGCAACCCTCATCACCCAACTTTCCTACATAAATCAAATTCCTCTTCAAGATGGATACATGCATGACATCCTTCAACACCTATGTGTTGCCATTCTATAATTTCATCTGCACTTTTCCTTTGCCAATCATTTGACAAGGCTCATCATCCCCTAAATAAACTTTTTCAAAATCTCCATGGACATAATCATTAAAAAATTCTCTATTTGGGGTTGCATGGAAAGAAGCACCAGAATCTAAAACCCATGATTCTACTTGACTATCCAAAGAAAATATAAGAGCATCCTGTGCAATAATACCTGCATCTTTTGCTTCTTCATTACCTTCATGCTGATTTTCTTTCAACCAACAATCTTTCTTTGCATGCCCTTTCTTTCCACAATTCCAACAGGTTATACTTCTATTTCTGGATTTGGATCTACTTCCCATCTTTGACCTTGATTTCCCTTGCTTGCCCTTCTCTCTTTGCTTTCCCCTACTTTCAACACTTAAAGCATTACCTGATGTTTCCCTTGTGCTTTTCTTGCAAATTTCTTCATTCAAGATTACCCTAACAACATCATCAACTTTCAAGATATTTAAAGCAGATGCAGTATTACTAACTGCCATTACCGAGCTGTGCCAGCTTTCAGGTAAAGAGCATAAGATTAAGAGAGCCTTAATTTCATCATCAAAAACTACTTTGACTGAATTTAACTGATTTACTAATCCATAGAAATCATTAAGATGACTAGATACCGATCCACCTTCTTGTATTTGCAAATTAAATAATTGCTTCATAAGATATACCTTATTCAACGCTGAGGGTTTTTCATATAAATTTGCCAAAGCATCCATTAACTCTATCATTGTCTTTGCCTATGATAAATTGAAAGTCACAAAAGATGTCAGGCTCAACCTTATAGATCCAAGAGTCTTTCTATCAAGAACATTCCATTCTTCATCTTTCATATCTGTGGTCTTACTTGAAACCCCACCCAACGATAAGTATAGATCTTTCTGATACAAATAATCTTCTATCTGTATCCTCCATAATTGATAATTCTTGCCATTGAATTTATCTATTCTTAGTTTACTTTCTTCTACCATTGCTTTGCTCCCACTCAATTAGAAACCCCTGTGAGTGATTTTTTTAATCAACAAACACTAACTTGCTCTGATACCAATTGTTAGTGTTTTTGCCTAAAGCTCTGATACCAATTGTTAGGATCTTAGAGTACAATTGATTACTTTTGTATAAGCAATTGAACACAGAATTGAACCAAAAGTAATAAGTAACTAGAAATCAGAAACAACAAAGAATAGGAGATACGAGAAACAATACAATCTGTATTAAACTCTTTCAGAAGGAAATACAATGAATAAATCTCTTTCTTCTCACACCTCTTGGGTGTACAGTAATTCTCCCTCAAGATTTCTCTCTCTCTCTCTCATAGTCAATTATAAACAACTCAACTACTGAGTTGTTCCCCCTTAATTACAATACAGCCCCATGGGTCTCTTAAATAGAACCCAAAGCAAACAATAATTAGAAAAGTGGACTCAAGACTAAAATTAGTCTTTACATGCAAACTAACTGTTCTCCTAAAATTATAACAATTCTGGAAACACACAGATGACCGATGTCAGTCTGACGATGACCGATGCCGGTCGACCCCTAACCGATGTCGATTATTGTGTAGCTAAAAATAATCGATGTCAGTCGACCCCTAACCAATGTCGATTGGTTCTGATCGATGTCAATTATTGTGTAACCTAGCAACCTCCACATTAGCATATCAGTGAAGCTTTTAGCTCCACAACTCAACATCCTATACTATACACAAATTTTAAAATCTAATAAAAGTCCTTCATCATCAATTTTAAATCCATGCCTATTTTCTAGCCTTATGGATACTACTAGCCATAGAGGGACACTATCACCGATGGTAGTGTCCAGATCCTTATCTACTGCCCAATAGCCAAAAGTCATTCAAATTACAAAATCATCAAAACCCATGAAGTAACCTAATTGTCTTATTAAAACCTATTGTGAGATATTTTCAAAAGGTGTGTTATAAATACAAGTCTAAGCCTTCTCATTCCTCATATAGCAAATACCAAGCAAACACCTGTCAATTCTAAATCAATCAATTGCAAAAGCATTATGTTTTTTCCTATTCATTTATTTTTTCATATCAAGCATAGGAATAATCATATTACATGTCTGAAGCATTTAAAGAGCAACCCATAAGTGATATTTGTCAAATTACAATCTAGATCACTGCATGCATCTTCATATTGTATAGTGCACCTTTGAGCACACACTTTCTCACACATAGGGGAGAATTAAATAATTATGAGGCCCTCTTTAGATTATTGGCTATATAAACAATGCTCATTGGCATATGCGTCTTTAGGGTAGCTCAACTCCATGAGCCCACCAACCCATTTTTTAATAAACTCATTCCAAGGGTGAAAAAAGGTGAAGAGCTAGGGTTTGATCAATCTACAAAGAGTGACAACCTATATCTCATAATTGAATACATAAGTAAAAAGGTTATAGAAAACCCAAAACAACAAGTTGGTTGCATCTAGATCTAGTCATTATTTCGTAATGGACACTTGTATTACAGTCAGACACTAGTGTCGATGGTAGTGTACAGATCCGATGGTAGTGTCTACAACTACAAAAGTGAAATTTATAGAATTTGACAATTGATCCAAAATATTTTTCCTACATAGTTTACACTTGTTTCCAATGTAGGTTAGCTTGTGCATAGTAAACCAACTAAGTACCATTATTTCTTATTTATTACAATATATCTCAATAGTTATACTTTATATTTTTAGCAATCTTAGTTGTATAAATTTAGAATATTACTTATCTGAGTTTTATATTAATTAACTTGTTATAGATTAGTTTATTGTCCTTGTGTTAGATTTATTTCTATATTCTTAATCTTATACCGCATTATCTAAATTTAGGGTATAACATACACTTCTCCATAAGAGACCATATGTTGGCACTTCTCTTACAATCATTTGAAACCTTACTAAAGGAACTAGGGTTTGAATCATACACAAAAATAGACTTATTATTTCAATTACAAACACATGAAGCCCTCTCAAAATGGATACATAGAGCCCTAAGATCAATATTGATTTAGAAAAATTTAAAGGACTATTTAGTTAGGGTTAATTATTTTAGAAAAGAATTCAAGGGTAAAATATTAAACAATTCAAGAGCATAATACATTGAATTTTTAAGAAATAATTGAAAGAGAATTGCATCAATATGAATATAGTTATGACACAATATACAATTATTACAAATGAAGACAAGAACTACCATTGCCACTATACATTTGGAATTTATGCACCTCTATGAAATTGGAATCAGATTCAAGAATTTTTGGAAGTTTTATTGAAGGTTTAGAGCATTGGATTTTTTTTAAATGAACTTGAGCATTCGAGGATAATTGGAAATGATTTCTAATAAAATTTGAGGGTTTGACACTATGTGCTTATGTATTTGATAAAATGAAAAATTAACACTATGAATAGATCCCAAATCACTTTTGATGAAATAGTTTTGTAACACATCAAGAAAATAAATATAAATATTTCAAGCACACATATATTAGCACAAAACGAAAGAGATTCCTATGACCAATGCCTATAGTTTGAAAAGATACATTTGGAAATTTGAAATATAACCTTAGGAATCTAATACATACAAAACACATAAACATATACTTTGAAAGTAATATAAATAGATTCATTAAAATATGAAATCGTAGAAGGGTTATGATAATAATATTTTCAAAAAGATAAAAACACTGGGAAACATGTAGAAATTGGTTTCCCTAAAAGAGGAAACACCTATAGGTTTAAGAATGATGGGTTTGACCAAAATATATTCATAAAATATGCCTACCTTAAATTAAGCATCACAAACAACATAAAATTGTGATAAACAATGATCAATTCAATAAATAATTAGACATTGAGAGATATAGGATGCTCTTAACTTGTTTAAGTGTTGTTTCTTTAGTAAATCAGTGTATTTGAGTTGTTCTTTATTTGCCATCATAATCTACACCCGATGTCATAAATTAAATCAAAATATGGATCTAATTGGGGAATGTTGTCTGGCTATATGACCACTTAGATTTATCTTCCAAGACCATAGGGATGCTCCTGGTCACATGGCATGAATGTACAAATGCATCTATAAATAGACTAGCACCTAAAAATTGATATTTCAAGCTTGTTTTAATATTTTTTACCTCTTTTCTTAGTTTTGCATGTTTTGACTCTTGTCCTCTTGAAATCTACTAATCTAAAATGGGTGAGGTTTGATTTTTGGGGTTTACATAATAGGGTTAGTTACTAGCCATAACTAATTAGCATTTCTAATTTGTTAGACAACGTAAATTAAAAAAATATATGGATGATAAAAAATACATAAATGAAATGTCACATATCTCCAATACATGTTGAGTACGATATATATGTGTTGGATGGTCACTAATCCATCTCACTTATTTATTTATAGATAATTGAATCCAAACTTTGGTGAAATCAATGTGCATGTTGAGCTCAAATGACTAAAAGCAAAAAATGAAGAAGCATCGAATGGTTTCACAATGACTTAAAGAGGACCAAAAGTACATGGGCTAGGATCATACAAGACCATAAATTCTCAATAAAGATGGGAGTTGAAAAAATATGTGTTCAAAGCAGGTTTGAGAGCTTTCATAAGTGGTCACAATAGTTCAACGACATTAAATTTATACCCATCACTCATACTTAAACAAATAGATCAAACATATTTAAAAGAACACTAAATAAATAAGATAGATTATAGGTTGTATATCTTGATCAAGTCTACTAGTTAACAAGTGTCGAAAGTTATATTATAAGTTGAATTCATACTAAAGGAGCACCATTGCACACGTACACCTAACTGAGAGAACTACATGTGATTTGAGCCCTCTTTGGAGTATTGAAAATGTAGGCAACATTCAGCCACTTAGTGAAGGGTGCTTGGGGTCACCTCAATCCATCTTTCCTTTCCATTTTGTAGGAAAAAGATTGTGTTGAAATTGGGATTAAGGTTTCAAAGTGAAGGGATAAATTTTTGGATATGTGCACACATTGAGCTTCTGATATTACACAAAACAACAATTATAAGTAGACGCAATAACTATGTCAAAATAGTAAGCATAAATTATAGATATTTCCGTGGAGACCAAATAATTATGATGATGCAACATCAAATTTATATCAAAATCATCTAGATAGGTCCAAACAATTGGTTTCCACATTTGAGCAATTCTTAATCCAGTTTCAGTGTTCCTTGTCACTTACACATAGTCTCAAACATGCACAAACTTGAAACGAGCTAAGTACCCTAGTCTTCTTAGTCATTTCCATAAATAATAAAATTCAATAATTCAATTATACTTTGTGTAGCATTGATTTTTGCTTTAGTTTAAACATATCTTAAACAATCTGACTATTCAAAGTTTTACACTTTTTAAGGTTCATTAATTAAAAAATAAGGTAAAATAGTTACCTTATAGACAATGTTTTTCCACATTTAATGGATATTGATAGGTTTCTTCTATCAAATTCACTATGAACACTCCAAACTCATCTTGAATGGAAATATGAAGTCCATTTATATACCTTAATATGTTTTATTGATCATCTTCCATATGACCAACATGAATAGTTAACTTGTAGAACTACTCTATGTATTATGTCACACTCAACCCCTTTTGCCTCGAGTTTTGTAACTTTTTGAACAAAATCAATTGGATAATTAGAATACAAGAACTTACCTTTCAACTTTGTAACCATCCTCTCCTAGGTTTTGATTCTATCTTTGCATGTTTTCTCCCTTTCCAGTTTTGCATACTCCCACCAGAAAGATGCATGACCTTTTAGCTTGGTATAGACAAAGTTCACCTTCTTGGGGTTCTCCATTGAATCATAGTGAAATTATTTATCCATTTCCATGATCCAATCTATGAGCTCCTCAGGGCTCAAGCTTCCTACATAGCAAGGGGGGCTAACTTTGATTTGCTTCCCATATTTACAATTTCTATGATAAATCTATCCTCGGGTTCATCCATTATCTCCTTATTTGAATCTCTTGATTTTTTTCTACTTCACCATCACTTACATATTAAAAAAAATTCCTCTACTTTGTGTTGACTCCATTGCATCCAACCTTACTTGGATTCCTCTCGTCATCTCTACCAAGCTTACAACTCTAGGTGCCCTTCCTCCTCCTCCTCTACGAGGATGTCTTTTGGGTGTTGTATCTTCACCACAATGCAAGTTTCTCTTTAGCAAATTGCACCTTGACTCAAAAAGAGCCTCACACATGGAACCCAATAAGACAAACCTTATTATCATATCAATCGATGTAAAAGGGAGTGAAGGGGCCAAGTGAATGGTACCTTACTCATTAACATGTATTACACTACTTACTTTCAAGGAAATATAAGTAGACACAAGACTTAGAAATGGAAATTAAATTTATTTATTTATTTAATATTAAGAAGTGTTACAAATATTCATACTCTCACACAAACTCTCTCATCCCTTATGAATATGAACAAGACTATCCTCAATCCAATGATTGGGTTACATGAACATACATCTACTCAATGGGCTTTTACCTTTGTTTTAACACTCTTTGAGATTTACTCATCTCTATTTCTCTTCTAGCTTTAATATGTTATCAAAATGGAACCTCCCCTTTCTTGCCTACTCCATCTCTCAAGTGACTCTTCTCTCTCTTCTAAAACTCTGTTCAAATCTTGGTGCCCTAACATTGACATCATTCCAACCTCTTCGAGCTCCCTTAATATTGAAAAGTGATCCACATGTCATTTTTTTGATGTGGAATATGAATTATCTTTTGCTTTTAACATGGGTGAAATATTTGACTCTTACAAATTGGTGATTTTATAACCGTTGCCTGCATAAAGTAATGGTTTTGAAGCTACCACTTACATTAAGTGGAAGTTTTGTCATGATCCCAAGAAAAGGTTATTTTTACCAATGGTAGATGATTAAAACCATCCTTTGTTTACTTCCTTTCCCTATGGGACTCTTGATGATGTCCTTTCACTTACCGTTTATCTTCCTCCATGCACACAATGTTGTCATAAGAGACGACAAGCCACACAACCTAAGACAAACATGCAAAAGTGTGCACAAGAACTTGAACCCATGTGTTTGGATGATGCAAGATAGTTTCTGAACTTGGATGTTCCTACATCATAAAATATGTGATGGCACAAGACTTGGGTTGATGTTGATTTAACATAGGCAAAATGTGCAAATTCCTTGGTTGAATGTGCATCATAACTCTTGATAAGGCTTAATGATTGTGTCTTATACAAATGGCTTGTAAGAGATCTAAAAATAAGGAGACTTAATCCATGAGGTCCTTAAATGACTTAGGATAGATTTTTATATATGATCTCTTTAGGAAACTTTGAAAATAGGTCAACCCTTGAAGATAGTGATGAGCAAAAATCTTGGAATGAGGAATCAAGCCAAGGCAGAATCGACCCACAAAAGGAAGAGGGTCAAAAAGCCCCGAAACAAAGATTGAGTTGAACAAAGGATGGTTGAATATGTGTTTCAAATAAAATTATATTATGTTCATTTCCACTACATAACTAACTAAAATAAGACAAATTCAAGAGGATCTACTATTCAATAATGTAAAATAATAATTCAAATTTCTCCTAGTGGCTAAAAAATTTAACATGCCAATTTGGAAAATGTTGAATTGACAAATAAACTTGAAAATAAGGAAAATAATGGAACAATCACACCAGTTATTATTTTTGAAATTTTGAATACTAAAATGGATTGTGTAGGCCCATAAATTCTTGTGTGTGAAATTTGAGCATTTGACTATGCAAATACATGATCATTTCCTACATTGTTCATGCCCTGAGTGGGATCGACATTGACCTAAGTTGATCATCATTCACATCCTCCTATGTTGTTTGTGTTTTGTGTTACTTTTTAGATTTTGTAACTTTTTATGTCGTTACCCCACTGGTTGTCATGCCTACTAATACCTATGCTTTGTCGAATTGGTGGACATAACTACCTAATTTTATCTTCAATGTATTTAACCTAACTTGCCACAACACATTAGAGAAAAAGGGAAGGGAAAAAATGGTTGGGCCGAGCAACCATGAAGGTGTTACAACTATGTATCCCACATGTCAGAATCAGACCCCTCATAGTTCATTTGTAGTGTAAATGAATGATCGGGAGAAGAATCTTTACCTTATTCCCTAAATATGCGATGCAACTACATGCACATTTCCTCAGGGTAATTTTGGTACAAGATATGATGCAAGACCTTGAACAAAGATAAACTAATGTAGAACATGCCTAAATTTGAAAACAAATGACTAGCAATAGATTGGAAACTTTCTATAGAATCCTTTGGAACCTTAATAATACTTATTACAGATGTTTTTTTAATTGTATTTTGTATATTAAAATGCTCATAGATGACTTTTGTTAATAGGCTTCTCATGGTTGAATTAAATATCTATTGTCATGTAAAATTTGACAAAAGAAAAGGGCAACAACTGAGAAGTGAATCCAAACATTGAAAAGATGTGCCATTGGAAAAAGGGCCACAAAAATAAGGAGGATATGATCAGTTAGCCTATTGATCCTCCCCAAGGCAAAATTGACAGACTATCGTTCTTATCTTAGAGGAAGAAATGGACATAGACAAAGAGATAAGAAAGAAAACAAACTCATTAACATGAAATGAACACGACAACATGAAAACATGACATTTATAAATGAACAAAGGGCCACAAGATCATACAAAAAATAATAAGAGAGAGAAACAAGCGCTCATAAGTCCATAATTAAAGGGGATGAACCATATGCACAAAACAATGCTAAAAACATTGTAATAATGAGTCTTGTACCAAAATTAGATGTATACACTAGGATCTTGGTGTTGACAATTGATAGATCTAAGGTGTTCATGTGGAAATCTAGATGAGTCAAGACCCAAGATAATTTAATGTGGGTTGACAGTATTTAAAAATAGTTAAATGTACATAAATGGACCAAATGTAGTAAAGCATGACAAAGACGTAATGGAAATGGGTCTTGTAACAAAATTAGGTATTTATACTACTTTCTCTATGGAGAACCATGCCTTTCCCATAATAGGAACTAAATTAACAAAACACAAATTTTATATTAAACATCTAAGGCTTTCATAGTCCATATTATGAAAAAAAAACTTTTGGAAAAAGCTATGCGATTTTTTGTTATCAGTGTTTCAGATCAAATCTCGTAATCCATCATTAAGAAGATACATATTTTAAAATAATATATTAAATCTCTATATATTGATAACTCTAGTGAAGTACATTTATGCCTAATGGGGTCATATCAGGAGTAATAAAATAAAATGTAAAATTAGTTGTTACAATTTTTAGTAAATATTGTAACCAACTACCCTTAACCCATTAAATTCTCACCTTTCAAAGTGAAGATTCTATTTAACTCATTAATAATGGGCCTTCAAGCATGACTCAAACATAAGCCCTCATCCCTATATCAATTATGAGTGTACTTCCCAATCTCAATGGCCTCTCTCAATCGATGTTTGTGAGAATGATTTTCTACACCCAGCACCTTAGCATCCTCAATGCAAATAGAGTGCCTAGTTTCGCAGAAGTGCTCCTTGAATATAAATTTCTCTTTCTTCTCTAGTTGTATATCATCAACGCATTCTTTAATCATAGTCCGAATGGATCTACATATTTTTCCAAAATAAAGGATCCTACATGAGTGCTCAATTCTATATACACAACTTTTTAAACTTGATTCCATATGGCCCTTTGTGAGCTTCAAAGTTTTTCTCGACTTTGTTTAGGGTAAAAATGTAGTCTTGATGTTTTGTCACCACATGATTTTAAAAATCCTATTGGATACTCCTTTAATGTAAGCTAGGAATGCCACCGAGCCCACCATTGAAGACCCATGCCTCTATTGATTACAATGGCCTTCTCTTGGCTGTCTAAGAGTCATTGCAATAGATTTTCCCCTATATCCATTTTTCTTAAAAACCCTTTTAATTGCTCAATTTCATGCTCCAAGAGCTCATCATCACATATCTTAAATGCCTTAGTAGCAAGTGTCTTCCAAATATCCATTTTCTGTGTTGGGTGATGATGTGATGAAGGATGCAAATAGAGGTCTGTGCGGGTACCTTTTATGTACACCTTTTGAGCCAGAGAATCATCCACTTTTTAGGAAAGAAGGACATCTAAGAAGGGTATACTACCTTTCCCCTCAATTTCTTTGGTGAATTTAGTACTTGCAACATATTGTTGATGTGAGAGCAAAAGTCCTCAAGTTTGTCTTTATCATGTGCCAATGGTGATGTTGACATACCTCTTCCACCATTTGCGCTTTAGCACAAAGGAATTGATATCCCTTTCCTTAAATTTCTCCATAAAGAAATTTGCGACCATTGGTGAAAGAGGTGAGACCAAAACAAGTCTAAAATCTAAGCACTAATCTTACAATTAATCAACCATTATATTACTAGCAAGGCCACTTCTATTCTAACCATAAAAGCATAACTTGGGAGTAAATCACGTCTAATTGTGATTATTCTTGAATTGCTAGTAAAAATGATTTATTCTTGGAAAAACTCACGATTTTTTATAGTTAACAACCTGCCAATGAGGAAGTGTTGAAAATCATGAAAATTGTTAAAAATCGTCAAAATTTAGGTTTAAAAAAAAGTGATTTAAACTTGAATAAATCATAATTTAATCCTGAATAAATCATGGTTTTCACCATTTTTGCATTCGTTGTTTGTATGCTTCTCTGCTGATTTGATTCCCTTGGTTCCTGCCATTACTTGAGCTTAAAACTAAAAGGCAAAAATAAAAGGGTTGCTACCGTTTAGTTTCAAACCTTGAACCTACCAGATTTTTTCATTTTTTATTTTGGCCCCTTCGTTAGGCAAAGTGCAATCGTAAGAATAATGTGAACAACACTGAAATGATAGTCGTGCAATCCATTGAACATGCAAGGGATTTAATTCACACCTTTTCCTTTCCAACTTTCCATTGATGTCTTCACAAATTTGTGAGAGAGTTTAAATTATTAATTAATAGTTTAATAAGTTTATAATATAATAATATTATACTAAATTTAATATTATATGTTATTTATATTTTAATTTAAATAATTTGTTTATATTATTTAAATAATATGTTATATAATGTATATAAATTTTAAATTAAATAATAATATAATTTATTTTGTATTAGATTTTTTTAATAATATAAATATTTTAAATTTAAATTAAATTATATATATTTAATTTTTTTTAAAAATTATTTATTAATCAATTTTAATTTTTTTAAAACCATTTTTAAGTATTAATGTTTTATTCTCTTAAAAAATGATGTATTGGTATGGTACTTATACTTGTTTCTTAGTAAATATATCTCTATGCAATAGAAATGTTTTTAAATTTAAAAAAAAAACTTTTTTTTTCCCTGTATTTTCTCTATTTTATGTTTTTAAAAATTTTCCCAACTTTTTTTTTTGAGATATTAAACTTACATATTAGCACAAATAAATTTGAATGAATTTTGTTTTTAATTAATTTAACTAATAAAATTGTTTAATACTGCTCAATCCTTAATTCTTAATTTAAGATCGCCATCATCAACTCCCCCAACCCAAGGAAAAAAAAAAGAAAGAGGTGGAGAGATATCCAACTTGGGCTAGTTAACTACCTTACCCCCTACTCAAATTAAATGGGCGTGTACCGTGTTAAGACCCAACCAGGAAGAAAAGGAAAATAAAAAAGAAGAGAGACTGCACTAAGGTAATGTAAATTTTTTGATGATCTGATTCGTATTAGATACGGCGGTTTGTTTGAAGTAGATCCAGAGCAGAGCAGATTTAGGGTGCCACTCTAGTGGAACGAGTTGCTGGATAGGACTGTGTTAAAAAAGAAGTGAAAAACCTACTTTGGCAGGCGAGATTAGATAGATTATAATGGCCGGATGTTGGAGTTGTTATCTGAATTGAAAGTGAATGAGAATGGGTTCAAAGGGCATTGCTTTAGCTATTCCTGTTGTGGGATTGTCATTGTTACTGATGCTTCTCTGTTTCTTTCTTTATAATCTTCTTCCTTCCGTATGCTATATTGCCATGTCTCAACAGAAAAAGCAGCAGCAGCAGATCCAATATACTGTGCAATCACTCTCAGAAGACCCAATAGGCCCTCCTTCTGAGGACGACATAAAATGGGCCAAAAACCAGCTGGAGAAGAACCATTTGGGAGAAGGCCAAGGATGGCATCAGCTTCGTAAGGGCATTAATCCCCGAACCAGAGAACAACAACTCCAAGATCTTCGCAAGTAAGTGAAAACATAACCTTTTTCAATCAATGCTAGCAACTAAATTGACTGTTTGGGCACATCCAAGATCCCCAGATTTGAGAACTTTTGAAGAAAATGTGTTTTTTTGCTTTGTTTTGAACAACGCATTTATGTAACTAGGCGTATGAGAAGATGATATAAATGGGCAAATGATATTATGATGTAAATGGGTTACAGTAGACGACTTGTGGCTCCAAACCATTTACAATATAAGTTAATATATCCTTGAACAAAATGTTTTTTCTTCTCTTTGTGAACATTCCTGTAATGTACTTAATTATGATGTAAATGGGTTACAATAGACAAGTGGCTCCAAATCATTACAATATAAGTCTATATATCCCTGAACAAAATGTTTTTTCTCTTTGTGAACAATCCTGTAATGTACTTAATTAGGATGTAAATGGGTTTTGGAGTAGATGACTCATGACTCTGTAACCCATGTACATCAAAATCTCATATACACTCGAACAAAGTGCCTTTTATTTTCCTATTCTTTGTGAACGATCTTGAAGCTAACCTAGGCATATGAGATTATGATGTAAAGGGGTTATGGAGTAGGTTACTCGTGGCTCACATAACTTATTTACATCATAATCTCATTACCGCAGATTAAAATGTTTTTTCTTTTATTATTTGTTGTGAACAACCCTGCAATGTACCCAGGGATATGAGATAATGATGTAAATGGGCTATCGAGTATCACGATGCACAAAACCTATTCGTATCATAATCTTATATACCCTTGAACAAAATGTTTTTTTTTCCCTTTTCTTTTCTTTTCTTTTCTTTGTGAGCAACCCTATAATGTACCTAAGCACATAAGATTATGATGTAAATGGGTTATGGAGTAGACAATTTGTGGTGCACACAACCCATTTACCTCATAATCTCATACACCTCGAACATTTCTCTCTCTCTTCTTTTCTTCATAAACAACTGTGTATGTACCTGGGCATACGAGATGATGATGTAAATGCGTTATGGAGTAGTCCACTTGTGGCACACTCAACCCACCATTTACATCATAATCTCATATGCCTACAGACTAATTTGGTCTAAAGGACATTAGAAGTTATCATTGTCATCATTGTCATCATCATCACAAATGCTGCAATAGAAACAGAAATGAAATGTTGATTTGAGAGCAGGAGTTTGAACAACCCTGTAATGTACCTAGTCATACAAGATAATGATGTAAACAGGTCATGGAGTAGCCACCGTGTTTGAGCCCTCAGCTTCACCAGCTCAAACCCAAAATCAGTAGCCTATTTGTGGCGCACATAACCCATTTACATCCTAATCTTATATGCCTAGGTACATTACAACCCTACAATAGAAATAAATTTAGATATAGAATGCCAATTTGAGGGCAGTCCTAGTGTGCAAGGGCCATGCAGGGTATAATTAAAGGGCCATATTTTTCCAATTGGATAAATTTTACGAAATTAGATTTTTCAATTAGCATTTTTAAAAAACTACTCGCCAATATTTCCTATAAAGTGTATATAAAGTTGTTATATTTGCCACAATATACATATATCAGTAGTAAATTTTATGTTTTCCTGAGAATTTGCCTACAAAGCATATATATCTTATTTGTTGAACTGAAAAGATTTGCCTGACATTTGATACCTTATTAAAAAAAATTCCTTTCCTTGAAATTTTTGGTGTGGACAGATACAAAGGAATTTCACATTACGATGATAACAACCACACAGCAATGGTGTGCCCAGGGGAGTTGCTTGTGGAGGAGCATCACAGCAACTATGGGGAGCCATGGGCAGGGGGGAGAGATGTGTATGAGTTTCTGGGTAGGGCTGTGGGGCTGAGGCGGGACCAACGAGTGCTGGAGGTGGGGTGCGGCACGCTCAGAGTGGCTCTGCATTTCATTCGTTATTTGAACCGTGGCAATTTCCACTGCCTTGAGCGAGATGAGTTGTCTCTCATGGCAGCATTAAGGTATGAGCTTCCATCACAGGGTCTTCTTCACAAGCGTCCTCTCATTGTGCGCAGCGAAGATATGGACCTTAGCAGGCTTGGAAGGGAAGGGGGAGAATATGAGCAGTATGATCTCATCTATGCAAGTGCAGTATTCCTTCACATGCCCGATGCACTTGTGTGGGTAGGCCTGGAAAGGCTGGCGCCCAGGCTGGCCCCAATTCATGGCCGCCTCTTCATCTCCCACAACATCAAATTCTGTACCCGTTTGCATGGGGAGGAGTGTTCCAAGCGTCTTTCAAAAGTGGGTCTGGAGTACGTGGGCAAACATACTCACGATAGCCTCCTTTTTAATCATTATGAAATTTGGTTTGAGTTCCGCTGCAGTAAGTCCTAGCCTCTTTGTTATTTCAACATCAGTGTTCTTCCTGGTACCCTCATTTGCAGCAGCATAAAATTGTTGCTGGATTTGTTTGACACTGAGGAATTGCGGATTGTTTTAAAGTCTGTTTGGCCTGTAATACATCATAAGGAAGCTTTATTCCTCTTGCTATATACAACAATTGCTTCTTTGCCCATGGCTATTCTATCTGTTATACGTCCTTGAACAATTAAATACCTTGACCAGTGTGCTTGAACTTAATTTAATGCAGGTACAGTCCATGCAATCTATTAACAGCTCCATGGTTATTAAATTTATTTCTTAAGATGTCTCATAAGTTTCACTGTTGCAATATTCTGACTACAGGGAAAATGTTTTCTTCAATGGCATGTACTCAAAGACCACTCCATTTTATGTATCTACTATACAGAAAGAGAACAGAGATGACAATAGAGAGGTTTCAAACATGTAATATCCAACGGACAAAAAGGATGCAGAAAGAAAGAATATGGAATTTTTGTTTTACATGCCTGTCTTGGTTTAGTTTCCTCATGTCATCTTCTACTCTTGGTGCTTCTGTTCTGTTTATCTCCTTTCTTACTACCAACATACACAGTTTCATAATGCAAATGATGTCTAAGCTCTTGGTAAAAATTCATCAATACTATTATTAATTTTAAACTGAACCCTAAATTATACACCGAGAATATCTCTTATTGCCTGGAGTGGATGACGTGAAATGTTGACTGCTTAGATGGGCCATCAATATTTGTCAGTCCTTTGGATGCTTTGTTAGGCAATTCATGGAATCTCCACATATAGTGTAGATATCTTTATAACTCCCTTGTACATGGTTAAATCTTATTCCATTGATAAAAATAAAAGATGTACAAGTCTGTCATTGCAGGCCGGAGGCAACTATTCCTACTGATACCTGACTATCACAGTGCAAATCCTGAACATATTCTCATTCTGTCAACTCAAAACTAGTTCAGCAGTTGTGTCTTGATGTACAATGACACAATCCTTCATTATCATATTCCTTTTTGGCTTAAGAACAAAATAATTCTATTAAGATGTCAACAGCCAAAACTTGATGTTTAGAATGTTTAGAGAAAATACCCAATCTTATAGATTAGAAGCTTCTGAGGCTTTAAACTGATATATCGAGTCACAGAGGGAGTAATTTATGTGTCACTTACAACCTTTGGTTTCCCTTTAGATCACTTGAACCCTGATGGTATTGTTTTTTCCGCTTCTTCATATCTGCACTTTATCTTATAAGCTTCATTGTGCTGTTTAATATTTCCTTTTACCTACTCAAAGAAGTCCATCATCCCTTTCAGTTTAGCATCATCAGAAACACAAGTATCAAAAGGGAAAGGCCTCAGTTCCGTCACCCATCTAGGAGGGTGTCCAGTTAGGCCTGGGAATTTGAATAACCAGAGGACTATTGATAGAAATGTTCAGAGTAAACTTTGCTTGAAGCAGCATCATATCCCATTGGTTTGGTAGATACTTTACCAAACATCACTGCAAGTTCCCAATAGACCAATTAACTACTCAGTCTGCCCCTCAGTTTTCAGGTAGTTCAGCTGCTGGTTTTTTGTGTCAAAAGCCATAGATGTCTATTTTTAGATAATCCGAAAATTCAGATATATTTTTCTTTCAAATTGCAGCATGTTAGATTTCCAATATATTGGCTGATGCATAGTCGGGTTCATAACAGTGGCATAAAGAATAATTCTTGGCTTCTTGGTAGATACCGGCACTATGGATAAGTGGTCATTATGAATAATATTTAGTAAATCCAATTGAAGATTTTAACAAATGGATCATTACTTCCTTCAATGAAAATTTGAATTAAAGGATTGCCTCATATCATTCCGAAAGGAAGACAATTTGGAGGTTAACTTCTTGAATGTAGAAAATATATGTTATAAATGGTATAACCGTATAAGCAAACATTCAGGGAGGACTCATTACTGAAAGGAACATGAGGAATACGCATTTCATGTTGAGAATGAGAACCATAAAGGTAAAGTCAGCACCCCATTTCTCTCAGTTACTTCAGAGCTTGAGAGGAGTCTGTTGTATTGTTTTGAGTGATTGTTAAGGTGGGTGATGATAAAGAAGATTATGCTGAATCATCAAATATTTTTGTATTGCAAATGGGGAATGATGCCGATGATCATCATTTTAGCTGCCAA
The DNA here is from genome assembly GCA_037957365.1 of Torreya grandis. Lineage (NCBI taxonomy): Eukaryota > Viridiplantae > Streptophyta > Pinopsida > Cupressales > Taxaceae > Torreya > Torreya grandis. The sequence continues at coordinate 1,251,326 of JARHVA010000008.1, forward strand.
GCTGATTAAAGAGGTCATCTGCAATGGATTTGGAGAGCACGATGACCATATTGTACCTAATCTTGGAAATGGACTAGAAGGTATATGGATGGTAAGAGGGGAACCATAGCAAGATGAATTACAAATGAGCTTCATGCCTTCTGATAATCCTCTCTTAGCCCCATTTCAGAAGGGTGTTTTCATGATAAAGTGGCTACCTTAACGAATATGATGAGGATCAAACAGGAGATTTAAGGCAGAGAAATGCAGTTCCCATCAAATCTCTGAAATTAATGACTCAGGAAAAACTCAAATATCATCTCAACCAAAAGATGTCTTTACACTAGAGAGTAAGATTGGAGCTGTTTCAAGACTAGAAGACAGTTCTGCAAAGGCTTAAGTTTACTTACATTCAAATGTCAAAGAGGATCCAGTTGGCAATAAGTTATAACGAAGTGGCAATGCAAAATGTTTGCATACATATTTCAGGTCCTAGCTCATTGGGAGGTAACTAAGGTCCAAAACAGTTATTTTCCCTTTCTAGTTCACATCTAACGTTCCATTTACTTTGTAGGCAAAGCTATTCAAGGAGGAGGGCATTGACTGATCCAGACTCCAGGAGGCCTGGAGGACAACACTCTGACTTAGTATTTAGATGTGTTATATGCGTATGTGGAAGCAATATGAACAAGATTCAGAATGAAGAAAAAAATAAAAATGGAACAGAGTTTTATTAATTTGTGCATGGCATACTCTTGAGCGAGATGCATGGTTATCTATCTTTTATTATTTGCTTGCTATCTAATGCTACATATCTGTATACATATATTACAAAGCTGCATAGGCATAAAGAACTGTTGACAAATCTTCCACAAGCCAGATTTTCTCTTGCCACTTGGAAAGTTCTCGTCTCTAGTCAAGGAAGGAAGAATACATTGTTTTCTTTGACCAAAATCGGTCTCCTTCTTTCCCTGCTGTTCTGAGCCAGTGCTTTTTTTGTTTGATTTTGCACAAGTCCTGAGTTCTACGGACTCTGCAGGCTTGAGTTCTATGGACTCTACAGGAAAGAAACAAGTTCTCGACACTCAGGCGACAAAAGGACCTTTGCAACTTTTCCGAAAGGCAATTTTAGAGGCCAAACAGCGTTTGCGGAGGGCAGGAAAGCACTTAAAGGGAAGAAAGACAAAGGCAAAGAATTCCTTCGGACTTTCTGTCCGAAGGAAATTTCCGCAAGGCAAAGAAAGTCCACACAAAAGGCAAGGAAAAGCCAAGGTACCCTTCGGAAGGGTCACTTTCAGCAATCCCAAAGGGCACCTACCCTTCGGGAAGGCACAGGAGCGAATTCAGGTCCTTTTCAAAATAGCCCGGGTGTCCTCCAATTTTTCCGAAGGGCAAAAAGGGACAGTTACTAGCCCTTGCGGAGGGCACTTGGTCGGCAGAAGGGAACATGGCATATTTCTCGAAGGGCACGTTTCAAAAGCCAAAGGGCACATTCGGAGAAAGAGACAAAGGAAGATATCCTTCGGACTTTTGTCCGAAGGAATTCCTTTGGACAAAAAGAGACCAAAAGCCGATATAAAGACAAAGAGCCGACAGAAGAAATCTGAAGACTTCGGAAAAAGGGCGAAGGCAGAAGAGACATCCTTCGGACTTTTTGTCCGAAGGAATTCCTTCGGACAAAAAATCCGAAGAAATTCTGAAGGCCACAAAGCGAAGTCCGAAGAAAAGCAAAAAAAAGTAAAACGAAGGTGCACCAAAGGAAGATATCATTCGGACAAAAAGTCCGAAGGAATTCGGAGAAAAGGCCGTGGGAAAAACCCGAAGAAATGCACCTCGCAAAAAGCCCGAGAAAATAAACCCGAAGAAGAATTCTGAAGGTCAAAGGGAGTGATCGAGATAATTCTTGCAGATATTTTGTCCGCGGGAAAATGACTAAGAGAAAAACCCGAAGAAATGCGAAGCCAATAAAGCCAAAGGAAAGAAAGCCGCAGGAAATATAGTCGAAGGAAATAAGAAAACTTCCGGTGACGTCCCATAAGCCGTCAAGTTTTGACCGTGGGAAGTAACCATTGAAACCAAGGAGACAACAAGAAATCCGAAAGAAATGGACGTTGACTGTGCAAAAGAGGATATAAAATAGATAATTCGACGAAGAGCTGAATACGGAATCCCGCCAGAAATAGACGCAAACAGGAAGTCCAGAATAGGACAAAATACATGCAAACAAGGGCTATTTTCAAACTATTGTCAAAGCTTCAGTTGACTGGCTGCTGAAGTCCTATTCGTCTTCAGTCAACTCATGCATCCGAAGGTCCAACTCAGCTTCAACCGGAGTCCCAAATTCGAACGACGAGTTGACTGTTCCAACTTCAGAGTTGACTAATTGATTAAACGCCGCATCCACTAGAAGCTTTCCATGCAAGGAGAATGATCTCTTCGTCCAACTCAGCGTACCAAATGGTTAATTCAAATTTCAAACGTTACAACTCGGCATCAAGCAACTCACAAAGAAGTTCTAAAATTGACATTGGCGTGGATTTCCATGCAAAGAGAGGTGGGCGGTTCAGAACAAAGGCAAGTTCACTTTCCCAAGCGCAAGGAGCTTCATGCAAAGACAAAAAGAAAACATATTTTATTGAAAGGCCAAGTTAGCTTTGAGTTAGCCTAAGTTAATCCTTCTCTTCAAATTTTCAACGCTAATCTTTGGCCTCTTGTAATTTTCTATATAATGGCTTTCAGCCTTGATTTAAAATAATCCACTCTCTCTTGGTTAGACCAGACTGCCATTGGTGAGTTGTGTAACCTCTTCAATCAATAAGGATTGTACTTTCAGATTTCAAGTGCTGGCATAGTGTATATTTCTTCAGCAATTTGCACAAGTGGCAGATTTCTCTCCCTTCCCAAATTTTGATTCATACCTAGTTGCTAGATTATCCTTGTGCAGGTCATGTTCAGTGTTCTTTATTGTCTTTTGCTGAAGCTGTAAGTGGATGTTAGGTGGCTACAAAGTGTCTTGTATCGGACCTCTCTCCATCGTTTTCCCTCAGGTTTTGGTCATTAGATTGAATCTCTCCATGAAATATTTATGCATAAGAGATTGATTGAAGTCTAAGTTCTTCCTTTTCCCTTGATTGTTCAGTGTTCAAGGTTCCAAGTCGAGTGGATCAGAGTTCTGGTGTATCACCCATTTTAGGTAGGATTTCCCCTTTAAGTTTCTTTCTCCCTTTTCCATGGTATTCCGCAGCATAGAGTAGGGATCCTCATTGATACATCATACAGGAACCAGCCTTCTCTGGAGGTTCTTCTCACCGTTGAGGCACCCACCCTCGTGAGAAGATCCCATTGTTTCATCCGGATAGAGGACTGGCCGTTTCACGCATGTCTTCGAATCAGGGCGCAGCTCCAGGTTGACAACAAGAACCATTATGGAAGTCGAAATGGCTGAGCTGCCATGTGTGACCACTCTTCGTCTTCTGTCGGTGGAGTTGATTGCATCAAATTTTTTTGGTCGAAAAATTTGCTGCAGGTTATTGCCCAAAAATGGCAGCTCTGCCCCTTGGCCCTGCAAGGCCCCCTTGACTCATATTGGGGGCTCTACCCCCATCAGAATAGAGGCCATAGTGTAGTTGGCACTTGGTGGTACCACACAGTGTGAGTTGCTATAGCGGTGTGGCATGTAGGTTTTTGAGACCCTGAGGGAGCCATCGGTGGGAACTGTCTAAGGTTTGGAGCACACATGGATGGCACCATGTCTGATTTGCCCAGATTGCATTATGCCGATGTAAAAGTGTGTGCGGCATTTGGTGGAGATAAATTGATGATCTTGGAAGTAGTATGAACTTCTGGATGTGGTTTTGGAGTACCACATACGATCGAGCTGGAACCATCATTATTGCAAGCAATGAACATGGATTTTGCAGTATCGCTGGAAACTGCTCTTGGAGGATCTGGATCATTGACTGTATGCCTGAAATTTAGGGACTTCTTCCAATACAAATTTAGGTTAGCCTAGTTTACAAGCTCTTTGCTAGTTTTAGAATAATAATAGTTGGGATAAAGTAAAAGTGGAATAAAAATAATGTTACTTTAGCCACATGCAAAGGGAGACAAGAAATAAAGATAAAATGCAAAGGGAGAGAAGACATAAAGAGAAAATTAAATATTTAAATATTTAAAGCCGTTGAGCTATGCTTTGGAGATTGGTTTGCAAGGGGAACCAACTTTTGTCAAGCACAATGTCCCTACTTCTTGTGGAAGTTCTTCAGCTTAACTTGGTGTACATAACTTCTTAGGAAAGTGTATTTCTAATTTCTGTAGTGTCTGGAAATACTATAGTGATGATGAGTGAAATTTTTTATTGTGTTTTGTTCAATTCTGGTATTTTGCCTTTGGTTGTTCAAGTCTAGATTGTTTAGGCTGTTCTATTTGTAGATTCGGAAAAGAAAATCAAAACAAGAAAAAAATAAATCAGATATATAGTTTTTGTTGATTATTTTTCAGTTTGCAGAAGAATTAGCAGTTGAACAGACCAGATTTGAGCTTATTACAAGTTGAGTACATATCTGTGGTTCAGCTGTATTTCCAGATTCAGATATTTACAAATATCATACAAAACATGCTTTCATACCTCTTCTATAAGACTACATAAAGTTCTCCAGGATTTCCTGAAGTACATACCATGTAGAAAAACACGAAGGCATTGTGCGCCTAAATCTAAATACACAATCACCCATATGTTGGTCAACGCATCTTTAGATATAACTAATTTCACATTTGATGTACAGCTAGTTGATGAATAGTATACATAACCAACCTGAGATCAGAGGCACCTCTGATAACATGATAATCGGTAACAATATGCCTCCTCTGATCCCATTTAAACCCTGATCCCAAACCCTGAGTAACTTCCAAAACATCCAGTGTGAAAGCATCCTGCCTGTAACGATGGAAAAATTTAATATATTAGTAAATTTTAAGTATTAAAAAATAAATAGCCACTTACAATATATTAGCACATCATTTTGAACTTAATTTTGTTATAATTTGCAGGCATTTAGTGTAATATCGCAATTTATGGATCCACTCTCCAAATTTAAACAGAATGAAGTCAACTGCTCATAGACTGCTAAAAATAAATTGATTAACTAACCTTTTGCCAAATTACAACTTAACATAGCATAGTGAAGTTGATCCTATAAAACTGTATCTTGCAACTAACCGTCAAATTTTAGTAAGAAAGGAATGATGTCCACTTTCAACTGACTATTGGACATGGCTCCATCCCTAAACCTGTTTGTATTTAGTAACTTCTCCTTGCAAGTTGACCTTCAGCTTAGATGCGACGACCGAGGGGTAAGTCTTCTGTCAAATTTGTCTAGTACTTGCACCCAATCTCATCCATGGGGGTACGACACACCCAACGAGTTGGATGTGGTATTGTATCCAATTTTAACACTTTGTCATGTCCCCTGTTGTTTTAAACTTACCCAGTTTCAACAATTTATCATGTCTTGGGTATTTGAACTTGGGGCTCCACTTTGGAATCTCCAATATTTAACCCCCTGAGCTCATAACATTCTAAAACTCCATCCCTAAACCTTATTTAAGCATAATTTAAAGATTTTTTTTTCCAGTAAGGAATCTTTAAACTGATTGTTGGACATGGCTCCATCTCTAAACCTTTTTTTTATTAACTTCCCCTTGCAAGTGAACTTCAACTTAGATGCCACAACTAAGGGGTATCTCTTCCATCAAATTCACTGAGGACCTGCACCCAATCTCGTCCACTGATGCCACACTCAGCAAGTTGGATGTGGTATTGTACCCAATTTCATCACTTAATCATGTTTCATGAGGATTTGAACTTACCCAGTTTCAACACTTTGTCATGTGGCTTGGATGTTTTAACTTGGGGCTCCACTTTGGAAGCCCCAATATTCCACTTGAGGTTGTCTCATTCAACAACTCCATCCCTAAACCTTACTTAAACATAATTTACAGAACTATTTTTCCAATAAGGAATCTTTCAATTGACTGTTGGACATGGTTTTATCCCTAAACCATTTTTTTATTTGGTAACTTCACCTTGCAAGGCGATCTTCGGATTAGATACCATAACTGAGGGGTAACTTTTCCATCAACTCACCAAAGACTTGCACTTGATCTCATCTGTTGGAGTATGCCACTCCCAGTGAGTTGGATGTGGTACTGTACCCAATTTCAACACTTGATCATGTCTCCTTGGAATTTGAACTTACCCAGTTCCAACATTTTATCGTTTCTCTTGGGGATTTAAACTTGGGGCTCCACTTTGGAAGACCCAGAGTATTTTACCACTTGAGCTAGTCCCATTTGACAATTCCATCCCTAAACGTTATTTAAACAAATTTACATCATTTTTTTCCAATAACTGATGCATCTTATATTACACCAAAGAACACGGAACTTACATCAGCTGAGAAATGATTATATGGAAAATCCCACCATATGAAAGCTAGAAAGGCTAAAATCAGAGACTTTTTGTTAAGCATGGGATATACTGGGAGGGGGGGGTGAATCAGTATATCATAAATCTTATAAACTCTCAATCAAATTTCACTTAACTATACATTCAAAATATGCAATAAAACTGAAATAATAAACACCACACAAGATAGAGAGAGACACCAGATTTAACATGACAACTCAATGTGGGAAAAACCACGAAGAACAATCTCAAGTATATGAATGAGCACTAACTCAAACTACAATATTCGCAAGCATCAACTTGTAGGAGCATCAACCCCTTTGCTGAGCATCGACACAACAATTATTCATAAGCACCAATCCATAGGAACACCAACCCCTTTGTTGAGCACCAAAACAACTATTCGTGAGCACCAACCTACAGGAGCACCAACCCCTTTTGTGTATACCACACAACTATCTCTCAATGTTGCTTTCTCAACAAATGATAACACATTACAATATATTTTTATCTTCTCTCATTTGCTCTTCTAAGCAAGATATAACAATTACAAATCATATACTCTCTTCTATATTACAAATGGCTTCTCAAGCTTTTATTTATAGCTTTTCAAATGACCTTTGGACTTCACCCTTTGTGACCCTTCAATCCTCGTGAAAAATGGTGCCAAACTTGCATGACCCTTCATATCCTTGCATTTGAAAAGTCATATGGTGACACATTTATAAGCAAAAACGTCATTTCTTCTTTTGTCTTTATCTTGGTGACTTTTCATATTCCTCAAAGTTTCCTTTCATGAAAAATTGTGCCCTTCTTTTTTTGTCTTCACTTGGTGACTCTTGAAATTCCTCAAGATGACTCTTCATGGAAAAATGTGTCCCATTCTTCTTTTGTCTTTACTCCACGACTCTTTCACTTATCTATGGGCCCTTCTTTTGATTTTATGCAACCAAAAATATATTTGTTAATATTAAATAAATATTAACACACATTAGCCAAGATATGACCATTAAAAATATCATTAAATGCAATAGAGCTTTTATCACCAACAATGCTAGACCTTTGACATTAATGACAATATTTCTAACAATCTCCTCTGTGTCATTGATGACAACCTGAAACTAAAACTGTCACATCCTAAAACTTGCACATACTGCCATCTGAAAAACATACAGTAACTCCCCCTTACTGTAGCAACCTATATCTGTTCCTTGTACCTATTTTTGCACTTGTATTTGTACCTATTATTTTTCTCCTTTGACATTAATGGCAAAGGGCCTTCCTGAAGCTAACACTTAGCTCCCCTTCAACTGATGCTAAACCTCAATGGCAGGAAGTAAAAGAAATTACTCCCAACTCCTCTTGCAGATCTTTGAATGTGTCCTTTGATCGTGCATTTGTAAAGATATATGATAATACATATAAATTGTTGCCTGTCCTTTGAGCATCTGCAATCAACTCATTTGAATCTTTTCTTCTAATTTCACAACCTTCTGCATAAAACTTTCATGTGTATCCCTGATCACATATTTGACTTACACTCAATAGATTATGCTTAAGATATTTTACATACAATACATTCTTAGTCTTAGTTCTACCATTATCCAAACTCAAAGTATCTTTTTCGGCATCCTGGCAGTGGTTTTATCTCCGAATTTCACTGTGCCACCATTGATCTTCTTCAGAGTTATGAACTTACTCTTGTCTCCTGTCATGTGCCTCGAACAACCATTATCAATGAACCATGGCTATTATTCATTTCTTGCATACAAAATTGTCTGAACCAACATAGAATCTTTAGGTTGTTTCTTCTGCCATGAACATGTTTGAACCTTTTTCTTGATGAATGAAACCTTAAAACTTTGGTCCCTGATTGACTTGAACACGTTTTTACAATACCGGGCTGTGTCCAAAATTATTGCACTTGTAACATATTATGGCCTTTTCTTCAAAGCTTGATAGTGGAGCAAAAGAGTTGTAGCTTCTGCATAAGTTTCCACCTCCTTGTTTCTAAAATTGTTAACTCTTTTCTGACATTCTATTTTCTTGTGACCATACCCATTACAATAAAAACAATAACCATAAAAATAGAATTTGTTTGTGTATCTCTGTCCTAATTGTATTTTGTAATGTTCCTTCCAGCTTTCTTTGTTTGAGATATCCTCTGTATTTTTTACTTTTTTTTTTTTTGTTTCCTCTTTTGTAAGATCTTCAACATAGCTTTTTTTTTTTCAAATCCGATACTTGTCTTATCTAATATTCCCTGTTGGCTTTCTAATATCTTATTCAACATGTTAGTGCTATTCTCAAATTTCAAATCACTAACTACTATATCATTGACTGCTTTTTCAATATCTTCTTTTAAAGAGACAATTTTAATAACATGCATTTCAGATTCTTTACTTACTTTTTGCAATTGTGTTAGATTTTTTATTCTTTTTAGCTTCTTCAAAGTGTGCTTGTAGATCATCAATTATTTACTGACTCCTTTTCATTTTTCTCGATCTGGTGCTTCAATCTTCGATTCTTTTTCACAACTTTTAACTCTTCTAAGGCACAAATGAGTTCTTCCAAATGCACTTTGGCTTCATCCCGTTCTTCTTCTTGATCATCTGTACTTTTGCTTGCAGAGGCATCTTCATGTATGGCCATGAATAGAATCTTTTCTTCTTCTGAATCACTGACTCCACTATCTTCGGCTGAGCTAGGATTTTTAGAATACAAACTTTTCTTCTCGAATCCCTTCTTGAATTTACCTTTAAAATTTTTTTTGTATGTAGATTTTCTTTTTTCATTATCATCATTATTTTTATTTGGGCATTTAGCTGAAAAATGTTCAATCTTTCCACAATTAAAATATTTAAAAGGTAATTTTCCTTGATATTTACTTGTGTCCTTTTTCGGCTTGTGAATGAAAAGAGCTCCGTTGTAATCTTCATCATTGTTGGAACTATCACTTGATTCTTGAATCTTAGCCTTCTCTTTCTTTGATGTCTTGAAAGCCGCTTCTCTCTTTGAGGGTTTATCTTGTTCAGTCCACATCTCATATGCCGTGAGAATACCATGAAGTTCATCCATCTTTAGCTTGGCTAAATTCTTTATCTCTTCAATTACCGAAACTTTTGCATCATATTTCAATGGTAGAGATCTCCAAACTTTTTGAACCATAGTTGATTCTTTTAAATTTTTTCTAAGACCTTGAATCTGATTAACTAATTGATCAACCCGCAAAAGATAACTTGCTATATTTTCTTCTTCCATCTTCAAACTCTCAAACTGTCTTCTGAAAATCTGAAGCTTAGCTTGCTGAACCTTTCCATCACCTTTGTAAATATTTTCAAGTTTTACCCAAGTTTTATGAGTAGATTTATATTGCATAACTTTAACAAATTCTGATTCACATAAACCACATAAAATAACATTTAAAGCTTTAGCATTATTTTTACTTGTCTATTTTTCTGTTGAAGTAGTTACAAGTCTCTGTAGCTCTTCATATTCCTCCACCACTGCTTGTCATATGACGAATCCAAGGGCCATCAAATAAGTCTTCATTCTTATGCTAAAAAAAAACATAATTCATCCCATCAAACAAAGGTGCCCTATTTGTAGAAAATCTTTCATATGATCCAGCGATTGTGCTTTCTCAATCTACCTTCAAACTGTAAATTTTTTTAAAAAGAAACTTACTCTGATACCAATTGTTAAGCACGGGATATACTGAGAGAGGGGGTGAATCAGTATATCATAAATCTTATGAACTTTCACTTAATCAAATTTCGCTTAACCATACATTCAAGATATGTAATAAAACTAAAATAATAAACACCACACAAGATAGAGAGAGACACCAAATTTAACGTGAAAATTCAATGTGAGAAAAACCACGGAGAACAATCTCAAGTATATGAATGAGCACCAACTCAAACTACAATATTGGCAAGCACCAACTTGCAGAAGCACCAACCCCTTTGTTGAGCAACAACACAACAACTATTCATGAGCATCAACCTACAGGAGCACCAACCCCTTCACTGAGCACCAACAGAACAACTATTCATGAGCACCAATCCACAGGAGCACCAACCCCTTTTGTGTATACCACACAACTATCTCTCAATGTTGCTTTTTCAACAAATGATAGCACATTACAATATCTCGTTATTTTCTCTCTTTTGCTCTTCTAAGCTAGATATAACAATTACAAATCATACACTCTTTTCCATATTACAAATGGCATCTCAAGCCTTTGTTTATAGCTTTTCAAATGACCTTTGGCCTTCACCCTTTGTAACCCTTCAATCTTCATGGAAAATGGCGCCAAACTTGCATGACCCTTCGTATCCTTGCATTTGAAAAGTCATATGGTGACCCTTCAATAAGAAAAAGCGTCATTTCCTCTTTTGTTTTTATCTTGGTGACTTTTCATATTCCTCAAAGTGTCCCTTCATGAGAAATTGCGCCCTTCCTCTTTTGTCTTCACTTGGTGACTCTTGGAATTCTTCAAGATGACTCTTCATGGAAAAATGCGTCCCATTCTTTTTTTGTCTTTACCCCGTGACTCTTTGACTTCTTCATGGGCAAAAACATATTTGTTAATATTAAATAAATATTAACACACATTAGCCAAGATATGACTATTAAAAATATCATTAAATATAATAGGGCCTTTATCACCAATAATGCTAGACCTTTGACATCAATGACAATATTTACAACACCTTTCCCCAAGAGCAAAAGCTCTACGTCCCTCTTATAATAAATCATTCCGACTTTAATATACATAGGCAGATCTTGTTTAAAAATATTTAACACTCCTAAGCTGCTTAGAGTATTATCCTCGAGAAAGGTTGCTTTGCATCTTGTTTTCCAGAGGACATCAATTGCAGACAGGATCGTCATATGCCATGTCCTTTTGCAACTTTCTCTCATCAGCTAGGTGTAATCTAAAAGAGGGCATTTCTCGTAACGCCGGCATATCTGATTCTTTCCATATTCTTGATGGGAAAGTGGAATCAAATGTAAAATGTTCATCTGCCAAGACTATGTACTAATATGTTTAATTTTTTTGATAAATAGTTTCGGCTGGCAGTTTTCTGTTTCAAAAATCACAGATCTCTATTTTAAGGTATTACAAGAATTCTGATTTATATTTACAAATATGTTTAAAGTTTTAGATAAATAGTTTCAGCTAGCAGTTTTCTGTTTCAAAAATCACAGATCTCTATTTTAAGGTATTACAAGAATTCTGATTTCTTTTTCTAGATCTCAGATGGTTAGATTTCTAGTATATTGGAAAATTCAAATTCGGCTTCGTGACATAAACAACAAAGAACATGCCAAGAAATGGACAGAATACCTCCTGTATAAGTCACATAACATGGTACTTAAACAAAACTGCAATAACAATACTTCCTGTTCATATGTGCCATCCTCGTAATGAAATCATATCTTCCATTCATCTTCTTCCTTGATTTGAAAATGTTGATAGCTGATTTTTATATCTACCTTGGAGGAAAACCGTGATCATAACTGTTAGGTATCAAAAAGTAATTCTTGTTCGTGATTTTATTAAGTGCCCTCAAATCCCATCTTTCTGAGAAGATGAGACCATTGGTGCCTTCCAGGGACTGGCAGTCTTGAATGTAACCTTCTTCCAAAAGTTCCTTTACCTACTTTACCATCATTCTTAGTAGCCTTGAATCAAATCAATTTGATGAGATGCCTTTCTACAGGGAGTCCAGCTTGGAATTTTTTGTGCTGAAATCCTTTCTGCGATCTTAGTAAATCCTGAAATTCTTTGTGTAGGTCTTCCTTTTCATAAGGTGCCTTGTCATTGCCCATCCTTTTTGGCATTTTAATAAATTCTGAAATTCTTTTTGTAGGTCTTCCCTTTCATAAGGTGCCTTGTCTTTGTCCATCTTTTTGGCAAAAACTAAAAGAAATTAACAATCTCTAGGTTCTTTTCAACTATTCTAAAAGCATGAGCTGACAGTGTGGCTTTCTTTTCATTCTTTTAGATTGGTGCAATATGTTTGTTGTTGGTCTTGCCATCATGCACAACACCTCAATCATACAACCACTGCCTTCCTAACTGTGACAAGCTAATGCGGGTAATACATTCCACAACACTTTATGTACATCGGACTCCAAATTGACCCAAAGCAAAAGTAATCAAACTTTATTGAGATGCATATACTTTGTAAACATCGCCCGACCTGGCTTATATGGATTAGGATGTCGCCTTTTAGCTAGTTTCAAACACGACAACATATGAACTGATTAGATTCTCATTGCTACCTGATTCAATCACTAAGGTACATGCCTCATCTCCTTGCATTGTGTATAAATTATGTTTTCATTGTAGCCTTAGTTCTTTTTCCCATGCAGAGATTATTCTTCGTAGGATAAGAGACTCCATTTTCAGGCACAACTCTTGTTCGTTTTTCTTTTATGCAAGTTGTAATGTGTTGATTCGTGCTCCTTTGTGTCTTCTGTTGCTCCTCAGGTTCGTTGGGTGCTCTCATGACTTGTGACCATCATTACTATTACATCAGTAACTATGGGTTCCTTCCTTCATGTCCTAGACCATGGGTATAATTCCCCTACATCCACGGTTTAGGTTTTGAAAATTCACTGTTTTTTCTTCAATGTTGTATTGAGGCCCTTTTTGACCTCTTGACTTGACAATTTCATGGTTGAAGGTGTATGGACGATGACCTCTCTGCTCAACTCATCCCTTCTTGAGTTGTCTTTTGGAATCGTGGTTTCTACCTTCAATACCATATTAAATACTTTCTCCATATTTGCCGGGTCCATGAACCTTATCTTCTTCTGGATGAGCCATAAGATTTACTTCTCGCTCTGATCTCTTGCATTGTAAATGTGTCTATTGATGTTAATATCTGCATATGTTCACTTGGCGTAGTTTACTTGAGCTATTCTAATCGAATGTAATCCAGACTGACTGAGGTGTCTTTGCAAACCTGTTTCTCGGACACTCTGCATGTAAATCTATTTAACTATTCTAATGAAGGGTGTACGACATCGATTTTGGCGGCTATCTCCTTTCTTTATCTATAATATAATAATTCATCTGTTAGTACTAGCTTCTTAATTTTTTCATTTTGTTATGTGTTCTGTATGGTTTATATCAATTTTCTATGAGAGCCATGTTCAAACCTGCACTTAACTACTCCAAACCCACATTTTCATTGAGCCCCTCGAGGCCCAATGACTCGAACTTTACCAATCGCTTGTTATTTCCAGCGCTGATTTCTATGTCATATTTGTTTCCATTTCTTTGCCCCCTTTGCACAAGATTTGCCACTGTCAGCTTATGGTTCTTATAAGAAGTTTGATAGAAGGAAGCTTGCCCTTTTTTTTCCACTCTCCTAACCCTGTGTCTGCCACAACATGTAACAACCACAGCATGAGTTTTCTTTGGACAGTTCAATTTTGCAATAGTGAACAATTTGTGTTGCCTTGAGCTCCCAATTTCTACAGTGTCTTGTTCTTTGGACAAATTCCACCAACAATATCAGCTGAGTGGGGATTTCCACTTTTTCCCTTTCCTGCATCACTAGAGCAAATTCTCAAGGGTCTTTGTATTGAGGAGCCATTTTTGATATGCAATGGCTATAGGGATGCTTGATATGGAAGTGGAATACTCTCCTCAGTCATTGCCATTGGTCCTCTACAATTCTCATCCAACTCCTCCATTGCCTATCGCTGCCACAGGCATGCGCGAAATCGCTAACAAAATGACACAAGTAGCATTGCCAATTTAAATTTATACAGGTCCTCTAAGTTATTAAAATCAGCTTGTTTTTCTAAATATTCTCTTTTTTTGGCTGAAGGTACATAGGGTTAAGGGATCCTAGACGCCAAAAGATTGTCAATACGTGGCCTTACTCATCACAACTGGGGAGAAAAATAATCCAAAAATTCTCAGTGCATAACACATGAAACTTTAGAAATCAGCTACAAAATATCAGCTTTTATTGAACACATAAACAAGCTATAAGTTCTCTTCCTTTTCCTTCATCCAAAGACTGCATAGCTCTCAAAATCCTTGCACTAAAAAATCATCAACCTTCCTCACTCAAACATTTTCCCTCTAAAATCTCTTTTGGCATGATAAGACTGAAGCTTCAAAATCAGGCAGACAGGAGAAAGAAGAATGCAACTTCTAGATAAGAGTGTGAAGATGCTTCCAACATACAGAATGAGGACCATGGTCCAAGGCATTATGTATCAAAGTCATGCAGCTATCAAACCATCAAATTTCCAGAGAATGAAGGCTGCCCAAAGTGCTGAAAAACAAATAATAGACTGAGCTTAATCAATGCCAGAAATATGAAATAGAGGCCATCTATTAGCTAGGTCAAAAAGGGCCAGAATAGGATTGATACGTGTGATAAAAGTTATGGCAGAGAATCAACTTCTAAAATAATTCTTATAGAGGTCTTGTAACTACACTTTTTAAACTATAGATTAAAAAAACTGTACGTTGTAGGGAAACATCCCAGGCATCCTCGTTTCTGCTTGGAAACGTTTCGCGTTTGGGAAAGCTCCGAAGACATCCCGGAAACGTCTGGAAAGTTTCCATCACGTTTCCAGGCATTTACATGTGTTTACGGGTAGTTTCTAGGGATTTACACGTGTTTACGGGCGGTTTCAGGCATATACATGTGTTTACAGGCAGTTTCCAAAGCATTTCCGGTGGAAAAGTCATTGACTAAGTCAAAAATTAAAAAAAACAACTAAAACATTAAAAAAAATCATCTTCTAGAATACTATGTTAAACTAGAGGCTTTCTTGGCTTACACGATGATAATAATCATCTACATGTAGATCATTGCTATGAGTGGCAACTAGTTGTATATGAACAATGCTTTCAATTCCTTATGCAGACATGTATTTTGATCTGAACCGTGGCAAACCACTGTTAATCATGCTTGATTGACTGTTTAGAAATGGTCTCTATTGGTAGTTGCACTGATTTTGCCTTCCACATTGTTGGGATTTGCTATTCCATGGATTCCTGAAGTTCTCAGGGAAAAGTGCTTCACTCAATTTGTGAATCATTGGTGGAGAATTAGGGTGTGAATTAAAACTTTTTGTGTTTGCATGGGTGAAAAATGAGGTACACCACCTTGAGATAGAGCAAACTAGAGATCATTATCCAACAAAACAATTATGAAAATAAAAAATATGCTCAAAAGCTGTAAAGAATAGGTAGTTTGCATTAGAAAGGATTCTATCCACAAGAGAAAAGCAACACCCATAGTGCTAGTGAGCACAAAGTCCCATAAAGGTGTACTTAGAACGCATGACGTAGCATTTTAGGTTTGAAGAGGAATTTAGAAGCAAGGAACAGCTTCAAGAAGAAAAATACACGATTTATTCTTTAGATTATAATCATTTGAATATTCATTTTGGCTTTGAAGTTTGACCCTGGGATATAATACATGATTCATGAACATGTGATATTTTTTTGATATCCCTGAAGGCATTACATGGAATCATTGAATGACATAGATTGTTGGCATCTCCGCCCATATTTTGGAAATAAACATATAGCGGATTTACAATGCTTAGTAAGCATACATCTAAATTAGTGAGCTCCTTTGGCTAAACATCCACAAGTAAAGGGCATCCATGCCATCAAAATCATCCAGGCATGATCCTGGCCTTAATCGCTTGACTCTTTGTGTCGGGTATCTAGAGGGATTTGTACCTTGGTGGATGGATATAAGCAACCATCATCCACACCAGTCGGACTACAACCCTTTCGATACCATGTGAAATTTTAAACATGTTGAATGTTTTGAACTTCCAGGAATACTATATTTTTTAAGTATTTTATATTTTATGGACTAAAAATGATTATTATGTATTGTTTATATATATATATATATATATATATATATATATATATATATATATATATATATATATATATTGTATGGATATTAACATGGCATTTCCAAACCAAGGATTTTTGAAAAACCGTATTTTCACATTTCGGACCCCATTTCTATTTTCGTTTCCATTACCTAGCAACGTAGATTTAAAAATTGTTAGTTGAGAGAGCAATAAATTGTCATCTTTCTAAACATAGGTATTTCCTTCACTAACTTCTTCATCTTCAGACACCTCATGAATGCCTTCTTAAATGATGTCTTTGAGATGGTGTAGCATGGGGAAGCAGGAACAACTAATGAAGATGACTAGACCATAGGGTATGCCTTCAATGCATGCTTGATGTTGCTTAACTTGTGCTTTCAATTCCATGATTAGACTGTCATGTCCCCCTTTTGGACATAGAACGAATGAAGAACTTAACCTTGCTTTGTTTCCCAAGGGCTAACGAAAGAATTAAAAAAAGGGAAACATTTGGGGTTTCTAAGGGTAATTTGCAAAAAGTACTTTATTGTTTTAATTTTCACTTAAGTTGTGGTCTTTTAAGGGTCATGGGCGCCCAAGAGCTTAAGTGGAGGTTATAATGATTGCTCTTTGAATATTTGAAAAATGTCTTCCCTCCAAAATGGAATGCACCCCTTGGGGGAATTGGCATAAAAAAGAGTGAAGGATCATTTGAAGAGGTTACACAATTGATTATATACAAATTTTATGGTCTAAGCACGAAACACATAACCAAGGACTTGAAGACTAAACCCTTCAAGGCCAAGGAAGGATTGGGGATGAAAACCCTTATTTCTCATTTGAGGGCAACATCATTTAGAGGTTGCCATTGAGCATAATATTTAGAAAAAAATACAAAAAGAAGTGTTGAAGATTGACGACTTGTTTTTGGGAGTTGCTAGTTGCCCTAGGAGGTTGGTGACTAGGTTTGGAGGCCTTTAAATTCTGTTTTTCATGTTGAAGACCCCGACTTGTAGCACTGTGTTGAATTTAGGGCTGAAAACATTAAATTCTAGCATTAGGCGATTTGATTGGACATTGTTTGTAAGGGTTTGATAGGCTATTTCAAGCCTAAACATTATTTTAAATTTTCTATAATTATTGTTGCATTTATTTCTAATTTTGAGAGGGTTTTGAAAGTCATTTTGGACTTCAAATATGTTCATAAATTATAATAATATTGCTGTGATTGTTTAGTAATATTTTGGCATTTCTTAGCATCACATTTTCAAGTAAAAGACATTATTGCCAATAATATTCTTAATTTTTTCGCAATTTTTTGAATCCAAATTGAATGGTTTTGAGCATAAGTACATCATAAAGAAGGGCTATTAATTTTCAGACTTTGAACGCTTAGGGTTTGAAGAGTAATTTCTATTTTGAAGGGGCTAATCTTGCTTGAAGGGTTTCCTACTTGGTTTGTAGGGTTTGACATATTTTTATGCAAATATTGAGGGGTTTGTTACAACTAGGGTTGTATAAAAATAAAAAAATCAAAATTTGGTTAGGGCTTTGCAGGGATTTCATAATTCAGGGATTTATCTTATTTTGGGATATTTTAGTGGTATTAGAGCCAATTTATTGTCCAATTGTGGGGTTTGAGGGTTTATAAGGTCAACAATGAGAAAAGGGAAGATAAATGGCTTTCAAGCTTTTGGATGGTGCTAGCTTAGAGAGACATTAAAAATCTAAATGGTGAAGGGGGCCTTCCAAGGGCAAACATTAGTTTTCAGCCACCAAAGGTCATGGGTGATTCTTTACCTAGGCCATTCCGGCCTACCTCCCTTTCAAGGGAATTGGAAGATAAATGAGTTGGGATTGGACCAAGGTCAACTCCAAGAGCTACACAAGGAGATTAGAGGCATGCTTGGTATGTAGAAGAGGAAAAAAAATCTACCCTTGTAATGAAGGAAGAGTCACTAGCTAATTGCTCTAAGGATTCATCACCAAAGGAGGGCACAAAGTCAAAATTGAAAGGGGTTAGTGAGAAACAAAAAATTAGTACCTTGAAACCTTTTGAACAACAAAATGGCAACATTTTGGGGCAGCCAAGTGTTGAAATCTCTGAGTTTTAAAAATTAGAGAATTTGGGGCAACAAGAAGTTGTTGTCCAACAAGTTCATGAGTAGCAAAGAAAACAAAACGGAGAAGACAAGAACGGAGAAAAATAAAAAAAATAAAAATTCTCCAAGGGAAAGAGCAAGCTTTACATAAGAGGTGTTAAGTGTCCAAGGTTGAAGTTGTCCCAGCCCTAGAAGTGATGAACCTTCATGCAAACTTTGCAACATTTGAGCCATCACATGTTGAGAGTAGTGTTATGAGTTCTTTCTTAGTGGCGAATGAAGAATGGGAAATATTGGAGCATGAACTAAAGGAAGACGAAGAATCCATTTGGCACGATGATGGAGAACATTTGATGGTCAAAATCAATTTTTTAGGTACTATTGTTCATTTTTCAGTTTGTTGGAATTTTCATATCAACAACTAAGGGTAAGCAATTTGATGACCTTCATATCAAGGGGTTGTTGCATCAACGTCCTACTTTGTCCCTACAATATTTTGATCACCATGAAGATCATGCTAACAATGAAGACAAGATGAAGGGCACTAAATGGAGGAAGAAATTTTTTCAAAAGAATCTAAGGATGGGGAGTTGCAAATTCCCAATATGGATGTGGGATCTAGGTGAGACTTACAAATTTAATATAGCTGTCATACAAATTTTGAGTTCTTTGGCACCCATGCAAGGAGGTTGGCAAGGCCTTGGGATCATGAAAAATAACAGTAAGGTGAAAAACATGCAAACCACTCCAAATCTTGGTAAGCATCATGTTTTACTTGCTAATTTTCAAAGGCTACATAGGGTGGTTTTGATTGATGGAAGCATGAAGGGCACATAGTACAAGGTTATATGCCACTGTTATAGAATCATTTTCAACTCTTGTAAATCAGATTCCATGTGAAAAACATATTTCTACAACCATGGTATGTAAGGAATTGTTGTGGGGTCAAAAGTACAATTTGTACAATGAACATATCGTTGTTTGAGTGGGAAAACTAAGCAATTAATGATTGTTAAAATAATTATACAATCCACTTACATTCTATTTTATGTTGTTGGACAAGAGAGTTTGGATGCTCATGCAAATGGGGGTAAGCAATAAATATCATGACCCAAGGATCAATGGGAGGGCTGTTTATAACTTGTGGACTATTGTTTCTCACATTTTTAGCTTGTTCCCTCCAATATTTACTACCACAAGAGAGAATCTTGACTTTAGGGAGGTGTGCTTCCCACCTCTTAGCACCTTAGAGATGTTTCTAGCAGGTACAAGTGGATTTCCAGCTACCTCAAGAATGAGTTTGAGGAAGAAAATGACGTACTACAGCCATGATCGGGATAACATAAACAAACTCTTGGGATTGCGGGTGAGGAATTATAAGGAAAAATCAAGACATCAAAGAGGAGTTCATATCAAGTTCATAAAGCTTGATGAAGTGATCAGAAAAGTGTTGCTAAACACTCTTGTTTCCACTAACATGTTTGCTCTATATGTAGATCACAACTTGGGCCGGTTGCAATGGCAACAAGGAAGGCAAAGAAGACTACAATTTCTAAATTGGGGCAGCCACTACAGTGGATGGGGATCCACCCCATTCCATGTTCAATAGGTGATTCAAATTTTGAAAATGAAGATTTTGCGCAGATCTTTAAATGGGTAAAAATTTAAATCATGGACGATAGGAGAAAATCTAAAATTCTCACAAGGAAGAAGCCCCTAACACACTCAAAAAATTCCGAGTTTTTTGTGAAAACTTAGTCCACTTCAAGGGAAAAAAATTCTAATTTTTATATTGACATTCAACGTGTCCCATGTGTAAAAAATTCTGATTATTCAAGAGGAAACCAACCCACTACACATGCTCGAAATTCTAAAAATTGTTGTTTAGCAAAAAGAAGTAAAAATGTTATAAATTTTGAGTATGGGCAAAGTGGTTGAAAATCATCTAATTCCATGTTTTAGAGGCATTGCAAATTCTAGAAGTGATGGGGAAATTTGGCCCCTCACATGTGTCATGAAGTTGGGAAGTTTGGAGTGGGATTAGCCTTTCCAAGGTAAGGAGTTTTTGCTCTTGGCTAATATGGTAAGTGCCCTATATTTTGCAAATTCTATTTTAGGGCAGCAAGGAATAAGTTTGTATATGTAGTCCTTTGTGAAAAAGCATACTATTAAAAGGGGAATTCAGATTTCAGAATTGAAGGATGGCTTGGAGACGACAACTACTATCCATCTCAAGGGGATGGTAGGGAGGGATAGAGGCAATCCTAAGGATGAAGGAGTTGCACAAATTCTATGCACTCGTGTGCCATTTGGGAAGCATGTTTGGAGGGGGTAGAATGAAGGAGAGCAAGAGACAATTGTTGGGGCATCAAGGCAAGGCTGGCCACTCCATGAGGGTGCCCACTTGGAAGGTATTTTCGTGTGGACAACAAAGGCCCAGGATTTCAGTAATTACCATTTTGGAGCAAACTTTTTCAGCCACTATACTGCTGCAAGTTTAGAAATTTCTTCCCTTTTTGTCATCTTTTTGGGGCCCATGTAGTGTAAGGCCACAATATGGAGGAAAGGGAAGAGAATGCACTACTGTCATGACACTTCCAGATTGGGTGGACAATAAAAATTCTTCAAATACAATAGTAAAAGGTTTCAATGTGAGGCCTTCTTTCCATGGGAAGAAGTGAGAGTTGGATTTTGTGTAAGTCCGATGGTTGGAACATCTCCATGGATGTTGTTATTGCTTGAGGACAAGCATTTTTGGGTGGGTTGTATTGTCATGTCCCCCTTTTGGACATAGAATGAATGAATACTCTTAACTTTGTTTTGTTTTCCAAGGGCTAAGGGAAGAAGCAAGAAAAAGGGAAATGTTTGGGGTTTCTAAGGGCAATTTGCAAAAAGTACTTTATTGTTTTAATTTTCACTTAAATTGTGGTCTCTTGAGGGTCATGGTCGCCCAAGAGTTTAAGTGGGGGTTATAAGGATTGTTGTTTTAATATTTGAAAAATGTCTTCTTTTTAAAATAAAATGCACCCCTTGGGGGAATTTCTATAAAAGAGAGTGGAGGATGATTTGGAGAGGTTATGCAATTGATTATATACAAATTTTATGGTTTAAGCACAAAACACTTAACCAAAGACTTGAAGTCGAAACCCTTCAAAGATAAAAAAGGATTGGGCACGAAAACCATCATTCCTTATTGGAGGGCAACATCATCTAGAGGTTGCCATTGAGCATAATATTTAGAAAAAAAATACATAAAGAAGTATTGAAGATTAGCAACTTGCTTTTGGGAGTTGCTAGTTGCTCTAGGAGGTTGGCAACTAGGGTTGGAGGCCCTAAAATTCTGTTTTTCATGTTGAAGACCCCTACTTGTAAGACTGCATTGGATTTAGGGCTGTAAACATTTAATTCCAACATTGGTTGATTTGATTGGACATTGTTTATAAGGGTTTGATAGGCTATTTCAAGCCTAAACATGATTCTAAATTTTCTATGATTATTTCTAAATTTATACCTGATTTTGCAAGGGTTTTGAAGGTCATTTTGGACCTAAAAAATGTTCATAAATTATAATAATATTGTTTGAAGTCATTTTGGACCTCAAATATGCCAACATGACTATCAACTAATAAAATTGAATCAAAAAAGTTTGTACTTGCTGTAAATTTGACATACCAGTCCTTACATGTGAAATGTTGGGTTGCATTGGAATCAATGAACCAATAATTGGTAGTACTATTGTTTGAGTATGATGCCACAAGGGCACAATCTTCCTCAAACCACTGTCCTTCGTACACTGATGCCACATTGGTCACTTCATTTTTTTGTTAGGAAAGTGTATACCATCACTTCCAGAATCCTTTTTGAGATGCCCAACCTTATGACAATAAAAACACTTTCCCTGATATTTAGAAGATGAATCAGTAGGGATACATTTCCACTTCCCTTTCGACTGAGCAACTAATGCATTCTCTGATTATCCAATATTGGATTCATTTTGTATTCACCAGTGTTATTTTTGCAGTGAATAAGAACTAACCTGTTCAAATGTTAGGGTGTTACTTTCCACCATCAGGGGTAGAGCTTCAATGAAAGATTCATAAGAGGATGTCAAACTGGTCGGAACTAGGGCCACTATATCATCATCATCATCATCCACATTTTTGTTGATGGTTGATAGTTGGTATTGAAGATCTTTCCTTCAAAGTAGGTGTTCTGACAAAGTCTCATCCTCCTACGTCGTTGTGGAAAATAGCATATTTTTTGAAGTATATAATTCAATATTTATTTGAAGTTTGGTATTAATTCTTCAAACTATTCCATAGCGCACTTGCCATAGTGGCATTTCGAACCTTAAGAATCTTGTCATCCGACACACTTAACTTCAATAATAGCAAGGCCTCCTTATGACATTTGTCATAATCTGCAAAGTTCATAATAGGATTTTCTTCAGCGCTGAAAATGATTTTATCACAATCATGATATTCCATGATGTTAAAATCTTATGACTACAAACATTATTATGGTCAGTTAACTTCTACGCTTCCGACAGAGCCAAATTTTGAATATTGGCCATTTTACACTTGGGAAAAAATATAACAGGGAAAGTATAATTTTATGACTAGGGAATAAATCCATAAGGAAAGTATAGTTTGCTGACCTAGAAATCAATGCAACAAAAAAGTACAACATTTTGACCTAGAAATCAATGTAACATAAAAAGTATAGTCTTTTGACTTGGAAATAAATGCAACAAAAATCATAGTTTTTGATAATATTTTGAAAAAATAATTACTTGTCTGAAATTTAAATAAATAAATGATTTACTAGAAATTGTATTTCACATCTAACACGTTGTTTTGGCATTGTTTTGTGTCCTAGTTTCGACATTATTTCAAGTCAAGTCTCTGCATTTTTTATTTGCCTATGTTCTTCATGTCGCTTTTCTTTCTTGCAACTGTATCTCATTTTCTTGTGACTGTATCTTATTTTCCCCTGACTATCTTTTCACTAGAGATTGTGTTTGAGGAATCTACAATATTTTTCGTACCCTAGCACCTTCTACAAACGAATGTCTTATAACCTTTTGTAAGTCATGTTTCGTTTAATCTCATTACAATTTGTTCTAACTTTACTTTGTGCGTGGTCGCTCATACCCTACCACTCTATTATGAACATTGTTTGTGACTTTCTTTATTTTCTTTGTAATACATGGGCAAAATAATTAAAAATTGTGAAATATGATGTGGAATAACAATGCTTCATTGAAAAAGCTTTGTATATTCCACAAAATAGATAACTTTTCGTGTACTCAACGTAACGCTCACATTTTATATGCATAAAATTAATCTATTATATTGGGTTTCAAATATATTATAAACATGATTATTGTTCATAGCTTTTTAGTATAAATAGGTCATAATCTTCAATTTTAATAGATTTGGTGTATTGACATGGAACTGAAATTTATTGAATATTTGTTAGCACCTGTGAAATGCTCTTTCCCATGGGCAAAAGTGTATGTAAATATTTTTCAGCAATATAATCTTGGCATTTTTATTTAAAAAAAACAAGTGGGAGATGATAAGCCTTAATTTTGTTGGTTTAGTTTTAAAGATTGCGCTTGAGTTGTTTTAATGGATATTTTATTTCTTTGTCTATGGAGGGAGAGATGCTTCATTTTTTTTTTTTTTTAAGTAGTAATAATTTTTGCTTTTTGAATTTCTGTTCAGTGAGAGTAATTTTTTTGGTTCTTTGGAGTAATATATGATATATTTTATTTATTTTTTATTTTTTAATGATTATTATTATAGGTATTAAGTTTGAAAATTAGAATGTGTTTAAAAAGGTAAAACATGTAAAATTTATTTATTTATTTAAAAATTCATTTGAAATATATATAATTATAAACTAAATAAAATTCATATAATAAAATTATAAGTTAAATACTTTATATAAAATAAAAATATCAAAATAAAATGAATAGACTATTAATTTTATTAATTAATTTATAATATATGATAAAATTTAAATTTATTTTTTTAAAATAAAAACTTCAAAAATTAATAAACTTATTATTATTATAAAACCTAAACCTAAACGTTAATAAATTATAATTAATAATTATAATCTAAAATCTAAATACTAAATAAGTGTCTTGATACGACTTTAGTTCGTGCACTTACTAAGAGTAATTGTAGTGACAGAGTTTTGACAAATGCCACAATTCTAATGATTCAAACTTGGAAATTTCTTTATGAAGTGCTTTAGGTGAGATCTTAGAAGTGGAAACTATTAATCTATTATTCCAATATAAAAATATAATATAATATAATATAAAAATTACTCCAATATAAAAATATATTATGAAAATTATTTAATATATATTTAAAAATAAAATAATTATAATGTTATGAAGATAATAGAACTCTAAATTTAAGATGTCTTATTTGATTTATGGTGTAAAAATTCGATCAATACATTGATCAAGATGATAAGAGCCGAAAGCATAAATGAGTTAACGAAGAATCAATTTTCTTTCATTAAATTTTATCATCTATGTTTAGTTGTAATCTAGATTGGGAATTGAAAATAGACTTCCTCAATAAGTTATTGATTGTAATCTCATGACATAACTCTTGTTCTATATAAAATCTGTGACCATCCTCCAAAAGTCTGATAGAAGGAATGGACACATAGTGAACAATCAATATTCCAAACCACAGTACCATGCATCTTGGTAAAGTGAAAGATGCTCCTCTCTGGGATACCAGATCTATTGTATGTTGGGAAGGTCCCATGATTATTATCATGATAAAATAGAGCTAAAAGAACACTTTTAACTTGATTCCATTGTTGTAGGGTGTCTATTTAGGTATCTTACTATCTATGTTATGTGGCCCAGAGTAGGTATTAAAAAAAAGAAACCCATATTTTCATTCACTTGGTGCAAGCATATTTATAACTGTTGATAAAAGGTAGGGGCACTAGTTAGTTCTTTATAACATGATAAATTTGTAATGCATATCTAAGTGATGTGGCACGTCTGCATGTAAACCACTAATTTTGGGACCCGTTTGGTTCCTTCTATCTTCCTAAAAAGGACTAAATAATGAAAATGTACTATGGTTGATGTAGCTTGTTAATCTGCTTGATAACCGATGCCTTTTTGAACTAGGGATGAGACCCTTGTTTGTTATTGAGGACATTCATGATATTTTATGTTGTACCATTTTTCGAGTTGTATGGAACAATGTCATTAAGATAATTCATGATCTAACAACATCTATATTTCATAGTTGGCTTTGGTACTTAGTTAAAAGTGTTGAAGTCAAATCGATTTCCCCCTAGAATGAAATGAAATGAAATAGTTTTAATTATGTTCACGAGATCGAATGGTCTAAAGGACCACTAATTACACTAAGTGTTACAACCAATTAAAGATTCCTAGAATCCGAAGTATCTTTTAAAATGTTGATCCGCTTCTTGTTGAATTGAGTTAGCATCTCCCCCAACTTTTCTAATCTTTTTTCCTCAAAATTTAAAAATAATTCCAATATAATCTTAAAATGCATGCACATAGTGACGCTGAAGATGGTAATGTCAATTGTCATCCACGTGTAAGCGACTTTGAATGAATGAAAGTTTTTAATAACGTCCACGAGGCCAATCAGCGTATGGGACCCAAGAGCAAAACCCACTGACAAGAGTCCCAATAAACTGCCCCGCACTGCTACCTCTGCGTTTCCTCGATTTCTTTGTTAAGCTTGGATCCTCTGTTATGAATTCTAGTCAAATAGTATGTTGTTTTTGCTATCTTTTCCTCTTCAAACAAAGCTGTAAGTGCTTCACCTTGTAAGATATCAATGCAACTACTTCGAATGTCCTCATATGCTATACATTCCATGACGAAATGCCATTCCGTTTCCACCAATCCGGACTTGCAAAACTGACAAACCATCTCCGACCATTCCCCCTTGGGTGCTTTCCATCTCCCTATTTCACATCTAAGATGGTGTGAACTAGTTCTCAGCTGGGCAATTAGCATTTTAGCTTTCCACTTTATCTCCGCTCCTATATAGTGCTTTTGCTCATGATCACATGTGTGACTAAAGTTCTTGACATAGTATTATTCTCTTTTACGTCCCAGCAGTTTTGTCCATATGGCTGTTTTGACTTTTTCTCCCACGCATCTTTTCCATTTAAAATGTGTCTGATGTTGTTGATTATTGAAAAGAGAAGGCGTTTCCTCCAGATTTAAACCATGGGGTACATGCTATTGACTGTAGAGTTCAAAGCTCGGTTGTTGTGAATTTTTTCCAGCCATGGGTTTCATACTGGCTGCCTAAAGCCTAGGTAATCACTGTGATCCAGAGATGATGCCTATTCACATAAGGAATGACCCCAGCTCTGCAAACACTAAAAGCCCAATTCTCCCGTGTATGTGACAAAAAAGTGAGTTGTTTGATTTATTACCATTTCTTTTGATAGAGCCATTACAGGGTTCCTCCCACAGCAGCCACAATTAGCTCCTCCCTGCTGCTCGACATTTGTAGTCTGTCTGAGACTAGATTAGGAGTGAGATTATTTTTGATCATTTTTCCAGTAGTTCGTATGGGAGTCTTGTCATCTTCGCCTCTTTTTATGATTTTTTCTAACGCAACAATTAAATCCCTAATGTCGATTGTTTAAGATTTTGTTATTTTTGCGATTGTGTCTGCAAAGCGAAAACTATTGAGGACATTTTTAGTTTATTAAACATGTTCTTAAGTTGACAGTACGAGAATTCTTGCATTATTAATAATGAACTAAATCTGCTTCTCTCAAGGGTGTGACGACTGAAGTTTATTAGATGATACAAATAACATGATAGGAGAGAAAAGTGCAGGTCCTAATCGTAACTCGGCCAGAGGATTTGAAGTCATTGATGATATAAAAACAGTGGTGGACAATTCATGCAAATGTATTATTTCATGTGCAGACATTCTCAACCTTGCAGCTAGAGATTCAGTCTACCTTGTATGTTTATTTAGTTTTATGGGTCTTACATCAATTCATTGTCTATATACAGAACTTAATATATCTGTTGCATTTTAGTTCCTTGAATAGTCATTTGCTAATTGTTAATGTATTTGTTTTGTATTATTTAGAGTGGGGGACCTTACTGGCAAGTAAGCTTTGGAAGAAGAGATGGTAAGATTGCAAGCAAAAGTGCAGTAAATGCCAACGTGCCATCTCCTTTCGAATCAGTTGATTCAATCATCAACAAATCTCAAGGTGTTGGGCTTTCAGTTCAAGATGTGGTGGTACTCTCAGGTAGAATATGGATGAGATAGACTTTTAAGCCAAATTGGTTATTGAATTTGTATGGGTGTTCAGTTTTTGGCTTTAGGATTTTACATTAATTATCTATATAATTGTCCCTGATGTTATTATTATAGCAATTTGGTTTATCTTATACTTAATTTAAGTTACAGGGTTTGTAAAATTTATTTTTGCATTAGGTATTTGTCAATGGGTCTATCAGTTTCAGTGTGTGGTTGTGGTTGGTATAAAGGGTAATATAATTTTGTTAGTCTTAATTTTTCATTTTTGGATTGGTCTACTTCAACGTTTGTGATATACAACTTCGTGATTCTGTGCTAATACAAGTTTAAAATATTAAGCATGCAGTTTATGTTATTATTATTTTTTTATATAATTTGTAATTGTTCATGTTTTCAAATACTTTAAGTTGAATTAATTTATTTTCATTTTTTACATTGAAGTTGAACTATTGAATATTGGATTACTGGTGTGGTGGAAAGCCTAATTGCCATTGTCAGTTTCTTCTACATATGTTCACCACTCAAACGGGCAATGTCATTTTTGCATGTAATTTTGATTAACATTAAAAGAAGGGACCAACAATGGGTGGAATGAGGTGTGCAAAACATCTAAGTACACAGTGGAACATGTGAAGACGATCCTCATAAAGTTATCGTTTCGCTGAAGATGGAGATAGTACTGAGCCTAACATCATTGTAGATCTTTCTAAAACAAAAATAACATTTATTATTTTTAATCAAAATTGTAAATTAAATTTTATTTTGTCACTATTTACTTTTATTAGATGATGTAAGTATTTTCTGTTTTATTAATTTAATATAAACTAATGTCTCCATCAATATTATTTTGTCACTTTATTCTACTCAAAAAGAAAACAATAAACTATTTTATTTTATATTTATAAATTAAAAATATTTCAATCTTAATATCCAAATAAAAAAATATTCAAACTTTATTAACTGCACAATACCCTGTACAAATTAAAAAATATTTAAACTTTATTGACCGCACAGTATCCTGTACAAATTAATTAGTTAAAGCGGTTACAATACTACCTGGTCTGCAGTACTAATTAAACAAGATAAATAAAATATTATAAACTAGATAATATAAAATAACTTTTATAATATATAAATTTATAAAGTATATATCATATCCTAAATCTAATGCCCCACTGTTGAAACGAAAATGGAACTCGCTGCTACGGTGCCGACATCCTCGTTTCCTGCTGGACGACCGCTGCGTTACTCGCTGCCCACTGCGTCACTGAAACTATGCCCTGCGCGAAGATACCGTGCCCTGCCGCGAATAATGCCCTGCCAACTGTGTCCTTCCGCCTGCGAACGTGAATCCACCCGCCTCCTCTTCTTCTCAGCGCGTCTCTGCTCTTCGGGGTTTCGCTGCTTTTTTTCCCAGGTTTTTTTTTCGTTCTTTTTAATATAAAAAACGGAACCGGACCGAATTAATCCGGAAGACAAAAAATTCGAATCGAACCGGATTCGGCCCCAATACGATCGAAAGTATGGCATATACTTTTGATGCAGCAGGGTTTGACAACGATTAACAGTAATAAGCTAGCGCTCAACATTTTTGTACTCGGCTGTCTACTCAGGTTATTGCTTACATCAGTAAAGGATACACCATATACAACTTCTGGCATCATATTGGTTCAACAAAACTAATTGTGTTGCCCAAATATAATGTCAGCCATTTGTCATTTTCACGAGCTGAAGCAATGCTCATAAATATATTGGTTACAGCAGCTGATTCCTTCCTTTATCATTATTGAAGTCTAAGTTGGAGACCGATCACCTTCTTTGTTGTGATTCGCCCTTATATTTGTCATTTGAGGCTAACAAACCTATTGAAGAACACCTGCGAATTCTAAAACTTTATGAACAGAATTTGTAAGTTGAGACAGCTATATGTTAATAATTAAATTTATGCATAAAACCTATTTTCCTAGGGTTCTGTGAGAGATTACCAGCTACATTATGTTAGTAGTAGAACCTATAGTTATGTCGAGTCACATTATATAGTTGGAGCTTATGCTGTTAACATATAAGGGGTATGTTGTTAGAGCCTAGGCTAACTTTGTTAAGTTTCTGTTTATTAACTAAGGATACGCAATTATAATGCTTTCTTCCTACTTTCTTTACTAAATCTTGCATGTTGCTTCTCTGTTGTAAGTTGCCATGCTCAAGTTTAGAATCAGAGCTTTCCTTTGTTCTACGATAGACTACTTCATTTCGTACAAAGGAGTTTTCTTAGGCTGTGGAGTTTGAAAGGCTGCACAACTTTGCTGACACAGCTCTCTTTCTCTGATATTGTTTTACTCAGAGTTTGGAAGACATTGTAACTATTTTATTTTCAGTCTTTAATACAATAGTCTCCTTTATTAAAAAAACGAAGTGAAAAAAACATCTATTTGAGTGTTTCTCGTTGTGTTTTTTTGTTGTTCTCTTGGGATGTATGTATTCATAGAAAGATGGTCTGGAAATATCATACAGCTGATGTTGGCAAGTCAATTTCTAGTGGTTGAAAGTCTAGATTTGGTACTTTCTATCCATGTAGTGTTATGCACCTATTTCCCTATATTTAGGGAACGTGTAAAAAGCATGATTTTTAGTAATGGGATAATAAGCATTGTCCCAAAATTGATAATTTTATGTCTAATGAAAAGTTCTAATTAATATATAAGAATTGAAACAGCCTTTTGAGAAAATAAATATTTGTTCTTGATCCACCCTTGAGGCATTTTTTGTCGAGAAATCTCCAAGAGTATTTTCAGTGTGTTTAGATTGTGTGTGTGATTGGAGGTATTTACAGGGCATGCAGTGTTGTTGAACTTGGGGCCAGTGACACCCAAGTAGTGTCTGCCCAGGCTAATATTTGCATTTGGTGTGAAAGAGAGTATTCTAAATAAGAACCCACCATATGATGATTACTAGCAGTAATCTCCCCAAGTAGACAAAACTTAAGGGTATAAAGAGTGGTGAAGAGATAAGTACTGTAACCTATTATTTTTAAAACAACAAAGAATTCAAATATTCCATTTACAACTCTGTGTTGTATCTCTCTATTTTTTTTCCTTGTGTGAATTCAGTGTTGTAATATTTAAAAATTAAACTACAAAATGTTAACTTGAGATAGGATAATATTACCTTAGAAAAGTAACATCACATGCAGTGCATGTTGAGGTTATGAAGATGACTGTGTACTTGTTCTATCCTTGAGAAAGAAACATATTATTTTGATGTCCACAAGTGACCAAAGAAGGTCAATGGGCCTCGAAAGAAGTGTTATCAAAATCAGCAGGTAGTTGGCAAACAATTGTGATTAGTTGGAATTTAAAGTTCATTATTTCTTTTTAAATCATGAATATTGCCTATTTTTTTAAAATCAGGATTGCTTTTGGAAAAATCAAGATAAGACAATATTTGCTCCAGAATGGTGTTCTAGAAGGCCATGTGTGTTAATTTTGTGTTTTCTTTGTAGTCAATGCTCTTAGCCAGTTCCTCCTTGCAGCAGAATTAGTTTCTGCTTATTTTGTATTTTTTCCCCTTATTAATATATGTTCTTTTATTTTAGTGATAAAATAAGCAGTGCCTTTGGAAATTATACATAATGTTTTTTGAAGTTGCATTAATGCCTTTTGATTGACCTGTTGACTTAAGTTAGTTTGTTTACCAAAGGAACTCTCTGCTTGAATTGTATATTGCTGTAAGTAATGAAATTTCAAGTTTAAACAACTTTAAATTCATTCTATTAACCTCAGCATGCACCTTTTTTGTGGTCAGTTTGAGGCCCTGGTTGAGCCATTCCAACCGTTACAACAGTTTCCCAACGTCAATGATTTATGGGCATTTCTTATTATTGAGGAGTGTTGTCGACTTGGTATAACGGTATGTAACAACTTAAAATGCATTTGTTCTTTATTAATTTCACGTAATTGTGTATATATTATTGTCTGTGCTGATTCACTTTTTCTTTTCCAGTACTTTTGCATAGCACCAGGATCAAGGTCATCTGCGCTTGCAGTGGCTGCTGCACAAAATTCTCATGCCTCGTGTATTTCATGTATTGATGAACGTTCTCTTGCATTCCATGCTTTGGGATATGCAAGGGGAGCACACAAACCGGCAGCAGTCATAACATCATCTGGAACAGCTATTTCAAACCTCCTCCCTGCCGTAAGCAGTTGAGCTTTCATTCAATTGTGAGCAATTAGTGGACTGAAAACATATAATCTAAGATTCTGACTCTCGTTATTCAAACTGGCATGGTTTTGATTTTAAATTCATTTCACGGTCTTTCCTTAGAAAAATTTCTTGCAAATCTTTTGCTTTGTTCAGTTAACTTTATTTTTTACTTATATCCATGGTCGGTTTCAACGATGACTTGATTTTGCCTACATCCGACTATATTTTAAGTGTCGTCAACTGGATTTTGAAATCAGATTTATATGTTTGTATTGGTTTTTCCCATTCCTATTGTATCTACAAGACACGGCTGCTGTCAGTGCACCATGAGGGCCATTTTGGAATGTGATAAATAGAGCCACATGTATTAGATCTTGTTTGGAAGTACCCGATTCTTAAACATAGAAGTTTGAAACTATCATGCCGACATTATTATACGATGGTTAATGTTTGGTGGCAGAAAGGTGTGAGGAATAGAGTACATGTGAGTTAATCTGTATGTTAATGCACTTTGTAAACAGTAACACTTGAGAAGCATTTCATGCTTGTCCTTTTGCCCATTTTAAATCGAAGGAAAAATAATGTAGAAAATCATTGCATAGACTCACACTCTTAGTATGTGTTGATTAATATTTGTAATGAAAAGCTATTAGCACACATCAATTGATATCTGTAATAATTACAGATAGTGATTTAAAATGACAGGCAACCTCTTTCTGACTTCTTTTCCTTTTAGCATTTCAGTCGTCTCATTTGTTTATCAATTTTTGAAATGGCATTGCTCACACTTGCATTGCCTTAGCTATTTCTTGTGTCAATTTTTGATGTGGCATTTTGTTCATCATTTAAAATTTAGGTAACACTAATATTGTCAAGTCTTTGGCATTCATGTAATTTAATGTTTATCTTAGCAAGTTATGATTTGTAGTGACATTTTCATTTTGCTCTCTTACAAATATGAAAAATCTCGTAATGGTACTGTGCAACCAAAATTGTACTTTTGAGAGGGTTTTATAGGGTCTTCCAACTGAAAAAAGTGTAAGGCAAAGACAGGCCAAATTAAGGGTCCTGAATTCACAAAACCAATCATATCAGATAGGCATGAATGAGGTATTTTCATTACCAATTTACCTGTTTAAACCACACCTTTAACAGGAACATAGTTTAAACCTCAATACAAAGTAGTAAACACAGGCTCTGTCTGTAACTAGGGATAACAGCTATATAAAACCATGGAACTAACCCAACTTTCTCTAAAATTGGCTATAAGATCAATCCCAGAGCATGAAAGCCCAAAACAGAAATACACAGAATGTCTACTCTGAATCAACAGAGGCCAGCAGGCCTAACAGCTAAGTTGGTTGTTCGTTTTGGGTGCAGGTTTGAGTTCACTAGTACGGCATCTTTTTGTGTACAAAATATATATTAAAAAAAAATAAAAAAAATTTCTAGCCTAATAAACATGAACTAATTGATATTAACCACATAGTATGCATATAAAAAAAATATCCACAAAATGCTAACTGAATGCTTAATATCATGATAATCATAAATATTAATTATAATTTATTACTTCAAAATTAGTAATCATGATAGTCATTATTGCTCTTCATCTCGAGTATCAACACCAACATCATGATATGGTTCATTAGAACCACAAGGAGTATCACTCCCACCACTCCCACCAGCTATGCGATGTAAGAAGTGTCCATGTCAAGTAATGAATGGTGGAAATAGAAGCATCCAAGTCAACATCTGTTAGATCTACATCCCAATGCTTTATCGCCCCTTCCTTGAATTCTGGCTTCTTGTGTGATAAAAGGCAAAAAGTTGGAATGTACATAGATCAACTTCTCGGCCTTTTTTGCTGCTAGTGTGTTGCGCTTCTATGAATGAATGAAGCTGTATATGCTCCAATTCCGCTTAGAACTCACAACCTATATTAAATTTATAAAAGTAAAAGGTTAAAACTTATACTTAAATTTAAAACTTAAAACAAAAAGAAAGAGAGTTAAAAAATTAAAAAAAAAGAAAAAACTTATTTGTGACAAGATTTTGATTGCAAGAGGCTGCAGCTAGATTGTTGGCCATAGAGATGCCACCACATATGAGCATCCTTCTTGTATTTGTCCCAAAAAGCACCACGGCTATGACCTGTGGAGGTAATGAAACTCCCAAACTTATTCATAACATGTCTTCTAACTCAAGATTGGGTAAGAGACTAGAGAACGTCCACTTATACCCTTCAACCACTTCAACATCCTTGTATGGTGGCACCTTCCTTGGCAAACAAAGGGTTTGATAGTGGTATAATCTAGGAGTCAATGCAAAGGCAAGGAGCTACAACGGTGTGGTTATTTTGTTCCTTCGATCAATAAGGATTGAATGCACTTGTTTGAAAAATTTCTTCTCGAGATCTTGCTTTTTTTGCATTTGTGATGGCCTTTATCTTCTCAATCATTGAGTCGATGCCATCATATATTCCACCCGAACATAGCTGATCCATGTCAGTGAATTGAATAATACTCATACTAGGCTCTATGAAAGTCAACAAGTAATCTACACAAGCTCACCAATCATCAACTAGGATCATCATTTTCATTTTTAGGGTGTGCTTCTTGCTTGACTCCCTCCATATAGTCCATATGTTGTTAATAACAATGCTGCTAAGTGCCTCTTGCACCTTGACAAGTCGTCTCTAGACGATTGTGTGTGAGGCAAATCGAGTCTTAGCAAACTAGTAGGAAAAGAAAAAAAAACTGTACTGATGAAAATCTACAAGTACTAGATTTAAAAAAAAAAAAAAAGATTTAAAATTTAATAATTTAAATTGTAAATTAAAATTACTAAAATAAAATAAAAAGCGTTTCATTTACCTTTAGTAGCTCTAAATTCGAGAACGATACAAAGATGGCTTATGACTAGTAATGACTTGTGACAAACATTTGAATCTCTATAGCCTCAACATGCATCTGCTTGATCTACTTGATTTTGCTGCTCAAATTTTGCAGCATTATGTTGAGTGAGTGGGCAACACAAGGTGTCCAAAATATATACTCATACCTCGCCTCCACCAGCATCCTCACGGCCTTGCAATTTTTAGTGCTGTCTGTTATGACTTGGACAATATTTTGAGAACACATCGCATCAATGGCTTTGAAGAGGATGTTGGTAATGAATTTTGCATCTTTCACATGCCTCTTGCAATCAATAGCCTTCGAAAATATTGCCCTTTTAGGGCACACTGCAACTACATTGATTAAAGGCCTATCTAGTGAATCTTTTCATCCTAAAAAATGACGAACACCTCGTTTCGGCCCATGAGTACCTAATTGGCTGCAAAGAATCCTCAACATATTTTTTTCCTTCGCCAATAGGGTGGTGTGGTGTTTCTCATAACCTAGTCCTTTGTACCTTTTTGGGGCCTCGTTGATCGCTCTCACCATTTTCTACCGATATGGTGACCTTACAACATTGAAGGACAATGCATTTACAAACACATATCACATGATGTGCTCATCAACAATATCCTTGGCCTTGATTTGAAAAGAATTTTCCAATGGTGATTTTGTTCTTGTGTGAAAGAGGAGAATCCCCTTTGTGCGTGGAGAGTGTTGCCAAAAATGGATGTGTTTCGGCCACAATTTGGGAACCACTACGAGGAGATGGGGCAACCTCGATTGAGATCCGTTCTTTGACAAATGATGACCCAATGTCATGGTAAGTGCTATATCTGTTTATTCCTACTCGATATATTGAAGAATTGTTGATGTTGGAATCAGATTATCCTTCTTCCCTGAGAAAGCTATGATGCCTTTGTTAGGTGTCACAATTAAGTGGGATTTCACTCGATTGTATTAGCTATGTAAGTATTATTGTAACCATGGAATTGCCAAATATACTCTGCACCACCTGGGACTTGCTCTAACATTGTCAGATACTTCAAAAGTAGTGAATGCAGATCGAATTTGAATCATGGTTGGCCCAAGGAGGTAGAACTTGTTGACTTTGTAGTACCTGTAGCTGCAAATTTAAAAACAACACAATATTACCCAAAAAAAAAAAAAAACCGAGGGTACAGCCTACAAGTTTTTAATCATTGCCTTATAACAAAAATTAAAAAAAAAAACATTATAATCCTGAGGATTCATTGCAAATTCGCCCTAGGTTTGTCTTGGATGACCCCTGTTCGCTGGGGTTCTTCTAAATATGCAATGAGAGGTAAGTGTTTTGCTTTTGTGTTTA
Organism: Torreya grandis; assembly: GCA_037957365.1. Lineage (NCBI taxonomy): Eukaryota > Viridiplantae > Streptophyta > Pinopsida > Cupressales > Taxaceae > Torreya > Torreya grandis. The sequence goes on from JARHVA010000008.1 coordinate 1,287,532, forward strand.
GTGTTTTTTTTTTAATGTTATGTTTAGGTTATCTTTTAGGGTTTGTATCGTGTTTTTAATTTTTTTTAATCATTACTTTATGTTAAATTTTAACAAAAATCAACAAAATTAAAAAATCATTTTAGAATTATGGTTCGCTGCTAATTAGCTCCGGTTTTGTCCTGGACGAGCTGGGTTCGCTCATATTTAGTAGTAGAGGAATTCAAACAAACCCGGGTCATCTAGGACAAACCCTAGATGAATTTACAGGGGAATTTGGACTGTACCCAATCCTAGAACAGCCCAAACCCGAATTGAGGTTGGGGGAATCAATATCCTAGCCTAACAGTTGTTACCGTTGGATGGGTTTGAGCCGCTGGCCCCAATGCCATGCAACTTTCGTCCTCCATGCATGGTTTGTAGGCTAGAAATGTACATGAAGTTTTCTCTCCTCCTAGCTCCATATTTGATGTACCTGATTCCGTAGCCACTATCATCAAACCTGACCTCACCCTCTCCTTTGCTCAATCGAAATTTGTCTTGACTAAACCTTGTGAGGGGCAGGGGTGAGTGAGGGGGTCCCACTTAGCTTCCTTTCTATCAAACTTTTTTATTTTTGATGTTTTAACATGGCAAAATTGTGCTCTTGTTATTAAGTTGCCATTACAACATTTTATCAAAGTGAGGCAACTAAATCCGGAGTCTGGACTATGAACTCTGCATATTTGTATGATTTGTTTTATTCATGCCAAATAGATTTATAATTCAAGTCTCTAAATTATTATTTGTTTTATTTAGATTATGTTTCTTGTCATAAGGACATTGGATTAGTTTTATAGGTCTTCCATTTATTATGTTTTGATGTGCAGGTGGTAGAGGCAAGTCAGGACTGTATTCCATTATTGTTGCTCACAGCTGATCGTCCTCCAGAATTACTTGATACAGGAGCAAATCAAACAATAAATCAGGTACCTGTGTATGGGTTTACATAATAGCTCATGGAATTACAATCAGGGGCGATATTTATTTCTCAAGGTGTAGTCAGGCTTCTGTTAGGCTGCATAATGCATTTTAAACTAGACAAGACCAATAGTGTTCAAAGCTCTAAATTGCAATCAAAAGGCACCTACAGGAATGAATCCTGGAACCTTACTGATGCATTTTGAAAAGGACTTATTCAATGAAAAGGGCTATTGGGAAAAATCATAGTGAATGTTTTCATATTTGGTTTCACCAATCCCACTGGCAGATTTAACAACTTTCTGTCCTGCTGAAGGTACCTATTTTAGAAGTATAGATGGTTTACCTAGTTTTTGAAATTGATGTATTTGAATATTCAAATCCTCTACATGCTTGGAATGTCATGTGAACATCCCTTAATTTTGAGCAAACATGACTACTGATAGTTGAATTTGGAATTTTCGTAATTCAGTGTCTTCTGACTAAGAAGTACCCTGATTGTCTGTGCATAAATGTGTATAAATTATTTTCCTTAATTATGAGCTATGTGCATCACTCATTCAATAGTTGTGTTTGAAAAACTTATAGCTGTATACATCTGTCAATTTAAACATTCATTGAGATGTGTAGTACATATCAGATTAACGACTGTTCTGATATGTATAAATTTATAGAAATGATTGAGGTACTTGTCTCTTTTACATGGAACACATAAATACATGGAAGGTAAAAACATGCATTCTTCATTAGGCTAAAATTCTTTTCTAATGTTATATACAGGTCAATCACTTTGGTTCATTTGTGAGGTATTTCTATAATTTGCCTCCACCTGATGATAAGGTTCCTGCCAGGATGGTACTTACTACTATTGACACTGCAGTGTTTAGAGCCACAGAAGAGCCTTCTGGTCCTGCCCACATAAATTGCGCATTTAGAGAGCCATTAGCAGGAATTTGTTGTGAATGGAGTTTAAATTGCTTGAAAGGTCTAGATAGGTGGATGTCAAAGTCAGAGCCTTTTACGAAATACATGCAAGGAATACAATTACAATATAGTGAGAATCTGATGGATATACATGACCGATATCATGAAGTTGTGGATCTGATTCAAGGAGCAAGTCGAGGACTTTTAATTGTTGGGGGTCTTAAGACAGCCGAGGAGACATGGGCAGCTTTGTTACTTGGTAGACATCTTGGGTGGCCAATTATTCCTGATATTTTGTCAGGATTGCGGCTAAGAAAATTTGCTTCCACGATTGCTGAAGGTGAAATGAACGTATGTATTATAGACTTTCTGGATCATGTCCTTCTTAGCAGCTCAGTAAAGCACTGGATGTCTCCAGATGTGGTTCTTCAGGTATGCCTTAAACTCAAATTTCAGTTCCATTTAACATTTTACGGAGTGAGATTCTTGTTTTCCATGATCATCTCTAGAAGGCATAAAGGTGCATTTATCATTAAGGCAGCCCAATTTCACATGCTAATCATTATTGATGCATATGATGGCTCATTTTCCTTTCTTGGAATGGATTTCTCTATATCCTTATTTATTTTATATACTTACCAACAGAAAAGGAATACATTTCATGGACCATTTCCACGATGTAATCTCAATGTAAGATATAGTATTTTCATCAAGTTACATCTTCTATCATGGTTAAACATGGCCTGAAATGGTGTACTTAATTATGAAAATCCGCTTCCTGCTTCATGAAAAAACAAAAACAAACCTCGCCTGGAGGAGGTGGTCAATTGTGTCACATATACCTCAAAAGTTCAATGGATAGTTAAACTTACAAGCAAACATATATAAATATACCTATTTCCTTCATACAGGGCCCTTATACATTTGTCAGTAGATTTTTGGTCTCAGTATGAGTTTCTATCTTATTAGATAACATGCATATACCATAGTTACCAAGTTCAAAATTTTGAATCCGTTCGGTAGGGCAAAAAATTGTGGAATCCAGAATTCTTGAAAAAGTTCAGAAAAATCTGGTTTGGAATATATATAATTATAAACAAAATAAAGTCCATATAATAAGATTATAAGTTAAATAACTTATATAAAATAAAAATATCAAAATAAAATGAATAGACTATTCAGAAATAAAATTAATATCACAATTTTATTAATTTATTTGTAATATATAATAAAATTTAAATTTATATTTTTTAAATAAAAACGTCAAAAAATTATAAACTTATTAATATTATAAAGCCCAAACCTAAACACTAATAAAACATAATTAACAATACTATAATTATTAATTATAACCTAAAACCTAAACACTAAATTAAACAAGATAAATAAAATATTATAAACTAGATAATATAAAATAACTTTTATAGTGTATAAATTTATAAAGTATATATAATAACAAAAATCTAAATCTAAACCACTACATGTTGAAATGAAAATGAAACTCACTGGTATGGTGATGCCACCGACATCCTCGTTCTCTGCTGGACCGCTGGTGCGTTACTCACTGCCCACTGCATCATTGGAACTATGCCCTGCCCACTGTGTCATGGCCCAACTGTGCCCTGCGTGAAGATACCATGCCCTGCCACGAACCATGCCCTGCCAACTGTGCCCTCCCGCCTGTGACCGTGAATCCACCCACCTCCTCTTCTTCTCAGCGCGTCTCTGCTCTTCGGTGCTTCACGAGAAAGAATTGTGTTAAAGGAGGAGTGCCTCAATGGGAGCCCCTATTTTAAACAGGAGCTGCATTTAACTATCAAATTTTGGTTAGAACAAAGTAGTGTGAACAGAATCATTAGAATTCTAAATTGTTGTCTGTGAAGGAAGACATTGGGATGCCGGGAATGAAAGAGAAGAGAATTGCTAAATTGCTGGAGTTGTGGATGTGAGAAAGTGAATGTGAGTTTTATCAGCTCTTGAAATCCTGAGAGGAGGAGATTTGACGAATACACAGAACCTTTTCTTAAAACTCTTGTTTGCATTTAAATACTGAAATTATAAACAGAAACATTAGCAATAATAATTTAAGGGTTGATGAATTTTACAAAGAATTGTCACCTGGAAGTGAAGTAATAAGGTGTCTGTTTGCCAAAGTGATAAGTAGCTGATTGTGACCCGCTTGAGGGTCTGGGTTTTCTCATCTGCCTTGGACACGAAGGTGTGGGGCCGTCATTTAGAAAGTGCAGGACACCAGTTTATTCTCTTGCAGGTTACAGCATTGGAATTGAGAGGACGTCCTTGACCAGTGATGTGACATAAGTCCTTTATTCTTAATGGCCAGTCTACAGAATATTTTATTGGCAGATACTGAGGTTAAAAGGATTTTAATTTTGTTCAAATCAGAAACAATTTTTTCTTATAGGGAATTCACAACTGTTATTGAAAATGATAAGAACATCTGATGCTGCTGGTCAAACTTCCCGTAATAGGAAAATAGGGAGGCATTGGTTCTTTTCAATGTTTCCATGACTGATGAGTTGCTATCTCCACTTGCGTAGCATGAAATTTGCAAAAGATGCAACAGGAAAATTTCGAAGCATGTTTTGAAACTTCAAATAGAATACAAATTTGAGTTTTGAATCTTAAATTGGCAAGCTTTAAAATGTCAGAATGAGATCCTGTAGTTGAACACTTAAATTACATGAAAGATCTTTGTAATCAGTTAAAGGTAGTTGATAAAAATATATAAGACAGTGATTTGATCAGTATGATTTTGATTAGTCTGCCAAGTTCATATGATGAATTTAATTTATTGGATAGTTGTCATCAATCTAAATCTATTTTTGAAGAATATTTGCTTTGTATGTTGCTTCAGTTTGAACGGATAAGGTGCCTTGCAAACAAGTTTGAGGCTCTGAGACAGCCTTTGCAGCCAGAGGGCAAGGAAAGAAGTCAGCCGAAAGAGATAGAGGTAGAGAGTTTAAAAGAGGCTGAGAGGCTGGCAAAGAATGTCAAACCTGGCTGTGACTGGCAATAAATTATCTGATAAACAGCTTATTAAATGTTTTTGATATGGAAAGATTGGTCATGTTATGAAAGACTATACGAGGAGGCTCTGGGATATAAGAAATGGAAAGCAAAAGTAATTAGAACATATGATAATTCTGTAGATGCATGGGTTAGCAGTTCTGATTTTTCAGTAGGCATGTGCACATAAAGATACCTCCTGGTATGTTGATGCAGGGACTAGCAGTCCAAGGACCAAGACAGGTAGATGAGGCCAAAATACAGAAAGAAACAAAGAAAGAAATTATGTTAATGACTGTGTATGACCAAAATAGGTAGATGAGATTCAAACATACAAACAATAGAAATAACACAAGGGAGCGCAAAGAAGCACCAAAACCAGGCTACAAGCTAAATTAAATTAAAATTACAATAACAAAGAGTATAATTAATAAAGGAGAATGGTTTTCTTCTAAGTTGCCGATACGGGTACGAGTATCGGATACGGGGATACGTTGATTTTTTTTTTTGTGGTTTGGATACGGCTGGATACGGCCGTACAAAAATATATATAAAAAATTAAAAATATAAAAATATAGCCATATAAGCAAAATTAACCACATAATATGCATAGAGGAAACAAAATAACTTCAAATAAGTTATATAACCACAAAATATATACTCATAATTCAATGCCAAATATCATAATTATAAATCGCTATTAAAATTTAATTATAGATATAAATTTTAAATTTTTAAACTAATTAATATTTAATAATTTAAAATTTAATACTATATATTGAAAAATTTAAACTAATGAATAATTTAAAATTTAATAGTATATACTTTATATTTAAAAATTAAAATTTGAAACTAATTAATAATTTAAAAAATTAAAATTAAAATTTAATACTTAATATAATTAAGTAGTTAATGTAATAATATTATAATAAAAATTAAAACGTTAAAATAAATAAATAAAAATTAAAAAAATAAACATAAACTATAACTTAATTTTCAAAAGAAAAGAAAAAAACTTAAAAATGAAATGTAAATACAAAACAAATAAAACATTGAAAAATACCTCGGGCAGTTGCGTAGGCGAGCAGGCGCGAGGGCGCGGAGGCGCGTAGGGACGAGGGCGCGGAGGCGCGCAGGGACGAGGGCGCGGAGGCGCGCAGGCCGCAGATTGCAGGTTGCGGCGAGGCGCCGAGGTCGCAAGTCGCGGGGAGGTGCGGAGAACGGTCGCGGAGTCGCAGAAAGAGACGGGTCAAAGCAAAAAAAGATTAGGGTTTTTACTTTATGTTTTTGTTATAAAGTTAAAAAAGTAAAAAAAAATAGTATTTTATTCTGCCGATACGCCGGGATACGGCCAGGGTTCGGCGTGTCCCCTGGCCGTATCCCTCGTGGATCCCCGCGCTTGGACCGCCGTATCCCCGCGCTCCCAGGGCCTGCTAGGGGTGAATCCGGTAACGTAGGTTTTCTTTCTCGGATAAAAGCAAATGTGCAGGAGACCCAGTCACAGTTGGCAATGGACAAGGATGGAAAGCTATGGGAGTTGGTAATGTGTCATTGACAATGCCAACTAGAATTTCGAGAAGTGTTCAAAACATCTTATACACCCAATTTGGCTTAGAATCTTCTTTTGATTGGAATTATTACAAACCAAATGAAAGTTGAACTATATGCTAACAAATATATTATTTTTTTTAGATAGGTATTCGCTTTTGACCGAAGCTCCAACCGGTTTGGGACACAATTGGGGGCCCAAATCCCCAAGTGATCATCTATCACATGTACCATATTTACCAACAATGGCCATAATCAGTCCGAGAATATTAACAATGGCAACAACTTGCTCTAGAATACCAATGAATGGCCACAACCTGTCTGAGAATACCAACAACGGCCACAATCGGCCCGAGAATACCAATGATTGGCCACAACTCGCCCAAGAATACCAATGATTGGTCACAACCGACCTAAGAATACCGACAAGCAGCCACATCCGGCCTCCAATACCATACTGAGATTTGAACGTGGGTGGTGCTTGAAACAACCAAGTCACTTTACCAACTCACCCACATTTCATCGGTTGCTAACAAATATATTATTTAGAAAGCAAGATTTTGGGAAATAACTGTGTAGAAAATTATTGGTGGTGAGAGAGCAAAATTTATCTCCACTTGGAAGTGGTGTTTCCTCATCTTATGTTGTTGGCCTTGCTCATATGGTTGAGCATGTGGATTATTCACATCTTGATAACAGTGGTTTTTTCGTGAGTTTGGAGAATGGTGGGTCAATGCATGCTTCAAATGGCCTTGAAATAAATGACTGGGAAGAGAAATGCGTTGTCAATTTATCTAGCATACCCATTGATGGATTCACTTTTATTATATCAAAAGGTCGTGAGGGTTTGCCATCACACGAAGGCATATCCCATATGAGGATTATATTGTTGGGATAGATGAGGCTATTAGGAATCTTTCGGAGGATGTGGTTGAAGTGTTAAGGCAAGATTGTGTAGTGGCCCTTAGACATGTCAAGCTACCGAGATGTGATATTCATAGGGAAGAGATTTTGGCCCTTAGGAGATTGAAGGAAAATAACAATTTCATTGTTATTATTATTAAAACAGACAAATGTAATGCTTTAGTTGTGATGGACATGTCAGATTACAACAACAAAATGGAAGAGTAACCAAGTTGCTTGCATTGTTAAGGTCACCAAAGCCATTAATATGTCCTTCTTGGATGACAATAATAAGAAGAAACTGATTCCAAAAAAAGAAAGTCACTTCAAGGGTATATGGTGCTCCTAAGATACATAAGGTGGGTGCTCCATTACGACCTATCATGGATGCCACTGACTCTCCTACTTATGATCTTACTTCTTTTTTGGTGAATGGAATAAATCCGTTGGTAAGTGGTACTTCTTTCATAAAAAACTCCTCCCACTTTGTGGGGTTTATTAAAGATGAAAGATGAGCTTTGTTGTGGTATCCCTCTTATCCCTCTTTACAAAAGTGCCAATTCATGAGGAGACGGCCGACTTGGTTGATTTATGCTTAAGATCGAGTTTTTTCACATTTGGGGGTGCAGTATATGAACAAACAAAAGGTGTTGCAATGGGTTCTTCTCTTTCACCGGTTGTTGCAAATTTTTTTATGGAGCATTTTGAGGTGTAGGCATTATTTTGTTTGTCCCTGAAACCCCAATGGTGGAAGAGGTTTGTTAATAATACCAACACCAATTGGCAACATGGTTTAGATAATCTAGAGGAATTCCATAATCATCTCAACAACCTCGTCAATAGCAATAAGTTGAGATGAGGGAGAAAGAGACATTTTATTTAGTTTTGATATCATATTTATACATATAACTGCTATTTAGTGATACACCATTTTCAACATCAAAAATACAAGGTAGAATATCATCACTAAAAGAATTATTGATATACTAGAGAATATCAAGATTAGATGCGCATAATTTGGGTTGTGCTGCATCCCATCCGATTGTCTATTTTGTTTTTGTGACAATGCCCTATAACCCTTTCTTTGAAAAACACTTTCATCTACTGAAAAACTAAAGTTTATCACTTATCTTTGTCTCCATGATAACGTGTGACATCCTCCCTCCCGTACACATGCCTTTGAATATTATCATTCCTCCTTGTCTATCCCAAATGCTTGATCCCAAACTCTCGACACCCACTACCTTCGGCTTTGATACCATAATGGAAAATAATATTCAAATAAAGATAGACAATAAAACCAAATACTAATCATTGGAGTTGAGATGAGAGAGAAATAGACAATCTATTTAGGGGTAATATCATATTTATACATATAACCACTATTTAGTGATTGCATTTGATTTATTGTTGAACTCAGCTCTTATGACATTAACAATTGTACCTTTATAAACTTATTTATTAAGTACTGTACAAAATATAGGAGGTCTCCCCACGTACTTTCTGCACTGAGACAATATTAATCTTAACAAAAAGGATTACCAAGCTTGTGATGGGTGTCCATAGGCTGTTATCCCATATTTTCAATGTTAGAGTATTTGTTCATGCTTGCTAGGTTCTAGATAGTTTTTCGTCTTCTTCCCAGTTTTGTCTTTTGTGGATTTATCCCACATTGATTAGTTAGGCTTGCTTCTTGTTTTTCCTTGCCCACTTAAGCAAGGTCTCTCCATTGTACAAAGCAAGTTATTCACTGGATATTCTATGATTTGCCTTGTCTTTGCATTTCATTTCTTTGCAAGCTTATTGTGATGTTCTTGCTGTCATTGCTTCAGGCCCCTAGCTTGGAATGATCTTGTTCTCATTCCTATTATGGTATCAGAGCTTCGAAGAGTTGCAGCGATCCATTGATAAGTTGTTATCCAATGTTTTGGCATTTTGGCCGAGATCTTCAGCTTCAGTTGCGCACAAGAGTTCTTTTGGAAGCAACAAGTTGTGTTTATTTGGCTTTGGATTGAGCCTCCTTTTTTGCTTTACGCAAGGTTCCACTCACCGCAACTGTAAATATCCCATTAACGGGATTTATCTCCAAGTGACACAGTTGCTTTGACTGCGTAGGAGTCATGGCTCTTTAACTTTGGCGATCTGGTTAAAGCGCCATCCATATTGGTGATTCTTAACGCCCCATAGTACAGTCATTAAGACTGCCAGTTTTATGGTTTGCGTGGAGTGTAGAAGTCCAGATTAGAGGTGATTGCGTTGGAAGTTTTTGAGATTGCTACTCTTTGGTGTGCGTGGAGGACAACCTTTTGAGGATCTACGCTGTTTTTAGGGTCTGTGTTCCTCTTGTCTTTTGTAGTGACTGGAGGACTGCGTTGGAAGCCAAAATTAGAGTGTAGCAATAGCATGGAGGACATAGAGGCGTGTTGGAGCATTTTCAAGTAGGTGGTCTACGTAGCGGTCAACAAAGTGGTAGAGCGCAGGAGGAGATTGGCGTTGTTGGTTTCCAAATAGCAAAAGATACAACCGCCTTCCACTTGGCCTTGACTTACCATTCTGATGTGCGTGGAGGTTCACCTCTTGGTCTGTGTTGTAGACTGCTATTTGTTGAGTTTTGGAGGTGGTTTGATCTGCAAGTTAGCGTGGAGCTATTAGGTGGAGTTTTAAATACTCTTAGCATTGGGTCTGCGTGAAGGTGCATGGAGGTAACATTTTTCCCCCTCTCCTTTGCGTCCCATATTTCTGCTCAGACAAGGAGACTCTTGGAGGCGCCTACCTAGGGTTAAGACACCTGACCCCTGTAATCCACCTTTCATCCTCTTAAAACAGCGGTTTTATTCATTTGTTTTTTACTAGCTGTATTTTTACTTTAAGAGGAAGTTAGTTTCGCTTGCAAGCACACAGGGGTCACCGGTAGGATCTTTTTTAACTTTTGTTGTTTTGATAACGTTTGTGGTTGAATTCCGGTTCCAAAGAGTGGTTGGAAGGCTAGGTTCACCACCAATTTGGTCACAAAAATCAGCTTGTAGTGTAATTGTTATTAATTTTGACCCATTTATGGGAATTTGTAAAGCCTATAGCTTTTGAACCGCAACTCGAAATCGAGTTCAATTTTTTTCAAAAGTGTATTGTTTTCAATTCTCTATATCAATTGGTGTCATCTATTTGTAAAAGCATACTATTATAAAGTGCCAAATTTGGGGGGGCTCCATACAAATTTTTTGAGGGGTTGTCTCAGTGTCGATTTGTGCACCCTTTTGCATTCTTTTTGTTCTTTGGTGATTTGCTTGCATGGTTTTTTCTTCTAGTTTAGAGCAATGTGAGCCTTTGGCTACACATAATTATCATACATGGAGACCTAGAATGGAAACAATTATTAAATATAAAGGATTATGGTCCCTATTGAATGAAGTTCAACCACAATTCACTAGAGAATATGAAAAATTTCAGCATCAATGCAAATTTGAAGAGTGTATGGGTTTGATTGGGGGTTATGTGAGTTACATGCTTTTGTTTCATTTGGATGGATGTGATTCTTCATTCAAAATATGGGCTAAACTAAAGGTTTTATTTGGGAAAGCAGATCACATGAGAACCATGCAGTTTGAAGTCGAGATTATTTCTGTCAATCTTGAAGATTTTTCCTCTATTGTAGACTATCTCACTAATTCTAAAAACTTGTTGACACAATTGAAGGGGAGTGAACGAGATAAGAAAAATGACGAGTGTGTGTACCTGATTCTATTCAAGTTGAAAGGTCCATTCCAAATCTTTGCTTCTACCTTTTCTTTAGCATGGATGCCTTAGGTGCTGCATTCCAAATGCCCGATTTTGAGTTGTTTTCTGAAAGACTTATTAGGGAGGAATCCAAGTTGTCTCACCTTGAGTCTTCCACCTCTCAAAAAGCATCAGTAACATCTAATCCTAAGAGCAAGGGAAAATCAAAGAGTAAATCTAAGAACACTCCTCCATCTCAAAGTGCACCTAAACTCAATAACTCTAAACCCAAATCATCTTCCAAATCCAAGAATAAGTCTAATATTTCATGCTCTTTTTGTGGGGGGACTGGTCATGAAGAATCTATGTGTTTTAAAGAATGCAAGCCTTAGATGATGCAGTTAGAAAACACAAGCTTTTTATCTCCACTCCACCCACTGAACATGGCAAAGCACTTAATATTGTTGGGAGATCTCAGTCACTTGTTTCAGATAGTTGGGTTATAGATTCTGGTGCTTCTCACCACATGACTTCTTCCAATAAGTCTTTTGTATCTCTTGGTTTGAGTTCTTCCAACATTGAGGTTGGAGATTCTTCCTTTATTTCTATGAAGGCAAAGGGTGATATACAGCTTGATGGTGGCCGAATCAATGATGCATTATATGTACCTGATATCACTACAAATTTGCTTTATGTTTATCAAATTTGTTATTTTGGTTAGGGTAAGACAGTGACTTTCACATCACGTGGGGCTGAAGTTTGAGCATTGATACAACCTCACACACTTATTGCACAAGGTGTTGTTGATCATAGTTCTTGACTCTATTATTTAGAGGGTTTTGATGATACTCCTTCTATAGAGACATGTTTGGTCTCTCATGCAAATTCTGAAAATAAGCTTTGGCATGAGAGAGATAGACATTTTAACTAAAAATATTTGAAGGAGTTCAGCTCTCATGGTATGGTTGATGGTTTTCCTACAGTTTCATGTCTTGATGGAGTTTGCTCTAGTTGTGCATTAGGGAAGCAACACCAAGATTCGTTTCCTGCGGGTATGTCCAAGAGAGTTTCTTCACCACTTGAGCTTGTGCACAGTGATTTGATGGTCTTTTCTACTCATTTCAACGGAGCTAAGTATGTACTTATTTTTATTGATAATTTCTCGAGGCGTACATGGGTTTATTTTCTCAAGTACAAGAGTGATGTTTTCTCACACTTCAAAGTCTTTAAGGCTTTGGTTGAGAAACAGTCTTCTAGTTGCATCAAAAAGCTTTGTACTGATAATGGAGGGGAGTACTTCAGTAGAGAGTTATCTGATTTTTTGGCAGCGCATGATATTGTTTATCAGCATTCTGTTCCACATACTCCACAACAGAATGGCTTAGCAAAATGGAAGAACCAAACTTTGAAGGAGATGGCTAATTGCATGATGCATTCACGGGATTTACCTCCAATGTATTGGGCAGAAGCAGTTAATTGTGTGAATTACATTCAAAATTGCACACCACACAGAGCACCTAAATATTTTACTCCAGAGGAGGCTTGGTCTGGAACCAAGCCTGATGTCTCATTTTTTAGAGTCTTTGGGAGCCATGCTTGGGATTTTGTACCAAAGAAGAAAAGGAAAGCATTTGATAAGAACAACAAACCCTTGATCTTTATAGGGTATTGTGAGGACATGAGAGCTTACCGCTTTTTAGATCCTGATACTCATGATGTTCTTTTTTGAACACATTCAATTTGATGAGCGATTCACTTCTCATGATTCTTCTTCCATGCCTTCTTCTTCTTTTGTTGATTCCTCACCACCTCTTGAGGATTCATTCTTTAAGGAACCAGTTCAGGAGGCCCCTGAGGAGAATATGGATGTTGAGGATCCTATTCTCACTGATGTTGTCACTATGCCATTGTGGGCTTGTATTACAGTTTCTAAGGCAACATCTTTTCTACAGGATCTTCCACTCCTTAGACATCATCATGCACATTCTACAAGTATTGGACTTTTGTGTCAGGGATTTTTTGGGGATCCACAGTCTTTTACACAGGCTCATGGGATACAGGAGTGGGATGATGCGATGACAGATGAGTATTCTTCTTTGATGAAGAATCATACTTGGGATTTGGTCTCTCTTCCTAAGGGAAGAAAGTTGGTTAGGTGGAAGTGGATATGCTGCACCAAGTATGCAGCTGATGGGTCAATTGACAGTATAAGGCACGTCTTATTGCAAAGAGTTTATCGCAAGTCGAAGGTATTAATTACTCTGAGAATTTTGCATCTGTTGCCAAGATGGATTCAGTGCACCTTGTACTTTCTCTTGCTACATCACAGAGTTGGCCAGTGTATCAGATGGACGTTAAGAGTGCATTCTTACATGGAGATTTGCAGGAAGAAATCTACATGGAGCAATTTGCTTGGTTTGTTCATGATTCTTCTCTTGTTTGTCGACTTAGGAGGTCTCTTTAGGGTCGTAAACAGTTCCCTCGGGCATGGTATGAGAAGATAGATTCTTTTCTTCTCTCTACTAGTTTTGTTCATTACCACTCCGATCCCACAGTATATATTCAACATATTGGAGAGGGATATTGTTATACTAGTCTTGTATGTTGACGATCTGCTTCTCACAAGTAGCTCCTCTTCTCAGATTTAGGCTATTCAACAGGCACTTTCAACGCACTTCGATATGACAGATCTCGATATTTTGCACTTCTTCCTTGGTTTGAAGATTTTTCAATCAGATTCAGGGATTCATTTGAGTTAGTAGTACACCCTTGATCTTCTTCAACATTTTGGCAAGGCTAATTGCAAGTCAAGTTCTTCTCCCTTTCATTTTAGATTCACTCTCACTTGTACCTGCACTACTCCTCTTTGTGATCCTACATTATATAGGTAGATGGTTAGAAGTCTTATGTATTTGACCCATACTTGCCCCAACATTTCATTTGGTTGGGTTTATATCTAGGTTTGCACATGCTCCTCATGACAGTCATTGGTAGGCTGTCAAGAGGATTTTATGATATCTACTAGGCACTACCCATTTTGGATTACACTACACTAGGGGTTTTAATCAGTTGGTCGGATACACTGATTTAGATTGGGCAGGTTCTCTTGACGACAGACGTTCCAATTCTGGCTACATCTTTTGTCTTGGTTCTTCTCCAGTTGCTTGGGTGTGCAAGAAGCAGTAGGCTATTGCACTTTCATCTACAGAGCCTGAGTACAGGGCAACAGTTACAATGAGTAAATAGGTTCTTTGCCTTCATAAGTTATTGACAGATTTTGGCTTCACACATGATTCACCTATTGTACTTTGGTGTGACAACCAGAGTACAATTCACATATATTGCAACCCAGTTGAGCACCAACGGACCAAACACATTGAGATACACACGGATGGAGTTCTTTGCTTGGAGTACATTCCAAGTCAACAACAAGTTGTTGACATCTTCACGAAGCCTTTTGCATCACCTCGTTTCTTTGAATTTCATGGCATGCTTGGGGTTTCAGAAGTTGTCCTTGGGGGGTGTTCGTGAGGACATCTTCCTTCTTCATTTCATGGATATATATTGTACATGAGTACCTTATCGGGGCTTGTTACTGGGACTTATACTGTGGATATGCCACTTTATCTTTTTTGGCTATTATTAGCCCCCAACTTCACTTGAGGGGGGGTTGTTAGAGTATTTTCTCATGCTTGCTAGGTGCTAGATAGTTTTTTATTTTTTTCCTAGTTTTATCTTTTGTGGATATATCCCACATTGATTAGTTAGGCTTGCTTCTTGTTTTTCCTTGCCTACTTAAGCAAGGGCTCTCCATTGTACAAAGCAAGTTATTCACTGGATATTCTGTGATTTGCCTTGTTTTTGCATATCATTTCTTTGCAAGTTTATTGTGATGTTCTTACTGTCAATACTTCAGACTCGTGGCTTGGTTTGATCTTGTTCTCATTTCTATTATTCAATTTACTTAATAAAATGAAAAGCAATGGGAAGTGGAAGAGCTTGTGTCTTTGCATTCTTTATTCTCCTAAAATACATAAAAAACAAAAATGGCGGGGACAACCTTTTAACTTTGATCTTCATGTGCACACAAAAACAAATAAAAAATGTTTTATGTACAAGACTAAATATTCTTAAAACCAAACCTACCATACTTTGGATCAATATTCCTGACATACCTCCCCCTTGATCCAAAATGCATCTTCATCTGTTATTTCTTCTTCACTTTCACTTCATTCCAAGAAGTGTCCTGAAGCTTTCGAACTTAACTCGATCCTAAGGCTTTGTGAATATGTTTGCTACTTGTTTCTTTTTAAAAGAATAAGTAGGATCAACTATCTTCTTTGTTGTCAACATCCTCAAATAGGGATACTTTATGTCCATGTATTTGGTCTTTGCATGAAGTACATAATTCATTCCATATTTGATGGCACTTTGATTATTAGCATTCAACAACATTACAGGACCTTCTTGACCATTCTACAACTCCTCAAGAATCTTGCGAAGATGTACACCCTCTCTCTAAGCATCCCATGCTGCAATATACTTTGATTCAATTGTAGAATTAGCCACTATATCTTGTTTCTTTCAACATCAAGCCAATGTTGTTGTCCCTAAATGCATCAAGTAACTAGTAGTAGACACCCTATCATCCACACTACCACCATAATCTGCATTTGAAAAACTCACAAGCCTGAAATTCTCGTTTCTCCTATATTCCATGCCAAAAGTTTTTGTACCCTGCAAGTTATCTCAAAACTCTTTTCGCTGCTAACCATTGACTCTTTCTTGGTGAATCTAGACAAAATATTGATTTTCAATGAAATATCTGGGCTGGTATTCAACAAATAGATCAAGCCTCCAACCAATTTCCTATACCTTGTATCATCAACCAATTCACCTCCTTCATCCTTAGAAAGTGTCAAACTAGTTACCATGGGCATTAGAGATGGTTTGCAAGCTTCTATTTTAAATCTTTTCAACAATTAACATGTGTTTTTCTTGTGATATGAAAATACAATGATCTTGTTGTCTTACCTCTATTCCCAAATAATATTTCAAAAAGCCCAAATTAGTCATTTCAAATCCATATTTCAAAATAAGCTGTTTATCATCACTTCCAGTTAGCAAAATATCATCAACCTACAAAACCAAATACACAGTTTTGTTTGCTTGTAATTGAATATATAGGTTATCATTAGATTCACTCCTCAAAAATCCAATCTGCCTCAAATAACTGTCAATTTTTTCATACCATGCTCTAGGTGCTTGTTTCAATACTTACAAAGCTTTAGACAAGCGACATCCCTTGCTTTCTAAACCCTTTTCTTCAAATCCCTGTGGCTGTGACATGTAGACAACTTTTTGTGAATCACCATTAAGAAAATCATTTTTTACATTTAAATGATATGCCTAACAATTTTTTTGTGCTGCAAGAGCTAAAACCATTCTCACTATATCTCTCTTGGGTGTAGGTGCAAAATTCTCCTCATAATCTATGGCTTCCTTTTGAGCATACCCCTTGGATAAATATCTTGCTTTGTACTTGTCCACTGATCCTTTTGCCTTATATTTCATCCTATACGCCCATTTACTCCCAATGGGTTTTGCTCCAGATGGACAATCCACAAGATTCCAAGTCTTGTTTTTCATGATGGACTCATACCCACTCCACATAGCATCTCTCCATTCTACTACCTCAGCTGCCTTTGAAAAAGTCAATGGTTCACAAACATTAGTTGACAAATCATAATTTACTTGTTTTTGTGTGACCCTTGGACTTGTTACGATTCTTTTATTAGGTCTATGTGAATCAATCTATTGTTTCGCCCACTTGGGCACGAGGCAACTCACCAACTTGTTGTACCTGTGAATTATCTCTAATCTCTTCCACTCTGTGATATTGAAATGAAACCTGCTCATCACTTGAACTACCAGGATTTACATCATAAGAACTAGAAGAAATGGGATTTGAATCATGTGAACCACTCATCACATTAGAAACACCATTTTGGCTATATGATTTCAGAGGCCTCTGTAACATCCCCTATGGATATTTGCCTCAATTTTTCCAAATGTTCCACAGAAAATTTAAACAAACCGTTTGCATGAACTAATTTCTATTCATCCAATAACTTGCAAGCAAATTTCAATGTAAAACATATTATAACAGTTTTAGAACAAGGCTATGAAATTACATAGGAATATTGCTTTCAAATCTTTAGTAGAATAACAGCATAAATATTCAATCGTAGCCACAGAACTTACAGTCGGATTGGATAACCAGAAGTATGAATTTGAAGCACAAAGTGAGACACCTGAATAATATCTCCAACAGACAATGGATTTCCGTCCACTGCCTCCAAGCTCAAGGGTTTCCGTCCTCAAACTTGCTGAAAGCCAAAGCTTCCCAGAGTTCTCTAAGAGAAAATAATAACCAAGCATAAACCAAGCATCCCTGAAAGTGAGCCCTTGCAACACTTTTATAAACTTCTCATAAGAGCTCACTCACATGTTTAACCAATGTGGGATAAAACATAACTTCCCCTTTGCCTTTTTTGATGTCTCATGTATTTTAAAACAAGGGGCCCCTTTTACTATTCATTTCCCACTTAACTTGACTCACATTAATAAAGTTAAATAATTGAATTTAACTTTATAATTTAAACTTTATTAATGCGGAGATGAATTAAACTAATGGAGCTGAAATCATCTGACGATAATAACCAATTTTCCATTGAGAAGGCATTGACACTGGAGATCACGGCCCACCAAATGAATTACTATTAATAGCATTAATGGCTTACTAAAAATAGTAAGTATACCAAACTGCCTCCAAATGCCCTGGATTGACCTACAACGAAAATTACCTAGGCCAAAAATCCTCAAGATTCCATAAAATCCCTGATTAGCCTATGGAACCAAGGAGAAATAGGCTAACAACAACACCATACAATATGAGCTAGAAAAGGGGACATTACAGCATCTTATTTCTGCTCGAATCCACAATATACCAAACTCTCCTTACTAGGACGAGCTTGCTTGCTTTCCTCATTTTTTGTTTTCTGATTTTTTTCTCAACCCACATCACTCTTTTCTCAAGTTGAGAGTCATCCATATTATCTAGTTCATCAGAAACGACATCTCTGTTGATTATAAAAATTTGATTGCAACCAACTTCCTTCAATCTATAGCCTTTTTTCTTCTCATCATAATAGCTAATAAAAATACATTTCACACTCCTCGCTTTTAGTTTCTTCCTAAGCTCATCAGGAACTAATGCATAACATGTTGAACCAAAAACTTCCAAATGTTTTACCTTCGGTGTGCACCCATGCCAAGTCTCAAAAGTTGTCACTCCATTCACTGCTGAAGTTGGTGCTCTTTTCCTCAGACTATTGTGTACTAACATCTCCCCAAAAGACAATTATCTAAATTATTATGTTTCAACATAGATCTAGCCATACCTTCAAGTGATCTGTTCATTCTTTCCGCTACCCCATTTTTCTGTGGTGTGTAAGTGGTAGTAAAATGCCTCCTTATTCCATTCTCCTTGGAAAAATCCTGAAACTCATCAAAAATGCATTCACCACTGTTATCTAATCTCAAACTGATTTTAGATTGTTTCTCAGCTAGGTTTTAAAACTCAGAAAACCCAGAGAACACCTCTGATTTTTTTTTCATGAAATACATCCATGTCATATGAGAATAGTCATAAATAAAAAGTAAAAAATATCTATTCCCCTTATTTGAATAAGCACCCATATCACAAACATCACTATGAATGAATTGCAAAATTTGGTTATCCCTCCAATTTGATTGTTGTTGGAACTTTTGATGATTTTGCTTACCCATTATCCATGCTTCACAAGGAATATTCTCTTTTGAAGGTTGTTGGTCCATGTAACATATCTTTCCTTGGCAAGTCAGTCAATCTATGCAAATTCAAATGCCCGTACCTAAGATGCCACAACTTTTGAAGATCCACATTATTTGTTTGTGCAACTGCTACATATTCCTCTCTTCTTGGTATGATTTTGCAATGCATTCTACTCAATTACCATCCTCATATCATGTATACTCACTTTTATATCCATTCTTAATGGAATTGGCTTTCACCAAACCATCCTCAAACACAATTTGAAAACTTAATTTCCTTGTAGTTACCTAAGACAACTATTGTTTTTACAAAGTGGGAACATACCATATATCATGAATCAAGGTTTCAATATCATTAGGAAGTTTTACCTTCACACTTCCAATGCCAACTGCTCATTGAAGAGTCTTGTCTGCAAGTCCGACGGAGTTTAAATTTACCTTTTGATACTCCAAAAGAAACCCTTCCTGAAATTCATATGACTTGTTGCTCATATCTCCATAATCCACACATGTCAAATCTTGCACATGCCACTACCACTTCTATTGCAGTGTAAGTAGATTCATAATTCCCATCATTAAAAAAAATTGAATTATCGTCTTCATCATAGTACTCACCATATTGTGCATAGCTAGTGGAATTATCATAATCATGGTATTCACCATATTTTGTATAGCTAGTGGAATCTTGCTTCTTTGGAATCTTCTCAAAATGTGTGTGATATTTGGCAAGGTAATGTCCAATATTTCCACATATGTCACAAGTGATTTCGCTCTTGATTCCGCGTTGGCCCCCTTGTCTTCCTCTATCATACCTTCCTCTTCCTCTAGAATGATTATCTCCATCATGATCTGCATGATGATCGTCACATGTGCGCCCACCACCTTTACTAGAGTGATGGAAACCTCTCAACTCTTCCAACATGTTGTATGTAACTCTTCCAACATTGTTGTATGTGCATCTACATCTACCTCAATTTGAACTGCTAGAACTTGCGGCAAAGTCTTCTTTTGACATAGGCTGTCCTAGGTAAGCTATTAGCATGCTGAATTAACAACACACTATGTGTGTCATATTTCCCTGCGCTTGATTTATCTATTAGTGTCAATGTTTCAATGAAATTTATATAAGAACGAGGTTAGACCGTTCAATGTGACTCTTGTCATAGTTATATCACGTACTGAATCAAATCCCGCCTTGCCAATTTGTGAGTGGATATTTTTCTTTAGACAGATATTCACTTCTCCTCTTTCTGACAATTTTTGATTCTACAACTGTACCATTAGATCGATCTGTGTGTATTGTGGCTGCTTGTCATACAAATCCCTCAGTGTGTACCATGCCTCCCAACTATTTAATGATGAGTTTATGTGAACTTATGTCTTTGATGTGCAAGAACATTGAATAACTGCAAGTGGTTTTTGATTTTTCAAATCAAATGTGGCCTTTTCAGCAGCATTAATAGGAATAGTTGCTCCATTTTTATTTTCTACTAACCCCCACAAATCAGTGATAATTAAAGTTCCTTTTACTACACTTTTCCATTATGTGTAGTTTGTGCCATTAACCAATTTGAGTCAGCAAAGATTGTGAACTATTCGTCATTGTTAGGAGAGTAAATGAACAAAATGAAGACACATCAAAACAAAAACATTCTTCAAACAAATATGCAAAAAATATACTTATTCCTTCGACATCTACTCTTTCTTTCAATGCCAACACAGGCTGTATTCTGTATTCCACGGTCTGTTAGAATGACAATATATGAGAGGGGAAGCATGGAAATGGCAGCAACAATTCATATTCAAATTCTTTTCCTGTACTACTTTTTTTCAGCCACAAATGAAAAAATAAGTTAACACATTAGAGGATGGGACATTAAAACAAAGATTATCATCACCAAGCACCAAGCTTTCAATCACCTAGATTATCCATGAAGCTCTTCACCCAAGTCTTTCATCTATGTGGCTCTGATACCACATATACAAAATAGAGGTCTCCCCAAGTACCTTCTAGGCTGAGACAATTTTATTACTCTTAAGAAAAAGGATTACTGAGCTTGGGATGGGTGGTTATAGGTTGTTATACCATATTTACAGTTCACTCAGCCAAGACGAAAAACTATGGGAAGTGGAAGAGCTTGTCCCCTTCGCATTCCTTATTTTTCTAAAATACACTAAAGACAAAAATGAGGTGGACGATCTTTCAGCTTCCTTCCTAATGTGCACCAAAAAACAAATAAAAATTGTTTTATGTACAAAACTAAATATTCTAGAAACCAAACCTACTGTACTTTGGATCAATATTCTTAACAAGCACTATCGAACAACATCAAACGGATATTATATTGTCACAGACATAACTTTTATGGCTGCTGATTTATAACAACAGTGACAGATATCAAGACAAGACAAGGAATAAAAAAATGAATTATATTAATGTTCACAAGTGACCAATGTACATTCAGTTGCAAGGGATTATTTTAGCAAAAAAAAAGTCCCTCAATGGAGTCACGTACCTTATGCATATCTCTCATGTTCCTGTTGTCTGTTATATTTGGAATTGACGTAAAATTTGATGTATGACTAAAAAATTAGAATATAGCGTGGTTTATTGCAGGTGAAAGTTCAGAGCATGTGAGTTCCTTTAAAGCATGCTTTGGAGCCAAATTTAGCAAGCCATGACCATTCAAATTAGATGTACAAAATCAATTCAAATTTAACACTTAGCATAAGAGGGGGAAGGCGTCATGGAACATCAAAAATAAAAGTTCTTGTGGGTATTCATACTCCTTATCAGTGAATCATGACAATTTGTCTCTACATTTGTCATCATACCTCCATATGGGCACATTGGCTTCCAACTTCTCATAATTATTTTTTCTTACATGTTTACACAGGATCGTCTACTGTTTCATATGGTTGACCATTTTAAAGTGGCATTACAACTCCTGAAAAATACTTTTTCCTTCTCTTTCTTTTTAGTGGTGGGAAAGTGTGGTATCTTCTTTAACAAACCCTGTTAAATCTCATCGGATTTTTCCATCACAAACTTAATTATTTGGAACTTCACCTCAATTTTTATTTTCTATACTTTTTCCTTTTCTCTTTCTTTTTACTGGTGGATAAGTGTGGTATCTTCTTTAACAAACCATGTTAAATCTCATTGGATTTTTCCATCACAAACTTAATTATTTCGAACTTCACCTCAATTTTTATTTTCTATCTTATTAGTTGAGATTGTAACAGATTTCTATGCTGACTGTGCCCTTTGGATTAAGTAGGACAATTTTCCTTGCTATTGTTTAATACTGCAAGCTGATTGGCTGCATCCCCAGGTTGCTCTGATATGCAATGATTACAAAAATATATATATATATATTTTCACATGGAGGACATCAACCTCAATATGCATTGCCCTCTCAAATTCTGTATTGGATGAAGTCTAACCATCTTGGAAACTTAATGACACGATCCACCTGTTTGATTCTCTATAAATTTGATTTTATTGTGACATCTTTTTTTCTTTCTATCAATATGCTGTTTAACTCATTAGAAATCTTCTAAATTTGTAGTGGTGCAATGTATTACATTTGGTCTTTCTGTCATGTTCTTGGAAAGCATGAGTAGATATAAAAATAAACAGTATAATTAAATCATCTATATCTTATTCGTATCCCACCAATCATGAGAAAAGGTGGGCAGAAGATTAACATGTGTGTGAGTAGATGTAAAAATATACAGTTTACTTAAATCATGCTATTTAACTCATGAGAAATCTTCGATTTACAGAAACCATATGAGTAGATTAAAAAATAGGAAGTCTACTTAAATCATCTACATCTAACTCGTATTCCATGCATGATGAGAACAGGTGGGCAGTAGATTAACAAGTAAGCGCATTGCTCAACTTTTGGAGGATTGTAGACCAGATACTTATATTATGGTTGCAAGTCATCCGTACCGTCATGATCCATCACATATACTCACACATAGGATTCAAGATTCTATTGCTGGATTTGCTAGTGCAATTAGAAATTTACATGTCCCTAAGAAAATGAATAGTTGGAATAAGTGGCTCAAAGTCTTGAACGATATGGTACGAGGCCTCTCTCTCTCTCTTCCTCTCTCACACCCTTCTCCTTTTCCTTTTATCAAAGAACACAGATGGTTTTAATCCTGTAGCGTGTGTGTGGGTGTGTGAACTTGTTTATTTTGGACTTTATGTGGGATCAAATTTAAAATACTATGAAGTTCTAAATACAATGTCTTTTTCATGCACAGGAAACCAATATTTCTTTTAAACCTCTATTTTCATAAAGTCTCCACCACATGGTGCCCCAAGGTTTGTGAATGCTCGTTATATTTCTATATCAAACTCCTTTAACTAATATCCAATGAAACCAGATTGGTGGAAGAGATTTGGGGACGACAGTAATTTTTACTGGCATCATGAAAAAGATAAGATTGAAGATTTCCTTAAACACATAAATGGTATTTTACTACACATACAATTCAAAATGGAATTTGACGTAGAAGATTGTATTCCATTTCTTGACGTCATTTTAAGAAGGAAGGAAGATTGCTTTCACACATTAAGTGTACAGAAAGAAAACACACAATGATCTATATCTGAAGGCAGATTTCCATCATCATCTAGCACAAATAGCTGGGGTACTAAAAACACTAGCTACCACAGGCATCAGGAAAGCGGATGAGAAACATCTCCTGTAAGAGAAGAGGTATCTTAAAATGTGCTTAATAAAAATGGCTATAGTAACAAACAAAAAAGCAAAGCATTCCAAAATGCTAGAAGGAACCCCAATGCCTTAGTGAAAATGAAATTAAACTAGTTGAACCTAAAAAAAAGCTTTCTAACCTTATATAAAAATATCAATAGATAATATATCTAAATACTAAAAAGCAAATGCATTGAAACAATTTTCTTACCCATTAATATTTGTAAAAAACAAGTTATGATCCATAAAAGAGAAACTTGACCCGAAGAACAGTGAAATATACATGATCGAATGGTCTTGTGGTGAACCATTTGTTGGTCAAACATGAAGACCAATCCAAACGAGAATTAGGACATGATAAGGATATCAAATATGATATGATGGAAAATCAACTTTGGCTGTACATTTATTTTTCATAAAAGTGAAATATTATATTAAATTATAGAGAAATGTACAATAGGAGCATGAGGTCGGTTGTAAAATATTACCAGTCAGGACAAGAGTCATTACATAATTGAGTAAACTTTTTTTCTGAGGCAGATATCTAAGTACAAATCTATATATTCAAGCTATAAGATATGCATAGTTGCTAAAGCATAAAAAAAAGAAATACATAGGAGATCAAGTATTTGAGATATCTGATTTGTGAGCGAACTTTTGTTTGAATGGTTGATTTCAAAAGGACCATGGGATGTGCCAGCTTCCTTCATGGGATAATTGTAATGTCCCCTTTTCTAGCTCACATTGTATGGTGTTGTTGTTAGCCTATTTCTCCTTGGTTCTGTAGGTTAATCAGGGCTTTTATGGAATCTTGAGGATTTTTGGCCTAGCCAATTTTTGTTGCAGGTCAATCCGTGGCGTTTGGAGGTAGTTTGGTATACTTACTATTTTTAGTAAGTCATTAATGCTATTAATAGTAATTCATCTGGTGGGCCGTGATTTCCAGTGTCAGTGCCTTTTCAATGGAAAATTGGCTATTATCGTTAGATGATTTCAGCTCCATTGGTTTAATTCATCTCCACATTAATAAAGTTTAAATTATAAAGATAAATTTAATTATTTAACTTTATTAATGTGAGTCAAGTTAAGTGGGAAATGAATAGTAAAAGGGGCCCCTTGTTTTAAAATACATGAGACATCAAAAAAGGCAAAAGGGAAGTTATGTTTTATCCCACATTGGTTAAAAGTGTGAGTGAGCTCTTATGAGAAGTTTATAAAGGTGTTGCAAGTGCTCACTTTCAGCTATGCTTGGTTATTATTTTCTCTTAGAGAATTCTGGGAAGCTTGGCTTTTAGCAGGTTTGAGGATGGAAACCCTCGAGCTTGGAGGCAGTGGACGGAAACCCATTGTTTGTTGGAGATATTATTCAGGTGTGTCATTTTGTGCTTCAAATTCATACTTCTGGTTATCCAATCCGACTATAAGTTCTGTGGCTACGATTGAATATTTTTGTTGTTATTCTACTAAAGATTTGAAAGCAATATTTATATGTAATTTGAGATCCTTGTTCTAAAACTGTTATAATATGTTTTACATTGAAATTTGCTTGCAAGTTATTGGATGAATAGAAATTAGTTTATGCAAACGGTTTGTTTAAATTTTCTATGGAACATTTGGAAAAATTGGGGCAAATATCTATAGGGGATGTTTCAATGGTATTAGAGCTAATTGATCCTGCCATCCTGTGTTGGTTTGCAAAAGAAGATTTTCAGATGATGCTAGGGTTCGATGAATCTCATAAATTCTTTGGTTTGATTCAGAGTTGATTAAAGAATTAGAATTTGAAGTTGGTCTCTGAGACAAAACCTGACAGTGAGAGGGAGAAGTGTGGTTTTCATGTAGTTTGAAGACAAATATAAAAATTATATGATCGCATAAGAAGAAATCGCCAGGAATCGTAGGAGTCTTATTTCTGAGCTCAGCATATCTAGAAGTGAATTGTGAAATTCAAGTCTCCCATTCACGAAGACCACCATCAGAGTGACGCAACATTGAAGAAGGCCGTGAGTTGAAGGAGTTATTTGATTGTTTAATGAAATCGTGGCAAGTTGTGTTATTCCGCTTAGTCAGCAAGGGAGATCGAGAGTCTTGTTTTCCTTGTATGACGCCATCTTCAAAGAATTGTGGAGTTTGATATATTGCATAGCTGCCATTCCATATTGAATACACAACAAATAAAGAGAGATTTATGATTTTAGAGTTTATGATTGTTGCTGGCAAAAAAGAGAATCTCTGACACAATTCCAGCAAGGTTCCCCTTGTCCTAAAATTATAATAATTATAGAAAGGAATTGTGGAGGTATAGGAGTCTTTGCAATCTTGCGTGGGGCCCAATTGATGAGATTGGCAATTTAAATATGAGTTTTAATCTTCAGATTATTATTTGAAGCTTATAAATGTATAAGGGAAATAAGCTGAAAGAAATCGCTAGATATATCAAAGAGAAGTAGCATAATCTGTGGTGTTCCGTGGATCCTTCATTATATTCACCAGTTTAAAAGAAAGAAAGTCAGTTTTAACGCAGGTGTTTGTATTTGAAAGATCGCAGCTAATATATTTTGTAGTCATTATTCAGAGAAGCACAACATTATAGAGTGAAGCTTTCATCATAAGAAGTGACGTGAGTGATTGGGGAAGATTGCATTGTTATTATCATGGGCATTCAAAGATAATTCTGCTCGACATATATAACATCAAGGTATTACCTATCTCAACATTTGGTGATTGGATGCTGAGTGTGTCACCATTTAATGAAGATATAAGCAGATTTCAGTATCGGTATAGGTACAGCAGTATCATCAGACTACATCAATTACAAATAGTGTCAGCTTCATCTTAAGGATAGGAATTGTGTAATATCAATTATAGGTACTTTGATTTTACATCAGCAAATTCAGAAGTTATTGCACTAAATCCTCAGTTAGAAGAATGTAAGTCAATTGTTTGACAGAATGTCTTTTGTGATATAATCTGCAATATTAGAATTCTTGAGTGTAAACAGCAAGGGGAACATTCAAATCTTAAATTTGAATCCAGCTATTCTATCTTCCCAACTGTTTGATAAATTGCAATACATTTGGTAATGTTTCTTTTTAGCAAATGCATGTTATATGTTTGATAAAATGTCTATTAGATTTTGGAACTGAAATTGCATAAGTAGGCATCATAAACAACATTCCAAACAAGCTAAAGATTCGGAAATAGAAAGACTTACAGCAGCGTGCCAAAAATTTGACGAACAAAAAAAATCAGAAATCGAAGGCAGATTAGTTCGGGATATTATAGTAAATAAAATGAAGACAATGGCAGATTTGAAAAGTGTCCTTTTCTCAAAAGAATTCAACGATACTTTTAATGGTGATTAGTTAAGGGATTTACAGAAAGAAAAGGAAGTAGGGAATTGGCTTTATGTAATTGGATTACAATTGAAGTCCACGGAATTTCCTGATGATGTTCTCTCTAATTTGGAGGAATTAGACACATATTTGTCCAAAGTAGACCAGTCAGATTGGAGGCTTCTGAATTGGGCCTTGCAGTCCTCAATGCTTTGGCTCAGCACAGGTTTATGGAACATCCTTATGAAGAGGTGAGACTTGCAGTTGCTTCTTGTCACAATGAGATCATAAGGATAACAACCCCTGTAGCACCCTATAATGAGGACATACTAAAGAAGGTTCTACAACTGATTGTGGAGAGCCTACATGGGTTACATTATGTCAAAGCCCCTACTTTTGGTAAGAAGGCTAAGATTTTAGAAAACATGGCAAGAACCAGATCATTTATCATTTTGTTGGATCTCAGATGTGATAAATTGATTCTTCGAATGTTTCAATGCTTCTTAACTGAAATTAGGAAGCATCATCTAGACAATGTGAGGGCTTGTATGCAAACTATTATGTCCTTAATCTTAGATGAGGATGATATCATGATATCTACAAGCGGTTGCAATTAGACTTGTTGGCCTTTTGGAGGAAGGAGCAGTGTGTTTCCCCCATGGCTTATGCTTTCTCAAAAGGTTTGGTTGAACAGAAAATTGGGTGGTTCAAGGAACATATGACGGCTGCAGAGCTAATTTCTTTGGGTATATAGGTCCCATGATCACCCAAAAAGAGCAAGAACCAAATGAGGAAAGAGCAGATTTGTTTCACTTGTCAGGAACACTGGTCATTTGATCACATATGTGGAGTTAACAAGGAAAAAGAACCATTGCAGCCAAGCAGTGTTGAAAACATACCAACAAATGAGGTTACAAAGTTTGAAAAGGATGGCTTAACTCAAGAAGGGAGTATGCTCGAATCTCAGGATGCCCCTAATGAATTGTCAGAATCTTCATATGATAAAGAGTTGCGTGGAAATGAGGACATGGCAACAACATTAGCCCTACATCTAGATCATTCTTGCAGAGATTTTGAGGCGTCTATAAAAGGGTGCATGAGTCTCTTGGTGGGTGACGTAGAGATTATGATTGACAATCCATATGAAGGTATGGTTTCTAATGGTGTTCCTTTAGTTGATTCCTATGATGACACAATTCCTACACATGAAGGAAAAAAAAAAATTGGTATGGGAAGATAAAGATAGGGAGATCACGGATCTTTGTCTTCAGTTGAGTATGTTTCATCATTCCATGCATAATTCAACAAATCAGACTTCTATAGCAGTCCCTTCCATGATACAGAATGACAAAGCAAGGGGCACAAAAGTTGAACAAGTTTATGGAAGAATGGAAGAGCTTCACAAGGACATACCTTGCAGCCTTGTGACATCAATTGAAGAAGAATTACTTGACACACTACCACCTCTAATCACATGGGAAGGACGTGAGACAAGTTTAGAATTGGTGATGTTTGATGGTTCCAGCAGAAGCAAAGAAGAAGATCCCAAAAGTCTGATTTGGGGCAGCGTTAGCCTACATCCTCCTCTTGATATTGTGGCACTTACACTTGAGAATACTGATGAAGACAATGTTGCAAGCATTGGACAAGAAATTTTCAATGATGATACGGTAAAAGGGGTCAAAAACATGGCTCAAGCACATAGCAATAATTCTAATTTGAATGACAGCAGTTATGTTTTTGTTTTTCAACAGGAGGTAATGACTTGGTTGCATGGGGAGGATAGCGTTATGGAATCTACCTATGATGGCAACCAAATTGTGTGTGATAACTACGGGGAATATAGGGTGGATTCAAGCCACTGTGGTATGGAAATTCCTCATCATTCCAGGGAAGATCACATAGGCAAGGACACAAAGGTTGAAACCAGTCATAAATTTCAGTTTGAGAATAGTAGTGATATATTTCACCTTTCTCCTAATGTTGCCACTAACAATCATGAAGAAAGTAAGGGCACAGCTTGCCCTGCAGATGCACTACAAGAGGCAAGTATGGTACATGTTAATTTTGATGGTGTCTCTTGTCATAGGACTGAGTTTATACATTTTGATACAACTGATATAGAATATTCCCAAGTTTTGAATGAAAAATGGTTGGAAAGAGCTAAACAAGCTAAGATTGTGGTTCAACAAGTCAATCTTCCCTTTCAACATATTCGTGATATTCACCATTCTTTTAATGATGAGAGGCACAAATTGCCTAACCCAGAGTCTCCAGTTGAGGTAGTTGATCATTCCCATGATGGTGATAGTGGTTGGTTTGATGACATATTTGATATCATCTATGTTTCTAATCAGAGTTATGACAATGAGGTTTGGTGGCCATTTGTGCTGGTTTATGGGCATATGGGGGTTCATTTTCACATTGATTGGATGTCTTACATGCACGGATGGTTACGTAAGGGTACTTGGTTGACAAACTTCTTTTTCATCTCTTACAGTGGGTTCTACATGTTGGTTTGGGATCCAGGTATTGACACGATTGGTGCATTGGCTCTTATGGATTCCATGATGTTGCTTCACAACTTGTGGAGTATGATGTTTTTATCAGGGTGGAGCAACGGATTGGTTGATGTTTGCTTGAGGGCAAGCAATCTCGGGAAGGGAGGACTGTAATGTCCCCTTTTCTATCTCACATTGTATGGTGTTGTTCTTAGCCTATTTCTCCTTGGTTCTGTAGGCTAATCAGGGCTTTTATGGAATCTTAAGGATTTTTGGCCTAGGCAATTTTCGTTGCAAGTCAATCCGGGGAGTTTGGAGGTAGTTTGGTATACTTACTATTTTTAGTAAGTCATTAATGCTATTAATAGTAATTCATCTGGTGGGCCGTGATCTCCAGTGTCAGTGCCTTTTCAATGGAAAATTGGTTATTATCGTCAGATGATTTCAGCTCCATTGGTTTAATTCATCTCCGCATTAATAAAGTTTAAATTATAAAGTTAAATTCAATTATTTAACATTATTAATGTGAATCAAGTTAAGTGGGAAATGACTAGTAAAAGGGGCCCCTTGTTTTAAAATACATGAGACATTAGAAAAGGCAAAAGGGAAGTTATGTTTTATCCCTCATTGGTTAAAAGTGTGAGTGAGCTCTTATGAGAAGTTTATAAAAGTGTTGCAAGGGCTCACTTTCAGCTATGCTTGGTTATTATTTTCTCTTAGAGAATTCTGGGAAGCTTGGCTTTCAGCAGGTTTGAGGACAGGAACCCTCAAGCTTTGAGGCAGTGGACGGAAACCCATTGTCTGTTGGAGATATTATTTAGGTGTCTCACTTTGTGCTTCAAATTCATACTTCTGGTTATCCAATCCGACTGTAAGTTTTTTGGCTATGATTGAATATTTCTGTTGTTATTCTACTGAAGATTTGAAAGCAATATTCATATGTAATTTGAGATCCTTGTTCTAAAACTGTTATAATATGTTTTACATTGAAATTTGCTTGCAAGTTATTGGATGAATAGAAATTAGTTCATGCAAATGGTTTGTTCAAATTTTCTGTGGAACATTTGGAAAAATTGGGGCAAATATCCATAGGGGATGTTTCAATAATCAAATCCTTTTGGGATTGTGGACTTATCAATACGCGTAACTGGGACTTCATATTTGGAAGCACCAATCATTGTTTGGCCATAAGTAGTGTTGTTGATAATATTTCTTTGCATGTTCCTTTCACACTGATTTGGATTCTGATTGATATTATTGTGGTCTTGGATATGAAAGTATCTTCCTTCAATAGGGTTGCCTTTCCCACCCTTCCACCACTCCCACGGACACTCAACACACGACAATCCATTTTTATGATGATTACACCATTGATTATGCTGCCCGTTGCTCCCTTCTTATGCTTGGGTTTTTCCCCCTCTCTCTTCCCGCCATTGATTCCAGGTAGAAGTTTTTATGCCATATTCTTTGGGATGCTGCCCTTGATACCTGTCTCCACACTATACATTTTTCCAGATCCCCTACCCGTCACGGAACTTGCCATGAACCGGTGGTATGATAATCAGTGTAAATCCTTTCATCAAAGACTTGGTTTTCCCTAACCTATGACCCTCCATCCATACCCACTCTTTGTAGGGAGTACCGTTGCCTTCTTCAATGTAAGAAACGAAAGTTGCTTGCGTCTAGACAACTTTCACTCCTTGCTGATCTCCACCACTCTCCTAATACTTATTGGCGTACTCTTCTCCCGAGAAAAAAACACCATTTCCGACATCACACTCGATGCATGGGTCCCCTATGCCAATTCCTTCTATGATGTTCCAGCCCATCCTGCTGCCACTGCGTCCACTCCTCCACTATCCTCCTTTGTTTTCTCCATTTCCTCTATCAAGAGAGCTATTTTGAAATTACACACCAGTAAAGCAGCTGATTGTGAAGGTTTAAAAGCTCAGTTTATCAAATACGGTGTGGATTCCCTTGCCTTTCCCCTTGCCATGCTTTTTAATCAGGTGGTGCATTCAGGCTTCCCTTAGTCATGGTCCCAACACATTATTCACCCTAGTCATAAGTCTGGGTGTCCCTCTATCCCTAGCAACTATAGGTTCATTATGATCGGGCACACATTTACCAAAATTTATGCCACAGTGTTAGACATGCAATTGTCAAAATACTTGGAAAGGAATAATATTAGAGCTTTGGGGTAGGCTAGCTTTAGAAAAGAGTACCAAAGTATTGACCGCATCTTTACACTCCGGGCTATCATTGAAGAAGCTTGTCATAGGTCTTCCAAAGTCTTTTGTTGTTTGTTGACTTAACGAAAGCCTTCAACTTGGTTCTGAGACACTTGCTTTTCTAGAATTTGAGAGATTTCGGCATCCCACATTCTCTGATTACTGTATCTTGGAGGCGTTGTGAGACAATCATTATGCAGCTTCCTACCTCTCATGGTTTGTCCGACTTTTTGAAGAGTACCATTGGGGTCAAGCAAGGGTGTCCTCTCTCAATGACCCTTGTCAGCATATACATTGATGAGATAGAGGAGTTTCTTCGGCAACATACCCATATGGATGATGGTTGTCTTCTGCTCAAGGTGCTTATAGCAGTCCTTTTTGCTGACGATGTTGGCCTCTCACACTCTGCAGAGGGTTTACAACAACTTTATGCCCTTGCTTGCTTCTGTGAACTCCAACATCTTATGGTTAACCTTAGTAAAACTAAGGTCACGATCTTCAATATCTCGGAGCGCTCTCTCCCTAGATTCTAATTTTTCTACAAAGGGGAACTTCTTGAGATCACATCAATTTACACTTATTTGGGGGTCCAATTTTCTGGTCAATGTTCTAACATGAAGTTTGCTGCTTAACCATTCCTTTGCAAGGGATATGCCTCTCATTCTGTTTTGGAACGTTAGTGTCTCTAGATTGACTTCTAGGACATCCCTTCCAAGTTACGCTTGTTTGATACTATCATCAAACCTATTGTTTTGTATGGTTCAGAGGTTTGGGGACCTAGCCTAGGGGCAGTTGACTGGGCCCATATTAGCACTTTGCTCTTCAGAGAGGATTACACCCAGCTTCTGGTCGTGAGACGTATCCTTAATTTCTACAACCACAAACTCAAATACCTGGGGAACTCAACTTCTAGTCCTGAAATGTATCCCTAATTAACACTTTCCCGAGAAAAGAACCCTTCGGGAAAGTTGTATCTCTGAGATCGAGACCATCTTGGTCCTTCTCCATACATATTTTGTTCCAGGAGACAAGTGAGTACTTGAATTTGTCAGCTGGCCCTCTCCACAAAACAATTCTTTTAACATACTTCGGAAGTGGAAGCAGTTTAAAAAGATATACTGGGACAGATTGTAAAACTGCTTTTATTAGTTGTATTTGACCTGCCAAGGAGATCCTTTTATTTATCCATTTACACAATTTGTTTTTCATTCATTGAATCACTCCTTCCCATAAGTTATTTTTTTGGTAGAGGTGGTGCATAAATCCCAAATATTTCATTGGCAGAAAACCTTCCCAAAAGTTCAAAGTTCTGATTATTGCCTGCTTCTGACGATTTATTACATGAATAATTATAACATGCGACTTGAGGTGATTTACTACTTGTCATGTAGCCAGCTAGGTCTTTTAGAAACTGGTCTAAGTTCTTTATCTGTCGTACGATTGTACTGGAGTGGAGGAGAGTATCATCTCTGAAGTTGAAATTAGCATGACTCAAACTGTTGACACTTGATTGCTATCCATGGATTTTTCCATTCTCTTTTGATCTGTTTATGCTTCTGCCAAGAGGTTCACCCATGATAATGAAAAGATAAGGACTGAAAGAATCCCCTTGCCTCAATCGTTTGGTTGGAAGGAATTGCTCCCCTATATCCCCATTCAGGGCAATTATTTATGAGGGGGCACTAACACAAATGATAATCCATATGATAATATCTTCTGCAGGTTCACTGATCAAAAGCTTTGGAACTATACAGTTTGATAAAATGCAAAATTGCATTTGCTGTTCAAACTGTGACTTATTTCCTGTACAAAAATGATGTTATCCTCCCGTTTCCTTCTTGAGGAGAAAGCTGATTGTGAGGGGGATATTCATCTTTTCAAGCAAAGGTTTCAATCTACTTGCAATGATTTTCACAATAATTTTAGAAATCATGTTGCAAAGCAATATAGTCTATATTGATCTAGTTGTTTGGCCTTTGTCTGTTTCAGAATAATCACTAATTTTGTATCATTGAGCTGCTCGAACATTTTATTATTTTGTTTTGACTCTTCCACCACTGCTAGAAAATCAGATATTATTATATCCTAATAGACCTGGTATAAGAAAGCTGGGAATACATTTGGAGTAGCTGCCTTATCTAGATGGAAGGAGAAGACTATAGCTTTCAGTTCTTCTCGAATGGGATACATTGGTTCTTTATTTTGTTTGTTAGTGATACCTTTTGAGTTGCTTTGAAGAAGTTTTTCCTGCATTCAGGCCTTCTTATGAGAACTATTCTCCTCTGTTAAGATTTCTCTGTTTTCTGCAGTAAGAGAGCCATCGGGCTTTTGTATATGAGTCACTGAATGTTGCACCTGTCTATTCACTACTGATTTGTGAAAGAAATTGGTGTTAGAGTCGCCATATTTTACTTCTCTCTAGATTTCTGCCACCAGTATTAGTTCTCCTGTTGCTGAACCTGGGCTAGTTGGCGGATCAATTTATCTTCGTGTCTGGCCATCTCCTGAGTAAATTGTTGATCTGATTTGTTTTTTTAGCTAAGTAAAAGAGGGTTCTACTGGGCCCTCACCCATGCAAAATTGTATAATATTCGAAATACATAATATAATAACCTGTTTGAGAGGAATAAGAAGAAGATATTAGCGGGAATGTAAGCAAGAGAAGAGAAGAAGCTGCTATAGATCAGGAATAAAGAGGGCAAGATGCTGTAAGGATTTCACACAACCTTCACCAATGTGTACTTGTCATAGAAGACTTGCATTCTTTGAGAGAGCTTGCTCAGATTGTCCTGAGCTGTGAGGATCCAAAAGTTTTCCTGGGCAAGGTGCCACTGATATCATATTTGGCAATTAGCTGGTCCATGGTGAGCTATGGACCTGCCAAAATATCCTGTATGGGCGGCTTTCCTGGTGGGTGTTCCTGGTGAATGACCATCGAGTAATTACTCTCAAACTAGACAAAGAGCCTCTTCTTTCTGCATTTTTTCTTGCCTGGAACAGCCTCATAAGCTGAAATTACCGGAGAAGAAGAGGAGGGGGAAAGCTTTTCCTTGATTTTTTGACCTCTCCTGCATGCTGGAGGCAGGTGTGATTTAAACCAAGTATCCAACTTGGTTTCCAGCTTGTCCAGATGCTCGAGCATAAGAGACGGACTTGGAACCCCTATCGACTCTGCCTTTCTTTTCTTGGAGTCCAATTTGAATTTTAAAACCACTTCCAAATCCGCTTTTGACCATTTGCTTGAATTTTGCAAGTTACTTGAGTCTACCTTTAACAACCTTATAGGCTTCAAATGTGCTTCAAGTCACCCGGCTCGTATGGAAGTTTAACTGGGAATGCATGGTCCTTTATATACTAGAACATTGGGAAAGCGGGTGTGACCGAGGTAAGAGCTGAAATGAGATCATCTGCCAAACTTCAGGGGGTGAAAGGAGGACTAGTTGTGGTGCTTGAGATTTTCAAAGTATGTAAACCAGATGGGGGATGGCTTCATCAACTCCGAAGCATCTACGTATGTCTTCGAAGGAGTGGGAAATCCTGGGGATGGGAGTGGGCAAAGGCTCCATGGTGATGACAGGGAAGGAAACAGATGGCATGGGGGGATGGAGGAGGAAAATGGTTAACAACTGGAGAGTAAATGAGCTGCGTTAAAATGCAATGCTCGAGAAGGGTGATATGTTTGAGGGGAGGAGGAGGGTGATGACAAGGCATGGCTTGCTTCATGAGTTGATGTGGGAGGATGAAGATATGAAAGGCGAATGATTTTATCTCTTTCAACAATTATGCCTAGGCCTTCAAAATCTGCAAGTTGGTCACTTTCTATTAAATTGAAGGTGTCTAGATTTACTCCAAGATCAGCTATATGATTAGTGGCTCTGTTCGCCTCCCAAAAACAATGTTTAATCTTGGTTTCTTCAAAAGCCTTGAGGAAGGTGAATGCAGGCCTAAGGATTGATTCCAGTTTCCAGTTCTGAGAGAAGCCTTTTTTGAGGGCCATGATTGAGAGCTTAAAGTCTCCTTCTATCTTTATCTTAGAGTATCCTCTTTCGAAAGCCAATTGAAGACCCAATGAGAGCGTTGAACATTCGGCTTGGTTGTTAGTGGCTCTAGTGAGGAGAGAGGATGAGGCTGCTAGAAAGGAGTCTTCATGGTATTTGAGAATGGTGCTTGCTCCTACTTTTCCTGGGTTACCTTTGGAAGCCCTGTTGATGTTTAGTTGGATCCATCTTGGATTGGGGGGGGTGTCCACCTAGAGGAATTACGAACTTGCTTACTCTTACCCCATGAACAAGGGGAGAAAGGATAGACCATTTTCTAAGGAGGAGGAGCTCATGAGAATGTAGTAGGCTTGGAATTGAGGATAATTTGTGTAATCCATTCTTAAATCTTTGGCTCAAGTTTAAAAGTAAAGTGGTGTCAGGCTAGAGATGATTCTTGGAAGATCATGCAGTTTCTTTGGAGCCATATGTAGTTCGCATAATCGTAACCGAAGGGGGAATTTTAGGTAATCGATGGTTATTCGACAGGGGTGGTCAAATAACCGGGAATAACCGACAAAGGCAAAAAATACTTGAAATTCGCCTGAAGCAGACATTATATAAATAAAATAAACATTTAAGTATAAGAAGTATACTTTAAGTTATATTTTATTTATATATCTAGCCAAGGTCAGTCTAGTTTAAGAGTCATGAGTATATATAGTTTTGAAAAGTTGATTTCTATGGTAAATTATTATTTCTACTCATTTTAAAAAAAGCATTTAAGTATAAGAAGTATACTTTAAGTTATATTTTATTTATATATCTAGCCAAGGCCAGTCTAGTTTAAGAGTCATGAGTATATATAGTTTTGAAAAGCTGATTTCTATGGTAAATTATTATTTCTACTCATTTTGAAAAGTTTATTTCATTGGGGAGTGGTTGGGGTCAGATCAACCCACTTTATTTATCATTTTGTATACCAAACCTAGTTTTGAAAGTAGACCTAGGATTTCAAATAAAATGAGATATAATTATGATTTTATAGGCATAGTTAGCTTATAAACATCACACATAGAGATGAAAGACAAATAAATGCAATGTCCTATACTATAATAAATAGCCAAAATATATAGAGATGAAACTATGAAATTTAGTCTCCATCATCAGTAAGTAAAAACCATACGCTGACATTTTCATCCAAATTTGCCCAAATAATTATTTCTTGATTTTGAACGACTCACAATCAAGTTTCTAACCTTCCCTGCCACCTATATTCAATATTATAATTGGATATATTAATAAAATATTATGTATATTAACCTTATTATTACTTTCCATAGATATTAAGTGTAATATTCAAATTAGTTCCTACCTTTTACATTCATATTAGTGCTTAATTATAACACATCCTACATTCTAAATTAATTCAAAGTTATACAAAATGAGTAAAGTAAAGTAAACTAGGGCAATAGTGAGGACCAACCAATAGTATTTGAATACCTCCCTCATATTTTTGGAACTAGTCAAGGTCAATTAAAACAACAAACTATGGAAGATAAGGATAAATAACTTTAGTACAGCAATCTGTTGTCTAGTGGAGAAAATTGACATGATTTCCCTTGAGCTTTATGAAATAGTTGAAGAATTCTTCAAGGAACTTGCAGAGACCTATAGGTCTAATCAAGAAGGTGAGGAGACTATAGTTGAATTAGCACAATCAGAGGATCTATAGGAAATTGGATTGGAAAAAGGGAAGGAAATGGCTTTGGATTTAGTTCATGTCATAGAGAAGAAAAGGGAGGCATAAATGGCCTTTGTTCTTAGGTCTTCCAAAAGACCAAAATTGGCATGGAATCATCCAACAAGTGAGGTTAACTTATTCAGTGATGAGTTGCCCATGCATGGATCTGTTATCCTAGATTGGTTCATCTATGGAAATCTCCAAAAGGTTCCATCCCAGTCCCATTCATGGGAAATTACTAACACTATAGGTGTTAGTACCCATGATGATATCAAATCCTAGATCAGAGAGCTCATGAAGGAGAAATAAGAGAGGAGAATTATTGAAGCTACAATGAAAAGTAGTATAAAAATAAATGATCCTAAAGAATCAAGTAGAGCAGCAATTGAAATCCTAGAGGTTCCCAAATTCTCTGAACTAATAGCTACTCTGAAATACAATCTAGAGACAACTGGATTTGAGAAGGTAACAACAAAGAAAACCACCATAGTCACTGACAAGTTCACCTTCCAAAGAATGGAGCCTTTTGTGGTTCTAAATCCTGTGCAATGGAAAGCATTAGGGGAACACCCCATCCATCAGGACATAGAAAGTTTGGTTGTGGCCCAATCAACAATGAGCTTGGCTGGGGTCTAGGGAATGAGACAATTAGAAGCATCAATACTACCAAGTAAGGATTTGATCAAGGTCTTAACTAAATATCAAATCCTTGAATTTAAGATAATTAGCCTAGTCCACTTGAATATGGCTATGGCTATATTAATTGATAAAATCAAGGCCCTGAGCAGCTGGTCCAAGTAGATGGAGGATATTTCCAAGGACCTCAAGCAACAAGAAGATAAAATGTTTCACATATTAGATGGATTGATCAAATAACCTACCACGTCTTAGTCCCTTAGGTCTAATAACTGATGAGGAATTCAAGCACATAACTACTCAATTCATGAAAGAAGGAATCAAGGACAAGGGAAAATAAGGGATGATAATAAGAAAGTCATGGGCCTAATTTTGTCTTCAAAGGAGAAGATGGGAAATGTGAGGGTCATCAAGAAAGATTTAGAAAGGGATAAAAAGGATCCTAAGGGCTCGGAAGATCATGAGAAAGAGATATTCAAGAGATCTATCATTGATATCTAGCTTATCAATGAGCAATGCTATAGAATGAAGTTCTTGTAGGGAAGGCAAAAGACTATGATAGCACAAGGGCCTCCAAGTTAGTTAAGATAGGAATATTATTTTGTAATTAATCTTGTATACTTTTAGAAAGGGAATTTTATTTTGTAGGGGCATGTGCAACTTGTAAATCACATTTCCTATAGGTCAATCCATTGGGAAAAATCTAGTGTATTATAGAACATCTGTGGAAAGGACAACTATCTTAACACTTGTACTTTTGTGATTAGATATAACTGATCAACAAGCTTCCTTGCATCCTATAAAAGGAACATTTTCAATTGTAAAAGGGTTGAGTTATTATAGGCAATAGCTAATTGTAACTTTTGAGAAATTAATATAAGCAAGGAATTTTACAAAGTTTATATTTCTAAAACATTCAATACTTTTAACTCTTTTGCTCCTCTATCAAGTTTTAATTAAGAGACCAGAATATGTTATAAGTGTAACAACCCTAAATTTGTTTAAGAGTCATGAGTAGAAAAATGGGGTACCATTTTTCTAATAATTACTTATTTAATAAAGATTTGTTCACATATAATGTGCATCCTCAACTATATCCATGAGATGATGAATAATGACTAATAGTTGGTTGATTAGTTTCATCTTAGCATTTTTCCATATTTCGTGATGGTGTATGCTTAAAATGAATAGATTGGTTATGTTAGTTTATTTCAGCATTTTTCCATATTTTTGATGGTGTATGCGTAAAATATAGACTTTAGGGTCATTTTAAAGAAATATCCATGGTATTGGCCCAAAAGAAATATCTTAGAAGCTTTTCCTATCTATCATAGGCAACATTAGAAGGACCTCGATAGGAAGAATAATAAACATGCGTAGCTGCCAACACCTTGGAGAAAATATGAAACTTACCCACTAAGGACAAGGGTTTTGCATGTTCTAAAAAGATCTTTTTTCCTCAACCCATTGAACCACATAAGACCATAGTTCAACATGAGAAGCTCGAAAATCAAAAGGGATGCCAAGGAACTTAAATTGAACATGTGGAAGAATCCACTTCCATTGATATCCCTCCATCCAAGGGGGTTTGGAAGAGAGAGAATAGTGATAACACTACATTTTTTCCATTGAATGGATGATCCAGAGGCCAAACAAAAAATATGAGGACAATCCATAACATTCTTAACCAACTCTTCCTCTTCCTAGAGAATGAGAAAGGAGTCATCAAAAAAGTGACCATTTAGCAATTGACGGTCATGATTAGGGAGAGAGATGCCTTTCACCAAGCCTCTGGAGGCATAATTAGCTAGCAGATGGATAAACCCTTCAACTGCCAACACATAAAGATAAGGAGTTAAAGGACACCCTTTATTTATAGATTTAATTTCAAGAACATAGTACATACCTGGGCTAAAGGATTTTTGGTGTTGTTCTTCTACATATCAACCTTTGAAGGCATTCTACAAACATACTAAGCATATCAAAATAAATAAAATTACACCATTATTAAGAGTAATATTGATAATAATGATTAAAAGTATAGGATAATCCTATACTAACAAATTTAGGATTTTCTTGGTTGGATATTAAGTTCTTAAGACATCAATACTTTTTAGGAATGATTCATAAAGATCACAATCTAATGTATACCTGGTCT
Source organism: Torreya grandis (assembly GCA_037957365.1). Taxonomy (NCBI): domain Eukaryota; kingdom Viridiplantae; phylum Streptophyta; class Pinopsida; order Cupressales; family Taxaceae; genus Torreya; species Torreya grandis. The sequence goes on from JARHVA010000008.1 coordinate 1,327,780, forward strand.
AATACAGGTATGTTATGAAGGTGATTATCTAATTTTTTTTACATTTAATTAAATTTTACCCATTAACTTACATTCAACCAAGGCTCTTGCATTCATTTTCTTTGTCATTCACACATTAGGCTTATAGACTACATGGTTCTAAAGTGCCCTCTGTCTGAGATAAAAAATAAGATATTTTACCTATATGTTTATCTCAAATAAGGGCATGATGAGCTTGGTTAGGTCATGAGGACCTTATGTAATATGTTTTAAAGCTTGGTCATACCTTTATATCCTCCAAATATCTCAAACTATCAATACTATTATTTTGGTCTGATAAAGGAGTTAGGAAAGGAACTTAGGCTCAATCATTCTCTCTAGGAAGATAACCCCATATTACACTATTCTCAATGGCTCAAGATCCAACCTAGATAGCTGGTTCTACTATCAACATCGCTGAAGTTGTGTATGATTTACCAAAAACCCTAAGAAGTATATTCCTTCATTTTTTCCCTTGGGAGGTAGGACTTCTGAAAAACACATAAAGGCCTTCAAGGCTACCATGGGAATATTGAATGCAACCCATGAGGATGTGGTATGTAGATTTTTTCCATTCACATTACAATATGCCCACTATGACTAGATTCTCAATATCCTAAAAGGTTTTATTACATCTTGGGATCAATGCCAAAACACTTTATTGGCATAGTTTGGCCAGGTAACCAATTCAAGTGTTATTTACCAACACTTTTCAAGCATGAGAAGAGAACCAAACGAGCTAATTTGAGCCTTCAATACTAGGTTCCAAAATATGTATATCAAGATGGAAACTACCTAAAAACTTGCTAAGACTTTGGCCCTTGAAATGTACAAGATGTAATGTGGTATATAATGTTCATAGTATAAGATGATGTTCAATATATACTTTAAGGACTTCAATTGGTCTTTAGGCTTAACAATTGATCTATCAACCATCTGGAGGATGGTAGGTGTTAGATGAAGAGTGGTAAGTTTTAGTTGTTGCATGGTCTCCATGGTCATAACGTTAATGGTTACACCGAAGTCAATTAAAGTATTGGAAATGGGTTGGCTATGGATGCTAACATTAACTACAGGACTTCCTAAATCAAAATATTTTGAAGGAATTATATTTTCCAACATAATATCTACTAATTGGTCAATGACCTGGACCATTTGAGGATCCTTCTTTCTTCTCAATTTTTTCCAAAAGTTCAAGGAGACATCATAGGAGGGATGAAGGCTGCATGAAAAGAAAAAGACTGGTGCTCATGTTACATGTTTAGTATTCTTTGATGAACTAATGTCTCACTATCATAATAATGTTTTTGAAAACTACTTCATCTAGTTAGCCAAAATATGGCAAACAGGAATAGTGAAGGATTATATTCATTAGTTTTAGAATCTATCCTTACATGTGAAGGACATCACTGAGGTAAATCTGACTAACCTTTTTCTGGGTGGACTAAAATAAGGTATTCAATTGGAGGTTTGCATGTTTAACCCCACAATTATATCTGAAGATATACCAAGGTCATTCTTAGCAAAACAAAAAGAGCTGAGCAAACATTGTCCATTCACTACTAACCAAGAACGCACCTTCCCAACTCCATCACTGCCTCAACCTACCAAATTGACACCATAACAAATTGAGGAGAAGCGTGTTAAAGGGTTGTGTTATAGTTATGACAAAAAATGGAGAAAAGGTCATCGATGTGATAAAAAGAAGTTATTTTACATCAAAGGCTCTGACAAGGATGAAAAAGATGAGGAGGCATCTGGTGAGGGTTTTTAAGGCCCTGAGGATAACGCTGTAGATTCTCAACTTACTATCTCCTACCACCATATTGTTTATGAACCACATGGTATAGCGATGGGGCACCTCTTTATTTTACATGGGGGCAAAGGTTCAAATCTCCCACTCCACACTTTAGAAAAACCTTGTCCTCAAATGCAAGTTCAAGCACTTTATATGGTGTTTAATCACACAGATGCAATAGTGGGATCATTATCGTTTTAGCCAAAATGATAAGGGTTCAAATCTATAGGTAGTGGATTATGGCTAATTCAAATCTATTTAATCCCACATTTTGCATGGGCTTCCACTATGAGTGTTTAAATAGACACTCACCTAACTTCAAGCTTAGTATTCAGACCATTTTGGATGCTTCCCCATCCATGTGCATTTGAAACTCTATCCAAGGCATTGTTGATAAGCTCAAGCTTCATGGTAGTTTAGTGGGTAGTGGGTTTGACCCATCATGCTTTGTGACACTTAGGATGTGGCTTCCTCAATTTGATGTGCTAAACTTAGCTTGTTGATGTGGTTTTGACCCAACTCGGGCAATGAGCTATGTTGGGAATTAGACGTTTGGATCAACCCAACTCAACAAACATGATCCACTTGTGACTTAGAATTGCATTAAACCTAGGCTTTTTTGTGTTTCATGGACCCATCCACGTTAAATATAATCCTGGACCGTGTCATGCTCAATTTGACCCATTTAGGTTAAAATATGGAACCCAGATCATGTTCCCTAGCAATTGTATCCTACTTGGGCTCAATTCAACCCATCCAAGTTGAGTTGGCATGAGGGGTGAATTGGACTTTCTAACCAAACTCGAGTCTTCATCCTAACTTGAGTCTCTACTTCAAAGATCAAGTCTTAACTTGAATAAATAATTATGGTTCGAGTTCCCTGATCTAGTCTTTTATGGTTTAACCCCCCAAATTACTCTTTAATGAAATATTTGGTGTATTCATATTAATCATTATATTAAAATAAATTTATATTATTGATCTTCATCTCTTTCCAATTATCCAAATCTCCCAAGATAATGATTAAGACCTGTTATGAGTTGCTTATAAAACTTATTAATATACCAAAAGACTTACCTTTTTATTTACATTCATTTTTGGTAAAATTTAAAAGTAGAATGTTATTGATGTATACCAAAAGACTCAGCTTTATTTGTTTGGGTATAATTTTCTAACAGACTGTATAGATATACTTGTCAGCGTTATTTTTACTTGGAGAAGGCAATTGAAAAATCATGATATATTAGGCATGCAATAGAGTTTGGAGCCCCATTTTCTGAATTTTTTTTTTTGAACCTAACAAATGAAACATACAGAACTAGATCAAGAAAGTCAATCTAGTTAAGCAAATAATACATAATAGGATTGAGTTGGTCAATACTATTAGAAAATTATACCCAAACAAATTAAATTGAGCAAGTCAATTTAATTCAATGGAAAAAAAACATAGACACGGAGGCAAAAAATACTTGAAATTCGCCTGAACCAGACATTATATAAATAAAATAAACATTTAAGTATAAGAAGTATACTTTAAGTTATATTTTATTTATATATTTTTTGGATGTTTGAGAGTGGTTTCAGACCCCTAGGAGCTATAATGCAGATTCTGGGTTTTGGAGGATCCCATCATATTTCAGAGTTACTCAGATTCCAAGGTTTCAGTGTTTCAGAGTTAGCCGTATTTCAGGGTTCCAAAAGTTCAAGGAGACATCATAGGAGGGATGAAGGCTGCATGAAGGGATGTAGGTATGATAGAATAGCATGACAACATCTCTCGCAAAGTGCCACAAGCCGATCGCACCCCATTCCCTATGCATAGATTACTAGGCTTTCTCATTCTCCCTTACTTTTCCAAAGAGCAGGGAAGAGAAAAACATAGATTCTTGTAATTTGTACTAAAAATGTTCCTCAAATACTCCTTATACTTGTCCATGAGGTTCAAAAATGTCCCTTTAAAAAAATTTGTATTTTTGTTTTATGATCTTTGAAGTAGGGTTATTGCATGGTGTTGCTTTACTAGAGGCTTTAGAACGCTCTCTAATAATGTTATTTTGGTAAGAGATCTATTGGTTAGGTCTAGCGGATACATCTAGATAATGATAAGGATAACCATATTAATTAGTCACTTCATCTCTCTCTTCTCACATGCTTTATAAATACAAGCCATTTTGGCTTGTAGTGAAACCTTTGCTGGTTTGATATTGTACTTTGCCTTTGAAATAAGATATGCAATCTGGTTTTGAGTTCATAAGCTATTTTGTCTAAGTGTGTGAGGTGGTGTATAGTGAAAGGTCAAGTGATTAGTGTCTATCCTTGCTTTCTCTCAACACTTTCATATTTGATGCAAGTAGCCCTCTCTCTAATAGGTCACATGAAGTTTAGCTAGTGACTTTGTTCATCTTAAGTGTAATCTAACCTTTAGTTCACTCACTTTGAGTAGTTCAATGCATATCACCTCCACATTTAAAATACTAATGTTAAAGCAATTCATGATTTTGGGATTAGTTTTGTAGGTCATGTTTAATAGTGAAATGATATGGTAGTCTAGTGGAGATATTTGTGGTGTATCACCTCATTAGAGTAAGTTATTTTCATGTCACTTCTATTAGTGTAGGTGATAATCATTCAAGGATCAATCTAGGGATCTAGCCCTTAAACCTAGAGGTTTACCTCTACCATAGGCAACCCACAGGCCTAGAGGTATTCTAATATTGTCCAAATATTAGAGTAGGCTTAAACAACCAAGTCTAGGGTGCAAGATTTGGTGAAAACAACCCCCAACTAATAGACTCGGACCAATAAAAGTCAACAATGCCACTAGATGAGTTTGAGAATGTGAGGCCATTTGCAATTTTCTGGGTTTGAGGGATCATATTCCTCTAGGAGATCCCAAATAGGGTTTTTATATCAAATTGGATCTTGCTACCTATTTTAGAGAGTGGGTGAACTTCTTTGGCCAAAATCAAAAATAAAATCAAACATTGAGGTCTAAAAGTGTAAACCTCTTTGAGGTGATTTTATACTAGGGTAAACGTAAATAAAAAGGTAAGTCTTTTGGTCAAAACTTATTTTAGGCACCATTAGATGAGGATGTTTGCCCTTATTTTCATGAAGCATAGGAGACCACCAGTCGAAGGCTTATATATGGATCCAAAATCAGTACCGAAGAGTGACAAGCTTTTTAGTAGATCATAAAAGAGGGCCGAGAGGTATTTGTTACATGGAATTTACCACCATTAGGTGATTCTAATTCATCCTATTTGGGAGAGTTAGACAAACTAGTCCAACCAAAGGACTTTAGCATTGCCAACTAGTTTACCTCTTTGCCAACTCTTTTATAAGATGGTTCTACACTCCTTGTAGAGGACACTTTTGAGGTTAACACTGGGACTCTAGAGGACCCAAAATGGATTAAACTAAGCACATCTCTCATTGAGGAGGAATAAGAAATCTTTATAGCCCTTCTAAGGGAGTTTGTTAATATATTTGCATAGGCCTATTCAAATATGACAAGATTGAAACTATATTGTTAGGCACTCTAGTCTTTTCACCACTCTAGCCTATTCATGGAACTATAATAAGGTGTCAATGACTATTATTAAGCACTCTAATACACCTTATTATTATGGACCATATTAGGAATAACAACATTAGAACTTGTAAATAACATAGTTTTGTATAAATCCCAACACTCATGGGATATGTTTCTAACATTCCTACATTTAACATAAACCCAGTGCTTCTCAGAGGATCTCACCTAAATACTACCCATATGGGGACAGATATACAACTACCAATTTACACTCATTCACTTCACAAAACTCCATTTTTCTAAATTCAAAAATTATACAATCCCTTATGACATAACTTTCACCTTTAGGTAAGTTTTATCTATAATATATATCAAATATGTATATTTAAATTAAATGTGCCACACATCATCATGCACAAAATTATGGCACCAAATTTCTCTGCTTGTTACCCTCTTATTAAAAATATATACATATTAATAATCCTAAAAGTTTGTACATGATCGATAGATGATGTGCATCACATATTTGTATGATGCCTCATAAGGCTTGATTGTGGATAAGGGATTATTTGACTCCCTCATGATGAAATGGTAGATGCAAAAGGTAAGTGGTCATTAAATTTAATCAATGATGTGGATACATTTTCCCATAGTGAAAATTATTTTTCATTGACATTTATGTTATTTTATAAGATGTAGAGGTTCCCTTGATGTATTATTTGAACTTTTATGATGAATATGATCATGCTTCCACACCAATGTGTGGTGAGATTTCATGTGTCCACATAATTAAACCTAAGGGTCGCAAGCAGGGGTATGTTGACCCACCACAAACTAGGTGGTAGTGTAGACACCAAAAATCTACACACTATAATTCTAAATGTTAAAATTACCCTGGACCACCTTAGGACTCCCTTGGGACCAATCTGACCCTTCAACCCCTAACTGAGCCTAACCTAACTTGGATATAGTATTTTGTTGTGTATTCTCTTCTCTTAGTGTCACATTGGTGACGATATTTGAGAATTAGAAAGAACACTCATGAATTTTATAGTTGAAGACGGTACTTGTGTATGATCTTATCTTGGCATCACATTGATGATGATACTTAAGAATAAAAATAAGTATTGTTATTTTTAGTTTATTTTCAGAGGGGTTCTGTTGACTATGTATTTCACCACCATGTGGTAGACCAAACCCCATGTGTAATGTACCTAGATAGGTGTATAATAGTAAAATAGTGAATAATCCCACATGCATTAGAATGAGGAGTGGGGTAGATGATAAATAGTATAAATTAAGGGGCATATGATTAATATAACAAATCCCCCTATAGGGAATCATCTTATAATAAACATTCCTATCCCCAATATTTGGGAATATCCTCCCTACAATACCAATATTCAATATATTATTCATCCTCCACCTCTCACAACTAACAATAAAAATATACCCATTTATACCACATAAATTCTTTCTCAAATGGTTCAACAAATTAATGTTATGTAAATATCCAATAATAATCAACTGATACAAATACAACATCACATATTTCAAATGACTAATCAACCTTCTCTTCTCATCCCTCAAAATAATCATGATTTTATTCCCCATCTTCTTAGAGATGCCAATGGTAATATCATTCCTCAATACCTGATGCATAATAAGATGCTTCAACATATTAAAAATGAGCCATTATCTCCATTAATTACATCTATCTATATTAGAAATATTTATCCAAACATTAAATATCATAGAAGTAAATACATGCCTCTCTTCTTAAAGAATTTGATAATCTCTACAAGGAATGAGTCCAAACCAATATTTTTTTTACCACTAATCTTATGGTCAAAACATTCATTGGAGATGCTTTGGAATGGTATAATCAACTCCCTCAACATTAAATCTCACAATTAGAGTATTTAGTCAATTCTTAGTTAAATAACTTCAACAAAATGATCTCACTAAAAATTATTTTAACCATTTCATTAATGCTAAGCAATTATCCTTTGAATCAGCTCTTACTTTCATTAAATAATGGAAATCATTAACTCACAAAGAAAACCACAACATGAATGATGATACTATTTTTAAATTATTTATCAATAATCTAAAACCTTCCCTTCAATATAAGGTTTAATTTGTTTACCCGTAAACATTAAAAGAGGCATTTGATAAATCTAAAATACAAGATTTCCTTATAAGCCAATTTGAACCATCACAAAATTGGCTTCAAAATATATTCATAAACTATCACCACATTAGACAAGGTGGTGATAGAGTGGTGAAAAGATTAGAGTGCTTTTTGCAAAGCAAAACCTCTTCAAATTTTTATCACCTTATAAGTGTCATTCCAAGATAAATTCTTTCAAATCAATCTCCCATTAAGTTAGGCATTGAATGGCTTATGCCTCAAGTCCAAAAAGCCAAATCCCAATTTTATCTCAACAGAACTCACCTCCAACATAAGTGGACTCATCATCTAATAATATAGAGTTGATTGGGCCAACCCTATTGGCTGAACTTTTAGAAAGGTTTAGGGTTAGAAACAACTATATATACACATTCATTTTGCCATTTCTTAAGAGAGAAACAAGAGTTAATCATTCATCTACGCTTCTTTATAGTCTGCTCTTACATCATTTTACTTAAAGAGTTATTGATTAAGGTTTACCCTTGGAGAAGAATCTTGTCTTTTGGAAAAGCTTTGGATGCTTAGGCCTTTCTTAGTGATCCTTACAAAACACAAGAACCTTTTGCAAAGCACCTTTGACCAAGGGAGATATTGAGTCTCGATGGATTCATCTTCAAGGTGGATTTTGAACATATTGCTCTCTCTATGCATTAGGGTTTTACCTATACATAGCTTAATTTTTGATTCTCCTATGCATATTTACTTTTTATGTTTATTACCCCCACTTTGTGCCACAACCTTTGGTGAGAACTAAATTAAATTTTAGTTGTCATTTACTTTGTGAATATGAAAATATAGGACCTAGATAGGGTTATTGCATGGTGTTGCTTTACTAGAGGCTTTAGAACCCTCTCTAATAATGTTATTTTGGTAGGAGATCTATTAGTTAGGTCTAGCAGGTCACATTAGGGAAATATAGGTCTAGAGATCTATATTTCAACGTATAAATATTAATCCTTTTCTTGATTGAGGTTCTATTGAAACTCAAAAACATTATATATTATCAACCCATAAATAAAGAAAATAACTTAAGACTTCTTTAAATACTTAAACTTACTAAATTTAACTTTATCTTTTCCATATAAATATGCATATGTATACATTATTCATCATACCCTTGAATTGACACACCCAGGTTTCTAAAAATAACTATTTATTTTAAAAATCTTACTACCAAAATATTTTTTTATTAGAATGGGTAAATAAGGCTATTTTTACAAGGACCAAAAACCACCAAGTTTGAACGATAAAGTGGGACCCAAAGTCAAGAAACTAAGCCACTACAGGCTACAGAATGTAAAATTCCATCATCAAAAACAATATAAACTAGAAATAATGATAAACTAGTAGAAAATTGATTAAAACCAAAAAATAAATAGAAATAAAGAGTTCTCCATAGCTCACCTTGTATTTTTACTTTAGCACTTCTTACATCTTCCTTCCATAGGTTTGACTACCTGGTCCTTCAAGAGGGGCTTGTTTGGTCTTCTTCTAAGGGGTCTTTTTAGCCTTTGGTGTTGGCAGAAGGTCTTCAGTAGCTTATGATTCATTTTCCTAGATAGTATCCTTCTCAATCAGGGGAATTTTAGTTTCCTTTCCATTGTCCAAATCCTTCTTGATTTGGTCAGTCTCATGTTTCAAATCATTCCATTCCTTGATAAGATTGGACATGTTCCTTTCCATATACATCAATTTCACTTTGAAGGCTTTGAGCTTTCTTCTGCAATCCCAATTTAGACTTCAGGATTGTAGACCTTTTTGTTCATGTTTCCTTTTTCATCCTACCAAGAGATAGACATTGTTTAATCCTTCAAGTGTTTACCACTTTGTTTTACACCTATACCCAGGATATTAACTCATTATTACTTTTGAAAAGGAATATTTTAATATTCATGCATAGACCTCAAATTCACAAGATAATCCTACTCAGATCTGTTAACATTCCCTCTTGAAAATACAAAGCTATAAACTTGTATATACAAAAATAAATTCATATTATAATTATATTAAAATAAATTTATATTATTTATCTTCATCTCTTTCCAATTATCCAAATCTCCCAAGATAATGATTAAGACATGTTACGAGTTGCTGATAAAACTTATTAATATACCAAAAGACTTACCTTTTAAGCTTTTCCTCGCTGATGTATCACCATTCATATTTGGTGATACCCAAATTTGAGTATGTCTATGAGGCCCTCTTTAGAATCCCTCACAAAACTATAGAAATTGAAAACAACCTCCAGCCAACTAAAAGTGGAAATTAAACTCGATCTGTCAATAAAATTATGATCCCTGGATAGAATCACTCCAATGGCTAAGAGGGTTTCCGTCCTCTAAACCTATACACCGAACGGTTTTCGTCCTCAGATGAAAAAGTTGAAACAACAGCTCCAACCTAGAAAAAGGTTTTGATTTCGAAGATGAATAATGAATCCTTATGAGTCCAACTTTTCTCTTATAATTTCCCTTTTACCAGTTGCCCTAACCCTAAAAGCATTTAAAACATTTTGAGATAAATATTACTTTTTGACCCGCTTAATGATATTACTTTCCGATCCCCTTTATAATAATATTACATAAGTGTCATTTTTCTATATTATAAAATAAACTTTAGGATGACTTATTAAATTATTTCCCTACCTAATCTCTTAGCCCATAGGAAATAATGAATAGGCTACATGTCTTCTGATTGGTTTAATTTTGGAAAGGGGGCATTATAGTCCACCCTTCTCAGAATTGTTTGCCCTCAAGCAACAGCAAATTATGATGCTCAAGAATCTTTGTACCCTCCCATGTGGCATCTTCTGTTGGTAGGTCTTTCCACTGCACCAAATATTTTGTTATGCTCGTGTTTCTTAGTTTCTTCTCTCTGATATCTATGATGGCTTTTGGAACCAAGATCAATTTGCCTTCATCCAAAAGAGGCAATGCAGCGGAAGGAATGATATGATGTCCTAGTGCCCTTTTGAGACATGAAATGTGAAATACGTTGCGTATCCTGCTGTGCTCTAGCAATTCAATCTCATGAGCAACCTCCCCAATTCTCCACTTAATCCTATAAGGCCCATAGAAGCAAGGCTTGAGCTTCTCAACTCCACTTTTCGTGAGAGAAAACTATCTATAGGGCTGCAACCTCAAGAAAACCATGTCTCTATCGTCAAAAGTTCTTTCAATACGATGTTGATCCGCATATAACTTCTATTGATTTTGTGCATGTTGGAGGTTTTCCTCAAGTGTATCCAATATTTCTTCACTCTGTGTGACCAAATCTCTTGCCCCTGGCACTCTACTGTCACATGATGACCAAGTCCACAAAAGAAAGAGCATCATAACCATACAAAGCCTTGAGAACTCCATTATTTTCTATCAACTTATTCTAAAATTGTTGAAAACTTGTTCCTTTGGCAATCAGCTGAAGAAGTAATTATGAAATTTGATCAATACACAACTGTACGTTGGCTCATTCTTGGCTGCAAACTTCTTGTTGCTGAAATTTGGCTTCTGCAAGCTGGGATTCTAGTGTTTATATCTATTGAATAAACTATTGTTTGTAAATTGTACACTTGTTGAGAATTCTTGGGTTTGTTCTTTAGCCTCTCATTTTCTCTGAGCCGGAACAATTGTTTCCTTCTTTGTTCCTTAAGTTTGTTGTTTACATCATTTTGAAATTTATTGGAACGCTCCAATCTTTCTTGTTGTCCTTTTCTTGAGCTCCTTTGTACTTGAGCAACATAGATTACATTTGCACCAATTTCCAACTCTTAAATGGGACGTGCACCTTTGATTTTTACAACATATTCTTCTTGTACTTTACCCACCTTCATTTTTTGTTGGATCTGATCAGTTATAGCAGCATTCTTGTTGCTAGTTTTATCCCTGATATGAACGTTATAAACTCTATTGTATTCTCGAAGGAGTGTAAAATATGAATAGTTTTCACATTTTCCAATAATAACTATACTTCCATCAATCTTCTGATATGTGCTAGCAATTAAAAAAACAGTTTTATTCATTGCAAAAATGTTTATTGTGAATTGACATGAGAAACCAAACATTTTCCAGCATTTGTTCAAATTTGCGTATTTGGTCATCTTCCAAGTATGTGCAATGTTGCAAAGATTGACTTTCAATTTTGCAACCAATGAAGCTAAAAGATTCCCCTCGATGTAATTTTGTAGTATTTTATCTTCGGCAATTTCTCCTTTGTGCATCTTGCGGTGGCTAACATGTTTGGAGTTTGAATCCAAACTTTTGATGTGTTAGGTTCCTTTATTTGGCTGCGATCCTAGGGGCAAGTAACTAAACACCGCACTATACTTATTCAAAAAACTTTGAATATCAAAATGGTGTACTAAGAAGGCACAAATGCCTTCCACAACCAGGCATCTTTCTTCCCCTACTACTTCCACTTTCCTAAGCATCACAACTTTCTCTTCTAAGTAAATTTTATCTCCTTGGATTGAGGATTTTGTGAGTATTGTCCCATGAATTGCAACCATTGAACTTCTATGCCCAGGTTAGTATTCATAAAATACACCTTATCAACAATAATGATATTGAACTCGTCACCAATTTTACACCTCATGTGTCTCAAAATATCATTCGGATCCCATATCCGAATGCAAAAGCTACCTTGAGCAAAAGGGTCTATGTGCCCTTTCACATTTTCACACTTATTAGAATGCTTGATCAAAGATCCCAAGTGCAATCTTGCAATGAGTGTTTCATATTCTACTATATTATTGGTAAAAGTGAAACTAATATATAAATTCTTAGGAATAATATCACCCTACAGTATTATGAACATAATTCTAGTTTTTGATCTTAAATATGTGTAAGAACCATCATAGTATAGTGTCCACTACTAGGATTCATAATATGATTCATCTAGAATCAATATTGACTCATCAAGGAAACTGAAAGTGAGTGGTTTGGTATTTGATAAGGATGATTCAACAAGTTGATCTATAATTACTTTTTCCTTGATTAATTTTTGATGTACATACTTAATTTCAAACTCCCTTAATAACATGACCCATTTCGCCAAGTAACAACTCAAATATACCTTATAAAGTAAAAACTTGAGTGGGTCTAATTTTGAAATAACAATGGTTTTAATCTTAAACATGTAATACCATAACTTCTAGGATGTGAATACCATTGATAAACATGCCTTTTCAATTGGTGTATAGTTGTGTTCATAGGCAACCAATGTTCTAATTAAATAATAAAATACTATTTATTTTCCTTGATTATCATGTTGGGTAAGAAGTTCCCTTAAGGCATGTGATGTTTTTGAAATTTAGAGTACTAAATTCCTAGGCATTGGTGGGGCTAAGATGGGTGTATTTGATAAATAATATTTTAAATACTTAAATTCCTATTGACAATTAACATTCCATGAAAAAGTCGTGCCCTTATTCAAAATATGAGTGAAAGGGTGACATTTGTCCACCATTTGTGAAATGAAGGCTATAATAGATTGAACTTTGCCCTACAAGCTATAGAGATACTTAAAATTATAAGTAAGCATTTTTGAAATTGACGTAACCTTGGATAAATAGACTTCAATGCCAATGCAAGAGATAATGGAACATATAATTTTATGAAAATTGATGCCAAATACACACTTATTAGGATTAAGATGTACTTTGTATTCCTTAAGTCTTTAAAAAATCCTTTGTAACAGTATAAGATGACCTACTTTGGTCTTAAATTCACCCAAAATGTCATCCACATAGTCTTCTATAATATCATGCATCATGTCATGGAAGATGATAGTCATGTCATTTTGGTATGTAACATTAGTGTTCTTAAGGCCAAATGGAATCACTTGATGATATAATGTCCCCCATAGAGTGTTGAATGCTATTTTGTGTTGGTCTTTAGGTGTTATTTTTATCCTATTGTACCCTAAAAATCCATCTATTAGAGACATCATATCATAATTTGTTGTGGGATCTACATTCATATCAATGTTAACAAATGAGAGTCATCCATTGGGCATGCTTTTATGATATTTTTAAAATTTGAGCATAAGTAGATTCCTTCTGGCTTCTTTCTAATTGGGATGATGTTGGATATCCACTCTGAATAGTTTATGAGATGAATACATCTTGCCTCCATTAATTTTTCTAATTCTTTTTTTACTAGTATGGTTATGTGAGGATGCATTTTTCTAATATTTTATTTGATTAGCTTTATATTTGGGTGCACAAAAATATGATGTATAACCAAATAATGATCCAAGCCAATCATATTTGAATAGGTCGAAGAAAAAAAACAATAAACCCCCAAAGGAGGGTAGTAATGAGATCTCATTCCTCATTAATGAGGGACACTCCATATTTGACCCATTTAAGATCATTAGTTGTTCCAATGTTGACTTTTATGGTATCTTCCTCTTATGTAAGGAAGATACCCTAAAAAATGAAACAAGCTTTCATTGAGTTATGTAAGGATTTTTTTATGTCTTTGCATGGAAATATAGTGATTTGAAAGGCTTTGATCCAAAAATAGATCAACATATCATAGAGCTAGATGAGAATGCTAAGTCTATCAAGCAAAGACAAAGGCCAATCAATCCTAAGATTGAGACTCTCATGAAGAAGGAACTCACTAAGTTGATTGAGTCCAAAATCATTTTCCCTATTAAGTATTTATCTTGGTTGGCAAACTTAGTCCCTGTTAGGAAGAAGAATGGGGAAATCAGGGTATGTGTTGATTTTAGGGAATTGAATAGAGTCTCCTTGAAGTACCATTATCCTCTCCCTTCCATGGAGAAAATTTTACAAGTTGTGGTAGGTAGTGAAAGGTTTTCTTTCCTTGATGGGTACTCTAGGTACAATCAGATTTTGGTGAAGGAAAGTGATCAGTATAAGATAGCCTTTACTAATAAATGGGGTATATATGCCTATATAAAAATTCCTTTTAGCTTGACTAATAATGGAGCTACATTTCAATGTGTAATGGATATGGCTTTTCAAGGACTAATAAATGACATTGTGTTGGTGTATCTTGATGACATCACAATTTTTTCTAAGGATGCAAACGATCACTTGAATCACCTTAGGTATATTTTTGAAAGATGTATAGAATTTTTAATCTATCTTAACCCAAAGAAGTGTGTTTTTCTATCCATGAAGGCAAAATTTTAGGACACATTCTCTCCAAGAAGGGCCTATCCATAGATCCTAAAAGGGTTAGTGTAATCTTGGCATTGGCTTTGCCCAAACACAAGAAAGGTTTGCAATGTTTCTTTAGGAAAATTAACTTCATAAAGAGGTTCATCCCTAATTTTGATAATTTTTTCAAGCCTCTAACCTCTATGATAAGGAAAGATGAAGTGTTCACTTGGACTAGAAGAAGAAAGGAAAGGTTGGAGGAGATTAAACAAAACATTGCCCAAGATCCAACTCTTGCATGTCCTAATTTCTCAAAGGATTTTAAATTATATACCTTTGGAAATGAGGAAGTAATCTTTGCCATGGTTACTCAATCATGTCTTAATCATTAGATTTTTAAAAATGCATAGGTCATATTGAGTGGAGCTATGCATTTTTAAGTGATCTTGTGTTCTTTTTTACTCAATGGAGTGCTAAATGGATGAATAGGTCTCCATGAGACCTATAAGGGCTACTAAGGCCTAATTGAAATGTGTAGTTGTTTAAGTGTGAACCATAGTTACCATGGCCGACTTGTGAGGATGGTATTGAGATATGTAAAAATCCTTAAGGGTTAATGCAAGTATTATGGCTGACCAAGAATTTGATTTTCATGAAGGCTCTATAAATAGTGAAATCAAAGATGATGATTTATAGACTTGTGAAACTTGTAAGAAGAGGGGTGTGTAAGATTTGAAGAGTGAAGGAAAAAAGAAAGGGTGTGTTCCCTTTCATTTCTAATCTATGAAAGTAAGAAATCTAATCTATGAAAGTGAGAAATCTAATCTATGAAAGTAAGAAATCTAATTTAAGAAAGAGACAAATCTAATCTATGAAAGAAAGAAATATAATCTATGAACATATAATAATTGGGAAATATCCTCCCTACAATACCAATATTCAATATATTATTCATCCTCCACCTCTCACAACTAACAATAAAAGTAGATTAGCTTTTATGGAGGATATTTTTCCTCAAGCCCAGCTCCTTTTATAATCTTATGCTATTTTTAGCCTCCTCAAGAAATCTCTAGAATTTATTTTCCTTTAAATTTTACTATTTCATTTCGCCCCCTTGTCCTAGCAACACTTCAGAAAACATCTTGAGTCCCTTTTTTTTTAAATCACTTTATACAATCATTTTTAGAAAGACATACATGAAGCTTGCAAGTATATCTTCATAAATCACTTTATACTCCTAATACAATTTATATGTTCCTCAAATACTCCTTATACTTGTCGATGAGGTTCAAAAATGTCCTCAATAATGATATTCTATTAAATATCTTTTTCATGCATATCATGATCATGTTCATTGGTTTAAGCCACATCAATAACATTCTACTTTTAAATTTTACAAAAAGGTATAATTATTAATTATAGAAAGGGAAACATTCTTGTAATATTTATGGTTAAAACTTTATACAATCATTTTTAGAAAGACATAAATGACGCTGACAAGTATATCTTCATAAATCACTTTATACTCCTAATACAATTTATATGTTCCTCAAATACTCCTTATACTTGTCCATGAGGTTCAAAAATGTCCTCAATAATGATATTCTATTAAATATCTTTTTCATGCATATCATGATCATGTTCATTGGTTAAAGCCACATCAATAACATTCTACCTACAAGCCATAAGTTTACCATATAGACTAGAGTAAAACATTTCCAACTCTTCCCAAAAATCAATTGTTAGAGGTGCAATAACTAAAGGGGGGGGGGGGTGAATTAGTGAGCCCAAATAATCCAACTTCCATTTCAAACCTTTCAAAACTATTAATCAATTACCACAAGTATTCATGAATCATACACATCATTCATATAAATGAACAAGAGAGAAAATGCAAGGTTAATAACATAACACATGACATATATGGGAAACCCGCTTGGGGGAGAAAACCCACTGGAACCTGCACTTGGACTATTGTCCTATAATATTAAGAACCAATTTAGACCAGCTGCAATTGATCGAGGAACTACCATCCCTTATTTTAGTAAGACTGCAATCCCACAAGGAGCTACTAGACCTGTCTAGTTGAGCTGCCATAACAACTAGAGCTTTAGTAAGTTTCACCTTATAAGGATGATACAACACCCTAGATGTTGAGGATCCACAACAACACTTATGAACACAACATATCTTGAACACTGATTGGCTACCAGTCTGATGGAGACACAAAGTATATCAGCTCTATTCTCGTCTTATAAGTATTGTGATGGTTCTTCCATCATAATTAAATTTATTTTCATTTTTATTTTTATTTTTTAGGGTGAGTTTGGTATTTCAAAAGCATATTATTTATATGTAAATAATTGTAAAATTTTTATAATTATTAAATAAAAAACTTTTTTTATTATATAAAAACATATATTATTTTTTTAAAAAATTAAATATAATATATAAGAAAAATATTGTGTTCTGAATTCATTAAAAAATGTATATCAATTAATAAACTAATAAAAATTGTTGACAAAATCATCATTGAAAGTGTAGAACTTATTCTTCCTTTAAAATATTAGATTTTTTTAATTCTAATTATGATTTTTTGGGTATTAAAATATTTTAAGAAAAAAATAATAATATATATTATTTATTGTGTTTTGAATTCATTAAAAAATGTATCTCAATTAATAAGCTAATAAGAATTGTTGACAAAATCATCCTTGAAAATGTAGAACTTATTCTTCCTTTAAAATATTAAATCTTTTTATTTTAATTATGATATTTTGGATAATAAAAATATTTCAAGAAAAAAAAAATAATATATATAATTTTGAAAAATATCTAAATTAATCTTTAAAACTATTTACTTTATGGAAATAAAATGATTTAAATATTTTTACTTACAATGCATCGAGATATATAAATATAGATATATAATTATTATTCTATGTCTCTTATTTTTATTACACTTTAAATGTGTATGAAGAGTTGAAGAAATAAAAATGACACTTTCACATTTAAAAAGTAAAAAAGATACAATTTAAACATGTGTGAAAAGTCAAAGAAATAAATATGACACTTTCACTTTTAAGAAGTAAAAAGATATAGATGCCAAAAAGATAACAATTATAAAATTTAAGGCAATTTTAATAATAAATTGCACAATTTTTTTTTTTTATATAATTAAATGATAGAATTCAACAAGTCTTAAAATGGTAAGTGGAGGTTGTGGTAGAGTGTAATATTTGAGTGTGTGTTTATAAAAATGCCAATTTTAAATTTGGAGCCCATTTAATTATCATAGTCAGTTTTTATTTTTACTTGGAGAAGGCAATCGAAAAATCATGATATATTAGGCATCCAATAGAGTTTGGAGCCCCATTTTTTGAAAATAGTTTTTTGAACCTAACAAATGAAACATACAGAACTAGATCAAGAAAGTCAATCTAGTTAAGCAAATAATACAGAATAGGATCGAGTTGGTCAATACAGTGTATTAGAAAATTATACCCAAACAAACTAAATTGAGCAAGTCAATTTAATTTAATGGAAAAAAAACATAGACATGGAGGCAAAAAATACTTGAAATTCGCCTGAACCAGACATTATATAAATAAAATAAACATTTAAGTATAAGAAGTATACTTTAAGTTATATTTTATTTATATATTTTCTGGATGTTTGAGAGTGGTTTCGGACCTCTAGGAGCTATAATGCAGATTCTGGGTTTTGGAGGATCCCATCATATTTCAGATTTAGTCAGATTCCAGGGTTTCAGTGTTTCAGACTTAGCCATATTTCAGGGTTCCAAAAGTTCAAGGAGACATCATAGGAGGGATGAAGGCTGCATGAAGGGATGTAGGTATGATAGAATAGCATGACAACATCTCTCGCAAAGTGCCAAAAGCCGATCCCACCCCATTCCTTATGCATAGATTACTAGGCTTTCTCATTCTCCCTTACTTTTCCAAAGAGCAGGGAAGAGAAAAACATAGATTCTTGTAATTTGTACTTGTAGATTCTTGTATAAGCATAATTGTATCAATTTTAATCTATCTCATTCTCCCTTACTTTTCCAAAGAGTAGGGAAGAGAAAAACATAGATTCTTGTAATTTGTACTTGTAGATTCTTGTATAAGTATCACTGTATTAGTTTTAATCTATGTAACAAGGAATGGGGTGGGATCGACTTGTGGCACTTTGTGAGAGATGTTCTCATACTATTCTGTCATACCTACATCCCTTCATGCAACCTTCACCCCTCCTATGATATCTCCTTTAAATTTTGAAACCTTGAAATATGGCTAAGTCTGAAACACTGAAAGTCTGAAACCCTGCAATCTGACTAAGTCTGAAATATGATAGGATACTCCAAAACCTAGAATTTGCATTATAGCTCCCAGAGGTCCGAAACCACTCTCAAACATCCTGAATGTATATAAATAAAATACAACTTAAAGTATAAGTTTACTGTTGACCATTTTGGTCCTGCAGGCCAAAAATCGGTCTCCTTTCCCTGCTGTCCTGAGCCGTCAGTTTGGATGCATCCACCTTACTACAAATGCTCATTTTTCCTTTGCAATAGTCCTGCCCTTATGAAAAATTGAAAGATTTAAAGACTTGTAGGTTCTCGGCTTGATATGGGACTTATTTCATTGGGCAATTGCCTTGAACAAGCCTTTTGGCAAAAGGATGGGCCAGTTCAAAGAATGCAAGTCTTTTTACAAAGCTCCAAAGACAAAGTGCCCTTGTGGAGGGTAGACAGGTGACCAATTCGACTTTTCAGTAGGGTCTGAAGGGCAACTTGGGGCCCAAAGTGCCCTTGCGGAGGGCAGGGAACACTTGCGGAGGGATTAAAGAAGAAGGCCGAAAGGTAGGTTTTCCTTTGGAGAAAGACCAAGGCAAAGGACAAAGATTTCCTTTGGACTTTTGTCCGAAGGAAATCCAAAGGAAAAGATAAGGGATTCCTTCGGACTTAAATCCAAAGGAAATCCAAGGAAGAATCAATGGACGAATTCCTTTGGACAAAATGCCCGAAGGAATTCCTTCGGACATTTTGTCTGAAGAAATTCACAAGCAAGGAACCAAGGCAAAATTCCTTCGGACAAAGGCCCGGAAAAATTCCTTCAGACTTTTGTCTGAAGGAATTCGTCAAAAGGAAAAGACCGAAAGAAAGGGCGTCAGCTTTAAAGGAAAGACTTCCTTCAAGGGAAATGTCCGAAGGAATTCCTTCGAACATTTCGTCCGAAGGAATTCCTTCGGACATTTCGTCCGAAGGAATTGAGAAGACGAAGGAGCCCGAAGGGCAAGTGCCCTTGCGGGCGACTCCCAGCGACCCAAAAGGGGACCTTTTCCATTTTCCGAAGGGGCACCTTCCCTTCGGGAAGGTTCAATTACAAAAGGCCGAAGGTTTAGTTGCAAAAAGCCGAAGGAATGACCAAAGGGATGACGGGCCCAAGCATGTCAACCTTAACATAGTGAACTAGCTGTTGGAGTTCAAATGTTCGGTGACGGGCGCGCGAACGTCAATTTTAAGGTAGCAAAATAGCCGTTGGTTTTCGAATAGTGACGGGCCCATAGACGTCAATTTTGATGGGGTGCGTCAACCGAGAAAGGAGCCCAAAGAGCCAAGAGGAGACGAAAGATAGCCCGAGAGCTCAAAATTGCCAGAAAGAGACAAGAAATAACAAAGAAAGAGGGAACAAAATAGAGAATCCAGAACACGGCCACGCACACATACGACAACATTTGGAATGTTCCAAAGGATGCACCCAACCAAGCAAAGACACGAATCAGATCAGCCTAGTTGGCAAAAGGTGTCGGCAGGAGAAGTTATTGTTGCGGATGAAACAGTCTCCACCAAGTGGTCATCAAAGAGCGCAAGCATTCAATGGCGCGCCCTGTTTTTCTTCATTTGAGCATGGATAAGCAGACAGTCACGTAAGTTTCATAAAGAGGGGTGGCCTTGTCATTTCAAACGATCAAGCAACCCATGCTTTTGTAGTAACATTTAATACGGGTTATGCACCAAAGTCAAGACTGGCGACATCGACAACATAGTCCCTTCAGCGGTTTCCTCTTCCCAATATGTTCAACGCAGCATGGGCCACTTATTCTGGAAGGCGCCAAAGTCTTTTCCTTTTATGCTATATATTGTAACCTCTCAGTTGAGGAAGATATCTCTCATTTTGTAAGGCAAAGCTTTGCCAAATTTAAGCTTTGATCAATAAAAATGTGTTTTACCTCTATCTGACTGGTTATGCTTTTGAGTGTCTGTGTATCAATTCTGTGTTCAGTCATTTTAGCTTGATGCTTTCACAAGATTGACACCAACATACCTAGTGTAGCCAAAGCCATTTCTACAGGTTAAGTGGAAGTGCTTCATCTAGAGTGCAGAGACAAAAGAGTAGCTATCAGACAGTGTGTTTTCTATAGCCCCTGTGGTAAGTTCCTTTTCCTTGTGTCTCCATTAAGCGCCCTGTTAAAATACCCCTACAGTCTGGTTTTTTTGCCAGATAAAGTGTATGTTCCCCCCCTTCTGGTTTGAAGTGTGAATCGCTGAGTAGATCAAAATCGTTTGGTGCATCACCACTTAGATTAGTTTCTGTTTTGGTTGTATTTTTCTCCCTTTTCACCCCCCCATTGTTAGCAGTAGCAGTAAAAGACTTCAGAGATGCATCAAAGGGAGTTAGCCCTTACTAGAGATTCTCCCCTTAGTTTTGCCAAACCCACAGCAAGAGGGGAGTCTCCATTGTGCCGCGTGGAAGAGAAAAGCTCAGCCTTCTTTCAAGGGTGCAATCCACAGCGTCAACATTTACATTTAGATAAGGACGTCTAGTATACATTTAGATAGGGATGTCTAAGTTTACATTTAGATAGGGACGTCTAGTTTCTTATACTTAAATGTTTTTTTAAAAATTTATATACTATCTGGTTACCTAAATGTACTCATTGGTTACTCACCGATTAAAAAAAAATTGCTGTTTTTCAATTTTCACAATTTTGAGTGGTGGTTATTTGCCTGGTGGTTTTCTTGGTGAGTAACCGACCAACCGGCCGTACTCACTAGTTATGCCATCCATATGTTCCATATGGTGAGAATTGGTGCTGCTATCCATAGGGGAAGAAGGTTGGACTTGGATGGAGCAGGCCACATTGAGATGAGAACTTGAAGCGAAGGTGGAAAGACCCAAGAAAGAGAGAATTTGTCTAAAAGCTAGACCCAAGTTCATTTGTTCTAGGGGCAGTGAAGAAGGTGTTCTGCTGATTTTGAGTTTGCTTTGCATAGGACCCATTTGTTGGGGTTGTGGAAACCTCTTTTTTCCAATTTATCAAATGTAAGGATTTTGTGCTGGAAGGCTAATCAACTGAAAGCTCTTGCCTTTGGGAGATTAGAGTTGGACCAAATTTTTTGGCACAAGTATGGATCCCTTTGGCACTCATTGTTCACTAGCTTGGAGTAGCCTTCCTTTACTGTGAATGTTCCATTGCTAGAGGCAGCCCATATTAGATTGTCAAGAAGATCGGTTGAAAAAAATTAAAATTTTGCATCATTTTGTGCATAACTCTTGCCTGTTCTATAGTTCCAATGAGGGAGAGCCAATCCTTCCATGCCCAATGTGCAAGGCGCTGGTTCCCAGTTTCTGCAAGTAGTTTGATAGGTGGTTACCCCATTGGGCCTTTGCTTGCTATTTTATCTCTTGGATATCTTGGCGATGATCGAAGTAGAAAAAGTCTTCTTGCTAGAGATAACCAACGTCCTTTCTAGCGTGATGTGCGAGCTTCAACTTTGGTTAAAACTTCCTTCCAAAGAGTTTTATTGCGTGCCCCCTGAAAGTTAGGAATTCCTAAGTATTTCCAAAGGAGTTTACCTCTTTTGAATCCCCATTTTGTTGGTAGCTTGGCTTGGAGTTTCGGAAAGGAATTGAATAAATATACTTTTGATTTGGCTTCATTTATGATTTGACTCGAAGGTTGAGAGTAATCACTGAGAATATCATTGAATGCTTATAGCTCCCTAGAGCTGGCCCGAGAAAGAATGTTGTTTGCGAAGAGTTGATGAGATGGTGGTTCAACTCCTTTTGAAATTTTTATGCCAGCTATCTTAGACATCTACGCCCCTACTTTCAAAGATCTGCTTAAAGCTTATGTGAGGAGGATGAAAATGAAAGGGGAGAGGGGATCTCCTTGCTGTATACCTCCGGTGGAAAGGAAGAGTCCCAAGGGGGACCCATTCAGTAGCATTGAAAAATGAGTTGTGGAAATGCAATTTTGGATGAGGAAGCATAAGTCCTTTGAAAACCCAAATCGAGAAGTAATCTTGATACAAAAGGTCTAGTCGAGGTTGTCAAAAGCTTTCTTTATATCCAATTTAACCAACATGCCTTTGGTTTTGGATATTGATAAGGAGTGGATTGCTTTATATAGGTTATCTAGTTGACATTGTTTAGTTGATTGTCTTGATACTACTAATTTGGGGCCCAGGAGGAGACCCAATGGACAACCTACTTAATGGAAATTAAACAAGTATGTTGGCAAGTGATTTGCTGAATGACAGAGAACGTAGACTGAAGGAACAAACAAGAATCACCAAAATCACAACAAAATTAGAACTGTAACAACAAAGTTGTATTATGCTTAGTTCTGTACAATTTGAGAAATCATGTGTTGCCGCAAGGCTTCCTAACTCTATTCTGCTATGTAGTTGGCATAGTGTATTACTTGCTTACAATTGCTAACCTACAAAAAATTGAAGTGTACATTATTATACAATGCAAGAAGATGAAGCATTGGTTGTACCATTACAACAGTTGGCAACAACCTCTTCGTAACCGCAAAGTGCGGTGACGTCATGAACCACCGTTGCTGACAGGCCATTGATAACAATTCTAACATTGTCGAAACTGTGCGGTAAGGTGGAAATGGATTTGCAAGAAATCTTGTTAAATGTAGGTACGGGACACACTAACACAATTGCTAACGTAAGTGTTGTCAACCTGGAGCTGCGCCCTGAATCGAAGACGTGCATGAAATGGCCAGTTCTCTATCCGGCTAAAACAATGGGATCTTCTCACGAGGGTGGGTGCCTCAATGGTGAGAAGAACCTCCAGAGAAGGCTGGTTCCTGTATGATGTATCAATGAGGATCTCTACTCTATGCTACGGACTACCATGGAAAAGGGAGAAGGAAACTTAAAGGGGAAATCCTACCTAAAAAGAGTGATACACCAGAATATTGATCCACTCAACTTGGAACCTTGAACATTGAACAAACAAGGGAAAAGGAAGACCTTGGATTTCAATCAATCACTTATGCATAAATATTTCATGAAGAGGTTCAATCCAATGACCAAAACACGAGGGAAAACGATGGAGAGAGGTCTGATACAAGACACTTTGCAGCCACCTAACACCCACTTATAGCTTCAACAAAATACATAGAGAACACTTGACATGACCTGCATAAGGATAATCTAGCAACTAGGTATGAATCAGAATTTGGGAAGGAAGAAAAATCTACCACTTATGCAAATTGCTGAAGAAATATACACTATGCCATCACTTGAAATCTGAAAGTACAGTCCTTCTATTGATTGAAGAGGTTACACAACTCACCAATGGCAGAGTCTGGTCTAGCCAAGAGAGGGATTCCTTTTTTTTTAATCAAGGCTGAAAGCCATTTTATAGAGAATTACATAAGGGCAACGATTGGCGTTGAAAATTTGAAGAGAAGGATTAACTTAGATTAACTCAAGGCTGACTTGGCCTTTCAATAAAATATGTTTTCTTTCGTCTTTGCATGAAGCTTCTTGCGCTTGAGGAAGTGAACTTGTCTTTGTTTTGAACCGCCCACCTCTCTTTGCATGGAAGTCCACGCCAATGTCAATTTTAGAACTCTACGTGAGCTGCTTGATGCCGAATTGGAACGTTGAAAGGCTGAGTGGCTGTTTGATCAGCTGTGTTGGACGAAGAGATCGACTGAGTTGACTGTTTGGCACGCTGAGTTGGACGAAGAGATCATTCTCCCTCGCATGGAAAGCTCCTAGTGGATGAGGCGTTTAACAATTAGTCAACTCTAAATTTGGGACAGTCAACTCAACATTCGAATTTGGAACTTTGGTTGACGTTGAGTTGGACCCTCGGATGCGTGAGCTGATCCGGAGATGAACATGACTTCAATAATCAATCCACTGAAGCTTTGACTGGCATTCGAAGATAGCCCCTGCTTGCATGTATTTCACCCTGTTTTGGTCTGCATGTTCATGTCTATTTCTGGCGGGATTCTATACTCGGATGTATTTTTATTTATGTCCGGTCTATATTTTCTCCATTTGGCCTTTCTTTCGGAATTCTGGCTTTACCCTCGTTTCAACGGTTACTTCCCGCGGTTAGAATTTGACGTCTTGTGGGACATCACCCTTTGGCATTTTCTCGGGCTTATTTCTTGTCAGGTCCCTTAGTCTTCTTATTTCCTTCGGGATTCTCTATTTGCAATTTCCTTTGGACCTCTTTTTATTCGGCTTTATCCTCCGAAGTATTCCTTCGGACAAAAAGTCCGAAGGAATTCCTTCAGACTTTTTTCCGAAGGGATACTTTCCTTTGCTTTGTGCCTCTTCTCCACGGGCTTGTCTTTCTTGGCTTACTCCTGCTAAGTCATTTTCCCGCGGACAAAATGTCCGCAAGAATTATCTTGGTCTCCTTTAGCTTTCGGAATTTTTCTTCGGGTTTATTTTCTCAGGGTTTTTGTGCGGCCATTTCTCTAAATTTCTTTGGACTTTTTGTCTGAAGGAATTCCTTCAGACAAAAAACCCAAAGGAATTCATTCTCCGTCTTTGCCTTTGTTTTTAACTTTGTCGAAGCTTTGGATTTTGCTGTCGGCTTTTTTTTGCACGGGCCTCTTGTAATTTCTCCGAATTCCTTCGGACAAAAAGTCCGAAGGAATTAATCCTTTGCTTTTGCCTTCTCTTTGCTTGCTTTTCTTTGGACTTTCTTCTTTTGTAGTCTTCCGAATTTCTTCGGACTTTTTGTCCGAAGGATTTCAGGAATTATCCCTTTGTCCTTTGCTCTAATCCTTGTAGAATGCCCTTCCGAAAAGTCACATTGGTCCTGTCACCGACCAAGTGCCCTCCGCAAGGGCTGGTAGCTCTCCCACTATGCCCTTCGGAAAAATTGTAGGGCACCCGAGTTTTTGTAAAAGTCCCTAATTTGTTCCTGTACCATTCCCGAAGGGTAGGTGCCCTTCGGGATTGTTGAAAATGACCCTTCCGAAGGGTCTTGGCTTTTCCTTGCTTGTTTGGGTGGACTTTTGGATTCTCCGAAGTATTCCTTCAGAAAAAAAGTCCGAAGGAATTACTTCCTTTGTCTTATAGACTCCCCTTTGTTATTTCCTTCGGACAAATTGTCCTTGGCACCTCTTCGAAGACCTGTCCTTAGCAAAACACCTTTTGATAAACCATTCCTTCGGAATTTTCCTGTTGTAGCAAAGGCCCCTTACCAAAGAAAAACAATGTATTCTTCCTAATGATCTCTTTCTTTCCTTGTATGGAGATGCAAATTTTCCAAACGGCAAGAGACAATCTGCCCTGTGGAAGAATTGTCAACAGTAAGCACGAGGCTAGACGTGCAATTGCATAATATGTGGTATAACTGAGTGACTCAGATCCACCTGGATCAGGAAAGCAAAGGGGGCAACCAAGAATGGATGCAGGGCAAGAGAGGGGTTGAGGAGGTTGACGATGATAGAGTGAAGGGAATGGGGGTTAACGACTAGGGCAATGAGCAGAGCAGATGGGCAAACTCCCACAGGGGGGTTTACGATCGCTGAGACTGTCATAGATGATATTGCGAAATGCCCACGGGGAGGGGGGGTTTATGATGGCCGAGTCTGTCATAGATGATATTGCTCTCGAGTAAGTGCAAAGAGTGAGGAGAAAGATCAAAAGAATGCTTGCTGTCACTGAGACATATGTTGAAGCGTGAGGGATTGTCCACCCAGCGTGGTGCATCCTTACTTTTGGAGCGAAAAAACGCTGGGATACCCCCAAACCCTGGTCCAAAACTTGACGTGCCGCCATGGCTGCGGAAGGGGGATAGCATAGACATTTGTCACTCGTCAATGGAAAATTGGTGGAGAAGGCAATGTAATTGGTCTCTGTTTTTTTGTTGGACTTTCCAATTGTTTCATAACCTAGGCTTTCTTTTTGAAAATATTCCCTAAAATCTCCTTGTTTCAGGGTTTCAGTTTTTGTCTCACGTATTGCCATTTTCCCATAAATTTATACATTTCAAAACCTTGTATTTGATTGGCTTCCTTCCACAGGTTGGCTATGTTTATATGTAGATTTGGATGGGAGAGCCATATTTTTTCCTTCTTCAAATGAGAATGCACTGGCTTTCTTTGATTGATCAAAATGGACAATCGTATGGGCTAGTGGTTTGTTAGAGTAGTGCTAGCTACTTTTGAGGATACTTATTCCAACTCTAATGTTCTATCAAAATTTTCAGCTATGAATTTTGAACCTTTTTGTTTGTTGCACTAGGTATACTTACCTTGTGTGACGTCCAGATCAATCATTATGTTTTCCTCACAAAGATCAGTCAGGGCTTTTGCTGTTCTATTTTTGAAACCAAGTCCCTATTTTTTCTTGTCTATTTATAATAGTATTGAAGTCTCCCATTAAATTCAGATTGGAGGGCGTATTGGTTTCTATCCACTTTGAAAAGTTTGTAAGCATATGGATACATCTATTTCCAGTGGGAGACACACACACACACACACACAATTGTAAATTGCAATTGCATCTCTATGGAGAAGAAGACAACAACATTTCCCTAAGAATGATTACTAGAAGAGATATTAACACACATGGAAAGATCCCAGTGAGTGAGCATCTTGTTAGTCAAACATTGAAATAGGTTGTTTGGACTCCACACGCCTATAGTTAAAGCAGCTTTGGCTTGCCCGTATCTACCAGTTTCTTGGAGTAACATCAAATTTATTCCTTCTGACTTGATCTAATTCTCAAGAAAAATGCATTTATTGAAATGCCCAATTCTTTGGCATTTAAGACAGAATCTGCATAATTTAATCTATTCTTCATAGGAGGTGTTGTCAATCAGAACCTGCACCCTTGTGAAGGTAGTTTTAAGCCTTCACGGTTTGCTGGAACATGGAAACAATCCAAGGTTGTGGGTGACCTGCTAAGTGGATTGAGTCTCTAGATTATGAGGGTTAGCTCCCTTAGGTGTATCAATGAGGATCTCTACTCTGTGTTGCGGACTACCATGGAAAAGGGAGAAAGAAACTTGAAGGGAAAATCCTATCTGATGACAGTGATACCCCAGAATATTGATTCACCCTACTTGGAACCTTGAACACTGAACAAACAAGGGAAAATGAAGACCTTTGATTTCAATTGATCACTATGCATAAGTATTTCATGAGAAAGTTTGGTCCAATGACAAAAACATGAGGAAAAACTATGGAGAGAGGTCTGATACAAGACACTTTGCAGCCACCTAACACTCACAACATCAACAAAAGACATAAAAACTGAACATGACCTGCATAACATGATAAGCTAGCAACTAGGTACAAATCAAAATTTGCGAAGGGAAAGAAATCTAGCATGTATGCAAATTGCTGAATGAATGTACACTATGTCAGCACTTGAAATCTGAAAGTACAGCCTATATATTAAAGAGGTTACACAACTCACCAATGATAGAGTCTAGTCTTACCAAGAGGGATGGATTTTACAAGGCTGAAAAGCCATTAATATAAAAAATTACAAAAAAGCCAAGAGATAGGCGTTGAAATATAGAGGGGAGTAAACTCAAACCAACTTAGTCTTTACAAAAGTCTATTTTGTCTTGCATGAAAATGCGTTGAAAAAGAAGACAAGCTTTGGATGCATGAAATCTATGAATATATGTCTCGACTTGAAAACCAGTCAACTCCAAAACAAGAGTAGTCAAATCCACTTGAACTGCTAGAACATTTGAAAGTCTCCCCTTTACATGAAATCAATGCAAATGCCAAATTAAGAATTACGTTTGAACCGCCGGAACATTTCAAGCTTAGAGACAAACGAGAGTGCGTGCATGGAATTTCTTTTGTTTAAGCCTTCCATTGTTCCACTACTTGAGTCCTCATGCAAAACAAGCCTTTGTTTAAGAACTAAAGGCGATGTGTTAGAACGATCAAATCTGGACGTGTCTATCCCTGTTCATGGCTGTTGCATGCTCTTGTATTCTCGGACTATTTAGGCATGTTCACCGTCTGTATTTGTCTTTTCCATGAATCTTCCCTTATGCCATTGTTCATGCGCATGTTCATCTTGTATTTTTGTCGGGTTTTTGCGTCTAACATCTGTGTTTTGATTCTCCAGGTCATCTTTTCCCATGAATTTTGTTCTTTGTGTTTGTCTGTCTTTACTATATTTGTTTTTTCCGCGTGAGTCTTTGCTTTCAGGGGACTTTTCTATTCATTGACTCTTCTCTATATTCCGTCTGGGTCTGTGCTTCCTTTGTTATGTGTTCTATTTGTTTATGGCTTTCACACTCAGGTTCGGGATTTTTGTATATGTCCTTCGGACAAATTGTTCGAAGGACTCTGTACTTTCTTCTGCGGCTTGTTCTTTGTCTTGGCTTTGTTCTCTGTCTTGGCTTTGTTCACGCTTTAGCCTTCGGGATTTTGTTCCTTGCTTGTGGCCTTGACTTTTTTATCGGGCTTTTTGTCCCTCCTGAATTCCTTCGGACTTTTTATCTTCAGACAAAAAGTCCGAAGGAAATCTGTCTTTGGGTTGTTTTTCCCCCAAAGGGCACTTGCCCTTCGGGAACTTTGTTTCTGTCCTTCATTTTATGAAGGTGCCCTCTGCAAGGGCTTCCGCTTCCCAAAAACACCCTTCGGGCTTCTTGATTTGGTCCTTTTAGTCGCCTGGGTGCCTTCCGCAAGGGTAAGGTTCTTCCATAAGTGCCCTTTGGAAGAATGGAAAAGGTCCACTGCGCTGCAAAGTGCCCTCCACAAGGGCTATTCGTCCTCAAAAGTGCCTTTTAGAACTTTTGAAAAGACCCTGCCACCGACCAAGTGCCCTTCGCAAGGGCAGGTGTCCTTCGAAAAAAATGATTTTGTCCTTCGGAACTTTTGCCAAGGTCTTCTTCGTGCTTGAAGTGTCCCCCACAAGGGCACATACCCTTCGAGGAAATTGTAAATGTCCCTATGCAACGTCCAGATGCCCTCCGCAAAGTCACTTCTCCTTAAAACATACCTTTCGGAAGAATTGTAAAGGCCACCTCGTTGCATAAGTGCCCCCCGCAAGAAATTACCTGCCCTTCGCAATGTCCAAGGCCTTTTCGAGCTTTACAAGTGCCATTACTTATAAAAACTTTATAAGACAAGTCGATGCACAAACCCGCTTCCCTCTGTAGACCAACTCGGGCCCTTGGATTGCTTTTACTTATAAAAGTAAATAGGTAAGACACCTCCATAAACCCGATATGCACTGTAGACCCATTGAGGGTCTTCGAGTGCTAGAACTTATAAAAGCTAATAAGTAATGCAACATCACAAACCCGATTAACATTGAAACTGCCATAGACCCTTTCGGGTTCTCTAGGTGCTTGTGCGTATTACTTATAAAGCTTATAAGTAATGATGTCTTGCAAACCCGAATTGCTCTGTAAGCGCTAGAAATGATCATTCCCTGATGAGAAAACCCCTGTACCTACACAAAAGTGACCTATCCTTGATTTCTCAAGGGTCAAGACCTGGTTTTCAAGGCAAATGGTCATGGCCAGCGAAGTTTTGAATGGTAATGGTGACAATTTGGCCTGTGGGGCAAAATTGTCAACAGGTGGTGCTTGTCTCCATGCTTTCTGCTGAATCCATTTTTCTAGGTATTCAAATTTGAATATGTTGTTTGACAGTGATTTCTTTATGAACGTCTCAGATATTTATTTTGTCAGATGGCGATTTCTGTTTCTTCTTTGAATCTGATGGTTGCATTGACTTCCATATTTCAATGTTCATGGGAATGAGATCTTGGTGTCGTGGATCCACTTGGGTGGATTTCTATCCACTCACTGATCCTTGTGATTCATTTGGCTGTGCTGATAATTTGACGGGCTTTGACGCTTTACCTTGATTTACTTGATTGGATGGTCTTGATTTGGCTTGGAGCTTGGAGATGGTGTTGTGTTTGTTCTCCTTCTTCCCATTCTCTCTATTTTGATCAACCAATACCGCAAATGGGTTATCTAATTGTATTCCTTTTTGTTGCCTTGGTCCTTGATTTTCGTTTGGCTTTCTGGTGTATGCTACCTGCAATTTGTTGTCCTCTAGTGATGGTTTTGTGCTATTCAATTTTTGAATCTCCTCCTTGATTGGGGTTTGATATACTGGTTCCCCTTTGTCCTGTTGTTCCCTTGAGAAATTTCCTTATAAATTTTGGTGGGGGAGATGGCCATCTTCATGGTAAACCCTGTATCTCAAAGGAATATTTTCATAATCCAGGGGTTACTTCCTTTCAATTCTGTGCCTTTCGAGGATGATGCGATTCAGAAATGGCTTCTCTAGATCTATGCCAATACATATTCTGACAGAGTTGAGAACACTGAGATTTCTTGTGAAATCAGATTCAACAATGTATTCCCCTATAACAGACCCAATATTTCTGAGGGCTGATTCTTGCCAGTATTCACCTGGAAGTAGAGTAAATCTGACCCAGACTAGGACAGTGCTGGGAAGGTCCTCTGTTGGGTTGAAGGCTGGAGACTAGCGTTTCATAAAGAGACGTGCTTTGTTGTAGAACCAAGGTTCTCCTTGGAAGAGTAGATCTCTTTCTTGCTTGGTGGCAAATGCTACCAAGAATTAGCCATTGAGCATTATGAGAAGCTCCACTTGTCTGCAAGGGTTCCAGTGCCCCTGAACCCAATATCTCAAATATTTGGGTGCAGGAAACTCTCCCATGAATCAGCAAACAAGTGTGGGACCAGTTGATATCCAAATGGAATGGATTCTAGCTTCTCCCAGAGGAATTTTTCAATGTAAAATTCGTATGGTAGGGAAAGATTCATATGATATTCTTATTCTCCAGTCACCCCAACTTCGATTCTGGGGGGCAACATTAGAACCATTGACTATGGGGAGAAAAATAGAACCATCGACTAGTGAGACTTGACTACTGTCCTATTGACGCAACATTGAAGATGCTGAACCCTGAAATTGGTCGATATCATTCATGACTATTTTGGGTAGTATGGATATCATTATGGGAGAGGTTGATATTTTCCATTTCATAGTGAAAGAGATGTTTTGGGTCTTCAGATAGCATCCATTTTCTAAATTCATTTTTGTCTTGATGACATGTTTTTTAGCGTGGCTTTGCACAAATTTTCTGAGCTCATCTTTGTAAATCATTGGTCCCTCATGAATTACAATAGATCTAAAATTTGAGGGGGGAAGAGTCGTTGTCTACTGTCTTCTCCATGATTCGGTCAATGGGGGATTCTTTATTGAGTTGTGGATTTGGATCCCTGGAGGTGGACATGGCCTCTCTATGACTGAAGTTGCAGGTCTGGTTAGGGGGTGTACAATGGAGGAGGGGCTAGAGGGCATGAGCGTGGTAGGTGGGAGCAGGTTTGCTTGTTTTTCTTCAGAATACCCACCAATAGTTTAATCTATGGCCTTTCATGTTTAATGTTGTTCAACATACTCAACTTTTCATTCCCTTGGCCGAACATTCACGTGTAACAAAACGTGCCATGTGCATTGAAGAAATAAAGGTATCAACAATAAAGGATCACTATGTGAAGCATCATTTAAGGGAGGCTATTGAAATTATGCAACACTCATCATGCATAACCTTAATAAAAAAATAAAAAATCTAATACAAAATCGATTTAACTAAATGAATAAAGCTAACAATAAGAAACCAATATTCAAATAGAGACTAATATAATGCTATAGTAACAAAGGTTATAATTAAAATAAAAACTAATAGATAATCTTATTAACTAAGGGAGTTAAAAATAAAAAATAAAAATTAAGAATAAAATTAATTATAATATTGTTTTAACAAGACATTCGTTTATAATTAAATGTTTTTTAGTAAATAGGTTTAGGTCGATTTTGTATCTTATTATTTTATTTATAAATGTATTTAATATGGCAATCCTATTTCTTATCAAAGATCCAATTATCCCTGACAAAGGGTCTAGAAGCTAGACCTGAAATGTTGGAATTAAAAAGGATACAACGCAGTTACATCTAGATACATGACTCATAGGATTGAAAATATTCGATAAATTTAAAGTTCTTCGATATGATATATGCTACATTTTCTTTCAACTATAATTGAACTGACATCGAAGCCACTGCATCCATGTGCCTATTGTCTTCTTCAACACATTTGTGTAGGGTTTGTTGGCCATTTTTTGGCCTACATACCAAAATTTTGCCTAAGTGAGAGAGGGTGGTCATTCAAGCAAGACTTCGGGTTTTACACAGCAGAAGACTTCGGGTTTTTGGAAGGAAAAGTCTTCGGGTTTTATAAAAGACACAACTTATTTCACTTTATGAGTAATCAACAGTTGAAACCCCTTAGCAGAAGTAATTCGGGTTGGAAAACCCGAATTACTCTTGACAGTGCAAATCGGGTTTTGAGAAGTGCTTTGCTTATGAAAGTTTTATCAGCAGAAGTAATCCGGGTTTAGAAACCCGAATTACTCAGGATAGTGCATTTTGGGTTTCTCAGGGTGAATTACTTATCTCTTTTTATAAGTGACAAGCAGTAAAGAATCCGAAGTTGCAGACATTGAAGAACAAACAAATAGACTCGGACAAAAAGCCTGAAGGAATTCCTTCGAAAAAGTTCAAAGGACAAATTAAAAAATCCGAAGGGCAATGTACCCTTCAAAAAGGATGTTTCCAAAAAGCCCGGGTGCCCTCCAAAAAGCTCGGGTGCCCTAAGATAAAAGTCCGAAGGAATTCCTTCGAAAAAATTGCAAACATAATTTGAGGGGCTTGACAAGAAATCTGTAGAAAAAGAAATGACAAAGCCATGGGAGATAACATAAAATTCCGAAGGGTAGGAAATGAAAATTCCAAAAGAAATAGGAACAAAACAAAGGTAAAGACAAAAAGTCCGTGGAAATAAGACAACAAATAGGGGGTGAACATAAAGTCAACAGGGAAAAGAGAAGTCAACAGGAAAAAGATGAGTCAACAGGAGATAATCCGAAGGAAATCCAAAGAGAGGTCAACAAAAATTCTGAAGGAAATGCAACCAAGGTAAAACTAGGAAATAAAATCCGAAAGAGAAGCCAACATAATTTCGAAAGGAAATAATTAAAAAAACAAAAGCAAGACAGAATTCCGAAGGAATAATTGGACTTGGATAGAAAATAGAAGTCCACAAAAAATAGACTCGAACATGCAAACCAAAATAAAAGGAAAATCCATGCAAGCAAAGACTATTTTCAATTGACTGGTCAAAGATTCAGTTGATTGGTTGAAGTCAAGCTCATCTCTGGATCAACTCATGCTTTCAAACGTTCCAATTTAGCGTCCAACGTTTCAATTGGAGTTCTAATTTTAGCATGGCGTGGATTTCATGCATGCTCTTGTTTATCTCATGCTTTCAAACGATCAAACAACTCAAGAGGAAGTCCATATTTGGAGGTGGGCATAGCATTTTTGCATGATAAGAGTTTGACTTCCCAAAATTAGCCACCATCCTTTTCAATGCAAGGAATTTTCATGCAAGACAAAATAGACTTTTGTAAACACTGAGTTGGTTTGAGTTTACTCCCTCTCTATTTTTAAACGTCACCTCTTGGCTTTTGTAAATTTTCTATATTAATGGCTTTTGAGCCTTGTAAAAATGCTTCCTCTTTTGGCAAGAAAACTTTTACCAAAGTTTGTGTTGTAACCTTTTTCAGAATCAATAAAAAGACGACTGTGTTTTTTCAATTTTCAGCAGCTGGTATAGTATACTTTTGTTATAGATTTGCCTAAGTGAAATATTTTCTTTCTTCCTTGTCAAATTTGGATTCGTACCTAGTTACTAGCTAGTCATTTATGTAGGTCACGTTCTGTGTTTGAACGTCTATTGCTGAGTTTATAGTGGATATTAGTGGTTGTATTTTTCCATTTCCCTCAAGCTTAGATCATTAGATTAAGTTTTTTTGTGAAACACTTATGTGTATTGATCAATTGGAGTTGAAGTTCTACCTCTTCCTTGTCTGAATAAGTGTTCTCAGAAACTCGATTTGAGTGGATCAAGCAAATTAGGTGTATCACCATTTTAGCTAGGATTTCTCTTCAAGTTTTTTCTCCCCTTTTTTCTAGGCAGTTTGTAGCGTAGAAGTTGAGATCCTCATAGATACATCTTACAGGAACCAACATTCTCTGGAGGTTATTTTCATCATTGAGGCATCCATCTTCGTGAGAAGATCCCATTGTTTCAACTGGAGCGAGGATTAGCCATTTCAGCACGTTTTCGATTCAGGGTGGAACTCCAGATTGACAACAATTTCTGGCATGTCCGATGGGACCTATTGGAGTTGGTCTTGATGAAATTGCAGTTGTAACAGTGTTTTTCAAGAAGTATTTGGTGATTCCAAGCTCAAGCAATTGCTTTTAATAGTTTCCATGTAAGTCTATTTTTATTGCATTGTCACGAATGAATTTTGATGGCTGTGTATGAAGAGAATTGCTATGCTATGTTTCCTTATCAGTGCAATGATGGATCATACCACCCTTGTCATGATACTTATGAGCCTTTTTATGAGCCTAATCAGCGTTATCAAGAGTATTATCAAAGCTATGTTGAGTCTTATCAAGTTTCTCATGATCCTTATTATCAAGAGCATGAGTCTTACCTTCCTTGTGAGCCATATCAGCCTCAGGACCATATTTCATCTTCCCCATAAAGCTACGATGTTGCATATGATCAGCCTTGCCTTCAAAAAAGAATGAACGAAATAGAGCTCAGAATACTAGCATATGCAAGAAAGGTTTTTTCTAACTCTCAGTATGAGAAAGTGAATGGTCTATTTCAAAATGTGTCTAATGATCCAGAAGAGATAAATGGGCTGTGTATTCTTGTATTGGAAAAGATGGAGGTTTGGGAGAGGCGGAAAGTCAAGTTAAATCAATTGTCTACAAAGGGTTCTTGTGTTTCTTATTCTCATAAAGTTTTTAATCATGCCTAGTGTGTGACAAGGGAGCTTCCTAATTGTATTCAAGAGCCTATTCATGAGACTAAACCTTTCTATAGTCCCCTTTCCTCACCAATCATCCCTCAAGCTCAAGTTGTCCAGGAAGACAAGCAGGTTTCACACTTTGATGAGCTAATGGCCAAGTGGAAGGAACAAAATACAGAGGTCTTTAAGAGTTTCTCTTTCCCTCCTCTCCAAAACTCTCTAGATAATTCCATTGCCCTCAAGATTCCGAAATCTGATCATGATCAACCTCCCATGCTTCATTTTTCCTTTCAAACAAATGAATTTCATCACCCTCCCACCGTCTCCCTTCCTCAGGAGGAACCTATTCTTTGGAGGATTGAGAAAGAGGTTGCAGCTACAGGTCAAGTTCTTGCAGAGTGTGTAGAGGATGCTTCAGGGGTGTTTGAGAAAGAATTTCCTATTGATACTTCACTTGAGGTTGTAGTTGAGCATCCAATTATAGTTGAGAGTGAGAAGACTGATTTTGATGTAGAGGAACTTCAAGAGGAGCTGGTACAAATTGAAGTCATACGTGAGTTGTAGGTATCTCCTATTGAGAAGGATCCAGATAGCTTTCAAGCTGATTCTATAGATCAAAATGAGGAACAAAAAGATGATTGGCAGCTGTACCTTGAATCTGTTCAGGAGATTGAAGAACTTTGTATGGATATGTTGTCTATTGAAGGACACGTTTACGAAAAATTTGATCAAGAATTGCCTATTCAAGGTCAGTACAGATTGGGTTGCCTACTCAAAGCTCCTTGAAGCGTTGGATGAACTTGCAATAGTCGATAAGAAGGATGTGGTCACTCAAGAACCATGCATAGATGAGGTATCAGTTGACAAGGTGGTAGATGACAAGCAATATGAAAAAGATCAGGGGGTACTTGATGAGTTTGTCTTTGTTGGTGACTGGTTTGCTGTTGATGACTCATTTGAGAAGATGCTAATACAGTTGGTGGACAAGGAAAATGCCTCATCAAAGGTTATGATTAATAAACATCCTGCTTTGCAACTTGTACCATCTCTTGGAAGGAGTGAGTTCAAGAATTTTCTATTTGATCCAGGCGGATCATGCTTTATCATGGTTGGCTAGGTTCCTTATTTGTTTTGTTATCCTCCAAGTGTTGTTCAAGCACAGTTGTTCTGTTTAGTTTTGTTCCAATAAGTGTTTTTTTTCACATTTGCTTCTTAGTTTTTTTGCTTTCGTGTGTTTCTCTTCTTATTTTGAAGGAGAAATGTTACTTCAACCATGATCTGAGGAGATTTTCATTCAGAAACCAGGGTTATCATTGTTTTGGGAGTTCAAATAGCATCTATATGGTTTGAGTTTTCAAGCATAGCAGGCATGCTTCCCTACTAGTCACCAGAAATGTTGGCCATTTTTGGGCCTACATACCAAAATTTTGCCTAAGTGTGAGAGGGTGGGCATTCAAGCAAGACTTCGGGTTTTACACAAAAGAAGACTTCGAGTTTTTGGAAGAAGTCTATGGGTTTTACAAGAGAACTTATTTCACTTTATGAGTAATCAGCAGTTGAAACCCCTCAACAGAGGTAATCCGGGTTGGAAAACTCGAATTACTCTTGATAGTGCAAATCGGGTTTCAACAAGTGCTTTGCTTATGAATGTTTTATCAGCAGAAGTAATCCGAGTTGGAAAACCCAAATTACTATTGACAATGCAAATTGGATTTTGAGAAGTGCTTTGCTTATGAAAGTTTTATCAGTAGAAGTAATTCGGGTTTAGAAACCCGAATTACTCAGGATAGTGCATTTCGGGTTTCTCAGGGTGAATTACTTATCTCTTTTTATAAGTGACAAGTAGTGAAGAATCCGAAGTTGCAGACATTGAAGAACAAACAAATAGACTCGGACAAAAAGCTCGAAGAAATTCTTTCGGAAAAGTTTAAAGGACAAATTAAAAAATCCGAAGGGCAATGTACCCTTCGGAAAGGACGTTTCCAAAAAGTCCGAGTGCCCTCCAAAAAGCCCAGGTGCCTTAAGATAAAAGTCCGATGGAAATTGAAAGACATAAAACCCGAAGAAAATATAAACAAAGGCAAAATGAACTTTGTAGGAGGACATCCTTCGAAAAAATTGCAAACATAATAATCCGAGGGGCTTGACAAGAAATCCGCAAAAAAGGAAATGACAAAACCATGGGAGATAACATAAAATTCCGAAGGGAAGGAAATGAAAATTCCAAAAGAAATAGGAACAAAACAAAGGTAAAGACAAAAAGTCCAAGGAAATGAGACAACAAAGAATCCCGAAAGAAATAGGGGTTGAACATAAAGTCAACAGGAAAAAGAGAAGTCAACAGGAAAAAGATAAGTCAACAGGAGATAGTCCAAAGGAAATCCAAAGAGTGGTCAAGAATTTTGAAGGAAATGCAGCCAAGGTAAAGCCAGGAAATAAAATCCGAAAGAGAAGCCAACAGAATTTCGAAAGGAAATAATAAAAAAAACAAAGACAAGATAGAATTCCGAGGGAATAATTGGACTTGGACATAAAATAGAAGTCTGCAGAAAATAGACACGAACAGGGAAACCAAAATAAAAGGAAAATCCATGCAAGCAAAGGTTATTTTCGGTTGACTGGTCAAAGCTTCAGTTGATTGGTTGTTGAAGTCAAGCTTATCTCCAGATCAACTCGTGTTTTCAAACGTTCCAACTCAGCGTTCAATGTTTCAATTAGAGTTCTAATTTTAGCATGGCGTGGATTTCATGCATGTTCTTGTTTATCTGATGCTTTCAAACGATCAAACAACTCAAGAGGAAGTCCATATTTGGAGGTGGGTGTAGCATTTTTGCATGATAAGAGTTTGACTTCCTAAAATTAGCCACCGTCCTTTTCAACGCAAGGAATTTTCATGCAAGACAAAATAGACTTTTGTAAACGCTGAGTTGGTTTGAGTTTACTCCCTCTTTATTTTCAAACACCACCTCTTGGCTTTTGTAAATTTTCTATATTAATGGTTTTGAGCCTGGTAAAAATGATCCCTCTTTTGGCAAGAAAACTTCTGCGAAAGTTTGTGTTGTAACCTTTTTCAAAATCAATAAGAAGACTGTTTTTTCAATTTTCAGCAGCTGGTATAGTGTACTTTTGTTATAGATTTGCCTAAGTGAAAGATTTTCTTTCTTCCTTGTCAAATCTAGATTCATACTTAGTTACTAGCTGGTCATTTATACAGGTCACGTCTATGTTTGAACGTCTTTTGCTGGGTTTATAGTGGATATTAGTTGCTGTTTAGTGCCTTTCATCAGACCTATTTTTTCATTTCCCTCAAGCTTAGATCATTAGATTAAACATTTTCGTGAAATAATGTGTATTGATCAATTGGAGTTGAAGTTTTGCCTCTTCTTTGTTTGAATCAGTGTTCTCAGAAGCTCGATTTGAATGGATCAAGCAAATTAGGTGTATCATCATTTTAGCTAGGATTTCCTTTCAAGTTCTTTCTCTCTTTTTCCCCAGGCAGTATGTAACGTAGAAGTTGAGATCCTCATAGATACATCTTACAATAACCAACCTTCTCTGGAGGTTCTTTTCATCATTGAGGCACCCACCCTCGTGAGAAGATCCCATTGTTTCAATTGGAGCGAGGATTAACCATTTCAGCACGTCTTCGATTCAGGGTGCAACTCCAGGTTGACAATAGGGCTCTAATCACATAATCTGATTCTTGATTTTCTGCATGTCTTAATTATGGTTAGTT
The DNA here is from genome assembly GCA_037957365.1 of Torreya grandis. Classification (NCBI taxonomy): domain Eukaryota; kingdom Viridiplantae; phylum Streptophyta; class Pinopsida; order Cupressales; family Taxaceae; genus Torreya; species Torreya grandis. The sequence goes on from JARHVA010000008.1 coordinate 1,367,390, forward strand.
TTAGTTGTACAGGGGCTTTATTTCCTTCAAAATTTTTTATTTTCTTCTCCTATCAGGGTATTCTTTTGCATGTTCTCAATGTTTTGCCACCTGTCACTACATGGGATCACCTTTGTTGATTTTATCCGTTTGATGAATGCCCTGTATGGGGTTCACAAAACCCTATAGATGTTGACTTTGATATTTTCCGTGCTTAGGATTGTGCTTGAACTTTCTTAACTGTCCACCATTCTTGACTCTGTAACAGACCAGCTCATCCGTACAACCATCCATTAGTTCTCAAGTTATCCACAATTTAAATATAAATTCTATGAGTCCTGGTCCTATATTGCTGCCAGGTGTAACTCTGATGTAACATAAAATGGGGTTTTTTATCCCTTACATTATTTAAAGGTTGGAATAATGTCTGTTCATTTTCCCTTAGGTTTGATGGTTGTGTCCTAAAAATTTGTAGACATTATGGAAGAGATATTTGTGTTGATCTTATAAAATATGGTAGTAATATTGAAACTCTAAAATCACACTAGATAAGCCCAGTCTTTGCATTGGGCGTTTGAGGCTCTATTCTACTGTAGTTCAAGTCCCAAAGCTCTTGTTCGTTAACCTGTGCAGAAAATGCAATTTAGATTGTCACAAACAAAAAATCAAGGTAGATACTACCTTGAAATTTGAAACAATGTGAAAGCTGGAAAGGATGTTGCACAAATTTTGATATGCCATGTGAATTTTATTGTAACGGATTTTGTAAATCTGCAACTTAAGGTCATTGAGTAGGCATATTAGTGCTTTTAATCAAGCAAAGCTCGATGCTTTTTTTGGATTGTGTATAACAACATAAAAAAATATTGAAACAAATTCTTCATGCATGCTCATACTATATAGTGTAAGAATATTGGGTACATGAAATAAAAAAAATGTTTAATTGGTGACTGGATGTATGAATGTATGCTCAAACTAACACATACAGGAATGTGCTACCCTGCTCTTTGCAAAATTTAAGAGTGAGCACTTACCTTAGATATTTCACTAAATCTTCAGCATGTCTTTGTTTTAAATTTATTTTTAAGTTTAAATCATGATACTTTGGACCACTTTAGAAAAACAAGATTTTGGCAGCAATTTAGAAAATTGTTTGTGTGGCTATGCTTGGTTGGAAGCTTTAATTTTATTACATTGTAGATACGACCTTGAATTTTGAAGCATTGTTAAAGTTGGAAAGGAGGGTGCACAAATTATGATATGCCAAGTCAATTCTATTGAAATGGATTTTGTAAGGTTACAACTGAAGGTTATTTTCTACGTGTATTAGTACATTAATCAAGTATAGTGCAAAGCTTCTTTTGGATGGTGTTGAATAACATAAATAAATATTACAACAAAAAGCTCATGCATGCTCATCGTATTTTTTTAGAAGATATTGGGTACAAGAGATAAAACATGTTTTGTACACTGGATATATAAATGTGTACTCAAACTACTGCAAACAGAAATATGCTACCGTGTGTATTACAAAGTTTAAGGTTACTTAAGATATTTCATCAAATATTCAGCCCATCTTTATTCTGTTTTCCTTTTTAATTTGCTAAAAGTTTAATCATACTACTTTGGGGCTACTTTAGAACTCCATGATTTTGACAGCCATTTAGAAAATTATTTGTGTGCTGCCATGCTTGTCGGGAAGATTTGTTTTTTCTTGCATTGGCATGAAGCTATTGTTGTGGATGCTAATTGGTGGTCCAAAACCTATTGGAAACATAGAAGGAATTTTATTAAATGTAAATTTTATAGAAAGACAAGAATTTTCACCAACATTGACACATGAATCAAATTTGCAGGTTGGGTGGGAAATTTCTTTCCAACTGAATGCAGAGCCCTTGTTAACTGAGCCGTATGTATCTCGGGTGGTGTATCAATCATTATCCCCTGATTCAGCAATTTTTCTAGGCAACAGCATGGCTATCCGAGATGCAGATATGTATGGATTAGGCTGGTCAAAACTTCCAACAAATTTTGCACATGGCATGTGGGACCCATCACTACCCTTTTTAGGGTTAAGAGTTGCTGGGAACCGTGGAGCAAGCGGAATTGATGGAGTGTTGAGTACAGCTATTGGCTATGCTGCAGGAAGTAATCGAAGAGTAAGTATGATTGTTATTATTTGGGTCTACTGCAGGGGAATACCTAGTTCCTATGGTGATGGTTTTGAAAACAATTAAGCTTCTATATTAAATTAATGCAGAAATATTTTTCCTATTATATACATTCTATATCAGAACAGGCTTCTTCCTCTATTATTTGTCCAAGTGTCTCTCAAAGGAAATGGGCAGCATCTATTTTTTTTCTGTGTAGAAAAATATTCGTTTACTTTTATCCTAATTCTTGTCTGTCTCTTCATTCCAAATATTGCTGAAATAGTGATCCAGGGTGCATTGCATACTTAAGTACATTTTCTCTGATGTGTTTTCCATTGGAAAGAAATCTACATTAGGATAGTCAAGAACAGAAACAATAGAAAGTGGGTGACTATTTACATAAAATTGGTTTCAAGGATACAGAGTTTGATGATAATTTGTATACAAAGATAAAGGTTTCATCATTCTCATTAAATGTAATATCATATATGGCAAGAAGCTATTCTTCATCCAACATGCAAGAGATATGAGCTCTTCCTTGGTACATCTTCTGTAATATTTAGTCATCGATAAGCATAAGTTTGTCTGAAAACACTTAACCAAGGCTTATGAACACACTTTTTGAAGAGGGTATTTGGTCTCATTTGTATGTGGAAATCTTTCATCCTCTTATGTGCTTTTACATATTTTTTCTGTGATATGTATATCAGATTTGTTGCATCCTATTAGCCAACTGTGTACTGGCAAAAATGTACTTTATTTAGAAGCATGATTGGATTCTTATGGAGAGCCCTTGTGAAATCAAACAGGTCGACGATATTTGAATTCCATTTGTATGGAGCCATAAGTGGAATCTACCATCTGAATCAAGACTTTTGTCATCAAAATAAAGATTGCTGTCATCAAAATTTACAAAACAATCATGACATAGCCCTTGCTCCTCCATCATATGTACATGATATGATGCTTTGAAATATAAGAAAAAATTATCTAACATAGGCATTCCTGAGAGTAGAGACCATTATTATGAGTGAATTTGTCATTTTGTAGCCAACCTTATTATGTCAATCTTTTGTTGACATTAGGTAGTGGTGTAAGGCCTTTATGCTCTGTTGTTGACGATTGTGTTAACCAACAGCTGTTGAGTCTGGTTAGACATATAACATGTTATTGTTGACAATTTTACCCCAAAGGAAAGAACAGATTTATTCAAGCAGTTGAAGAAACAAATTCTAAATAGAACAGATGTTTTGTGGTTTTACTAAGGGGCAAAGATCATTTCGAAGTTCTAAAAGGTTTGAATCCTTCAGTCACTAGCTGAAGATTCAATTGCTTCGGACATTTTGTCCGAAGGAAATGGCACTTGTTTAAAGCCCGAAGAATCACTATGAGTGGAGGACCTTAGCAAAAAAATATCCGAAGGGTCAAAACTACCAAAGACGCTGAAGGGTTCATTCATTTGCTGAAGGGTCATTTTATCGGCCAATAGACCATTTGCAAAAAATCCGAGGGGAAAATGACAAGAGGTAAAAGGCCGAAAGAAAATTCCATTTCATAAACCTGAAGGGTATGTGTCCTTCAAAAAAGTCTATCTCATAAACCCGAAGGGTATGTGTCCTTCGGAAAAGTCACATTTCATAATCCCAAAGGGCAGGAAGGACCTTTTCCAATTTTACCGAGGGGCCAGTGTAAAATACGAAGAGTTCTCCATTTGCCGAAGGGACATACAGAAAGCCCGAAGGGTCTTCTTCCCTTCGGGAAAGTCTTTGTCAAGAAGCCCGAAGGTCAATATGGAAAGGTTCATATTTAACAAATGACGAGACCAAGATAATTCCTGCGAACAGTTTGTCCGCGGGAAAATGACTTGACAGAAAAAGCCGAGAAGCAAAGGCACAAAGGAAACCTCCGGGCTTTTTGTTTGAAGGAATTCCTTAGGACAAAAAGTCTGAAGAAATTCGAAAAATTACAAAGTCCGAAGAAATAGTTGACAAAGGCAAGGATAGAAGGATTAATTCCTTCGGACTTTTTGTTCGAAGGAATTTCTTTGGACAAAAAGTCCGAAGAAATTCGGAGAAATGGCCGCGCAAAAAACTCGACAAAATGAAGTCTTAAGCCAACATAAGAAGAGAAGAAACAAAGGAAAGATATCCTTCGGACTTTTTGTCCGAAGGATTAATTCTGAAAAAACAGCCGAGGGAAATCAAGCCTGCAAAGCAAAAGTCTGCGGGAAAGTGACAGGGTTAGGGCAATTCGAGCGGACAATTTGTCCGACGGAAATCATTCCGAAATAAATCCGCAGACAGAAAAGTCCACAGCAAGAAATCTGAAAGAAATGGAGGTTGACTGTGCAAGAAAGGATAGAAAATAGATAATCCGACAGAGAGTTGAAAACAAAATATCCGAGGAAATATAGACCAAATATAGACAAAATACAAAATCCTGCCAGAAATAGACATGAATAGGGAGACCAGAATAAGATAAAATGCATGCAAGCAAGGGCTATTTTCGATCAACCGTTCAAAGTCTCAGTTGACTGGTTAGTGAAGTCCTGCTCATCTTCGGATCAACTCATGCATCCGAGGGTCCAACTCAGCATCAACTGGAGTTCTAAATTCGAACGTCGAGTTGACTATTCGAGATTTAGAGTTGACTAATTGTTAAACGCCACATCGACCAGGAGTTTCCCATGCAAAGGAGAATGATCTCTTTGTCCAACTCAGCTTACCAAACGGTTAACTCAGCTTTCAAACGTTCCAACTCGGCATCAAGCAGCTCACGTAGAGTTCTAAAATTAACATTGGCGTGGATCTCCATGCAAATAGAGGTGGGCGGTTCAGAACAAAGACAAGTTCACTTCCTCAAGCGCAAGAAGCTTCATGCAAAGACAAAAAAGAAAATATATTTAATTGAAAGGCCAAGTCAGCCTTGAGTTAACCAAAGTAAATCCTTCTCTTCAATTTTTTCAACGCCAATCTTTGGCTCTTGTAATTCTCTATATAATGGCTTTCAGCCTTGATTAAAAACATCCAATCCCTCTCTTGGTTAGACCAGACTCTCCCATTGGTGAGTTGTGTAACCTCTTCGATAAATAGGATTGTACTTTTAGATTTCAGGCGTTGGCAGTGTATATTCATTCAACAATTTGCAAAAGTGGTAGATTTCTCTCCCTTCCCAAATTCTGATTCGTACCTAGTTGCTAGCGTATCGTATTATGTAGGTCATGTTCAATGTTCTTTACGTCTTTTGCTGAAGCTGTAAGTGGATTTTAGGTGGCTGCAAAGTGTCTTGTATCAGACCTCTCTCCATCGTTTTCCCTCATGTTTTGGTCATTGGATCGAATCTCTTCATAAAATATTTATGCATAAGTGATTGATTGAAATTGAAGGTCTTCCTTTTCCCTTGTTTGTTCAGTGTTCAAGGTTCCAAGTTGAGTGGATCAATCTTCTGGTGTATCACCTTTTTTAGGTAGGATTTCCCCCTAAAGTTTCCTTCTCCCTTTTCCATGGTAGTCCGCAGCATAGAGTAGAGATCCTCATTGATACATCATACAGGAGCCAGCCTTCTCTGGAGGTTCTTCTCACCATTGAGGCACCCACCCTCGTGAGAAGATCCCATTGTTTGAGCCGGATAGAGGACTAGCCATTTCACTCACATCTTCGATTCAGGGCACAGCTCCAGGTTGACAACAGTTACCTACATATTGGGTTAAGGTTTTTGTGTATCAGGTCCAACCTGTACCAAACAACTTGTATTGAGCACTACCTTCTACATTCATAGATTTAAAACCATGGGGAATTTAACTTCAAGTTGTGGGAGGAGGTATCCATACTTAGCCCTATGTTCTTTAGATGGAATTGCATCTTTGGGCCCCAAAAGGTGTCGACATTGTTGTTATTTTGAGACTAGTTTGCTCCTCTAGTCTATCGATATCTCAATTGATAGGTAACCTCCTTTCAAGTACTCTTTGGATGCCCCTCATCAGCGTTTTCCGTTGAAGAAGGTCATCATTATAGTTGTCAGAGAGGATATCTACAGGTAGTACGTCTAGGTCATTTGGACCTCTTCCCCTCAGTTGTTCAACCCAAGCTTGCCTTTTATGTTGAGCATTTCTTGTGGGTGGTGGCTGGTGTCATTTGTCGCCATGACAATCTCCATCGTCATTGGTCTCAAGGCTTGCGATTTCTCCTTGGCCAGTTGAGGGTGTACTCACACTAGTTGTGGGTTGAGATTGAACATCATATCCCACATGGGGATCGGATTTGTTGTCTTTGCCCCCTCTAAGAGGTGGAAATAGAGGAGCACTTCAGTTTTAAATGCCCTATTTAATTTGAGATTTGGGGGAGATACCATTGTTTTTACAGAGGCTCTTGAAACTATCTATCCACTTTCTTTTGGTACTTGGACCAAAGATGCACGGCCATTTTTCTTCTGGGGATTGTCACCCTTCGACGTAGGTCCTTGCATGGAGCCCCTAGAGCCCGCAGGGGGATCACCTCTTTCTTTCAGCCCATCGCGGAGGTTGGCAACATTGAGCGCCCTTCAAATATTATTGTTTCACACACTGGGGCGGTAGGTCAATGAGGCAGCCCTCATCTTTGCACAACACTATTGCTAAGGTACTGTAGCACACTAACTCTTGCAAGGGGGATCCACATTTGCACAATGACATGGATTAACTCCTTTGTGACTGCTTCCCGGGTCACGGGGACAAACACACATGACAAGTTTATTTGCTGCCACGAGATTTAAGCTTGACTTGGATATTAGGAGGGATTCTAGGGGGAGTGCTTTGCCTCCTCCTAGGGTTATTGGTAGTGTAGTTTATATAATAATTATTTTTGTGATGTTGCCTTTGCTAGCATCGGGTCAAGTTAAATCGGGTTCAAGAGAGAATGCCAGTCAACAATACTTGATTAATGACAACCCAAATATGATGGAAACATAAATGGGTGAACAATCCAAGAAGAAGTTGAAACTAATCAACAAAGATAAGATGACCTTAGGAGAGATTTTCAATATCTGTGTGATCTCTTTGTACATGAGCACATTAATGAAGAATCCAAGAGGATCCAAGTTCCTATAGAGTTGATCTTGGGCAACTTGGTGGTGACTGAAGAAGTGGATTGACTGCTTGACCATTTACCTTGACTCCTAGCTAGTCTTTATATTGTTTTGCAAGATCTTCATATTAAACGTAACCTTGAAGTACAATGAGAACAAATCTAACTATGACATGAAGAGTGGTGTTGTCATGAAGAGAACGCAGGATTTTAAGATCGATGCTGAATCAAAAGGGATGAATGTCATTAAGCCAAACAATGGCAGGAGAAGACAACACTGTAGGGAGTGGACAAAGAAATTGAACTATCTAGTAGACTCTAGGAGCAATAAGAGTGAAGACAGGTTGCAAGAGGCAACCAACTTTCATAACCTCTCGAGGCACTTACGAGACATTAGTGAAAGCCGAAGCATAAACTAAAGAAGGGTTCAACAAGTATCTGAACAACATACACCTCTCACAAGTACAATTGCCCCTTCCAAAGCAAGTGTTGACCTTGCTAACTAGATAGGGTCGGTATGTCTTGCAAAAAAGTCAATAAAATCCTCACTCATTGGACTCATTTAACTCAGATTCCGAAGAAGAACACTTAGTAGATGGGAACTGAGACATGATGGATGCGAACAATGAAGGGGTCTTGGAGTTTCAATCATGCTCTGAGGATGAAACAAATTCCCTCGATGGTCTCTTCCATTGGCACATAGAGGACTATGAGACGTCCCAACTTGGTTGTAATATTGTTGAGATCGTAGAGATTGAAGAAGGCAAAGACTTGAAGGGAGATACCCCTAAAAAGAAGTTGACAATGTCATATCCTTTCGATGCGACATCCAAGTCCCGTGAGGGATGGTAATTAAAGTCATAGATGCCATGTTTTGCAGAACTGTCATCCTCATGCTTGACTTATCCTTCAAAATTCACTAAATATAGAGTGGGTAATGGAAAGATAGATGAGAAACCTGCTCACCATTTCAAGAGTGTTGAAGATATGAAATAAAAGGAACCTACCATTGTCCAGGTGAACCTAGGATTATAAGGAGATCCCAAAATGATCTTGGTTGGAGATTGATTGGGATCCTTTGTTGAAGGTTGTAGCATTCTGTTTATTCATGGATTACAAGGACGTGTTTGCTTGGATGTACAAAGATTTGAAGGGACTACCACCTAAGATGTGTGCACATAGAATTCCTCTAGTACTAGGAACCCAACCAATGTGGAGAAAAAGTATGCAAGATAAACAAGAATTATGCTGCCAAAGTCTAGGAAGAAATTGATAAAATGTTCGATGCATGTACAATATTTAAAGTGGAAAAAAGCAAATGGGTGTCCCCAATAGTGATAAGTTTGAAGAAAGAGTCGGGGAAAATAAGGATATGCATTAACTTCAGAAGTCTGATTACAGTTGCTATGAATGACCCATTCCCTATTCCATTTACAGATTCTATACTTGAAGTATTTGGGCACAAAATTTATTCCTTTTTGGATGGCTTTTCTGGGTACAACCAGATTAGCATAGCTGAAGAAGATAAAATGAAGACTACTTTCGAAGTGGAAGATGGAATCTATGCTTACAATTGGATGCCATTACGACTTTACAATGCCTTGACTACCTTCAAGTGGATCATCCTGCACATTTTTTTACAAGATGGCTTCTAGCAATTTCAAAGCCTTTTTAGATGATTGGTATATTTACAGCAGTCAAGATGCTGATCTTCAAACATTGATGGAATGCATGCGACTTTGCCAAGTGGCTATATTGGCTTTGAATCCCAAGAAGTCCAGATTCATAGTGCGATAAGATAAACTTGTTGACCCTATTGTTTGTAAAGTTGAATTGAATACTGACAAAATATAGGCTGTGGTCGAAATGTAAGCACCCAATGATGTCACATGGATAAAGTCTTGCTTGGGACACGTGGGGTAGTGTTGACGGTCCATTAAGAAAATTTCCCAAGTCTCAACCCCGACAAAGAAAGGGGTTCCGTTCTTATGGTCTGACAAGTAGGAGCAAACATTCAAGGAACTAAAGGTAACTGTAATTAGTTCACCCTTTCTTTCATACTTAGACTCAGACAAGGAGTTCCATGTACATATTGATGTTTCCAAGTATACGATTGGTGCTACCTTGGTGCAAGTAGGACCTCAAGGGTTGGACCACCTTGTGTTCTTTTCTAGCCGGCTTTTATCTAATGCCCAAAAGAATTACATCACCATTAAATGAGAGGCTCTTGGCAAGGTCTATGCTATACAAAAGTTTTGACATGACTTGTTGGTGACTTTGTTCAAATTTTATGTGGATCACCAAGCCTTGATATACTTATTCAACAAACCTAGTATCTAGGGTCGGAGAAGCAGATGGTTGATATTGCTCTAGGAATTTACATTAAGGATTGTTGTTAGGCATGGGAAGAGTCATGTGATTGCCAACTGGATTTCTAGGATATAGTGAGGTGAACCACCTGACGGTGTGAATGTAGATTTTCCAGATGCTTACTTCAGATTTCTATTGAGCCATCTTGGTATGAAATTTTCAGAGATTATCTATCCATTGCTTTGTTTCGAAAGGACATACAACTTTTTGAGCAAAGGAGATTGGCACTGAAAACTTGAATGTTCTGGTTGGTAAATGGCATGTTGTACAAGATGGGACGTGACCGTGTTACAAAAGTGTGTAATGAAGGAAGAGATATGTGATGTACTTCATGGAGCACACAAAGGTCTAGCTGATATCCACATGGGACCTAACACTACGGCGAGGGAGGTGCTTCTAGATGGATGGTGGTGGTCGACATTACACCAAGATACTAAAGAATGGGTGTTGGGGTGTGACACCTGCTAGAGGATTGAGAAGCCACTTAACAGGGACTTTATATCTCTATGGCCATCCTAGCATCAAGAACTTTTCGAACAATAAGTCCTCAATTTTATTCGACCATTGAAAGCCAATAAGTTCCATTAGTGCAAGCACATTGGGGTCATCATTGTGTATTTGAAGAAATGGGCAAAAGGCCAGAGCATTTCCTGACAACAGTACACAAAGTATGGCTAAATTCGTCCATGAACAAGTAGTCACTCGATTTGGAACTTTAACATATATCACAAGTGATTGAGGTGGGCACTTTTTCAACAATGTGATTTAGTTTATGACATCTGATTTTTGGATCTTCTATTCACTCTCTAGTCCTTGCTACCCTCAAGTGAATGGCCAAATGGAAGCCACTAATAAAGCATTAATCTTAGTGATTTAGAAGTTGTGTAGTATTAAGAGTGCTAATTGAGAAGAACGATCACCTGCAATACCATGGGCCTATCATATGGCCCACCAAGTAACCATGGGTCATACAAAACGCTAAAGTTTTCTCCTTCCTTCTAGGAGCACATGGGTTTTTTTGAGCCATCTACAACACCTCCATCTGAGTCCTTCAAAGTCAATTCCTTACTTTCAGGGTATGACGAACAACAAATAGAGGACTGGTTGAATCAATTCAGTGAACCATTCAATTTAGACTTGGAGGAAGTCCCAATTAGCCACTTATAGCCCCAAGAGTAGATAATACTAATGCTAGAGGAAGAACATGTCTAGTACGGGATTGAAACAAAGTTACATTCAGAGGCAGGTCCATCTAAGATTGGACTTATTGAGTGTTTGGCTCTAAAGGCTTCAAATGATGCGATCATTCTATTGTTCATGCCTAGCTCAAATAGTGCTGATTCCTATGAGATTTTGCCCCAATTTTTGGTGGGCTATGGGATCCATGGTCTAAGCACTTGATGCAAGAGCATCTAGTTGAACAAGCAATCTTACATCAACCAAAAAGATCTTCTAGTATGCTTGCATGCAATCAGGTTCGATTGGCAGTGTGTTGCAGTATGAAGATGACCCACAAGGATCCATGGATGCCCATGGCATCTCAGTAGGTTCTTGGAACAAAGGAAGGACGATTTCAGTCATTGAGGTGGAGAGTTCTTTGTCTCATGAAGAAACCACCGGTTAACGCAGGTCTATGTTAATCGGTAGTTTTGAAATCGGTAGGGCGATGTAGTTATACAACTGTCGCGACGGTTACATAACCGTTAGTATGTTGTAATGTCCCTTCTCGAAATTAATCCAGGAGAAGACCCTTTGCCTATTTTCATTTCCCGTAGGCATAAAGGGTGGTGCAAGGGAAATAAATTAATAATATAACCTAAGTTGACAAAAAGTACTTCATGAAATATTCATAAAAGGCAACCTATGTTTTATTATTATAAAGCAAGTCATAATAAAAGAAAAGAAAAGGGACATTACTTTGTAGGCTTGTCCTTGGGGAAAGCGAAAGAAAAAGTTATAAAAGAGGGCCCTTGGGGTCATTTGGAATCATCTATTCATTAACAAAAAATGCAATTGTGTAATTTTGAGCATTTTGCTTTAACTACTGGCTTCAGAGGATGGAAAACCCTTTAGAGCGAGGAGATCTAGAGGACGAAAACCCTCTGGGTTTCTATTGGGGATTAGAGGACAGAAACCCTCCCATCTTAGGATTGATGATCTCATCCGTAAATTACATTGAGCTTGAAGGAGAAACAATATTCAGAAGAAAATAGAGTTTGAGGGTGACCTTCAGTGCCCTAACTGCTAATTCTGCCATCTGTATGATCCAGATAGGGTGGTGCATCATTCAGGAATGTTTTTTGGTCACAGTGCTGTACTTAACCGTACATTTTCTGGGCCTATTTGTAGTGTTGTTCGAACTAGGGTTTCAGTAGGGTTTCCAGCACCAATTCCTAGCTGTACGGTTGTGTCTGCACTCAACAAAGGTGCTTTAAGGTTTTGGTTTTGACAAGGGTCTGTTGTGACTGCCGTACCCATGTTAGGGTTTACAGTGATATAATTCTACCACATTAGGGTTTGCAGTGATTTAATTCTACTGTGCTAGGGTTTGCAGTGAGTTAATCCTACAGTGCTAGGGTTTTCTGTTGGGTTATCCCTGCATTCTGCTGTGTGGAACAATGGAAGTTTATATATATATTTTACTTTCCATCAGTTTTTGGAGACCCAACTGTAATTTCCATAATAAATTCTGAGATGTCCCAAGTATTTATCTTGTAAGGGTTATCATATTAAAATAAAAAATTCAGTTATTCTTGTTCTGTCATTGCAATCGTATTATCAACTTTTATTAAAAATTCAGTAGCATTTCTAATTTGTTTAGTTCAGAAACTAATAAAAGTCAAAATCAGAAATTCATTTAGAAGCGGTCACTACAGTGGTATCAGAGCTAGATCTTGCCAGCCTATCAGGAGGATCTAAATTTTATGCAGCTTGTTGACAAAGAAATCAAGTTTTATCAAAGAAGAAATCAGAACCCAGGGAAAGGAGCTGCAATGGGAGATAGAGAAGAGAGAGCAAATGGACATATTGGCTCAAACAATTCAGAGGGCATTGAGTGAATCATTGGCTGGACAACAGAGGATGGTGAAAGAGACAATGGAAAGAACAGTGAGAGATCTAGCCCAAGCCATGCAAGGCAAGGTTAACATGGGAGGAGAAAGCTCCTCCGCCAATGAGCAAGCCTCAGTGTATCCTTCTAAAACCTTCAGAGCCAAATTCCTACAGAAGGAAGAGGAACACAATTTGAAGATGAATTACAGCAGTCCTATGGAGGTCATAATATCACATCATTTCATGAGGAATATGTAGAACTTAGTCAGGCAGTACAAGAGTCTCTAACATTCATAGATTTCTGTGAGTTAAGGATGATGAACAGGCCAAAGAGAGGGAAAAGAATTCAGTCAGAGCAGCCCCCAAAATGACATTCAACAAAGATTGGGGAAAATAACTATCCCTACTTATGATGGCTCGGATAAGTGCTTTGGTAGATCCTGGTTAGAGAAATTGGATACATACCTTTCTTTGAATCCAATGTATGAGGAGGAAGCTATCAAATTTGTCACACTTCATTTGGAAGGTGTGGCACATGAATGGTGGTACCATGGTATGGCTACCCTAGGACATGGATTTGTATCCACCTTGGAGGAATTCAGCCAAAGACTGATAGAAAGGTTCGATAGGAAGGATCTAGAACTCCATTTCCGAGCGCTGGCTCAACTCAAACAAGAAGGAACAATGGATGATTACATTGCTGAATTTCAAAGGCTTTCAATGATGGTACTGAATATAACATAAAGGAGATTAGTGGTGCTATTTGTTGAGGGGTTGGCTGAACCACTAAAGGGCTTCGTAAAGGACTTTGACCCTTTATCTCTATGACTGCTCAGTGGACACATTCTGCACATAGGAGATTGATTCAAAGTCAGCGGGGTTGCATAGGGTGTCAGATGATGTTTCAGGGCCTTACATGGCATATGGTAGACACCTCTTACACATCAAAAAACAACACCAAGTGGGCAGCCAAGGACAACAATTGTTGGACAGCCAAAATCAGCCCCATATGGACAGCAAAAGAAACCATTCCAGCAAGGAGGGTTTCAACAAAAGGAGCTGCCTAAAGTTAGCAAAGAGTTAGAGACAAGAAATGAACTAAGGAGGAAAAAATTATGTTTCACATGCAAAGAACTGTGGGCATATGGCCATAGGTGTCTTGGATGTGGACAAGTGCACTACATTGAAGTTACATCCAATGGTGAGTCAGAATCAGAAATAATTGAACCGAGTATGGGAAACAATGAATTAGAACATGTAGTGGTGGAAGAGATAGATATGTCAGGAGACACCCTAGCAATATTATCAGATGCTCCTAGATATCACCCTTTCAGAGTCAGAGGGGTTTTGCAAGGGAAAAAGGTTATGGTGCTGATTGTTAGTGGGGCAACCCACATTTTTATTGATGGATTGGTAACAAGGATGGGGTTGAAAGCAATAGATTTCAAAGGCTTCAAAGTGATTGTTGCTGATGGCTTCACCATCCCATGTACTAAAAGAATTAAACAACTGAATATTACTTTGGGAAGATACAAAGTAAGTGCTGATTTCTATCATGTTAATATAGGAGAAACAAATGTAGTGCTTGGGGTACAATGGCTGCATTCTTTGAGAGAATTTACCCAAAACTATCAAACTATGGAATTGAAATTTAAAGTAGATGGTAAGGAGGTTGTGCTTCAAGGAATGGCCAATGGAGCTCTTATAGTGGTCAGGGCTAAAAAGATGGAGAGAGCTTTTAATAGAGGACAAGTATCATGGGCAACACATTGTTTGGTAAGTGGTACAACTCTAAATTCAGGAAAACAATCATATCATAAGGCTATTCAACCTATTATTGATAAACATGCCAAGGTCTTTAGTAGTATACCTTGTGTATTACCATTAGATAGAGGATTTCAACACATCATTGAGATGGAACACGACACCAAAGCGGTAATGACTACTCCCTACCGCCACCCAAGGGCTTTCAAAGAGGAGATTGAGAAGGCCATCAAAGAGTTACCAAAGATGGGACATATCCATCCTAGTTCTAGTCCTTTTGCTTCTTTAGTTGTCCTAGTGAAGAAGGATGGAACCATGAGGATGTGCACTTACTACCGACTATGAAACAAGAAGACCATAAAAAATAGGTACCCCATACCTAGGATTGATGAGTTGATTGATGAGCTGCATGGAGCTATATTTTTTTTCAAGATTGACTTGAGGACCGGCTATCATCAAATTTAGGTAAGAGACGAAGATGTACAAAAGACAACTTTTAGGTGTCATTTTGGGCATTTTGAATTTTTGGTTATGCCTTTTGGTTTGACCAATGCACTAGCTATCTTCCAAACTTGCATGAATCACATCTTTAGCAAATATTTGAGGAAGTTTGTTTTGGTATTCTTTGATAACATTTTAGTGTATAGTAAAATTTGGGACGAGCATCTAAAACACTCGGACACAGTGCTATAAATTTTGCAACAACAAACACTCTTTGCTAAAGAATCCAACTGTGAATTTGGTAGGACGGAAATTCTGAATTTAGGCCACATTATCAATGCCCAAGGGATCCGTGTTGATTAACAAAAGATCCAAGCCATATTGGATTGGCTACCTCTTCTTACAACAATGACACATTTCAGGGGATTTTTGGGTCTCTGTAGCTATTATAGAAGATTTGTTTAAGGTTTTTATCAGCTTGCTGTTCCTTTTACTGATTTAAGGAAAAGAGGAGCTTTCAGCTATTCCAAAACATCCCAAACAGCCTTTGACAAACTCAAAAAGGTAATGAGTTCATGTCCAGTACTTGCTGTTCCAGATTTTTCTATTCCTTTTGTGCTGGAATGTGATCTATCAGGTGAAGGTATTGGAGCTGTTTTGATGCAAAAATGGCATCCTATAGCCTATGAGAGCTAGAAGCTCAAAGAGATAAAGCATGGGTTCTCCTTTATAACAAGGCAATGCTGGCCATCATGCATGCATTGGCTAAATTCAGACAATACTTAATTTGTGGCAGGTTTGTGGTCAAATCAGATCACAATAGTTTGAAGTTTTTTTGCAACCAAAGGGACTTGAATGATAGACAACAAAAATGGGTGACTAAAATTCAAGCTTGTGACTTTGACATTGAATATGTTAAAGAGAAGAACAACATTGTAGCTGATGCTTTGTCTAGAAAGCCAATTCTTTGCTCCATATCAAAAATTACAGCCGATTGGAAAGTTTTATAATAGTTGAGTATGCAAATAATGACTTTACTATTGCTGTCCTTGAAGGAAAAATAGAAGATGACAAGTATAGAGTAAGGTATGATCTCATTCTATACAAAAATAGAATCTATTTGGTCCGTGAATCGAAGATGAAACATAACGTTTTGAGAGCTATTCATGACACACCCTTGGCTGGTCATGCATGGTATTTTAAGATATATTAGCAAGGAAGGGAAATATTCTTTTTGAAAGGACTCAAGGGAGAAGTCCTTCAATACATCCGAGAGTGCTTCATTTGCCTACAAAATAAAGTTGAGCAACAATTTCCAACATGGTTGTTGCAGCGCTTACCCATCCCAACTCATAAATGGGAAAGTATTTCAATGGATTTCATCACCGGACTTCCCACGGTTCAAGGTAAGAGTTGTATGTACTTAGTGGTTGATAGGCTTACCAAGTATGCTCATTTTCCCCTATTCCAACCAAGTTCAATGCACCTCTAGTGGTTGATCTTTTCTTCAGGGAAGTTTTCAAACTTCATGAGCTGCCTAGGAATATCAAAAGTGAGAACAACAAGTTCATGAGTTTGTTTTGACAAGGACTCTTCCGTTTAACAAGTACAAAGTTGTCTCCCAACACCAGCTATCACCCTCAAATTGATGGACAAACCAAAGTAGTAAACAAGTGGATTGAGAGTTGCCTAAGGAATTATGTAGCGGGGCAGCAATCAACTTGGGTCAAATGGCTCCACCTAGGTGAGCATTTAAAATGTGTAATGTCCCTAATCCAACATTTTAAAACGATTCTGGATTTACCGGAAACCCCTAAGGCAACAATAATAAGATCTAAATTTTATTGCAACAAACCCTTGTGGAAAAACACAATAATCTGATTTTATATTATTTATGACAACAAACCCTTGAAACAAAATAATACCCAAATGGTTTGGAAATCAACGATAAACCCTCTGAATATTTAGATTTGATTTCAAAGGTCAAAAATACGAGTTGGAATCAAATACAACTCAAAACAAATTTTATTTATTTATTTTCTACATCAAAACCACAAAGAATACTCGAAGGCTAATTACAACAATTCCTCCACAAATGATGCTTCAGATGGAAAGATGGGGCCAAAAGATGATCATGCAAACTGGAACCATGAAGATCTTCCCTCTGAAATGACACTAACAATGAACTGATGGTGCCTTATCTGTAATCATAGTTCTGAATTGAAAATCAGGTCTACATTGTTTCCCAACTGAACTGGAAATTGAATATCTTTAATTTAAGCACAATTGCAACCCCAGGATGGAGTTACCTTGGGAGATGAGAGGGTTTTTGTCCTCAAATCCGTTTGCAAAGAAGGGTTCTTGTCCTCTTTTGCTGTAGCTGAATTGTTTGCATTGAACATACATGAGAGAGTAATATGAATTTTCTAGATGATGCTCAAAAGAAACCCCCAAGCTACCTTTTAATATTTTCCGTTTGCCTTTCCCAAGTGGAGTGCTCCAATTTGGGCCTTTTCTTTATTTTAAATAAAGTAACACATACATTTCTATTTTAGCGTTGACTTTGTTTTACATTAAAAATCACCTTTTTAATTAAATAATAATAAACAGAAAGTTGCGTTTAATATAACGTAAAGTTACTTTTGGCTAACTTAATCATATTATTATTTTAAGTATTTAAAAATAATTTTCTTTTTAATAATAATATTATTATTAAATCACCCAAAAGATTAGAAATGACCGGGCCCAACATAAAATATTATTACTACTTATTTTAATTTAGAAAAGGGGACATGACAATCAACCCTTCCGATAATTTGCTTGCCCTCAAGCAATTGCAAAACCTGGAAGCTCTAGTATCATCGTGCAAATATGATGAAGCATGTTGCAATGTCCATAGAGCTTGGATGTTGTACCTGTCAAATGTAGCAACTCCTGCCAAAAATGACATTGGGATCCACTATCTCCAGCATCCCTATTTTTATGCAATCCATGTAACCTGATAACTACTTTGAGAAACAATTTGGCTTCCCATCATTGACTTGGATTAGGCAAGGAATGCAAGGAAGTCACAATATGCTCCTCTTTGATGTGATGACCAATGATGCCTTCTTCCAAGAGCTTGAGAACATTCTCGAGTTCCCATAAGGGCAAGGGCTGCCTTATGAACTTGTGACCATGTTTTCGTTGGCCACTTTGTTACCACTATGAATTGAAGAATCTGGGACCTCCCATTGAGCCACATAATAACTTCCTTGAGTTCCAATAGATCGTTTGCATTGAGGTAACAACATTTTCTTCATGATTCTCACTAGCAGTAACAAAGACATGTTGAAACATTTTAAAAATAAGATCATCACATTCAAGATCTAACTTTACAACACATGATCTGACTTTTGCAGCATTTTCTAAAATCGTAACTCTCTTAGCAAAAGAAGGGCTTTTGATTTTATCTAAACCTTGGAAACTTTTCACAATCAACTGAAATATTTCCCTAATAGTGTTGTTGTTGTATGGTCTTTCAGGGGCTGTTATTCTTGTAATTTCACTAATACAAGTGATAACTACAAGTCTCACATCTGGATCTAGGTGTCTCAAAAGCTTGAGCTTAGCCAAATAAGTCATCGATGGATTCACTGCCCATAACATAGACTTAGAAATTGTCTTATCGTGGACAAACAATTTACCACTTCCTCCAAACCCTGAGTAGAACATTTTTTGAATGAGGTGGTTGTTCAAGGTTCTTCTCTACCCTGCAAAGCTTTTTTCTCAAATCATCTTTACTCATTAAATCCATGATTCACAAGCTATGCATCAGATAGTATCTATAAAATATTAATTCTTTTCCACAACTGGGAAGGAAATGGCTTTGATACCATTTTAATGTCCCTGATCGAATATTTTTAAACAATTCCAGATTTATCAGAAAGCCCTAAGGCATCAATAATAAGAACTAAATTTTATTGCAACAAACCCTTGTGGAAAAACACAATAATCTGATTTTTTATTATTTATGACAACAAACCCTTGAAACAAAATCCCTAAATGGTTTGGAAATCACTGATAAACCCTCTAAATATTTAGATTTGATTTCAAAGGTCAAATATACAAGCTAGAATCATGTACAACTCAAAACAAATTTTATTTATTTATTTTCCACATCAAAACCACATAGAAATACCCAAATGCTGAGTACAACAATTCCTCCACAAATGATGCTTTAGATGGAAAGATGGGGCCAAAAAATGATCATGCAAACTGGAACCATGAAGATCTGGTCATCGAAATGACACTGGTAATGAAATGTGTTTCCAAAGGGTCACGTTAGTGCTTAATTGGGCCTAAATGGGTTCTAAAAGCTGGGACTTATGATGCACTAGCTGTAATCACAGTTTTGGACTGAAAATCAAGTCTGAAACGTGCCCTAGCTGAACTGGATATTGAATATCTCTAACTAAAGCACAACTGCAACCCCTGGATGGAGTTACCTTTGGAGTTGAGAGGGTTTTCGTCCTTTATTGTTGTTGCTGTAGCGTTTGCATCAAAAATACATGAGAGATTAATATGATTTTTTTCAGTTAATCCTCAAAAGAACCCCCCAAGCTATCTTTTATTGTTTTGCATTTGCCTTTCCCAAATGGGGCACTCCACTTTGGGCCATTTCTTTATTTTTAATAAAGTAATGCTTATATTTCTATTTTAGCGTTGACTTTATTTTACTTTAAAAATCATCTTTTTATATAAATAATAATAAAACGCAAGTTGCCTTTAATATAACATAAAGTTACTTTTTGGCTTAGTCATATTATTATTTTAAATATTTAAAAATAATGTTCTTTTTAATAATATTAATATTATTAAGTCACCTAAAAGATTAAAATTGACCAGGTCCAACTTAAATAATATTATTAATTATTTTAATCTAAAAAAGAGGACATGACACAGTACATCATACCATATGTCCATTTGTATGACTCCCTTCAAAGCCTTCAATGTGTATGACGCTCTCTTTTATTGATTTGGTCATGTTGGATGGTAGAGTCCCTGGAGCCAAAGATGTCCAATAGAGTCAGGGTATCTTGAAGGTGCTCAAGGAGAATCTGAAGCATGCACAAAGTCTTCCTTGAAGCAAAGTGGAGCAAAAAAGCTTAAGCCACATTTCTATGGCCCATACAGAGTTCAGAGGAGAGTGGGAGAGGTTGCTATTGAACTAGAGCTGCTAGAGCATAGTCGGATCCACAATGTATTCAATTTTTTGTGCCTCAAAAAGGCACTAGGACATCATTTAACTCCTTTGGCTGAGTTGCCTCCCTTGGATGATGAAGGCAAACCTATTTTAGTTCCAGAGGCTATCATAGATGTCAAAGAGAAGAAGCTAAGGAACAAGAGTATAAGAGAATACTTGGTACATTGGAAGGATCTACCGGTTGAGGATGCTACATGGGAGGGTGCAGTAATTTTCGAGCATCCAAATTTACAATTGCTTGAGGACAAACAATTTTAGGAGGGGAGGACTGTAATGTTCTCTTCTTGAAATTAATCTAGGAGAAGACCCTTAGCCTATTTTCATTTCTCGTAGGCATAAGGGGTGGTGCAAAGGAAGTAAATTAATAATATAACTTAAGTTGTCAAAAAATACTTTATGAAATATTCATAGAAGGCAACCTATGTTTTAGTAATATCAAGCAAGTAAATTTGAGTATCATAGTTCAGTACCTATGTTGTTTGGATATGGGGACGGGTACGACTCATGTATGTTGTACTCCTTTTTCTAGAACCTTGATTTGGATACGTTGTGGGTACGTCTATATATATATATATAAACAATGCATATTACTCATTTTTTTAGTAAAACACTTGAAAATACATAGTGTGTGTTCATTCATTGCTTCAAAATGTTCAAAGTAGACATTGCAAATACATTCAAATTTTCAAAATGTAAATCTAGAATAAATCATAATTCATCTAGATTCAGATTTCCTCATATTCATAATTATGAATGCCACTCCCACTAGCTCCACTTGGACAACTCCCACTACTCCACTCTCCACCCCTAGTGTTGAATTTTCTTCATTGTCATCGACATTATCAACCCCAAGCAATGAAACTTGGGCAAATGTAGGTGTGGAGGCATCCAAGTCCGTATTCTCTGGAAAGATATCCCAAAGTTTGTTAGGCCCTCTCATATAGTCTTCAGACTTGTGTGAAAGGAGGCACAAATTGGAATGCGCAAATACTAAATCCTCAACGTTCTTGGATGTCAACTTTTTTCTATTAGCATAATGGATAAATCCATATGTACTCCCACTAGCTCCACTTGGACAACTCCCACTACACTCTCCACCCCTAGTGTTGAATTCTCTTCATTGTCATCAACATCATCAACAACAAGTAATGAAACTTGGGCAAATGTAGATGTGGGGGCATCCAAGTCCGTTTTCTCTGGAAGGATATTCCAAAGTTTGTTAGGCCCTCTCATATAGTCTTCAGACTTGTGTGAAAGGAGGCACAAATTGGAATGCACAAATACCAAATCTTTAGCCTTTTTGGATGTCAACTTTTTTCTTTTAACAAAATGGATAAATCCATATGTACTCCAAATCCGCTCTGGTGAAGAATTACTAGCCACCTTTCACAAAAAAAGGTTGTTAATTGTTAGATTTTTTGAATTTAAAATTTGTAACATTGTAAAAAAAATATGTCAATAACTTAATGATTTTTTTGATTTAATTCAAATCGAATTCCTGTGAGAGAATTTTGATTGCGATAGGTTGTAGGTACTTGGCATCATGGCCATGCACATACCACCACTTGATTGGAGACAAACTGGATTTGTCAAAAAGAGCCTCAATTTTTCCCATGCTGCCCTCTGAAGCTACAAACATGCCCATTTCATTGCGGACCGCACTGGCTACAGATGATAAGGAAAAAGCCTTTTGAATGCTTGTCTAGTTCCATTTGCAACCTCTACATCATCATATGGTGGTTGCCTATTAGGTAGCCGAAGTATTTCATTGTCATAATACTTAAGATTAAGAGCATAAGCAAGGGGATGTAATGGGGTGGTCATGTTATTCCACCTCTTCATAACCAAAGACTTGATTTCATTATAAAATGTTTTTTCTGGGTCTTGCTCTTTCTTTTGTATGATCTCTCTCATACTTTCAAACATGAAATCAATCCCATCATAAACCTCTCCCATGCAAGCTGCATCTGTATCCGTAAATCGGATCATAGATAGAATAGGCTCTATAAAACTGAGCACATATTCAATTTTCGTTTAGCGGTTATCATCAAGGATCAATGCTTTGATCTTTTTGGCTTTTTCAATGCCAGTGGTACTTGCTTGCCTCCACACACCCCAAACATTGCTAATCACCATACTGCTCAGTGCCTCTTTTACCTTCATAAGTCGTCTCAAGATGAGCGTGTGAGAGGCAAATCTAGTTTCAGCAATCTACAAAAATAAAATAAGACTGATAAGTTTAATTGTCCAAACTGTAAACATTGATAAATAAATAGAATTAATTATTAGAAAGTTAGATCTTCAAAATTAAGAACTTCAAAAGTAAGACTAAGAATTTGTTCTCGAATCTCTTACCTTCAACAACTCAAACTTTGAGATTTTCCTAAAGATGGCTTAAGACATGTAATGAGTTGTGATATTTGTTTGAATGTCATTGGCCTCTGCATAAACTTGCTCTATTCATTGGATTTTGCCAATCTTTTGCAGCATCAAATTGAGGGAGTGGACAACACAAGGTGTCCAAAATATGTGCTCGTATCTGGCCTCTACAATTAACCTAGCTGCTCTGCAATTCTTTGCGTTGGCCATAATGACTTGGACATGTTGGGGGCCCACAGACTCAATAGTCTCTATCAAATGTTTACAATAAAATGAGCATCTTTCACTTCGTACTTACAATCCATTGTTTTCAAGAACATTGTCCCTTTAGGGCATACTATAACAACATTGATCAAAGGCCTATTTCGAGCATCTTTCCATCCATTTGAGATAATGGACACCCCTGAATCCTTCCATGAATCTCTAATTGGCTGCAAAGAAGTGTGAATATGTTCTATTTTTTTGGCCAAGAGTGTAGTGCGGACCTTCTCATAATTAGGGCCTTGTAACCTTGTGGAGCTTCATTGACCGCTTTCAACATTTGTTGCCAGTAAGGCGGTCTCAAAACATTGAAGGGTAGCCCACATACATAAATGCATTTAGCAATCAACTCATCAACAATGTTCCTCTGCGCGACATTGAAAGCTTTTTCCAATGGCCCTTTTGGTTTTTTCTGTGAAGTGGCATCTGCATCATCATTAGAGGGTATTGCAATTGAATGAACTCGAGTTTGACTACCAATGAAAGGATGACTTGCAGTTGCAGGTGTTATAGGTGGTCTTCCCGATCTGCCTCTTTAGAGAGGTATTGTTTTAAAATGGCTTCTTGAAGTAACTGCTGCATCTGCTTGTTCTTGCTCTTTCATGTACTCAACTATTTTTGCCTTGGGAATTTTATCACACTTTTTGATCTCTAGTGACCCATACCTAGTCAAATGAGTTTTGACCCGAGTATACGAGGACTTATATGTGGTATGACAATCATTGCATACCCACACATGAGTCCCACCACCACCAACAATCTCAAGTATCATCACATGTTTCCAAAGAGGGGAAGCAGGTTTATATTTCATTTGAAGTGAGGTTTCAGCGCGATTTGCTTCATCGTGCCCTCCCCCTGGTGTTGAACTGGATGCTATAGAGATCCTAATTATCAAATTAGAACTAAGAAAAAAAATAAATTATAATTATTATTTATACAATATACATTTTAATTATTTGAAAGTTAAAACTTTATGTAAAACTAAAAATAAAAAATTAAAATAACAACTAACTCTGTTTCTGATTTTCGAGATTGCATTACACATAATGCACGAGAGAAGAGCATATGTAGAAATTAGGGTTAGATAAAGTACAAAAAAATAAAAAATTAAATTTAATGTGGTTAACTCTGTTTCTGATTCCAAGATCACAATTACGCATGAGAGAAGAGCATATGTAGAAGTTAGGGTTAGAAAATTAGATAAAGAAAGTAAACATTTGATTTTTTTTAATTTTTGAATTTACGAGAAAAATAAAATTTAAATTTAATTCGACTAACGTTGTTTTTGATTCTCCAAACAAATTTGCAGTCACTATTAGCAATGGCAATGCAAGGCAAATTTGCAATCAATAATGGCTGCAAACTTTGGTCACTTGGTGTGGTCTTATGAGGGAGGTGGCTACATTTATAATCTATTAGCAGCGCTTTAGGGTTTCTTAGTTTTTTAGGGTTTTTTTATGTTTGAGTTTTTAAAAACTTTTTCCGTCGCTTGTTTTTCCCTCGTCGGCAACCTTGGGCACGCTCGAAGGCATCTAGAACAGTGCCGGAAGTTTTTGGCACAGTTACGGATGTCTCCAAGCATGCTCGAGATGTCCCTGTGCCGGAGGCATCTCTAGACAGGAGATGTTGGGGGCGGGGGGCGTTTCATGCAACACAATTCAATACTAGTCATATCTCAGTAGTAATTATCCCTATTTGCTAATTCTGCCATCTGTATGACCCAAACACCTATGTATCATTCAGGTATATATTTTGGTCATATTGTTGTACCTGACCATATGTTTTCTATGCCTGTTTGCAGTGATATTCAAGCTAGGGTTTTCGAGGCCAATCCCTTGTATGACTATGTCTTCACTCAATGAAGGTGTTGTAGGGTTTTGGTGAGGGTCTGTTGTGACTGTCATACCCATGTTAGGGTTTGTAATGATATAATTCTGTCGTGTTAGTGCTTGCAGCAATTCAATTCTGTCGTGCTAGGGTTTCCAGTGAATTAATCCTACAGTGATAGGGTTTTATGTTGGGTTATACCTGCATTTTGTTGTGTGCAACAACGACAATTTTCTCATATATATATATATATGTATACTTTCCATCAGTTTGTGGAGACCCAACTATAATTTCCTTAATAAATTCTGAGATGTTCCAAATATTTATCTTGCAAGGGTTATCATATTCAAATGAAAAATTCAGTTATCCTTATTTTGTCATTGCAATCATATAATCAACATTTATTTGAAATTCAGGAGCATTTCTAATGTTTTTAGTTCAGAAATTGATAAAAGTCCAAAAATTATAACTTTATTTAGAAGGGGACATTATATATGCAATAACTAATGGTTTTGCCCATGACAATTGCACAAGTCAAGTATGCAATAAACATTTAAGTGCTCATTTTGAGCAACTTCAAAGATCAAAATAGGACGTCTAATGTCACCTCATGGGTAGAAAAGGCATAGGAAGGATTTTAGGGACAGGGTTTGGAGTGAGAAGATTTTTTAGGAGAGTGTGGGTGCTTGTTTATGAAGCACAAAAGAAGATAGAGTTGAACCCAGTCCATTGAGGGGCTGTTGAGTGTGATGTAACCAAAGAGAGGAGTGAGTGAGTGTGTAGTTTGATCTCAATATTTCCCCATGAAATGTAAATGAAGCAGTTGTCTTTGTTCTCTAGTCTCAATTTGTTCTATGCGAACGTCTATTTGGTATGTACAAGTTTAATGGTTCTCTAGTCTCATTTGGTTTTGTGTGAGCGTCTATTTGGTATGTACGAGTTTAATGGTTGTAAGGACAAGATTGCCATTTAGTTGACCCTTATTATTGTCTGCATCATATGGTATTAGAGCGGGTTTTGATCCATTTTGTAGAGATTAGTACCTACATAGGATGGCAAACAAGAGATTGCAATCATAGGTTTAGATTGATAGAGAGTCTAGATGTCTCCAAGGAGAATGGTGGGTAGAGGCAGAGCATTAACTACTAATATGGCAGGAAGACTAGAAAACTTTGTAGAATTGTTTAGAGTTATGCAGGAATGATGTGAAAGGGGATACAAAAAGGGGGTTTGTACGAAGGAATGATGTGAGTGATGCAAAAGATAAAGAGTTGGGAGTAGAAGATTTGGGACAAACACATGAGCAATCAGATGTAGGGGAAGGTAGGCTCGTTAGAGCTATCTCAAAGATTGGAAGGAGGATCAAGATGGAAGTTGCAAGGTTCTTAGGAGCTTTGAATCCCGAGGAATTGATTGATTGGTTGACTGAGATGAAAGAGTATTTCAAATTTGATGAAGTGTTTGACCTAAGGTAAAAGTGGCTTAGACCAAAGTAAAAGGTCATCGATTACCATGGTGGAAAGACGTACAAATTGAAAGGAATAGAAGGGGTACAAAAAAGATTACCCGTTGAGAAAGGATGGTTGCCAAATTGAAAGGCAAATTTCTTCCTATAGATTATTAGCTGGACTTGTTTATGAAGTTGCAAAAATTGAGGCAAAAGGAGTTTAGTTTGAAGGACTACATAGAGGAGTTCTACAAAATCACAATTTAGGCTGGTCACGATGAGATGGACCAAGAAAAGTTAACAAGATACATAAATAGAACCGTGGTTAAATACTCAAGATGAAATCAACATAGTGAGGTTACATATAGTAAAAGCAACTGTTGTCAACCTGGAGTTGCACCCTGAAAGAAAGATGTGCTAAAATGGCTAATCCTCTCTCTGGTTGAAACAATGGGATCTTCTCACGAGGGTGGGTGCCTCAATGGTGAGAAGAACCTCCAGAGAAGGCTGGTCCTTGTAAGATGTATTAATGCAAATCTCTACTCTGTGCTGCGAATCTACCATGGAAAAGGGAGAAAGAAACTTGAAAGGGAAATCCTACCTAATGACGGTGATACATCAGAATGTTGATCCACTCTACTTGGAACCTTGAACATTGAATCAAACAAGGGAAAAGGAAGACCTTTGATTTTAATTGATCACTATGCATAAGTATATCATGAGAAGGTTCAATCCAATGACAAAAACGTGAGGGAAAATGATGGAGAGAGGTCTGATATAAGACACTTTGCAGCCACCTAACATCCACTTACAGCTTCAACAAAAGACATAAAACACTGAACATGACCTGCATAACATGATGAGCTAGCAACTAGGTACGAATTAGAATTTGGGAAGTGAGAGAAATCTACCACGTATGCAAATTGCTGAATGAATGTACACTATGTCAGCGCTTGAAATCTGAAAGTACAATTCTTTTATTGATTGAAGAGGTTACACAACTCACCAATGGTAGAGTCTGGTCTTACCAAGAGGGATGAATTTTACAAGGCTGAAAAGCCATTAATATAGAAATTTACAACAAGCCAAGAGGTTGGCATTGAAAAAAGAAGTTAACTCTTCATTAGTACAAGTCCAAATTGCGTTGCATAAGTGTTCCAAATTTGTCTTTTTT
Organism: Torreya grandis; assembly: GCA_037957365.1. Taxonomy (NCBI): domain Eukaryota; kingdom Viridiplantae; phylum Streptophyta; class Pinopsida; order Cupressales; family Taxaceae; genus Torreya; species Torreya grandis. The sequence goes on from JARHVA010000008.1 coordinate 1,394,541, forward strand.
TTGGTTTATACCTGGTTGTCTTGCATGAAGAATCCTTGGCATTGAAAAAGAAGACAAGCTTTGGATGCATGACACCTACAAATAGATGTCTTGACTTGAAAACTAGTCAACTTCAAAACAAGAGTAGTCAAATTCACTCAAACTGCTAGAACGTTTGAAAGTCTCCTCTTTGCATGAAATCAATGCAAATGCCAAATTAAGAATTGCATTTGAACCGTCGGAACGTTTCGAGTTTTGAGACAAACGAGAGTGCTTGCATGGAATTTCTAAGTGTTTGAAACGTTCAACACTTTGCTCGTTCATCATGCACGACAACTCTATTTTCAGAATTGAAGCATGCTTGTTTTCTTAAACCCGTTCACTTCGTTGGAGTCACTCACGTTAGTCTGTGCATGATCTTTGTTCATCCTCCCTTTGTCTTTATTCTGCGTTTGTTTTATTCGCCGTTCATGCTTATGTCCGTGTTTAGTTCTGCTTCAGTCCTGTTTGTATTTTCTCTGGCTTTTCCCATGTTTTGCTTTAATTCGGGAATCGGGCTTTATTCTAGCTTTCGTCCTTCAGACAAATTGTACGAAGGACTCTCTGTCTCTTCTCTTTCCCAGGCTTGGCATTTTCTTCTCTTTTTTGGCCTTTGCTTATGCCCTTGTCTTTTCTATCGGGTTTTTTAAAACCGTCCTTATTCCTTCGGACTTTTTGTCCGAAGGAATTCCTTCGGACAAAAAGTCTGAAGGAATTCGTTTCCTTGCCAATTTTCCTGAATTTATTCTTTTAGGCTCTTATGTCTTGCCCTTTGATTTTCTTCAGACTTTTGTTGACTTCATATTCCTGTGGATTTCCGTTTGACAATTATTTTGAAGGATTTCCTTCTTTGCCTTTGTTTTTATTTTCTTCGGGTTTTTATCCTCCCGAATTTCTTCGGACTTTTTGTCCGAAGGACCTCCATAAAGCGAAGGACAAAAGCAAAGTTCCCGAAGGGCACTTGCCCCTTGGGGAAAAGATAGCCAAAGGAGACGAATTCCTTCGGACTTTGCTTTTGTCCTTCGCTTTATGGAGGTGCCCTCCGCAAGGGTAGGTGTCCTTCAAAAAAAATGAATTGTCTTTCAGAATTTTTGCCAAGGTCTTCCTTGTGCTTTAAGTGTCCCCCGCAAGGGCACATACCCTTCGGGAAAATTGTAAATGTCCCTATGCGACGCCCATATGTCCTCCGCAAGGGCTATGACTTCTAGGAGTGCCCTTCGAAAAAATTGAAAAGGTGCACTTCGCCGACCAAGTGTCCTCTGCAAGGGCATGTTTGCCTTCAAAAGTGTCATTCAGAAGAATTGTAGGGCACTCGGGCTTTTTGAAACCGTCCCTTGGAACTTTCATCTTGACTTGAAAACCATAAAGTGAACCAACCCGAAGGGTACATACCCTTCGGGACTTTTGAATTGGACCTTTCCAAAGGGCAGGTGCCCTTCGGGTCTTCTCAACTGTGCTTTTCTCCTTTCCTTTGGACAAAAAGTTCAAAGAAAATAAGCTTTGAATGAGTGCCGCTTAGTCATTTTTTTGGACTTTTGTTGCAGTCCTTTGAGAGCTCTTTCTCTCGGACAGAATGCCCGAAGAAATAGTCCACCTCTTATAGCTCGAAAAATTCCTTGGGAAGACAAAATAACTAAACTTACAGCTTGTATGTCTTGGCTGTATTTGCACATTTCGCTGTAATCAAGAAAGCTCCTTGGAAACCTCTGCATGACTAAAATTCACCTGGCTGTAGATGGTCACTTGGGTGGCTGTAAATGCTCATTTAAGGACCCCAAAACTGATTCACAAGACAAACTTGGCACCATAGTAAAGTTCTGAAGTGTAGGGGTGACAATTTGCCTTGTGGGGGGCAAAATTGTCAACAACATACCAATATGCTTTACGGGCAGAGGAAAATTTGTCTAGAAGAAAACAAAGTGGATCTAGAGGAAGGGGGAGGTTTAGTAGTTGTAGAAACTAGGCATACCACAAAAACAAGTAGTAGTGGAATGAGGAAGGATCTAGCACTTCTCAAGTGCCAAATTAGCAATCAAGAGGTGAAAACTACTTTCAAAATAGGGAGAGTTAGCTATGGAAGAGGAAGAGGAAGGTCATTTAGTGGAACACATTGGTTACCGCTCTTTCGAGTGTCCTCATGCTCAATGCGATGGTGAATGAAGAAGAAATGAAGGTAGTGCCAAAGTTGTACAAGCAGATGTAGAATCCGTTGCATCACTGAACATGTTGAGGACCTTGAATAAGAATAGAATTTGAAAGGAAAAAATAAGTATGCCAAAGAAGACACATCTTTTGGACAAAGTGCAAAACGTAAATTAAATGTTGTAATGTTTGGTTGATGGTGGAAGCAAAATAATTTAGTGTCCATTGAAATGGTGGGTAAGCTGAATTTGGTATGTACACCAAACCTGAATCCATTTAGGCTATCTTGGTTATTAGAGGGTCATGAAATCATGGCATGGGAATGTTGTGAAGTTGATATGCAAATTGGTATGTACGAGGACAAAGTCTTGTGTGATGCCTGCTTGTGGGTGCATGCCATGTTTGTTTGGGGAGGCCATGGCAATTAGATCGTGAGATGTTGTATGACGAAAGAGCTAACAATAGTTACCAAGTTTGAAAATCCAAATCCGTTCGGGAGGGCAAATAATGCGGAATCCAAAATTCTTGAAAAAATTTGGAAAAATCCGGTTCGGAATATATATAATTATAAACTAAATAAAATTCATATAATAAAATTATAAGTTAAATAACTTTTATAAAGTAAAAATATCAAAATAAAATGAATAGACTATTAAGATATAAAATTAATATCACAATTTTATTATTATTATTTTTTTGCTGGATAACAAGGGTTGGAGGGTCCTCACTCATTTTATTACACGAAAAAGCGAGAGTACAAATCTCGTACCAAGACGAAGAAGCCAAAAGTAACCCAAAAGCCTAAAGATAAACAATTACAAACCAAGGGCCGAAACACAAAAACCAAAAAACAACAAAACACCCACAACACCACTCGAGAAACAACCACCTCGAAAAAATAGAAAGGCCAAAAAACCACAAAAAAACCAACAGCAAGATGCTGCCACTGCCAATGTCAGCCACAGACATGTCACAACCACCACTACCCACAAAAATTGCACTGTCTCCACCATTCCTATCCATGCCAATGCCGCCCACTGCTGCTATCGCTGCACCGCCCACTTCACCACCAACACCCTCAGCAGGGACTCTAATGAAAGCAACAGTTTCCAAATCCACATCCCTGTCAGCCACCACCTTGTCCTCACCCAACTCTTGAGGCGAGGTGTGTTTCCACCTCCTTTTTGTTCTTCCCCCCAACTTCTCACCCAAATGCCCCCCATACTAGGGGTCACCCTCATGTTCTTCAGTTGAGCCTGCATGTATATCGAGGCAATCTTTCTTCTGGTGTTGGGTCCAGACCCCACCCTAGCATGGATTCGCTGAGGGAGAGGGGTGTGTCTCCCGTAAAGACTCGAGAGAAGCTTAATTGTTGTAGCCGAGCATGAGGAGAACTGCCCCTGAAGAGCCGTCGCAACCAATGTCTGGGGAGAGCACATGGCTCCCACGTCGAACTTTGGTAAATGGCTACCAAAAGGTCTTGGATTCTAAAATCGGGTTTGCAATAAATCAAGGCGAGACAGAATGTTTTAATACTTATCCGCCAAATCCTTGAAGACTCTGAAGTGAATGACCCTAAGTTAGCCAGCCCAAGAGAGGAGCGGAGGCCACAGTCTACTAGTGATAAGTGTTTAGTAGCTATCTCTAGACCAACCCAAAATCACTTTCGATCCAGCTGCAATGAAACAACCAACGCCAATACTTTATCCCTCGAAATCTGTAGAAAATTTCCCACAAACAGTGATGCCCCTAGGGAGTTGACTTTAACTTTGCACTTGATCTCCAGGAAAACAAGGCTGATGACTTCTTTGATAGCATGTAAGACATCCTTTGGATGATTAAAATCCGCTTCAACTTGGCTTCTGTTACCCTGCCATTGAACACCACTTCTTGTTTGACAGTCGTGATTCAAAGGGAGGGCTCACTGAGAACAACTTGCAACATATAATCTATGGTGATCTAGTGGCCAACTAGCTCTAAGCAGGAATGAGATTGTCAACTACCACGCTCGACCAAGTGTAATAAAATCCACTGCGACCTCAAGTTGAGAGAAGGGATGTGTGTAATAATGACCGAGGGTGGACTGGCAGTTCACACACTTCAACTATGCGTCTCTAATGATGGTCCCGTCATCCCAAAAGCTTCAAGCACATAACAATCAAGGGGATTAATTAGTCCACCTTTCCCAATCATTGTCACAGATTGTCTCCTCCTGGTCGACACCTCTATTGGCTAGGGCGTTGGTCACTTGATTTGTTTCATGGAAGCAATGATTCACTTCCCAATCAGTTAGAGATCCAAGACACTCCCATGCATGACTTGGAATGTTCTCAAGATTCCATGAGCCTGCTTTTTCATTTTGCAGAGATTGAATAATAACCATGGAACGTCCCTCAATAATGATTCGATCGATACTGTAGTAGCAAACCATCTCAAGTCCCAGAACTAAGGCTTGAGCCTCTGTTTCGTTGTTGGTACCATCCATCAATTTTTTAGAAGCCGCTCGCATAAGTGATCCAGCACAATCCCGAATAACACATTCGGCCCTAGAGGCGCTAGGGTTTCCCCTAGCAGCAACATCAAAATTAAGTTTAAACATTCTCGATGGAGGCGGCTTCCAATCTGTTCTCCCAAAGCATTTTGAAGCCTTTGTTGATAAATCCGAGCCATTAATGGGGACAATTTTATTAATTTATTTGTAATATATAATAAAATTTAAATTTAGTTTTTTAAGTAAAAACTTCAAAAAATTATAAACTTATTAATATTATAAAGCCTAAACCTAAACGCTAATAAAATATATTTAATAATATTATAATTATTAATTATAACCTAAAACCTAAACACTAAATTACACAAGATAAATAAAATATTAGAAACTAGATAATATAAAATACGTTTTGTAGTATATAAATTTGTAAAGTATATACTATAACCTAAATCTAAATATAAACCACTACATGTTGAAATGAAAATGAAACTCGTTGGTATGGTGACGCTGTCGACATCCTCATTCCTTGTTGAACCGCTGGTGCATTACTCATTGCCCACTGCATCACTGAAACTATGCCTTGCCCATTGTGTCGTGGCCCAACTGTGCTTGCGTGAAGATACCATACCATGCCCTGCCGCGAACCATGCCCTGCCAACTATGCCCTCTTGCCTACGACCGTGAATCCACCTGCGTCTTTTTCTCAGTGCGTCTCTGCTCTTTGGTGCTTCACTGCTTTTTTTTTCAGTTTTTTTTTTTTTTTTTAATATTAAAAACTAAACCAAACCGGACCGAATTAATTCGGAAGACAAAAATTTCCAATCAAATCAGATTCGGCCTAGATCCGACCGAACTTGGTAACTAAGGAACTAACACAATTTGTATTAGGAAGGGTGGACAAAGGTATACTCTAATCCCTTTGAAGGAGAAAGAAGACAACCTTGAGCATAGGAGCCTTGTCATGTGTATATACCATCATTTTTGTTAGAAGAGGAGAAAGAAGTGTACAACAAATTAATACAAAGAAAGATAAAAAAGATGCAACCTAAAAGGTGATGAGTAAAGACGTGGACCTTGAATGTCCAAATGTGATGGTAGTATGTGATCAAGAAGAAGAGGTGTAAAACTCTCACTCGAAACATAAGCAAGGGACATTGAAGTGTTGTTTATTTCAGCTAGGAGAAGAGGACGCAGGTGATGTTGTTGTCAAGCCAAACATGTAAAGAAGAGGATGATGTTACAGTTGAGGAATTGTAAAAATATGTTGAGCTTGGGCGAAAGTGATCAGCCCAAAGTGAGGGAAGGCTGGGACACATGAATAGCGTGGGGAACATTTGGTGGAGGGGGAGTCTATGGCGTAGTAGGTAGCTGGAAAAAGATAAAGTACCTATCATGGTGGAAGGGCATGCTGTGGCCTCAATCTTTAGATCAAAAGGATGGCTGTACCATTTAGACCAAATTTGTAAGTATTTTGCTCACAAACTCTTACCTATGGGTGTATGCTGCAAAAGCATCTAGGTGAACAAGCAAACTTGCATCAACCAAAAAGATCTACTAGTGTCTTCGCATGCAATCAGGTCCGATTGGTAGTGTGTTGTAGTAGGAATATGATCTGGAAGGATCCATGAAGGTCCATAATATCTCAGTAGAATCCTAGAACATATGAATTGCGGTTTTAGTCACTGAGGCAGAGAGTTCTCTGTCTCATGATGAAACTGCCAGCCTTCGGTAACTGGTGGTTTCACCTGCGTTAGTTGCACAAGTCTGGAAATGACCCATAAACATTTGGGGTCTCATTTTTGCATTTTACAAGATCAAAGTGGGATGCATAGCGTCACTTCTCGGGCATAAAGAGAAGAGAAAGGATTTGAAGGAGATGGGATGGAGAGAAAATTTGCTAGGAGAGTGTGGTTCTTGTTTAGGAAGCACAGAGGAGTAGATAGTTGAACCCAGTCCATTGAGGGGTTGTTGGGTGTGTTGTACCTAGAGAAAGGAGTGAGTGATTGTGTAGTCTAATCTCTGTATTTCCTCATGAAATGTAAAGAAAGTGGATGTCTTTGTTATCTAGCCTCAATTTGGCCTATGTGAATGTCTATTTGGTGTGTGTGAGGTTAATGGTTACAACTACAAGGACAAGGATGTCATTCAATTGACCCCCTATCCTTGATTGCATCAACACTCCAGGCCATTACTGATATGATTTAGTATCTTTGTGTTGCAAGTTGTCAGTCGCATATATGGCTGATAGGGGATGAGGCAGTTTGGCTACAAAAATTGTACAATAAGAGAGTCACTTATAGTTTGCACAGATCTATGTCAGCCAAGGATGGCTAAAACATGACACTCTAGAGATGCATTCAGGGTGGCTGCCCACTTTGATTCCTCATGTTGTCACTTCTTAGGTGCAGATTGTGTTGGAGTGCTTACACACCATTGAGCATCCTTTTCGCTATCAGTATCTGTTGCTTCAGTCAAGCATGTGTGAGCAACATCAATTGGAGAATGAGAAGGGGACTGCTGTCTTGAAGGTTGCAAATTTGCAGACTCATCTGGAGGATCAACATGGCTGCTTCTCGGAGCAGCTCAACCTGTTGATCCATAGGGATTAAGAAAATCTATTCTCTTCATCATCCAACCAGAATCAATTTGGTTTCAGTCGACAACATGGCTCTAAATGGGGCATTTCTTGTATGGTGACAAAACTGCTGCTTCATGCAGAGTGGTGGTTCTGTAACAACAGGTTCTGAAACCGGTTGTTTTGTGACCACCATTTCTGAAAGTGGCGATTTCAAAAACATTGGTTTGCATTAATTGGTAGTTTTGCCCGCATTGATTGTACAGTCTGGGTAAAGACATATAAGTGATGTCACTTCAGTTTCCAGATGGTTGGGGGTCCTTTAGTGAACGAAAGGACACTCTTGAGCATTATAAGTAAGAGGAATGCCTCCACATGGAGGAGAGATGAGTGTGAGTGACAAAGTTGGTGTTGGTTATAGAAGGAGAAAGAAGCAGAGAGAGCAAGATAGGATGGTGCTTGTTGTACTTGTTCTATTGATCTCTTTGCTATTCGTCTTTGGCCATTAAGAAGTTCATGAAGCCAGGCAATTGCCAATTCCTAGTCGTTTTTTTTCATCTCGGGATTTTCTAGGCCAAAATCCTTGTGTCTATTGTCATATATGGTTTGTTGCTGTTCATAGCTGATTACGTTTTTGTTTTAGTTTTGCGAGTGCCATTTAAGTTTATAAAGCATTCTAAATTGTTATTTTGAAGTAAAATCAAAGTAGGACAGCATGTTGTGATTCTATCAATACGGTTAAGCAGTTGATCTTACAAGTTTTCAGATCATTCTGTTATTAGAGCAGATTAATAATTGGGTATTGCGGAAAGTTTATTTTTGGCTGATTTGTATGAAAGTGATGATCGAAAAAGGAAGAATTGCTACTTTGCGATCCTGAGATTTCTACAAGGTGGTGGAATTAGAAGGTGAAAGAATGCGAAGATAACCTATACAAATAGAGTTGTTGCAGTAGTATCATGAATGCAAAGCGTGGTGAAGTCCCAAGATACTATCACCAAACAAGAGGTCACAACTAGGAACTAATAATCCTGGGACATGGTGGGTTGAGTCCTAGCCATGAAGATTGGCACAGGAGAATAAGAGCTCCATGAGAAGAAAGAAGAGTTAATGGATGAGCATAAGCAGCCTCAAAAAGTCAAAGGCAAAGCTAAGGTAAAATCATCTATATGTACTCCTTTTAATGTTGAAACCAAAGTTGAGATTAGATATTTTGAAGAACAAGTAGATGCTGACTTTCTAGACAGATGGTTGAAGCAAATGGAGGTATATGCATGGTTGTTGAAAGGGTCTCTGACTTATCTAAATGGTGGGTAGGTGGGGCATAATGTAGATGGTCATTATGAATAAATGTATTGTTTTGTGGCCGACCTTTTATGTCAATCTTTTGTCGGATTTAGGTAGTGGTGTAATGCCTTTATGTTCTATTGTTGATGATCGTGTTCATAGTTTGAAAACTCGTATTCGGCAATTACTCGGCAGCTTAAAATTTTGACCCATACTTGGGACTCGACAATTACTCGGCAACTTTATCGCTACTTTAAAAAATATATAAATTCATAAAATAAAACTAAAACACATAAAAAAAATGAAATGAATGTAGAGAACACACATAAGCATGTTTTATATTAGTTTTTGAGCAAATAAGAGTACAATGAACTTGGTTTGACCAAACTCCATACTCTGTACTCCCGGAGCTAGCAAATAACAAACTTTCAAAGCCTCTACTAGTGCTGTAACACAGCCAACACAGCCAACCACAGTACAGCCCTACAAGGCAGCATTAATCTTCTATGCACTGGAGCATTGGGGTATTTAAGAAAATGATCCTGAGTGTTCAGCTTAAGTTTTAGCCTGTAATAAAACATTGAGTAGATTGTCTATGACTGCCTAATGACATCCACTCTGCTGAAGATAGCCTGTGATCACTCATGCCATCCGTGTACCCAAACTAAGGGAGAGACTACTTCACCTCTCCATGAGGATTCGTCTGATCATATTAGAAATCTGCAGAGGCAAGATCTCACCAGTAAGAAACTGCAATATGCATCAAATACTCTTCTCAAAACTCAAGGAATTGACTCAATAGTGTGACTGTTAAATCTAATGATGCCTGGTAATGATACCTCAGATTGGCAGAATCAAACTTGGTCAATTTTATAGATTGAAAGTTTTTATGCTGTACTGAGCAGATTCTGCATGTTAAGTGACTTATGTCATAGGGGCAATAACAGAAGTGAAATCATAAGACTTGCACATTAACACTCTTGTCTCCAATACAATGTGTTTAATATATATAAGTATGTCAAATCCTGAAGTTGTATTTAACAACACTCCTAATGCTGAGTTCTAGACTCTTCACATACAGACATTGTGTTCTGAACTTCCTTTCCATCTAAGCAAAGACATAGAGAACCATAGACACAAAACTCCTTGGTACTAATAAGCCAGAATTACGAGTGGCACATGCTTAGCTTGGTGGTTTGACTTGAGTAATTAATTGCTGCAGGACCTCAAACGGCAGGCCACAGGCATTTTGAAGCAAAACCCGTGGTTTATAACCTAGTTTGATGCTCGGGCTGTTACATAGGCTTATAGCGTCAAGCGAAGATCAAACCCTGATAAATGGCGACAAATGGCACAAAAATTGCAATGAAAGGTTTATAATCGGCAGATGCAGAACTAAAAATCAAATGGCAGAGTCAGCAAACGCAGAGCTAAAAATCGTGATGAAAAGGAATGCAAAATGACAGTTTTTTTAAACTTTCATATATTCACCCTATACCCATGTCAGGGCCGTTTAGTGCCCTAAAACCCACGGTTAATGGTGAGTAACTGCAGTTAGTTACTCACCGTGAACCTCGGGTTTTAAACGCCCTGCGATAAGTTCTGCAATTACCCGTTTCACTAAAAAAATCTGTTTTTCTGCGGGTACCCGTGGTTACTGGTGGGTTTTAATACAGAGGTTGTGTTAACGAAGAACCATTGAGTCTTCTCATACATATAGCATTTTACATTTCATGGTAAGGGTGCTGTGTACTAGGTCCTCCTTGTATCATACAACTTGTATTGAGCACTACCTATGAAATAAAGCTGTGATTACTCTCATATTCTTCTATGCTGCATTGTGGTATGTAATTTGCTATTTTTGTAATCGATGTTCCTTAGGTAGTGTAGTTTAAGTGGAATCTACTATCAAAATCAGGACTGTTGTCATCAAAATAAAGATTTCTGTCATCGAAATCAACAAAACAATCATGACATGGTCCGTGCTCCTACTTAATATGTACATGAAAGGGTGTTTTGAAGAATAAGAAAAATAAATGTATCCCAGGCATAAGGGTTTTCAATTTATCAAGAAATTCAACTTCCTTGGGCTGATGGAAACTGTAGTAATGAGAACTGCTGGAACCAGGCCTGTTATGCTACTGCACGGCAAGGCATCATTCTTCACTCTCAGTATAACTGTGAAATTAGCAGTCTCTTGTGATGATCAGTTTGACGGGTTAATGTTCGTACCATGTGAAATTTAACAATGGAGACAAACATATGATTTCATGACTGACAATAAGACAGACTGCAAGTGGATAGACCCTATAAGCAGCCTCAAATTTCAGACCTTGAATGTAATACTCGTAAAAATATGTCCAGAAAATGCCCTCAGCTCGATGAACAGTCAGAGATACTTGTGAGGTCCCATCATAGTTTCCTCAGATAATCACAGAAATTTAGAATCAACAGTTTGACCGGTACTGTCATAAATGCATCAGTGCAGATAAGATAGAATCATGAAAATATTGAAAAATTTGTCCATTAATTGAAAAATTACATTTCCAGATAGGATGGGGAGATTAGGGTTTAGTATTTAAGCAGTACTTCAAAGACTTAACCACCTAATCATTCAAATAAATTTCAAACGTAAGGAATGAGATAAACATGTTAAAATGGGTGAAGTTGAAACATAGTTAGAAGATTAGCCTGACGTCCTTGGCTAAAATGGATTCATTTTACCCTAATATTTGTTACCAAAAGGATCACTAGTAGGCCATATACATTGCATAAGATGAGGAAGGGATATATTGAGAAAACAAGGTGGAGGATGATGAGTTTGGTTGTCATTTTACCAGTCACACTTGAAGGGATGAATGTTCCTGCCTTGCACTTAATCATCACCTATTTGCAATATATAATTATGTGGGGAAAACTCGGTATAATAACCAGGTCCTATAAGTGGACCCCAATCTTTTGTGACAATTCGGTGCCGTATGAGATCCTACTTGCTGAAACGGGGTCTTTCCCCCTAGAGGCATCGGCGATGACACGGTTACTAAGCTACCTCAAGAAGATTCAAAACATGAAGAAGCACAGGTGGCCTAGACTAATTATGGAGGAAGAGCTAACTAGAAGAAAGAACACTTGGAGGAAGCAAAATGACAAATGGGTAAAGAGGTGGGATATTAGCATGCAGGAGTGCCCAAATACTAATGAAGAAATAAAAAAATATGTAAGAAGAAAATTCAAGAGCAACATGTGGACAAAACAAATGGGCCGTAAAAAGGAATACTACCTCAAAGAATTCAACCCCACAAGGGATTTTGAAGAAAAACCCTATATAGGAGCAAACATTAAGTGGAAAGTGAAAATGTTGATTGCCCAACTTAGGATGAGCTCTCATCATCTTAGGTGTGAAACGGGTAGATGGCTAACTCCCAAAGAGGATTGGGAGGAGAGAATATGCCTCTTTTGCAACAAAGGCGTGGTGGAGACGGAACGGCACTTCCTCTTGGAGTGCGAGGCATACAAAGACATCCGATACAGTTATGGTGAAACTTTGAAAATCGCCAACCTGGACACCCTGTTTGAAGCAACAAGGCTGGGTAATACGGCAAACCTCGTGATCAAACTTCACAGCAGAAGACAAGATCTCAAGAAGAAAGTTCAGGCAACTTAGGGAACGTTTTGTGGCTGAGGTCTCGTTTTGAAGAAGATGTGCACGACTGATGGGTCCCATAGATTGTTGTGGTCTCGTGGACGTTATTAAAATCCTTCATTCATTCATATTGGAGGTTCTCATGACCAGCAGTGGAAAGGTTGAACTCGTTTTTGTTTGTTGACAAACCCACATGGAGGATTGATAAAATGGTAATGCTGCCTGGTAAGAAACCAGAAAAAACCATAGTAACATGCACAAATGACCAAAGTAGGTCAATGGGACTTGAGAGTACATCTAGTTACAATAGAAAAGTATTAGGGTAAAAGGAATTGCAGGATCTAAAAAGTAACTATACATTGAAACAGTGTTTCCATAATTAGAGATGGTAAATCCAAAATGGATGGAACTCAAACCATATGATCCAACTAGAAATACAGCAATGTGAGGGAAAGACCCAAGGGAAAAATGAGCATATGAAGAACGAAATTAGAAACTAAGTCTGGAAACCATTGCTGTTGCATGTTTGCAACAAAGATCAGAGGGAAAGCATTGACAATGGCATCATTCACAACCATGGAAGAGAGAGTGGAGGATCTGAAATTGTTCTTAGAGGAATGTCTGGGAGTAAGTGTGCCAGAATGGACAATAAAAATAACTATAACCATATGGGAATGTTGAACGATTTGTCTCTTGCAAAGTTTAACTGTTGGTACTCCAACCTCAATATGATAAATTCAAAATCTTAAATTTAGATCCTAATCAAGGCTTTGCATGGTTTTCTTATTATAAAGTTCTATTGCATATATTTCTCTATATTGTAATGCTCTAGCGTTTAGCTCTTTTTCAGATATATTTGTGGAGTATTTAGTGAATATGTTTATTGAATTTCAGCCTGTTTTCATACCATGGACAGGGCCCAAAAAATTAGCTTGAACACATTGGTATAATTGCTGATGCATATTGTGGTTATGATATTCAAGATATTAACTTAATTCTTTGATTTCGGTGTGTACAAATAAAAATCTTGTCAATTGTCGCATGATAAATATACATAACTTTTCTATTTGCAGGACACTTTCTTTCCACCTCTTTGTTATTATACTTCTGATTTTGAGAGGATAAGCACACAATAACTATTAGAAGATGCATGCTTAGGTGATATTTATGGTGGGCGACTTATCATTTCTTCACGACACAAATGGATTAACATTATTAAAGGAGAGGTATGATATCTAAATGCACACTTGCATATGGAACTGATCTTGTAGTAGGATCCTTAATTGGGAACAAAGAAAATTGTTTTCTTTAATTATCTTTTTGCCACATATTGTGTGTATATTTAATATTTTACACTACAAGATCTGTAGTCTTGTCTTTTTAGTATAATTTGGTGGAATTACATATTCACTAGATTGTCTTGTTTGTTTTCTCCAGCCATACATCTTTTCAAAGCAATAAAATCTCCAATTGAATATAATTCTGCTATCTTTTCTCTTTTTAACATGTGAAGTTGAACCTTATTGATCTCTGTGGTTATTTTATTTATTTTGTTTGAAGTATTTGATAGTGGGTGTACAATAATTTAACCAAAATTCAAGGATGACAAGTTGCAAGGTAGTCCACTCATCTCCACGACGTTCTTGTAGCAAGGATGGAACCATTCATTATTTATCCACTTGATTCAACACTTTATTAATCAACTACACATTAATGTCTTAAAGCATATTACAAATGAGATAAAATCATACTTCATAGTTTTAGTGTTAAATGAAGTTCCCGAAACAAAAGGATGTGGGGATGTGCTCCTAGAAAATATGAAATTTTTTAGGGAACTTTGGGGCAGGGGAAGAGGGCGGGCATAGAGGGGGAACGTGGACCTATATATATATTTAATATAGAATCATTATATATTTTCATACAATTAAAAATACTAAAATGTAAATACATTGAATTCTACTTCTAACTTGGCAATCTCATCATTTGATATTATTTTTGAAGACTTAATATGAATTAAAATACAATGACCCATCACATCACATTTAAAAATTGATATTCGCTAGACTGAAAGTTGGAACTTGAAATAGTCAAGGTAACATGGGTGCCCAAGTGCTGGTCTACACAGCTTGTGGATATGTAGCACCCGGTCTGAAACCTAAAACCTGGGTACCCAAGTGCGTGGGTTGAGGGATATGCACGGTGCAAGAGTGCGGTGTGCACCAGCACCCATGGAAAACACCAAAATCCATATGTGAGGCACTCCTCGTACAACCTAGTGTATCCTAGCACACCAATATTCAGTTAGGACCACACACCCCAACAACCCTAGAATTGATCTATGTTTTAAGACTTCTACAATCTGTAAATATAATTAAAAAGCTTTTGGAAAGACTTGTGATACCAATTTTATGAAATCATTCACATTTATGATCACCCTTTGTGATCTGTCACCAAAATGAAATTGTTTGAAAGTGGAAATAGTAAATCAAAATTTAAGTGACAAATTCGAATATTAATATTAATATATTATATTATCATATATGTCCAGAAAACCACAAATTATAAAATATAGCTCAAATCCAAAACATGAAAATAGTAATAAGTTATATGACAAACTACATACGAAATAAGCAATAAGTAGAAGTACCACGAAAAACAAAAAACACAGAGTAAGCCTAGCTAATGGCTCATGTTTTTCCTACTGCTACTACTCTTTCCTTAGTTTCCATCTGTGCAAAACTTGTCTCAAAGCTCAATGTCATTCATGCCAATGTTATCATCACTTTTAGGATCCTCTGGCTATTCAGTCATGCTCAGGGGACCAAATAGTAATCCATGTTGAATATCTACGCCCTCCTATCAACTTGAATGGCATCCTCAAGATCCACATCCCAACATGTCGTAGGCCTCTTCAATTCTTTATAGTATTCCTATGCTTGAAACACAAGCTGCTATGAAATCCATCTAGCTTTGCCGCTCTCCTATGCTTAAGACAAGCAACTACAAAGTTCACCTTGCTTTTCTGATTTCTTAGAGGTAAAAGCCAATTTCTCTTAATAGATAAGATAAGATAAATATATTAATGTCGAACGAATGACCACAAAAGTAGGTCAAAGGGACTGCAAATAACAACGTGTGCAAGCACAAAGTGGGAGAACCAAAAGATTCCCAAGAAGTAAAAGAAAGGTACAAAGCCGGAGAAAGTGGCAAAACTGAAAAGAGCAATCCCATGAACCCAAAGCCGGGGGTGGAAATGCAAATGAGAAGAAGAAAGGGAATACGGCCAAGGAGAAGCAAAGAGGGAAGTCAATCAGGGAATGGAAGATCCAAGTCCCCTAACATCTAGATGAAGAGGCGGTAGAGTGCGGAGGCTGCCTACTATGCTGCTGTCTGGACACCGTACTACTCTGTCTCCTGGTGCAGGACTTGGTATGGGCCTAGCTATGATGGCTCAAAGAACTGTGGATGGTATCTTTGGGCTGAACAGATCTGGAGTAAGAAGCAAAGCTAGCCTCATAGTGGCGCTTAGTGCCTCTCATTGAAGGTAGTATTGTGAAGAAGGAAGTGATCCGCCGAGTAAAATTTGGTCTGGAGTGTCGCTGAAGAGTGTGCTTACGAAGTCAGAGCCTCTTGTATGTATAAGGCCAGACACCTCTGATTCTCAAACCTGAAGAAATCAGAAAGACCCTGTGCCCTCCTAAATAGGCAGTAGAATGTCCCTCTGATATCATAGTAAATGGGGCAGCGAAAGATGAAGTGTGCCTCTGTCTTAGTTTCCTAAAGATTGCACAACTGGAAAATCCTATTAGAATGATAAATGTGGTGATTCGTCTCGCATTGGAGTCTGTGAGGACCTACTCTGAGCTGGCCAAGGGGGATGCAACGGGCATGCATCCAGTGACAAAGGGTATACTGAGGACATATAATGAGCCCGTCACTCAACTCCAGAAAGTTCTCAGCATAAAAGGCCATTTTAGGGCGTAGCCCCCCATGAGGGTTCACCCAAGTGGTGTGGACGAATTGCCTGTAAATATCCTCTTTGACGATCTTGTTCATTACTTGTTTGGTAGGTAGAAGGTGGCCTAATGCGTCCAAGGAATACTGAAAAGGAGGAAGACGATCCATCTGAATGCCCACTGTCCCTAAGAGGTCAGAAACCTTAGCATACCAACCGCAACCACGGTGAGGAGAATTTGAATGAGCAATAGCCTTTGATGAACAACACGCCAAGTACGGGTACTTGCCTCGCCCCTCAACGGAATCGATGAAGCCTCATATGTGATGTAGGAAAGAGATCAGGTCAAACATGGTCTCCAATCTGAAAGGATGGGATCCAAACTCAGCCAAAATAATGTGCTGGGGGACAATATGCTTGCACCTGATAAATCGACAAAGGAGAAGTGCTTGGACTCTCTGCAAAATCCCATTTAGCCACCAGTAAGGAGGGCCCCAAAATAGTAGAGCCTTAAAGAACAGTGGGTCTGATGAGGGAGTCCACACCAGTAAGGAGGTCCCCAAAATAGTAGATCCATAAAGAACAGTGGGTCTGATGATGGAGTCCACGAGGGACATTTTGGAGATGTCTTGGAAGTGGTGGTGAAAGCACTGTCTCTCAAGGAGGGCTTAGGATCCGTACCCCTTATTAAGACGACGCTGGAGGGCTTGTCTCAAACTAAAATGCAGGCTAGAAAACTGAACGCCCAAGTAGGTATAGGTGTTGGTGATATCGATCTCCTTGCCCCTAGAGAAGAAGTGGAGGTGCGAGGTCTTCAACCCATTGAAGACCATAACCTTTGTTTTACCTAGGTTAACCATCAACTGCCGAAGGTCGCAGAGCAAGGCTAAGGTATCTGTTGGCCTTTTTTTTTGGCCCACATATCAAAGTTTACCCAAGTATGGAAAAGGGAGCTTTCAAGCATGAAAATGGTAGGTCTTTGGGAGGCCTTTGGGTTTTCCAGCAGTGACAACTTTGGGTTTTTTGAAGGCACAGTGCAAATTGGGTTTCCAATAGTGCTTAGCTTCTAAATGTTTCATAAGTAGAAGTAATTTGGGTTTACAAACCGGAATTACTCATAGATAGTGTATTTCGGGTTTTTCAAGGGGCACTACTTTGTTACTTCATAAGTTGTGAGCAGTCAGAAACCCGAAATAATTAAAGGGGCTTGACAAACCCGAATCGGTCTTGAAAAATGGTGCTTCTCGAGTTCTTCAAGAGATGAGTCTTTTTCAAAAATCCGAAGGGCATTTTCAAAATGCCGAAGGGTCTTTTTAGGGCAAAAAGGGACCAGTCAACTTTCTTGAAGGTACACTTCAACTTTTTCGAAGGGCTTTTTCTTCTCCAAGTGGATAGTTACAATTTTTTCGAAGGGTATGTTACCCTTCGGGAGGACCATTTCAGAATTCCTGAAGGGTATCTTTCCCTTCGGAAGGATCATTTGCGGAAATTTGAAGGGACATTCAGAAAGCCCGTAGGGTCTCTTACCCTTCGGGAAAGTCCATTTTGAAAAGCCCGAAAGGGTAGTTTCCAAAGACAAACGCGAACAAAAAGTCCGAAGAAATAAGCCAAGAGAGAAGTCGGAGACCAAGTGTTCGAAGGAAATGACGTCCAATGGACGTCAAAATTAGGACAAGCGACTAGCCATTGGAAGTAACCGGGTTTGAAAAGCCCAAAGTCTTAAGGCTTGGGAAGCAGCAAATTGAGAAGACTTCAAACTGGACAAGGCCGAAGTAAGTAGGCTTAAAGAACCCGAATTACTCTGCAGAGAGTAAATTGGGTTTCTCAAAGTACTCTACGTAAAAAGCTTTATAAGCAAAGGATTTGAGAAAGTCTGAAGTTGGAGAGGCCAAAGAACCCGAATTGCTTTGCATAGAGTAAATCGGGATTCTTCGAGGGCTCGACTTAAGCTTGGTCTGACAATGTTAGAATCATGATGCAACGAATGGAAGGCTGTCACGTGGCGCAATTGGAGCAGAAAGGTCCAATCAGTAAACTACAAGTGGCACAAGAATGTTCAATAAACATGGGAGAGTCTGAGCGGCTGGTAGATGGAAGTTATGAAGGCTCCCATCCGCCATGGTGCATTGCTCGCAATCATTGTTTGATGCTTAAATGCATCATGCCATGAAGAAACATTCCAGCTGCTCATAACATGACTTTTTAGACGTGCCAAAGAAATTTTTAAAGACAGGAGGAGCTCAAGAGTATTGGGCGGCAATCTAGAATGACACATTTATGAACATCAGGCAAGGACAATAGGAGTTGCCAACCATTTGCGACTTCTTCTTTCCTCCCTTTCTCCTCCCTTTTCTTATAAATAGAGGCCTTGGAGCCTAGAAATGTATCCCCGAACTGGTGATAAAATCACTCTGCGAAAATCATTGTGTAATGGACCTTTGAAGCAATAAAGATTGTTTTTACCTATCTCTCTATCTGAAAATTGCATTTAGTTAGCTTGTGCACTAATAGCGTTGTGAAGTAGCATCCTTCCAACCTTGTTGCCCTTCTTTCTTGCTTGTTTTTAGGTACTTTCTAGTTAATTGCAGGTCTGAACTCATGCTTTTTGGCCATTAATGGATGCTTGGTGTGAATTTTGAAATTCCTCTTTGCCTCATGTGTGGTTCAATAAGCTTAGCTTAAGAAATACTTATGCAAGTTAGCTGGTTAGGAGGTTGTGTAAGCCAACTTGTCTTATGCTGAATTAGTATCTTTTCCAAGCCAGGTGGATCACATAGTGATGGAGAGCCCTTAGAAGCTGTTTCACCAATAGTTTACTAATTAAACAATTATCCACTGTGTTTACCAAAAATTTGCATAGTGAGATAGCTTATCATTTAGAACTACAATGTGCACATAATTTCAAAGAAATCATTGACAAAGGATTGTTGATTGAGTGATCACTCATCAATAAAGAATTCATCAAGATTAATTCAACTAATCAAAATCAAGGTACCAATAAGGGAACTAACAAACATCCCATTCAAGCACCAACATCGTAACTGGTACATGCCAATAACCATGAAAGATCAAAGAAATTTAATTGTAATAAGAATGTTGTGGGAAATAGAGTAATCGAGTCCCATCATGTCCAAATGGTGAAAACATCATTTGTACCACCTTATCAACTTAATCCTACTCAACCAATGCCTCAAGCACAACAACCAAAACCTGCACAATAAGTATAGTAGCATTTACCATTACAAACCCCTCCTCCTAGAATAATTGTGCCTACACATCATGTCTTTAATGACCTAGGAGAACTTATTGAGTTTGTATTTCATAATCTTGTTTTTACTAATATAATTAGTTGGCTTGTACCAAAGCATTATCCATAAGGCATTCCTTATTACTTTCGGTGCATCAACTCCCTTAGCTTAATTTTCTTTTCAAGTAATCTCTCTCCCCTTTTCCTGGGCCATTAGCAGAGTTTAGCATAGAAACCCAAAGAGCTGAAGTGAAGCACCTGAGGAACTAGCCTCATAAAAAAGTCTAGAGGTTCAACTTCACCATAGGACATCCACATCTTGAGGTTGTGTTGACCATTTTGGGCCTGCAGGGCAAAATTGGTCTCTTTCTTCCCTTGCTGTTCTGAGCCAGTTCAATTTTCGTTTGCACAAGTCTTTCGGCAAAAGGATGAACCAGTTCAATGGTTCGACGTTGGGGTTCAATAGCAGGATCTTTCCAAAAAACTTTGAACTTGAACTTTGAACCACTGTTGGTTCAATCGGGTGGTTCAGTCGGTTTGGTTCAAAGTAGTTGGTTCAAGCAATTGGTTCAAGTCGGAAGGTTCAAGGGGGGTCTTCCAAAGCCCGAAGGACAAGTGCCCTTGCGGAGGGCAGTTCCAGACCCAAAAGTACCCTTGCGGAGGGCAGGGAACCCTTGCAGAGGAATCAAAAGGGTGAGTTTTCCTTCGGAAATGCTAAGGCAAAAGATAAGACAAGGTTGAATTTCTTCGGGCAAAAGACATTTTGTCCAAAGAAATTCACAAGGCAAAGACTGACCTTTCCGAAAGAAATCTGCGAAGAAATTCATAAGGAAAACCTTCGGACAAAAAGTCCGAGGGAATTCCTTCGGAGTTTTGTCCGAAGGAATTCACCTGAAAAAGAAAGCCCAACCGAAAGAAAGCGGGAAAAAACGTAAAGGAACATTTCGTTCGAAGGATTTGAGGACTAAGGACCCTGAAGGACCCCGAAGGGCAAGTACCCTTGTGGGGGACTCTCGGCAAAAATGAAGGGACTTTTCTCCAAGCCCCAAAGGGACACCTTCCCTTTGGGAGAGAAGAAAAGACAAAGGCCTGGACAAAGTCTTTTCCAAAAAGGACCAAAAGAAAAAGCCGAAGGAAAGGAAGCCGAAGAAATTGCCAAAGGGGATGACGGGCTCGAAGACGTGAAAATTGAGCATGGTGAACTAGCTGTTGGAGGTTCAAATGCTTAGTGACGGGTGCACGGACGTCAAAATTAAGGTGGTGAAATAGCCATTGATTTTGAAAAGCTTAAGGACAGGCCGCAAGTGAACTCAGTGACCCGCCGAGAAGATAGCCCCGAGTACTCACAAGGCCAAGAAAAGACAGCCAAGAAAGGACAAAGCCAGGAAGGGACAAAAAATATCAAAGAAAGACAAAACAAAGCAGAGAATCCAGAACACGGCCACACACACATATGACAACATCTGGAATGTTCCAAAAGACGCACCCATCTAAGCACAGATATGGACAAAACAACCCAGGTGGCAAAAGGTGTAGGCATAAAGAGTTATTCCAGCGGTTGGCACAGTCTCTGCCAAGTGGTCATCAAGAAGTGCAAACAATGAAGGCGCGGCCTGTTTTTTCCACTCTTTGCATTGATGAGCAGACAAAACCGCGTGAATATCTTGAAGGAGTGGTCTTGTTTGCAGAAAAAGAGGCACGTCCCATGCTTTCACATTAATGTTTAAACGCCAAAGTCAAAACTTGCAGCCGACAACATTATCTTTTAGCGGCTTCCTCTTTCCAATGCTCTCAATGCACATGGGCCACTTGTAAAAAGGCGCCAAAGTCTTTTCCAAAAAAGCTCGCCACTGCTTCCTCTTTCTCTATATATATTTGTAACTCCTCATTTGAGAGGAGATATCTCTCATGTTGTAAGGCAAAGCCCTGCGAATTTTCACCTGGAATCAATAGAATACGCATTTTTTACCTCTATTTTGGTTGGGTATATCTCTGAGTGTTAACCTTGTGTTCAGTCATTGTTCCATGATGCTTTCACAGGCTTGATACCAGCACACCTAGTATAGACAAAGCGCCATTCTTGCATATAGCAAAAAGAGTTGTATCTGGAGTGCAGAGATAAGAGAGGGTTATCAGAGAGTGTGCCTTCCTATAGCACCTGTGGTAAGTTCATCTATGTGTCTTCATTAAGCCTTTTTGTTAAGTTCTCTGCAGTCTGGTCTTTTTACCAGATAAAGTGTATGTATGTGTTCTTATGGTTCCAAGTGTGAGCATGAGTAGATCAAACTTATTTGGTGCATCACCAGCTTAGGTTAGGTTCTATTTTTCAGTAATCCTTCTCTCTTTTCAACCCCCCCCATATATATGTATTAGCAATATTACTGGAATAACTTAGAGATGCATCAAAGGGAGCTAGCCCTTATCTAGAGACTCTCCCCTCAGTTTTGCCAGACCCACAGGCAAGAGAGGAGTTTCCATTGTGCCGCGTGGAAGAGAGAAGCCCAGCCTTCTCTCAAGGGTGCAATCCATTGCGTCAACAGGTTGTTCCCATACTTATAGTTGGAAGTGAGAGTCTGAAGAACTCTCTCACAAGGGTGCAAATCCAGTGTATAACAGTTCTGGCACGCTCGTTGGGACAACTACCATTTCACTTTCATTTTTATGGAAGATTGGTCAAATTTGATGTTGTTTTGATCAGTTTGCAACAGTGGTAGCTTTCATCCTTCAGCATCTAGTGACTCCAAAGGATACCCAACTATCTGGTGGCAGAGCAATAGCTGTCTTTCATGCCAAAGATGACTACAAGATTGACTTCTGCAGGTATTCCTTTTTAGTTTTTTGAATTATCTTTAAACTCAACAAAAAGGTTAAGGTTCACCCATACTCACCCTTACGTAAGAAGCTATCCTTCTAAACCAGTCATAAGGTATACCTACGGGAGAAGATCTTTATCAATGCCTCTTGCTGCTATGATTCCTCAAAGAGCTTTTGTGGGCTTTAGCGGTCAAAGCCCTTTGAACTTACCACAGTATGATCCTCTGCCAGTAGCAACTCTCAAAAGTGTCTTTTATTACTCAGGAGACCAAGTTGTAACTCCTACTGAGCACATAATGGACATAGCCAACTTCTGCAACATTCACAATATCACGGTGGAGAACGTGGCTATTAGGATATTGGCTGTCCTTCAAAAGAAAGGCATTAGACTGGTATAGGGGCCTTGCTCCTAATTCTATCCACTCATGGGACGAGCTGGGAGCAGCCCTATGTAAAAGATTTGCAGATAAGAGTGACAACACTTGCAGAGCAGTTGACCACCATCAAAAGAGCTCCTCATGAAGTCATGCAAAACTTCAATACAAGATTTTAGAAGGCATGGGATATAATCCCAGCGGCTGTTAGACCAATTCCAAACGTTGCTTTTTTGTATTACTTGAAGGCTCTCAACAGTGACATAGCTGTGATGATCCAGTCTATGGGAGGAGACATACTGTCGGATGCATACAAGGTGGCCATCAAGGCGGATAATTGCTTGGTTCAGGGTAGTAAGCTTACTCCCAGACCTCTAATGCCTCTTTTTCCAAATATCAGACCACCTCCTGCTGTTATTCCTCCACTCGATGTTATACTTTGAATGCCAATGATTGCCGCTATACCTTCATTTAAGCAAGAGAAGGCCTCTACTAGCGGATCCAATGATTCCCAAGAGCAGAAGAATTACTTGGAGTTGAAGAGCATGCTCCAATCCTTGGGAAATGATATGGTCAATATTAAGAGGCAAGCTTACAACAAGCCTTATCAAGCTCCATATCAGCCTCAAAAACAACCTTATCAAGCAAATAGGCCACCCTACAAAGGAGGTTTCCAAGGATAGGGGCAGCTTAACTATGCTAGATAACATCATTACTATCTGAATGCTGCAGGCCCTTCCAACTCCTTGGTCTCAGTTCAGAATAATGTGGCTCAGGAAGCTAAGGGGACAATGCCATGGAGTCATTCTTTTGGGCAATCCATTGTCTCAACTAATGGCACCAATCAGACATTTAATGATCAATGGCAGCAGGGTATTGCTTATAGATACAATCAGGCTCTTATGGCCCAAAACATGGAGGTACCCACAATGACGAGACAAGAGAAACCTCCACAAGAGCAAGGCTCAGATCAAGGATTAAACCAGCTAGAAGCCTCAATGGTCATTATTGAGTAAGAGGAGTGCTATGCATCCAATCAACAGGCCACTCCCAATCTAGCTCACACCCCCGTCTCAACAAATACAAGGTTCAAGAGAAGGAATTTGGGTGACAATTAGGTAGCTTTCAAAGAACCTATTGTCATCGCTCCTTCATTGACAAAGCCAACAACAATAGCTCTTAAAGTTCAAGTAAAAGTTGGT
Organism: Torreya grandis; assembly: GCA_037957365.1. Taxonomy (NCBI): domain Eukaryota; kingdom Viridiplantae; phylum Streptophyta; class Pinopsida; order Cupressales; family Taxaceae; genus Torreya; species Torreya grandis. The sequence goes on from JARHVA010000008.1 coordinate 1,418,289, forward strand.
GGTACGCCAATCAACATTGTGGAGCAAATGAAGAAATCCAGCGTGAGTGTGCCGATGTGGGACATGCTTTCCCTGCCTGGCCAAGTAGACATTCTGCAGGAAGGATTGTCCAAGATGGGTGTTACTACAGCTACAAGTAAGTAGCCAAGCAAGGCAACTGAAGTCCTCACTAATGCAGTCAAGAGTCATGCGGGGCAAGGGTCAAGTATTGTGACCAAGCCCCCTCCTTTCTACATCTCTTTGATCATTGGTGATTCCTTGGTACACAACTGCTTAATGGATAGTGGGGCCAACACTTTAGTCATGCCAAAGTCTATTGCTGATCAATTAAACCTCAAGTATGAGCCTCACACTAAAGGAGTCCTGCAACTTGATGGTTCTTCCACAAAGCCATCAGGGATCATCAAAAATTTGAGTCTAACTTTGCATGCTTGTCCTAGTGTATCTGTGGTGCAAGACGTGCTAATTCTAGATATCACTCCTCATTTTGCTTTGTCTTTTCAAAGAATTTACAACCAAGATTGGGGGCTACTTTGCAGCAGATTGGTCTTACATGGCGTTCATAATAAGGTATGGGACTAAGGTCTCAATCAAGGCAGAACCCATGGCACAATTCCATATTGTACCCCATCAACCAGATAATATAAGCCTCAATTGTACCATCCTTGATGAGGATGAGTTTACAATTGGCCAAGAGCTGAACACTCATCCTGGGGAGGTTCCAGACTTGTTCTTGGATGAGTTATGGGGAGATAACCAATTTTTCAACCCTTTGGAAGGTGTTGAGGAAAAAGACATGGGTGTCTACCTGTTGCATGAAGAGAATCAACCCATGCCGTCACTCATTAGACCTAAAGAAGACCCCAATGGTTTATGGAAGTTGTTCTTTGATGGCTCAAGGAGCAAGAATGGCATAGGTGTTGGGGCAATGTTGGTTTCACCCTCAGGTACCAAGCTTTTTTCTTCTTACAGGTTTCATTTCAGCTACTCTTCAAATGCAGCAGAATATGAAGGCTTGATCCGTGGCCTTCAATTGGCCACCAAAAGAGGAATCAAACTGCTGCAAGCTGATGGAGACAATGAGCTCATAGTTAACCAAGTCAGAGGCTTGAACGTCACCAAGAATGCTTTGATGAGGTCCTACAAAAATAGAGTGTGGGCCTTGATTGAAGATTTTGAAGCCTTTAACATTCAAGCTGTCCCAAGAGATCAAAACCAACACGCTGACAGGTTGGCAACCTTAGGAGCTCAGTTTGACATTTCAAGTGAGTTAAAGGAAACCAAGGTTCAACCACATGTCAAGATGGTGGTGAGATCGTCAGTGCCAGATAATGAAGCCCATTGGCAAGTTTTTGAGAGTGACAAGCAAATTGTTTGTTTCTTGCAGCAGAAAGCCGAATTCTCCAACCAAGCTAAATTGCAACATCAGTATGAGGATCAGATTGTTCATTTGAAGGCAAACAAACTTCCTAAGGGGTTGGTTACACTTGAGGGCCTTTTTCATGAAGGAGACTATATGAGGAAAGAAAAGGCAATAATGTCTACTAATGAGAAAAATTATGAGAGTCCTCATCTTCAAGGACAAACTTCTCAAGCTGGGGAAGGTAAGCAGCAAGGCTGAGAGGCATGCTTTCATAGCACTTTGCCAAGAGTATGCAGATATTTTTGCTTGGGAGTACAGCGACCTAAAAGGTTTTAATCCTAAACTAGCCCAACACAGAGTTGGAGGTCAGTGCCAAGCATGCAAGGCAAAAACAAAGGTCGGTTAACCCCAAGGAAGGAAGTAACCAAGTTGATCAAGCCTAGGATCATCTTTCCCATCAAGCACTCATCACGGGTAGCCAACTTGGTGCCTGTAAGAAAAAAGAGTGGGGAGAATAGGCTTTGCGTGTATTTTAGAGATTTGAACAAAGTCTCCTTGAAAGATCACTATCCCCTACCATCCATGGAGCAACTCCTTCAAGTAGTTGCCAGTTCATAGCGCTTTTCCTTTTTGGATGGTTTTTCTGGCTACAACCAAGTCTGGGTGAAGGATGAAGATCAGTACAAGACTGCTTCACCACCAAATGGGGCACGTATGCATACCAAAAGATGCCTTTTGGTTTGTCAAATGCTGGCGCTACCTTCCAAAGAGCCATGGACATGGCTTTCCAGGGGTTGCTGAACCAAATGGTGCTGGTATAGCTGGATGACATCATGGTTTTCTCCAAGAATGCCAACGAACACATGGACCACCTGAGGCTGATTTTTGAAAGGTGCAGAGAGTATGGGATTTCATTGAATCCCAAAAAGTGTGTTTGCCGTGCATGAAGGCAAGCTGCTGGGCCACATCGTTTCAAAGGAAGGGTTGTCCATTGATCTTGAGGGAATAAGTGCCATCTTGGCCTTATCCTTGCCCAAGCATAAGAAGGGACTCCAGAGTTTCCTTGGAAAGATAAACTTCGTGAGGAGATTTATCCATGGTTTTGCAAGTTTAGTCAAGCCCATCACTGCTATGCTGAAGAAAAACCAAGTTTTCACTTGGTCAAATGAAGGCAAGTCAACATTTGAAGCTATCAAGCAAGCTATTGCTCAAGCACCCACACTTGAGCAACCATTAGCTTTTTTCAGCAAGGGGCTTGAAGGGTATGAGGTGAGATACACTTTTGTAGAAAAAGAAGTCCTTGCAGCAGTAAGGAGCCTCAAGAAGTTTAGGCCAATGCTATCCAACAACAGAATCCACCTTATGGTGTCTCATCTTGGAGTAAGAGACTTCCTTCTTAACAAGGATTTGAGTGAAAAAAAAACTGGTTGGATTACTAAAGTCATGGAGTATGACATGGAGATCAAGGTCACTAGGTTAGTAAGAAGTAAAGGCTTATGTGAGCATATGGCTGAGGATCTTCATGAAGACAAAGAGGTCATCTTGGTGACACAAGATAACCTACAAGTAGATGCACCTTCACCTCACACTAGCTGGTTCTATGATATGACTCACTTTTCGCTAACAGGGGAGTGGCCTCAAGGTATGGACAAAACAAGAAGAAGGTATTTCAGACTTCAGTCCATACTTTATGTTTTAGTTGATGGGGTTTTGTTTAAAAGAGACTTCAATGGAGTGCTACTGAGGTGCGTAGATGATGATCAAGTTGCCAAGCTTTTGGAGCATTTCCATGATGGCCCTGCAGGAGGTCATTTTGCCCCAAAGACTACTGCAACAAAGATCATGAGGGCTGGTTACTACTGGCTCAACCTCTTCAAGGACGCTTATGTATGGGTGAAGAAGTGTTAGGAATGTGCTCTCTTCACGGGAAAGCAAAGGTTAGCAACTTTTCCTCTCAACCTGATTCAAGTGGAGCAACCATTCATGCAGTGAGGTTTGGACTTCATTGGAGTAATTAACCCTCCTTCAAGTGCAGGGCATAAGTGGGTGCTTACTGCAACTGATTACTTCACTAGGTGGGTGGAAGCCATTGCATTGAAGGAAGCCAATGAAAGTGCAGTTTTAGATTTTTGCGACAACATTGTGACCAAGTTTGGTGTTCCAACCACTATCATATCTGATAATGCTTTGGCTTTCCTTGGTTTGAAAACAAGTGAATGGGCTCTCAAGATGGGCATCTACCTCAACACTTCCTCAAATTATTATCCTCAAGGCAACGGGTTGGTTGAGTCCACAAATAAGAATTTGCTGAGGATCATAAGGAAGACTATGGAGGAGAATCAGAGGATGTGGCACACCAAGTTAAAAACAGCCTTGTGGGTTGACCGGGTAACTCCTAAAGCTGCTATTGGCAATTCTCCATATGTACTAGTATATGGAAGGGAGGCCAAGTTACCCATTTCCCTTGAGCTGCCTGCATTAGAGCTAGCCCATCAGCTGGAGCTACTGGAAGATGAACCTATGAATGTGAGATTGGCAGAACTCACTTCTTTTGCTTTTGCTTTTCTTTTTCTTTAGCTTTGCATCTTTTACCAGACAAGGCATACTGTATTCAAACTACAGTGGATCGAGTTGTCTCAATCATAGTTTGATGTAAATAGTGATAACGCTATGACTTTCTTAGCCTGCCAGTATTTTCTCTAGTTTAATAAATAATGATAAAGCTATAACTTTATTAACCTGCGAATATTTTCTCGAGTTTAATTTACTGCATTCATCCTGTACAATTGTTTTCGGTGCACCATCTTAAACATATTATTTATGTTCAATTGATACAGACAATGCAAATGGTTAAGGGTCCTAACGATTGCATTGTTGTGACATGTGAGGATATATATATATTTTTTCTTTCATGATATTTTATTTGTATTATAATATTTTATTTAAATCTTTATAAACAATAATTCAAATGGTAAACTGGGTGAGATCCTTCCTTATCGACCTCAAACAGCTGTCTGGGTAAAATCTAAGGGTTAATTGTTGAAATATATAATCTCGACTGCCATCCATTTTATCCGATTAAGTCTCTTTGTTTTCTTTAATTCTATTTATCTAGGAGGTCTTTGGATAGGCTTACACTAGTTTAGTTTAGGGACTAGCCAACTAATTATAAAATAATAAATGAACCCTCATTTGTTTGGTGTAATTGATGTAGAGATGAAATATTTAAATAATAAGGTGTGTTAACTTAGAATTATTGAGTAATAATTAATAATTAGGAGTTAATTTTAATTTTTAAAAGAGGTATCAAAAATATAAGGTAAATTGTAGATTATAGGATATACAACTTTCTTAAGTGTAATTAATATAAAGATCAAAGAGTTATGTACACTTCTAAATGATACGATGTGCTAATTTAAAATTAACAATTAGGATTTAATCTTACAAAAGATGTTAAGGTAAATTGTAGAGTACAAGATGTATAATTATCCGAAGTACTTTATACATCCTCATCATTCCTCACAATAATATAAGTTTTAGCATTTTAAATGTACAAAAAATAAAAAACATGGAAAAATGACTGAAATAAAGACAACCAATGAACACAATATCAAGGAGAAGAGTCAGTATGTAGAAAAACAAAAACCAATTAAAAACATGTCGAAGTAATGAAGTGGAAGGTTTATTTCTAAAATAAAGTACTACATTGACAATGATGTCAATCTAAGATTGACACACATGAACTTGATGCCACGAGAAAAAGAATGGCATCAATTTTATTTTTATTTTTTTATAATAATAAAAAGATAAATTTTATGAAATACTAAACATAAAATGTTGGAAAAATAGCCACAACTACTAATAACATAGTACATTAGAAAGTAAATAAACATCACAAAACAAATTTCAATGGATTGGAAAACAATATATATAAAATCTAGGACGAAGATTTGAAAAAACATTGAAAGTATATTTGAATGGAATATATGTAATCTAGGATGAAGATTTGAAAACAAGAGCTGCGTTGCAACTAGAGTACCTATCGTCTGCCACTAAGCAGAAATGGGTGCCAAACCCAAAACTATTCTTGACCTATATTCTTGGGGATTTTTTTTGTTTTTAATAAGTTTTTTGGATTCTATTTTCTTTCTAGCAGCTTTCCAAAGCAAGAATTATTTCTAAAGATCTGAATATATATTAAAAAAATAGGATTTTAGAAAATAATTTGGATTGTAAGGGGTAAGGATTTGGAACAATAATCAACATCACTAAGTATATGAGAGATATTTTGCAGGGCTAAGGTTTGGAATAATAATTTGCACCCATGCCTAGCTCTGAAATGTAAAATGGCATCGACGATCAGTGGCCTGCAATTTTGGGTCAAAAGATTACAAGCAATTTAGTCCCATTGTTCTGGTAGACGATCCTACTCTGTTCTTTGCCAATGCAAGTATTCTTCATATATCACTTCGAAATTGATCAATAATATCAAAAATATTTCAAGTTGACATCTTTTGTTTCTGCAATTGGGATCACAAAGATTGTTTTCATAGCACTAGGATGGTGGTCGTTTCTGTTGAGAAACATTGATGATGCCTATGTCTATAATTGCCAGGGCTACTTTTCCATTCTTGGCAGAATGATCTAAAAAGGCTTATGTTTTCAATAATGATTCTACAATTGTTGAAATCTTCACACAACACCTATTACTTTTTTTTTGCCTAACCCAATACAAACTTCGCCATTGTCAGTTGGCTAATTAAAAACAATAGAAAGAGAAGTTTATTAAGTACTTAAATTCTAGAAGAAATAAGCATTAAAATTATGTAAAACTATGCAACAAGAATTAATAGTCATAACAATTACCTAAATTTTAATTTGAAATTAAGTATAATCAGAGAAAGCATTGAGAGAGTTCTTTTTAAATATTGGCAAAATCAAACAATCCCAAACTGCTTCCCTGCCACATGCAGGAAACATATATGAAGCACCTCACACTCCCAGAAAGAAACACGACCACAATACATATACATTATATACATGTCCTATCCAGACATGGATATAAACACATATTTTTAGTTTGTTGAAAGCGCAGAGGGGTTTTCTAAGTCCGTTGAAATCCTTGACTAAAATGGAATGTGGTTCTGCCTGAGTTGAAACTTGAAACAACCGAGATAAAAAGAAAGGTGGCGGTGTTGCTCTTGGGCTAGGGTTGCCTTTTGCCAGAAAATAAAATGGTCACAGTATACATAAATAAAGTATTATTGTGGAATGGTCCACATGAAACAATTAACTATATAAAATCGTAGTTTGAAAAGGGGATTAAATCATGCTAATTTATGGTTAACTATTTTTGTATTATATCAATTGCAACATATTTTAAGCAAATACATTTGCAGAGACCATGAAATCATTACCTACTAATAGTAGTAGAAATCTAGTTGACTGTGGCAAGTAGAATGTTCAAAATACTCAACATCGTTATCAATGGTTTGTTAAGCCATGCGCCCTTGATAAATTTCTGAAATTTTTGAAGGAACAGTTTACAAGTCTAAACCTAAGTAATATTTATGTTTGTAATGCCCCTCACTTTCCAACCAACCATAGTTTGTGGCAGTAGCAATACGTTGCCCTTGTTTTTGCTTTCACAACAACGGGACACCTGTCATTCACATTTGCCATAGTAAATGTTCTCCATGATAAATTGTGCTCCTAAAGCTATCCATAATGCCGTATTTGACCAATTGATATTTCTCTAACTTTATTTCATTCATATCACTTTCCAAAAAAATGATTGGCTGCAGTCCTTCGAACTTAATACCCATTCAACCTAAACGAGAGAAAATAATTAAATATTCATAAACATTGTAAAATCGTGAATTTTACATCCAATAAATAATTTTCATTGACGAATATGGATCCCATTGAAAAAAGTAAAAGCCTCCGACCAGGGGTTAAATTTGACGTTGGTTTAGGCATTTTTAAGCATTTTAAACGTAAAATACACGTGGAATTTTTTTTCAAACGTATCAAGTGACAGGGAAATTTTATTGAAGACTGTCATTATGACGTCTAGGTTTTAAAAAGGGCCGTTTTATATGATAAGGTCTTAAGACTTAGACCCTGCTCCAGGCTCCCTACTAGCCTGCTACTGCTAGTGAGTGATGAGTCTACAACCTACAGGTACAGCCTATAAGTCGCGCAGGGGCTCCATTCTTCAATGCAGACAGACTTGCAGTCCACATTAAATTCATTTCAATTCTCTAGAGTCCAAGATATCTTCTGCCACTAGGAAGATACAAAGAAATCATGAACAGTGAGATTTGAACTTCTCAATCTCATTAATGTTCTCTCCTCCCCGACACTACAGGTCCCCAGTCCGCTGTAGCCTGTAAGTCACTGGCCACTGTTAACTCCACATAATAAATGGGTAAAATGCAATCCTGCGACAACATTAAATACATTATGCTCCTCCTTTAGCAAGCCTCTTCATTCACTCACCAATGGCAGCTTTAGCCATGTTGCAGCGCATCTCAGCTCACGTGGTCATAGGTACAAGGTTCGAATCCCCCGACCTCGCACTCTCTCACACCATCTCCAACTTAGGAGGGCTTCGCATCGGGAATATTTTTCTCAAACAGCAGTTGACGCTAAAATGGCGCCACATCCCGCGAGGTATATCAATGCTCTTTTATCTGTTATTAATTCACGTTTGGAATTGAAAGCGCTAAAGCTCAATATTGCAGGGCGTCGGACGGTTTTATTGGCACCAGTTTCTGCTCAAATCGGAAGGGGACGAAATGGTGAAGATAACTATAATACAAAAGAGGAGGCCGTTGAGGGTAGTGAGCGTCTGGCATTAAAGCAGTACCAGGTCGAGCTAGCGGCTCGCATTAAATCCAAGGAGTTCATTTCCGAACCCTTGTGGTATGTGTTTTTTTATAAAAGTTTTGATGATTGTTTTTTTCAAGTTTGAATGAATCTGAACGGCAAGATATATTAAACAGTGCGAGGGAGTACGCTATCAAAATTGCACAATAAACATTAAATTATTATTAGTAGCTTTTTTAGCATAGAAATTTCATGGAATTTTATTTGTTTTTTATGTTTGAGAAATTTTAAAAGATATTTTGAGAATTATATGTAAACAAGTGATTTATATTTTTACCAGTTATAAAATCTTTAAAAAAATCATTCATACTAATCTATAAAAAAATTTCTTAAATTATTGAAAAAAAATCTTAAATTATTGAAGAAAATTTTCAGCCCCCACTAGTTTAGGGAATAAAAACAAACTTTAGTTGGTTTCTATACAAAATTATGAAAGTCAAAAATAAAAAATGAACGTCACATGCAAAGTGACATTAATTTGAAAACCGTCACAAAAAAATTCTTAACGGGTAAGGGTGACTGTCAAATTTAACCCCTGCCTCCGACAAAAACAATAGTACCATGCCTAGAGGCAGGGACTAATAAATTGAAAGGATATTTGAATGGAATGAGGGCTATGGGAATCAAGACAAACAAGAAAATAAAAAATTAGTACAAAAGAATGTCACGAATCGTCGTAGTAATAGGAGGACAATTGGTGTCGTGTTGATAATTTGGCACACAAATATGAATGTGGACGACCCGATACGTGCATGAGGTGACCTGAGAGGACGTGCATGGGGTACAAGTGACAACCGGCCATGAAGACTGTCGGTAGTACGTGCAAGTCATTGACCAAACGTAAGGAGGGTGTGGGGTGATTTTAGGTGGGAGACTTGCAGCGGTACTATAACAAGTGGCAGGTTTTCCGAACACATTTGTCGTAAAATTTTTGACAAGGACAAACCACGTGGGGCGTTAAATGTGCGGTGCAATATAGGAGGTGACAGACATCATCGATGACAGTGCATAGGGAAAAGACAAGGCCGTGAAGATTGTCGGGAGCCTGCATGCCGTGCTTGTGCATTTACCGTGAAAATCCCGGGTGGAAGTGAGTCGGGAACAACCGTAACGAGAGTGTGGGGTTGTTTTAGGTGGGAGACTTGCAGCGGTACTATAACAAGTGGCAGGTTTTCCGAACACATTTGTCGTAAAATTTGTGACAAGGAGGTGGCATGGCCTTTCGAAAGGTGGAGGACAAACCACGTGGGGACTGGCATGCTTCTCGGCCTCCCTAAAAAGCAACCAGCGCTGCATGGGGGACTGGCATGCTTCTCGGCCCCGCAGATCCATTTTCAACGAAACTATTTCCTACGTACACCGATTCCATTGCTTTGGATGCAATGGAGTTAACTCACTTTAACTCAACATGCTCCTACTCAAAACTTGCAAAATGAGTCTTTAAATACTTAAATTCAACAAAATACAAGGGTACTACATAAATTCAAAAGGATATGGTGAGGTTATGTGTCTTTAAATAAAAGTGCTTATGTTTAAAATTTTTTTTTTAGGAATATAATTGTTTGGATATTATTGATGTTATTTTCGTTACATAAAATTAAGTTTGTAATAATTATGGGTTTATATAGTGGTGTGATAAATAAAATTGTAAGAATTTTTTTATAAGTTTGATTAATTATGAAATTGTACACGTTCCAATTAAATTGTACTTATTCTAAAAGTCGTTAAATAAGATTAAACTTGCTTCATTTAAATACTAAATAATTAATTAAAAATTAAGAAATGTATCTTCATTTGTTAGATGGAATCAATGCATGAATCATATAGATAAATATATCCTTAAATAATAGAGTGTATTAATTTAGGACTAACAACTAATAACTAAAAGTTAACCACTTTTTTTCAAGAGATAAAACATAAAAAGTAAAGTATAGACTACTAAATATATAATTATCATTGGTACCTTATCCATCCTCATCACAAGCTATATAGATATTATCTTTGATACCTCTATTATATTTTATTTTTATAGATATCTAGAACATTAATTGAAAATAGATGTGGAGAAAGTATATCCATGTTAATAAATAGAAGGTATAAAAAGTAGACTCCTTTGCATACCAATTAGAGTATATTTTGCATTTCATTAACTACATAAACAATTTGAATGCTTGATATTGGTATTTGAAAAAGTCAATCAAATAGTTTGAGTGTTAATAATGTCTCAAAGAAGTGATCATTAATATATGAAAATTGGTTTTAAGATTATTAAGATCATTTTGATCTCTAAATTTTTATATCAGATGGATGACATGATTTTTCCAAGATGAAAGAAAGCCATAAGATAAAATATAGCCAAATAAGTTATCTACATCAAATTTTAATATAGCTAAACAAGTTATAGATTATGGTTGAGGAATTCAAATTTTAGATTATCTACATTTCGAGCTTTATTGGAATTGAATTTAAGGATGGAATACAAATAAGGCGTCAATAAAAAAATGACAATGAATAAACATGGGATTAAAATATATGCAAGATTAGTTATATAAACACATTATAAAAGCTAGAGGTATAATAAGCCGAGTCAAAAGATAAAATATAGTTGAAGCCAACTTATTAAGAAGAAATACCATCCAAAAAGGGTTGGAGGTGAATTTCAAGTGCTGGAGAATAGCTTTGTGTCATTCTAAGAATGCTCCTATATAAAATCTTTGTATTTGTTTATATTTGTGTGGAGCCTTTTTCATATAATAATTAGTTAGCCTAGGTTGGCTAGGCATAAGGGTGGAATGTGAAAAAACTTATAGAGTTGAAGAAAAAATGGGTTGGGTGAAGAATATAATATGCTTGAAAGGAGTCTTGTTTTGAGAATATTAATATATTTTTCAATAAGCCGAAAGAGAAGCTCGAGACCAAGTGTCTGAAGGAAATGACGGGCCAATGGACGTCAAAATCAGGATAAGCAACTAGCCGTTGGAAGTAATCGGGTTTGAAAAGCCCGAAGTCTTAAGGCTTGGGAAGTAGCAAAGTGAGAAGACTTCAAGCTGGACAAGCCCGAAGTAGGCTTAGAGAACCCGAATTACTCTGCATAGAGTAAATCGGGTTTCTCAAAGTACTCTACTTAAAAGGCTTTATAAGCGAAGGATCTAAGAAACTCTGAAGTTGGAGAGGCCAAAGAACCCGAATTACTTTGCATAGAGTAAATTGAGATTCTCTGAGGGTTCGACTTAAGCTTGGTCTGGCAACGTTAGAATCATGATGCAACAAATGGAAGGCTGCCACCTAGCACAACTGGAGCAGAAAGGGCCAATCAATAAAGGACAAGTGACAAGGATGTTCAATAAACATGGGAGAGTCCGAGCGGCTGGTAGCTGGAAGTTATGACGGCTCCCATCTGCCATGGTTCATTGCCCGCAATTGCCGTTCGACACTTAAATGCGTCATGCCAAGAAGAAACATTCTAGCTGCTCATAGCATGACTTTTCAGACGTGCCAAAGAAAGTCTTAAAGACAGGAGGGGCTCAAGAGTATTGGCCGGCAATCTGGAATGACACATTTATGAACATCAAGGAAGGACAACAGGAGGTGCCAACCATCTGCGACTTCTTCTTTCCTCCCTTTCCTTATAAATAGAGGCCTTGGAGCCTAGAAATGTATCCCCGGACTGGTGATAAAATTACTCTGCAAAAATCATTGTGTAATGGACTTTTGAAGCAATAAAGATTGGTTTTACCTATCTCTCTGTCTGAAAATTGCATTGAGTTAGCTTGTGCGCTAATAGGGTTGTAAAGTAGCATCCTTCCAAGCTTGTTGCCCTTCTTTCTTGCTTGTTTTCAGGTACTTTCCAGTTAATTGCAGGTCTGAACTCATGCTTTTTGGCCATTAATGGATGCTTGGTGTGAATTTTGAAATTCCTCTTTGCCTCATGTGTGGTTCAGTTGCCTAGCTTAAGAAATACTTATGCAAGTTAGCTGGTTAGGAGGTTGTGTAAGCCAACTTGTCTTAGGCTGAATTAGTGTCTTTCCCAAACCAGGTGGATCACTTACTTTCGGTGCATCACCTCCCTTAGCTTAATTTTCTTTTCAAGTAATCTCTATCCCCTTTTCCTGGCAATTAGCAGAGTTTAGCGTAGAAACCCAAAGAGCTGAAGTGAAGCACTTGAGGAACTAGCATCACAAAAAATTCTAGAGGTTCAACCTCACCATATGACACGCACATCCCGAGGTTGTTCCCATGCTTATAGTTGGAAGTGAGAGAGTTTGAAGAACTCTCTCACAAGGGTGCAAATCCAGTCTATAACAGTATCTAGTTGTCTTTGCAGACCATCCAGAGAGGAGGCCAAGAGGACCACATCATCAACAAACAAAAGGATGGATATCAAAACCTGGTGAAGTAGGCACCCATCGTTGTCTTAGAGATGCTCATGGAGGAAGGACTCAAGCTCATCTATGTATATCCCAAAAAGAGTTGGGGAGAGGGGATAACCCTGTTTGACCCCAATGGTACTCTTGATGAAATTCGATTCCCCGTGAGCTGTGCAGAGGTGACCCAAAACAGTCTCATACAGACGCATGATGGCAGTGAGAAGGATCTTGAAAATGCCATTGTCTCCAAGTCTTTGAAAAAGTGCCACACATGGAACCAAGTCAAAAGATTTCCAAAAGTCTATAGAGCAACATTAAACTTTCAACGAGTGATGGCGAGCCTTCTCAATGACAACCCAGAGAGTAAAGATATGATCAATAGTTTGGTGAGCCGGACGAAAACCTGCTTACCCCTAGCTCTGAGGTGCCTGCACTCTAACTCCTCGGAAAGCTGCATATGGATGACTGTAGCATAAAGTTTGGAGAATGTATGACCCACCATAATTGTCCTGTAGTTGTTGGGATCCAAGCTGGGGCCTGCTTTGTGGATGGGGTGAATGGTATGATGCGATCAAGCTGACAGAAAATTAGAGCATACAACGTGGTTGAAGAGGTCAGTCAAATAGCTACCAAGCACCCCATAACCATATTTAAGAATTTTGCTTGGAACCCCTCCTCATCTGCAACCCTGTTAATATTCATCACTCTAATTGCCTCTTTGATATTTTTGTACGTGAACAAGTGGTAAGAAGATGGTAAATTATCAACTTGGATAAGCAACTGTCCAGGAATATCATAAATATTGGAAGTGTGAGAGAGCATGGAATTGGGGCTAAGCTCTAAGGGAAGAGGAGAATGGTGAGGGAAAATGGTGTGCCAAAACTGCATAGGAGTATTCCAGGGAGACGCACATAAAGTCCGTTTACGTTGGGAGATAAAGAGGCATTTTTTGTGGCAAAGGAGACAGCGGTAGGATGTTTTCAATTTGGGATAAGAGGGTTGGGCCTGGATAAAAGCATGCCGTAATTGGCGGTCTAGGGATTTGCACTCATCATCATACCACTTATTCATGGGGCAAACTTTTTGTTGGAGGGAAGTAGGGGAAGACCAGGTGGAGCTAGGGAAGGACATGAGGGCAGCTTCCCAAATGATGGAAGACAGTTGGGCATACTTGGTCGTGACACTATCCAGAGAAAAGAACTGGGACTTAGAAGGGAGAAGTTGTCAAATGTGGGAGGAAAAGGTGACAGGATCCCTTCATCAAACCAAAAAATGGTGTGAGGGAGGCCATGAAGGGGGATGGTGATAGGAGGGGGAATGTCAACACAGAGTGATAAAGATAGAAAAGCATGATTGGCAATAGGAATGGGGGAAATAGAGAAATGACTGACCAGTGACAAGGAGTTTTGGCTAGAAAGGACATAATGCAGTACACTAGCACCCCTACCATGAGGTCGGCAAGTAAAGAAATGAGAATCGGGAAAGCAGGCAATCTTATTGAGGATCGATAACTCATGTGATTCACCAGGCTACAAAAGGTGCCGACCATAAACTATGAGGGGCCTTGAACCATCCTCTGAAGTCCTATGCAGGCCAACTATCTCTGGATCCACTGCCTAAGTGAATAACATATCCTCTGAACAATCGCAGAGAGGAACCTGAAGGGTTCTAGTGCGGGCATTGAAATCACCTAGAAGGATGACTTCCCCAATCGTTGAATACTGATCAATGTTGTCGTACAAGTCAATAAAAGGAATTGTCAGGACCATTATGGATGACATATGGGGTGGAGGTCAGAGGGAAATAACATACAACAATGTATATATCCCTAGATTTATGAGCAACACCCCGAATAGAGACCCATATGAACCTAGAAAACTCATCTTTGGCAACCAAAGGAATCCTACTCTGGAGGGAATCTCTATACAAACATACTACACCTTCGAACCTCTAACACCACTTGAACTCCTAGTCTCCTGGCTACAAGTAGAGTACCACTGACATCCCGTGATACCAGGGAGAGGACACATAGGACTCTTGTGAGTCTCCATGATGAAGAGGATGCTCGCTGATCTAAGAGCATCATTTATAAGGCCAAGTGAAGACCAAAAAGAGCCATTACTGTTCCAACACCCAATAGATATGCCCGTACTCTGTTGCCTCTCCCACTTGGCCCATCATTTGGAAGTCCCAGGTCGAGACTCCCATCTAAGAGGGAAGGTGTCTCTGATTATCGCTTGAAGGTTCCTGATAAATGCACACTTCCTTGCCTTTCACGTTGCCATAACCAATTCCCTGGAGCATTTGAGCTCGACAACCTGTGACCTGGTAAGATCTTCATCAAAGAAGATCTTATTAGGAAGAGAATATAACAACTTTTTGGCCTAAGAGCCCTAAGTCTATCTGCTGCTGATTTGAACTGGAGAAAGAGGGTAGACTTTTATCCCAGCCAAGCACAATGCAGATTCATATCTTGAATACGCAGAGTGTCTTTGATGAATGAATTCCCAACCGCCAAGGGGTCCTATGATGATTGGGGTGAGGGGAGCCCCCTTACCTTAAGGTTCAGCTCACATTCGCGCCTAGTGCATTCCTCCACTAGTTTGGCTTGGACAACCTCCTCAATAGCAGCCATAGGTGGGGGAGTAATGTCCTTGCCACTAACCACCTGTGCCCATGATTGAATATGTGATTTTGTTTCTTTTTTGAACGAGGCTTGTTGTAGTCTAATCTCCCCCTGCTGATTTTTGAGATCAAGAATCTCGGCTTGTATGGTGTCATTGGGAGAATTGAGATTGTCCATGCTGCTGAAAAACTTTTCTTTCAAAATGGCATTTTCGAATTCAGCTGCTGCAATCCAGTTGGTGAGAACACACACTTCCGTGTGAAGAGCCTGGTTCACAATTTCCATCCGCTGCACTTTGTTGAGCAATACCTGTACGATATCAACGCTGTCCTTGAAATTATGCTGATCTGATTTTTGAATCCCTGATATCATTTTGAGGTTGCTGTCTGCAGCATTTGCCTGGAGCTCCATATCTGCTTGGTTTGAAAGCATTTGTGTTGGAGGGACACCCTGTAGTGAGATGGAGAGAGGACTGGAGGACGAGCTGATAGAGAGCATCAAAGATCGACTCAGTCATGACCCAACAACAGACGCAAGAATGCCCAATGTAGAATATGCTCTGGAATTTCGTCAAACAGTTGGCAGCAAACCCAAAAATGCCCGTTATAGTTATTCAGTAATTTCATCAAACACTTGGCAACAAACCCAGGAATGCCCAATGGAGATAAAACACTACATAGAATAGAACTGCAAATCAAGTAAATCACTACACAATGATTTCTTGTGCCCTAATGACGTCATTGCTTCACTATCAGTTTTATCTAGTGTTTTTATTTACTTCTATTATGCTTCAATCCAATGATTAATCTATTCCAATCCATTGATCCTCGTCACATTTTCCTTGACGTTGTTTTCCTTCCACTTTGTGCCCTAATGCGATTGGAAATCACATCAAACTTCTAATAGAGTGGATGAAGTTATAAGTAGACTCGTTTAGGTTCACAACCTATATATTTTAAATTGCTAGGCTATAGTTTTATACTAAATACAGTTTTATCTTTAAATTATAATATAATGTATTATTTATATTCTGTTATTGTTTTACTAGTTTAAATATTATTAGGTGTTTTTTATATATTTATTAATGTCGAGTTTCCCTTTGTAGGGAAGACAAGCCCCTCGATTTTGGGGACGAGCTCCACTAAAATGGGAATGTTGGAAGTCTCGTCAAAGTACCCTTTTTAGGGATTGTGTTCACCTAGAGTCGCCTATTTTAGTGGGGGTGTTGTAGGGACGTGGGAGAAGTTCCTCACGCATTTCCCAAGTTTCTAGAATGAGGTCCTCACATATTTCAAGACATATCTTTGCCTAATACCCCAAGGAAATACAATGTCAAAATCTCTCCCTAAATTAGAGAGTTTGATTGTTACTTGCAAATGACAATGGTCGGCATAACCATCCCACAAAAATTATGAGCATTTGGCTAGATATATTTTTTCCTAAAACTCCTCATAAGAACAGTGTCAAAAACACCTTAAATTTGTGATTTTGAATGTTGCAGCCATGTGCAAATGACAATAGCTGGTGCATTTATTACACGTGAATTATGTTTTTTTTGCTTGGTGGTGTTGTCCAAGGGTTTCCACAAATAGGGTAAAGTTGAGATGACTAGCACTACATGGCTAATGGGTTAAGGTTTGAATGGATATTTGTTGAATGGTCGACCAAAATGATTTGCAATTGTGAAGTGGTACAATATTAAAAGAGTTACTTTGATCTATAATTTGCTTGGATATTCCAATGCAACATTCATCAACATGGAATTAATTTTACATATATATTGTTCCCAATTTCTATGCTACCGATTTGATACAATCTGGTGTTTTTTATGGCTCTATCACTGCCACTACATCATACATTTCATTATGTAACTATATACATGCCCACATGCATGCTTCATCCATTGCATATCATGTTGCATAATACAACCATGCTACTATGAAAACATGTTTCTTATCGAATCCCCAAAACATTGGTGTACAAAGAATATGTTGTTCTGAAACTTCGTGAGAGAATGAATTTAATACCTGAGTGCTGTTAAGAACAAGTGCTATGCTTGTGCTCATACATTCAGATAATTTATTATGCTTTCTTGGGTGTTTTAGATAAAAAATTAGTCGTAGGAAATAAAAGTAAGCAACAAATGAATCAAACACACTTGGAAATGAAAGGCACAAGAAATTACCTGAGAGAAATCCAATGTGGGAAAATTTCTGAAGTCTGAAGCCATGCTTCCTCATCTCCACGATCTTGCAATTTTATAGGTTTACTGCCTTCTTTGATGCAAGAGCAATTTTGCATCAACCAAAAACATGGGTTGGGGTTTGTGCGCTTGTGTGTGTGTTTGTGTAATTTGTTAGCAATATCGAGTGAAGATGATCAATAACAATCTCAAGAACATGATCAAAACCAGAAAATCAAGAATGTCAAGTAGGCACAATTTCAGTCATGTCTTATCTTAGAGGCCAATTCTCCCCTTTTGGGGACTATGTCAAAACTGTCATGTTATGCAACCAAAACCAGCGGTTCACATTAATTGACGGTTACGTAACTGCCCTACGATTTTGTTTGCATAGGAAGAACAATCCGACTTACTGAAATCCGCCACACCCCATCTCTGTCGGCCCGACCTGCTCCCTTGCTGCGCCTCCCCCCCTCCGCCCTCGTGTCAACACTAGTTAGAAGAGATTCAGATGAGTCCTACAAGGGGCAAAGAGTAAATTAAGGAAGAAGTGCTGAGGAGAACAGAGCAAGAGAGAAAAAAGAAGTAGAAGCTTGAGGAGCTTGCTAGGGTGATGTATGTCCACCAGAGAAAGTGTAACCGGTCCATGAGAAACTGAGATGTTAGTTGTCTCCTTCATAGTTTAGTGAGGGAAGTGTGTGTGTAGTGCAATCTATATAATCTCTGTCATTCGTGTAATAGAGTGTGATTGGGTTCCCAAGTCTGAGTCTTGTGTCTAGGGGTGTGTGTGTGTGTGTGTGTGTGTCCATTGGTAAGTGTAAGTCCTGGTTGGGGAGTAAGGTAGCCATTGATTTGGCCTCCTCATTCCTGTTTGCATCATTCTTGAGGCCTTCAAGGACACCAAGATCATTTAGAAACATCTTAACAGTTGCAAATGCTTTTTGCAATCAACTGTGGATCACTTACTTCCTTAATAAACTTAACTACTGTCCTCAGCCATCTTAGTTGTCTAGTCTTCTTTAATCTCACAATTCAGTCTTCACAATATTGATGAACATGTGGATAAGTTGCCTTCAATTCATTGCCTTACTTGAACCTTCAAGGGTTCATTTATACAGTTGTAGTATGTTTTAGGCTCGCTTAAGAAGCCTAGAAGTCAGAATCTGAAGAGAAATGAAATATCCCTTTCGAGTTAAAATAGGAATTTTGATTTTTATTGCCCTTAATTCTGAAAATTCATTCAAATACCAAAACAATACAATACAAAAAACCAACAATTCACACATATTCTCTTTATTTCAGTCAATTGTATACATAGAAAACATTTTGAAAACAATTATGGAAGATACAAATAGAAAAATAAAATCAAAATATTAGTTTTTCCTGAATTTTTTCCCAAACCCAAATTTGGAACAACATAAAGGCAAAAATTTTCTTTAAAACCCTAGCTGAAAATGTCCCACAATAGTATGGCAGCATCAAAGGCATAAAGATTGGATTTTTCTTGAAAACCCTAGCTGAAAATAACACCTGAACATTATGGTAGCATCAAACCCTAGTTGCAACAGTACAACAACCTTTAAAATGGTATGGCTAATGGATCTGGTTTAGACTTGCAGAGGATCAACAACGTTTACATAAAACAGATAAACAAATTAAACAATAATATTTTACTCTCTGTATATTTCTTCTACATACAATAATCTTCTATTACATAGATTATATAAGAAATATCTTTCCTATAAATGGGGAGATCAAATCTCCACCACAATCTCCTACAACAACTCAAACTAATAAACCACCCATTAATAGAGATACGGGTATAACAATAATATATTGTTTCTATAAACAATATATTTTACTACCTATCTAAATACGTGATATATTGTTAATATATCAATGTAACTAACTACTAACATTTCATACGGAAATTACTATTCAGTAAATAGTAATTACCTTATAGTAAATACGCAAATGTGAGCTTTAATGTTATGTTATCCCTAACATTCCCTCCTTTATTGCGAACATGGGGAAGACATCATCCTATACTGCAACTTTCACAAAAACTAACATGATGGTTTTTCACTCGGCTAACCACCAACCTACAAACATCAGATGGTTTTACACTCGATTTACCAACAACCTACAAACAACGGATGGTTTTACACTCGATTTACCACCAAACTACATACAAATGACGGTTTTACATGTGGTTAACCAACAACCAAAACATCCTGACCCACAGCCTATATCATGCTACAACATTCTGTTAGTCCTCATCACAATTTTTACTTCAAGGGGAAATACAGAAATGGATACTTATTTCAATAATTGAACAAGTATGTACTTTTGTTCTTATTTGCACACACACATCGGAAAAATATGGAAATGCACACCACACAAAAGATGTCACCAAATCATTTGGGCCCCATCATTGGTGACTGACGAGAGGCTCTGCAACCTCCAGCGTTTGTTTCCTCCTTCCTCCAGTAAGAGAAGTTGATCACTCAGTAAAAGTGTCGATGAAACTCAGTTTCATATTGTTTTGAAGGGAATAAAGTCCCCCCCACAAGATTGATACTTTTGATTCAGGGCGTCGGGGTTGCCCAAAAATGCATTCGTAAAGCAATTTTTTTTTTTACAATTTTGACAATTTTTGACAATGTTGACTTTCTAAAAAGACTCGACATTTTAGAGTCTTTTGACAGACACATTGACTCAAATATATAAATACAGACCTATTTTATAAAATCTAATTTAGATTCTAATAACAACACAACTAATTTTTTGATATGACTCTTGACTTTTAAAAAAATCTTAAAATTCTAAACATAATCCAATTAAAAATTGATCTAAAAAACTAATAAACTAAACTCATACCAAATACCAATTTACTCTAAATGACACATACATTAATGAATTTCCTTTTTGAGACTTAAATCACCCAATTAAATACTAACCTATTAAAAGAAAAAAACACCGACTTTTTCTTTTGTCATGGTTTAACAATGATCGAAACAAACTATAAACTAATGAAAGCCTTAAGAATTATCTCTGAACTAAACAAATTTCAATATAGATAAACTCTACGGAAAGATTACGGACTTCACACCAAATTAAAATATAATACTCGACTTCAAAAGGAAAACAAAAAACCTATTAATAATCTATTGAGTCACTTGAAACATCTATCAAATGACACATCTAAACTCATTAAAAAATAACTTTATAATAAATAAATTAAAAAAACTAATACTTAAATGGACCTGACAAAATATTTGACAACGAATTAGACCAAAATTGGCGCAACATTATCCACGTGAATATCCCTTGCAAATATGAATGAAGACTAGGTGGCGTGTTTGAGTATGGATTGAATGGACGCCACATCAATCAATGCACACTTAGATGCAGGTGAAGACATTTATTGGTCGGATTTAGATCTGTAGGAAGAGGTGAACACATAAAATCGATCACAACTTGAATATTCTGATGCACAAACACATATTTGTAGTAGTTAAGCGACGCAACAAGTGCAGGTTGTATTGAGCTTGATATGGAGTTTTGACCAGAGTGACTTCAAACCAACAAAACATCAATGCTTAAGATGAATCCAGAGCTGAGATATCAGATATGTATATTAGTGAATCGATGCAATTCTTGTTGAATCTGGATTGAACAATGCCACGTTTTTGACAGGTCTATGTGTTGACAGCTGCACATTGAAAATTGATGCTACGAAAATGGATTTTATTTTCCCTTTGCAGATTTTGGTCAGAAATAATCTCTCAAAGCTCGAAGTATAGGCCCATGTAAAAGAACACATGAATAACTTAACCCCCCCCCCAAAAAAAAAAAAAAAAGATTATTTTGAAAATAAATTTTCATAAATTAGAGCAACAAAATATAGAGTTGCTCCTAACTATTTTATTCTCCCATCAAGGAATCCTACTCTGATACCAGATAATGGATCTGGTTTAGACTTGCAGAGGATCAACAACGTTTACATAAAACAGATAAACAAATTAAAACAATAATATTTCACTCTTTGTATATTTCTTCTACATACAATAATCTTCTATTACATAGATTATATAGGAAATATCTTTCCTATAAATTGGGAGATCAAATCTCCACCACAATCTCCTACAACAACTCAAATTAACAAACCACTCGTTAATAGAGATACGGGTATAACAAGAATATATTGTTTCCATAAACAATATATTTTACTACCTAACTAAATATGTGATATATTGTTAATATATCAACGTAACTAAATACTTACATTCCATAAGGTAATTATTATTCAGTAAATAGTAATTTACCTTACAATAAATACATAAATGTGAGCACTAACGTTAGGTTATCCCTAACAATGGCAGCCTTTAAAAACTGGCGACCATTTCAGCAAAGTCAAACCTCAGTGCATAAAATTCAATGCCCAAGTACAACAAGCCTAAAAAGTCAACAACGAGGTACAATAGTGAATAGTGACACCGTGAATAGTGATGTCAAACTGAAATGTCACTACGGGAGAATATTTTCATAATTTTTTGAACTATTATAGCTCCATACACATCCATAAATCAACCTCTATGTGCCCCTGTGATGGATTTCCACTAAATTTGAAAGCTCCGTGTAATCCTTGAATGAAATTACCAAATGGGTTTGAGGGTTTTCGTCCCCAAGCCTGTGCATATGAGGGTTTTCATCCCGTGTAAAATATTGAAGCTATTGCCCCAAATTTGCAAAACAAGGGTTTTGTAAAAGTGTTTGAATGAATGAGTGAATGATTTTTCATTTCTTTCCATTCAACTCTCTTAATAATTAGCTTTTCACTTTAAAATTCTAAAAGTGTTTTAAAACACTTTTAATTATAATTGTTTTTTGACACAATTAATTATTGCTTTATGGCCCACTTTAATAATAATGATTAAGTGTTCTTTTTCCATGTTATTAAATAAAATTACTTTAGGACTACTGAAAACATTAATATTAAATTATTATTTTCTTTATTTAAAAAGCGGACATGATAGTCCGCCCTTCCCAAAGATTGCTTGTCCCCAATCAATGCCTGAACTGTCTTGCAAATCCCAAGATCCCAAACCAATCTTTTTCTCTCTTCCAATCCTCCTTGTGAGATAGCTTCTGTTGTGTTTCTTTGAAATAATTAGAAAATTCTGCACCAAATGAAGCTCCGTCAACAACCTCAACGAGTGCATCTTGAATAGTTGAATCGTGAATCAATTGGGATCTAGAAAAAGTACTACCATTTGTGATACCCTCCATTTTGTTTGTTGAGACTGAGGTTGAACCTATGTTAGTGATCCATTGGAGTACTACTTCTTTCCCAGTTACAGGCACACCAATTGTGTGTAATGAACAACCCGGTGGATGAGCTCCAATTGCAAGGTACATATGTGTAGTCTGTTGTAGTATGTGAGTTATCAAACTTCCATGCATTGCAATTTCTACCTTTAACCTTCTCAATGTGAATTCTGAAACTGTTTGAGAGTCTACATTAACCAAGTCTGAAATACCAAAACCTTGAGTTCCAATGGATCCTTCAATACTATGGCCAGCTATACCTCCCACAATTTGGTGCAAATCGGACTATGTATAGGCTAGAAACAAGTTTCAATAGCCACAACCCGCTTGGAATTTCACCCAAATCAGAACTATGGTGTTTGAACTATTTGTTCCCTTCAGCTGAAACCTACCATCCACGTCATCCAATGATGAAACCCCCTTAAAATGTGCAAACTTGCAGCTGTGCATGACTGATAACAGTTGTGCCAGCGCCCTGGCAATGATATAACAACAACAAAACTGATATTCCTTTTCAAAAATCAAAGGTGTGAACAATGTAGGAGCTGAAAATGCTTTATCAGCAATAATGGTATTGAAATTAGTAACTTTGTGCTTGATAGATCTCAAAGTATTACCTGGGTCCCACACCATTATGCACATACAAATTTGAATTTGAATCAAAGAATCTATATGCCCCATGCTGCAAGTTGTATCATTGACCTTATCACTATTTTAGAATACTTTCCATGATGACAAGAATCTTGTAATGACATAGTATGAAGCAACGAATCTGAAATATAATTGTCCTTTTCATACCTTGGATTGTACTCAAAGTATTCACGTTCCTTTGTCGAATTAAAATTTGTTGAAATATCCTCAACATCTCCATGCTTATGACTCAATTTCCGAGTTAGGGTCAACATTCTCTTCAATTTGAGCACTTTTCAAACTTAGGGTTAGATCTTTGATGTCTGCTTCATATAAGAAATTTATGTACTCTTTACTGAGAGTGGTGACTTTTACCATTTCTACTTCTTGAAAAGGAGTTGCTGTAGCATCATATAAAGGATTTAGGTACACTTTGCTGAAAGTGGTGACCTTTACCTATTGCCAGCAGACTAAAGCATTTGATGTCAAAGCTGAAGGTCAATACAAAATCAGCCTTTGTCCTGGGTAGACAGGTTATGGATAACATAGTTGTTGTTCAAGAGATTCTGCATGTCACAACATCCCAACATGGAATGGGAATAGTGTTAAAACTGGACATGTCAAAAGCCTTTGACTGCTGCAACTGGAGGTTTAACTCTGCAACCTTAAAAGCTTTTGGTTTCAGTGCCGGTTTTATTTTGTTGATTGAAAGCTGCTACACCACTCCTTTCCCAGTCTCTATAAATGGCACTAAAGGAAAATGGGTCACACGAATTAGAGGACTTAGACAAGGAGACCTACCAAGCCCATACATGTTCATCATAATGAGTGAGAATCTTCTTAGACATATAACAAAGTTGTAATCAGAAAGCAAGATTCATGGCATGCCTGCTTTTGGAGGACAAAGACACTCGGGATATTTATTTGCAAATGATACTATCCTTTTCTCTACCGTCAGAAGAAGAAATAACCTAAACATAAAAGCAATAGTTTTCAACTATCAAGAAACTTCAGGCCAAGTGAAAATTGAGAGCAAATTCACCTTCATATTTATAAATTTCCCACAAAGGAAAAAATTGGATTTTATGCAAATTATCAAATACAAGGTACTCCAGCAATTGACTACTTTGGATTCCCAATCTGTGGGAAAGAAGTAAAAAACGATGGAAATCAAATTCACCCATTGGACTCCGACTAACAAGTGGCTCACATGCTGGCAGAGCCCAACCGGTGTGAGCTGTGCTACAAGCAGATCCTGTTCACCTCCTTCGGCTTCTCCATATACCAGCATCAATTGAGGAAGAGATATGAGCTACACGAATACCATTTCTATGGTAGGAACAAGTCATTAACATAAGTATCCATTGATAGCATGGGACACAACAAACAAGCCAAAATCTCAATGAGGGCTAAACATAAAAAACATACACCTTTTCAACCAAGCCTTTCCCACTAGACTTACTTGGAGACTACAGAAATCTGAAAATAATAACTGGGCATATATTATAACACAATAATCATCCAAGACAAAATGAGTAAGTATTAACCTCAAATTTGAAACCCCCTCTATCAACAATAGCCTAACATATCAATTAAGGGAATTTAAATCCTACACTCCAATCTCACTTGGCAGGTTGGAAATGGAAAAATGTAAGGTTCTAGGATAAATAAAATGAAAATAAACTTTGCTCGACAGAAGGTCTACTCAATTTAGTAAGCTACGTGGTCAACAGAGAAGATGGTGAACTAGAATGGGATATCCAAACCATCAAACAACAGGGGACAGAGGTACCTGACCAAACTGAGAAACTGATAAAGGAGCTCCAATCTAGATATATTATTCTATTGGCTGACCAGGACATGTTAATAGTGGGGCACACAGTTAATGGGGAGTGCACAGTCACCTCTGCTTACAATATTTTCAAGCAGATCAATCCTACTCATATGAAATGGACTCCACTTTCGCCATCAAATTTATGGCCGAAAATAAAGTATTTGTTGTATCTTACCATACATGACAAAATTCTAACAACCAACCAATTTAAAAAAAGAATATGTAGAAAGTAACGTAGAAAACGTAAAGCATATATTCATAACTTGTTCTTATGCTAGACAAGTCTGGGATTTTCTTGCAAGTCAATTCAACACCAGCACTAATCAAGATACCATAACAAACATCTTTAAAACATGGAACAACAAGATTGCATTATGAAATGCATAAATTATATGCATAAAATTGCTGCAGGATTCATGCTCCGGAATATTTGGAAGGAAAGGAATGAAAGAATTTTCCAGGACACTGAAGGATGGCCAAATAATTTGTTGAGAGTGATTAAAATTGAACTTAAATGATTGTGTTGACTAAACTTAAAAGCAAAAAACATGACCACCCAAACAATTCCTCTCAATCTTGCAATATGCAAGACCTTAGAATAGAAAAGAACTGGAACTTGCTGTTCTACTACACATATAAATGGATCACTACAATTCCCTAAGAAACATGGAATCCGCCTGAAATAAATGAGTACAAAATCAATTTTGACAAGCTAGTAAAAAAAACTAGGAAAGGTAGAAATAGGGGGAATAAAATGAAACATTTTGGGACAATTTAGAGTGGCATACATCTAGCACATAGGACACGAAACTAACAATATGGTTGAACTTCTTTCACTCAAGAAAGGACTTCAAATAGCGGGTAGATTGGGATTAAGCCGCCTTAGAATTGAAGGTGAGTGCAAAATCATAATTGAAACGGTGAACAAAGGTAACCACTCTCTGTCTGATTGGAAAATGCAGGCATCTCCTATAGGCATTAAAGGTACCATAAAAAATCTCTTGCGTATTCCCCTTGAATATAAGCCAAGAAATTTCAACTCAGTAGCCGATGCCCCGGACAAACTGGATACTAACCAACAAAGTATGATTCCGGATATTTATCAGCAAATGGACAAATTCCTACTCCTAATTAATACCTCAAAAACAAATTAATAAGGAAGAACAAATGGTCCATACTCCATGTCTTTAACATTAAAACACAACAATGACCAAAGCCTGGTGGGATTCGAACCCATTATGTCTGTTCTTTTAAATGATTCTATTGAAAATGAATTTAATTCGTGCGCCCTTCAACATTTTCTTGAGTTATATTACCTTAAAAAAATGTTATTTTAAAATGGAACCCTTTTATCACCATTTCATTTGCATCAGTGAAAACATGTCCAATAAAAAGTACAAAATCTATCATTTAGTCTGAAAATACCCAACTATCACCTTTAGCGATGCTACTCTTGTTCCTAGCAAAATCCATACCAAAGACTTGATAAATACAAAAGATGTCTTTACCTCTCTTAACATTCCCAATGACTCTACCTATCCTAGCGTCAACACTCCCAGTCACTATTGTTTGCCTTATCTCTCCCATTTGTGGCCCCTTACTATTCTCATTTCCCTTAGTGGTGTTAGACATCTAAATAAAATCACAATGTGCTTTCTTTCTCCACCATCTACTTTATAAAACTGTCCATTCTCCATGTCTTCAACTCTAAACGATATTAATAACCCAATTTTGGTGGGATTGGACCCCAATCCCTCTCTTCTTCTAGTTCATTCTATTGAGTGCACACGTCTTTTTTTATTTGTGCGACCTTCAACATTTTCCTACGAGTCATGTCACCTTAAAAAAATGTCATTTTAAAATGGACCCCTTTTATCACTATTTTATTTGCACCACCGAAAACGCACCCAACAAAAATTACAAAATCTATCACTTCTTTCAAAAATCCCCCACTATCGCCTATACCTATGCTACCCTTGTTCTTAGCAAACTCCATACCAAGGACTTAAAAAAATATGAATAGCTCTCTTAACATTTCCAATGCATGTTCCTAACCTAGCATCAACACTGCAATTCAGTATTGTTTTCCTTACTTCTTCCTTTTGTGGCCCATTACTTATAATATCCCTTTTACTAAATCACTGATTACCATACAATTGAGGAGAGAGCGCTGCCATTTTATTAAGCAAATCGCCATGGAAGGAATGCTGCTGATTATTAAGCAAATCGCCCTTGGATAGAACGCATACAACAGTAGTTACATATTATAAACAGCAATCATTAAAATATTTTATAAAATAATAATTTAAATAATAATAAAGTCAAATTGGATTAATTGTTTATCTCTAAATATGGATTTTGAATATTACAAAATTACACAAGGGGTTTCGTCCCTGGGTTCGATAACAATGATTTTCATCCTCGTATCTGGGTTACGCAATTAAGGATTTACGTCCTTAAAAGCCATTGCAAAGCGACTGCTTATACAAGTTATATATTTAATACATTATTGAATGATTTCTTTCTCATCAATTCACTGAATATAAATACCCTCATCACTTCCCAATCAAACGACATGTCTTCACCAAGGATTGTAACTTTTCGTCAAATGATGTTTAATGACTAACTAATTAATTAATAAATAATAATTGTTGTTAATGACTTTTAAAAAAAAGGAATTCCGAGAAAACCAAATTAATGTAAAATATTCCGATTTGGAATATTACATTACTTTTTGCTTTTCCCCTAGTGACGTTAGACATCTAAATAAAACTTTTACATATATGTTAGCTTTTTTTATTGAACAATGTTGTAATATTCTGAACTATTGTACTTTTTGAGCTGTATGTACAGCTGTTGTAGTTCTATTTTTTTTGCCAGTGGGGTTGGTTATGCTCCCCAAAAATCAGAGTTATGAAATATTGATAGATTGTCTTTAATATGTATATCTTCCTAAATATTTGTTAGTGTGTACATGTAGTGTGTGTTATGTATGGGTAATCATGTGATGTGTTGCCACAACTAATCCCCTTGAATTAGGGATAGTGGGATAACTAAGTCCATGTTATTAGGGACTCTGAAGCCTATATATGTAATAGTTCTTTTGTCGAATAAGACAATCTGAGCTTTGCTCTTTCTTTTGGTATCAGAGCTGCGGTGATTTATTGGAATGGAGCATTCGGCATTTCTAGGGGGCATCTGAGTTTGTTATTGCCCCAAATATTGCTCCATTCTGATCTCTGCATATGCAAATCGTATTTGTCATCTCAGGCACCTGTATTTGGTTCTAAAAGTTTTGATATAGCAGAAATCTTGGACTGGCTTTGATTTTATACTTTTGCATGAGCATTTGAAAGGTTTTTGCAGTTTTTCATTCAAGATATATGCATTGAGGGTTTGATTTAAAGTTTGAAAGGAGGCTCGACTGCATTCGTCTGAACATGATCAAACTTCTTCGTCCCAGTTCTGACTCCATTTAACATTGCAGAGTGCAGACCATTGCATTGGATTGCTTCTCCAGCATTGGGCTCACCAGTTTCATGTTCTCATTCAAGATCCCAAGAAGGAGCAAATAAAATCAGTTATTGTATCATCAATGCTCAGTACCGTTAACAGCTGGAGAGAATCAGAACTGTGTAGCATCATACAGCTGAACCAATGCCTTAATACATCTCTGTTGTCTTCTATTCATTCATAGTGCAGATCTGTTTATTAATCCTGCCAGCTCATGACTGATTCAACATTATAGAATATTCTATTATACTTTCTTTATGCTGCAGATTATTCATGCTTAATGTTCTGTGTGAATATATTATTATATGTTTTCTGCAGAATAGTGATGTCACCAAGTGTGCCACTCGTTCAACTTTTTATGTGCCAAATATCATGTGGTGCTTGCTTTGGCAGGTCCCTTCACCATCTGCAAGTCTGCAGGCCGTCTCATTGATGCCATTCTCTTTTTGTCCATCACTTCATCTACGCACGATCTGGCTTGCACCAAGCGCGAGCTCATCGCCTTCTCCTAGCCATGGTAAAGCACAAACCACAATTCTGCCCACCGTTTACTTCACATGGCCCAAGGTTTCAGCTTGTTTAGTGGTGTCTGATTATTTAGTTTTCTTTATAAAGTTTAGACTTGTCATTGTTTTGTTATTACATTTAGAGTTTCAGTATGAGTAGTTAGTCATAGTATCTTAGAGGTAAATGGTCTAAAAGTCTAGTATGTCAATTATTATATAGTCTTTAAAACGTCAATGGTTTATGGTCATTTTGTGTTGTCAAAAGTGTTGAAAAATTAAAATGTTCCTCAATTGTATACAGACGCATTATTGGGGTAACTGATGCCTGTATTGTTGTTTTGTTTGGTTCCTAAGAGAAATATTCCGTTAGAAAAATTCACTGGTTTCAATTTCCATGTTTGGAAAGTCAAAATTCAGATGCAACTTGTGAACAAAATTTTGTGGGCAATAATCAGTGGGAAATAAACATAGGGTACAAATGAAAATAAGTTGTTGGAATGGCAAAGCAAAGATGATAAGGCCAAAGCCATCATTGGCCTTGCACTTTCAGATTCTTAATGACATTAAATAGATTTGGAGAAATCATCCACAATTTTTGGATAATTTGAATAAACTATTTGGTGCTAAGGCACTTAATGCAAAATTCTCACCGAAACTACAATTGTTCAAACTCGAGATGGGCGAAAGGGCTATTATGTCTAGTCACATAAATAATCAGAGATCTCTCATTAGATAGTTCGCAGAAGTCAAAGCTCCCGTTGTGTATGAGGATGCAAAAGCCATATTATTAAATAGCATGTCTTCCAAATACAACAATTTTGTTTTTACTCTTGGTCAAATGCCGTCTCAATCTCTGGAAGATATGATCTCAACTCTCTTAGCTGAAGAAAAAAGGGTGACGTCAGAAGATACAGAAGAGAAAAATGTGTTGTATTCAAAAAACATTCGTAAAAAACCAAATAAAAATAAGGAGGAAATGAATGCTTTTACTTTAAGAAAAAAGGACACATTTTGGAATTGTAAAGTTCGAGCTAACGATCTTTTCAAAGGAAAGCTGAATAAACAATCAAATGAAGCTAATATGGTCATTGAGAAAGAAATAACCATTGAGGAAGATTCTATGAGTGCAGATGGTAGTGATGAAGAATACATATACTAAGTAAGCAACTTCACACTAGAGGTTGGAGGCAATGAAGGTTGGAGGACATTCAACGTCCTCTCATCAACCACTAGCGACGGGGCTGCTTTGTGAATTAGTGGCATCTTTGATTATATGCTGTTTTGTGTGGTGTGTTGAATAAACCCCTACTGTGATATTTGTGAAAGATTCATGTTTTTGAGAAGTTCACACTTTGAGGGTAAAATAAGGATTTCAAGGTAAACTCAATATAGATTGTTGGCTAGAGAATTTAGAGGGTTATGAATCTTAGAAATTCAGAATTCGGGAAGTTCAGGGAAAGAGGTTTGGGAACTGTCTCAGGAATTCAATTTTGGAATTGCACCTTTATGAAGGTTAAGAGACAACTTGATTGAGTTGTCCTTAGCCCAAGAAACATTCTCAGAGAAAAGCTTCTACAAAATATGTTTGTTTCCCCATGTTCACACTAAGGGGGGAATGCTAGAAATATTCCTAAATATGTGTTAGTGTGTACATGTAGTGTGTGTTACGTATGGGTAATCGTGTGATGTGTTGTCATAACTAATCCCCTTGAACTAGGGATAGTGTGATGACTAAATCCACGTTATTAGGGGCCCTCAAGCCTATATATTTAATAGTTCTTTTGTTGAATAAGACAATATGAGCTTTGCTTGTTCAATTTGCATAGGGCTTGTTAATTTAGAACTAAATGAATACAAAGCTTGTAGAAGCATAATGATGAGACAATCTTAATAAACTATGCTGTTATAAGTTCTGTGTAATTAGCATGCTTGGTGATGTTAGAAATATTAGGTTAGTGCATATATTACATTATTAGAGAGTCCAAAAAAGTCGCATTAATTAGTGTTTAATGAGAGTTTGTTGGGATTTTGTAATAAGGCTATCTCCTTGTTATTATGAAATCTAAAAGCCTATTTATATGTAACTTGGTTTATTGAATAATATTTTGATTGATGGACCCCTTTTGAGCATTTGCTCTACCATAATGTTGGAGATTTCCTACATGTGGTATCAGAGTAGGTTTTGTGAGAGGCCTCTCTAATCATCTATTCATTCTCTACTCTTTCATTATTTTTTTTGTCAAAATGGCACATAAAATGGCTATGTAGTGTGGATCATGTGCAAACCCCATTGTGCGTTTTTGTCCACCATTCTTGCATTTTTTTGTCAATGGTTATGCAGTGCAAAGCATGTGCAAACCCCATTGACATTCATCATGCACTTTCATTAATTCCGTGTTTCCACTTCCCACTCTGTTCATTATGTTGTCTATTTTCCCTCGATTTTGTTTGCAGTTTTCAATTCATTTAAAAAATAGAAAATAAAAAACTAAATAAAAATTATAGATGTGCCGTACTGTTTGTGGGTTCAGTTTTAAGGGTTTGCAGGGTATTTTGTATTTGGATGTACAGGGTTTGGAATATTTGTATTGTTTATGGCTTGTATTACACTCAGAGTGGTGCTTCTTGATCCATCAGACCATGCAATCGATTTGCAGGGTTGCATGAGGTTTTGATTTCAGTTTTCTACATCAGGTTTTGACAATATTTGTTTGCAACATTTGCATGTATCAGGTCTGCCTTGGTAGCTTGTCTTGCATCGGTATTTTCAAGATTCACATTATGTATTGATCAGATTTGATTTGTACATGGATTTCGTAGTTTGAAAGATCAAATGCGATGTTAAAACATTGTTCCATATTGGCTCTCTGACTCAGCAACTACATTTGCTTCAAACTCCGCTAAAGGTATTGCATCAAAACCCTCTGAGCTCGGAACTCGAGCTCACCTCTCATATTTGCTTCGACCTGCAAAGCATCAACGTTTCATACTTTGGCATTGCATTGCTCGGCAAACAACTGCCTTCGTTGTTGCATTGGACGCCTCCCACACCAAGCTTGATATTGCTCCCAACACCACATTAGACTCAGCCATGACATCGACCTTTGTTCTGCTTGCAACAAATCTTGGATTGGGATTTCACTTCACACCACTGCTATTTCAACAAGGCACACAGGTCTCCCGTCCTTGAAACTCATTCACCTCGACAACTGCCTCTTGATAAAGTTATAATGTTAATGTTATAAATAGCTATTAGTTAGTGTCTAACTAATGGATGGTTGTGCTAACCTTCCAACTGATGTAACCACATTTTGCTTGATAAAAGGACGATCACACAAGTATGTATGTGTGCCACATCCATCTTCTTTTCATTCTCTCAACATTCATTTGCTAACATTGGTATTAGAGCCATTGCTTGAGTAAGCCAGATGAGGTACGAGCAATGTCCATTGATTGAGGAAGCTCTGTAGGCTATGAATGGAAGATAGCCAGATGAGGTACGAGCAATGTCCATTGATTGAGGAAGCTTTGTAGGCTATGAATGGAAGGTAATTCGAAGAGACCCTGATTCAAGGATACAAACTGCAAAGAGAAGGTCGGGGAGAGCAAGGTCGTGGACCAAAGAATCAACAACCAGTTGCATAGGTCATGCAAAGTAGAGATACGTCATCAACAATAGAGGAAAATGCATCTTGCATATAACTCGATGAAAATATAGTCGTGAAGGCAAACGATAATTGGTAAGGGAACAACAAATGTTGAAGGTCGTATTCGTGAAGATCAAAGAACATGAAAGTGAAATGTGACATGTCCCACAGAAGGAAGATGTTGGAAAATGGTAATCATGGTAACAATAGTAGTCCTGAAGGGTTTCAAACAAGAAAGCGTCGCCCAACAGTCTAAATGGGCTTGAGAAGAGCAGTCCAAAAAATGCGAACCAGAAGGTAGAGAACCGGATGGGGAATAATGCAGTCAAACACAATCAATGGGATCTGTGCAAGCCAACAAGGGCACAAAATCAAATTGTGAATGTGAAAGTATGGCATGTACAACACAATTAGGGCATGTACAGAACAATAAGTCCTTATTTATTTGACATATTTTTCAAATTAAAAAACATTGATTTGCGGGTTGAAAAATTGTACTTTTATTTTGTTGCATTTATTGCGAGTCCATAAAAAATATGCATTCAATTCCAAGACAACTGGATCAATAGTTGCATTAATTTTTGAGTTAGATAAAACAATAATATTTTCCCTATTCCATTCAAATTTGGGTTGAAATTTGTATATTACCTATTTGTTTCTGAGTGAAAAATGGCTACTATTTGAAACCTGGGTTTGCCAGAAGCACAAAAGTTAACTGACCATAGCTATAATGTGTGGAGTCATAAGATTTTAACAATCGCGACATATTGTGATTGTTACAAAGTCATTACTGGCATTGAAATAAGACCTGCGACAAATTTTGTGGATTATGGCAAACGTCATAAGTAGGCCTTGTTACTAAAACTGTATGTGTCAGATGCCATGATTCCTGAGTTTTGGAATGCCACTTACGTAAGTGGGCTATGGACCAGTTTGCAAAACAAATATCAAACCTTGGAGAAAAGCCCAATTTTGTACCTAAAGAACCTGTTATTCTCCACAAATATGTCCGAGGATGAATCTTTGTCAGAACACCTACTTCAGATGCAAGATCTCTAAGGCCAACTGTCAGCCATCAACAAAAAGGCAGATGATGATGATGTGTGGTAGTAGTGCTCAATAGCTTACCATCCTCCTATGAATCTTTTGTGGAGCTATACATTTGATGACGGAGAGTAACATCCTGACATTTAATTAGGTTAGTACTTATTTATTGCAAAAAGAATGCAAACATACTCACAATGAGTCCAGTGTTGGAAAAGCAGAGAGTGCATTAGTCGCACAGTCAAAAGGGAAGTGGAGACTTATTCCTACAAATCCATCTTCTAAGTATCAGGTAACATGTTTTTATTCTCATAAGGTTGGGCATCTGAAAAAGGATTGCTAGAAGCGACAATATTAAGCATCGAATGTGGCAACAGCTGATGAAGGATAGGATCTTGAAGATGAGTATGCCCTTGTGGCATTATACTATAAGCAAAGTTCTACTAGTTGCTAGTTTATCAATTTTGGCGCATCCTGACATTTTACATGTTGTAAGGATTGGTATGTTAAATTTACTGCAAGTACAAATCTTTTTGATTCAATTTTATTCACTAATGGAAAGTCATATGCAATAGAAAGGATAGGAGATATTAGCATTGTATTGAATAATGCTAGCAAGATCACAATACAGAATGTTAGGTATGTTCCTAGCATAGACAAAAATATCTTATCTATTAGTCAACTAACCAAGAATCCCAACATTGTTGTACACTTTTCTCAAAAATAGTGTGTTATGTCAGATGTAAAACAGGACATAGTGGTTGCCCTTGGTATTGGGAAGGATGGCTTGTATAAACTCGTAGACCTAGCCACATTCAACGTACATGCACACGTGGACACCTCCACCATATAGGATGTGCAGAAGGATAGGCTTGTTGACTTTGATCCAATCATCTTACATGTGATGAAGGGAATATCCACTATCCAAGATGTGGAGGAGGATGCAATTACTCAATCTCAACTACATGCATAGGGAATTGTGCAGGCATACGATATGCAAAAGACACAGGGATTGGCTCATCTTGTTTTGAATGGCTTTTCAGAACAAGGAGAACAGATGAGGAGATGGTAGATTCTTCTCATGTTGCAGAGTTGGTTTTGGTTGCTTCTATTGCAAAGATGATCGCACTTCCATTGCTTCTCTCCACAACAACTTAGTTTGGGTTTTTGAGTGGGCATTTGGACGAGGAGGTCTTCATGATGGTTCCTAAAGGTTTTCAAGTTGCTTGTAATCATTCGATTTGCAAAATGTTTTAAGTCCTTGTATGGACTTAAGCAAGCTCCATGAGACTAGTATACTTTGTTTGAGCAACATCTCCATAATTCTGGATGTAGAACTATGGAGATCGTGCTTAAGTTTTCAGCCAAAGATGATTTTGTTGTTGGCTATCCTTCTTGGTTTTTTTCTACATCGAAGTTTATACATTGGACAACAACAAAATATCAAAGGACTCTGGATTTCATGTTGATATCTTTAGCACAGTTTGTAAATGTAATGACTAAACTCTTTGGTCCCATTGTGTTTGTAAAATTTCAGGACAAATTTGATGTAGACTATCGTTTAGTCATTAAGGGAGGGTGTTAAAGTTATAATGTTAATGTTATAGTTAGCTATTAGTTAGTGCCTAATAAATGGACGGTTGTGGCAACCTCCCAACTGATGTAACCACATTTTGCTTAATAAAAGGATGGTCACACAAGTCAGTAAGTGTGCTACATACTTCCATCTTCTCTTCATTCTCTTAGCATTCATTTGCTAACACCTCCCACCCGCCACATTCGAAGCACGTGGCTTTTCATCCATTCCCTCTGAACGATAGACAATCTACAGATTTATATTAAAACGTGTTTGCATTAAGTTATTCCAATGACATGCTCGAACATTGAGCTTTCCCCTCCATTGCACGTGGACTCCAAAGTCATAGTTGTAGTTTGTTGAGAGCAATCTATATTATGATTAGATGTTTGGTGTGTCACAGTAACTTTCTCATTATATATAGTTACAGTTTTATGTTATTTTTTGTTATACATAGTCGGTTAATAGTTTATAGCTTTGGTTAGGTTGTTTTATTGTTTATATAGTCTTTAGGTATAGTATTTGTTATAGTATATGTGGTTAATGTTTTTAGTTATAGTTTTTAAGTCCTTTTGTGTCAACATTAATAGGTTATAGAGTTTTGTAATGTTAAAGTTTGTTTTAGGTTTAAATTGTTCATTATCTTATATTGTTTAGTTTTGGGGTCAAAATTTATGATTATTGTCTTTAGTGTTTTAGTGTAGTTTGGTTTTTTAGTTTTGGATGGTCATTGTATTATATGTTTTAAAAGTCTTTAAATGTAGTTATCAGTATGTGTTATCTGTCAATAACAAATACTATTTAATTACTTTTTAATTGTTTCTTGTTGTGACTAATAAAACATGTATGTGTCAATATTAAAAATTAGTGGCCAAGACCACAGTGTTGGTCTTTGTCACCTTTTTTGTCCATTGTTGAGTCTGTCTATATTGTATTGTTGTCATCGTCCCTTCTATATGTTGTCTTTTGTCAAAAGTATTAAATACGCCTATGTTAAAAGACAATTGCCAATAAAACTCGTATGATGCTCCTCAAAGTAATTATATATATATATTTATAGTTTTTTTCTTTTTGTACGGGTGCATTATCGAGTGAAACCAACGTCCATTTTTTGGGGGGTTCGTATTCACACATGTGAGCACTATGGGGGGGGGGAATGTTAGAAATGTTAGGTTAGTGCATGACATTGTGAAATAGTTTTGTTAGTGTGAATATTATATTATTAGTTAGTTGTTCAACAACTCACATTAATTAATATTTGATAAGAGTTTGTTGGGATTTTGTAATAAGGCTATCTCCTTGTTATTAGGAAATTTAAAAGGCTATTTATATGTACTCTATCTTATTGAATAATATGTTGATTTATTGGATGCTTTTGAGTATTCACTCTACCATAATGTTGGAGATTTCCTCCAAGTGAATTCCTAATATATCAAAAATTTAATTAAAGTTAATGTTCTATCATTATTACTTTATTAAATTAAGAATATTGATGTTGTCTTAAAAAAATAATTATATGTTTCTTTTGGCTTTTATTTCTTTTAGTTTTGTTGAATTCAAGGAGGACCTAGGGAATCGCTATTGTAGATTGATTCCGGAGCTTTGTCAATGGTCTAGGAACTCGCACATCAAAAATAACTGGACAAGATTTTTGGTGTTCAACCAAGGGGTCGCTACAACTACCTTTATACTATCTAGATCAACTCACACCAATTGCAAGGCCATTAGCCAATAATGATCTTCACAAGACTCTTCCAAGTCTCCTAAAAAGTAATATTCATGTCATATTCATTGTCGACAAAAGTATTTGTCAAATTCCTCCCTAGGATTTACTTATGCACAATTGGTGCCCGATGGGCTATTTTCATTGTTAGGAGAATAGTATTAATCACTTGATCACCTAACAATGGGGGATTGACTATGGGTTTTGCTTCTTTCTCTCCCCATCCCCCAACGCTACACCATCTATCAATAGGTGCATTGGTGTATCCTCTCTATGATGGCCAATGTGTTGTACATTACTAGTTATTGCATTCTTGAGTTCCAAAATGCTTTGCAACAGATGAGCTACCATCACTAGTAGTTGGTCTATAGGACTTATCTTGTAATAGCTTTGTCGAACTCTAATCTGCTTGTCACTCTACTTGATGTTCATGCGACTGCCATTGTTTTTCAACCATTGGCCTCACCTTCCACCTTTGATTCAACCAATCTTTCTTTCTTTGTTCATGGATTGGGGTAATTAGCTTTCCTTTTAGAGATTTCCACATTCTTGTCCTCAAGTACATCAAACATGTTGGCTTTCACTTTCTTTGGATAATTTCCATTGTTATGGTTTCCAGTTTTGCACCATCTACAAAGAAGTTTGATGTTGTTTCGATTGATAAGGAAATATCTTGCAAAATGGCCCCATTCATTGCACATCTGACACTATACAATTGGCTGACCTTGGTTATCATATTGGATCTGACTTACCACTTCCACCAATATTGTTTTGTCATTTGTTATTATTTCTCAAGTTTCTTTACTTACCAAGAGATGCACCCTTATTATTTTGAGGTTTCGTTGGGGTGGTAGATGGTGTCAATGGCTCTCCTTGAGGGAAGAGCACTTGGGCAACCTTATTCTATAAGTTTTACGGGAAATCATTGAGTGCATGGCCCATAGCTTTCGCAAAAATCTTCTTTGTACAATTGGCCTTGGTATGACCACTGGTTTTGTATTCCATGCACCAAAGGTCCTTTCCTTTCTCCTTGGTGCCCTTTTTTAGTTACTTCATCATCTAAAGCATGTCCATTCGAAGACATCGAATTGATTATGGTTCACTATCACTGGACTCAGTCATCTTCTTCACTCCTCAAGTGTGAGCATGTCTTATTCTCATTTTCAATATCCATTGCTTGATTGTATGTGGCCTAGTAAGATGAAGGTACAAGCCTTCAATGAACCATCTACTCTTCAAGCCATTGGTTGCTTATTTTTCAAGTTTTATCAACAATTTTTTAACCCTTCTATTGTGGGCTCATACGTTCTCATGTTTACCTTGTTGGGTTTTATAGATCTTAGCGATGGTCTTGTTGTTGTCTCTGTCGAGCTTAAACTTCTTGGAATCTTTATGCAATCTCTCCCGTGTTGCCTTATCAGTGGTTGGTGCATCTGTGTATCAATTGGAAGCCATTCCTTGAAGAGTGGCTAGGACACTTCTTTTTTTGCCCGTTAACAGTCCAAATTGTGATGTGTGTCCTGCAATGCTGCATTGGATCTTCAGATCTGTCACTAGTGAACTTTGGAAACTTTTATCCTAGATGGATGTGGGCATTGATTGCTTCTAACATGGCTCTCCAAACACAATACTCCTCAAGAAGGTTTGTGTCTGGCATTCCTATGCTCTCTCAACACCATCAAACATGTCCCTATACTAGACCCTTTGGTCGGAACACTATCTTCTTCATTGTGGGGTTCCCTTTTGTGCTATCACCTCTAACCTATTGTTTAGGTTATGTCAGTAAACATGTCTTCAATTCTACAAATGTTGGTCTCATATGCCACTCCTTGCTTGAAGAAGACGTTATTTAACTTCATCTTGGAATAAAGGCTTCTCTCAGATGGAGGGAGCTTAGTCGAATCATCATTAGAATTTGTGGGCTCTTCTGCAACATTGACCAAGTGTATCCACTTAGGAAGGTCAACACTTCCTATGGATTCCTTTGGAAGAGGCAGTTACCTTGCAATCTCAACCTTTTGTGAACTTATGAGTGATCTATGCTGTTTTGGTACCCGCTAAAGCTTTCCTTGGCTTTGTCTTTGGCTTTCACTAATGTCAAATACTTGGCTTAAAGGATTTCTAGAGGTGGCCACCTCTCTTAGCCTCTGTCCTCACCCTTGTTTCTCCAAGAATTTGGACAACCATCAAAATTCCTTGTCCACTTTCTACCACATTGTCTTCTTCTCTCACCTTTGTTAGGGCTCGATGACATTAATCCCTTATGGTTCAGTGTTGATCTTCGAATCTTTCTTCCTCTTCGTGATGACACATTTCCTCATACTGTTGTAAGATTTGTTGTCTTTATACTTCACAACCACATTTGGCATGGAGATCTTACAAAAAAATAGTGTCTGGCAAAGAGTCTAGGTAAATGATCAAGCAGTTGATCTACTGCTTCCATCGCCGCTAAGTTGCCCCATAGAATCTGTAGACACTTGGGTCATCTCAGATTTTCCTTGATGTGCTTACATACAAAGAGATCCCACCAATAGTTGAAATCCCTCATGAAGTTGTCTTCCTTCTCGTTGATAATTATTTTCAACCGTTTTTTGAATTGGTTGACCCATTTATGTTTCCATCATATATGTGTTGTCGTCAATAAGTATAGTCAATCGATTCACTTTTGAACTGGACTTTTAATAAATTCAACTTCACAAAGCCAATGACACTAGAATGTTTGTTACACAAACTCCACTACCAAAGGAACATCAATTTTAAAATAATAAATACATACCACAATGAAGCATAGAAAAACATGAGTAATAACAAATTTATATTATGTAGGTGGTGCTAGTAAAATTTGTTCTGTATAGGGAGGCCTTATTACACAAAGCCCATACCCCAACATGTAACATTTTATTTGTATGACAAAACTCAATGATTGTCAGTTAACACCCACCAAAAACCAAACATAACTAAAGATAGTTGTTACAACACTACCTAATGTTGACAAGGAAATAAACATAACAAGGTTGGCTACAAAACAATATTTTTATTCATAACAACGGTTTACACTCAATTCTTGTTGTCATAGATTCCTAAAACATTCTAATGTTGCAAGGCCAACACTCTCAAACAATTTGTTGATCAAGATCTTCTTGCTAAGAAATGCCTCCAAGAAATGGTGGTTTGTCGTTACTTTGATATGCCACAATCCTTGGCCCCCAGCCATCTCTGCACATGACAATAATGCTATCCTTCAACTTATATTGAAAAATTAGTCACAATGCAACTTATGTAGTGGACTATGCTTCATAACACTTCAATTGCCGAAGGCTCCAAAATGCTACAAAGCTCTTGAAGATGCCTTGGCACCATGAGCAATTGCAATGTGGATGTTGGTTCACTTCTTATTACAACTCCTTGATGCCTTGGATGTGAAATAGCATGGTGGAAAAAATTGGCTTGTTGGATCCAACATTGCATACATTAGAAAAAATGAACTTTGCTAGGCAGAAAATAAGGTGTGTGAAGTACAAATAGACTTGCAAAGCAAGTCTAGGTCTTCTTGGGCCAACAAAGCAACTTTTGGTCTTGAAAAACTAGAATAGGGTTGTGAACCTTTCCTAGGCTTGCAAAGTGTCCTTAGGCTTGTGAAGCTTCCTTAGACCTTGCAAAGCTTTCTTGGGCTTATGAAGCTCAAAACAAACTGCAACACTCAATAACTTGTGAAGCTTGATTTAATTTTTGCAGAAAACAAATTCTTGAATTCGCTGCTGGAATTTTCACCTAGAAACAATTAACTTATTTGGAAGATGTTCAATTGACCCTCAAAAGTAGGATAACATGGATATCCAGGGATACTCCTGCATCAGACTCCCCTACAAATTTGATTGTGGGCATGATGCTCACAATTGAAGGTCGAGAATTGTTGAGCTAAACCAATCTAGCAAACTTTTGCCTCTGAAATCCATGAATTTTCCCCCAATCCCTTGTTCGTTCAACAAACTAAGTACTCCTTGTTCTCTTGCTGCCTTTTCTTCTTCCCTTCTCATTCTTCCAAGATTTCTTCAACCTCTTCCCACTCCTCAAGAATATGAGTTTTGCAATTTGCATGTTGTTCTTCATCTTTGTCAACACTATAATCCTATTAATAAGGATATAGGTCTGCAACATTGAAAATAGGGGAAATGTCTAGCCCATCCGATAGCTCTATCGCATAATTATTGTCTAGATTCTTATAATCTTAGAAGGACCAATCTTCTTATACTTCAAGTGCACTAGTATTGAATCTCCTTCAGCAAATGACTCAACTTTCGTCTTTTCATCTTCCTCCTTATTCCTTTGGCTACTCTACTTTAGTTTCGATTTCACTTTTCCATGCAACTGTTTTATATACCTTGCAAAATTATTTGTATCTATACTCTTATTCTCTATTGTCATGCATGTAAAGTCTGTCACTTCCTTTGGAGACCTTTCATATATAATATCAAATGGTGTCATTCAAATTGACCTATTTATTGAATTATTATAGGCTAACTTTGCTTAATCCAACATCATATCCCATTGTGTTATCCAAAGAAACGAGCCTTGAACTTGGGAAAAACTCATGAGCCTATTTTTGACTCGGATTCGGACTCAGCAACAAGACTTGGAATATATAAAAAAATCATTAAAAATAGTAAATTTTTAAAATTCAATCCATATCAAATCCACTTAAAATACACTTAAAACTAGTCAATTGCACCTAACATACACATGTATACACAAAGAAGTAATGAATGCGATATTGAATGTTTTAAGTTGAATAGTTGAATTTGAAACTTGAAATTTGAGAGCTGATATTAGATAAGACTTGTTTGTATATTCACTAAATTGTTTCCTTGTACACAAAATATGGATTTGGAAATCCATGGCAATGGCATCAACAAAAAACATATTATAAAAGATACAACTAAGGTTTAGAAGAGCTTGCATCGCTCGTCCCAACATGAGATCCCCCATGTTGGGGCATGCAACATTTTGTGTACGTCAAAGAAGCAACTGCAGCCATTGTACCCGCCCTTGAGGTATCAACACGATCATCCTTGACAACATCTTTATCCTTAGATATACGAGCTTGCTCCTCCTCCTCCTCGAACTCTTCAAGCTCTACTTCATGATCATCTTGATCAACCCATTCACGATCCTACTTTGTAAACACATGGCTGTCATCCTTTGGGATCCATTTTGTTTGTGGATCATACTTGTTTAGCTCAATGGGGCATAAATCTTTTCTATCCCTTAAAATCTTGTGGTGGAGGCATAGGTTGTAATGCACAAATATAAGGTCATTCAATATTTGCATTGACAAGCTATTGCGCTTTTTGGAGTGTATGTGCTCAAACACACTCTATTTGCACGCACACCCTGAAGCACTACATGGTTGGCTTAGCACTTAAATAGCAATCCTTTGAAGATGTGGCACCTTAGCGGAAATTTTTTCCCACCATGCATCTATAATGATAAATATTAAGTTGACCGACTCTATTTTCCCAATATCCTCCAACATCTTATCCATTCAAGGGGTTGAGCAAGGAGTCCAAAAGATCGAGGGGTGCCTTTGCATAAGTAGTCTACCTATAAAAACATAATTTAATGCATTACCGTTGACTAATTGCACAACATTTTCTTCATTCACCGCCACAAAAAGTTCTTAAAAATTGTCATAGAAGTAATCAACATTTTTTTAATCCTCTTTGAGGCACCAATAGACTTCAAGACGACAGTCTGACGTGCAGAAGAAACTAAGAAATTTATCATTTATCTATTTTTTCTATATCTTTATTCCATTGAGCAT
The DNA here is from genome assembly GCA_037957365.1 of Torreya grandis. NCBI lineage: Eukaryota > Viridiplantae > Streptophyta > Pinopsida > Cupressales > Taxaceae > Torreya > Torreya grandis. Next base: position 1,461,343 of record JARHVA010000008.1, read on the forward strand.
GATAGTGTAGCCCTCATTCCTCCAAATAACCCGTTGGTCATCAATGATCAATTTTACATTTGCCACCTTACCGAATAAAATTGGGCCCCTTAAATCATCAATAGAAGGGGTTTTGAAACCCTGACCAACAATGATGATAGCATCCACTAATGCTTGCAAATTAAATAAACATATTTTAGAATCACAATAATATTTTAAAATTCATATAGTATCTTGATTCTAAATGTAGAACAAAAGATTGAGTAGAAAAACATAATATTACTTGGCCGCATGAAAATGAATGTCACCTAAGTACCAAAAGTCACCCACTACGTTCCTTGTGGTTGTCTTTTTCCCTGTTCCAACCTATGCTCTCCTACGATGGTTGGGAATTAGGGGCATTGCGTGGCACAAACCAACTTCTTGAATTACATTGTCTAGGGCCAATGCTAATAGAACTTGATCTAGGCATTGGAGGAATGGAAGCGGCAGCTATTTGTTGGTTTTGGTTCACCCTTCCCTCCTTTTCATAAAAGGTATCCAACTAATATGGTATCTCCTTTACAACCTTAGGCTCTACAACTGGACATCCTATAGTGTCACATCTAGGTATTTGGGAAAGGTGATATTTTGTGTGATTAATGCCACCTCCAAGAAATTCAACCTTGCAATATTTTCAAAACATGTGCCCTTTCTTCCTACCATCATTGGCATTCCTCTGAGCCAGGGCTTTTGGTTTTTTTGGTCCTCCTGTCATAGTAAAATCAAGAAACCTACATTGCACAAAAACAAAAACAGCTGTAAGGACCATAGGGTCAACCTTTAACATTGCAAATCTCAAATATAGATAAAGATAAAACAAAGAACAAAAAAACAGCTATGCCGGTAAGAATGGTCTTTGATACAAGAAAAAATGGAAAAAGTTCTAATTTATTAATTTTTATTTTATTTTAGATTTTAAATGAAGAAGAGGAAAAATGCTAAGAAATGAGAGAAAATAGAGAGTAAGTGTTCATGTTATTTACCTCTTGTAGTTGTAGTGTTGTAGATGCTCGAAGCCTTGAAAAAAGGCTAAAGCCAATCACTTGATTCAGCTACACCAATGCATACACTTGTTGCTAATCACCTCTTACCTAAGTTGAATCTAGCCTTTGCATACTAACAATCAGATATTTGAAGTGAAAAAAAAAATCATAATGAGTCAAATCACAATGGTGTGCGAGTGAGGAAAGTGAAATATGGAATGGGCTTATGAAAATCAGGGTTGAATGAGTGAATAAATGAATGTGTTAGATTAGCGTTTAGGTTTAGGTTTGTGTGTGTGTGTGTGTGTGTGTTTTTTTAAGTTTATTATTATTTTTTGTTGGCATCTTTTTTAAAAAAGGGGAAAAAATCAGACTCGCAATTAGACTCGGCGATTCTTGAAAATTCTTTGCAATTCCTCAGCAAGTATGACTTGGACTCTAGTTGACGAGTCTTCGCCAGAACTTGCCAATTCTCATAACTATGGTTAATATGATTTACTGGCAGTTGTAGCACATCGACATCGACATTTTGTTCATACAAAGAGTTTTCAAATACTTCCCCTTCCCTCCCAGATACATGTATCTATAGATGTTACACCCAAATAACGTATCTAGACGTATTAAAAATTGAACCCACATGTGGGTTGTCTGATATGTCTATTTACAGTATTGGGCCATATCTTATTTAGGGTTATATAAAAACATTGAAAAACTGCTAAAAATAAATAAAACAGTAAAAATAATTGTTCTAAACACACACACACTCACATATAAACAAATTTATATCATAAAGAAATATAAATAATGTAGAAAAAATGCTAGAAAATAAAATATGAAAACAACATTATATACATATGCAAATTTATAATTCTACATTATGTTTAATGCCTTTGATTCATAAACTGTATATATGTGATTTTATAAATGTCAAATGTATCCTTAGCAGGGGGTCTTGAAATTTTAACATACACGTATCCAATACTATAAGTATATCTGTATCATATACCGTATCCATTTCCATGCAACTCTGTTCGTACATAAAATATTCATTCAATAATGTATCAAAATTCTGGATTGTGTTTTTTATTATTTAATTCTGCAAAATAATGTTGAAGAGAAAATAGATCTGATAAAGTAAAATGAGAGAAACAATACTAACATAATCTTTAAGCTAATACAATAAGAGAAATGGAATATACACAAGATTACATAGTATACACGATTTCACTTGGGAAAACCCTTTCAAAAAAAACTCAGCATAGTAACTCTTTTATTGTATTAACTCAACCTTTTATAATACATTAATTCACTACCAAGTTATGCTTTTCCCCTACTATACGTGCAAGCATATATAGGCACATAATTAGGTAACTGTCAAACAGTATTACAATACCATGGGTACCAAAACGATGGCCTAAAACCACCCAAATATATACCAATATGGTCCTAAAAAATTTCAGGGTGCTGCCCTGAACCCCGGTAGGGGCTGCCTGCCCCCAGACCCCCAGACCGGCTAGGTGATTAGGCCCCATTCTGGCTTAACAATCTAGTAAAGCCTAAATCGTGGAAAATATACCACACAGTTCCAATGAGTGTTTGTGTTTTGTATATTTTTATTTTGTCTTTATAAACATATAGACACATGAATGGGCCCATGCCATTTCTTAGCTGTGGGTCTCTGCAAAAATCTTGTATCTGTGGCTGTATCTTGGTAACTCCGTGTGAAATGTTTCTTGTAATTTTAGGACTATTAATCTTGGATATATAACTTTCTGCTTTGAACAGGATACATGCTATGTACCATCTTCTATGTTTCTATTGCATTTTGAAACTAAATTGGAAAAGTGGGCATAACCTGTATTTCTGATCAGCAAAGTGAGAAAAGTTGTACAAGAACTAACTACTTTTAAATGATTGCTAGAATCATCTAAGCTCCTTTTGCCACAGGTCATTCAACAGTGCAGGCAGTTTTAATTACTAAACTGATTGTTGTACCTGATTAAAATATTTCTGATGTTTTTCTGTTTCGAAGGATAGGGCGACAACCTATAACTGTTGTAGTCACAAACAACCACGGAGGTGCGATTTTTAGATTTCTTCCAACTGCAGATACGGTGCCCAGAACTATTTCTAAAAAATTCTTTTTAACACCACATGATGTGTCAATAAGCAAACTATGCCTTGCACACAGGTAATTTTATTTTTGTTTTTTCCTACATAAATAGCATGGCATGCAAGTACTATGTTTTCTATTTTTCCAAGTTTCACAGATTTTCTATAGAATAGAGAGACCACAAGATATAGATGCAGGTTTATGGTAGTAATAATGTTGAAATTTCTGATCATGTCATTATCAGAAAGACTATGGTGTAAAGAAAGGGTCTTAGTGACTTTACATGTGTTTATTTTCAAAGAACTCATTCATTAACATAAGAGAGAATTGTTTAGTTAGATTGATTTAATGATAGATGCTACAGTTATTCTTATATTTTATTTTCAAATTCCCACAGATAGATATGTTTATATTTTTGTTTTTGTGGGATTCACCGTTTCACTTCCTAAGGTTTCTTAATAAGTGATATGTGATTCGAAGTTGCTTTGTATGTGATCTCTATTGGAAATTTTGAAAAGATATTGTAATTAATATATCACATACACCTATTTTTAAAAACCTCTGGAGGTCTACCAATTTTACAGAACTTCAGGGCCTGTGTGATTTTTATAGATTGATTTAACCTGTTTTGAATGTCTTAACAAAGATCACACTGGTTTTTCATCATGGTATTCAGGTACAACCATTTGGTAGAGTTAAAGATAGATGTCAGGAAGGGGCCCTGAAATATCATGTATGGACATATGGAACATTGGTGCTGTGTAATAAGCTTGAGAGGCATCAGAATGTATAAGACTGTCTAAGATATGATATTATATGTATGTAATAGCTTTTGAGCTTTGAAAAAGAAAGATGAAAACATAAACAATACGGGTAGATGCATTAGCAAGGCCTCATTATATTAGGTTGACACAGGATGGAAAAATGATTGCATAAAATGTTTAAGAGAAACAGAGAATTTTTAATTTCCCACTGAATCGTACAACATGAAAGAATCACCTTAAGGACAAATCCCTAATGATCCTATAGAAATAGAAACTCTCTTTGAACAATTAAAGATAAGTTTCTGTGAATAAATGGTCAGTTTAAAGTTGGTACCACCATTACACCTTGGCAGAGGAAGAAGAGAAAAATGAACATCAACAAGAAAGAGCTCACACAATGTTTCATGCGAGACTGGCAGATTGAAAGAAAACTCACCTAATCTTTCACGTTTCTATTATAGTTAAAGATAACAGGGAGTGCCCTTCTCTCTGGCAATTATTGTTGCTGTCTGAGATCTTCTTGGTCTGAGGGAACATGGAAAGATTAATAATAATGATGATAATAGTGGCTTACGTTAGTCAGCAAAATACAGTTCAAGAAAGGAATGCCTCAGGAAACTAGGGTAATTGCAATTCGCCCCACACATGTTAATTTAGAGAAATGTCATTGATAAAGATCACGTGAATTTTTAATATCTATCCATCATCACTTATGTTAAAAGATATTTTAGACGAGCTTTTTCATTTAGATGTATCAATATTTGTCGAAGGTAGTTGAGCTTATACAGTGATATCTGGGGATGCATACCCAGAATTTTCAAAGCTGTCCAGATGTCCAGGACATTTCAAGGAAGTGAAAATGGAAACAAAATATCCCCACCCCATCTTCCCTGATTTGTTTTCTTTTCGAAATGCCCCTGATACAATTCTGGGATTTCCTGGCATCCCAAGGGATGATTCACCCATTTCTTGTCAAAGATGGAGACGTTCTGACATCCCTCAACCTTCTTGGGGACATCTTATGGCTCGGACAGCCTTTAAACAAAAAATAAAAAATAAACAATTTACAATAAAAAATGGCCGTTAGAAGAGCTCATCAAGTCCCCCCAGCCTAAAAATACTCCCCCAAACCATAGAAAACTCCTTTGTGTAAATTTGGAAAAGAGAGAAGGAAAAGGAAGAAGAAATTTGCAGCCAAGGAAAAAGTGGATTTTCTTTAAGTGCTTGCATCACATTGTTTGACATTGAAAGTTGAACAACATATGTGCATTTCCTTCCCTTCTTTTCCAACTTTTTCAATTAAAAACTAAAATCAGATTTTCATATTCTTTTTTTTCAGTTTGTTTGTGCCATTTTCATTATTGTTAATGGTTTTTTTGCATTGTACATTTTTATTTTATAAATCTCTTTTTTCTTTTGTTTTCTTCCAATGAGGACCATGACAAGATGGATTTGAACAGTGATGATGATTAAATGAGAGATAGAGTGGAAGTAGGGGAGGGGAAGGACGTAGAGGGACTCGACCAAAAAGTTCAGTTGGGGGTGCTCACATGTTTGATTGCCTATCAAACAATGTTGGCCCCATTGGCAAAGGGCCCATCCAATGTAAAGACTCTATTGCAGAAGTTTGTAACATTGCTTGACAAAACAAGGGAAATAATTCAAGGGAAGTTGGTGTTGGAAATGCAATATTTGCTGGGATGATTGGAATGGCAAGGTTAATGCAGACCTATTGCACTTGCTAGGCGAATGGTTTGGTATGTGTCTTGTGCTTACACTTGAGCAGAGGGATGAAATATTGACGTTACATAGTGGGGATCTTTCTATTTCTATTGCATCTGCCGCTAGTGTCACCCCTTTGTTTAGGACTTCCAAGCTAGGTATCCTTCTCCAACTCCTATGGTTTCACCTTTTTTTGTGCATGGATCATCCAAGGGAAATAGGAATGCCATGGGTCCGAATCCGGTTTCATAAATGTCTAATGTGCAAGCACACAATGAGACAAATGATGCAAATGAAAAATTCTTTTTTCCTAATGGTTATCCCATTTCATGTTTTTTGGTCTGCTTATTACACAGAGGTGTTCGCTAAGGCATCCAAAGTAGGTTCATCTTATGTGCTTCCTAGAGAACTACTATTCCCGAGAAAAACTATTCAGAAGTTAGTGACTTGTGCTTCAAGCTATTCTATTATCATGGATGGTGGACAGACATTTGGCACTACTGACTCATTAATGTTATCGTCCCCTGTATCGATGGCCCTTAGCTTGCAAAACGCAGTTCAAGAAAGGAATGCCTCAGGAAACTAGGGAAATCACCCCACACATTAATTTCAGAGAAGTGTCATTGATAAAGATCATGTGAATTTTTAATATCTATTTATCATCACTTATGTGAATGTTACTGTAGTAGAGCTTTATCCTTTAGATGTATCAAAATTTGATTGAATGTAGTTTCGCTGATGGAGTGATACATGGGGACACATACGCAACATTTTCAAAGACGTCCGGACGTCCAGGGCATTTCAAGGACTTGAGGCTAGTAACAAAATGTCCCTACCCCATCCTCCCTAATTTGTTTTCTTTTTGAGATGCCCTTGATGTGTTATGGGGATTTAACAGCATCCCCAGGGATGATTCCTCATTTCCTATTAAAGATGGGGATGTTCAGACACCCCTCAACCATATTGGGGATGTCTTATGGCTGGGATAGCCTTAAAAGAAAAATGACCTTAAGAGGGGCTCATGAAGTCCCCCCCACCCTATACAACCCCCCAAACCCTAGAAAACTCCGTTGTGTAAATTTGGAAAAGAGAGGAAAGAGAAAGAAAGAAAAAGAAATTTGTAGCCAAGGAAATAGGGATTTTCTGTCGTTGCTTGCATCATATTGTTTGACATTGAAGGTTGTTCAACATATGTGCATTTCCTACCTTTCTTTTGCAACCTTTTCAGTAAAAATCTAAAATTAGATTTTCATTTATATTTTTTTCGGTTTGTTTGTGCTAGTGTCATTATTGTTAATGTAATTTTTTGCATTGTACATTATATTTTATAAAAATGTTTTTTGCTTTTGTTTTTCTCTAGCGATGGCCAAGGCAAGATGAGTTTCAATAGTGATGGGGATTAAATGCGAGGGAGAGAGTGGAAGCAGGGGAGGGGAAGGAGGTAGTGGCACTCAAACATGTAAGCAATTATGATTGAATGAAGTGAAACTGAAAGGCACACTATCAGCTCCATGGGCATCCTTCATTTATTAATGCCGAGCAAGTTACAAATACTTGAGGTGGTTGATAGTTACATTAGTTAGACATTAACTAATAGAAGGTTAGTTATGTTTCATTGACATATTAAAGCATTATATTTAATACCAGCTCTTAATGACTAAACTGGAAACAACAAGTTTATCCTCAACTACAAATAGAATAGGACCAATAGGTTTTGTCATTAGATATGTAGGTTGCTCTATGGAAGCACAGAAGTGAAGAAAAATATCATTGGAATCAACCAATTGTTGAATGTAGTGATGATGAATCTCAATATGTTTGGTGCGTGCATGAAAGACATGATTCTTCACTAACTTCAATACACCTTGATTATTACAAAAAGTGGCGTAGGTGTAGATGGAGATAGCTAAAAGCTGCTAGAATTTGACGTAGCCAAGCTGCTTCACAACTGGTGTTGATTGCGGCCTTGTATTTTGCTTCAGTGGAAGAGATAGCTACAGTATGTTAAAGCTTGCTCTGCGTGAACCAAAGAAAAACATACACTTGGTGGTAGACCTCCAAGTATCCACCGATCCTCCACAATTATAGTTTGTATAACTTGTCAATCTGAAATCTTGTGCTCTCTGATATAGAATGCCAAAGTCCAGAGTTTCTTTGACATTTCTCAAAACATGTTTTGCTGCTATCCAGTAAATGAGATTCGGTTGAGACAAAAACTGAGAAAGATAGCTAATAGCAAAACATAGATCTAGTCGTGTGGACGCAAGATATATTAGGCTTCCCATCAACTATTTGTAGAGTGATTCATTGAATAGTGATGAATCATTTTGCGTTGACAACTTTAGCCTGACCTCCATAGGTGTAGAAGCGGGATTAAAATATGTCATTCCAAATTCTTCAAAAGAGTTGTGGCATACTTGACCTAAGCTCTTTGCATTCTAGGCAATCTTAAAACAAAATCCATACTTATATCCTCCTTTGACTTCTACTCTTAACTCATTCAACAAAAGAATTCTTCTACTCAATGCATCAACAACTTTGTTAGATTTACCACTTTTTTGTTTCAACAAAAATGAATCTTTGTAGGAATTCAACCCATTTCATATATCTTTGATTCAACCTATTCTGACTTTTAATGAATTTCAATGCTTGATGATTTGTATATAATACAAATTCTTTTGGCAACAATTAATGTCTCCATTTCCTTAGCGCTTTCACAATTGCATAGAACTCTTGATCATACACTGAATATTTGTGCTTTGCATCATTAAACTTCTCACCAAAATATGTGAGAGGTCTTCTTTCTTGGTTAAATATTGCTTCTATTGCTATGCTACTTGCATCACCTACTTGAAATATCTTACTGAAATTTGATAATGTCAATATTGGTTGCTCTGTTATTTATTTTCAATTGTTGGAAACTATGATATGCTTCCACCGTCCACACAAATTCTCTTTTATCCTTACGCATCACATCAATGATTGTTGGGCACGTCCTACTAAAATTATTGATGAACTTGTAAAGACTTGCCAGTCCATGAAAACTGCATGCCTCGAATGTACTTTGTGGTGACAACCAATCCAGTATAGCTCACACCTTCTCCAAATGCATTGTCAAACCTTCTTGAGAAATCATAAAATCTAAGTATACTAATTCTTTCTCTATGAAATTGCATTTCTTGAAATTCATGAACAACTTTTCATCTCGCAACTTATTTAGTACTTTGCACAAGGGTTGCAAATGTTCTTTCTTTGTTCTCCTGAAAATCAATATGTCATCAAGATACACAATGACAAACTTATCCAAAAATGGTTTAAGAACTTCATTCATCAATCTCATGAATGTATTTGGTGCATTAGTTAACCCAAATGGCATAACTAACCACTCATTAAGTCTTTATTGTGTCTTAGTTGTTGTTTTCCATTTATCACCTCTTATAGGAATCTGATGATATCCACTCTTCAAATAAATCTTTTCGAAATATCTCATTCCACTCGAGCAATCCATCAAATCATCAATGCATGGCAGTGGAAATCTATAGTTTATGAAAATTTTGTTAATGGCTTTGGAATCAATGCACATTCTCCATTCTTCTTTGGCGCTAATATTGCACATGGGCTCAAAATTTCTTTGATTAAACCTTTATCCAACAGATCTTGATCTTGTCTTTGCACCTTTGCATTCTTTTTTGGAGTCAATCTATGTATTGCTTTGATTAGTAAACTTGAACTAGGTATCAAATCCATGCAATGACTCATGCTTCTAATCAATGGTAATCCATCTAGAAAATTATTAGACACAATCTCCTCAAACTCAATATCTTATTTACTTTGCGTGGAAGTGTTTCTTCATCTGCTACTCCTATGGCTTCTTGTGCTAGTTTTGAAATTAATCCTTGTCCACTTCTTTGCACTTATCCTTCAAAGGATTCAATGTGTGTATTACTCCATCTTTCCACAATGTTATGTATTCACACGGCCATCATGTGTGAATACTCTGCCACTTCCATGTCCATGTATGAATCTTCCTTTCCCTCACATTGCTCATTGTTGTGCGACTACTTTTCCTCTGCCTTCAGTGCACAGTGGTAGGCTTCTTCATCAGATCTCAATCTAATCATACCCAAACTCATCCTAAATTGCCATGTACAATCCATTCACATACCTTCAAATCTTCTCAACATTATCTTCAACATGGCCCATTTTAATGGTAAGTCTCTAATACTCCTCAGTGTGTTTTATCAAATAATAGAAATAACTATGGTGGATTAATTCTAATTTTGATAATTAGTTAGAATATAGTATGGTGTTGTAATCACACTTACAAACAAAAAATTGAAAGCAAGCTATTTGAATTGACTTAATGAAAACATTGCAAACAAGACTAAATGATGCCAAAGAGATACTTATCTTTTTATGCATTTTGGTTGACTATATTGAGTGGAAAATCACATAAATAGTGACTGAGATAGAAACCCAAAATGCTTCCAGAAGATGATTTGCAGATGATTCATGGACATAGGTGCCAAAGGACGCGAGAGCTAGGTGCTAGTGTCCTCTACTTGGTGTTGGCCTCTTTTTGAAAAATGTCAAAAATCAGGGCACGATCTTGTGCGACTGTATTAATTAGGTATGTTTGCGGTATATTTTTCTATTTTGTGTGTGCAATATGTCAACATGTGACTCTTTGAAGATCCAAACCCTAGCTTGTGTGCCACATTGGAAAATAGTGATATGGAGTAAAATGGGGTTAGTGGGTGGAGTTGTACTAGACTTCAATACCTCACTGTATTAAGTGCTGCCTGCAAACCAATACTCTGAAGAGGGATCAAACCTCCATGTAGTTCTCCCGCTGAAGTGCTTTGTGCTAGTGTGCTCCTTTGACTATGTGAATGCATTTATAATAGGCTTGAATACTTGATCATGATGATTTAGGGATGCATAAAATTGAACTGAGACTTGGTTGAGGATTACTTGAGGGTCGTGAAACGTGATTTAGAGATAATAGGGAACTTTTTCTCAACGTGCACTTGTGTATAAGCCTCTGAATGGAATTTTGCCAAGTTCTTTAATAAGTGAATTAAACGTGTATTTATAGCAATTCCAAAGGGAAGACCACACACTAGAAAGCCTAAGGATATGAATGAAAACCTAAGGATGGGTTTCATTTCAAAAAGTAATTGTTGGTGAGATGTAGACATGAGTGTGGAAAATTGGGCTTGGTGTTCGTTACTGCTGAGTGCTAAACTTTGGGTCCAGACTAAGGCATACAAATGCATAGAAGTGTTTTCAATAGTTTTGACATTTCAATATGCAACGGATGACTGCTATTAGATAGGGTGTGCTAGCAAAATAGGTAATGATTAACTGCACAAGTTAATTAATGATAAAAGAGACTAAATGTCAATGATCAAGTAGTTGTGCCAGATTTTAGTTACTTCTTTTGTCCCCCTTTTAGACTAGAAATGAAATTACAAAGTTAAAGGAATATATATACCTTAATGTGTAAGACATGCTTTGTCTTTGAGTTGTTACTTCAATCATGCAAGGATCTGTTGTAGGCTAGAATTGCACCCTTGTGAGAGAGTTCTTTAGGCTCTCTGACTTCCAGCTACAAACATGGGAACAACCTCAGGCTGTGGGTATGCTATAACGAGGTTGAATTTCTGGAGTAGGCCGGTTCCTCTTTGATGCTCACCTAAACTAATGCTAAACTAATGATTCACAGGGAAATAAGGTTAGAAAGGGGATAAGGGCTCCTAAGAAAGCTAACCAGGTGATGCACCAAAGTAAAATGGACACTCATCTATGCTTGAACCCACACTAGATCAGTCATAAGACAACTATGGCTTACACAATCTCAAGATCAAGTTGATATGCTGGAAGAGGTTCAAGCAGAACATTAATCCAGACCTGCAAGAGCTTAAAAATACATTAAAGAGGCAAGCAGAAGGCTGATAGACTAACAAGAATCTCCTTCACGAATCCACCAAGCACAAACATACTAAGGCATTGATCAATGACAAGAGATAGGCAAAGAAATCATCTTACTACATCAAGAAGTAGTTCTTACAATAGACTTGACAGGGTCGAGCCTAATCAAGCGGAGCATACTTTTCAGTATCTCAATGAATGTCTATCTCTCAGAAAGATGAAAAGTCTAAAAACTGGGAACCCTTCACAATGGCTTGAAAGCCCGTATATATAGAAGGGGATAAGAGAGAAGAGGGACTTGCATGGAAGATCGAAAAAAGGGGAGAAGTCGTTGATGACTGGAGCCACTGCTGTTGCGACTGCTTTGACCATGAAATGGACCGCCCAAGATCACCGTAAAATCTCCACAAGCCCTTCGCGCATTCAAGTCTTCTTCTTTGGAACTAAGCGAGCCATACCGGTGGTAGCTGCATGTCTCTGCCAAGTCCGAGTGTTTTTACATTTGCACTAAAGCTTGGCATGTTCTTTATTGCAACTTGGACTATCTCAATCGGTCCTTGCATGTTCGTTGCTCCACCTGGACGCGTCCAATCTTTGTTTGACCACTTTGCATGCCGTAGACGAAAGGAGAAGTCCTTGTTGTCCGTTGATCTATTGAGCATGTTGGATGCGCTTGTGCCACTTGTCCTTGACTGATTGGCCCTTTGGATTCACTGACCATTGACCTTAATGTTCCATGGCCGTTTGCTTTCCACAAACTATTTTCCATAAGTTTCCTTTCAGAACTTTCCATTGCTCACAACTTACTTCGGACTTCACTTTCGAACAATTTTCTCGAGTCTCTTTTGTTTTTTGCCCTTACTGCTTTTGCCCAAATGTACCTCCCGGAATTTTGAAATGATCCTTTGGATAGAAAAGACCTCTGGAATTTGTCAAGAAAGCCCTTTGGATTTATGAAAGTGACCTTTGGAAAAGTTGTCTGGTCCTTCGAAAATGTTGAAAGGATCCCTTTTGCCGAAAAAAGGCCCTTCGGCATTTTGGAAATGCCCTTCAGCCTATTTGAAATGTACCTTCGGGTTTTCCTGAAAAGTGCCTTTGGTATTGTGAGTGGCCTTCGGAGAAAGATAATAACCCTTCAGAAATGTGCAAAAGGTCCTTCGGGTTTTGTGTCTGGACCACCTTCTTTGGAGTTACGCTTGGAGAAGACTTGTCTTTTTGAGAAATCGAGAAGCACTTCTAAGACCAAATCGAGCTTTTAATGCCTCATTACTTGCAAGTTATAAAATAAAATAAGTCATTCGCTGTCGAAAGTGCGAAATCTTCTAAAGACTTGCCATTTCCTGCTTGAAAGTCCACCTTCTCACACTTGGGCAAAATTTGGTATGTGGGCCAAAAATGGCCAACAGGACCATATGCCTGGCAAACCTTGCAAACACATGAAGTAGTTATGTTGTTCCTTTCGAAAACTGAAATTTGAAAATGCTTAAATTTGAAAATTTGAAAGTTGCTTGAATTTTGAATTATTTGAAAACTTGCTTCAATTTGAACATTTGTTTGCACTTTGAAAATTTTAAAAATTGAGTTGAGAGTATGGAAGGAATACACTTGTGTATGTGAAACCTGATTGTTGCTCTTTTGTGAATTTACTTTGTTGATGATGCTTCGTTGAAGCATTGGAGAATTTGTGTCTCTCATGAAGCACATGGAAAAGATGGTTTCTTAGTTGAACCATTGGAGAAGATTGGGGGTGACCAAATCCCAATTTGTAGAATGGTAATGACACTCATTGAGGAATGCTTGAACCTCAATTTCATTCAGTTGGTCTTTGTAACCCCAATACATGAAACGGGTTGGAATCCACAATGGATTCATTCACACAATGCTAGAGTCGCAACCATCTCTAAGTTATGCACCATGTTCTATGTATTTAACTGACCACCATAGATGGCTTATGATTCAATTGTAACTTCAATGCACGCTCAAAAGATAATGGATGTCTTCCATGCGCCTACCATGTCCACAAAAAATGTATAGTATGTGTAGACATGATTCAACATCATGCCCCATTTGAACTGTGTAGTTGTAACTATGTATCGTGAATTTGAATAGTATATGAACATGAATCTGTACCATACCCCCTTACTATAATTGTAATATATGTAAACTGAAAAATGGAGTGCATTTGCATGTGTTATATGCCCCCATAATGTGTCAATGACTGATTTTTGCAAATGTTTTGCAATTTTTAAAACTGTGTTTGTGCAAAATTGATCTTTGACACTCTTTGCTGAAAGAGGTTTTAGTGCATGAAAAGCCCATTGAAATGCCCACTTTTTGAGGTGAGGGAATGCATCCTGAAAAACTCACTCGTTTCAAAAGAAAAAGTTAACTTGTAATATGTGTAGTAATATGTATCATTGAAAAATGCAACATTTGTAAAAGACATGTGTTTGCATAGTTGGATGTGTATAGTGTATGTTAGTCAAGAGGCAAGGCCTATAAGATGTATCAATGAAGCTCATGGAGCAAATAGTTGGAATTAATATGTAATGTTAGGAGTGCATGATATGGACCATGGCACTTATTAGATTCAACAAGCCCAAGAAGCGCACACAACAAACACAATGAAAAATATGTCAAGTGACAAGGCCAAGAGCCACATACATGGGACATATTCAAATGTGACACAGTGAAAGATTGCATACATGATAGACATGAATAATGTCGAAAACAAGGGGCATGTTCAAATGTCGCACATGCCGCATGCCAAACATGGGACCAACGACCAAGACAAGAACATGTTCAAATTTCACATACTAAACATGGGGCCAAGGGCCAAGACAAGGACATGTTCAAATGTCGCAAGCAATATGCAAGATGTCATAGGGATGCCTCAATCAAGTTTTGCACGCAAGGGCCAATATAATAGAAAAACACCATGTAATCTACTATGAAAAAGAAAAGCAACATCAATGGAACATGGAGTTAGAAATATAGTCTAAAACATCGCAAGTGTCATGTAATTATATTCTAGCAAAACAATAAAATTGTATACACTATCTGAGACATAAATGGTAGAAAAAACATGTGTAGATAAATGCAACTCAACAGTATAGTGGTTGTAGAGTAATACCACCTGCATACTATTACCTGTGGATAAAATGCCCCCAACTTAGCATGGCTAATAGGTAGAAGAAAGTCTAACATCTTAATCCATCAATTGCTTGTATGTTTTGCACAACACTCATGTATGCTAGTGAAATTTATGTGTGATATGGAAAAAATATGCTATCTACTAATCATGAGATAAATAACATATTGCAAATGATGTAAACTAGATAGCTAGCCATGTTCAGGTTTTGATTTTGAATTTTTACATATTTTGAGTGGTTTTTAGTTTGAAATATGTGAGTGTTCCTATAGTTTGAAAAGTTTAGAAAACAGCTAGGCTGACAATTGAAATGACACAAGGTATCACCAGATAGAAGAAGATGGAGATCTGAATAGCTCGCAACACGCATCTAAGATATCTAAGTACTTGAAGAGGTTCGCAAAGTGCAATATGAACAAGATGCCCCCATTGTGATATTAGAAAACATGCAAGAACATAAAGAATATGCAGGATATATGGCTGCACATTCTCATTTCTTTAAATGTGTAGTTGACGAAAGATGTCACATGTGCACGCAAAATGACTTGTAAAGTATATATTTTTCATTAAGAATAGTGTTTTGCATACTGATACAAACTGAGACAACTGAAAATTGGCAGTATTAAGGCTCAAGATTATGAAAATGTTATTTCTAGATAGACAAATGCATAGGACAAGGCTGCCCCATAGAGACAACAGTGTTGGGCGCTAAGTCTGGTGTTGGTGTCCAGGCTGGGAGGTGAATCTAAGTCGATGCAGAATATAAAAACAATGAATAACATGGCTATGTGAGCATGACTAATGCTTATTTTGAGCTAATCAGATATGGGAATTGAAAATAGAAGAGCCAAGTGGCCAAAAAGTCAATGAAAGCAAGAGCGTAGAAGAAACAATCAAGTGATCACAAATGCAAGAGAATGGATGAATAAGATGCAAAAATCCAGAAGCTATTTACATTCAGGTTTTATTATTTTACATGTTTGTGAATTTGATTTTTTAAAATGTTTGATCAAGGTTTGTCAAATAATCATCTTCGTCATGATTGAAGCTTTGAGAGTCATATAGATACATAGCATACTTCTCTCCTCCACGTGTTTGTTGATCATTATAACCATTGTGTGGTATGTGAACCATTTGTCCCTTATGAGAAGAAGTAATGCCTTATTGATTTGGATCTTTTGTTGCTTACATTTGGTATAACTGAAATGTTCCAAATGTAAAGGGTTGTCGAGATGTATGAGGCATGACCCAAACTTTTGTAAGGACAACTTTGGGACCACAAGCAATTGGAATTAAGATGTATCCTAAAGATTCTCTCCAAGGTCCCTTATGATGTAAGTCTTCAAGACTATATCCAATCTATGACAACCCCATCACATTACAATGAGTTTTCTTTTGTGTGGGGTCAATATGATTTTGTCTAAAATATGAAACTCTAAGAAGGAAAGATGAAACCCCAAGGGAGAAAGACTTAGGGTTTATTGCACTCAATACAAAGATCAAGTTCACCAAACTATTTTATTTATTTTAGATTTAATGTGATCTAAATAACATAAAACTATTGAAATTTAGATTGTGTAAAATACGACATTAAACATACAAATCTAAATGTGAAAAGTAGTTTGATATTGCATTTCCTATTGTGAGAATTGACCAAGCAAAGAATGAAGAGAGACACCTGGCTAATTTTTTGATTTAAAGAGCTCACTGACTAAGTCATAGTTTTTGAAAATCTTCTATCTTAGCTCTGTAACTGCTCGAATCAATAAATAGGACCTCAAAACTTGTTAGGATGTTGTTAGTGAAGCTTAGACTAGTACTGTCTTATATCTATCGGTACTATCCAAGTTGATTTTTTGGTTTGTGTTGCCTCAGATTGTTGCACCTGCCTTTGTAGATGATTTATGTGTATTTAATTGCCATGGGTCCTATGTGCAGATTTTCATCTTGCTTCTCTTTGCTTTGAAACCCTAGTTTTGCTTTTGACAACAAATTGACTTCAAAAAGGGGTTGGACAACCCCAACCACTCCTTGTTGAGTGCTTGAGCATTGACTACATTCGAATAATTCAAAGACGGCTCAAATTGCACGTAATTATCTCACCTAAGTGTGTGTGTGCTCAATCATGATCCACTAGAATGCAATGCAATGCTTTGTCTTTCGACACTTGACAACATGCAATCTTTACATGCGTTTGTATTTAGACTTGGCTAACACTACTGATTTGAGAGGTTTTGGATCTATATGCTTTTGTAGTAATGTCTCGAGATAATGCAAATGAATTTCTTAATGTGAATGCCAAATAGTGACCAAGTTAGCTCATCCATATGACCATAGGATTGATTTGTATTTATAGATGACTCTCTGGTAATTCCCCCCCAAGCAACATAGGAAATGTGTCTATGTGATCCAAGGTAGGTGTTTAAATTTGAAAACTAGCCATTAAGGATCCCGAGACACTGTCGGTAGAGGCAAATTTATGCAATAACTGCAAGTGTCTAACTATTACAGCACTATCCAGTGATCTAAAATGTGACGAAAGTCTAATTAGGATTATGGAATGTTATTACACAAACTAGGGTGATAACTAGGGTGATCTTGAATATGTGTGATGACAAATTAGTCTGGTCAAGATAATATACCAGTATATGGATAGGAGAAAGTGTGCACAAGAGTCAAATGTGTACGCACAAGTCATGTGTGTCAAATATATGTCAAAATTGATGCTGCCAAATTATCAAATTTATATGTTTACAACTGCCTTCTCGTTAGGGGACGTAAAAATGAAATGACTTGCATTAGAAGTGTCATACTCCACTCTTTCTCAAGATTGGCTTCTTAGTGCCCTATGATGGGCTGCATAGATCAAATAAAAATCCTAAATAAAGCAAAAATTGAGGGAAACTACAAAAGAAAGAAAGAAAAGCTACTCAATACTACTATCAATTGTGGGTATGGGAAGATGAGAATGAACTTATGGACCTACAAACTTATCCCAATCATTATTACAGTATTGGACAATCAATGCAAAATTAACATAGATCATATGAAACTGTAAAATTGTAATGGTAGTAAAGAGAATCTTGTAAAATAATTTTTAAGAACATGGAAAAAAATACCAAGAGGATAATGTTATTCTTCAATATACTAAGCCCAGGAAAACAAACATGGCCATATCCCTTGATCTATGCCTCTCATGATTCTGGGGTTGGCACTGCTAACGAGAGTGATAACAATAGTGATGACATTGTTTCCGTCAAATATAATGACTCCACACCTACCTAATCCTTAACTGGAGCACCCACAACAATGCCTGTGAAAACTGCCCATCCATAACCCCCCCCCAACACCCACACACCCACACACACAAATATATATATATATATATATATATATATATATATATATATATATATATATATCCACACACACGCACACCCTAAGAGGATAATGTATAATGAGAGTGATAACGATAGTGATGACGTTGTTTTTGTCAAATATAATGACTCCACACCTACCTAATCTTTAAATTGAGCAGCTACAACAATGTTTGCGAAAACCGCCCATCCATATCCCCCCCCGCGCCCGCGCCTGCACCCGTGCACACACACACAAACACAGATATATATATATGCCATTACCCCATCATCTGATAAATCATAGAGTTTTTCCACCCTCTTGGAAACTGAGAAAAACATATATATATATATATATATATAGAGAGAGAGAGAGAGAGAGAGAGAGACCATTACCTCATGATCCGATAAATCATAGAGTTTTTTCACCCTCCTAGAAACTGAGAAAAACATATATATATATATATATATATATATATATATATATATATATATATATAAACCATTACCCCATGATCCGATAAATCATAGAGTTTTTCCACCCTCTTGGAAACTGAGAGAAACATAGATTTCACACACACACAAACCGTTACCCCACCATCTGATAATCCTTTGATCTTTTTTCACTGTCTTGGAAACTGGGAGAAACATAGGTTTCATGTCGGATTTGTTTTGCATTTGTGACTATAATTGGTGATGTACTGTTCTTGCTTTTATTTTTGTAATTTCCATCAATGCAGTTGTGTGCCGCTGTCCAGTATCTTTTGCACCATAGTCGATACTTCTTTCAGTCTATAAAAAATGTTTAGCACAAAGGTTAAAGTCAAATAATGAGAACCATAAAATTCGCAATAAAGAAAACTTGAAATATAAACAGAGAAAATTGGCAATGAATATTGAGCTATGTTTGGATTGAATAAATTTTCTTTTTTTAGTTAAGGTATATCTGCGGAAAGATTCTAATGGACCGGGAAAGGTTCCCAACTCTCTTGATATTTTACTGCTTGTCAGGGTAAATCATATGCTTGTACGAACAAAGGAAGAGTTTGAGAATGCTCTGTTCATCTCTCAGGAAGGAGAACATGATTGTGTGATTGAAATTGAAAGCAATATAGAAGAGAATACTGCACATCATAGGTATTGTGCATATCATCACTGTTTGAAAAGATGGATTTCCTTTAGTGTATTTAGTGACAAGGATTTAACAAATTAACAAATGTTTTCTTGCAGAGTTATACAGCAGTCAGCCCTTAAAGTTGTGGAGCATGCTTTTAATATTCTTTCTAGATATTCAGAAAATGCTAACATGGAAATTAATACGTCTGAAATTTTTGTTCTCAAAATGGAATATTCACGTTACAGGTGATTTTCCAAAATTTCATGTGTTTATCATTCCATCTAGCCACAATTTGATCTCGGTTGATTTCAAACTTATTTTAGACTAGCCATCAAAGTCATAAGTATTGACATCTCTTCTCATGACAGGATTCCACTCAATGCTCCGCTTACAACTTCAAGTAAGAAAAATCAATCGGAAACACACAGGGAAGGGTTTCTTTTGATACTCATTCTTCATAATGGGAACAAAGGATATGGTGAAGTAAGTACTTCTATCTTCCTTTCAAGCAGTATATATAACATATTATGATTTTATTATTGCATTCTTTTTCTTTAAGCATATTATAATATTATGTACCAGTTACCCCATTTAATACTAAAGTTATACCAACAAAGACTAAAGACTTCACAAAAATTCAGCCCCATATTTTCATGCTGTCTTGACTTTTCTACTTGTATATATGGACACTCAACTGTACATATGTAAGAGATTAGTACCCATCATTGACGTAAGACACAAGGGTTACTGTACTTGACAGAAAGGGACCACTTTTATGATCTCTCCTCTATTGCTTGGTCTGGAGAAAACTAGTTATAGGGGCTTGTTAGTAGGTCAACAAATCTCCAACTACACCAACACGGTAACACCCATCGGATTGTTATTGATAACTTGGATGACATTTCAAACACTTTGGGGTACACAACTGTCTACATTCTGTTTGGAAAATCATTACTATGCTACAGTTTTCAGATAATGTTTTTCTGCTATGATGCATGGCTATATGTCTTCACAAACAATTGAATTTGATTGGGTTATTTTGAGACAAGCATGTGTTATAGGACACCCTTGCCATAAGGCATTATGTTGATGGAGGAAACCTCCAAAACTTATCTTCTATTTACCCAATTACACTTGGGTATGTTACGGTTTGGAATGTCTATTAGTCTGATCACAATAGGAGAAACAAGGCTTAAGAATGGATATGCTGCACTAACCACACTAGAGAGACACTGCTTCTTGCTTCAGTTCTAGGATTGCTTCAGTTCAAGGACATTTGAGCCAAGATTCACCTCTCACAAACTTGTTACCCCTACAACTCTTTCTGGATGTTGTAGTATCTCTTGCCACTTTTGAACTTAATATGCTGATATAAAGCTCAAGGAATATTATCAAACACTTGGCATACAAAGTCTGAACCTGCTGTTATGAATTTTTTGATTGTCTTCTTTGAGTTCATAGGCTGCTAATGATGTTACTAAATGCTTCTAACAATGCAAGGTTGTTATAGAAATGATATCCTAGCTGTTTCAGACTTTTGGCATACATATAAGTGACTGTATTTAACTAGTACAGCTAGTTGATATTAAGACAAACACTTTCCATGCATCCCAATATAGCCAATATACACCCACAACCACTAGGCATTTATGCAAACACTTGGCAAGCAAAGGCTCTTGACGAAATATGCAAATCACTATACAAACAACCACCTTCAGCCAATAGGCATTTTCACAAATACTTGGCATGCATACTCATGTGACAATCTAGAGCTCGATCAATATAAACATTACATCAAATAATTGGCATACAAATTTCCCATTCTTAATTGAATGCAATTTCTAGTACAATGCTGATATAACTAGCCAATACTCTTGACTGACAATGAAATCCCAATACAATGCCAATCTGATATAAATGTTCATCTACAACAGCGCCTAATGCAAATTGCCTTAACAATGCAAATACTCTAACAAAACATTAAGGACCCTGATACATATAGTCGATATGCCTGAGATATTGAAGCAACACTTGTTGATGATGAAACCCCACTAAAAATGGTGAAAACCCTTCCAATGACTGAAAATAAACTATAATTAAAATATGTAAATCCTCCAATGTAGCACAGATTGGACCCCTAAAGTGAAGCCCACAATGAAGCAATAATTCAGCTGATATTTCACAACCTCAAAATTGCATAACCAATTGGGAGTTTTCGTTCCCAATGGCTAGAAAATGGCAAAACCCTAGTTGGACTCACCACCAAACAATCTTAAGTCAAATATCCGATTCTTCATGTCCAAGAATGAACCCATAAGATCCTTTTATTCTTTTCTTGGGGAAGCTCTCACACTTTCTTGTCAGTGTGGGATAAAAGACATACTTTATATTTGCACTTTATTATAATATTAAAATATATAAAGTGCAAAACATAATGTCAAAACATAACATGAGGTTTCCCAAATCAGAAACATTTGTAATAACATAGTAGAACCTCCATATAATCACCAAATCCATGAAAGAAAGCCAACCGCTGATCGGGTAACTGCCAAGAAGACCCTCTAATCAAACCATATTAGTCTACGAGAGCCAGGAATAGGCTAAACCCTCTGCGAACTGATGCTCATGAAAATGGGGACATTACAGATGTGGGGTTTGGGGCCCATATCTAGGATAGCCAAGTCACAACTACATCAAGAGAGTTTTCATCACTATGTTAGTGAAACATATTTGAGAAAAGAAAACAATATCTTCCACCATGTTGGTTGAGTTTGGGTTGTATTTACTCCTCACTTGGATGGTCTTCCATATGGTAACTATAGCAAACAAGGTTAGATGCATGTGTGATTCCCACTCAGGGTAATCTCCATCAATATGCTATGCAGCTTCCTAAACAGGGATGCAGATCTAGATGGTAGACCAAGACTACTGCTCTTTTTTAACTAGTTTTTGATGCATAGAAATTCCTTTTAATTTTCTCCATCATTGCTTGTTATCTCACCAAACATGAAATTAATAGAAGCAATTTTTCAGAAAGTGTACTCAAGGAAAACTACATATTTTCATTGAGCACTTAGCTTCCCATGGACGGGCTGAGACAGCTGAAAGAAAGAGACAAACCCAAATCAAGGATTGGGTAATTGGGGTGGATTAATAGGAGATTGTGCAAGTCTTCGCAATAACTGCCTTTGATCTTTAACTCGTTGGGCCAAACAGTTGTCTGCAGCTTCAAGGTGTTTGTTAAGAGTGTTGAGCTGGGGAACGATCAATGGGGGTAAGGTGAAGATCTAAAGATCAACTGGTGGAGCTCTTGTTCTATGCTATTCTGGACAGAGACAGAAGGGTCTGGGAGAATGACACAAGGAATAGTTCTGGCATGATGGGGCTGAGCTTACCTCGAAAGCGTAATTAAATGATGAAATGAGAAAGGGCAAAACAGGCCTACAAACAACTCATAGAATGGGCTAAAAAGGTTTGGCCAAAGAACGAGCGAAGACAAAGAATAAAGGAAAGCCTTAGCTAGGAGTAGCTATAAACTTCACAACTTCTAATATGGCAATAAAGTAAAGCGATGAAAGAAATTAAAATAATGTATGCAAACAAAAGAAAACAAAATAAGATTCTTTTAAACTATAAATGCTAATTTTCCTACTAGTTGCATACAAACATTCTTCTTAACTAATGATGATGTTGTTTGATTTAATAAGAATATAGATGCTAAAGAACTATGGTTTTGTACATTTCTGAGATCTATGTTGCAAGTTGAAATGAAAAGATACTACTCTCTGAAACCAACAAAGAAAAACATGTAAGGAGAGAAAGGACGGCAAGGAAGGAAGGTGTTTGACTTGCTAAGGAAATGAAATATTTGAAAGTTCACAAAGGGGTGATCACAAACATATAATAGATCTGAAAGGCACAAAGAGAAGGTCTGAAACTGTGTGTTTGAGAGCATGGAACAGAAAACAAAGAAAGCAAGAACACTTAACAATGATTAGGAAGGAACGAATGATAACAAGCTCACACATACAAGGTAACTTTGCAAGAAACAATACAATAAAAACACTCGTAGCACAAAAATATGAGGTGGTAAAGGAGTGTGAGGTTGGCACTATGAAGAAATGCAAACTGAACCTCTTATAGCCTTCAACAAATGGACACAACTAGTAAGCAAGATACTTGAGCAATTGAAGACAAAGAGGTATTTGTACATGAAACAAAACCTAAGATAGCAATGTAATGATTATGAAAGAGTATAAGATGTGGTCCTATTCGGACATCAAAGAATCCTTACAAGGAGAAACAACATAGTGGGCATTGAGAGCTATGGTGGAACAAACAAAGGAATGCAACTAGAAAAATACATGTATATATCTACTAATAATAATCAGAACTCTATCACTAATCTAATCTATAAAGCGAAACCGAAACTAAGAATATCTGATCTCTCAGCCATAGTTCGCATACTTGTATTCGACTCGGACTTGGCAGACCAAAAAAATTTTGACTTGGTAAATACTTGGCAAATACCCGACAATACTCAACAACTTAAAAAATACTCAAATTTGTTAAAAAACATAAATTTTATACAAATTAAAATTACAAAATGTATCAAATGAGTTTTTAAAACGTTGGGGAAGTGTTTTCTATTAGATTTGAATACAAATTGAGTACACAATTGCGTCATCATTTCCTTTATGCTTTCGTGTTGATATGTATCTTTACCAAAGCACCATCCTGTGCCACACATTGGGACACACGACGAGCTTTGGGTGGATATTTTACAGCGTTATCATTTATTGATGCTTTGTCTGCCTTAGTGCATGCCCTAAAGGGTGCACCAAGAATGGGTGGATCGGCTCATGGCACTTTGCGAGAGATGTTCTCATATTATTCTATCATACCTACATCCCTTCATACAACGTTCATACTTCTATGATGTCTCCCTTGAATCTTGAAACCCTGAACTATGCCTAAGGCTAAAATGTTGAAACCCTAAAATCTGACTAAGTTTGAAATATGATAGGATCCTCCAAAACCTAGAACTAACATTATAGCTCCTAGAGGTCCGAAACCACCCTCAAACATCCTGAAAGTGTGTGTGTGTGTATGAAACTTAAAGTATAAGATGTAAACTTATACTTAAAAGTTTGTTTTATAAATATACTATCTAGTTTAGTTCGTTTTCCATATTTTTCCACATTTGGAGTCCTCAATCTAAGACTCATGAGTATAAGTGAAAAATACTTGTGAGTATAACTCCTCAATCAAAGAAATGACGATCAATGTTTCCTCATCTAGTACAATGTTGGAAAGTTGAAGATGAGGTTTTGAAGCTAAAAAATCTGACTAAGTCTAAAATATGATAGGATCCTCCAAAACCTAGAATTAACATTATAACTCCCAGACGTCCGAAACCACTCAAACATCTAAGACTCGTGAGTATAAGTCCTCAATCAAAGAAGAAAATGCGATCAATATTTCCTCATCTAGCGCAAAGTTGAAATGTTGAAGATGAAGTTTTGAAGCCAAAGATTAAAATTCACCCTATGGAAGAGAGAGTAGACAACATGTATTCAATCGATCAAAGAGTGAAAGTTTGGTGTAGAAAGGACGATTCTCATTTCTCATGCTTTCTTGAACTTGGAGGTTTTATGTCTGAGAATAAGGTGTTTTTCCGAAGGTTGCAAGTGGTTGAGAAGGGAAGATCATCCCTTCTGTCAGTTCTTATTTTGAGGTGGCATGGTTCTTAGCAAGGAAAATTTTCAAAGTGGATTTTCGAAGTTTTTATTGGGCAGAGAAGGAACAACCATCTCCCACCAATTCGCAAAAATCAGCATGCCAGAGAAGGAATGAGTACCTCTTATCTCGTCAACCCAATAATCATTGGGGAAAGTTGGAACGACTACACCAACTTCATCAAGTCCCCAAATGTGGAAAATAATCTAAAAATTTCTCATGCGGGATGTTGGCATAGGCACCTCAACTTCCTCGCACAAAAACATAATTTTAGCAAACGAAGAAGGGGCAATTGTCCTTTCTCCTACATACTTTAAATTCATTGATGGAGGAGAGGAGAAAACCGCCCATTCTCCCATTGTCCTCAAATTTGGCAATGTTGTCAGGGGCAACATGTGGGAGATGAGTGTGGAATGTACGATCATCCTTTCTCACACTTAAGTCAAATTTCATCGAGGTGCAAGAAGGGACGTTAAACCTTTTTCTTTAGAAAGGTGAAGAACTTGTCAAAGAGGAAAAGGGATGACAAAATTGCACTTGGGTTTTGGAAGGTTGTCAAAATAGTTACACATCAAATGTTAAATTTGAGACATATATCATGAAACCGAGATTGACATGTAGTATTATCCTTAGGTGGAGTTCGTTTTTGTTTGGAATTACTCTCCAAATATAGTCATTAGATGGGTAGCTAAAGAATCAACCCAATACCCAAGATTTTGGAACTGACAGAAGATGAACCCCTCCATCTTCCCCATAAATTCTTCTTTCCTCTAGTGACAAACAAGATTCATGAAGATAAATATTATTTCTAAGCTAGAGTTATGTGCTTTTGGGTCTTTGGGCAAAACATTCATTGGGCTCTTAGGATTTTTAAAGAGTGTAGCTAGCAAAGAGAGGGAAGCTTGCAAGGAAGTGAGTGAGTACAACTTGCTAGAGAGATTACCAAAAATCTCAGGATTCAAATTAGGTGTAGAGTGTGTTTTAAAATGTGGCTGAAATAGAAAGTAGAAATGCGGTGTGCTAATGTATTTTGTCAAACGGTTGATGTAATTTAGTCCTTAGTAGTAATCAAATTCTTAAGCTTGTTTTCATTGGCTTGTTATAAAATTGAGGCTTGCCACTTCTTGAGGAAACTAGTGACCACTATCTGAAAACAATATATCGTTAGACCATAATCACTTGATACTTAAGAAAGGAGTATTTGTGCAAGTGACTTGAAAATTTTGAAGCTAACATCAAAAGCTGCTATGCCCTTAACCTATAGCATGTATCGAGATATGTGTGGGCCGACTTATGGCATGCTTAACATTTATCTTTTCATTCATTAGTTAGTTGTTTATTTAGGATGACTTAATTGGGATGAAGGGTGTGACCCTATAATTATGCCTATAAAAAAGGATAAGCAAGGCTCTCCCATATCATCATATCGTGAATTCTATTATTATTATAAGAATGTGGAGTTTCCCCCTTGAAATGGCTGGTTACATACTTCAATATGCTGCTCTAATTTCCATCATTCATATTGTGTTCTAGTTTTGTGATATAGTAATTTTACTACAAGTGTTATCAAAGCTTTGATTTGGGCAAAAGTAGGGTGAAATCGTAGTTTTGAAGAATCACCTTTGTCTTGCAAACCGTCGTGATTTTTTTTGCAATTTTTAAAGCCAAGTTGTGGAATCATTCAAGGAAATTAGAGTCTAGTTTTCAGCCTTCTGTGATCCTTTTTAAGTGATTTATTGCAATTTTGTGTGTTTCATAAATTTGCTCTACAGGCGGTAATTTTCGGAATCATTCTAATTTCTTTTCATTTTTAGAAAGCTCAAGTTTTTTTATTGGGGATCAATGCTTTGAATTTTTTGTATTTAAGGCCGACGTTTGTTTGAAATCATCCAGTCAAAGTTGGGTTAAAGGTGAAATTTTGCATTGTTAAGCCTCAACTTGACAAGGCAACAAACTAGAGGTTGGGGCAAGAATTCATACATGCCAAGGAAAACTCCTGACAAAGATGAGACAAATTCAGGTTTCAGATCAGGTGGGACTATGGACATGGTGTTTTCTTCATTAGATGACAAGGTACTCCTACTGGATGAGAATATGCAAAACATGAAGTTTGAAACGGCCCAAAAAGGAAATCTAGATAGTATCAATTCTGAAATGGCCAAAAATGTGATATGGATAACATCAATAAGCGATTGGCTATTCTCACGAACTCTATCAGTCAGCTATGAGTTTCACAACCGACACCATCACCCTAGAATATATTTGTAGGACAACCCAATACTGATCCAAATACTACACAACCCTAACCCATGTCTAGCACTAATTCTGGTTTTTAGACCCTGCTACCAAAAGTGGACATGCATAAGTTCGATGGAAAGGATCCACTTACCTAGATCAATCAAATGTGTTTTCTTTTTTATTTACATTAGATCCCATGTGGACAGAAGGTTACAATGGCTTCCTTGTATGTAGAACTTGATAAATTCATTTGGTATCGATGGTTGTGTGCCAAAAGAAGAAAAAGATTCAATATCACCTGATTACTTTTTATAGAGGAGTTGCAGACCGACTATAACAATAGAGTGATAGAGAATTACTTTTCAAGACCTATCGTTTTGAGTGGAGATAATCATGAATGAGAACTTGAATGACCTATTTCTTAATGCGCTGAAGGATCACATTCAACATGAGATATGCATGTGTAATCCGCTTAATGTAGTTGATTCTATTATTATTACGCATTGGGTAGATGAAAGAAAAATGCCCAACAAGAGGTAGATATCCACTAGCACTAAGGATCATAGCACCCATGCACTATCATTTCCTCTACCTACTAGGTTGATGACGCAACAAATTGAAGAAAAAAGGGTTACATTTTAAGTATGATAGCAAATATAGTCGAGGTCATAAATGTGGCAAAAAGTAGTTCTACATTGAGGGCACCAATGAAGAAGAAGTGGTATTAGAGTTTATTGATGAGCTAGATTGGGAGTCAGGGGATCTCCAACCATCTCTTACCATGCACTTCCAAGTTTTAGCATCCCACAAACCCTCAAGGTAGTGGGTTTCTTGAAAAAATAGGAGGTGAAAGTATGAATTGACTTAGGAAGTACTTACAACTTCAACAATAAGTTGGCAAAACACTTGAATTGTTTTGTTTCCCTGCTTCAAATTTTTAGGTCATGATTGCGGATGGGCATACAGTCAGCGGTTCAAAAAAATGCCATAGTATTAAACTCACCAGGGGAGACTACCCACTATATTTCCCTATATTTGCCATTCCTGTGGATGGAGAAGTCATTGTTTGGGGGGTCCAATGTCTCACTACCTTGGGAACCTGTGTTGTAGGGATACGCCCCCCGGCCCGACGCCTCCTGTTCGGAGACGCCTCTGGCACGAGGACGTCCCGGAGGCGCCTATCGGTGCGGGCACCTCCGGGACGCCTTCGGGAGTACTCGGGATGTTTCCGGTGCGTACCCGAGGGATTCCGGCAAAAAAATGGTGAATTGTTTTTAAAAAAAACCTCAAAAAATCCTTTAAAAACCCTAAAAACTAAGCAATCCTAAATGTAAATCCTGTCCGAACCCAACCGTATAGAAATAAAATAAACATTTAAGTATAAGTTTAAACTTATGCTTCAAGTTATATTTTATTTATATACTTTCAGGATGTTTGAGAGGGGTTTCGGATTGCTAGGAGCTATAATGCAAATTCTAGGTTTTGGAGGATCCTGTCATATTTCAGAGTTAGTCAAATTCCAGGGTTTCAGGGTTTCAAACTTAGCCATATTTCAGGATTTCAAGATTTCAAGGAGACATCATAGGAGGTATGAAGGCTGCATGAAGGGATGTATGCGTGATAGAATAGTATGAGAATATCTCTGGCAAAGTGCCACAAGCCGATCCCACCCCATTCCCTGTGCACCCCTTAAGGCATGCACTCGTGAGATTCAATGCACCGATGAGCCCTTGTGAGAGAAAGTGTCAGTAAATGATAAAGTTGAAAAATAATGGGAGTGGCATCATGATTTTGTGGACAATCGAGATGATTTATTCTAGATTTGAATGTACATCTTGTCTTTGAAGTAATGAATGAATGAATATTATATATTTTTAAGTGTTTTATCATTTATAGACAAATATTTTCACACTGTAGTTTCAAGTGTTTTACTAAAAAAATGAGTAATATATATATATATACACAGACGTACCCACGACGTATCCAAATCAAGGTTTTTGAAAAATAACGTACCCGCGTACCCGAGACGTCCCCTTACCCGTACCCAAACAACATAGTTGGGAACGATTGAGATGAACTTCCAGGAGTTCATGAGTTTTCATTCAGAGGGCAAGGCATTTGAACTACTATGGTTGCATGCAAAGTCTGCACAGATAGTAAGCTCTCATCAAATGCAAAAGATGCTTTAAAAAGGTTGCGTATCGGTTTGTGGTAAATTATTTTCCTTAGAAGCACAACAGTCAAAGGTGCCTACGCCAGTTCTGTAGGCAATTGTAGATGGGCACTTAGTAGTTTTTGGGGATATGCCAAAAGGATTGCCTCCTAAAAGAGATCTTGATCATGCCATTCAACTAGTACCATGGAGCCAACCACCCAACATGAAAGATTAAGAGTACCTGCATGTGCAAAAAAGTGAGATTGAAAAGATGGTATAAGTGATGTTGGAAGCAGGTGTTATCCGTTGTAATCATAGTGCTTATTCCTCTCTCGTGGTGATGGTACATAAGAAGGATGACACCTAGTGCATGTGTCCAAACTACATAGAACTCAACAAGTACACAATCAAAGATAAGTTCCCATTTCCGGTAGTTGATGATTTATGAGTTACACGGTTGTTTATTTTGGCAAACTTGATCTTCACTTCAAGTATCATCAAATCAGAATCAGAGATGAGGATATTCATTAGATAGCTTGCAAAATTGAAGAGGGCCACTATGAATTTCTGGTGATGCCTTTTGGCCTCACAAATGCACCTTTTACATTTCAACTCTATCTTCAGGCTATTTCTGTGGAAGTTTGTCTTAGTTTTCTTTGATGATATATTAATATACAACAAATCATGGGAGGAATGCTTGCATCATGTCCATCAAGGCTTGGAAACCATTGAACAACATCAACTTTATGCCGTCTTTCAAGTGTGCTTTTGTAGTAAAGGAGTTGGAGTGCTTGGGTCACATTGGATCGTAGGAAGGCATCAAAGTGGACCCTCACAATATCAAGACCATGGTAGAATGGAATGTTTCTAGCACCCTTGAGAACCTACAAGACTTCTTAGGGCTTAGAGGTTATTATTGCTAATTTTAAAAAAATCACGACAACATAGCCACACCTCTCATAGATTTTATTGAAGGAGTCCTTCCATTCGAATGAGGTAGCCACCAAGGCATTTGAGAAGATAGAAGAGGACATGTGTACCACACATTCTCGCTACATTTTTTTCCAAAACCTTTATTGTTGAATGTGATGCTTTGGGGCATGTCATGGGTGTTGTGCTCATGCAAGAAAGAAGGCCCATTGTATTTTGAGAATCACCAATTCAAAGATCAAACACCGGAGACCATATTTGATGGGAAGACACTTTAAGGTAAAGATAGATTATAATAGTCTAAAATACTTCTTAGATCAATGATTGCTATCAGAGGAACAACAAACATGGGTCACGAATATGTTGGGACACGATTTCAATACCATTTATAAGAAAGAGAAGGAGAATGTTATGGTAGATGCACTACCCAGGAGGAATGAGTCCACAAAGGAATTATTTTTTGCCATGTCTTTGTTATAGGCCAATCGGGTGCATGAGGCACAATCAAAATGGAAGAATGATGCAAATACATAGAATCTCATTCAGAAGATCCATCAAGATCTCAATGTGTCAGAAAAATGTGGAAAGGGGAATTTCTATGGTACAAGGATAGATTGTACTTTTGCAAGAACTCAACTCTCAAGAATAAGTTTCTTGTGGAGTTCCATGCTTCTCCTGTAGGTGAGCATTTAGGCTTTCTTGAAGACTTATCATCAAATCAAAAAATATGTTATTGGGAAGGGCTCAAAGGGGAAGTGCAGAAATTTGTGGCAAAATGCATGGTGTGTTGGCAAAACAAGGGTGAGATCATAAAGACCTTAGGGCTTTTGCAACGTCGATTTATTCCTAGCCAGTGGTGGGAGGAAGTTTCCAAGGATTTTATTACAAGATTGCCCAAGTCTGTTTTGAAAAATGTCATTAGGGTTGTCTTGGATAGACTCACCAACTATGCCTATTTTTGTGTAATGTCACATCTTTTTTTAGCAAGTACAATCGCACCAACTTTTGTGGAGATTGTTCAAAGCAACATGGGATGACAAAGATCATGGTAAGTAAACATGATCCTATATTTATTAGTAATTTTTGGACTGAGTTATTATCATATTTGGGTACTTAGCTTGTGCATAGCTCATCTTATCATTCCCAATCTAATGGGTAAATTGCGGTGGCCAACAAATTCTTGGAGGGTTATCTTTGTTGTTTTGCATCTGATAAACAAGAGTGATGTGTTTAATGGTTGCTACTAGCAGAATGGTGGTATAACGTTTCTTTCCATGCCTCGCCCAATTCTGTTTTCAGCATTGTATAGTTACCATCCACTACCCATCACCTCATCCTTTAAGGTAAAACCAAAGGTTCGAGTAGTCAAAGAACACACTCAACACTAGCATGAGGTCCTCCATAGTCTCAGAGAGAGCTTGGCAATGGCAAAGAACTAAATGAAGCAACAAGTTGAGCAACACTGATGTGAAACACATTTTGACATCTGAGATTGGGTTTTTGTATGTTGCAGTGATAGCAGCAAATGTCCTTGAAACAACAAAAGAAGGATAACAAGCTTTCAACTAAGTATTATGGCCCTTATCAGATTTTGCAAAAGATTGGAAGTGTGACATACAATTTGGAGTTATTTTCGTGAGCAAAAATACATTCGGTCTTCCATGTTTCCCGCTAGAAGAAATTCATTGGACAACAAATTTCTTCCCAGACAGAGTTACCAGAGCTTGATGAGGAAGGCCGAATCATTTGGGAGCATGAGGCAATCCTTTAGACACATATTGAGAGGTAAAGGTTGCAGACAAGGGTGGTTGCAGAATATCTGATCAAGTGGAAGAGTCTGTCCAGTGAGGATGCGACATGGGAGGCTGAAGCATTATTGCAGAAGCATCTAGGGTCAGTCAACATCAAGAACAACATTGTTTTGAAGGGGAGGGGCATGCTACACCCTTAACCTACAACGTGTATTGGGATGTGTCGCTGACTTATGACATGCTTAACACTTGTCTTTTCATTCATTAGTTAGTTGTTTCTTTAGGCTGACCTAATTAGGACAAAGGGGTGTGACCTTCGCTAATTATGTCTATACATAAGGATCAGCAAGGCCCTTCCATATCATCCTATTGCGAATTCTGTTCTTATTGTAAAACTGTGGAGGTTGCCCCCTCAAAGTTTCTTGGTCATATACCACAATATTCTGCTCTAATTTCCATCATATTGTGTTCTAATTCTGTTATTCTACTTTTGAGATATATTATTTTCATTACAAAAGCACTCTTTGCTTCCAAGTATGTTGTGATAAAACGATTTTCAGCATTAGCTGCTAGTACTATTCAAATCTGGCATGCAGTTTCTTACCGTTGAATGGCATTGTTCTTTTTTTAAACTATCAGGTGGCTCCAATAGGGCCACACAATGAAGATATGTTGGATGTTGAAGAGCAGTTGAGATTTCTTGTGCATAGAGCACATAATATGTCGCTGAATTTTCTCATGTCTTTGTTGAATGACTCTCTTTCTGGATGGATATGGAGAGATATAGGAATACCTGTAAGTTGATTAAAACCTATAGATTCAAAAAATGCTTTACGATGGCTTTTGATATGGTCTCTTACCATCTTATATTGCATGTTTGTTTATATGATTGCATAATAATGAATGTATATACTATCTTGTGATATGGATTCCTGTAGGCATGTTCTCTCTATCCAAGTGTGCGTTGTGGTTTGGAAATGGGGGTCCTCAGCGCAGTAGCAGCAACCAGAGGTGTTAGTATTACAGATTTGCTTCTTGGCACTGTAAATTTGCAGAATGTATTAGGCAATGAGGAATCACCATATATCTCCAGAAATCTGTCATCAAAGGTGCAGGTATGTGCACTTCTAGACTCAGAAGACCCTCCGGAGGAGGTTGCTTGTGCTGCAGCAAAGTTAGTTGAGCAAGGTTTCCATACAATAAAATTGAAGGTATCAAATGCATCAATATATGGCGTTATTTACATTTAAATTGTATGTTTTTAATTGAAGCATGTTTACACAAATGTATGTGAATCATACAGATTCGTTTTATTTTTCTGTTTGTTTCAATTTACAAGTATTTCATGGTTAAAATGTTACTAATGTTGTTGTAGTATGTCGCACATAAAGGAAAATTTCTAAATATCAAAAGTAGAAAATATCATATGGTCTGCTTTGCCTACAGGTAGCTCGTCGATCTGGACCCCTAGAGGATGCAGCAGTTGTTCGAGCTGTTCGACAAAAGGTTGGGCATCTAATTGACATTCGTGTGGATGCAAACCGTAAATGGACATTTTCTCAAGCAATGCAGTTTGCAAGTGGTGTGAAGGATTGCAATCTACAATACATAGAAGTATGTGCTGAACCTATTTTTGTGTTGAAATATTTGTAAATTAAGGTGCTTTCTTTGGACACCAAATTGTTGTTATTCAGATCACACTAAACCAAAATCACTTCTTCTTGCATCTGCTGGTCAGATTCATTCCTTCAAAAGTGCCTAATATATACCCCTCGGAACTATAGGCCAAGGAAGGAAGATATCACACGAATATATTTACTACATACCTTAGCAAAAGAGAATAAATTCACACTTGAATATACTAAGAACAGAGGGAGAAGAGAGTAATATCCCAGTGGTGGATTTACCACAAATAGAAGAAGATAAAAAGTAACCACTGGCAGATTTAATACAAACTTAGAGGTAATATCCCATTGGAAAATCTATTGCGAACCTGATGGTTAAGAGAGTACTATGTACCCCCCTTAGGGATAGAGGGATTTCACATTATTTTCCTTACACAAAATAAACTATGTACATAGCAAGTATCGAATTTTGAGATTATGACTTGCTGGAACAAACATCTCAGAGCTTTAATATATCATACTTCATTTGAAAACAGCTTAAGACACCTCCATATCTTGATAAGCATACCCATCATGAAAATACCAGATCGCCCACCAAAAGTATAGACAAGCAAACAATAATCACATTTAAAAAATTTAAGCTTATCATCATATATATGCAATTAAGGAAAGCACATATTCTCCATTTGCCTGTAGTGTTGATGAATTGGATAGATCTAAAAGTGAGATACGTCCCTATAGGATACAGTAAGCATAAAGTAGTGTGGACTATAAGGATTATGCTTCTACAAAATGTTTGTTGATAATAGCATTGAATGTTTGCATGTGCCTGGGAAAAATGCATTGAACCAAGGTCTCAGTACCTTGCAAACCCATCCCTAAGCTTTGATGCAGTTGCAGTCTCAATTAAGAAATGCCTTAGACCACACAGCCCTTAGAATACACAACAAAATGCATGAAAACACAATCATATCTTTATTAGATTTCAACAACAAGGAAATAAAATAGGCCCAATTATAACGACCCCACAATCTCACAACGAGATGCGTTACATCAGATTCATAGATTTTTGCTTGCTAACTCACAATAATTGCAAATTTAGCTATCCTAGAGTAAAATTTCAAGATCTAATCTTCCACACATAACCCTCTGAAACCCCCCATCCTTTAGCACAAATGCAAGGGCATGCTTATAAATGCGCAAGCCCTGCCTACTTACATTAAGTGCTTTTACACCACTAACAACATTAACACACCTCAGTGAGCCACAAATATTAAATGTCTCACAATTCCAAGGCATGGTAACACACTATAGCTTAA
Organism: Torreya grandis; assembly: GCA_037957365.1. Classification (NCBI taxonomy): domain Eukaryota; kingdom Viridiplantae; phylum Streptophyta; class Pinopsida; order Cupressales; family Taxaceae; genus Torreya; species Torreya grandis. The sequence continues at coordinate 1,496,261 of JARHVA010000008.1, forward strand.
CCCATCACAACTACATCATCGACAATATTAAATGAATCCTTATCAACTTCCATGACTTTCGGGATTAAATGCCAAATAGTCAGCAATGACTCCTTCCATAACACATCACAGGATATATGCACCCAAACCAAGTGCACATAAAGAAAGTTGTATGAAGTTGCAAGACTTTATAATCCACAATTACCCTAAAAACTTTTCCTCCATGATCCTCATGTTAGCCCAAGAACAATACTGCACTTTATCACAAGCTTTCCCAATGACTTACAAGGCACATCGTGTGCATTGAAGATCTAGTTCCAAGAAATCTTATCAACTCATCTACACCTGCGGTGAAGAACCAACCCTAATTGAATGCTTTGTTGCTTAAGAGATATCACAATTTGATGGAAATGTGTTGGAAATCTTTGCACTATTGCGCTTGGGCAAAACACTAACAATTGGAAATCTTTGCACTACTGCGCTTGGGCAAAACACTAACAAACCTTCTTGCACAAAGCCCCACAAGCTTATTTAGACAAGAAACAAATACAACTACACATAAAAAAAAATACGTGGAACATTATAAAGACATGCACACTCGCAGGCAGCACAAAACTACACTAAATACACGCCACACAAAGGTGGTGCAAAACAACACAAATAAGGTTTGCGCAACATAGAAGACTTGCATGAACTTACAACAAGACGTGTGTACAATAAGAAAGATGCGCAAAACAACACTTTGAAAAATGTCCTAAACTAACATGTTTTTGGTTGATACAAGATTGGACATGAACCTGGATGCTCCTGCATCATACACTTTGGGTAAGAAAAGAAACATGTGCTACTACTCATGTGACTTGTAAGACCTCTGCTAATGATATTTCTTATCTTGCAACTATTGATGTGCTAATCCATAACGCATCTTCTATGTCTCAGCCTTTCCACTTTACTGAATATTCTATATATTCCATTCTGTGTATAGTTCTTCCAACTCGCATGTCAATCTCTTCTATTTCCTCATTCTCTTTTTAGGCATTTGAAAGCTCCAATCTATTTCTTCATAATTTGTACCTGCACTTTCACTACTTTGTGCTTCATAATATTAATACAAATCAGCCATATTGAAAATAGGTGATATATCTATCCGTTCAGGTAATTCTATCTTGTATGCATTCTTTGCAAAATATCACAAAATTATGAATGGACCAATCTTTTTCCACTTCAATTTATTATAAGTCCCTTTTGGGAATCACTAGTTTCTCAAATGTGCTAAGACTAAGTCTCCCACTTGATATTCAACTTCTCTAGTCTTTATATCTACATGTTTGTACTGTGTTGTATTCCTTTCCAATTGTTCTCACTTGTTTATGCACTTCTTGCATATGCTCTACAAAATCCTCGGTTCACTTCTCATGTCACATAATTCCGTGACTTCTCTTTGACTTGACCCATAAACCATTTGAAATGGTGTCTTCCCTGTACTTCTATTCACTAAATTGTTATACGCAAATTCAGTTTGTGCTAGAATATTAACCCATGTTCCCATATTACCTTTAATCAAACATCCCAAGATATTATCCAAACTGGGGTTGACTATTTTGATTTGTCCATCTGTTTGAGGATGGTATGCTGAACTGAATTACAACTTGGTGTTTAATTTCTTCCACAATGTCCTTCGGAAATGTCGAACAAATTTCACATCTTTGCTTGAAATTGTATTGCATGGCAAAATATGCAGCCTTACTTCTTCCCTAAAAAATAAGTTAGCAATGTTTTTTGCATCAGTAGTTTTCTTATATGCTACAAATGTGCCATCTTTAAGAATATATCAATTATCACAAATACTGAATCATTTCCTCTCTGCAATCCTAAAACAAAATCCATACTTCCTCCCATGGTTTATCTAGAATACGCAATGGTTGATACACCCCTGCATTATGACTTCTTCCTTTTGTTACTTGGCAAACTCTACATGCCTAAACAAATTTGCACACATCTGCACTCATTTTTGGCCAAAAGTAATGTTCTGTCACTTGTGCTAAAGTTTTGTCATAACCAAAATTTCCTTTCAAACCTCTACTATGCTTTTCCTTTATCAAATTCTCGCACATTCATCCTATCGATATACACAATTGCACTCCTTTGAATAACAAACCATCTTGCACGAAATACTCTAACCATGGTATTTTATCTCCACTCACTAGTTCTGTAGATGAATTCCATGCTTCTTGAAAATATTCATCATTTTCATATTGTTCCTTCATACGATTGAATCCTATGACTTCTACTCTTAACTCATTCAACAAATTAATTCTTCTACTCAATGCATCAACAACTCTGTTAGACTTACCCTTTTGCTCTCACCTTCTCCAGATTCATTGTCAAACTTTCTTGAGAAATCACAAACCCTGAGTATGCTAATTCTTTTTGTATGAAATTGCATTTTCAGTTTCATGAGAAACTTTTCATCTTGCAACTTATTTAGTACTTTGCACAAGTGTCACAAATGTTCTTTCTTTGTTCTACCAAAAATCAATATGTCATCAAGATGCACAATGACAAGCTTATCCAAAAATGGTTTTAAGAACTTCATTCATCAATCTCATGAATCTAGTCAGTGCATTAACCCAAATGACATAACTAACCACTCTTATAGTCTTTCTTGTGTCTTAAATGTTGTCGATTTATCACCTTTTATATGAATTTGACGATATCCACTTTTCAAATCAATCTTCGTGAAATATCTCATTCCCACTCAAGCAATCCATCAAATCATCCATACGCGGCAATGAAAATCTATAGTTTATAGTAATCTTGTTAATGGCTCTAGAATTAGTGCACATACTCCATTCTTCTTAGGCGCTAATATTGCACATGGGCTCAAAATTTCTTTGATTAAACCTTTATCCAACAACTCTTGAACTTGTCTTTGCACCTTTGCATTTTTTTTGGGAATCAATCTATATAACTTGAACTCGATATCAAATCCATGCAATGACTCATGCTCCTAATCAACGGTAATCCATCTAGAAAATTATTAGACACAATCTCGTCAAACTCAGTATCTCCTTTACTTTGTGTGGAAGTGTTTCTTCTTCTACTAAACCTACGACTTCTTGCACTAGTTTTGAAATTAATCCGTAGCATGCGCTCTGCTTCACTTCCTTAAAATTTATTTTCCTGAATTCATCAACATTTTGGAATCTTGTCAATTTCTTCAACTCATCCTCCAAAGGATTCAATGTTTGTGTTACTCCATCTTTCCACAATGTTATGTATTAACACAACCATCATGTTGCGACTTGCGATCAAATTGCCAAGGACTTCCAAACAAAATATGACGAACATCTATAGACATTATGTCACATAGAACCTCATCTTTATATGTACCAATTTGAAAAATTACTAGACATTGTTCATTCACCAGAACTTGATGTCCCTTGAACATTCAAGAAATTTTATATGGATTTGAATGGAAAATTCTCAGTTTCTCTACCATTTTTTGTGAAACAATGTTATCAGAACTAGCACTATCAATAATCAGTTTGCAACATTTACCTTTAGATTTACAAGTAGTTTTTCTCTTTCACTAGCTTCAAGAATACCCTCTTCATCATTAGAGCTTCTCCAGTCTTTGGTTCATCTATGTTATGAGTAGACACCACGCTTTATTCATCTGCTTGTGCAATATGTGCACTCACATCAGTTCTCTTCAATATGCATATGAGGATAGTCAAATACTCTGTGGCCAATCTCACCACATCTAAAACATGTACGATTGAATCCACGACCATTACCTCATCCATAGGATCTTCTAACTTTGAAATTACCTCTGCCTCTCTTAATATAATTGTGTTGCAAATTACTTGCCTTGTCCTCTTGCAGTTGCATAGAATAACCTCTTCCACTTCCACGTCCATGCATGAATTTTTCTTTCCCTCACACTGCTCTTTGTTTGTGCGATTACTATTCTGCTGCCTTCAGTGCACATTGGTAGACTTCTTCAATAGATCGCAATCTAATCATACCAAATTCATCCAAAATTTCCATGTTTGATCCATTCACATACCTTCGGATCTTCTCAACATTATTTTCAACATGGCCCACTCTAATGGTAAGTCTATAATACTCCTCAGTGTGTTTTATCAAAGAATAGAATGAACTACAGTGGAGTAATCCTAATTTTGATAATTAGTTAGAATATAGTATGGTGTTGTAACCACACTTACAAACAAGAAATTGAAAGCAAGCAATTTGAATTGACTTAATGAAAACATTGTGAACAAGACTAAACGATGCCAAAGAGAGATGTACTTTAACTTTTAATGTGTTTTGGCTGACTGTATTGACTAGAAAATCATAGAAATAGTGACTGAGACAAAAGCCCAGAATGCTCCTAAAAGATGATTCGCGAACATAGGTGCCGAAGTAGGACGCGAGTGCTAGGCACTGGTGTCCTCTATTTGGCGTTGGCATCATTTTGGAAAATGCCAAAAATTAGAGCACAACCATGTACGACTATATTAATTAGACATGTTTGTGATATATTTTTTTGTGTGCACGATATCCCAACATGCAACTCTTTGAAGATCCAAACACTAGCTTGTGTGCCACAATGAAAATAAGTGATATAGAGTAAAATGGGGTTAGTGGGTGGAGTTGTGCTAGATCTCAATACCTCACTGTATTGAGCATTGCCTACATACCAATATTCTGAAGAGGGATCAAACTTCTATGTAGTTTTTTCCAGTGAAGTGCTTTGTGTTAGTGTGCTCCTTTGACTATGTGAATGCATTTAGAATAGGATTGAATACTTGATCATGATGATTCAAGGCTACATAAAATTGAACTGAGAGTTCGTTGAGGACTGCTTGAGGGTCTTGAAACCCGATTTGGAGATAACATGGAACTTTTGCTCAATGTGCACTTGTGTATAAGCCTCTGAATGGAATTTTGCCAATTTCTATAATAAGTGAATTAAATGTGTATTTATAGCAATTCCAAAGGGAAAACCACTTTCTAGGAAGCCTAAGGGTACGAATGCCAACCTAAGGATGGGTTTCATTTTGAAAAGTAACCGTTTGTGACACGTGGACATGAGTGTGAAAAATTGGGTGTTGATGTCGCTTAAGGCTGAGTGCTAAACTTTGGGTCTAGACTAAGGCATACAGATGTGTAGAGGTGTTTACAACAATTTTGACATTTCAATATGCGATGGATGATAGTTATTAGAAAAATAGGTCTTTGCTTGTACTTATGATAGGGTGTGGTAGCAAAATAGGTACTGATTAAAAGGGACTAAATGATCAAGTATTTGTGTCAGATTTTAGTCTTTGCGTTGTTACTTAAATCGTGCAAGGCACCGTATGCTTGGCAAACCCTGCAAACGCATGAAGTGGTTATGTCGTTCCTTATGAAAACTGAAATTTGAAAATGCTTAAATTTGAAAATTTGAAAATTGTTTGAATTTTGAATTATTTGAAAACTTGCTTCAATTTTGACAATTTGAACATTTGTTTGCAGTTTGAAATTTTGAAAACTTGAATTGAGGGTATGGAAGGAATACACCTGTGTATGTGAAACCTGATTATTGCTCTTTTATGAATTTTCTTTATTGATGATGCTTCCTTGAAGCATTGGAGAATTTGTGCCTCTCACGAAGCACATGGCAAAGATGGCTTCTTAGTTGAACCATTGGAGAAGATTGGGGGTGATCAAACCCCAACTTGTAGAATAGCAATGTCCCCTGAATAAAGTCTGATTTTTATAGTAACAACAGCGAATAATGATTATGCTCAATTTGGCTCTCCAAACAATGAATATTGATGACGGACAACAGCCACATAAGATGATAAATTATGAAAATCAGCAATAACAATGATTTGCTTGCATGTGAAATTTGATCCAATCCTCTACAAGCTGAAATCTTCAATAATTTATTGTAGCGACTCTATAGCTCGAGACAGTAACAAACTGAAAACGACTTCAATTCTTTGAGAACAAATGTGATGCCCGGGTGGAATCACCTCTTATGGATGAGGGTTTTCGTCCTCAAATCCAACCTTGGAAACCAAGAGGGTTTTCGTCCTCAAATCCAACCTTGGAAACCAAGAGGGTTTTCGTCCTCCAAGATCTCCAAACAGCCAAGGGCATATTACAGAATGGCGTAATAAATATGACATTTTTTCACCATTTGAAGAATGGCATAATAAATATGATTTCCTAACATTACCTAAGTCTGGGAGAGAATACACACTCGTATATGAATTGGAACATACAGTTGGTTTGACATTTTTACAATCAATAGAGGGAATGGCCACACTACACATGCTAACAATTGATGAAAAAGGACAAACCCATTGTGAATTGAGAAAAACCAAATTGGTATGATCTAGGACATGCACAATAGTTTCTACAGTTCTTGTGTGAATAGGGACACCCAATTGTTCACATAAAACAAACAACATGAATAGTGGGATCGGGAGACTATCTTATCTATAGTTGGGGCTGGGCCACACCACAATACATCTACTCTTTAGTGAGAATTGGATTTGACAATGCTAATACTTCGGTGGGACTGGGCGTCACCTCAAGTGCTCTTCTAGTTGGATTGGGTCTCATTGAACAATAACGAAACAATAGTAGTAGGACTAGGTCCTCACTATAGTTTCTCAGTGGGTCGATCCTGATGGTCTTACAAACCACAAAACATTGCATTAAGTGCCTTGATAGTTCTAGCAATATTTTTCCGTTTGCTTGTTTCTTCCTTGGGAATATAACCCCCCTCCCTCTCTCCCCCTCAATCATTTAAAAAACTTTTAAGGCTATTGGGTACTATTTTAAATTGCACCCATATACAAAAACTTTCAGCTTAAGGGTTTTGAGGGATGATTTTTAATGCAAATTTTGCAGGAAGAACAATTTTTAAATACAAACTATTAAGTCTGAATTTAAATCCTTTTGTCACAGGCTTTAGACTGCAATTTTATACAATTTGACATATTTTTGTCAGAATTTGCTTTCTGGATTAGTACAAATATTTGGCAAAGGTTTTAAGCCTAAAACAACATTATGGGAACACAAATAATTAAATATCAAAACCTATAGGAGCTGGAGCAAAATTCTTTTAGGGGATGCTTCACATTACTAATTTGTACCTATTGACAAGTTTTCTTAAAAAAATTCACCCCTCCCCTCAAGATATTTGAATTAATACTATCCTAGGTAGACGTAAGAAAAAGAAAAAAAATTCTAGAGTCTAAATTATGAACTTCTCTCTTTTTATTAAAACTTTAAATACTAAAAAGAAAGAACTGATTCTTAATATTAAATTATAGATTATAGAAAACTTTATCCATACAAAAAAACATGGTATAAAACTACCTACAACAATCTTACAAACAAGAATTATTTTTTCACAACAAATACATAAAACTCGCACCTATGACAATCAATAGTAATTTAAAGGGAAAGGCGAAGCAAAGGTGGAGTAAAGGTGGAAGAATTGCTGAAGGAAACAAAATTCAAATTGATCACTAGGCAGGAAATCTTTGTGATAGAGGAAATCAACGGTGATCCCAATGAGCCACCAGAGCAAAGCAATGGCAAGTCTTCATGGAAGTGTATTGGAGGCTAGATGAGGGATCAAGGAGAGTGATAGTAAGTTCCTATGGAAGGCTGATATCAGTATGGACCCGCGTGAAAATGGATCTGGAATTAAGGAGGATCTCATAAAAAATAAGAGCTCATGGGCAGAAAGAGTGTTGGGGAAGCGACAAGTGCACCAAGGGTGGGAGGAATCTCAGCTAGACCCCACAGTGGAAGAGGACAATATTTGTCTGACGATTCCAAATCAACTAGTAGAAGAAGCGAACTCAAAACTAGAAAATTCATTGTTGGCTCTATATTAAAAAACATAGGTACCCAATGGGCACTTGTGAAAAACCTGCAAAAATTGTTGAAATGGTTAAACGGCTAGTTAACTGCGGTCCGGTTAGAATCCCCAAACCTGTGGAAGAGGATGATCTTTGTCTAATGATTCCAAATCATTTAGTAGAAGCGAACTCAAAACTAGAAAATTCATTGCTGGCTCTTTATTAAAAAACATAAGTCCCTGATGGTACCCGTGAAAAACCTGCAAAAATTGTTGAAAAGGTTAAATGACTAGTTAATTGCAGCCGGTTAGCATCCCCAAAGCCGCGGTTACTCACCGTTAATTGCGGGTATGGGACTATTACTCGGTTGTGACCCGCCAAACCAAGAAAAAATGAAAAGTAAAAAAAAAAAGACCTATTATGTCATTTTGCCATTGATTTTTCGTGCCTCTGCCTGTGTGTTGTGCATATGTATTGACGAATGGAGGATTGTGTCAAAGCTTTTGAGTGTTTAAAAAATTGCTCTTGGTTGCTGTAATACCCAGCCTGCAACTGCAACTCCTTGAGCCTCACCATGCCCTTGGCCCTTGGGAGTAAACAACACTAGTAGGTTTGAGCCTTGGTCCTTGAAGCTTCAAAAGTTCGAGGTTTTGAGCTATAATGGCAATGGTAATGCTATTGCATTTCCAATATTGCTATTAAATTTTAGTAATTTTATAATTTATTTAATATAGTCTGAGACTTTGATAATGACGTATACCAAATACAAAGATTGTTTTTTCATTTTGGATGATTCTAATTTATAATTATCAATAGTAAATAATAAATATACAAACAGATCAGAGATGAAAGATTGTTTTATAATTGTATTTACTATAATAGTGACATATTCTGATAATAATATATTAAATTATTAATATAAATAGAGCCCAACTATTTAATATAGTAGATAAAATTATAAAATGATCTTTGTATAATCAATAATGTGTTTTTTAGAATACAATAAATAAAAAGTCATCACATTGTATCATATTGTATTCTCTTGAGTCTTAAAAGTTGAGTCTTTAATTTTATCATATTGTAACTTCGTAATCATTAATCGTATACTATTGTAACTTGTTAGGTTTGAGCTCCAAATCTATTTGCAATTGCATGTTATAAGTTCAAAATAGCATCCAGTTCTCATGGTGGTAGGCCTAAGAAGTCTGATGACCCAGCCTAGAAACATTGTTGTGAAGTCCCAGAGCTCAACTCTGTGACATGCAATTTTTGCGTGTTTAAGATGAGTGTAGAGGTGAATCGCCTCAAGTACCACATAGCACGACTTTTAGAGAACGTTGTGCAAATATGTGACAAAGCACCACCTAAAGCTCAAAGGAGAAGCAAAGGCAGTGTGAGGGGCTGGTGAGGATCTGGACAATGTGTTTGTGGATGATGTTCTAGAGGAGTCTTTACCTTCCACTTCTAGGGGGCGATAGAGGAGTTGGAGAGAAGAACTTCTATGAGCCATTGTAGTTTTCTTTTTATTTAAAATAGGGCATTGTACTCTTATTTGCTTAAAAACTAATATAAAACATATTTATGAATCTGAATTGTGTTCTTTGAATCTCTACAATCATTTATCTACATTCATTTCATTTTTTTATGTATTTCAGTTTATTTTATGAATTTATATATTTTTTTAAAGTAGCAATAAAATTGCCGAGTAATTGTCGAGTTGTGAGTGTTAGTGCCCAAGATTTGCACTGAAGCAATTGAGCCCTTGTTAAGCATAGATGCCTAATTTGTTTAGCCCACTTCCTGTTTCTAAGTGTTCATAAGAGGTCAAGTGTCCTATTAATTTGGTCTTCACTAGCCTTTGGTCTGTCAAAAGCCAAGTTGAATTTATGTCTGAGCACCTTAAGACCTTTGTTCCAATTTGTTCTAGTTTAGGCCCTTTGATTTAAATTTAAATTGGCGAGAGCAATTTACGCGGGAACGCTTTAAATATGCCATGAACTTAGTTCTAATTTTATACTAAGGTTTGGTTTTGTTTATTAACACGACCAAACCTTAGTCTAAAAATTCTTATTTGGTCCCCTTTTATATCTGGTATCATGGTGTAGCTAATGCTTGGTCCCTTCGTTATAAACCTAGATCAAAGTTCTATCCTAAAGACTCCATTGTATTTATTAAAGCAACAAAAACTTAGGCTAGAACTTTATACTAAGTCTTTTATTTCCCCAAACTTTGACTTAACTGTTTTTATGTTAATTTGGAGCCAATCACGTCTGACCCGATGGATCGCAATCAAATGGTGCACGTTGAATCAGGGAAAGATGATCTGACGGAGCGTGATCAACACTGAAAAGTCAAAGGGACCCAGGACAAGCGTGGATGTGCCAAGTGTCAAGCTTGCGAGGCACAATTAAAAGTTCGAGCATGTTCCTGTCAATCGACGATTGTGGCAAAGCGTACAGATCCTGATTGACGTGCATACTAGGTCAAGATTTCAACGAAGCTCAAGATGAATGCAGAAATGACAAGTGGCACAACTGCATGCCACAAATTAAAGCTCGGGCACCTGTCAAAAGATCAACAAAGTGCATTGAGATGTACACATTCTGATCAACGAAGCATAGCAAGTCAAGACTTTTCAACGAAGCTACGAGCAAATGCGAGACCACCATGTGGTGAATGCACGTTAACCCGACAGAACTGATAGAGTACAGAGTGCAAAAGGCTCGTAGGATTGCCAATTGGCACGACCTCGGGGCCAAGTACAGATAGCAGCCAATGGTGTTCCACCCCTCAGATCATGATCCAACGAAGCGCGTTCGCTCACCTAAATAGGATCTGACGGTGCAAGATTGATGTGGACTTGTCAACAAAGCTGGGACGAACGTGGCGGTGACAAGTATCACAATCGCATGAAATGTTGCAAAGATCGGCCAATAGCATTCGACCTCTTTGATCTTGATCCGACGGTGTGAGGTAAAGATGGACTTTTCAAAGAGCTCAGGCCAAATGAAAAGTCGCCAAGTGTCAAAAGGGCATTAGCTCGACAGCGAATGACTGTGCAAAATGTAGAAAGCACATGGATTATCCAAGTGGCTGGATCTCGAGGTCTTAATAGAGATCTAATGGCTCGCAATGAAAGCTAATGTTGAAGGGATGCCGAGAACCCATGGAGCTGCCAAGTGGCATGCTCGCGTTCATCATGCAGACAAGGATCTGGCAGTGCTAATCTTAGGTGGACTTTTCAAAGATCTAGACCCAATGACATTGTTGACGTTATGGATTGGACCCTTGAAAGAAGGCTGAGCTTCTCTCTTCCACACGGCACAATGGAGACTCCCCTTTTGTTGTGGATTTGACAAAACTAAGGGGAGAATCTCTAAATAAGGGATAGCTCCCTTTGATGCATCTCTGAAGTCTTTTACTACTACTACTAACAATGGGGGGGTGAAAAGGGAGAAGGATACAACCAAAACAGAAACTAATCTAAGTGGTGATGCACCAAACGATTTTGATCTACTCAGCTATTCACACTTCAAACCAAAAGGGGGCGAACATACACTTTATCTGGCAAAAAGACCAGACTGTAGGGGTATTTTAACAGGGGGCTTAATGGAGACACAAGAAAAAGGAACTTACCACAAGTATTGTAGAAAACACACTATCTGATAACTACTCCTCTACCTCTGTGCTCTAGATGAAGCACTTTCAGTTAACTTGCAGAAATGGCTTTGGCTACACTAGGTATGTTGGTGTCAATCTTGTGAAAGCATCAAGCTAAAATGACTAAACACAAAATTGATACACAGACACTCAAAAACATAACCAATCAAATAGAGGTAAAACACATTTTTATTGATCAAAAGTGAAATTTGGTAGGGCTTCGCCTTACAAAATGAGAGATCCCTTCCTCTCTTGAGAGGTTACAATATATAGCATCAAGAAGAAGACTTTGGCGCTTTCCAAGAATAGGCGGCCCATACTGCGTTGAACACATTGGAAAGAGGGAACTGTTGAAGGAACCATGTTGTGGATGTCGCAAGTCTTGACTTTGGTGCTTAACCCGTATTAAATGTCACTGCAAGAGCATGGGTCTCACACAACTGTCTGCTCATTAATGTAAAATGAGGAAAAAATGGGTCATTCTATTGAATGCCCGCACTCCCCTTGGTGGCCACTTGGCGAAGACTGTTTCATCCGCAGCAATAATTTCTTGTGCCGACGCTCCCTGTGCCACCTGGATTGTTCTGTCTGCTCCTGCACTTGGCTTTTGTCTTTTTCTGGGTCTTTGGCCCTCGGGGCTATTTTTCGTCATTTGTTGGCTCTTCATGCTCCTTTCTAGCGGGTCGCTGAATTTATCCTCGGGCCTTATGCCCCTTTGAATTCCGTCGGGCATGCGCTCATGAACTCTTTAGGGCAAGATGTCCGAAAGAAATCTTTCGGCCGCTCGTCTGAAAGAGTTTCTTCTTGGCTTTTCCTCAATGGCGAATGCATCCCATTAAAGTTGACGTTTGCAATCCTGTCGCCATTCAAAAACCAACGGCTATTTCACTGTCTCGAATTTGACTCCCACGGGGACGTCACCAGACGTTTAAACTGCCAACGGCTAGTTCATCATGCTAAAGTTGATGTCTTCGGGCCCATCATCATCTTTGGTAATTCCTTTGGCCTTTACAAAATGAACCTTCCCGAAGGGAAGGTGTCCCTTTGGAAAAGTGGAAAAGGTCCTTTTTGATCACATGGAGCCCTCCGCAAGGGCACTTATCTTTCAAGCTCCTTCGGGTTCCCATTTCCTTCGGACATTTTGCCCAAAGGAAATCTTGCTTTCATGTCTTGGCCTTTGTGAATTTCTTCAGACAAAATATCCGAAGGAATTCCTTCGGGCATTTTGTTTGAAAGAATTCACCCTTGGTTCTACATGAATTTTCTTCAGACAAAAAGTCCGAAAAAATCCTGTCTTTTTTGCTTTGTCATTTCTTCTGAAGGAAAACTTCCCTTTCGGCCTTCTCTTTGTTCTCTTTTCAAATGTGTTCCCTGCCTTCCGCAAGGGCACCTTGGGTCCAAAATGTCCTTCAGAACCTGCTTGAACGGCCCCATTTGGCACCTTCCTGCCCTCCGCAAGGGCACCTTGGGTCCAAAATGTCCTTCAGAACCTGCTTGAATGGCCCCATTTGGCACCTTCCTGCCCTCCGCAAGGGCACCTGCCCTTCAGAGTGTTTATAAAAGACTTGCATTTCTTTAAAACTGGCCCATTCCTTTGCAATAAAAGGCATGCCCGAGGTAATTTTTTGAAGCGAAACAAGCCTCAGATCAATCTAAAACCTACAGGACTCAAATCACTCGGTTCTTTCGTGGAACAGGCCTACGACAAAGGGAAAAAATCACGATTGCAGCAAGGTGAAGGCATCAAAGATTGGGACAGCAAGGAAAGAAAGGGAGACCGATTTTTTGGCCTGTAGGACCAAAAATGGTCAACAATTTGGCGATTCATAGGGGAAGCATGCCTGTTATGCCAAAAAAGACTGGTAGCCTCAAAGTCCATTGGGCATGAAGTCAGGATGCAGCTTGAAAAAGTTAGCAACAGCCTTCTAAAGACCTATGAGCCAACAAAGCTTTACCTCAAGCAACAAGGAAAAACAACACACAACAAGGCTAAAAAACACTACACTTGTGTGAACAGCACTTAGGGAAGACAAAGACAACTGAATGCAAACTATTATGTACAACTAACTAGATATATTTGCCTCTCTCCTAGAGCAAAGGGAAAACTTCTCAATTCTCCATGGCAAGAAAACTTATGGTGCCAGACAAGTGACTGAATGGAATGGAGACTTGGTGACTTGCCTTTCTTGCCTGCCACCTTGATGGGCTTGTATATGAGTGGATCAGGGACAAACATGTCTCCAACATCTATGTATTCACTTTGCCCCCTGAAACCTGATTCATGCTGGCCCCTCATGCTGGTTTATTTCATCAAGAAATCAATGGCTGTTGGCTTATCACCATAAGCCTCATTTAGCTCATAACCCGCTTGACATGCATCATGGATCGACTTATTTCCTTTTGCCTCATTGAAAAGCCTGTCAAACTGATCTTCTACCTCATCATGACTTTCTTGAAGCAGGGTGTCTGTTGTGATGTCTGAAATGAGATCACAAACGGCTTGCTTATCCCCCAGAATGTAACTCTCTTGCTCAAGGCTCTCTTCTTCAAAGCTTTCAATAAGATGGGCAGGCCTCTCCCTTTCTTGCTCAAAAACAAGAGTCTTTAGTTGTTCCAAGACATGCTCCTGATCCTCCTCCAACTCGGGTCCCATGGCATGGTCATTCTCTTCATCAAAGCAACAAGGAAGTTCATCAAACAAAGGAGGAGAGAGCTCACCATGCTTACTTTCCTCAGCATCCATTGTTGACAAATAAAGTTTGTCAACCTCTTCTTCATATTGTTGGAACATCCACATGTATGCATGACCCATGTCTTCTCCATTGTTGATGTCTTTGAAGGGAGCATCCATGATGATCTCATCCTCATTGTCACTCATGATAGCCTCTTGGGCAGCTGCAAATTGGATCCTCTCTTCTTCACTTGCTTCTTTCAAAACAGGTTCCTTGAGAAAGAATGGAGTGGAGGGTTGATGGACAGATTCATGTGGAAGAGGAGGCAATCCTTGAGCTAGAATCAAATGATTCTCTTCCTTCCATTTGGCCAACATTTCATCTACATCAGATGTGGCTTGATAGCTCTCTTGAAGGAGTGTAGATGGGGTGCGTTCAGACATAAAATCTGTTGTTTGGTCTAAATCGTCCACACCCTAGTTGAGGAATCTCATTATGGACTCCAACTCTTTAATTTGCCTAGCTATATTCTTTTGGGGGAGCTTGTCTTGGAGATCATGAGGATCACCACGAGCAAGAGCAGCTTCATCATTTCCAAGGCCCTAAGCTGGTTCATGGTATTCCCTCCTCCAACTTGGAATCTTGACATCATGTTGATAGACTTGAGGAGGTTGAGGAAGACTAGGAAGAGACTGTTGATGCACAGGAAGAATTTCTTTAAGAGAGACGTGTTGTTTTTCAAAAGGCATAGGATGATTCCCTTCAAATGAGGATTCACAATCTAAGGAATTGAGAAGGTTCATTTCCATGGGAGGCTGCTCTAATGCCCTTTGGTGTTGAAAAGCTAGGTGCAAGGGATTAAGAGCAAGAGTGGTTAATGCATCAGATGAGCTAGAGTGAGCAAGTGCTATTTGGTAGAAAGGATTTGGTGCACAAGAGGAGGTGTTCTTCAGAATAGGAGGGGGCTGCGTTGGAATGGGAGAAGGCGCACAATGCTGATTGCCTTGAATGAATGGACTCTTCCATTTTGCTACCCCCTCTTTCATGGATTGCAAGCCCTGAGCTTGCCTTAACAAGCGCTCCTCTTTGTATATAAGCTCTTGCTGATATCTACACTTCTCCAATCTGCTTATCTCCATCACTTGCTTCTCAAACTCCAGCATTACTTCCTTTACACTAGGTGAAGGGCAACCAGGAGAGTTGCTTGAGGTGATTCCATGAACAACATGAGCTTGATCAAAGTTATATGAAGGAACACAAGGCCCATGATGTTGAGCAATGGAGTTATACCAAAATGTGATTTCTTGATGGCACCAGGACTGCTTAACTAGCTGATTCAACTCGGAGTTGCCATTGGTGTTGGTCGAAATGACTCTAAAAGCTGATTGGTTGAAGAACACACCAAAAATCCTTACACTCCTTGGACAAACCTGTCTCATCGGACGTGCCAAAAACTGTTGACGCTATGGATTGCACCCTTAAAAGAAGGTTGAGCTTCTCTCTTCCACGCGGCACAATGGAGACTCCCCTCTTGCTGTGGGTTTGGGAAAACTAAGGGGTGAATCTCTAGATAAGGGCTAGCTCACTTTGATGCATCTCTGAAGTCTTTTACTACTACTGCTAACAATGGGGGGGGTGAAAAGGGAGAAGGATACAACCAAAACAGAAACTAATCTAAGTGGTGATGCACCAAACGATTTTGATCTACTCAGCTATTCACACTTCAAACCAGAAGGGGGCGAACATACACTTTATTTAGCAAAAAGACCAGACTGTGGGGGTATTTTAACAGGGGGCTTAATGGAAACAAGGAAAAGGAACTTACCACAGGTGCTATAGAAAACACACTGTCTGATAGCTACTCTGCCTCTGCACTCTAGATGAAGCATTTCCAGTTAACCTGTAGAAATGGCTTTGACTACACTAGGTATGTTGGTGTCAATCTTGTGAAAGCATCAAGCTAAAATCACTGAACACATAATTGATACATAGACACACTCAAAAGCATAACCAGTCAGATAGAGGTAAAACACATTCTTATTGATCAAAGGTGAAATTTGGCAGGGCTTCGCCGTACAAAATGAGAGATCCCTTCCTCTCTTGATAGGTTACAATATATAGCATCAAAATGAAGACTTTGGCGCTTTCCAAGAATAAGCGGCCCATACTGCGTTGAACACATTGGAAAGAGGAAACTGCTGAAGGAACCATGATGTGGATGTCGCAAGTCTTGACTTTGGTGCTTAACCCGTATTAAATGTCACTGCAAGAGCATGGGTCTCACGCGACTGTCTACTCATTATTGTAAAATGAGGAAAAAATGGGCCATTCTATTGAATGCCCACGCTCCCTTTGGTGGCCACTTGGCGGAGACTGTTTCATCTATAGCAATAACTTCTTGTGTCAACGCTTTCTGTGCCACTTGGACTGTTCTGTCTACTCTTGTGTTTGGCTTTTGTCTTTTTCTGGCTCTTTGGCCGTCGGGGCTATTTTCTGTCATTTTTTGGCTCTTTGAGCTCCTTTCTAGCGGGTCGTTGAGTTTATCCTCAGGCCTTATGCCCCTTTGAATTCCGTCGAGCCTGCGCTCATGAATTCTTTCGGGCAAGATGTCCGAAAGAAATCTTTCGGCCGCTTGTCCGAAAGAGTTTCTTCTTGGCTTTTCCCCAACGGCTATTTTTCTGTCTCGAATTTGACGCCCGCGGAGATGTCACCAGATGTTTAAACTGCCAATGGCTAGTTCATCATGCTAAAGTTGAGGTCTTCATGCCCATCATCATCTTTGGTAATTCCTTTGGCCTTTACAAAATGAACCTTCCTGAAGGGAAGGTGTCCCTTTGGAAAAGTGGAAAAAGTCCTTTTTGATCACTGGGAGTCCTCCGCAAGGGCACTTATCTTTCGGGCTCGTTCAGGTTCCCATTTCCTTAGGACATTTTGCCCGAAGGAAATTTTGCTTTCATGTCTTGGCCTTCCTTTGTGAATTTCTTCGGACAAAATGTCCAAAGGAATTCCTTCGGGCATTTTGTTCGAAAGAATTCACCCTTGGTTCTACATGGATTTTCTTCAGACAAAAAGTCCGAAAAAATCCTGTCTTTTTTGCTTTGTCATTTCTTCCGAAGGAAAACTTTGCTTTCAGCCTTCTGTTTGATCTCTTTTCAAAATGTGTTCCCTGCCTCTGCAAGGGCACCTTGGGTCCAAAATGTCCTTCGGAACCTGCTTGAACGACCCCATTTGGCACCTTCCTACCCTCTGCAAGGGCACTTGCCCTTTGGAGTGTTTGTAAAAGACTTGCATTTCTTTAAAACTGGCCCATTCCTTTGCAATAAAAGGCATGCGCGAGGTAATTTTTTGAAGCGAAACAAGCCTCAGATCAACCAAAACCTATAGGACTCAAATCACTCAGTTCTTTTGTGGAACAGGCCTACGACAAAGGTAAAAAACCACGATTGAAACAAGGTGAAAGCATCAAAGACTGGGACAGCAAGGAAAGAAAGGGAGACCGATTTTTTGGCATGTTGGACCAAAAATGGTCAACAGACATGTTGACACGTGTCCTAGGGGCAATGGTCACATTTCGAGTTGATGAATGGAGTGACATGGCATTGCCACATAGGTAGACAACTTACATTGAATAGTCCTTTGTAAAGGCATATGCAACTTACAGAGCACGTGCCCTATAGGTGAGTCACAATTAAACAAGTTCAATTGTCAGCATTCGATCTTGGGTTTAAAGGATCAATGGAGCTCATTTGATCAGAGCAAATGAGATCAACGGTGCTAGATGAAGGTGGACATTTCAACGGAGATCAAATCCAATGTGGTGTGCCACATGTCAATATGTGGCAATATTTGGCTTAAGAGTTGAAATTGATGGCCCCTGCATGGACGGGCAAGAATTCAAAACACAGAAGGTCTATGGGCTATTCCAGAGCATATTTTTTGCCGTGGATCATTTTATGCCTCTACCATAGCTGGAGCATCTCAACGCCATCATTGCAAGAGCAGCTTGTTCCATGGCATGCATAAGAGGAAGGGCAGCTGTCCAAGAGGTTCCAACTATGGAAGCAAACGGTCAAGAGCATCTTTAGATAGTTACACATGAGGACAAAGTTTGTTCAGTCTCCACCACAAAAATTTCACCATCCATATCATGTAAAAGGGCATCTTCAGTCAAGAAATCAAAGGGTTTGTTGCAAATCTTCATCATTCTTTGTAGAGGCAATTAGAGCAATGATTTTTCTTGCAAATGGATGAAGATTTCAGGCATGACAAGGAATATTTTTCATTTGGGAGCATCTTGGCAGATTTTGAAGGGTTGCTTCACAATTTTGCAAATTGGAACCCACAGTCCCAGATTTGAACAGGGTGCAAAATGTATAGAGGGCTTCTCCGTTATTGTCAAGCTTGTTGTTGGTTGTTCATTTTCTCTAAGTCTAGGTTCTGCAAAAAAATTTTGGGATCAATTGTTGTGTGTAGATCTATTCTCCCTTGTTAAGGTGGTTGCAAGTGTACAGTGATTAGCAAGCTTTGAGAGCATGTTTATGTCTTCCATGTCAAAAGAGCAAACTCACCATGCTTGTCCCCATGCCAGCATTCTGAAAAATTGATGTATTAATATTTTCTTGCAAAATTAATGGAAAATATTTGTGATTCTTACTATTTCCTTTTGATGAAGTGCAGTAATGTGTTTTACAAATATTGTTGATTGGATATTTAGCTCCATACTATTGGTTGTCATTTTAAGCATAGATCTGAATTATAAACCCCTTTCTGCATTATTTTAGAATATGTTGTTGAATAACTTGTTAGGGCACCCCAGGTTTATGGATTTAATGCGAAAGAGTATGTGAGATTCTAATTTTAGTGTATGTTTTTGGGGTTTTAGAATCAATTGAATATTTGCATTTCAATGGCACCAATGACTGCAAATTACACCTGATAGTTCCCACTAGCTTGCATTTTAGTTTTTAATGCATCTTTGCAAAAAATAATGTCATGAATACTACAAGATACCTTGCTATTTGAAAACCACCAGCACACCACACACTTTCTTACAATTATCTAACTGTCCTACCCTGCAAATGATACACCCTTTACATACTATAAGGGTTATTTGCCCTACAAATGCATAAAATCTTGCCTATATAATGTGTTTGCATTTTGTGCTTTAAAGCAAAGTGCTGCAATTTTCCATTTGAACCCTATTGCTGAAAATTCTATAGAATGAAGATTGCAATCATATACCCATCTGTCTTCAATAGCTTGTATGTGATCTAAGGCATTTGTTTATTCCATGTGACAACCCTTCTCGGGTGGATTGAACGAGTTTGGTTGTGCCCTGGTCACATTTGTGTTGCCTTGTGCCAATAATCCCCATCGAGGTTAAATTGTAGAATCTCTCCATGTTAGCAAGCTACCCCATAGGTCCTCTCACCTTGGTTTAGGCAGAGCCAGAAGTAGCAGGGCGCTGACCATACTCTCTGTCGGTGCCTCTTAGTCATTTTCTCCATTTGGCCCATTCTTGATGCCAAACCCTCCCCTGGCTATAACGACATATCATTGGGTTTTTCATCTTTGTTTGCCATTTAATTCAAGTGTGCAAGGCCGAGCAAAAGAAGAGTACAACTGGGAACAACACCGAGTACAGGTCAAACTTTTTGGCTATCGAGTAACCATGGTTTACGGGTTTTTCTACTATGATTGCTAGCTAGATTTCACGAATTCAGGCCAAATATTGATACCTTCATGGAGTGGGCCGATCATAAGTGGAAACCCAAGGGTCATATGGAAGTTGTGGCCATGGCTAAAAGTTTCTTTCTCATCTCCTTTGTTAACCTAGAAGATTATACCAAGACACTAATTGAGGGTCTTTGGTTCATTGGCAAGACTAATCTATTTCTTAGAAAATGGAGATCAAGGTTCAATTTGAATAATGTCTCAATGGATGAAGTACCAATGTGGATCAAACTCCCAAGATTGCTGCTGGAGTTCTGGGAAGAGGAAGTTATAATGGGGATGGCTAAAGCTATTGGGCAACCAATAGGCTTAGATCTTGTAATGAAATCAAGGTAGAGACTAGTTGCGGCTAGGTTTTGTGTCTACATCCAAATGGATAAACCTCTCCCAAAATCAATTCTTCTGAAATCAAAGTATGGATCTTGGAGACAAGAATCGAGTATGAAAGAGTTTCAGATATCTGTAAGAAATCTTAACTTGTTAGGACATAAGCCTAAAGACTGTCCTAGCAACAAGATAATAAAGCAAGTAGAAAGACCACAATGGAGGAAGAAAGATATTCTTGTTGAACACAACTATCTACTGAGAGGGGGGGGGGGGTGAATCAGTGGATCAGCTAAAAACTAGTTCTTTAACTTTTTAATGAAGTTACAAAAACATATGCATATCAAAGAACAAATGTAGAGAGCACACACACAAAAGCACAATACACCATATTTATACTTGGAAAACCGAAAGGAAAAAACCACAGTGAGAATAGCTGCTAGTATTTACTGTTCTAATATAGCCTCGCAGTTAAATCACCTCACTGGCAAAACCACACTGGTTACATTCAAGGACACATATCCTTATGAGACACCAATCCCCTAACTGAGCACCAACACAGTTTAACCTTACTGCTTACAAGATTTAAGGGCACCAACCTTAAGGAGACTCCAATCCCCTAACTGAGCATCAACTCAATTTGTTTGACGGCGCCAACCAATCAAAACTATGTAGCTACAACTCCAATATACAAGATAGATTCACAAATGAATCCAGTTTTGTTTCTTTGTTACAAGTCTAGTTTGTAACTGCTCACTCTTGGCTTATTCTGTGTATGCCTATTCTTCTTTTCTGCTCAATCTCTACAATTCTCTGTGTGCCCTTTCTTTCTCTCTGCCTCACTCTCTGATTATTCTCTGTGTGCTTTTTCTTCCTCTCTGCCTCACGCTGTCCCGTTGTCTTTCACTCTGTGTTTGCATACATCCTGAGTTGACAACCTTAGAGTTTTCTCTGATGGCACTTTTTCAGTTTCAACAGCAGCGGCAACCCATGACTCACTATCAAAATTGTGACGGCAGCAGCACAATAATGTTTTAGAAGTCGTGTCTATACAATGAATCTTAGGGTTTCATGTCTCCAATTGTGTTCTCACTTCAATTGCACTTAACCAGTTCCAGTTTGGGATTCTCATATAATGTGACTTTGACTTATACGCTTTCCTGTGTCTCGGATCATGCATCACACTGCAATGTTCAACTCTCTTTTCTATTTTTGGCAACTGTTGGAATTAGGTCATAATTGCACCGTTTCTTTAATCGAGAATTGATTGGTTGGATCAATCAATCTCGAGCTCTGTGTAATCATTCACAGGGTTTGTTTGTTCCTTCTTTGTCCATTGAGAACATATTAAATGTGGTCCTTTTCTTTCTTCACGCCAAGTCTAACCATCGAGCTCCTTTTTGCATATCATTGTTTTCTATATAATCGGATCGCTTTTGCTCCTTTCGATTATATTCGATATGCTTGACCTTTAATTTTCCTATTGTGTCGTTAAACTCCGGCATGTTGACTTTATCTCATTTCTTTCTGCGTCTTTGAGATGCTTCCCCTTCGTCGATCTCTTCAGACTTGCTCGAACTTTAACTTTGCCTATATACTTTGCGGGAGTTTGCAAATTGTCTTTCGGAACTATGCAAGTGTCCTTTTCTCCTTCGAAAGTGTTCTTCGGAAGCTTTGATAAAGTACCCGTTAGGAACTTTGTAAACGTCCACTTGCCCTATATTCTTTTCGAACCAATCCAAGTGATCCTTAGAAAACTTTGTAATGGTCCTTGTGTATTCCGCAATTGTCCTTCGACACTTGTGGAAGTGCCCTATGTCTTTCGGCAAATGCTCAAGTGTCCTTTCCCCTCATTTGAACTACCCTTCGGGTTTTTGCAAGTGTCCTCTCTTTCTTTGAACTATCCTTCAGGATTTTGTAAACTGTCCTTCGGAACTTTGCAAGGGTCCTTCGGAACTTTGCAAGTGTCCCTTCTTCATTTTGACTACCCTTCAGACAAGTTGTTGTGGGCTTTTTGTCAAGGTGCTTCTTCAGAACAATTTCTGCAGGTTTTTTGTCCGAGTCCCCTTTGGGACAATTTTCACGGGTTTTTTGTCTGAGTCCCCTACGGGACAATTTCCGTGGTCTTTTTGTCCGAGTGCCCTTCGAGACAATTTCCCTAAAAAAATGTCTAAGTGCCCTTTGGGAGTTTCGAAATGCCCTTCATTTCTTCGCTTATTTCTTTCGGAACTTCTGTGTAGGACACATACCCTTCGGGACTTTGCAAATGTACCCTTCGGCTTTTTTGTAAAGGTCTACATACCCTTCGGCACTTTGCAAATGTACCCTTCAGCTTTTTGAAAGCGTCTACATATCCTTTGGCTTTTTGTAAAGGTCCACTTACCCTTCATCTTTTTTGTAAAGGTCCAAATACCCTTTAGCCTTTTGCAAAATACCCTTCGGCATTTTTGTAAAGGTCCACTTACCCTTCAACTTTTTGCACGACTCATTTCCTTCGGAACTCTCCTTCGGGACAATTTTTCCGAAAGAATTGCCTTTAACATTTTCCCAAAAGAATTCCCTTATTTGTTGCGGACTTTTTGTTTGAGAGAATTGTCTTTACCAATATTTTCGAAAGAATTGACTTAACCAATATTTCCGAAAGAATTGACCAAGACACTTTTCCTACAAAATTCCCAAGCTTGTAAAATCGACAAAGTGTTCAAACACTGTTCAATTCCCTGGGAACCCTACTTTGCACCTACATAACTTTTGCTCCTTCCATCCGCATGACTTAGAACTTGGACCACGAGTAGGCACAAACCTGAGTGGCCTGATATGATTGTTTCCTCCAGATGCTGCCATAAATGCAAATGTAGTCACCAACAAACTGTGTACTAAGCCCTAATCAACAAACTAGCAGAGGCATTCACACGACTATTTTGGGAATTCAAGGTGCATATACAATCTCTATGAGGACTCTACACTTGATCTGTTCAGCTCAACACAACTCAACACCTTTGTCATTAATGCTTGATAGAATATTCATCATTTGACATCAATGGCAATATTACGAACAACAATCTCCTTGTACACCATGACACTCAATATTGCCAACAATTCTAGAGCAAATCTAAGTGTAGAAAATGGGAAAGCTACTCTAGAGGCCTAGATCAAAGAAGCTTCCACGATTATTCAAGAGATCCCTTAGGAGAATAGAGAAAAAAATAGGGAAATTACTCATAGGAAGGCATCCATAGAGAAGATCCAAGAGGAGAAAATGCGGATCACCATTCAAAATAAGAGGGAGGAACCAAGGCGAAGACTCATGGCGGAGTGAAGGTGGAGTAAAGGCAGAAGAATTGATGAAGGGGATGAATTTCAAATTGCTCACTAGGTGGGAATTCTTTGAAGAGGAAATCAATGGCGATCTTTATGAGCCACCAAAGCAAAGCGACGACAAGCCCTCATCATGCGATCATCATGTGAAGGTATCCATGGAGGAGATCCAAGAGGATAAAACACATATCTTCATTCAAAATAAGAGGGAGGAGCCAACGGTGGGTACCATGAAGCCTTATGCTGAGGGGGAGGAAGCATTTGAGAAGGAAGCAAAGGTTCTCGTTACTAATCATAAGGAGAGTAAGCAAGAAGTCATGGCAGGCATAAAAGAGAGCCAAGTTAATTTCATGAATGAGAAGGAACCTTTGACCCCGAAGCCAAGAAAGATGGAAGGGAATCCTCAGACTTGAGGGATTGGTTAAAGGTGAACCACTTCAAAACACAAAAAAGTTAATAGAATACAATATGGAGGAAGAGACAAGGCAACGCTCCTCTGCCCAGAATCTCGAGCCAAAGGTTAAATTTCTTGGTTTGGATTAGTGGATCCAAGTAAGAAAGCTTAGAAGTAGGGGAAAAAAATTGGATGTAGGAGATGAGGCCAAACAACAAGGAAGAGCCTTGGGACAGGTGGCAAGAGTCAAGGAAATGGCCAAGGAAGTAGCCAAAGGTACTCAGAGAACCCTTCAACTGGGTAAGCATTTTACAAATCCTAAAAAATGAAAATAGTATTCTGGAATGTTAGAGGGCTTAACAACCCCAACAAGCAAAGGCTAGTTATAAATTTAAGAAAGAACCAAAGTCTTAAGGCTCCAAAACCTGCTGCCCAAACTCTTTTCGGAACAAGGGGATTTTGTCTTCAGAAGACATATTACTGATGGAATCATTCTAGTTCACGAGGCTTTTCACTTCTTGGAGAAGTCCATGAGAGCTGGAATGTTCCTGAAGATTGACACGAACAAGGCCTATGACAAATTTTCATGGAAGTTTTTGGATAAAATTCTTGACAAAGTAGGCATCAACCCCAAGTTCAGAAGGAGGATTTTAACCTGCATTTCCTCCCCTAAATTCTCTGTTCTGGTTAATGGAGCACAAGAAGGTTATCTTCTAGTGGAAGGAGGCCTTGGAGAGAGAGACCCCTCTCTCCCTATTTGTTCATTATTTTGGTGGAGGCTCTAGGGAGAAGTCTTGGAGAAACTAGAGTTCATGGCATGGTGAAAGGCCTTAAAATAGCTCCCTGCATAGATCCCATCACGCACTAGTTTGTGGACAACACATTTGTGTTAGGAGAAGCTTCCGTGGGGAAGATAAAGCTATCAAATCCATTCTTAAGGACTATGCAGACGTTATGAGGCAATGTGTCAACTTCTCCAAAAGCTCCATGTTTTTCATTCGCACAGTGGACTCTCTTCAGAGGAAGATATCCAATGTTCCAGGGTTTCAAATTCAGAGCATGTCGTCCTCTTATTTAGAGATGCCTCTCTTTAAAGGCAGGATGCCTGTAGGATGCTGGAATTCTCTCTTAGACATAATGCAGAGGAAACTAGCAAGGTGGACAGGCAACTTTCTTTCCCAGACATGCAAACTTCAACAGGGGAAGAGCTCTCTCCAGGGCATTCTGATTTACATGATGTCTCTCTTCAACATTCCCTCCAAGGTGGTTGACAAAATAGAGCAAATACAAAGGATATTCCTGTGGTCAGGTAGTGAAGAAAGGAATAGGGTTTCCCTTGTGGCTTGGGAAAAAGTTTGTCTCTGCAAGGATTATGGGGGTCTTGGACTTAGAAGGATAAAAGTATGAACATAGCAATGGTGGCAAAGATGGGTTGGAAAGTGATGATGGAGAAGACCCTTTGGACCAACACTGTCAGAGCCAAGTATCTAGAAGGCAGGACTGAGGACAGTTTGTGCATTGGGGATGGAAGTAGAGTATCCTTTTGGGATGATTCTTTGTTGTTCGAGTTCCCCCTCTGTTCTAAAGTTCCATGGGTTGAAGTGAGTCAGTTTTTGACGAGAACATTTGGGGAAAAAGTCAAGGACTATTGGGAGCCCAATGATAGGGGGTGCTCTTGGAAAATTTTGACTTTAGAGACAAAAGATGCTTACTTTATTCAAAGCTTGAGAATCCTGAATCAGAAGTTGAAAGAAATTCACATTTGCCAATTTCCGAAAGAGGATAAATTAATTTGGCACATGGAGGAAGATGAGAAGTACTCAGTCTAATCTGGTTATTTGTTGGAATTGAATATTAGTGAGGATAGCTTCCCGTGGGGAATGCTTTGGGTGAAGGACCTTACTCGTAAGATTAACATATTTTTTTGGCTTGTGGCTCAAAGCAAAATCTTCAGAGTTGACAACCTCATGAAAAGAGGGCTTGCCATCCTCAACAGATGTATCTTATGTGAGAAGAAGGCAGAATCAGTCTATTATCTCTTTTTAGAATGTTCTTTTGCTACTAGAATTATGGAATCTTTTCTTTCCTTGTTTAATTTAGTATGGGTGAGGCCCAACTCTCTACTAGATCTAATTATTCAATGGAAACTCCCTTGGGATTTTTTACTGAGAAATGTTTTGTGGAAGCTAACCCTCCCTCATTTATCATTGGGGATACGGAAAGAAAGAAATGCAAGAAGAGATCAGAACAAAAAGAAGACCCAGGGCACTGTGGGGATGAGAATAATTGAGGCCATCAAGGAGATTTGACATTTTTTTTTGAGAAGGTTGAAAAAACCAGACCTGACTCTGTTTTAAACATTCTTAGAAACTGGAATATCAATGTTCCACCGGAAAAGGAAGGTCCAACAAGGAAGTTTGACAGGAGCCAAGTCAAATGTATCAAACCCCCCAAAAATTGGCACAAATTGAACTTTGATGGGGTAGCTAAAGGGAATACCAGAGAAGCGGGAGGTGGAGGGTTCATTAGAGACAGCAAAGGAGGTTTTGTGGCAGCCTATGCAAGTCCGTTGGGGGTCCAGACTAACCATGCTGCTGAGGCTAAAGTAGCACTATGGGGAATTCAGTTGGCTAAGGAGCTGAAGATAAAAACTCTTATAATAGAAGGTGACTCGCTGAACATCATTAACTGCCTCAATGAAAAGTAAGCAGTTAGATCTGACTCACTTCAACCATACTAATTCCCCAAAGGTAGATCATCCAATCTAGTCCATTTCATGAAGTTCTGACACAAGATGCCTCTATATGCCATCCAGTCCGCACAACTGTTACCTTCCCTGTAGGTATGGTTGATGTTCAATTCAACAAAGTCTGTCATGAGGAAATTAGTATCCCTAATCATGTTCCTTTGGGCTAAACAA
Organism: Torreya grandis; assembly: GCA_037957365.1. Lineage (NCBI taxonomy): Eukaryota > Viridiplantae > Streptophyta > Pinopsida > Cupressales > Taxaceae > Torreya > Torreya grandis. The sequence continues at coordinate 1,523,138 of JARHVA010000008.1, forward strand.
CATTAACTGCTTCAATGAAAAGTTTCTTTCGATCTAACTAATCATGTTCCTTCGTGTTGAAGTGAGTCAGATTTTCAAGAGAACCTTCGGGCTGAACATCATTAACTGCTTCAATGAAAAGTTTGAGGTGGTGATTAGTAAGCAGTTAGATCTGATGAGGGAGATGGTTTTGGAATCTAAGAAGATGAAAGAGGATATGCTTGCCATTCAGACTGAAGGGAAGGGCAAAGTCATAGAGGTTAGGAAGAAACCTCCTAGTTTGTTGAATCCTTTGCTGGAGGATATCCTCATGAAGGAGAGAGACAGTGAGGAAATTAACTCCAAGAAGTTGAAGATGGGTCAGGGGCAGACTAAAGAGTTGGGGCTAAAGGACATTAAGAAAATGAATCTGAGTAGCAAGATGGAGTAGGAAAAGCTAAAGAAAAGATTCAGTGAAGACAACGACAGACCTAGCAAAAGAACCAGAGGTAGTAAGAAGAAGAACGAAGCCAAGGAGGAGAACATGGTTGACACTACAACCACTACGAAACAAGTCCAGAAAAATGTTAAGGAGTCTCTAAATGAGGTGGAGGACTTGTCTGAATAGTTGTAGTACTTTGTTCTGCTTTTGACTTTTTGCTGAACTGTGTGTGGATTGTTGCTGAAGTTTCGCTAACGTTTAGTTGTAGCCTGTGTTTTTTGTTTTCCTACTGGATGTACACTTGCTGTTAGTTTTGTTGGGTATAGTGCTTCACCATTATATCCTTTTGCTTTGTAAAGGATCTGGGATCCTGTAAAAACCCACTTTTTTGCCATTACCTAAAAAAATAATTTAAATGCAAAACTAAAGTGAAATTAACAAAGAGAGCTTTCATTAATCAAGGAAACCAAAAACTAGAGGAGTTACCCCTTTGCAATTATTAAAAAAATATGGTCTATCTTTGGCTCTCACATGCTCTGAGACCAAATACTGAAATTTGGTCTTAAGCATAAACTTACAAATTACATAAATTAGTAGACAGAAATACTCAGCACATGACTTAATTCATTCAATCAATTAGAGAGGTATTTATTCATTTGTTTGATCTTATTTTCTAAGATTCAAACCATATCATCCTCTGTTCATTCCTCAACCCATTCTAATCCCTAACTCTATTCTTCGGGTGTTGTCACAACTTATTCATCAACCCACCTATAATTAACTGAACAAACTCACTAACTATATATTTATAGATAAACATATTGATCATGATTTATTCACCATTTAAACTATATTGTAATAACCACGATTTTCATAACAAAAGGAACTCAATCTTATTTAGGCAATATCCTCTTCTTCTACAATATACAATAGATTCAGTTCTCAGCTTCCCCCTCCATATCCCACCTCTCAATCTGCAACCCATGTCCTCACTGGGTTTGAATTCTATAGGACAATGGGAATGATGTCTCTTGGCCTTGCCCCATCCTTCAAGAGATTTGCTATTCAGCCTAACTATATCTGAACATAGGTTTTGTGTTTGGTATTCAGCCTAACCATTTGAGCATAGGTTTGGAATTCAGCATAACCATCTGAACATTCCATGGCAACAGTATTTTGCTTCTCCCACTCATAGATTATCCCCTCCTGTTCAGACTCCTTAACTGCCGCAATGGAATCCAATACCCTCCAAAAATGAGAATCCTCACAATACCTATGAGAGTCAGCAAGGAAATAACCCCAGCTTTGGAAGTAGTGACTTGGTCGTCCTTGATGTTGTGCTTGAAACCTTTGCTTTTCTGAAAACCATGAATTAAACCATAGATGAAAAGGGTTCCACAACCCTTTCTTGGAGAGTGTTCTCTCTAGGCTTTTGCACAGTGTCCTGAATCAAAATGAGAGAATAGAATCCTTGAACAATTGTGTGGACAGGCTAGGGACGATTGTGGAAAAACATGAGCAAACTTTGGAAGCAATCAACACCATCATGCTCTCTGAAAATGCAAGGAGACAAATCATAGAATTGTAGATATTATTCAAGAATACACACAGATGGATCCTCTTGCAAAAAGACAAGCAACTGCTGCCAAAAGCAGTACAGAAACTACCACCTGAGGAAAGGCATGGCAAAGGTCTCTCTTCAAACCACATGCTTCCACCTTAGGAAAGTTCGCTCCCCTAACAAGGAAAGTTCTTCTAACCTGGCGGCTTTTGGGCACAACAGCATCAATTAATGTCTATAACTCTGCACAATCTTTTATGTTTGGTTCTGGGCCTTTATAGGAGAAAGATGGTTTATATTATGGCCAGGTATTGATTATAATGGCTTTTTGCACAGCTGTTGTCTTTCCTGCTACTGACTTGTAAAAATTTTATTAACCATCTTGTTCATACACACGCTAAGTGTAATAATAGATGTAACATGGATGTCATGCAAAGTTATGAGATGCAAGCATTTTGTCTTCAAAGTAATGCCTAACTGATGCAATATTCTTCTCACTCCCGCTCTCTTAGATTACCTGAGTTGTCACCTTAAGGCATCCTTTTGGTACCTTTCTTCCTTTAGTGTAATTTATGTTTTGCCAAAAACATTTATGTAATGCACGGATACAAACACATCTGTACAAAAAATATACACATATTTTGCACCATCGGCAATTAACTATTATGCACATTTTTAGGGCAATTTGCAACACTTAAACAGAGGTTTGGATGGTGGGAAACTAAAACTGGTCAATGGGAGCTTAAAGACATACACATCTATTGTGGATTATATGCAAGAGGACATTCTATCAACCGAAATTTGGATTATGATTCAATATTCATGTGTCATTAGTTTCTTTTTAATAATTTCAATATCTTTGATGCAATTATTTGCTAATGTTTTCAATGTTTTTATTGTGTTTTGTGTAATGCATGAGTTCACACATGCCCATGCAAGCATATAGGTACAGACATTTACTGTATGATACCCAAGTTTTGGGAGTCCACACCAAGTACTTGATAACCATGCATTTCCCCATACCCTCAAAACCCATGCTTCCTCTTGGTTGATAATAGTACACGTTACATTCTGTAACTTGATCATTTCATTCCCTGAGTACTAGAGTAGGAATGCATCCATGCTAAACAATTGAATACAACTGCATGTTTGTTTCAGGTGAAAAACAGGGAACTGTTATGATGTCACGTGATCAGTTTAAGAACCAAAAATGGTAAATGACAATCAAAACATATAATTTCAAGTATTAAAAGAATAAGATCATTTTCCATCAAAGCGCATGTTTACAAATATACTAGTGCCCAGTAATCTAAATCAGCATTTATGTCATTTTGAGTCATAGGAGAATAGCAACATTGTCAAATGATTTAAGCCTATGGTTTATTAATCCGCTTTTTAGTTGTTGGGATATTTTGTGTTTCTATGGTCACTAGGCAATGGCATTTTCCACGAGGACTAAATTGGACAAGGAATGACAGCCAAACAACTTAAGCAACATATGGTTTCTGAAGAAATGTTTTTTCTTCTGGGTTTCTTAAGTAATGTATTAATACACAACCAAGAAACAGGAAACAGGCTTTTCCTTATCTGAAATATGATGGAGACCATCCAAAGTAGAGTTTCTTTAACATTTTCATTTTTCATCACATTTGGGGCAGAAATGAGAGGGGACTATTGTATGTTTGGTAACTTTACTCATAGCCTAACATGAGCATGTAGCTACTTCCTCACAATGATACATTTTAGTCTATTCTTATCTTGTCTTACTTTGTTTGATGAAGCTTATTAGTTATTGGATGTATAAACATTGTGAGATGCTTTAAGCACTTCCATACTGGTTGTACCCTATATGTTAATGGCTTCTGTTTTAATGATCACTTCTTGAAATTGAAGGCTTTAATAATATTTCTATTTCTACATCTAGGTAAAGAAAACTAACTCTCAGTGACTTGCAACTTTTGAATGCATCTCAAATTCTGCATAACGAGAAAATAAACACTCCATTGATATTTACACCTGTTGCAGTGATACATTTTAGTTTATTCTATTTTTGTCTTACTTTATTTGATGAATTTTATCAGTTATTGGATGTATAAACATTGTGAGATGCTTTAAGTACTCCCATATGGTGCTCCCATACTGGTTGTACCCTATACGTCAAGACATCTGTTTTGTTGATCACTTCTGGCAATTGAAGGCATTAATAATATTTCTATTTTTATATCTGAGTAAAGAAACCACCTCTTAGAGTCTTGCAACTTTTGAATACATCTCAAACTACACATAACAAGAGAATAATTACGCCGTTAGTATTTACTATTTACGCTTGGGGATTCATTATTTCTTTCTGCCTCTCTTTGCTAAGAAATTAGAATTAGACCACTAGGTAAAAGTTAAAATTAAAGAAGTCTCTTAATATTTCACCCCAATTTATTTTCTTATTACTTCTACAGATGTGACTTGAACAGAAAATGTAACCCAATGCACTCCCTTCCTATCCTCAAAGGGTGCAGAAGCACATAAATTTTCTAACGTCCTGATGGCGGTTCCTTCCCTCTCCACAGAGTTGATCTTGTGAAACGTGTTTCTCTAGAGTTCTTGGAGTGGAGAAGACCAGCTCATTTTTGAGGAACCTAAACATTAAATTGGTATATGCCATGAAAACACATATAAGCGGTTTGGTGAGCTTCGTTCAATGTCAATAAGATTGTGAATCCCTTGGAGATATATAATACTTTTCATACTGCATACTTGTATCATCTGGCATGCTCAATGTCTAATTAGTGAGGAAAAATTATTGCATACATAACTGAATACTGCTATTTCTTCATCTGGATCAACTAATTACGTTAATTCAAACATGTATTGTTCTCTTACAGGAACCTGTGGAACATCCAGGGGATATTATAAGGTTCTGTGAGGAAAGCAAGTTGCCTGTTGCGCTAGATGAGACTATTGATGACATTGAATATAAACTCCTTGACACGCTTTCCATGTTTGCACATTCTAGAATTGTCGCAACTGTAAGTAAGAGTCAAAACAACTCTTGATGTGGACAAAAATGCAATTTGATATCATTAAGAACATTGCATACAAAAAACAACCAACCCGGTTTTTTTATTCTTCCATTAGTTGTAATTTAGTAATGGAAAAATTGTATTTTCAGGTGTTGAAACCCAGTCGCCTGGGTGGTTTTGAGCGGGTGGCATTAATAGCCAAGTGGGCGAACAAGCATGGGAAGATGGCAGTGATCAGTGCAGCATTTGAAAGTAGTGTCAGTTTGGCTGTGTATGCTCAGTTTGCTTGTTTCCTTGACAACAAGAACATAGGAGTTAGAGCAAGTGATAAACCAGAAACTCCAATGATTGCCCATGGTCTTGGAACATATTGTTGGCTCTCTGATGATGTAATGAAGAAAAGACTGCAATACCAGGTGTGCCCAAAAGGTGACAGAATTGAAGTGGATGTGAAGGATGCTGCAACTATTCTTCAAAATATGGTAGTAAATCCTGATACTGTAAAACCAAGCTGTGGCATAGCAAAGATTAAGTCATATGAAACGACAGTGACTTATAAAGACTCTTGCTTCTCTTTTCATGTAATGGACACTGGGATAAATAACCAAAAAGTGAGTCTTCTATCTTCTGATGCTTCAACAAGATAAAACAAATGGACAATCAATTTCATTGCTCCATAAAATTCCCAACAGAGAGTTCTAATTGAAATTATTCTTGTAATGTTAGGGCATAGATTGTTCAATTTCATTACATATTTTAAGATTGTAATGTGACCATTCTTCCTTGCCACAGTATCATTAATTGAATCTTCTCTTGACTAATAGAGAAATACTCAGGAAAAGACATTACTCTTCCTCCATGGTTTTCTTGGCACTGGGAAAGATTGGCTGCCAATGATGCAAGCTTTATCGATCTCTGCAAGATGTATTTCAATTGATCTACCAGGACATGGAAAAACAAATGTGCAGAAGCATTACAATACCATCCAAAATAATGGAAGTGCACAAATTCCTCCTTTGGAAGTTAATGATCAGAGAAACCTGACTGACAGAAATTTCTCAATAGAAGTCCTTGCAGAAGTTATATCTAAGCTTATATGCCAAATTACCGAGGAAAATGTGGTCCTTATTGGATACTCAATGGGAGCAAGGATTGCATTGTACATGGCCTTGAAATGCAATAAGAAGGTACCTTATAATTTTCCTTTTGTGCTTTTTTGGTTTTAGCACTCAGCTGAAACCGTATGAATAGCCAAATATCACCAAAGTCTTTCCTAATGATTTCCTCTTTTTTGTAAAGATTTCTGCCACTGCAGTTATATCTGGAAGCCCAGGATTGCAAAATCTTGACATGAGGATAACCAGGTCTGCCCAGGATGATGCTTTGGCCGGGCTGTTACTTGATACTGGCTTACAGTCGTTTGTAGAAATGTGGTATAAAAAAGAGATGTGGGAAAGGTATGTAGAATGTATGGGTTGAGAATAAAATTTTGTTTTGCAGGAGTTTATTTTTACACCTGTATTGTGAGCTTAAAAGCCATATGTTTCTCTATACCTGTCAATTGTGGCACTCGTGATTTTCATCAACACTGTACAGATTAAAGTCTCACCCATATTTCAAGTATTTAATCCAAGGACTTGTCCAGCTTAAGAAGATTTTGTTTTGCAGGCTATTTATTTTTACACCTGCAATGTAAGCTTAAGATCCATATGTTTCTCTATACCTGTCAATTTGCGGCACTTATGATTTACATTAGCACTGTTCAGCTTAAGGTCTCACCTATGTTTCAAAAAATTAATCCGAAGATGCATTCAGCATGGGAACATCAAAGATATGGCCAAGACGTTGTTTTCATTAAGCATTGGCAGACAATAAGAGCCATATGTTTCTCTATGCCTGCCAATTTTTGGCACTTGTGATTTTCATTAACACCATCCAGCTTAAAGTCTTGCCCATTATTCAATAATTTAATCCAAGGACTGTCCATCTTAAGAAGATTTTGTTTTGCAGGCAGTTTATTTTTACATCTGCAATGTAAGCCTAAGAACCATATGTTTCTCTATACCTGTCAATTTGTGGCACTTATGATTTTCATTACTGTTCAGCTTAAGATCTCACCCATATTTCAAAAAATTAATCCAAGGACGCATTCAGCATGCAAACATCAAAGATACGGCAAAGGCGCTGTCTTCATTAAGCATTGGCCGACAACCGTAAGATCTCTCTCCTCCCCGTCTTGTTTTTCAAAGAGCATGCAACATCTATGCCAATCCTACAATACAAATATCAGATGCCATAAAAAATTATAAAAAATGCACAAAGGGAAATGGTCAAGAGAAACCCATAAATTTTGTACTTTATTCCTTGATGCTCCAAATAGTATAATTTCAATTAGAGTTTGGTTTAATTCACACGTATAAATAGTAATTCCATTTCGTACTCAATTTTGGCAGGTCTCTATGGCAAGATTTAAGTGGTTGTAAGGTGCCCCTTCTTGTCATTGTGGGGAAGAAAGATAACAAATTCAAGAAAATTGCTCAGCAAATGTGCTGTAAAAAAGGTGTAGCTCAATCTAATTTTCATACCATTCCAATCACACTACCTATGTTGTTCGAAAATATTATCAGTTTTCCATTGGTGTTGATGGGTTTTACTATTAATGATACAGATGGCTGCCAAGAACATGAAGAAGAAAAAAGTACAGATCATCTACGGCAGATCACAGTGTTGGAGATCGAGGAATCTGGTCATGCTGTGCACTTCGAGAATCCGCTGCCTGTAATTAATGCAATACGAAAATTTGTAATGAGGGCACTCAACGCAGGCTTAAATGCTTAGACTCAAAGCTCCTATTTTTCATTATTACTTGTGGTTTCCAAAATGTATTTTCATATAAACTTTAAATTTTTTGTAGAGTTGAGCATAGAATTATTGCTACAGTTTACTACAGGCATAGGGTAGAAAGAGAGAATTTACTAAAGGAAAGTTGGATGTGATTCAAGAAACTTGGGGAGAGAGAACAAAATACATGAAATATGTTATCTCAGTTGGCAAGAATTATGATAAATAAATGCATCATAGATCATAGATACTGTCTCGTCCCATTAATGGCCCTGGTTGATGATCTTACATGGTTAAAAGTTCAAAAGACTGTCCCAATGATCACCAGGTCTCTTTCAAAAGGCAAGCGAGTGTCATGGATATGGAGTGTATCACTCCTCCCCCTGTTTTCAAGAAACAAATACTGCACGCCAGAACTTCTAGGGCACTGTCAAAACAAGGCTAACATGGATCGACACATTGTCAACTAGGAGCCGGTGAAAATCCCTTCCCCTGCTGCTGTTATGGAGAATCAGGATGCTCAGGAAAACGCCACTCCTGTCACTTAGGACTTCTTGTGACTCTCCTTGGGTAAGTTCTGATTGGAATTTGTCTATTTTCTGCTAGTCTTTTTGGCAGTTGAACTTTTTTGGAACCTGTGGTTGATCTGAGTAGTCTTTCTCTTTTTGGTTGAAAATAACAGACAGTCTATGCACCTGTCTATGTATTATTTAGCTGGTTTTAGTTTTCTTATCCTCTCAGTCATGTATCACTTCTAGTCAGTTTCTCTTCTCTTAATCTGTCTTTGATATGACTATTAGGCTATTAGGCTTATATTATCCTCATAGAGAAGAGGGACTCCTAATATATACGATAAGAACAATGTTTACATTGGGAACGGCAAAGAGAACTACAGCTCCAGAGAAGAAGAACCACATCAAAATATCAGCATTATTAGGATTCCTCATCATTGTAGTAGCAATCTTCCTTTGAAACCATTTTTGGGAAGACCCCGGTGGGAAGACTCGTCCTCTTCCATGCAGCTGTCATGGGGACGGAATTCATGTCCTTGTTGAAATTGCATATTGTTAGTGTGTATTACTATGATCATTGACTCATTATTTAGAGACAAAGTAGTATTGGAGCTGCAGCTGTTATTTGATTTTCATCTCACGTTCCTTTGAATGGCCATGCATACTTTGGGGCATGCCCCCTATGATTGCAAGATGAGACATCAGACAAAATATCTTCCAGCTGATGAATTCGGCAAGTCTAGAGATCATAATGATAATTGTTTCAATATGTCAATTGTCTCTTTTTGTTGAGAGCTTAAATAAGTTAGTGAACAATACATTTAACAAGAATGGGAGTAAGATCACTCTGGGCATCTAGCTGCCCTCTCTCCACCAAAATTCAGTTCACTGCACATCCTATAACATTTGACCCCAAACCCACTTTATCTGATATAGCTAAGATCTATTAGGATTTGGTCAAAGCTATCCAAAAACTAGAAAGTAGGCATATCTGATCCTAAACCCACTCTATTTGATATAGCAAAGATCTATTAGGGGTTGGTCAAAGCAATCCAAAAATTGGAAAGTAGGTTGGAGCTTCTTGGTGTCAAATTGGGTGAGATCTTACCCCCATTCTTGCTGAGCATATTGTTAACTCCTTTAAGCTCATAGCAAAAAGAGGCAATTGACATATTGAAACACAGTTTTGAGCTTCTGGCATGTAGTATTCATCATTTGGAAGATATTATTGTTTACTGTCTCATCTTGCAATGATAGAGGACATGCCTCCCAAGTACACATGGCCACTAAAAAAAACACGAGAAGATCATCAAATAACAGTGGTAGGTCCAATATCATTTTGCCTCAATTACTGAGGGACTAGTCCCACTAATACACTGTAAGACTATGCAATTTCAACAAGGACACGAGTTTTATCCTCGTGATGGCTACATGGCAGAGGTTGGGCCTTCACACCAGGGACATCCCAAGCAAGGTTTCAAGTGACGATTGCTACCATGCTGAGGAATGCTAATAAAGCTGATGTTTTGATTGGGCCCCTCTTCTCTATGAGTCTTTTCCTTTTATGTAGAATTGGAGTTCTCTTAGATGTTCCCAATGTAAAATGTGCTCTTATTTGATATCTCGCTTACTGTACTAGATGTGGTAATATTGGTCTTTTGGCCCTTTGTTTCTTTCTACTCCCTTAAGTATATGCTGATCTGATGGGTCTATATCGTTTGATCTGCCTAAATCTGTTTTTCCACTCTAATCGGATTTGAGGCTGCTATATGTAACCTTTTCATATATATCAATATATATTTACCTTCATAAAACAGGGGCTTTGGCAAATATAAATATCTTTTCATTACCATAAAGAAGATATCTCTAATATCTAGAAATGCAATACGTCCATTGCCTACAGGAGAGAACATGTGAATTATTAAATGTGAAACTAAGTTGCTGGCACTTAATGAATTTTCACATGGAAAGGCAGCATCCTATCAGTCATAGTATATTTCATTGTGCCAATGTTCGGGTTGTGACTCAAGATTCCCAACATACAGTTTTATGTTGCAGGTTCCAATATTGGCACTGGCTTACCTTGTCATTTTTCTCTGCTGATTTTTGACAGAATTATACTTTGATGTATTCAACGATAGTTGACAGTGAAATGTAGTGTGGCTTACATGTTTACTCGAGTTTAATGGTAGCATACTTTGACTAATGCTTTCACTCTGCAATAAATAGTGGTTATGGACGTGTAATGTTCATGATTGAATGATCTTTGAGCTTGCTATATTCATGGGCTGTACTTCGGACTTTGCTCCTATGAATTTCCGTTCCTTGGGTGTTCTGGAATGGGTTGATTTGGTCCTCGCATAGTGGTTTCTACTAGTGTTTCACTCCATTTTTTAAGAAATATAAATAAAGATTCCATACTATTTTTTTGGTGCTAAAAGGCATACCTACATTTCAGGGTCAGGGAAGGGCATGAATTCACTGCCATAGTACATGGACAATTAATTTATTGGAGCTAAACAATATTCTTGATCGGAGCATGTTGATATGCCATCTTATTTAGTTGGTCAATCATTGTTTTTGTTGGACTTGGAATGGTAAACTCCCATTACAGAGTGTCCTTAAGCTCCGATGCCACAACCAAGGACTATCTCTTCCATCAACTTCACCCAGGACTCACACCCGACCTTGTCCGTTGGGGTATGCCACACCCAAAATTGAGTGTGGGAGTTTACCCGATTTCAACATTGAACATTTGTACATTTTTATTGTGTACCATGTCTCGTAGGGATTTGAACACAGGTCTCCATTATGAAAAGTCCTGATGGTTTACCATTTGAGCTCATCCAATTCGAGATTTATTTGATCAATCATTGTTTAGAGATTTTTCTTATGCCTAGGCACTCATATACAATGGATTTTATTTGCCTTGTTGAACTCATTTCAGCAATTCTGTTTTCTGTCATCAAGTAGTTATAATAGCATTATGGCAACTATGATACCAGGCAGAGCAGGGGAAATGATAACAATGAAATGGTACACCAGTCCAGCAAGGCAATGGGAGGAAACAGTAATCTGGAAATTTCTTGACTTCAAGATTTGAGAATGTTATCATTGAGTATATGCTACATGACATAGAGGGAAGCTTGTATGGACACCATGAACTGCAATGTTTTCAACATAGGATACTTGAAGCAATTCACATTGGTACACTTTTCTTTGAAAAACTGAATTGGTATAAGGCTTGGCTGAATTCCTCAACAGTACATTCTTAGAATAAATTTTGGGAAATCCCAATGAGGGAACTTGTGAAAATATATGTGTATCTTGGTTGGTGCTTATGCTTCCCCACAATAAACGACACCCCAGACATAAGGGACTCTTATTATTTTATTCTCCGTGTCTAATTATTGCTACAAGAAATGAATACAAAGAGATCTACCAGAACTTTGGCTCAAAAAGTGTAGTTCTGAAGCTAATGCCGTTGTCCTCACTACACTCTCATATTTGACAAATTTTGGGAAGCCTTAGAATGCTTAGCTTCGGTTTCACATAATATATGATGGTCTTGAATCTATAGACTTACATAAGGCATTCCGGCCAATCTCTAAAGTGAATTGAAAAGTAGAATAAAATATCATGCGGTAAAAATTGTTGTCTTCATAACTTTTGAGTAATTTATCATGAGAAGCTTATGCTCATATCCAATTTGTTGATGATACATTATTGCTGCTTTATCATAGAGGTGAAGAATTTAAAGCAAAGTTTCAAGAAACTTCTATAACCAGAATTCAAGTAGGATTGAAATTCTTAGCTGGATCTCTTGTGGTCATATTCTTGGCTTCCCCTTTTTCCCACTGCACCGCAATGTTTCAAGAAACTTCTAAAAGGAGCATTCAGTTTGGATTGAATTTCTTTCCCAAATATGCCTTTCAAAATTCTTGGCTTTCTATTTGGATTTCTTGTGGTACCTTGGCTTCCCCTTCTTCCAATTGCACCGGAAAAATAAAGGTTTCATAACTTGCAGGATGGACCTCTTAGTGGCTTAGATTTTAATGGCATGTTTACCTAATTAAATATGTTCTTCGGGTTATTCTTGTTTATTTTTTATCCTTTTCATCCTTCGCAATTCTATTTACTTGGCTCTCATTAAATTGTAAACACAAATTTCTTTACATGGACTATCTTCCTATTTTTCGGTTTCTTAGTCGAAGGTTACCTAGTGCTTATTTTAAGGAGGTACTAAGCCCTCCAACCTCACTATGTTCATTTAGGCTTTGGTAATGTGTCTAGTGTGGCACCTTTGTACTTGACCAGGAGAATCTTGGTGTTTTGTTACAAGTAGGTTCAATCATTTTGACCTGAAAATATATTGTCAATGACTCCTTTGCGATGGTTTTCTTATATTTGGAAGCACATTTACACAAATTTTAATAATGCATGTTATGGGAGATGGATGATGATTAGATGGAAGGTTGTAACCAACATTTTCTTTCAAACAAGCGTACATAAGACATTTGTGCAACTTATTTTAAAGTCAACTATAATAAGTTTTCTCCACCTTCTATCAAGTTTGGTTAATACTGCTATATTATGTCTATTTATTAACGTAAATTATGTCAAAATCATGGAAAACTTATCATGTTTTCTAGAAATACGAAGTCTAAATGCGATAGAAAAATTATGATGTTCTCTAGAAAAATAAAGTGTAAATACAATTTGCATTAGATTGCCTAATGCTCTTAGGCCCTTTTTCTTAATGTTAAAAATTTGGCGGATGATTTCATATTGATGATCATAAACAAATTATGCCAGAGAATTTTTTTTGATTTTTTTGATGTTGTCAAAGATATGGGGTCAATTTAATGGCATCCTTGTCCTTGCATTAGAGACCAAATTCACCTCAAATAATGATAGATCTAATATCAAAGACAACTAATATTGTTTATTTCTCAAAATTGTACAAATGTATCTATGGTCGCAAGTCAACATCACTTTATGATGTTTCGAAGCAACAAAGACTCGAAGCAAGATTCAAATAACATGACCTATCTCTTTTAAGAACTAATACATCAAAAATTAGCTTACGGGTATGCTAACAAACATTTAGAAAAAAAACTTCAAGTTTTAAATTATCATTCTTCTTAAAAATATCTCGAGTTCAATCAATTCACTTCAAGATTAAAAACCCATCACAACTTTGATCACTAATTTATGTGAAGCTATCTCTAGCAGTGTGACCTTCACATGACCAAGATGCCTTGTTTTCTCTCTTTGAAGCTCTATATATCTAGGACATAGTCTCAAATCTCTTGATTGCGATTAATTTTCTCATCTTACGATTTTACCCTCTTGTTTTATACAGTGTTGGATAATTAAGGACGGACCCCCAAAAACTCCTCAACATGAAAGCCAATCTAAGTTTGGTTTTCTTCTACCATTTTATCCTTTTGAGTAATGTCTTTAATCATCATGATCTTTGTGCTATCATCGATCAATTACCATTTATATTAGTTTGTTTCCTATAACTCCCAACTTTTGTTTCAAATCCTTGATTTTCTTCTATCATTAGCATCTAGATTTGCTTCACTTTCTTTCCAGAGTTTTATGTTGATTTGGACTGGAGAAATAGAGAAATCAAGCAACAATGAACACATGTGATGAGGCCATATGGTAACATCTCGATGCATGAAGCCAAGTGCAGAGTGAAACCAAGGGAGGAAAAACCTTATGCAAGATGAGCTCATGAGATCTTGATATGGATTAACATCTCATTTCACAACACATATCTAAGCTTATAATGGTGAAAGCCCTTAATAAATAAGAAAACATAGAGATTGTAAGACTTTCACTTGTCGTTACAAGGAGCACCTTGAGAAAGGTAAGCATTGAGATCAATAGGAAACATCCTCTCTAAGATGAGTCCATGAGATTAAGAAACGTGGAATGATCTTGTTAAATGATGTTGTTTGAAGCCTCCAAGCACTAGAGAAAGTCAACACTTGGGAGTCCACGATGAAGTAACACCTATCAAGATGTTTCATAGAGAGACAACACAAAGGTAAAAGCTAGAATGGGCCCAATGCAAACTTCACGAGTGATTGGCACATGTGAAATCTTTGTTACACAAAGCAAAATAAAACTTGGGGATAAAGAAATAAAACAAAACATGAATGAGATCTCATGAGAAGATAAGTAACAATCTCATATCATAGAGCATAAAGTAGAAAGAGGACAAGTGCCTTATTTTCCATGTATTTGGTGTGCTTTTAATGTATGAAGTGTTTGCTCCATTCTTAGTTACATGCATGTTATGTATTGCTTGTTCTCAAGTGTTTTCCATGTTCTATGGTGCCATGATTTCTATCATGTACAATGCTTTTATTACTTTCTTATATTGTCACGATTCATATCATGCATCTCTTTGGAGCGAAAATTTATACTCATACTTTTTATTACTATATCTTATGATACTCTTATTACATTGCTTATTTATTATGCTGAGACAAGTATCTCTTATTGATCTAACTTTGTTCATTTTGTGTTCATATGGGACTTATTGCCCTCCGCATTATATTTCTTACATTTTTTACATGCGGGACACATTACTCATGCTTATATTTATTACATGGCTAGATCATGTGGGGAAACTTATTTGTAACATACATGCTTCCAAGATGACATCATTCTATGTTAAGGGCCATTGGTCTTGTATTTTTTCTTACATATGATGCATGTAATTCTTTTCTTTTAGTATGTGTGTTTCACAATTTCATTCCACATCTGAAAAGAGGTTTTACATTCCACTCATTATATTCATCAAGGTTCCATGCATTTAAGACAACTTCCACTTCTATAGAGCCAAACATTTAAATTTTATTTACTCCTAAACTTATCTAGAATGTGACAGTTGTTCCCATAGCAGGATACATCCAAGATATTGTTTAACTTTGTTTTTATTAGTAATCAAAATATTATTTTAGCTTGATTTTTTGACATTAAAAATTGTACTCAAAAGTATATATAGGATTTAGCATAGATTTAGAGGCAGGGGATCACATAGGGGTGCCCTCACATCTTCAGTCAAATCAGGGGTATTTACTATAGTTTTTCTTTCTAGATTTTATAAAATCATTATTATTGGCACTTTCAATGTGTAAATGTTCTTGTAAGATACACGTGTACCTAAAAGTTTTGGTTCAGTGGATTTAGGTACACAAACTCATTTCAAACAAGTGATACATCTATTGTTTCAGAAATTTAACTCATGTATTGCGAGGGGGGGTGAGGAGAGGGTGGACGGAGCGAGGGACTACATATTTTTCATATTTACATCCAAATATGACATTTTATTGAAACACTGGTGTTCAACATGGCATGGTTTACCATAAAAATTGCAACACTTTTTTTCAACATTCACATTCTGTCTCCATTTTGCCATTTTCCTCATAGGGAAGGATTTTACTGAGTTGGATGATTTCCCTTAGATTTAGGCTTTGCTTTCCATTTTTCTTTGACAGGTTTTGTCTTTGCCAATGTTGGGTTGTGATGTCGTTTAGTATGATTCACAAAAATTGCCTATTGCTAGTCTTTACAAGTTAGATCTCACCAATGAAAATTAGTTCTTATTGTTCTCTTTGAAGTTGCTTACATAAATTATTAAAATTTGGTGCCACATATGCATTACCTGAATAATCTTGTTGTGTGTAGTGATTTGAGACAATAACTAAGTAGGATCGACCCAATTTTGATAAAACACTCATAATGAGGTTCTAATCAGTCTTGGTTTCATCACTCTCAATAAGAAGTCTTAAATGCTTGACTTGAGTGATGAAATCTTGGGATAGATGTTTGGACTAAGAGTGACAAACTTGTTTTATAATTGACATTCACGCATCTTGCTATGCTTCCTAAAAATGTCCTCCAAGAAACTTCAAACTACCCAAGGTTCCATGACTCCATGAAAGTAAAAATTCTATTCATGGGACACTGACTACCTCTAGCTTTATCACAATGACTTTTCCATTTAATTTCTATTGAAAAGGTGAAAAGGACTAGTTGTAATCATTCATTGCCATGCAATAAATACTCTTACTGAGAAACGCATGTGATTTACCCTTTCCAATTGAAATAGTTGGAATTTGCGAGGATTATTTTTTTCTCTACCATTGTTAGCACAAAAACTTCTTGTAGGTAATAAAAATCCCCCATTTTGTAAAAGATGGTTGACATAATATGTCAAATTGATCATCTTTGTGAGAGGATGACAATGGGATAATCACCTAAAATGAAAATTTATTTTCTGAAGATAGGTCTTTGAAGATCCATATTAAAATGATCAGTTCCACAAGATAATCACAACAGTGCCCCTTAGGAAACTAATTATTTTCTAGATGTGTTTTTTTTTTAATGGTGCAACTGCATATTTTTAAAAAAATGTGAAAATGTTGTTATAGGTCCTTATTTGAAATGTTTTTTCAATTTGAACTATCAAATTTCATATGGGTCAAAATTTATCTAAGAGTAACCATTTTTTTGAGAAATATGCCCTTTGCATTGCCCTTTTAATGTACCATTATGAAATTTATCCCCAAATAGGATTACTGAAACTAAATAGAGAATATTCACATTGTGTGCAGGTTTGATAAATGTAACTAAGATTGTTTTGGAATTACTACGGTTGGTGTCTATAATCTATAGGCTCGTTGATATACAAATCCCATGACTAATAGTAAACAAGAAAGAAAGGCACTAACTACAGAGGGTTCCATTGCACCCGTAGCCATATTGTCTCATCTTTAAGGTACCTAAAGAGTAACTTCATGTGGCTAACCACTTATTGGTGTATTACAGTATCAAGCAACTGATGGTTTCCTATTGAAATAAAAAACCTAGGAGTTTTTGATATATCATGAGATCTGAGGAAGTTGAAACATATGAATATTGTTGAATGAGACATGGGTATTTGGGGAACTCCACTCACTTCACAAGTGAATGTCATGATTAGCTAATAACAATGAATCCTATGATATTTTAAAACTCTTGGTACAATGTTTTTAACTTATGGAATTTCTAAGAAAAAATAGTGTTGACCATTAGTACTACACTACATTCACTAATTTTTGATAAACCAAGATCACCCAAGGGCAATGTGAGAGCATAAGATTGGTTATTTTCAATATGCCATTAAAACTTGAGCTTAAAACTTAACATTCCAAATAAATTGAAAACCACAAAGATGAAAATGGAATAGAAACTAGATGTGTAAAAAAAAGAGAAAATAACATCTTTGATCTTTATACCTATTGTGAACACAAAAACATAAGATCATATGGTCTAGAGTACTACAATGCACAAGATGAAGCTTTTATAGCTTTGATACCATATTAAATTTCTATAGAATTTCTAAAATCATTGTAGGCACCATAAGTCAAACACCCACAATACATGCAATATATAAATATATGAAAGTTTAAAATAAGACAATATAGATTTATCTAAGTAGTATCAATACTTATTTAAATTAAGATATTAGGTCTAAATATACTAGTATAACAATCTTAACTCTCATCTACTACTAACCCTCTATGTTCTTATATAGTCAAAAAAATAGGGTAGATTTAGGGTTAGGATTTTAAAAATTAGTTACTTGAAGATCAAGTCTTTCCTATTATTAGCATAAGTTAATTAAATAAATATTTAATTGATAATATTCTTTAATAATGAGTTGTGGATAAGTGTGCACCAATTAGTACTTATCCATAAATTATATTACAAATAAATATTAAAAGTTCATCTTAAATCATACCAAATTGTATGCATTATAAAATATAATAACATCATCTGATGGAGGAGATTGTTTTTCTATCCTCCTCGCCCTTATTTGTTTCTTCATCCTCTTGAAACTTCTTTAGGTGTTCCACCTCAATGACCTTATTTTATTTTGACTTCTTTTTATTTATTTTTGTCGTTTTTGGCATCTACCTTAGCGATCTTATTGTCTTGTCATTTTTTCAGCTATTCCTCATTATTTATATTTTCTTCTTTTCTTAATTCAACCGTCATTTCATTTCATCTAGACATGTCTTAAAATAGACTTATAGCATTGCAATTTTTTACTTTATAATTGTTGAAATTAGATTTTTGTATTGTTATTACTGGTTTATAACTAATGTGATATCATATTTTAATATTACTATTATTAGTTTTAAGTAGTGTGATATTGAATTCAATGTTCCCATTATTGGATTTCAACTAGTGCAAAATCATGTTCTAATTATATTCTAATTAGTCTTGATCACATATTGTCTCATAGTTGTCATGGTACCACATAATAGTTATCATAGTATTATCTAATAGTTGTCCAAATTTTATCGCATATTACCCAATCACATCATGACAATGTAAGATTCAAAAATATCAATGCATAAATGTAAAATATATTTCCACCATGTTAAAGTATTAGAAAATATTTTTTTACCGATAAAAAATTCTCATAGTACCCTTGTAAAACCAAAGTGGATTCTACATACATTTATCTAAATTTGAAAAGTTCACATTTAATGTACTCTTGTGAAATAATCAATCTGGTCATGGCCACATTATGTCTTAAATCAAGGTTTACACTTATTTTAATGCCAAATACATATCTTCATGACTAATGAACTTAGTCATAGTCTAAATTGAAATTCATAAATTTACATCCTCAAAAGCCCATTGTAAATTAAAGTTAAGATGTGCTTATATAAAGTTCATGACTCTATGATGTCATGATCTTGTTTTAATCACCATGTGTATTCACTTTTTTATCACAAGTTTGTTTAAAATATTAAATGTAATTTATT
Source organism: Torreya grandis (assembly GCA_037957365.1). NCBI lineage: Eukaryota > Viridiplantae > Streptophyta > Pinopsida > Cupressales > Taxaceae > Torreya > Torreya grandis. Next base: position 1,542,313 of record JARHVA010000008.1, read on the forward strand.
AGTTTTTGGGATATAATCGCAATATGTTGATTTATTGTGTGCATGAAAAAAGGGACATATGGAGAGATAAATTCGATTTAATGTTTCAATAGATCCACATAGTTTTTTGAGGCCATCTCAATGAGAATTGTTGGGCACTCAATTTGGTATCTATTTTCCTAAGTACTTTTTGAAGATAATAGCACAAAAGACCATGGTGTGGAAGAGACACAATGTGGAAGACCGCGGCGTAGACGAGTCAAGTCACATGAAACAAGGAAACATGAAACGTGGAGGAATCGAGAATGGACTTGGACAAAAACAAAATACTTGGGCAAGGGCATCGAAAACATAGATGGGTAGGGAATGGTTCGCTCGAACGTCGAAGAAGAATACTCAAGCATAAATCTAGCATTGATCAATGAGAAGATAGGCACACAGTGACGAGGATTCAGCATAGAGAGATCATATAGGGGCGGTTAGGCCTGGGTCATTAAGAATTTAATGGAATGGCTTCCTATGACTCATTACTATTAATGGTCGTTGGTGAGTTATCTTTATGTAATTAATTCTAAAAATAAATAGTCGTGGAAGAACCATGTATAAATACCCCCTAATTTTATTTAGAGTGTTGGTTGATAATTTTAATCTTCAAGTCGTCATAATTTTGGCGATGAAATATGTATGCAATGAAAGGAAGCTTTTATGTTGACGAAATACTTATGTAATTTGATCGTGAATATAGTCAAATTATTACTATTTTGTTCTTAATTTGTGCCCAACTTCTTTTTTGTGATTAGTAAGTAGGGAATGAATGAATAGCTTAAGAGTTAGACATGGAACTAAATATGAATTTATAATTAAGTGCCTATTTGAGCACCCTAGCTTAAGAAACTAAATGAATACACCACCATGTGATAAAACCAACTGGGATTGGTCTTAGGCTATGTGCTTCGAGTGAGTGCGTGAGAACCCTTTATCGCGTGATATGTTGGTGCACTAGCTCGTTGGAACTCTTATTGTCTTAGGCACATGACTAGGGAAAGACATACTAGATTAAAAGAAAAAATCCCAACATTTTGGTTCCATTGTCGTGACTTGTTGCACTTGTTTGCACGATAGTGGAAAAATGCTCAAACGATTATCTCTGAAAAATATCCAGCATTGGGTTATTAATGTAGAAGAGAATTTTTCACTTCAATATCTTGAACCAAGAGTTTTTGTGGCTGCATGGGTAGAATAACAACTTTATGACTCACTTTATGAAGCTTTCTTTGTAGAAGTGCATGTTCACTTGCAAGCTTAGCTTTTGGCATACACACAAGACCATTCAAAGAATTACAGATGAAAGGTTTCCTGGTCAATAGAGTGTCTAGTTGGCCTTGGCAATATTGGGAGTGCCCTAAATGCACGTGGTGGATAATGTATGCAAAGGAAAATGCAACTAATCTATAAATCAATCCTAGTTCGGAGAAGATAAATCTTACTTACACTTTCAATTGTTGATACATTAGATATTCAGGGTCATGACCAAAATGGATCTGTTAGCCCTAGCCAAGGGATCTCTTACTACAGTAATATCACTAGGGAGTCTTCCAAAGCTTCTAGTCAAGCAAAACTATGCAATAATCCTAATTAGGTCTTATATTTTCATATTCACTAATGTACAAATGACAAAAACAAAGTAAATTCTAATCTAGTGTTCACCAAAACTTGTCACACAAAGTAGGGGTAATAAACATTAAAAATAAATATGCATGTAAGACATGCTCACATCAATGTATATGAAATTCTAATGCATGGAAGAGAAGTACAAATGCATATATATCTACTCTTATCAAGGAAGAATAAAATTAAGAATATCTACCTTTGAAGACAAACCAGTCAAACTTCAATCTCTTCCTTGGCCAAAGTGCTTCGCAATAGGTTGTTGTGGTATGTATGGATAATAAGGATAAATCAGCTCTAAGCTACACAACCTATCAATGCATCCAAAAGACTTCTCCACAAGACAAGATATGTATCTCCAAATAAAGTATGAAATGCTAAGCTATGCTCCTCAAGTAGAATGGTGGATAAGCAGATGCGCAATATATATCTCTTCTTCTCTTTTGTTCTTAAATAAATGACAAAATGATAACTTAGTCCTTTTCGAAAGTTTAGCCAACAGGGTCGGCCCTGTTGACTTTGTATCGTTGTTGACAAAATCAAATTAACTCCTAGTCTAGGTTAGCCATGCACTGACCTAGACCTTAAATGAGTTTTGTCAATTAGAGTACATGATCGATGGGGACGAGTGTATCATAAATCGTCAAAAAGGATTTTAGGCTAGTGAAGGACTAATGAAGGTGGAGAATGACTAGAGGAAGGTGCAAAAGAGGAGATAAATCTTAGGAAAATATTTTTAGGAGATGGTTGTGTAGGTAGCAAGTAGTAATATAGTGACAACAATCTTGCAAAGCACTAATGGTTTGTCCAACCCTTTCTTGGTGCACCCTTTAAGACATGCACTTAGAGATATTGAGACTCGATGGGTTCCTGAAAGAAAGAGCATCAGTAATTGATAAAGTTTTAAAATATTTTTTGTATACATATGCCCCATTCAAATCTCATCATGTATCACTTAGGTGCAACAAATGATGGTGTTTCAAGAAAAGAACATAGCAACACACAACACTGAAGCTGAATAAATTGAAGTAAAGAACAAATAAGATAAATAAAATGACAAAATTGCAAAACACATATCTTTTCTTATCTTAGTGTTGTAGATAAAGAATGAGATGCAAGAAATGTGAAGGTGTCAAATGTAAGGAACATTAGGCGAACTTGTAGAAGTTATTAGAAAAAAAAGAGTGAAAAATTAAATTTTTTGCAACATAGATATATAATAGGTGAAAAGATTCTCTATGATGTAAGGATTTCAGAACATTTTACGATTTAGAAAAAGAGCTAGTAGAAACAAAGATATAATCAAAAGACAAAATCTGACAGTAAATACTTTGAATAAAAAATATAAATAGAGTGAAAATTAATTCATTTGTTATTCTTACTATTCTGAGAAAATAGAGTCTTGAGAGATGTTGGAGACTAGAGAGCTATCATGGTGATGAGGTGATAGCTAAGATGGGGAGGATGCCTGGTGGCCACAACGAGTGTAGCATGGATAATCAACTATAAATTTCAAAATTTTGAATATTTTATTTGAAATTAAGTTAACTATAAAAGAATGACTAGTAGGAAAAATCTAGAAACTGAAATGAGTCCTATGAAATTTTTAGGTAAACTAGGGGTAAAACAGGATATTGGGTAGGAAGAAGTCAAACCAATAAATGTCCAAGGCATTTATGGTAATGGGCAAAAAGTCATGTACAAACAGAGTCGACTTGGTTGACTTAGTCCGTAAGATGAAACAAAATGGTAAGGTCAATTATGTAGCAGTGGGTCAATTTAGTATGTTAAAATGGGATCAGCTGCATAGCGGTGGGTCAATTTAGTTGGTTGAAGAGGGCCGATGTAGTACCGATGTGGTCGATTTAGAGAAAATTGAAAGGGTCGATCTAGTATCATAAATAAAAAATAGGGCTAGTTTAGTATTGAAATGGGATGATGCAATAGAAAATTGAAAAACTAAATCAAAAGTGGCTAATTGTTGAAATTTTAAGAATGTATTGTGGTTATTTATGACATAAAGGTATGATACATCCTTTGTTGTTTGATATTTTGTAGAGACACTAGAGTTATTGGCAATTGATAGATGCATCATGGCTACCAGATCCATTGGAACGATTGACTGATGTGGACAGAGTGTGACTAGTCACACTGAGCTTTGGAGGCATCATGAAGATGAGGCGGATCTCACTGAGTGTTGATCTCATTGTCATGTTCCTTGGAGCATGAACTAGAGGATGTTCATGCATTGTTGGGATTGTCGATAAGAGGGACGTTGGTGATCACTAGGAGACCAGATGATCTAGGGGAGAGGCAAGCACTATCTCGATGGGCGACATGCTCGGATATGATATACCTAAGATCGAGGGTCAATTTATTTGATGTATATATTGCAGAGTTTTGGACAACAAGAAGGTCATGATTAGACTTGTGATAACATGAGTGTTGTGTCACAAGTCAGATGACAAGGTACCACTATATGCAATAGCCTTGTGTTAGTCTATTTTGGATCAAGGAGCACTTTATGACTTTAAGGTTGTCATCTAGGTCCAGCTCATGCATGATATGTATGGGATGTTGTCCAAAAGGTAGAAGACCATGGGGTCAGTTGTTTTATTGAGTGCTTGGATATATAGGAGGTTTTTTATGTATCGACCAGCTAAGTTTTTCCATGTGGTCGATGACAGGTTACCTCAAGTGACGAGATAGAGGCAGTACCATGTAGCTCAGGGCATGCCCCATGTGCCCGCATTATAGACTATCACACGAGGGGAGATCATGTGGTAGCCCTACACACACATTTTTACCATATGGCCTAGTTGGTCAATCATTGCGACAAGTCTGGCATGAGTGCAAATCATGGGTCACTATACTTCATGGGTAGAGCTTTATCTAGTGGCACACTTGTCAAGGTAAATCAGACTCCTGTACCCAACAACCCCTCTAGTAGTGCCTGCTTATTGGGCACGACATGTTAGAGAGCTGAGAGGGAGAGGAGTACCAGTGGAGATGCCTGTGATCAGGTCGCAACATGTTAGACCATTGATTGGTTAAACACAATAGTAGATGATGAGGGGATGGGATGACATGGATGTGGATACAGGTATATAACAGGTACCACAATAGGCACCATTGCAGGCATCATCATAGTAGCAGCAATAACCACCACCTCAGCCACAACATAGATAGAGGCACTGCCAGTGAGAATGAGTGCAAATGAGGGTGATAATGCAAGATGACCCAATAGTCATTCCTAGATATAACTGGGCTATAGAGACACCTCTCAGGAGAGGGTCATGGTGTGTATGAGTGATGACTCTTGGCTTTGCACTAGTGGGAGATGATCTACAGAGGAGGTGCTCGGGGGATGAGCAGACATAGAGATCTTGCTCGGTGAGAGAGCAAATGAGAAGACGGTGACTAGTAACATTGACACTAGTGAGAAATGTTGATTTAAGCTTTGATATAGAATACTGGTTGCATGTGGTTATAGTAGATAGATGTTGAGATATAATGTGATCTAATATCTATCTAGATTTGGTTTTGCAGATCTTGTGACGAAGGAGATCAAATTGAGATCTCTATTTATCACTGTGCACCATGATATTTTGGATGGGGTGCTAGCTTCATACAACTCCACCACTTTGGATGTCCATATGTTACCATCTACCCCAACCTATGCAGGTTGGTTTAGACTGGTGGGGGAGGTCATAAGGTAGTTGTAGGCACGTGGAGTTGGATTGCAACCACCAATAGGGGTGGAAGAGGGAGAGGCACAGGCCTGACAAGCCTTGGCTCATGAGAGAGCAACACATATGGCTACTATAATCCAGCTAGGACAAGTGTAAGTCTAGGTGGCCAATCTACAAGGACAAGTAGTTGGTTTGAGATCTCATATTGCCTCATTATAGTGTACCATTTACAGGGGATAGTCCTAGGCATCTATGAGCAGCGTGGCTATGCCACAAGATATGCATGATGGAGTTCAATCACAGAGCTAGAGCTATTTTGTATTTTGTACCTTATATTGTATAAAACACATGATATAGATATATTGATTTTGACAGTTGGATTTGATCTCATGAGTTGTATTTGGTTGTGGATGTTGATGCATGATTATATTTCTTTTTAGCACATGTATTTAGTTGTTTGTTATGCTATAGGAAATATATATATGAAGTGTTTTCTTTTCTAGCATTATGTGATACACATGCATGGTTAAAAAAGAAAAGGCAAAAATAATGTGGAAAAGTATAAGTAATTAAAAATAAATGCACTGCACACTATATTATGATGGGAAGTGTCTAATAACAAAATATGACTAAATATAATAAACCAAAAGATGGTAGAAAGGATAATAAAAATATTTTTAAACCATGTAAAAGATTTGAACAAAATTAAAACAAGTAAAATCACACTATATCACATTGGGAAATATGAATATAATGTAATAAAATGGAATGCATATAAAAGATAAATCGTATAAAAACAAAACAATTAAGTCAATCCATCATACTAAATCACATTGGAAAGTATAAAAGAGAAACAAAATTAGAAAAATAAATTTAAATTGATCACATTAATTCAAACTAAGAAGTATGATTTTTTTTTAAAACAATGGTTGTATTCATACATGCAATCGGAAAATAAGAAGATAATAATGAAAGATCAATGAAGTAAAACATAAAATATACTATATCACGATGGGAAGCATGGCAATGACGTGTAACTCATAATCAATCATGACTTATCTTAAATTTGACACATTATTTCATTGTGACTTGGGTATTAAAAGCTTTTGTGAGAAAGGTGTGGTCATATCCAATGTCTTACACTGCAACTCATAAAGGGAACAACAATGAGGTGGAAATAACTGGAAAACTATTATAAAAATGAATGTTTTGTAATGGTAATTTTTTAGGAAACCCTGATCTTATCCATGGTCTTACACTACAACTCACAAATGAAATCCCTGGTTGAGAGTGATCAATTAATAAAACAATATTTCTCAAGGGGAAATATTAGGATTGTTGTGAATGAAAGAGAGAATGTAAAAAGACATAATGTAGGCATCTAGGAGAAGACGTTAGGAACTATGAGGCACACTAAAGACATAGAAAAGACACTAAGTGGTTAGTGACTATCAATATACAGAGGATACATGTTCTCAATAAGCACAAAGTTGTATATGCAAATAAGTGAGATACTAAGATTGACTCATCAGTTTATTTAATAAGAAAGTAAAAAATGGACCTACCTTCCCACAACGTGTTCCCTGTTCCTCAGGGCCTCTTACAAAGTCGTTAGTTTACTACGAAGATTGAGTATTGATGTGAAAAAGTATATAGCACTAAAAGATTTTTTTATTCTCCTTTCCAAATCTACTAGCCTACCTCACCCCAGTGGACCTTGACTATATCACGAGGCCAACTGTGGAGTTTGAAATTCGATTAGAAAAAGGAGATGTGCTTTGAATCATGTCTTTTAGTGTGATTTAAATTTTGAAAGTTGCCTTTTGTATAATTGTCTTTCATTTAAATGATTTGGCTTTTGAAATTTTATGGCTTTTAAGATTCCTCCTCCATACGGATTTGGAATAACCAACATAAGAGACGAAATGATACAAATGAATAAGCCTTAGGCTTTGGCAAAAGGAAGCTAAGTATCAAAAGACATGACAGACTAAAATGCTTGGGCTTACTTATGAGCTAGTATGTTATCTCGAGTTTCAACCATGTGTATGCTTAGTTTGCAAAGGAAAATATAGGGGAATAAATGGAGATCTAAGGTGGACCAGTAAAATGGGATTACAACAAGAGGACTTGTTTGCTAACTAACCACATGGTAAATAAGGATTACTAAGGGAAGCAAGGTTTGTATAACTAAGTCACAATAATGATTATCCATGTTATGGAGATAAGGTATCAAACAATCTTGAGAAAAGAGTAAGACATCCATGGAAATGAATGAATTTAGAAAGAGAAGCATGTAATCATGAAAAGAATCTATACGAGATCATAAGAAAAGAAAATGCCACCATAGACAACATATAATGCAAAATATAAAGAGCCATATAAGATAGATAAATGATGCAAATAATTTGACACAGAGTCAAATAATATATAAAGTAAAGAAATATAAAATTAGAGCACCCTTCCAATAAAAAATAAATAAGAAATTGAAGGAACATCATGATGTGTTCATAAATACTAGTAAATTTGTCCACAAACATTATCCATAACATCTGATAGATCTATGTGCAGTTGGACCCTAATTGCAGTGAGGGTCTCATTGATCTTCAATGAAAGATAAGAAAATACCTCTTATCGAATCTCCTCGACAAAAAATGTAGGCATGATTGAAGGATCGTGCTCGTGAGGACCATTGTGCATAGTGTACTTAGGAGAAGGAATATGAGTGAAATTTGTGGGACATGAAGGAGCCATCGATGGAGAATGGACCATGGGTGAAGGAGGATCCATGGGTGGAGGAACCATGGGGGAAGAAGGGATCATAGGTGGAGGAACCATGGGGGGAGAAGGGAGATCCTTCTTGTATGGGTGGCCTATGGGAGGAGACATAATAGGTGCATGAATGGTTAAAAAGTGACCCTAAAGATGTTGCTAGAGAATGTGACAATTATCAGTGTGATGGTTATTGCATTGGTGTCATAAACAATATACCTCTCCATATTTGAGAATATACTCTGGTAATAACTTGGGAGGAGACATAGCCTTGTTTGTAGGCTGAGGAAGAGTAGGATGCAAGGTGTCTATATGTTGTCAAAGCTTGCAACAATGGGTGAAGGAATAATTATTTATGTCATGGAAGCAACAATATGCTTGTTAGTAGACTTTATGGGTGTACTAATAAAGGGAGTGGAAACAAAATTTGGGGAAAGATGATATAGTTTACAATATCTAGTCCAATGATCGATAAATCTATGAATATCATAGTATGATTGATCAGCCCATTGGGCATGCAAAGAAGCAAGTTGTAGTAAAGGAAGTAGGCCATTGCCAAGGGAAGGTGGGACTGGTGGAGAGATAGAATCAAAAGTAGGAAGAGACTCAGCTAAAGCTGTAGTAGGAATAGGATCTAGACTAGGCTCAACTGAGGGAGGAGCATGATGCGTAGAGGGATTAAGGACAATAGTAAGCATCTTAGGGGGAAGTCGGCTATAGGGATCTTGGTATCTAATGAAGCAATAAGGTTCAGTCATATCATGATCTATAAGCATGCACCTAATAGGTTCCTTAAAAACTAGAGGTGTGCCATGTGAATGCACCATCTCTACCCTGCAAAAAAGAGGAATAATGATAATATTAGGAACTATCTAAGAAGAAATGCAATAAGATAAATGAAAAGATTGAAACAAAGAAGAATGATAACGAAGGATTTCAACATCTCTATCTTGAATAAGACCTCCTAGAAATGGGTCATCTAAAGTATAACCATCATCATAGTCAGGTGTATGAAGATCAATTTTTCAGGTAGGTATGACCTTCTTATTGGAGGTGGTGTGATGAATAAAGTGTCGAGTCTTAGTTAAGACTATGGGTATTGTTGACCAATTTAACCCTACAGGTCCAATTGAGACCACTATAGGAGAAAACATAGTATTTAGAGTTTTATATGGGGTTTAATATTATGTCATAAGGTGTATTATATGTATTTTTATGTTATTCCATATCACATTAGCCTTGGTCATTAGTCATAATAGCCAATGTATCATTTTAAGTCATTTTGAGGGTCAAAATGGGCATTAAATGAGTTGTACGGCCTCCTAAAGAAGTGTGAAGGTGTAAGAAGGGTGATGTCACAATACATGTGTCATATTATGCCTTAATAAATTGTTCATAACTAAAAGTGACAGGTTATTCAAAAGAAAGATCAGTTTTTTTGAAAAAAGAGCAGAGTTTGGTACTTTTACGACCCATGGGGGAAGGTGACATGTGGGATAAGGTGATGGAATGTCTCTTCATCATCCTCAAACTCATATTAGTGCTTGACATGCTTTGTAAGTGCTAAAAAAGGCCCAAAACCATTCTAATTCTTTCTTGCCCTTCTAGACATACAAAAGTGATCAATAGGTTCATGCTTGGTACGGTCAGTTGGAGAACTTCTAGGTCAAACGCCTTTGGGAGGTTAAATTACACTCAAATAGATTAATTTTCATAATAAGATTTTAAATAATGGTGGTATGTGCTTTATGAACCATCCTCATGAAGTTGATTGTGTTTTTTTGCTTGCCAATCTGTGCACCCTATAAGTTTTGCTCAATTTTGGACAAGTTCATACAAACCAATTACTGAGGTTGATTGTAGATAATGTTATATTGTTTCTCTAATGCTCCCTATGCTTGGTTTCACATTTCATGGTGTTTTGATGAGCAAGTTCTCTCATGTTGTAGGAAGGTGCCACCATGTGTAGTCTCAATCAATTTTCCTTATTTGCAGAATGCTTGGTTCTCTACAAGGGTCTCATGTGAAGAGGATATGAGGTTTCTTATGTCTCAATGCCATAGGGATCAGTTTCCCTTCATTATTAGTCTCATAACATCATGTTTGGATCAAACTTTCAGTCTTGCCACCACACAGTTAACTCTTTACTCATTCTCACTCGTAGTCACAGGGAATCACGTGTATGGATCATGTTTAACATGATTCATGGAAGTGAAATGAGATTCTCAAGATGTGGATGACACTCTCATACCATGGACATTAGTTATATACCTTCACTTGTCAAGAAGAAGAGATTGTGGTAGTCGTACTCAATTACTCACACAATCTACCATTGGTATGTACCTATAGGTGCTTCAAAATAAGGATAACACGTCATATGAAGTGTTTTACCTTGTTTTGACATGAGATTTAAATATCCACATGAGACCTTGAATGGGTCTAATATTGATGGCAAGGTCATACTTCATGTTCATAATTCACACTCCTTTCTAATGCTCATGTTTGTCTGCATACAACCCATACACACCTACATGTGCTATACAGAGGATGTCATGTTGAAAAGGGAGTATTTATAGATGTTTAAATCCTTTTGAGTTCTATTATAACATGTGAAAACCTTGTTGAAGGTCAAAAAAATGCACACTGCCTAAATTCATGCTTACTACCTACATACCAGTCCCCTGCCATTAACATCTACCTACAAGTATCTCATAATGCCACCATGTTGAAGGGGAGTATTGACAATGTAGAGAGTCTATTTTCAATCCTTGAGAGAGGTATAAACTCATGAATGTCAATAAATAAGTACATTGTTCACACTCATCAGTCTGCCTACATTTTTACATTCTTTGCCTATACACTAACATAAGGTGGGATCACAGAGATATAAAGTTATCTGCATAAAGAAATAAGAGCATGGTAAATATTTTTTTGGAGTTATATAATGTAGTGAGAACATGGTAGACCTGTCTAAGGTGTATATTGGCAAATTTAAGTTAAGAACCACCTTCCAAAGATCCAATAACAGTATATAGGGAACTAATCCCTAAAATGTCAAAATAAGGGTCTCGTCAGTTTTGTCAAATGCATACAATAGGGTTACAAGGAGTTTTTAAGCCTCTGTATGTGTTTGTATTGAAGTCCCCATATAGGAAAATGACTCCAAAAGGATTGAGTATCAGATTATCAATGGAGGGTGGTCATTAGAAAGCCCCAAGTTGCACTTTTATGCGTTGTTTCTAGGTAGTAACATCTACAAGGTTTGAGGATACAAAATGGCCTCAACATCTTAAAGTGTGAATAAAGCATTTTATCATGTTTGAAGGATATTATCAATAAGAAATACATACCATGAGGAAATTTATATTCAAAAGAGGCTCATATACTGTGTTTTAGGCCCCCATGTACACCTACATGTGTTTACTTCTTGAACTATGCACCTACAGCTAGGGGTCAAAATCCATATCACCCTTTGAGGTGGACTTAAGCATGAAGATGTCAACTTGGGCCAATGGAATATGACTTAAAATACCATCATAGTACATCCAAAGGAACATGACACAATTTCCAATGTGAAACTAACACTTGCAGGCTCCTTTTGGTAAAAATAGTCATCCATAGTTTGACTGTGATGTAACTGTGAGAGGAAACAAGTAGATCAAACATTAGCAGGTTTGAAAATGCATTATTTTGAGTTAAAACTAATATTAAATGAGATCACCGATATATAATAGGTACTAGAGAATACATACAATTCCAAAGCATAAGGTTTCATCTACAGGTAGATCCATGTTTGCTTCAACATAGTCAGTTTTAATTGTATGCAATAGTGGGCTTAAAATGATGTTGTGAGACTTGAAGTGACTAGGAACTAAGAAAATGGGTCCCAAAAAATGTGAAGTGACCCTAGGAAATCCTCAATAATCCTATGAACATTGCCTCTAAGCTAATATTATGTAAGGCACCCTCCAAAACAAGAATTCAGTCAGGAATTTATGCACAATTTTTGATATGGAAGGTTGAGATGGTGATCAGACATAAAAAAAAATTAAATATGACCATTAAGGTCTCTATAAGATCTTGATAATGGTAAATTATGAAAAAAGAGGACTCTAATGATGCATAACACAGTCCACAAAGTGCAAACCCTGCACACAGTTTTGCCTAGCAGTCTATTTTAGATTTTTGAGAATTTGGAGGGTCAAATGATCTAATAGAGGGATTTTTTTTTTGTATGAGGTATAAATAATTTGTATAATCCCATAAAATATCCACATTTATATTAATAAACATGGGAGTTCGCTTTGTTTTGTCTCAAATAGAGGGCACTCCCCTCATGCACAAAGCCTACAGATTTAAAAAGTATGGATAAATGGATGGACCAGGAGATGTTTAGACCTTTCAAGATAATTTTGAAATTTGGATAGAATCTAGACCAACATGAGAAACCAATCAATAAAGGGTGAAGCTCAATAGGGTATCCTAGACCCTCAACGATGTAAGCAGGCCTATTAGGTATGTTCAAACTTAAGGACCAAATGTGAGACCAATTTTACCCCTAGCTCTATGTGAGATTTTCAATTGATTAGAATGGGTTTATGGGGTCACTAAAGAGGTTTTAAATATGGTGGAATGTAAATAAACCAAACAAGATAATCTAGAGCACAAGAGTTGCAGTCAGGCCTAACATGCAAGGTTTAGGCCTAAAAGTCAAATGGTAGGTCATTTTCACTTCTAGCTCTTAGTGATCCTTATAAATAATTTGAGCATGTTTTCAGGGTAAATTTAGACATTTCCAATATATTTTTATGTATAAAAAATAAAAAAGGCCATTTTTGAGCTTAGGATGAAATCAGACCTATGCAAAATGTGAAAACAAGCTCGATAAGGTGATTTCAAATGCTCACAAATTTCATGAAGATTTGCATGGAGGACAAGGGAGTTTATATAAGTTGACAGGGGTCCTATAATTTTATCTTGTGGAATTTTTTTTCAAATTCAATGTCCCATATTTATGAACAAAGCTTAAGAGTGTAAAATAGAACTAAACCCTTGGTGAACCCTTACAAGGACCCAATTGGAGAAATAGAGATGGAAAGCTACCCTAATGGAATAGTTTGTCTATAATGATGATTGGATGTTGTATAACACTCTCTCAAGCTCCTCCCTACCCTTTTTATTTGTACAAAACTATACATATAGGGTACAAAATAAGGTACTTTTGACTATTTTATGTGTTTTGTAGGTTCTATAAAGAGTCTAAAGATGAAATCAAGTTTGAGAGGAATTTATAGAATTTTAATAACTCACTGTGGTCATTTATGCCTTCTTTGAAGTGTTCAAATAATAGCTCTCATCTCAGTGAGTCAAAACTGACAAAGTGACCAAGTTAGTGAGAAGTGTGAAAACTTCAAGTGTGAGCATTTTTAAGATGTACCTAATGCTTATAAGGCCATGGAGGGTCTTTCCAAGTGTAATACACTACCTCCCATATATTTTCATGAAAAATTGAAGCCAATTTTGAGGCTAACTGTGAGGGGTGACTAAAAATAGAGTTTTTTAGAGTGTAGGCAGTGATAGCTCATTTTTAGATGATTCCAAATGATTAGGACTACAACCATTGCATAGAGAAGCATGTTTGAAATAATTCACCTTCATTACAATTATCAAACCTATCCCTAATCAATTTTGGGATGTTCAAATAGAGGTGAATCATGAAGGTAATTTTATGGGCCATAATGAGAACTTCTATGCCACTTTTCATGAGTTTCATGACTTGAGATGACACTTGTTATTTTTGACCTTACATGGTCCATTTAACATACCTTTCTCATGCACAAGTAACTCATTTTATCATCTTGACAAGTGTCCTTTGACCTTTGTACTTATTTCTTATCCTCTCTCAACTTTTATAAGAACAAAACATTTTGGCCTTTATAACTTATGATCCACCTGAGTATGGCGAAGCCCTTCTCATTTGCATATCATGGATCAATAAGACTACTAATTTTTACCTATTCCATGATTGTTCTTAGTGTGTTTTATTTATAATGTTTGATTTTGCATAACTGATGACTCTAGTTTCCTTAGCACGATTATCTCTTTCTCTCACCTATTTGCAGTTGGAAAGCTTCTTCTTGTAGGTCATGTGAATTGTTATAGGAAGTGTCAAGGTTGAGTGAATTAATATATTCACTAGTGCCATTCAAGGCCTTTTGTCTAGTTCTCCTAGCCTAAACATTCATCCATAACCTCATAATGTAATATTGATGTGAGAAGATGTAGATTGAAGAAGTGTATGTTTGGTTAGTCTCTTGGTTTCATGTGTAACATACAGCTGATTGGAAGTCATCAACTTATTTGGTGTATCACCTCCCTTAGAATAGTTTGTTTTAATTTTTATCTCTCCCTTTTACCCCCCAAAGTTTAGGTGTAGTAGTGATCCAAATTAGTACATCAAATAAACTAGCCCTATCTAGAGATTCACCTCATTCATAGGTTACCCAAAAGCCTAGAGGTGTTTCAATTATGCCACTTGGATGAGGATAATTGATACATCTCCTCAAAGGGTGTAAATCCAAGTGATAACAGGTATATAATCACTAAGTGGTTGATGGGAATGCAACTTCAAAGATGGTGGAAGCTGGGAAGTGAGATGAGAAGAGAGATCGAAAGTTTTTATCTTGAGGTTGATCTCGTATGGTTCATTGTCATCAAAATCTAAGAGTTTAAGTGGTATATTTCCAATGAGTTTGAGGTGACCATGATAATCTCACATAGAGTTGACAAGAAAATTAAAATGTTGAGATTCTCAAAATGGAACACTTGGCAAGGGTTCAAGGGTTGAAATTTTGAATACACCATCGTCTTGGAATTATTCAAAATTCTAAGGTTAGTGTCACATTGAATCTTGTAGATTGTACCATTATAAGGAAACTTGACACATTGGCAAGTAGAAGAAGTGATAACTCTCATGCGATGAGTCCATGGTCTGCCAAGCAAGATATTATAGGAGAGGGCAAAATTGAAGATCGTAACCTTTACTCAAATAGTGATACGTGAGATGGTAATAAGGAGTCACACAACCTAAGGGAGGTATTTGCCTTTGATAATAACCTTGACACATGTTGCGTGTGGATTTAAGATTACACTCAGAGTATCCAAGGGTTTTAATGAAGTCAAGAGAGGCAACACAAGTACCTGAACCCTCATCAATCAAAACACACTTGACTTGGATTTCATTGATTTGAATGCTTATAAAAAGAGGAGGACCATCTGCACAAAACATAATCTCATCTTGAATCATAGAATCAATAGTAAATTTGATAGAGGTCTCCATTGTTTTGTCAATGTGTACAGACATCTCTTCATATTTTTGTAAAATGCTATCTTTTTATCTAAATAAGGTAGTTTCACTTACTACTAGGGGAGGACAAGGGATGTTCATTTCAAATGGGAGTTGAATAAGGTGGTTGTGATGATGTAGAGAAGTTTGCATGAGTTTGAGAAAGGGAATTTAATATGGGATATTGGTAAGATCCGTGATGGGGTCCCATTTATCATAACCCATGAGTGGACTATTGGATAGAGGTGCGTAATGTTGGAGGAGCTCCTCAAAAGGATGAGTAGAAGTGCATGTAAATTTGTGTTGATAGGACATGGGAGGTTTAATTGGGGGACAAGTTGGTTGATTGTCTTGAGAGGATGGGGTGGTTGATTTAGATTTGTCTTGGGATTGATTTGAAGAAGTGGTATTAAAAGGTTGAGTGATATTGTCGATGGGTAAATAGGTTGGTGAAATTATAGAATTGGTATGAGAGGTGTTATCTAATGGAGGTGTTGGAATTTATTCATTGAAAGAGATAAGGTCCTCTTTCCCAATTTTGTTAGGTGATTTGGGGAAGAATCATGGATAACATGGAAAGTGTGAGATGATTGGTGTGTGTGGGTAGGATGAGAAGAACTGGAAACAACTACCTTTCACATATTAGTTATATTTACCACATTCTCTTTGGGAGTTTGTTCTATAAGACTATCAATGTTATTGGTGGAAAGAATAGGCTTATCATTATTGTCTTGATGGTTAGGAAGAGGGTCTTTGTAGATGGCCAGATGAGCATTAGCTTGGTTCAAAGCTTGATTTTTCCTTTGTGTCTCATGAGCTTTGAATGCAATGGCATAAGCTGGTTGATGTTTATAAATGAGGGAATTGTGATCAAAATTTAGACCAAGGAGTAAATCCATAACTAAGTTACGCAATTGCCTACAAGTCTTATGCAAGTAATCCCAACTAGAAGGAAACATACAAAAATTATTTGGATCATACCATGATTTCATGGGGTGAGTGGGATCAAGATCTCATCGAAGAGGCCTTGGTATATGCTTTTGGAGTTTTGCTAAGGATAATGGCTTATGAATATTGATGTTGTTTATTTTATAAAATTGAGGATTAGGGGTGTGGTTTAAAGGGGAAGCTTGTTCTGAAGTAATGTACCATAGGAATCAATGACACCATTGTTAGCATCATGATGATTTTTATTTTTAATGAGCATGCGGTTTCCCACAGGAGGTTGGGATGGCTCAAACTAACGCATGAAAAAACCTTGACACTTAGCTTGGTCAAGGGCCTCTTCCAAAGTTCATGGAGAGAGAGTCCTAACCCAATATTACAACTTATGATAGAGAACGTTAGTGAATAGATGAAAGAGGTTATCATCTTCCATGTTGTGTTCACACTTATTAGACAAGGTCTTCGACCATTTGATGAAAACTTATGTAGTTTCAGTCTCAAGTTGCTTTCAATTGATAAAATGAGCCAAAGTATTCTCAGAGAGGTCACTAGTTTGAAACTCTTGTACTAGAGCATTAACTAGATCTTCCAAACTAGTAATAGAATGAGACTTGAGTTGTTTATACCAATCCAAAGTGTCTTCGAAGAAGGTTTTTACTAAGAGATTGGTAGCAGCAAAAGTGTTTATCTTGACCTAATCTCTGTATATACTTTTAAATGTTTTTAAATGTAAGGTAGGTTTAATTATCCCATTGTAACTAATGGTGAGAGTGATATCTCCTATATCTATGTTAGCAATTTGAGGCATAAGAGGTTCATGTTAAAGATTGTTAATTATTTTGTTAACAAGAGGTGGTTGGCGAATAAGGTTGACATGGGAATCCCTAATGGGGGATGGGGGTATTTTGATTGTGCACTCCCCATGGAACTTGTTGAGGTTGATTTTGGAGGTAAATAAGGTGATTCTACATTTTCATCATTTGGTTGGCATTATTATCTTAGAAAACATTGATTTGGTTGAGAGTTTGTAACAAAAATTGATGGGTTTGAATGGTGTTTTGGTTAGTGTGTGTAACATGCAAAGCATTAGTATTGGCATTTAGTGGCTTCTAGTACCATTGTGAGTAATGGCATGCGCAACACTAATGGCTTGAGAGGTGTTGGTAGAAAAGGAGGCACTAGTGGTATGATTAGCATGTGTCATGAAATATGTACTAGTAAAAGGATTAGAAGAAAAAGAGGCACTAGTGGTATGGTTACCATGGGTAAAAAATGATGCACTAGTGGAGTGATTGAGAAGGGTGGGTTTTGAAAAAGCCCCACTAGATGTGGAAGCTTCCATGTTAGTAGAAATACTTGGCAAGGAATTAGAAGAAATCAAGGAAGAAGAGGTCATAGTATGAGAATGAGTCAAAAGAGAAGGAAGAGGTTGAGAAGAAAATAATATATTGCACCCAAATCCATGTGAGAATGTGGGGAAGGTGAATGGGGTTATTCTTCTTGACCACTTATCACAAGGTTGTAAATAGTGGAAGGGTCTATTCTTCGATGTTGAGGAAATTCATTAATGAAGAAAAAAATTTATGGAGTATACTTTAATTCAGGATGATTTTCTAAGGAGAATAGAGGGTTATGAATTGAAGATGTATGAGGAGTCCTATAATTTATACTGTGAGTGGCCACATGCACATTACTTTCACTTAAAGTGGAAGCCACAAGATGTTTATGGGGAAACCTATTGGGATTGGTAAAGTTCATCATATCTGTTGAGTTCAAATTTGTGTTCTCCTCAAATAGTAAGTTCATGATGAAAGAGAAAGGTTAAGCCAGACGATGATGATGCAAAGACAAAGTTGAAAAATAAGATATAGAGTCGAATTAGTCAACTTTGTTTTGTAAGCCAGGGAAGAGAAAAAATAAATAAGTACACATAGTTGTTCATATCAACTATGTATGGTAGACATGAAGGTTAAACAATCTGATAAGGACACACGCCCATTTAGGTTGATTATATACTGCTAAATAGAGGACTGAACAGGGGGATAAGAAGACACAGTCATGTAGATCGATTGTGTACTATTGGTATGAGGGTAAAACACAGTCTGTAAGAAACTATATTGACCAAGATGAAAATGTCTTGGGATAGGGAATTTTTTTACAAGATAACTAGAAGTAAGAATGAAAGTAAACACACTAACAATTAGATCATTGTGATTGATCCAATTAGGGCACACAACACAAAACTTGCACCAACATTGGCCAATACAATTTTTGCAATACAAGTCACAATGATCAAAGAGAAAATAATCAATTGAAAAAGTAAATTCTAAATAATTGGTCACCCTAAGTTTTATTATATTATTATGAAATTTTGATTTTAATTTGATAGGAAAGTTGGATGAAATAAAGAACCACAAATTAGTCTAAAGTTGGTTTCAAGACGTTTACGCTAAAAGGGATCTGTATTGGAAATGGTATTGACTTGATATTGGGGTCTACCCCCTCATTTTACAATCCCATAGTGATAATAGTGTCAGTTTCTTTTCCAATATATACCAATAACCATGTATTTATACTTGGCCAAAATACCAAGTTGGTTTCCCCCTTGGTAATGAAATCCAAGTAGGTAGGCCTTGGGAAGATAAATGTTTAAATAATTTTTTAATGTTAAGTGATTTGGTAATGTGTGCAAAAGAGTAAAATAGTGTAACTAAAATGATAATTTGAAAAATCACATATTTATACTAGGTGAGTTACTCTAAGCATACAAACAACTGAAAAGAGAATGTGAATTAATTAATAGTAATAGATGTTAATTCCTTGATTAAGAATAGTACAGAGTCGGTTCAGGAGACACTATATGGAAATAATATAAAACAGAGTCTATTTTGTCATTATTTTTCTATATAAGCAAGGTATTTAATAATAGAGGTGAACATGTCAACTATGTCTCTCAAACAAAAGATAGACTACAAAACTAAGTTGACTAGGTCGACCTAGTTAGCTATAGATTTGCAGTTTTGAAGACTACTAACTTATGAAATATAGAATTGAAGGGAGAACTAAAATGATAGAGAGAGATGAGAAAGGAACCTTTGTGGGATTGAATATGATTTATATTGAAATTTTTTATGCTGTAGTACTTTATTACTACGTTCAAATTTTGTAACCCTAGTTGACTTGTTCGACCAAGTTCTACAAAACCCTATATATTGAAGAATAAATAATTAACAAAGTTGATCTATTTGATAGTGTTTATTGATCTATATTTTGACATAATAAGATATCAGATAGATTCAATCTATTTTATAGTGTATGATAATTTGGAGCTAAAGAATAATACTATGTCAAACTATTCGATCCAGTAAATTGCAGTTGATGAAGACCTATATAGATAAAATAAAGTCATTTTGAAGTGACTATATGATATACATGTGCATAGAAAGTTATAATTATATCAAATGGTTTGATATAATTATAACTTTCTATGCACATGTATATCATATAGTCACTTCAAAATGACTTTATTTTATCTGTATAGGTCTTCATCAACTGCAATTTACTGGATCATAAAAATATAAATAAATACAAAGATGATGGCATGAAAGAAAACCTACAAGAGTTAGATTCATGTTGGGTTCACCAGAATGTATGTAAAAAAAATGTAACTGGTCTATAGATTCAATATATTTTATAGTGTATGATAATTTGGACCTAAAGAATAATACTATGTCAAACTATTCGTTCCAGTAAACTGCAGTTGATGAAGACCTATACAGATAAAATAAAGTCATTTTGAAGTGACTATATGATAGACATGTGCATAGAAAGTTATGATTATATCAAATGGTTTGATATAGTACTAAAAATATATAAAAATATAAATAAATACAAAGATGATGGCATGAAAGAAAACCTACAAGAGTTAGATTCATGTTGGGTTCACCAGAATGTATGTAAAAAAAATGTAACTGGTCTATAAATCAATTATATCTCAAAGAAGATAAATCTTACTTACACTTTTGATTATTGATACATTAGATATTTGAGGTCATGACTAAGATGGATCCATTAGACCTAGCCAAGGGATCTCTTACCATAATAATATCACTAGGTAGGGTTCCAAAGCCTCTAGTCAAGCAAAACTATGCAATAACCCTAAGTAGGTCGTATTTTTTCATATACACTAATGTAAAAATGAAAAAAAATAAATTAAATTCTAATATAGTAATCACCAAATATTTTGGAACAAAGTGGGGGTAATAAACATTAAAATTAAACATGCATAGAAGACATATACTCACGTCAATATATACAAAATCCTAATACATGGAAGAGAAGTAGATATGCATATCTATCTACTTTTACAAAGGAGGAATAAATTTAGGAATACTTACCTTTCAAGATGAACCCGTCTAGCCTTAATATCTCCCTTGTCTAAGGTGCTTCACAATATTTTTTGTGGTATGTAATGATGACAAAAATAAATCAGCTCTAGGAAACACAACCTATCAATACATCCAAAAAAATTCAAAAAAAAGATTTGTATCTCCAAAAAAAGTATGAAACCCTAAGTTATGCTCTTCAAGTAGAGTGGTGGATAAGCAGTTGCACAAAATATATCTTTTATTCTTCTCTTCTCTTCATAAATAAATGATGAAATTAGTGTGTTTATATAGATAAATCTAACCCTAATCCTTTTTGAAAATTTAGTCGACAAGGTCAGCCCAATCGACTCTATATCATTATTGATTAAATCAAATTAGATCTTGGCCTATGTTATCCATAGGCCAATATAGACCCTAAATGAGTTTTTTCAATTAAAGTATAGGGTCAATGGGGCTGACATTGTATCATAAATCATCAAAAAATATTTTAGGCTAGTAAAGGACTGATGAAGGCAGGAAATGACTAGAGGATTATGCAAAAGAGGAGGCAAAGTTTAGAAAAATGTTTTTAGGATATGATTGTGTAGGTAACAAGTGGTAATATTGGGATAAGAATCCTGAGAGGCATCAATGGTATGCACACCCCTTTCATAGTGTACCCTTTAAGGCATGCACTCAAACATATTAAGACTCGACGGGTTCCTACAAGAGAGAAAACATCAATAATTTATAAAGTTTGAAAGTGTCAGTTGGCCTTGGAAATATTCGGAGTGCCCTGAATGCACATGGTGGATATTTGGTGGTAATGAACAATTAATTGCTATATTTTAGAATACATAGTCTCTACCTACTTATGTCTAGAGGAAGCCCAATTTAACTTCCTCTAGGATCCACACGGAAGTTATTTCAAGCATTTTTCATTAGAAATTAAGAAGCTTATAATTGACTTAGGGCTTGAAAAATTCTACATGGATGGATAAAATCTCCCTTGTGTGAGAAGCATAGTCAATGGAGAAATGATTAGGTACACATTGATATAATATTATTGGTTTAGCATGGCATCCAGTTAGCAGGAGTTGTGTAAGTGAAAGTATTATGAGGTTAGGTGAAGGGCTATGGTTGAAAGTTCTAAGGAGGGAATGGGAGGACACTAGAAGTGTCGTGAGGATCTACAAAGAGGTAGAGAGGCATAATGAGGACTACCCAACCATAGGATCACACCCAATGCTAGCACATGTATGCATGGGAGAAACAGGTCAAGCATTGGTGACTATAGAATCTAATATAGATAGGCCCAATTCCCCAATCATAGCACATGCTTATGCCATTGAGTTGGATGAAGTTATTGTAATAAATTAGGATACATATAGTGTTGAGTTAGAGTATGAACTTGTCAAAGAAACTTTTGAAGTAGAGAATCAAAATTATAGTTTTTCATTAATATTGTTTCCATTATAATTCAACCCTATGGATCACCTTGGAATGCCTGGTAAACTAAATATAGCTTGTGGGAAAAGAACATGCCCATCAATAGTTAATCAGCCTACTTCTATGCCCATTATATCTAGTGCTTTTACTGCCATAAGAAGTGCATGAAGTGGTATCAATGGTGATTTAGATGGAGGATCCAAAGTCGTACAAGAGGCATTGGTGGACCTCCCCCACAAGGTCCAAGAGGGACTAGAAGTGTGTCACAATAGGCTCCATTTTGAATGCCTAGTCTGCCTATAGTCTACTATGAGATGACACTTCATCTGCCCAAATATCACGGTGTTGAATATGTAGCAGAACATGTTCATAAGTGTAAACTTATTTGGCAGGTGTGACACATTACTTCTATTGAATGGAAGATAACTCAATTTGTCACTACCCTTTCAAACTGCATGCATAAATGATATAGAAAGTTTGATCAGCAATAAGTAGTGGTTAACTACGAGTAGGTAAATGTAGATTTTCTCCAAGAATTTGACATTCAAGAGTTTGAATAATAGAATGTTGATACCCTAAAGTATATTAACAAGAACTTACTGAGAGTGTACCGATTATGATGTGCATTTTAAAATAATTCTTTCTACGTTATGATTTGAGATAATGCCACACATCATGTCTGATGGTTTTTAGGAGTTTTTTTAATTATTTTATGATGCACATTATCCCAGAAGACCTTCACTAATCTGTGTGTGGAATTTGGAAGTTTACCTTCACACTAGAGTTGTTAGAAGTATAGATACATGGATTAGTCCCTTTATGGAAGCCCATATTTTTACTATGGCATCTTAGTTAGAGAAGATCATTGTGAACAATAATCAAGATACTCATAGTGGTTTATGGTGTGTTGAATATGAAGTGGAAGGTCATAACATGAATAATTATCCTAGGACAAGTATTTGTGTAATGTTAAAGTAATCCTATGAGATCCTCCAAGAAGACCATGATGTGAGAGATTTCCCTTTGCTTTAGTGCCCTACTCAATCTAAGGTCTCATAATACCATAAAATGTGTGATGCATATACACATGATATAAATGATTACTGACTTATCAGTGAGATTCCTGTGGCACGCATGTGTGTTACTCACTAGACCTATATAGCCAATAACCAGGAAAATGGTGGAGGCTATTCCAATGATGTCATAGTCATGGATGTGGAGGTGGTCATTTTTTGCCTAGAACCTGCTACAAGTGTAGATATATAGAGCATTACCTATGTGACTACCCAATCCATCTAACCTATGTCTTTTGTAAGAATGAGCATCATCTAAAATAATGCCCAAAATTGTATGCTACCATCACCAAAGAGTATAATGAGAAGGGTGTTGGGATGATACGAATTGACAAAACTCCAATTACTCAATGGAGAATATGCGAAGTGGTGCTTCTTCCCAATCTATTTCAAATCCACCCACTAACAAGGTTCAATGGGAATAGCCTCATGCAAATCACTATTTAGATGCTCCATAACAAAAATTAGTATTTTAGGACATAATGACTTTGGTACGAGAACTACAATGTGAAATTCAATCCCTTAAGGATAGAGATGTTTTTGTGCACACTAAAATGTAGGAAACCTTAGTTCTCCAGGATTTGGTGCATGATGAGTTTCATGAATTATTCAAATGGTTTATTGATGAAGACATCATCCCCTTTTTGAGGAACTAGCTAAGTCATCAAGCACCAATGCCTATGAAGGATCATTTATTGAACCATGCATGATGATAAGAGGCTCATTTTTAGCCCATTACAAAATGTGATAAATAATTATAAGTAAACGCAACAATTGATGGTTGGATCATTCTAGATATACTAGTAGACACTGGCATGGAGGTAAATATACTAACCAAGGATGCTTGGAGAAAGATGGAGATCCCTCCTTTGCAACCTTTTCCTCACATATTGTTCATGACTAATAGGACTTGTGTGTTGCCCATAAGAGTTTTTAAGGATACCACCATTAAAATTTTGGGTTTCACTTTCAAGGCTGACATTGAAGTGATTGAGTTTGTTGAAGCTAATGATTTTTTAACTCTTTTGGGTCACCCATGGTGCTTTGTCAACAACACTAACTTGACCTTCAAAAAACACTACATCAATTTTGAAAATGATAAACAACGCATTATGATTCCCCTATAAAATGCTCAAAGACCTCCTTTTTTGAACTAGTTAACATTGAGGAGGATCTCAATCATCTCTATAATGTCACAGCTTAGGGAACTGAGCATCTTGATCCTAGTCTAGATGGTATATTACAATGGTCATATGTAGAATCTATTTCTGACACTACCAACAATGCCTATGAACATTGGGGTCATAGAGAATATGATCTTACTGGATGAATTCGTGGCACAATTGGTAGTCGATAGGATTTTTTGTGCAAATTGATTAAGTGTCATCAATTTATTTGACTTACTAGTGGATGTTTGATGGCTGAACCATATTACAATTAGATCAAGCACCTAAGTTTCATGGTCAAATGGAAGTCTAGGAGTATGTGCAATAGTTGGAAATTTTTTATGTGTTTGAAGATGAATGGATGCACTCTCTTATTTATGTTCTTCAAGGTAGAGTTGTTTGATGGTGGGTAACTCACCACCACAATTTGCTCACATAAAGACTGAGTGTGTGTTGCCATACACTAGCATTTTCATCATGATAATCACATTCATGCCACTCTAAGTTATGATGGTGTTAATGCTCTGCAAACTCATTTTGAGACCTATGAAAACCTTTGGAATGAAAATGAGACATCTTGCCTTGAATATTTGTGGGTTCATACATTTTATGGTACTCTATGCACCTAGGCTAGACCCTAGTATATTCTTCAAGAATGATGCCTAGACATGGATTCTTGGAGTGATATTAGAATTAATATTATTTTATCACTATATTACTCATCACTTCACATGAATTTATGCATGTCCCTGCATACAACATATACATGGTGCACATGAGGATAACTTGTCCATTTTTCATGAATCTAATACTCTTGCCTCATATTTTTTAAAGATTGACTCTCAATCGAACCATGCACTGAGGGATAGATACTGAAGGTAAAGAAAAAGGTTATGTACCAAGTTGAGGAAAGTACCATGATGTAGGAGCATCATCATGTGTTCAATGTCTTTTCATTATTTTTCGCTGAGTCTAGGTTACTTTAATATGTTTAGTTAGTTTTCCCTCTAAAACTATGGTGTTCAAATTTTCAAATTTGCGAATATGTCTATTAAGCTTGTATTAAGGCCTAAAAACGTGTCTCAAGGCAAAGATTTTATAGATTTACATCCAAAATATTTTTAGATATCATATTCCATGTGATTTTAGGTTGTTTGGATGTGATTTAGGTTGGTTGGAAACTTATTTGTTTGGAAAAGTTGTTAGTTCTATTCTTAGAGTTAGTTGTGTAAGGTCTAGGAATAGAGATTTGGTGTCTAAGTTGAGTTTTTAAGTTTGGATGAGTGATTCCTTTGACCAAAAGAGATGTAATATGTTGATTTCAATGTGGAATGGAAATATGGAATGTTGAAGGACAATTTCATGTGTTTTGTTAATGCTTTTCTCATGACTGTAGGTGCATACTAGATAGGAAAACAAGCTCAGTTTTGATAGTCAATGGTTAAGGGGTTTATTTCTTAACTATGAGTGATTAGAATTTTAGTAGAGATAAAAACAAGCTCAAGGAAATTTATTTTAAGTCTTGACACTTTAGGATGCTCTTTGTAGCTTATTTTGTATGTTGACTGTGCCCAAACTAGGGCTTTATTGATCTCATCATCTGTATAATAGAAAAATATAGAAACTTGAAATCTTTGTGATTTCAATGTGTGCATCTACTATCTAAATTTTCAAGATTCAACTCGATGGGTAAGTCTATTTTCTAAGCTTAACCTTGTTTTTAGCCTTGTATGCCTAGGTAGACTGAGATAGGGTGACTTGAGGATGATTTAGGATTATGTTACAATTGATTCCTATTTATATAGGTTATAAATGATAAATAATATCTTCCATATGTTTTAAAACAATAAAATCCCCCTCATACTCTCTGTAACCCCAAAATAGGGTACTTTAGAAACCTAATTAGGCCTGACATAGTCCATAGTAGGACTAGTCCATACAAAGTAACTGCAAGAGAATTTGGGATATGTTGTATAAGTCCTTAGTGGGTATCCAAATCACATTTGATTTTTTTGTTACTATGAATGTAATGGAATTTAAGCTCTAAGAACATGGTCAACAGGGTTACAAACCCATGAGCCCATCAACAAAGCAAAAAAGGTCTTATGGCCTGTTGTGTGTCTTTTGGTCATTCAAAGGTATCTATATAGGTGTAAATAGTTTGGATAGATTGTGTTTAGGTTTTCTATGTTAGTCTTTATTTATTATGAGTCTTTCTATATATTTTCATGTTAAGAACCACGCCTAAGTGCCTATGTATCGCCTAAAGAAGATCTTGTCATGATCCTTGTGTAAGAAGAAAATTCCAAAGCAAGTTTTTGAGTATTGAAGGTGACATTAGATGGTGTGAGAAGGACGTCAAACCAATTCTGACCTATAAGATCCATCCATTGACACTTTGATTTACATATTTAATATGGAGCTCGTAATGTTAGAGACACCATATAATCAGACCATCAGCCATATGTTGAGCCACTCTATTTGGTTTAGCATAATATTGGAATGGAGGACATGCCTAAGATGGCCACTATGGAGAATTATTGGTTTGATAGTGAGATCACCAAGGTTTTTGAACTCTTAAAAGAATATCAAGATATTTTCCCCATGTAATTACACATATATGAAAGGTGTGCATCTTTCATTGGGTAAGATGCACATCAAGTTAGTTGAAAGTGCTCGCCTAGCCTGAAAAACACCTTATCAAATGAATCCTAATTTACATGCTCAAGTTAAAGAGGAGATTTGTAGTATGGTGTGCACTGGAGTTATCATTTCTATTGATGATTCCAAATGGGTGAGCCCTATGGTGGTTAGTATCAAGAAGGATGTTTGCATTTATATTTGTGTAGATTATCGGGTACTCAATGTTGATTGCATAACTAACCCTTTTCCAATACCTTTCATTGAGTAAATTTTAGGAGTTTTTTGGTGCTAGATTTATACCTTCACCAATGCTTTTTCCAGTTATCGTTAGTTCCAGATTACAGAAGAAGATAAACCAGAGACCACCTTTGCAACTAAATGGGGTTCATTCACCTACAATGTGATGCATTTTAGTTTGAATAATGTTTCGGTCATGTTATTACATATTGTGGTAGAATCTTTTGAGTATTTTATTCACAATTTCATTCAATTATACTTGGATGATTGGACCATCTATGGTTTAACGTGTGATCATTAGGTTAATCTTCACCTCATGCTTGAGCATTACTGTCAACTTCAAATTTATTTGAATCTGAAGAAGTCTGTCTTTGTTATTCCTTTTGGAATTTTGTGGGATCATATTATTTTTCATGATACATTACTAGTAGATTTGGATAAAATTGTAGTCATTGTTTAACTTCTAGTGCCGACCACGCAGTGCAAAGTTTGCACCTTCCTAGGACACATAAGCTAATATCAAAAATTCATTCGAATAAATGCCAAGATAGAAACATCATTGTAGGAACTACTTAAATAGAAATGCCAATTCTTATGGATAGATGCTCACCAATAAGAATTCATAGAACTCAAAGACAAGCTAATCAATGGAACTATTCTCTAGTTTCTATACTAGACAAAGCCATTTCATGTACATTTTGATGCTTTAGGTATGGTAGTGGGCACTATCCTTCCACAATCTGGTGAGGGAAATATTGATCATCCCATCTACTTTATCAGTTGGAAGCTCATTCCAGATGAACAAAATTACTCAACAACAAAACATGAAGCCTTGTCCATGGTATACACACTCTATGAGTTTTGTCAGTATTTGTTCCTTGTTCACTTTATTTATAGATCATGAAGCACTCAAATACATTGTGAATAATCTAGTGTTGTATGGATGCATTTTTTGATGGATTGTTCTCTTTCAGGAATTTCAATTTTCTAGGATTGTGAAACTAGGTAAGACTAATTATGGACCAAATCACTAATCGTACATTGAATCTAGTGAAGTAGAGTGTGTCATCAAGGATGACTTACCTAATGTGTAAATTTTTCAAGTCACATGCATACTTATATCATAACTTTTATTAACATAGGTTCAACACTAGCCCACCTCAGCACTCAAGAGAAAAAGTAATTGCATTTTCATGTTGCTCTTTTCCACTTAATTGGAGATGACCTTTATAAACTTAGATGGGATGAATATTATGACATTGCATGATGTAACATGAGTACACTAAAATACTTTAGGAGGCTCATGAAGGTGTCACCAAAGGACATTATGTTGGTGATGTTATAACATAGAAGGTTTTATTAGTACTGTTGTGGTGCCGCACTTTATTTAAAGATGCCAAAGCTTATAAATTCTAATGTGATATCTATCAGCATGTGGGTAAAACAAATCAGAGGGAATTTATGCCCCTTCATTAGATATTTTATCATGAATCCTTTGAGAAATGGGTTTTTGATTTTTTTGGGGCCATTACTCCTATGGTGAGGTATACTAGTCATGTTATATCATTATTGCCACTGAATACCTCACTCCTAGACTAAAGCTATGCTAACTTGGGATTGTACCATTATAATTAGTGTTAGGTTTCTTTGGGAGAATATCATCATAAGGTATGGATGTCCCTTAAGCTTGACTAGTGATTGTGGAACTCATTTCTTTAATGAGATAATTTGCATCATTTTGGTTGAGTTCATGATTGTGCACCATAAATAGGACTACACCATATCACCCTCAGGCCAATGGTACAACTAAAGCTTTCAATAAAATATCGGGTCATACATTGACAAATATTTGCAGTATTGGTTGCATTGATTGAGATTATCAATTTTGTATGGTATTATGGGCATATTGAACCATGTATAAATGGTTGAACAAGAGTACTCATTTTAACATTATCTTTGGTGTTAAAGTTGTTCTCTGAGTTGAGTTCCTTGTATCTTCTTTACGTATTACATGTGTTGGTCAATTGGATGATAAGGATTCTTTTAAAATGTACCTAAATTCTTTACTACATCTAGATGAAATACATTTTCTTTCACATTGGAGTCAAGCAGTGGAGAAATAGAAACAGAAAGCTTAACATGATAAACATCTTTAAAATACAAATCTTTCTCTTATTATACATGTATTGGTTTATGAATCTAAGTTCACGTGCCACTCTAGTAAATTTTATGTCCATTGGGATGGTATATTTATCATTTATAGTATTCATCTCATAGGCATGTGCAAGTTGAAAATTTTATATGGCTAATTCCTTCCAGGTCATTTCAATTGTAGTCAGCTTCGAACCTACCATTTTGACTGATATTTCCCTTTTGTTAATAAGGCATATGCCACTATATTAATTTATTATTTTGGTTTGTTTTTCAATAAAGCATGGCATTGTTTGTGCACTTTTTACTTAGGATTAGATCAGCACTTGGTTCTCTCTTATTTTATTTATCATGTCATGGAGGACCACATACATCTTTTAGTGTGGGGTAAGTGTGAAGGAAGTAAAACTAGAGAGAGCAAAGGAAATATAATAAATTTGCATGAAAAAGAGGCATGTAAGTGGAAGCATATAAGGACAATAAGATACACAAGATATGACACGTAACCACTATAGATGGATCAATATTGAAAAAATAGGGTCACACCTTAGAAATATTTTTTTTTAAATTCTTTTATATATATCATGCACTTCGATAAAAGTGTGGGATAAGAAAAATATGTTAAATTATGTAAAGTAGTAAGTGTAATTGCAAGCATGCTAAATGGATATCTTGGCAATACTGTTAAGAGGTATTAATGAGTGAAATTATGGACGAAGTCATGGAGAAGTAAATATGGACTAGCCCTCAAAGCTATAAAATGTTAACAAGTCTTCATTTTAACACTTTACTATTCCTAATTCATGAATTTATAGAGCCAAGCAAAGCATTTTCAAGCTATCAAAAGGAGAATTAAGTGAATTTTAGTAACTAATTCTCAATTATGAAGTAAGATGATCATTATGGACAAAGAGATTGATGGAGTTATGATTAGAGGGACATAGTTGCAAGAGTTGTAGGTTGTAGGTGTCAGCATTTGCCATTGGAGATTGTTGAAATAGGAAAGCCGAGGGAGTTGGAAATGGTAACCACTTATTCTTTTGAGAGGATCAGATGATTGTTCCTCAACCTTTGAGCTCCTTAGAGGGTAATGTAGCCAAAAAAAGGCCCAGAGAAGTGATCCCTTACCTGTGATCTATAAAGAAGAAGAGTTTGAGGGTATAGAAGCATATCCAATTTTGATAAGAGAAGTACCTAGTGAATTTAACATGCAAGAGGAAAGCTTGACACAAAAAATAGAGGGAACACATTACAAAATCCAAGATGGCACATAATGTAAATAAGAAAACAATAATACTACTTCCACCCCTTGTATTGATTGAAGAAATACAATACCCTAAATTAGTGTTATGCATGGAGAAATAGGAGTCTAATGTGTCGACCTATCAAGTATTTGATTATAATCACCACCAAACTGGAAATGAAGTAGAGTTACAATATGACTATACCTGGTTGAGTGCCATAATATCAAAAATAATATGATTTATGATCTCATAGGTTTCAATCATCTCAATGATGTTAGAGTGTTTTAGTTATTCAATTTACCTTATTATGATAAGTCCATGGAGGTCGTGATGTTTATTAACTCATGCATTCATGAAGATTACTTTTAATTTTCAAGGTGAATAATAAGGATCACTACCTAGATAATTAGCAAGGTCATAAGGTTATAATGCTCGAGCATTGACCTTAATAGAGATTTGGAGGACTGAGAAGAAATTGAATAAAATGACAGTGATGTTTGAGTATAAGAAACAAGGCCACACCATGTACATAACTAGTCTCCAAGATCCCACCCTTTGGTTAGATGCATGCTTGGCCATGACCAAGCTTGGAGGGGTTGATATATGGCAAGAAGTGGATATGGCACACTTGTACATAGCTAACCAGATGGCCTAAGGGTTCAAGTATAATTATTCCCAATATTTTGTCGAGTGGATTATTGTAGATGCAAAGAAGGCCCATCACCTACCAAATCATAAAATTGCATGGGGCATAATTCTTTTGTTGTTGGTATGTGATGAGATTTGTGTGTTAGAGTACATTGACAGTGATTTGAAGTGGGCCTACCCACCAAAAAATAATTCTTTAGCCAAGCGATTTAAACTGGTCACCTACCCTAATGCCATTACCCCCACCCACAATTTAAAAATGAAGGGTTGATGTGATGGAATGAAATAATCTTTTGGGAATGAGTGGCATGTCCCCAAAAAATCAACTACATAGACGGGGGATCAAGCCTAGTTTGTGGTGAAATAACAGTTTTATTTAATGTGCATTCAGATGAACCCTATGAATGACTTATCCAAGTGGCTTAATCTATCATATGATTTCACATCCATGTATTTTATGAATTATGTAAATAGGATATATGATGCATGCCCTATGAAGATTGACATAGATAAGATTAATGTTGAGTCCCACACTCTTTTCCAATTATATGTATATCTAGGGAAGAAGGATTATAAAGAAAAATAGGAATTAGATAATATCGATATCAAATCCCATCAAATTCTAGTCAGGGACAAGATTCATTTTTTGTATTATATGTTAAAGTTGAAGAAGAATACAACAAAGAGTACTGAGGTTAGGAAAGAAACCATTCCACTCCCACTATAAATTAGAAGGCACCACAAGGAGAATATGCTAGGGCATGATGTTAGTTCGAATACAAAATAAGGACAACCAAAGTGGCAAAGGATTTCCCCATCATCTCTAAGAGATAGCGTGCATACAGGGTAATCACAAGGCCTTGATTCTACCACACAGAAATTTGTTTTCCTCTAGAACAAGATACTTCAGCACTTAAAGATGGGAATCTAAATGAAGCACAATGACTCCTAAGGCACCACTAGAGAGGGGACATTCCCCTAAGGAACAAAATGACATCACACCAGATCCATCAAAGGAACCCTCTCTAGTGCATCATGAAGGAGCCACCCTTTTATTACACTATTAGGAACTTGGAGTACAGTTGATTGCTTTGTATAAGCAACTAAACACGAATTTGAACTAGAAGAAATAAGTAACTAGAAATATGAAATAGAAAATAATAGAAGATACAAGAAACAACCAATCTTGTATTAAACTCTTCCAGAATACAATGAAGAAATCACACTCTTCCACACCTCTTGGGTGTACAGTATTTCTCTCTCAAGAGTTTTCTCTCTCAATCAATACAGTAGATCTTCTTGATCTTGCACCTTGTAGATCTAATTGATCTTACTTACAACTTAATTACAATACATGCCCCATGGGTCTCTTAAATAAGATCCAAGGCATACAATAATTAGAAACACAGACTCAAGACTTAAATTAGTCTTTACAATGAAACACTCGGTCCTCCTTAAATTAGACCAAATCTAATTCTGGAAACGCATGCAAATGCATGCACACACACAGGTGACCAATGTTGGTTGCTGTCAGTCTTCATATGACTGACGTCGGCCAATCCCTGACTGATATCGATCGGTTCCCTGATCTATGCCTAATCGATGTCAGCAATACTGTCGATGTCGATTACTGTGTAACTGATGCCGATTACTGGTTAAGTCTAGCAACCTCCACAAGAGCTCAATAGTGAAGCTTTTAGCTCCATAAATCAACAATCTCTCACTTGGAGATAAACAACTGCACCTGTACCTGTACAACAACATCCTTTGTCTGTTTCCCCATCTTCAAGTTCAATCTTGAAGACCAACAAAATTTGAATGAAGATTCAACTTCTCCTTTGTTACCAGCTTTGTTAACATATCTGCAGGGTTCTTATCCGTATGGATCTTTTTCAGCTTCAACTATCCATCCTCCAATACTTGTCTAATGAAGTGGTACCTTAGCTGTATATGTTTGGTTCTTGAATGAAAGGTTGAATTCTTTGCCAAATGAATTGCACTTTGACTATCACTGTACAATCTGCAACTCTCTTGCTCCTTTCCCAACTCTTCCATGAACTGAGTCATCCATATCATTTCCTTGCTAGCCTCTGTGACTGTAATGTATTCTGCCTCTGTAGTAGATAGGGCAACAACCTTATACAACTTTGAAATCCAGCTAACCGTCATTCCACCAACAGTGAACACATATCCTGTGGTGCTTCTCCTGCCATCTATGTCACCTGGCATATCTGAATCTACATACCCATGTAGAGAAGTGTTTGACCCTCCATAGCATAAATGCCTACTTTTGGCCCCTCTTAGATATCTGAGAATCCATTGAACTGCTTTCCAGTGCTCTTTTCTTGGATTGGCCATAAACTTGCTGACAACTCCCACTACTTAGGCAATATCAGGTCTAGTACATACCATAGCATACATCAAGCTCCCAACTGTTGAAGCATATGGAACTTTGCTAATGTACTCAACCTCATCATGTGATTTAGGACACTATTTTTTGCTCATCTTAAAGTGTCCAGCCATAGGTGTGCTTATCGATTTTGCATCTTGCATATAGAACCTCTCCAACACCTTATTCACATAATCCTCTTGAGACAAAATCAACCCGTGATTTTTTTTGTCTCTCTTAATACTCATGCCAAGGATTTTATTTGTTGCTCCTAAATCCTTCATGGCAAATGTGTGAGCTAATTTTACCTTTAGCTCAGCAATTTCTTGCATGTGTGAACCTGCAACAAGCATATCATCCACATACAACAACAGGGTAATATAATTACCATTATCCAATATGGTAAAATAAACACAATAGTTAGATTGAAATTTACTAAAGCCATGCTCTGTCATAAACCTGTCAAACCTTAAATACCATTGTCTTGGAGCTTGCTTAAGACCATATAAGCTTTTCTTCAACCTACACACAAGTTTTTCCTTGCCTTTGACCTCAAAACCTTCCGACTGATCCATATATATCTCTTCATCCAAATCTCCCTGAAAAAACGTTGTCTTAACATCAAGCTGCTCAAGATGCAAATTCTTAATAGCAACTAAAGACAATACAGTCTGAATAGAAGTCATCTTTACTAAAGGAGAAAAAATTTCACCAAAATCAATACCTAGTTTCTGTGCAAATCCCTTTACTACCAACCTGGCCTTATGTCTCATCTGTCCATTCTCTCCTTCCTTTAATCTGTATACCCATTTGTTTTTCAGTGCTTTCTTTTCGGCTGGCAACTCAACCAAATCCCATGTTTGGTTCTCTTTCAATTTCCTCATTCATGCCATGCTCCCACTATTTCCTGGATTCTACCTGTATTACCTCATCAAAACTTTATGGTTCTCCACCATCCATTAGTAACACACAGTATAAAGAAGGGGAATAATGAATTGGAGGTTTACTTACCCTTACAGTTCTCCTTATGGGCGTTTGAGACTCATCCACAGCTTGCTGTCTGCCCAAATTTTGTTCTGACAGTGACCGATCTCGGTCATCTTTTTGTCTGCACCCGACCGACATTGATTCTACCTGATCGATGTCGGTTATTGCCTGACCGACGTCGGTTACTGTCTAACTGATGTCGATTCTTGTCTGATCAACGTCGGTGTTTGTGTTTTCCTGTGAGTGATGATTTTTACCTGCGAGCTCATTTTAGATCATTTCCTCATCCAAATCAAGATTGCCCTGCTTAGAATTATTCAGCCTCTTGAGCTGATCACTGTACATCACCTTCTCATTGAAAACCACATCATGGCTTTTGATAATTTTTTTAGTTTCTAAATTCCACAACTGGAATCCAAAATCTCCAAAGCCATAACCAATGAAAGTGCACCGCATGGATTTAACATCCAGCTTCTTTCTATTTTCTTTATCAATGTGCACAAAAGCTTCAGAACCAAAATCTCTGAGAAATGAAAGATCTACTTTTTTACCTATCCAAACCCCTTCTAGAAATCCACCATCTAGAGCAGTAGAAGGTCCTCTGTTAATCAGGTAAACCATAGTATCCACAGCTTCTGCCCAAAACTTTAAGGGCAAACCAGCATGCAACCTCATATTCCGTGCATGCTCCATTATTATTCTATTCATCTTTTCATCAACTCTATTTTGCTGAGGTGTCCTTGGAACCATCCTTTCCCTGCATATTCCACTCATAGAACAGTAACTATTGAATTTATTACTGCAATACTCACCACCATTGTTAGATCTAAGGCACTTCAATCTCAAACCTGTTTCATTCTCAACCAAAGCTTTCCATTTCATAAAAGTGTCAAAAACATTAAATTTCCTTTTTATGCAATAAACCCATACCTTTTTTGTAGCATCATCAATGAAAGAAACATAATACTGTGATCCTCCAATATAAGCTACCTGAGCTGGTCTCCACACGTCTGTGTGAATAAGCTTCAACCTGTACTTCTTTTTTATTGACCCAGTCTTGAGAAACCTTACTTTTTTCTATTTTCTAAAAGTACAGTGCTCACAAAAATCTAGATCTATGCTTTTTAAATCTGAAAGATTACCTTTTGACTTAAAAGCATTCATTCCATTCTCACTCGTGTGACCAAGCCTATAGTGCCACATCTTTGTATCTACATCTGAAGTAGATAAAACAGAAGGAGAATAATCAGTAACACAAGTAGATAGATAAAGTGTACCTACTCTCTTACCTCTTGCTAATACAAGTGCACCCTTGGAAATTTTTCAAAATTCAGCTGTGAGAGTTACTGTGCAACCCTCATCACCCAACTTTCCTATAGAAATCAGATTCTTCTTCAAGATGGGTACATGCATGACATCTTTCAACACGCATGTGTTGCCATTCTACAATTTCATCTGCACTTTTCCTTTGCCAACAATTTGACAAGGCTCACCATCCCCTAAATAAACTTTTCCAGTCTCCATGGACATAATCACTGAAAAATTCTTTATTTGGGGTTGCATGGAAAGAAGCACCAGAATCTAAAACCCATGATTCTACTTGACTATCCAAAGAAAATATAAGAGCATCCTATGCAACAATACCTGCAACATTTGCTTTTTTATTACCTTCATGCTGATTTTTTTTGCTATCCTTCAACCATCAATGTTTCTTTGCATGTCCTTTTTTTTCACAATTCCAGCAGGTTATTCTGCCACTTCTGGATTTGGATCTCCTTCCCATCTTTGACCTTGATTTCCCTTGCTTGCCCTTCTCTCTTTGTCTTCCCCTGCTTTCAATACTTAAAGCATTACCTGATGTTTCCCCTGTGCTTTTCTTGTGAATCTCTTGATTCAAGATTACACTAACAACATCATCAACTTTCAAGATATTTAAAGCAGATGCAGTATTACTTACCGCCATTACCAAGTTGTGCCAACTTTCAGGTAAAGAACATAAGATCAAGAGAGCCTTAATTTCATCATCAAAAACTATTTTGACTGAATTTAACTGATTTACAAATTCATGGAAATCATTAAGATGACTATATACAGATCCACCTTCCTGCATTTGCAAACTAAATAATTGCTTCATAAGATATACCTTATTTGAAGTTGAGGGTTTTTCATATAAGTTTGCCAGAGTATCCATTAACTCTACCGTTGTCTTTTCCTGTGATAAGTTAGAAATCACAGAAGATGCCAGGCTCAACCTTATAGATCCAAGAGCCTTGCTATCAAGAACATTCCATTTTTCATCTTGCATATCTGTGGGCTTACTAGAAACCCCACCCAACGGTAAAAATAGATCTTTCTGATACAGATAATCCTCTATCTGCATCCTCCATAATTGACAATTCTTGCCATTAAATTTCTCCATTCTTAGCTTACTTTCTTCTGCCATTGCTTTGCTCCCACTCAAACAAAAACCCCTGTGAGTGAACCTGTAATCAACAACCACTAACCCGCTCTGATACCACTTGTTAGGAACTTGGAGTACAATTGATTACTTTGTATATGCAACTAAACACGAAATTGAACCAGAAGAAATAAGTAACTAGAAATATGAAATAACAAATAATAGGAGATACAAGAAACAACCAATCTTGTATTAAACTCTTCCAGAATACAATGAAGAAATCACACTCTTCCACACCTCTTGGGTGTATAGTAGTTCTCTCTCAAGAGTTCTCTCTCTCAATCAATACAATAGATCTTCTTGATCTTGCACCTTGCAAATCTAATTGATCTTACTTACAACTTAATTACAATACATGCCCCATGGGTCTCTTAAATAAGATCCAAGGCATACAATAATTAGAAACACAGACTCAAGACTTAAATTAGTCTTTACATGCAAACACTCGGTCCTCCTTAGATTAGACCAAATCTAATTTTGGAAATGCATGCAAATGCATGCACACACACAGGTGACCGATGTCGATTGTTGTTAGTCTACATATGACCGACATCGATCGATCCCTGACTGATGTCGGTCGATTCCCTGATCCATGCGTGACTAATGTCAGTGATATTGCTGATGTCAGTTACTGTGTAACCAATGCCAGTTGCTGGTTAAGTCCAACAACCTCCACAAGAGCTCAACAGTGATGTTTTTAGCTCCACAACTTAACATACACACAAGTGGATGTTGAGAGTCCTACTAGTGAATAGGGGGATGATATAGACACAACTCTGGGCACTGGTGACCTTGATGCTAGTATAATCCACCAAGATGATGAGTCAAATATTAAAATACTTAAGTGTGACCCCACTAGAGGAAAGGAACCCATTGATGAATCCACATAGCAGACTACATGAGCTACCAATGCAACCCTTTCCATTCACACCCAGTACTAACAAAATGTCCCAGATAAGGACTTATATATGTGAGAGTATTTTCCTAAGGAGGAATTGACCAATTAGACTTGGTGATAAATTTATTTTTATATTGATATATAATGAAGAACACCATTGTGAACTACCTTTAGATAGTATCATTTTGGCACCAAGAGAGACAAAGCTTCCTAATACATTTTGTGTGGATCCCCAACAATATATGTCAACTCAGGCAAGCATGATCCTTCTGAAGTTTAATCATAAAGTGTTAAGACAACATGCCTTTCAGTATTTTGATGTAAAATAGCTTAAATAAAATCATTAAGAGGTTATTTCTCTATATTTCAATGAGTACATGAAACGTATAAAACTTGAAGAGGAGTTATAAGAGCTCAAACACCAATTAGAAATAACAATGACCTCAAGAGTGAATACTCTAACACTCTACAAGTAAATTTTATAGTAGGATTCGACCTTTGCTGATGAAGTTCCTTTTTAAGGCAAGACAATTGATAAATTGGGGATCTTGATGGAACTATTATGAAAAAGATGTAAAACTAGGAAAATACTCAATGTGAGTATACTTGGGCAACATATCAGTTCATCGAGGCTGTTGAAGTTTGAGAAAAAAATTTAATAGAGTTGGAGATATAGTTCCCATCTTTGATGGGTTTTTATCAAAATAGTGTAGCCTACTAAGATTTTAGAGGCAAGGTTTCAAGCAAAAAAAAAATGCCAATGATTGCTCGAGAACGTGCTTACAATAAAGCATAGATCCAAACATGCCAAAGTATTTCAAGATGTGGAGGCCCTTAAAATAAATAAGCACTAATCATCAAGAGTTAAACACCAATTTTACAATGGCCTGAAGACATGTTTTGATGGAGGTTACTTCAATTGAGGAGGTTCATAAGGATACTTCCACATCACTTGAGAGTTTAAATATTCAAGCGGGTGACTCTCTAGAATAACCTGAGGAGACTACGTAACTCAAAGAAGAAGTTGAAAAGTCACTTCTAAAATCTATACTGAGTTGAATCATTGGGAGGAAGTGAAGCAATAGGTTGAGCACACAGGACCTGAGTTTTTGATGTTAGAGGGACCTAGGATAATGAATAGTTGAAGACTAACTATTGGCTTAGTGTGAGGTGATGTTGAGCCCTCAATTTTATGTCTATTTTTGCTACATAATTTTTGAAGACAATGACATGGAAGATCATGGCATGAAAGAGACATGACATGGAAGACCATGGCATATAAGAGGTAAGTCACATAGAATAAGGAAACATGAAACATGGAGGAACTAAGAATAAAGGACTCAAAAAATAATGAAAGACTTGGGCAAGGGCACAAAAATTGGAGATGGTTGAGGAATAGCTTACTTGAATGTCATAGAAGAATAGTCAAGCATAAATTTAAAACCAATCCATGAAAATATAGGTGCACGATGATGAAGATCCAACATACGAGGGAAGTTAAGCCCGAGTCAATAGGAATTTAATGTAATGTCTTCCCATAATCATTATTATTAATGGTCATTAGTGAGTCATCTTTATATAATTAATTATGTAACTGAATAGTTGGGGAAGAACCATGTATAAATACCCCCTAATTTTACTTAGAGTGTTGGTTGATAATTATAATCTTGAAGCCATCATAATTATGCATATGACATATGTATGCAATGAGCGGAAGCTTTTATGTTGATGAAATTCTTATGTAATCTGATTATGAATATAATGAAATTATTACTATTTTGTTCTAAGTTTTCTTTCAACTTTTTTTATGTGATAAGTAGGGAATGAAAAAATATTTAAGAGGTAGACAAGAAACTAAGTATGAATTTATAACTAAGTGCTTGTTCAAGAACGCTAGCTTAAGAAACTAAATGAATACACCGCCACACGACGAAACCAACATGAATCTATCTTAGGTTGTGTACTTCAAGTGAGCATGCAAGAACCCTTTCTCACGTGATATGTCAGTGCATTAGCTCATTGTAGCTCTTGTTCTCTTAGGTACGTGACTAGGGAAAGACATGCTAGACTAAGAGAAAAGAACTCGACAAGAATAAAAGAGATCTTTATGACTCTATGACTCTATCTCCTTGTGATGATTTCTATGTGTCCTTTTCTAATATTTTAGACTCTTTAAATGTAATGTATGTGTTTTATTAATGTTTTAACTATGGTATATTTATTTATTATCCATATGGAAGCTACATATGTGAAGGAAATTTAAAGCTAAAATAAAGGTTCAATTGATCAATGAACTTTGAATAAAGTCACTTAAATTTTTTTGGACTCTATGAAATTGAGATGGTGAGAGGCTACCATGTCCATATGTGTTTGGACCTTTCAAATTTACATCCATCTTCTCTTTATTTCATCGCATCCAATTGGAGTGATGTCACATCAATAGAAAGTTGGCACTAGAAGGAGGGATGAATTTAAAAAATAGGTCAAAATAAACTAAACTTAAACTTGGTATAATTTCCTTGTGAATTGACACTTTTTAGCCCTTTTATTTTTCCACCACCATAAACTTTTTTTGTGTGCTTAAAACACACGTCATCAAGTGTGAATGCCCAAAACTTATGGTGCATTACTTCTAACACATCTTTCATGAACTTAAGCAAAATAATGTTAGTTGTAGTTTGAAAAATATTTTGATTATATAATTAGATATTAATCTTAACATATTCCTAGTTCAAAATTTAGGAAAAATATTTTTATAAAATAAATATTAATATTCCACTCATATTTAATAAACAATACTACGTTATTAAGGTCTTAACATACTTCCAAATGTATGACAAATAATTTGATGAAATTAATAGAACAAATGTAAGGTCTTATTGGAGTGTGATTCTCAATAGAAATTTCATAAAACCCACATCTTGGGACAAGATGATATCACATATTAATTTATGATTTTTAGTAGTTTCACCAAGTTAACATTTGTTGCCCTATTCAAGTCATTCAAGATATGATTTAATGGCCTCATGTCCTTTATCAGTTATCTTATTCGATCCTCATTTCTATGTTTTTTGTGTGTCCATGTCTAGATAAAAATATCCACATCAATTTCATGTTTAATTTCATCTAATATGGTCCATGCTTTATTTGGCCTTAAACAATCCTAATGTAATGTTTCACATTATGCTCTCCCTATAGGTTTCCAATGTTGAATCCTCACATTTTTGTTACATTCTCACATTTTGGTTTAAGGTAAATATCCTCATCTACCATTCCAATCCATATCTTTTCATTTTCATTTGTTAGATGTATTAAAAGCACATGTCCCACATATAGATCCATCAATGGATTGAATGTTCTTTAGGTCTTCCATTAATAGGCCCATTATAAATATCATTTTTTGATCAATAACTAAAAGTTAGAGGGTCCCTTACCTGTTAATGATATAAAAAATATTTATATAACTCAATTACAATATTGGAATAATCCACAATACCCAAACCATAGTAATTGTACATGGCCAATAGATTTGGCCTATGATAACCAAAAATCCACTTGGGATAAACCTTGAGAGATTAAAAAAATTATATAGTTCATTTTTTTCAATAAGAACCAAAACATGAAGACATGAAAATGAAAAACTTATAAAAATCCATTAGCAATGGCCTTTCATTATCAGGAAGGAATAGTATTAGGGTTTGATAGTGTGTTAGCTTCCATCTCAACACATTTTTTAGTACTGTAACCATCCATATTTACCCTACCATAGTTGCATGGATTCCACATTTATTTACCATGCTTGTTCTCATCATCCACACTCTCAGTAACCCTTTCAATAGTACTCTACCTATGGTTCCTCCAAGCTTATTTTCCCATGCCATCTAAAGCCTTGCATTCCATGTTTTATTGATACTCATTCAATGTATCCTTGCCCTTATCTATCCTATGCCTTTTTAAGGAACCTTCAATCCCAATAAATACTAGGAGATTGTCTTTATACCTTAAGTCTCCACATCATGTGTTTACAATAAACAAACAGACGAGTGTCCAGTCCTTGATGTTTTGATATTCTAATTGTCATATCATGTAATGAATCCATATGGAGGGGATTATCCTATGTATCCCTGACTAGATACATAGCCAAATACATAATCCTTTCCATCCATTGTTTCTAAATAATTGAGTTTAAATAAAGTAGGGGAGACTTGAGATATTCCAAGTGTAGTGGTGGTAAAACCCTCCCCTATTGATAATTTATGTCCCGAATAAAAATCAACATATATTCTAAATACTCTGTCACTGAATCAAATATTTCCTCTAATTCTTTGAAAATCCTCAAAGGGATTATACCTTCAAGTTTCAAACCTAAGATGGGAAAATTAAATGGTTTTCCAAAGTTAAATTATTCAATGGCTTATTTCAACTCAATTTGATGTTCAATACCCATAAACATCTCCATTGCTCTGCATGTAATGATCTTGTCTCCTAATGCCAACAAAATATTATTTGTAAATACTGATGCTAACTCTGAGTTTACATTATTGTGGTTATGAGATTGCATATAGTATATGCTACCTAGTCCATATTGCCTTCATAAGTTGGTTAGTTGGGATCTAAAACATTTTCTTCATGTTTTCCTTAATCACTTTTCCCTAAAATGGGATCTAAAATAGAGAGGAGAAGGAGAGGATTGAAGGCTGAAATTTCATCAAATCATTCCATTTTTTTTGTTTAGGCACAAAAAAATTCCTCAAAATTCATGGAGATAGGTGATCTGTAACTTAGCTTCCAAACCATTAAATGAAAATACCCTTTTCATCCCTCAACCAAATGTGATTGAAAGATTTTGAGAATGAAAATTATTATGTTAGGAAATCATGACTTAATCATATGCGTAAGAAGTCTTGAGTGATAAATATACGAGTGTTATAAATTTTCAACATACCTTCCCATGAATGAAGTTATCATCACACAACCACCTCACATTGGTTACATTGTTTATAAAATTGAATACAATGCCCCAAGATTAAGGTAGTAGATCATAAGAGACCTTCATCCTAGATCCACTCCATTTTACTAAATTTAACTTTGGACAAGCACTTATGTTTTTAATGAATATTTTAGCCTCTTGAG
This sequence comes from Torreya grandis, assembly GCA_037957365.1. Lineage (NCBI taxonomy): Eukaryota > Viridiplantae > Streptophyta > Pinopsida > Cupressales > Taxaceae > Torreya > Torreya grandis. The sequence continues at coordinate 1,585,557 of JARHVA010000008.1, forward strand.
AAAATATCTAATTTGCAAGGAAGTCAGTAGCAGATTTTGCTTCACAGTAGCAATGGTTTGTTTCCCAAGTAGTGAAGGAGTATTTCAGTGGCCACATACAATCTCAAATATTTTCAATGGTCTAAAATTTGGTTGACCCATTTTGTATCACTTAAATCATCACCATTGAGTTTCTTTTGATGATAATATTTTTAGTGCAAAAATTTCCATCCTAAATGTTAGGGCTTGCACCGTTGCTTCATTTCTTATTTCATCCACCAATATGAGTGAAACATCTCTTATTATAGATCTAAAACAAAATTTTATTTTGCACCTTACTTTGGAGGCTCCTACGTTTCCTTAGCAACAAAATAAAAGTTCAACTTAAACATATCAGGAGGAGGATTTATCGAATCAAAATTATCCACCCTCTTTGGGCTTGAAGAGTAAAAGACTGACCCATTAACAGGGGTCCAACATAAATATCATTATTACATGGGACATTTATAAATCCTTTTATTTTTTCATATATGTCTTTGTCATGGATTTTTTTGGTTAAAAATAAGCATCTGACATCCTTATACAAATTTTGAATGGTCTATTCAAAGCACACACAACATTTTCCCCATATGTTATCTTTGGAATCAAATATTATCTATCTTTGCCCAATACACATTTTCCCCAATGTTTAATATATGATTTTATTCCATTTTTTAGATCTTATATCTCTGTGATTTATTTTAAAGTTTCTAGATGAGGTTTTTCTTCAATAAATTCAAGATTGCCATTATCTTTTGTATTTAAGATTGGGATTAGACAAGATCATTGCAAATCCTTTATTGTTATTTTATATTCTAGCACTAGTATGCCATCCATAACATGAAACTTGAACATCTTAGGTTTGTTAATAAATATTGTGGTTTCCATCCAAAAAATGTGGCTCCACAAAAGGCTTGAAGTCATACACTTAATCATAAGGTAAGGAATGAACGTACTTGATCCATATTGGCATGTTTTGTATGTGTCCATGATATATGGCGAAAAAATGTGTAGAATTTCCATAATGATGATACAAATTTTCCAAAAGTCCTATATATATCCTCACGAGTGTGTCCCACTACAAGGAATATTACATACACAATTTTGAATGCCCTTCTTGTTATTAGTATGTACATAATTGCAAATAGGGTATAATTCTTGTTGTCACACAACATTATCTAGTTGTAAGTAGAAAATTGGTGTTTATTCTTTGAATGAATTATTTTCACTAACAACAATATTTACTTCAAAATGGATTTTTTTTCCTTGTACCCTTTGCATTTTTATGAATTAATTTAAATAATTGTGCATCATGAAATGGATGTTTTGATGATCCAGTGCTATACAATAAATTCCTATATCAGTGACTGTTCCTTAAAGATTTATGAGGCACATAGCCAATTATGTGACTATGTAGTTCAATCCATATTTAATAAATGGTAGGATAAAGTGGCCAAAACCCATAGTCTTGTGTCAATGTGTGAGTGTACAATTCAAAGTAATTTGGAGATTCATAACATTACATATTGACTTTGATTTGTTAACCATCCTTGGTATGGAAACTTTCATTTTGTCCATTTTATCTTTCAAAATGATTAATAATATTTTAGGTTGTTCCTTCAATTATGATTTTTGGGAATAGTAATTTTCATGATAGCTTTGAATGCATTCATCATCCTATTTTTGTCCCTCTTCAAGTTTTGAGAGTGTATTTGGGCATGTGGTGGATCTATATTTTTTGTAGAGATCTATGCACTCAACACACTTGGTGAAGAATTTAATATTCTCAATCAAAACACGTAAATTTGTCATTCATTATCTTTTTTAAGGTTATATGTGACATTATTAAAAATAATTAGCTCCTTGTCACACTTATTTCACATTAAATCATGGGTATAGAATGTAAGAAGTATTCTTTGAGTAACTTTGGTTCCTATCTTGTCTTATAGAATGAGTAAATTATGGAGAAATATCTGAATTTATCTCAATGATTCTTGACATGTAAGCAATTTTTGTATTAGTATTCAATCTTGGTTTCTCTTTCCTAATGTTACCATTTACTACACACATGTCACCATTTATCCAATCAGATCTATGTCTGTAGAAGGTGTTCCTTGGATACCCATTATATTTTTTCTATGCATTATAATAAACATCCATCCCATAAATTTTCATTTTATGAACCTCTATATATTCCTCACCCACATTAAATATGTAATTTTTTGTTAATGCATTTAATACAAATTCCTTTCTACCCTCTTCATTCAAGGCTCTAGCTTTGTACCATAGAACTTTGATTGAAGTAATGTGAAAATTTTGAGACAATATGATTTTTGGTAATGATATTCCACATTTTCCACTTCATCCAAACAAATAACCTTTTTAAATCCCCACAAACTTTTAGATATGAAAAACTAAGTAGAGTAGCATTCACTATTTGACATTTTTTAGCATTATAGGGTCTTTTGCTCATTTTTTTGGAATGATTGTAATTAGTGGCATCAAAACAAAATAAATATATTAACTAGGGTTGTCTTTATTCTAATGAATTATACACATTGACTTCAACCTATTAATGGACTTATTTAAATTTTACATCCATAGGAAAACCATCTATGTTGGCTAATTTCCTAGTAGACCATTGTAAGAGAGATCCTTCCGATAGAGAGCACCCTTTATAAGGAGGGATTGATACTTTATAAATATGCACACTAAAGGTATTGAAATACAATCCTTTAAATTTTATCATATCTCCTTCAACTAATTTTTTCACTTGGATTTTCACCCTTTGAGGAGATGTCTAATCTCTCCTCATCCAAGTGGCATAATGGAAACACCTATAGGCTCATGGGTAGCCAAAGGATGAGGTGAATTTCTAGGTAGGGATAGCTCTCTTGATGTACCTCTTTGGATCACTACTACAACTAAACTTTAGGGGGGAAAATAAAGATAGAAAACTGAAAGCAAACTATCCTAAGGGAGGTGATACACTAAATAAGTTGATGACTATCAACTAGCTACATGTTACACATGAGAACAAGGGACTAACCAAACATACACTTCTCTAATTTGCATCTTCTCAAATCAATGTTACATTATGAGGTTATGGAAGAATGTTTAGGCTAGGAGGACTAGAAAAAAGGCCTTGAATGGCACTAGTGAATAGACTAACTCACTCAACTTGACACTTCCTAGAACACTTCACATGCCTTGCAAGAAGAAGCTTTCTAACTATAAATAAGTGATAGAATGAAACAATCATGCTAAGGAAACAAGAGTCATCACTTATGTAAAATAAAAAATTCCAAATGAACACACTAAGAATAGTCATGAAAGAGGTAAAAATTAGTAGTCTTATTGATCCATGGTATGCAAATGAGTAGGGATTCACCATACTAAGTTAAAACATGAGTTACAATGTCCAAAATGGCTAGTTCTTATAGAACTTGAGAAAGAGAGGAGAAAAGAGAAGTCCAAAGGTCACAAGAAAACTTTTAAATATAATCAAAAGAGTTACTTGGCATGATAAAATGATGTCATGTAAGTTCAGGAAGTAAAAGTGTCCATACAAGACATGAAACTCATGAAAAGTGGCATGAAAGTTCTCATTCTAGCTCAAAAAATTGCCTTCATAATTTAGACCTATTTAAACATACAAAAATTGATTAGGGATAGGTATGATGATTGGAATTAAAGGGAAATATTTCATACATGCCTATCCATGCATTGGTTGCAGTCCTGGTCATCTGAAATCTTCCCAAAATGAGCTATCACCATCTACAGTCTAAAAAACTCCTCTTTCCCACACCTTGCACACTTGGATTCAAATTTTTCTTTAGTTTCTCATAAAAATATATAAAAGGAATTGGATGACACTTTTAAAGATCCTTCATGGCCTTAGAAGTATCAGGGACACCTTAAAATCACTTCCACTTGCACTTTTCACTAGCTTGGTCACTATGTCAGTTTTGACTGGCTGAGATGAGATCTATTTTTTGAAAAATTAGTAGTTTTTATGGAACATTAAATTTACATTTTGGGTTATAATAATTATATATCTTCCTCCCAAACTTGGTTTCATCTCTTGAATGTTCTTAGAACCTGCACAATGCACAAAATAGTCAAAAGAACCCATTTTGTACGATGTCCGTATAGATTATGTATAACTAATATTGAATTTAGGTAGACTAAGAGAGTCCTATACAACCTCAAATCATCATTATGGTAAAACTAATCCATTTTGGTAGCTCACCATCCTCAACTTCCCATTCGGGTCTTTTTAAGGGTTTAGCAAGGGTTTTAAGCCTATTTCCACTCTTAAGGGTTGTTCATGAAGGTTGGATGTTGGATTTTCAAAATAGTTCCAAAAATATATATCTAAATACCTTCATCGACACCCTTTAACTTCTTATATTCCAGGGCATAACCTCAAGGGAGATGTGAGCATCCAAAATTGTCTTGTCGAGCTTGATTCCTCATTTAAATAGGCCTAATGTTGTCTTTGAGCCCAAAAAAGATTCTTGATGCTTTATCTATAAGGTGGAAAATTAAAAACACTTGGAATGAACTTATTGACATTATATAATAAGGTATAATGCATGTCTAATTCTAGAAGTGTGAATGACTCCTCATTTAGCCTTAGGCTTGAACCTTGCTTAACAGGATTGTCTACACCTTTGAGCATTTAGACCTCCATATAAGGCTTCTCCCCTCTATGATATTATTTTAATGTTTCCCTATATTTTTTTAAACTTACCAATTCACCCTAAAACCTTCCCAATACTCCTCATATTTTCTTCTCATTTGCCAACTAGGCCTAGTTGAGGCCCCTAGGGTTTGATTGCATATGGTTGTCCACTAACACTTTTTATCATCAATATTGGGATAAATTCATATTTTTTCAAGATAAATACATTTTATTACATCATCCCAAATCATCACATGATGTTTCTAAGACACCCAACACTCATTTAGGTCACATTTTCTCCATTTTTTACCTTTGTGCATGCCTGAAAGTGGCCTACATTTGAGACAAAATGAAGGATATGTGACATAATTGTTCAAGAAAACCACTTAAATTATGGTGTTTCTTAGGTCATTATTACCACCTATACAAAAATTCATGTTAAAATTACCTCTCTATCACCTTCAAACGTCTAAAACCCCAAGGCAAACTTTCCAAGCATTGACTATGTGCAGAAATTGCATATGGACTATATGTCGTCTTATTTAGAGATATTTTCCCCTTGTTTTCATGATAATAATTATATCTTAATATGTTTATAATAATTATTAATATGTTTCATAACCAATCATTACCCTAAACTATCCCTTTCTTCCTCATAGACCTTCCAACTGGTATGGATTTATTGCAAATGTTGATTGTGTTTTACTCCAAGCATCATACCTATAGGTGATTTTACATGTTTTAGGCATTTTAAATAGTGTATAATCCCTCATAAAATATTCCAAGACTTATTCCATCTATTTTCTTGCTTAACTTGACACCTTGGGGTTTGAAATGCTCCCAAGGCTAGTCACAGTTAGCCGACTGTGTATTTTACCTCTTTGATTTCTATAGGTGCATACCTCCCTAAGAGGACCTTGATCATGATGTGTAGATATAATTATTTAACATTATATGTCACTTATTATTTACCTTTTACCTTAATTCACTTTGAATGGGCTAAAACAACCTCAAAACATCATGCTCAAGTCACTATTTGCCTACAGTTATAGTTGATTGTATTTTCTTGCTTTAGAGGGTACCTGTAGGTGTAGTTTCATGATTAGGCCTGTGAAAATGTTTAAAAACTCATTTATATTACTTTAGGATTGTCATACATTGGTTTGGATCTGTGTATTCATGTTTAGACAATTACACATTAATAATTATCACTCTTTATGCTTACTACCTTTCTTAGTCAACATAGTCAATTGTGTTGGGGAAGATGAAACCCTGTAGCTGTATTTTATTCTCTTGAAAGGTTACACTTAATTATTATATATAATGAAACATTTTAAAACCTTTCTCATCTTCCAACCTTGGTGGTTCCATCTCAAACCTACATGTTGGACTGTGTGCTCCTATGGTTGGCTATAGATGTGTATTCTCAAATGGTGGAACACATGTAGGTGTGTCTGAGGAACATGACACCACTTATCATATTTTATTAATATTATTTTAGATCATTAATTTCACCTTCACCATTTATAAACACTCACATATGGGGGCAAAGTCTAATTTTCAACTTTGGGTTAAGCTTTGAAGGAGGCAGTATGGTTGTATGTGATTGTGCTTAAGCCATTTGTATGGACTGACTCATCCTTGGTGAGTGCAAACCGTCTTCCATGTACCTCCTTGATGTTTTCCATGGTAAGTATGTGTTATTTGGTTCAAAAAGACATTAAACCTAGTCTTAAGCACCAATTCTACTCATTAAGCCTAAAACTTGTTATCAACTCATGTTGTTATAGATAACACTGTGGAATTTCAATGTTCAAAGAGTAAATTAAAGACTTTTGAAAACCACTCTCCTCAACTTAAACACCTCTCTTATTTTGAAATTTGATAGACCTATATGGGAGCTTAAACACAAATGTACTTTGAGGTTCTATAAACTAATGCAAATCTGTATAAGAAACCTCAAAAAAGGGTCTGGACCTCTATTTTGACAGTTTTGGGAATTTGGCCCAAATTGCCACAAGTTTGCTTGGAAGGTCTCCTTAAGGTTCCACTAGCATTAAATATTATCAACACCCTTTAAAATTATTTTAAAGCATGTTCAAACCTTACAAACCTTAGAGAATGCTCAAACACACATTTCATATTTACGCAAGAAATGGCAAACCGTACAACTATTGTTGATGGCTATTTTTTGCATTTACTTGTTCTCTTGGTTCTTGGAATGATTATTGAAGTTGGATTTGGAATTACAGATGAAGAAAATACATATATGGGAAATAATACATCACTTCACTTCATTTTATAACCATAGCACAAAAGAAAATTCTAGTAATTGGAAGAAATGACTACAACTCCACACCTTCACTCCTTGAAAATTGATTTATTTGAGCTATCAAATCCTTTGAAAATGTGAAACCAATAATGGATAACATGAGAGAAAGGATTCAAAATAATATAGAACTAATATTATCATCTATATTGTATGAACTTTCCAAAACAAGAGTAAAACTTGTAGGGTGCACACATTAGCAAGCAAAAAAACACAGTCAAATTCATGAGGATGGTTCATAAAGCACATGACACCATTATTCTAACTATTTTTATGAAAATGAATCTCTTTTAGTTTAATTTCACCTCCCAAAGGTTTTTGATCTGAAACCTCCCTTGTTGGTCATACCAAGTACAACTCTGAAGACTAGTAATATGTGTCTAGAAGGGTGAAAAAGGAGTAGAATGGTTTTAGCTTAGAATTGACACTTAAATGTAGAATTTAGCTTGAATAAATTTAAGAGGCATTCCCTGACCTTATCCCATGTGGCACACTTCACCATGGGTTGTATAAGTGCCAAACTCTTCTCTTTTCCTAAGAAAACTACTCTTTCTTCTAAAGCACCTACCACTTTCAATTATAATTAGTTTTAGATTAAGGTAAAAACAGGTTTTGAAGGGGCCCCAAAACCCTTTACATCATAAAAGAGATAAACCTTAAGCACACCCAGGATACAAAATAGCCTAGAACCTGCATAAGCAAGACCAGATTAACCAGGAATCTGAAAACAGCTTTCAAGAGCTGGACAAACGATGAATATTTTTTTTACAAGACCGAAGTTTCATGTCTAGAGGGAGGACCAAAGGCTTAGACTTCTTCCTCTTAACAGCTATCCAACCATCCTCTACCTTAGCTACCTCAGCAACCCAGTCCTCAGAAGGCCATGATCCATGAAGTCCAGGGGACATCGATGCCTCAGCAAAATCCTTATGAGAACCAGCCAACATCTGGCTCCTAGGAGAATCCTTAAAAATAGGTGGAGGAACCACCACCTCCTTAGTAATCAGTTTAAAGAGATCACAAAATCCAATTTCCACCGAACCTTCAACAGGATCTGTCTCCAGCGGAGTCTCCTGATCCGTTGATTCAGAATGGATACTCTTTTCATTCTCATTCTCTGAATCAGTCAAAACTTCCTCGGGTTGTTTAGCAAAATAATGATCATGATCAGCTTCAGACCACCAAGAAAGTGATCTTCTGGATTTGGATTTCCCTGCAATACACTGGGCTGCAACATGCCCCGTCAGGTGACACTTTTTGCATCGAAAAGGTATACCTTCAAAATCTAACATTTGCGTCCAAGAACCCCTGGGGGAGTCCAGACAAATCACCTCGGGAAGGCCCTTAGAAACATCCACCTCAACCATAAGGTGAGCACAGGTCGAGCGGTAAAACCTCTTAGTATCATCATCCTCAAATAAAAACTCCCCTATAGCATTTCTGATGGTTTTAAACACCGATTCATGCCATAGATGCATTGGTAAATTAGGGCGCTGAACCCAGACAGGGATCTTATTGAAGGTTTCTGTGACAGGATTGAAATCCATATGCCACTGTTTGGCGAAAAGAGGGTATTTACCCTGCCATAAATTTTTTTTGTTGGACAGAATAGTCTTCCTGTCCTCAGAGTTATGGAATAAGGCTATAAAAAAACCTTTACCACATGGGTAAATTTCAACATTTCCATCAATTAGTGGCAGCCAGGTCTTGGAGATCCAACCATGTAAATCTGCAAGAGATGACTAGAAGCCACGAAATTGACAAATAGCCGCAAACTTTGAAAAATAATCTACCCGATAAAAGATTGCTTCAACTGTATCAGGATCAAGATTAACCCTGACAGGATTTAAAGCACTTACTGGTGATTCGCCTGATCTCCCAGCAGAAGCTTGAAGTTTCGTGTCATGTATTTCAGCTTCAAGAGCAGCTGCATCCACATAAGTTCTTCCCTTAGACCCAAGGACAGAACCAAAAACAGGGGATCCTTTAGCTAAATCCGTAACTGGCAAAGAGCCCCCTTCCGCAGAAGAGTGAGCGATCAGGATCCTTTCCCCATTCACGGGTGAAGTCTCAGCCACACCAGCCATCGTATCAACGGCTACGTGGTACTGGATTTGAGTTCGCGCTCGCATAGGCGCGCGCTCAACATTCAAAATCTCCATGCGCGCGCAGCTCAGCCTCAGCCAAAGGTTTTTCAAAAAAATAAATATATGACACTTCAATTATAATTAGTTACTTAAGAGATAATAGTACAAATTTCATGTGACATAACCTTTTGACACCTTCACATTTCCCTTGGATGTTTTACAACTCATTTAATGCCCTATTTTGACCCCCAAAATGACTCAAAATGATATAAGGACTAAATGACTAATGACTAAGGCTAATGTGATATTAAATAATATCAAATGACCTATGTTATACTTTTTGAAATAATATTAAACCCAATATAAACCTATAAATTTAATTTTTTACCTATAAAGGTCCCAATTTGACCTGTAGGGTCAAATTTGGTCAACCATTACTTTTGTAATTGATCCATTTGCAACATATTTACTCATAAATGAGCACAAATGAATAAATTTGATAGTAGCTACCCTGAAATTTGAATTGTGTTCACCACCTTGTATAAGAGATGGGCCTTTTTATTGATCACTCCCTTACCATTAAGGCACTTCCTATTTCACATAAAACCAATTTTTTAATTAGTCAAGCTATTAATTTCTCAGGTTGTAGAAATTTTAAGCATTCAAAACATAAATTTATCAAATTTATGACCATTACACCAAACTTTAAGGCTCCCAATCTCTCATCATAAATTTTATGATATTCTAGTACATGAGTAATAAAATATTAAACTATGTCATCATTTATGATAAAACATTTGTGTTTGAAAATGACATTGTCTACAATAAAATAAGTTATATTTTTAGGACATGTATTGATGGTGCTTTCAGTATCATCACTATAATATCACTTTTACATAACACTATAATTCTCCTAGTCACTATAAATGTGATCACTACAAATAGGTGGAATTGATAAATCTATGTGATTTGATAATTCCTTATCTTCCCAGGCAATGTCATATCCTTTATTCCTAACATTTGCCAAGTTTTCAAATTCATCAATTGAAAAAGGCAATTGTAATTTTCCATCCATTACCATATTAACACTGACAACAAAAAATCCTCTTCCCATGTCTCTACAATGTAGTGTCCTCCTCCTTGGATACACTTTACCCTCTGCATATTTGGTGAATTTTGAAAATAAATCCACCTAATCATTCTCTCCAAATGCAAGAGACATCAATGCTATCGTGCAAAAAATAATTTTGAGATGAAATTGAATCTATAAAACCATATTATATCATGATAAAATAAAAAATAAACATCAATGTGAGATGAAAGAAAATATGTATATTATAAATGTAATCTAAGTTTAAAGTAAGAATCTATGTGTTGATACAAAATAAATATGTATATAAAAGTAAGAACATATAAGTAAGATGGTATGTGAAATAAAATCATGTCATCCAATGCATCACTGATAGTAGCTTATCATGAAAAGAATGGGATATTATCATCTTTACTATCAAATAAAAAGAAGTTTGAACCCCACAACTGCTTTAGAATCTATATAGATTTTTTTCTTATAAATTAATAGGTTACTTTCATATTTGATATGTATGATGATATTTGCTAAAAAAATGAAGCAACCTAATTTATATATAATATATGTTTCATAAATAATAAAACATTGAAATATTAAAATAATGGCTACAACATGTGTGCATTTCAATGGATAAATAAATTGTAAAATAAATAAATTAAAAAGTGGGAATGAATTATGCGAACCATACGTATTGTAATGAGATGTATGTTATGCTCATCAATGTGCTCATTTTAAGTTTGGTAATGTGTTCACATAATTTACCTTTTTGGTCATAATTATAGTTTTGTGAAGGGTATAGTTTGCATTAATATATGTGATGAAATGATATGCAATGTTTTTAATTTGGATTCTGGATTGGTAGGTAGTTTCCTATCATATGATAATCGCATTGATGCATCATGAAGATGTCAAAGTGATTAGAAGGATGTCTTTTTATGTATGAAAATTTGCCTCGTTGCTTTCCTACATTTGGCATTGAAATTGGTATTTGTGAGATCCATTGTAAAATAGCATAGGAAGTAATAGGTTTAGTCATTCATTTTTCTATTTTTTCACATCCTTTTTGAAACATGTGTTTTTTTAAGAACTGAATATGAAGATCGAAAGAAGACTCTATTAAGGGCTCAAATTTGATTGTCTACCCTCTAGCTTTCCATTCAACATTGCCCTTCAATAGTTAGGTCATTTAAAATTTAGAGAATGAAATATGAACTTACTACATAGATATAATTATAGTCCAACATAAATTTTGATAGTTGAAAATTTTCAAAACATTTCCACCACATTTTATGGTTGAAAAGTCAAAAAATGTTAAAATGACTATCAAGTGTAACCCCTCTCTGGCAAATAGTAGAGTAGTTAAGTCACAAAATTAGGAGGAAAGGAAGGGGGGGATATTTAAAAGGTGGAGTGAAACTTATTCATTTAATACAGCTACAAAATAATATATATGAGAGGGGATATGAGGTTGTACCTTTCTTTACACTCGTGCAATCTCTTCATCCGTGGGAGGTTTAGGGAAACTTTTGATATTATTATTTTTGGTGTCATTTTTATTCTTTATTAGAGAAACATTTATTGTTATGGCTTGAAACCATTGATACTAACCCTTGATTACCTAAATTTGTTATATTATTAAGCTCCAATCATAAGTGTAGATCAACAATCCCTATCCTCCTCCACCTCCTCTTCCTATGGATCAGTTTGAATTCCCAAGTGCATTCAATAAAACGCTTGTCTTCACCCTCTATGAATCTATTACAATTATTAATTACACATGGTGTATCTCTCCAAGATACTTGAATTTTAACATGATCCTTTGAGATGAAAAAATAATTGTGGGGAAACTGACACAAATAGAGTTGTAGAGTTTAATGGTTCAAAATTACACTTGCTCCTTCAATATCAATTTGAAAGGCACAAATGAACTTATTATTCAACTTAGCACTCATAATTTATAAGAGAAAGGATATCAACAACTTTGTATTTTATGTTTTATCTCATTTTCTTTCTTATAAGTTATTATTTAAACTATACTTTTATTACCCTCCCATTAACATGTTGTGGCTATAATATATATATATATATATATATATATATATATATATATATATATATATATATATATACATACATATACACAGTGACCTCTAACCTTATATTTTAAATTATTAAAAAATAATTACAAAAATAGATTAATATTAGCATGACACCTAATAAAACCTTTTAAGACAAAAAATGTAAAACCCTCCATTTTGACACACAATAGATGGAAATGACCCATAATTTTAACACACAACCTTAACCCATAATAAAGCCCTGCCATTTATACCTAGCATATCAATTTTTACTATAAATTAAATTTTATAAATCAAAATAATTGGTACTTTTTTTGTAAAATTAGAGATATTTAAATTTGGGCAAGTGAAGTGAAATGAAATTTAACCCCATTAAATATAACAATCACCATCAAATTACTAAGAAGAAATATAAATAACTAATGAACATGAAAAATGAAGATGACTCCAAATTAGAATCTGTATTTGGACTTAAATTTCATCTCAATCAAAAATTATAGAAAGGGAGATAAGTGGAATCATGCATGGCATTTAATTTAGTTTGGAAGATTTGTTGGCATAAAGTAAAAAAAAATTGTGAATAATGTTTTAAGGATTGCAAACCATTTATGTTTTTTATTTGAAATTTTTTGGGAGATGCAGTAAATGCAAACTAGGCATGTTTTACATATTGATTATTAATTATTTGTTGCATGTGGTCATCAATTTCCACATAACTATAACCTCAAATTTACATGATATAAGGAACATCTTACCTTATTGTTCAATTGTTTGAAAGTGGCATCAGGGCAAGTGGCATTCAATTCAAAACCTTCGAATAGTAACCACATTCCTACCAGATATGCATGAGTAGGTGAATGAATTTTTAATGTCCTAATTGAGGTTAACTCAAAGGTAAAGTTAGATATTTTTAATGTCATGACCGTATAATATTTTATTATGTAAAGTAGAATTTTTTTAATGTCATGCTTCCATTATTGTTTTTTAAGTCCAATTACAGATGTTATGGTTTGTCTAGTTTTTGATATCTCATTGATGGCATGATTAACAAGGCATATGAGAAAAAATACCAGGTAATTTTTTGATAGATATTGAGGGTTAGAATAGGGCCCTCACACATACATAGATACACATTAAGAAAGACAAATAAGGGGAGGTTATGAGTGATCATTAAATCATACCCACCAAAATGACTTACACCTAGAAAATGGGTAGCCATAAAAATAGTAGGGAATAAACCCCCAACCAAAACAAGACAAGCTTATAAAAATCTTAATAACAAAGCCCTTTATAACCATCATAGCACACCAAACAACTAAAAGTGAAAATAAAAAAAAGGAGTTCAAACCCCACTACCAAGACATCATCCACCTCAGTACCATCTAACCCCAAAGGCCAAATGCCCAAAGTTTTACAAGAGACTAGGAAACTAAAACAAGGAAAAATAGTTATCCGAACCAAAAACTTCTTCATCTCTCACTAAAATATGATTTGAACAAGGACCCAACCCAAACATTATAATCAAATTTGGGGTTGCCCACAAGTAAACCCACCTAAAATAGACAAAAGATTCATATTTATTCAATATCACAATCCTGTCATAAATGATTGTTCAAATTTAAGAGCCACCACAAAACCTCAAACCTCAATCTCTATCCAAGATTCAAGGTAGAACCATCTAGAATATACCAAAAAGTAAGTAACTAGGCATTTAACATCTTCAACTCTCATTGAGGACAAAGCCAATAGGGACCCTTCCCAAATATGCTAATCAAAATAGGGGCCTACTCCAAATCTGAAGAACAGAAACTCAAACTAGAAAGCCCTGAAACATCAATCTATATCCAAAAGTCAAGATAAGACTAGATAGTCTTGACTAGGTAACTCATGTCCCCGACCATAATGAAAAGCAATCAAAACTAAGGGCATGAAATAAACTTCCACTTGACCATACAAACCCCTTGATACAAAGGAAGACAAGATGCCTTTTTCAAACTTGGCCAATAACATTGAAATGACATTAAACACTAGGAAGGTTTTATGAATAAATTGGAGTAGCTATGGCCTCTCTAATTTCACCTATAGTTTCTAATTTGTATATGGAGAGATTTAAAAAATAAGCCATTCAATTATTTCCTCTAAAACCAAAACGGTGGAAATGATTCATTGATGATACAAACATCTTTTGGCAACATGGTATTGAGAATCTTGATAAATTTCTTGACAACCTTAATCAACAAAATGAAAACATAAAATTCACTATGGAATTTGAAAATAAGAAATGTCTCCCCTTCTTTGATGTTTTAATTTCAAAGAAAAATGATGGGTTGATTGGTCACCAGGTATACAGAAAAAAGACTCATACTGATAGGTATATTCATGTTAATTCTCACCACTTTCCACCTTAAAAACTTTGTATTTTGAACACCTTGGTTATTAGAGCCTTTATAATTTTTTATGAAGAACATCTTGAACAAGAGATAGAACACCTTTCACATGTTTTCAAAGAAAATGGCTATGATGGTAATCAGTTTAACAAAATTATTAGAAAAGCCAAGAATTCTTGTAAAGTGAAGAAACCAGATGAAAGTGATAGGCAACTAAGAATTTATATGCCATATATTCAAGTTACCTCGGAGAAGTTGGCAAAAATTCTAAGTAAAACAGATATCTTGGTTTCATTTGCTCCACCCGAAGAATGATTGAATCCATTAAGGATCTAGTCAATCCTGATTCTTGTAAAGGACTTTACTCCATTCCTCGTTTGTGTGGGAAAGTTTACATTAGTAAAACTAGGATATATTTGGGTGTTAGATTAAAATAACATTGTGCCAATCTAAGACATAATAGATTTAAAAAATTTGCCCTTGTTGAGCATTCTTATGAAACTAGCCACCACATTTGTCTCGAGAATGCCAAAATTATTGTGAAGGTTGATCACTATACAAAGAGAAAAATTCGTGAAAATGTTAAAATTGAATTGAATTCAAATACTCTTAACAGGGATGAAGGCACCATAATCAGTGATAATTGGAAACCTATTATTAGTCTTCTTCAACAAAATAGGCAAAGAATAATTGACCTTTGATTTGGCCAACTACATTGGTGACGGTTCTCAAGTTTATCTTTTATTACATATACTACCTTACTTCACTGGTTAGTCTTATTCAAAAATTGTTTATCTTTTTGTTTCTTGAATATGATCCAAAAGTTGGATCGAAACATAAAAAAAAATTGAATACAGATTCCTTATATCCAAGAATTCTTCTGAGTAATAATGTTATTTTATTAGATCCACCATTCACCGAGGGATCCTCCATTAAAATTGATACTCTAAAGTAAAACAGGAATAGGGAACCAAATACATCTAACAAGGAGGAAGAAATAACCTCATAGGGAAAACAAAAAAGGTCAGAATAAAATAATGGCCTACAAATGCTACTACTTAGATTAAATATAAAGTTTAGTGATAGGGAACCACATAAAATAAACCCAACCCCACTGGCCTCAAAGCTAGGAGGAGACTACCATGCCCTAAAAGACATAAATCACCACCATGGCCTAAATAATCTCCCAACAATGTGTAAAAAAAGGTGATGAAAAATGTATACCCTTAGTAGATTGATTGGATTTCAATGGGCCAATGAACAGCTGTTGCCCATGTATCCCATTAACTATAGGCAAAGATTCACTTGAAATAAAGGTTTCCTTGATTGACATGGAAGACACAAATGAATTCGAAAGAGGAGAAACATTTATACCACTCACCGCCTGAATGGCACCATGCATGCAAAAAATAGGGTTTGATAAAGTAACACTCTACTTAGAGACCAAAGAACTAGAGATGAAATGGGGCATCTCCAACATTAATTCTAAATGTCAGCACTAGATCAAGATGTTGAGATCCCCCCTCCACCCTACTCACTGCATGCTCTAGAATCTACTACAATCTCTGCTCTAATATCTCCAATCTTCACTCTAACTTTGCTTGCTTCTCTGCTTTCTCCATCGTAGTTCTTGTGAAAAATACCATATCTTCTTCATCGACAAAATTTATATAAAATATATAAATCTACAAAGTAAAAATTATCTACAATTTTATTTTGTAATTATCGATTATACGACAAGATTTATTTCTACATTAATATATGACTATTATTATTTACACTTAAGTCTAACTGTACTTTTTAAGTAAAGGGAAACCTAAAAATTTCCCATCAAATTTAAACCTCCCTCTCTCTCTCTCTCACATACACACACATGCACAAAAGTGAGCATGCTTTTTCTTTGAGTCATTTTTACAAATAGTTCACATATATTTTGTATGCTTTTATAATGGCATACATATCTACCAAGGCCTACACAACTACATCATTAGATGCTCCCAATTTTGATTATGCCCTAATTAATGTCCATAACTTCTTACAAAGCTCCCATTTTAGTACAACTCTTTTTTTAGTCTTTTAGTTTGGATTTATATTTACAAGTAAAATGAGTGAAGTTCTAAACAAGGTCCAATTTTGTAACCCATGAAACCCATTTAAAGGTTAACATGCTTCCCATTAGATAAGACTTAATAAACATAAATTTAACTTTCAATTATGAAGTGGAAAGGTATAGTGCACTTTTTGAATCCTAACTTTTTGAATTTTAAGTGGAAAGGTCTAGCGCATTTTTTAAGGGAAATATAACTTTTTGAATTTCAAGTTTAGAAATACTGAAAAATAAGCTCAACTGATCCATTGTAGGCATAATGAAAATAAGTGTCAATGATCCCATTTAATTATTTACATCCCTCATCCACTACAGATGCATGGTTATTTTCAAATAGAATAAAAAAAGATATCCTTCAATCATTACACTGCATAAGACAACATCTTACTCATACATTTTTTCAAACAATTCATATGCCTGATGTATGCTTCCAAATTTTGCAAACATGCCTGTTGGGTATTTGAAATTAATTCATTTGACAAAAATATGTTGTCAATTATTCTTTGATATAAAAACCCTTCATTTTAAAACCTATTTTTTTCAAATTTTATTAAACCTATGGTAGTTGTGTGCATATATATATATATATATATATATATATATATATATATATATATATATATATATATATATATATATATATATATATATATATATATATATATATATATATATATATATATATATATAGTGGCGCACCAGTTGGCACATGACTAGTTGGGACATAGGAAGTCAACTTACTAAAAATAACATAGTTGTGGCAAATCAAATAAGGTAGTGTGCTTGTATTCATATTGTTGGTAATGATATGGGGAAGAGGGGTGACAAAAAGAGTATAGTTAAGATGAGTATAAAGTGAAGGTGCATTTTTGAAAATTATGGCCAGACATTTCCACTTCATAATTGAAGGGTAATTTATATTATATAACTCTTATCTAATGGGTAACATAATCTTTGAAGGGGTTACAAGGGTTTCAGATTTGGACCCTATTCGAAACTTGAATCATTTTAATTGTAAATGTAAATACAATCCAAAAGACCAAAACATGATTTGTATTAAAATTAGAGCTGTAGAAGAATCTATGGGCATTTATTGGGTTATGTAAACCTTGGTATACATGTATTTTAATTTTAAAAGCATACAAAATGCATGTGAACTATTTGATAAAATGCCTAAAATAAAAGGCATGCTTGCTTTTTTTTTTTTTTGTGTGTGTGTGTGTGTATATATATATATATATATATATATATGTATATGTAAAATCAAGGGTTTATGTCAAATTTTAATAACTAAATGCATTCTTTTTCAACTAGAATTTTGTGAATCCTTTAATAATCTACTCTATATTAGATCCACCCACTTCCAAAAAATTCTTCATTTTACCAAATCTAAGAAGTTTTCTCTTAAAACACTACTGACAATGTGTCTACCAATACACCTCCACTTTATACTCATCTTAACTATACTCTTTTTTTCACCCCTCTTACCCATATCATTACTAACAATATGATTACAAGCACACTACCTTATTTGATTCCCCACAACTATGTTATTGCTATTAAGTTGCCTTCTTATGTCCCAAATAGTCATGTGCCAACTAGTGTGCCACATTTTATATATATGCCAAGTAGTGTGCCACATTTTATATATATAAACTGTGGCACACTAGTTGGGACATAGGAAGGCAACTTGCTAGCAATAACATAGTTGTGGGGAATCAAGTAAGGTAATGTGCTCATATTCATATTGTTGGTAATGATATGGGGAAGAGGGGTGACAAAAAGAGTATAGTTAAGATGAGTATAAAGTGGAGGTGCATTGGTAGACACATTATCAGTAGTATTTTAATATATGAAACTTCTTGAATTTGGTAAAATGAAGAATTGTTTGGAAGTGGGTGTCTCTAATATAGAGTAGGTTAATAAAGTATTGACAAAATTATAGTTGAAAAAGAATGCATTTAGTTATTAAAATTTGACATAACCCCTTGATTTTAAATACATACATATATAAATACAAACACACACACACACACACATAAAAGCAAACATGCCTTTTCTTTTAGGCAGTTTGTCAAATAATACACATACATTTTGTATGCTTTTAACATTAAAATACATGTATACCAAGGCTTACATAACCTAATAAATGCCCATATATTCTTCTACATCTCTAATTTTAGTACAATTCTTATTTTGGTCTTTTGGATTGTATTTACATTTACAATTAAAATGATTCAAGTTTCGAATAAGGTCCAAATTTGAAACCCTTTTAACCCCTTCAAAGATTATGTTACCCATTAGATAAGAGTTATCTAATATAAATTACCCTTAAATTATGAAGTGGAAATGTCTGGCCATAATTTTCAAATATTCAATGAAAATCTAAAAATTCTCTATCAACTCCCGCCCCCCTTCCCCCAACACACACACACACACACACAATTAAAATGATTCAAGTTACAAATAGGGGCTAAATTTTAATCCCTTGTAACCCATTCAAAGGTTATATTTCCCATTAGATAAAGGTTAGCTAAAAAAAATTACCCTTCAATTGTGAAGTGGAAATGTTTGGCCATACTTTTCAAATATTAAATGAAAATCTAACATTTTCCCATCAAAACCGTATGTATGTACTTATTTTCACTATGCCTAAAATGGATCACATTTATGGTTGAAATTATTTTTTGGTAAGTCTAAAATCCATATTCAAAATGAATTAAACATGTGGTAGTTATATGTGCACATTTTCTTTTGCACTATTTATACCTGATTGTCGACCCTTACCAGATGGCTTTTCCTTACATCATGCAATTATAAAGCTAGAACTACATGGAAATTGGTGACCGCATGAAAAAAATAATCTATAATCATGATGTAAATTTCTGCCCATATTTGTAGTTAATGCATTTTCCATAATATTAAAAGCAACAAACAAAAATTGTCTTCAATCTGTTAAAAAAACTCATAAGTTTTTTTTTAATATTAAATGTTATCATGTCTCCCAAAATAAATTAAATTACATGAATGATGCCACTTAATTCTATTATTGTGATGTCAGTTAAGATGAAATTTAAGTCCCAATAGAGATTACTAAATAATTTAGAGTCATCTTTTTTTACATGTTGCTTAGTTATTTATATTTCTTATTGTTAATTTGATAGTGGTTGATATAAATAATGGGGTTAAATTTAATTTCACTTCACTCACCTAAAAATAAATATGAGGGGCCATTTAAGGGAGGCCATCTCTTTTGAATCTTAAATATAATATTTAAATAGAAACAGATTCAAAAATGACCTTTACAAAATAAGAAAGAAAGCAAAACATTAAAAATATTCTTAATTACCTATTCATGGATATATGGTAGGAATGAAATTATTATTTTAGGGTTTTATAAAAAATGTACATCACCAAATGGCACATTTACAATTAATACTTCAATAGGATGATTGGTTTTTATTTATATTATGTCTACAATGGATCACATAAATGGTTGAAATTCTTTATCAATAACTCTAAACTTCACACTAATACTCTCCTAACACCTTTGTTGTACTAAAATGATAATTTCCATTTTGATTCTCTAAGATCCCACTTTTGGTATTTTGGATTAGATTTACATTTAATTTTGAAATGATTCAAGTTAGAAATAGGTTACAAATTTTCAACCCTTGCATCTTTTCCAAAGGTTATGTTTCCCATTAGATAAGAGTTGGTTAAATAAATTACCTTTCAATTGTGAATAATTAGATTTTTGTGTGGTTTTAAAAATATTTTTTTGATATGATAAAAGATGTAATCTTGAGTTTTGAGTTTGTAATTACACATTAAAATTGTAACATTAGATAAAAATATGATTTACATTATATTTGGGTATCCATTTGAAAACCCTAAAATTGAAACCCCAATAAATCCCATAGGTACATATTGAAACAATAATAGAAGGGCTAGTAAAAACTTCATGAGTGTCTTTTGAGGAACTTCATAAGAGTACTTGTCTCCCACTTGATTGTTTTTGTCATTACTTCATTGGTTTTATATTTATTCTTGATGATGTTAAGTTGCATGATATTTGTTCAAACTATACCCAAGAATGAACTTGAAAAGGCATGTTTGACCACATTTCCATGCACATCGACAAATAGAAAGAAGAGAAAAAAATTGATGTCATGAACAAACAACCTATTGTGTTTGCATGTCAGATAATTAACAAACACTCTATTATTAATAGATATTTATGTCAATCTTAAGTAGTATAAAACTTTCTCACTTTCTACTTTAAATGGGTTTGAAATAGATAGACTAGGATTTTTTTACTTTAGATGGTTCAATGCTTCACACCAACCATATGTTATGTATTTGGCTCCATGTGACCTATAACATTTAGAATTACTTATGTACCTTGTTATTCACATCTAATGGTGGTAGATTGGTAGTTCTTACTAGAGAGACTAAAAAATTCAAGTCTTGAATATTAAGGCTTTGGCATATAATTGTTAAATTATTACTAATGTAAGATTTGAACGAATTACAACCCAATTATAAATCTAAATGTCAATCTGAAATATTTTGAAAGACAAATTAAGAATCAAGTATACCCCATGTAAATTAAATATTTTGTTAATAATTAATTATTTCCTATAACAACATGATCTAACATAGATTTACAAGCAATTTTGTGAAATGATATCATAAGATGGTAATTCTTCATTTATTACACACATAATTATACACTATTGCAACATATCTCTATAATGAAATTTATTTATTCATTAATATTCTTTGAGAACCTTTGTTTTACTAGGATGATATGTATCAATACTATTATGTGTGTGTGTGTGTGTGTGTGTGTGTGTGTGTATTATTTTGTATAATTACGTATTGAGCATTAAAAAACTATACACAATAATTATAATATGTAAATATAAACTAATTTTGTTACAATTTTCTTAATTCTTAATATGTAAATAGATGAAACAATATTTGTATATAATTTTGGTGTGGAATTACATTTAATGGTAGTTATTTTTGGAAGGGCCAGTCACTTACTCTAAACATTAGAGTGGGCCGCTGCCCATTCCAAACATTATCACTAAACACTTTTTAAAATATCTTTATTTTAGATTATTTTAATTTATTATTTTGTAGACTACATCAGGCCCTAATCTCATATCGCAATGGGTATATACATCAATATATTTCATGGGAGTGATCTTAAAAATTATTTAAGTGGAGGCTCATCAATTCTCATATTTTAAAGGAATACAAAAATAGATGGCAACCCATTATTAAAAAAATAGTTAAACCAAGTGATTGATGTTTAGAGTGGGAAAATTCCCATTCTAAACATTATCACTAAACACTTTTTAATCCCATTATTCTATATTAATTTAATATGCTGTCATGCATAACTTCATTGAGCATTGGTCCTTGTAGACACATAAATTTCCTCACAAGTACTTAACAATGCTAATTTTTGACATATTCCTAACCACATGACTTGCACCAAATTGCATGACTCCTATTTTCCATTCTTCAAAGCCATTCATCTATATGTGAGTTTGACCCTATGTTTATCGTTATCATTATATGAAACTATTAATGTCAAATGCTTAAGATATCTAAAAAACATTCAAACTATTCCTTGAAATGAACCATTATCTATGTTATTCCTAGACATTCCACCCCATGCCAAATAACAACTAGTTTCCAAATTCAAATCTATACTTTGGAGGTCTTCAAACATGTTTCATAAGGTTGGTTAAAGGAAACTGTCAAAATATTCACCTATAAATACATGTCAAGATTTATTCATTTCCCCACTCACTATTCACTGGTACAAGCATTGACACTCCTACACATTGAAAAAATATTCCCTATTTTACCCAAATTCCATAATATTCATGAGTAGTCATAAGCCAAGTCAGAATCCCTCTAAATCAATTCAAGAGCTATCATTGTCAAGTATTCAATCTATGTTCTAAATCTATACATCTAATCAAATGAGCACAATCACACATTCACTCTAGATGGGATAACTATGTGGGATTTATTTCCCTCCTTGAAATATTGGATAAATAGGTGATTATCAATCACCAAGGGGGTGATTGAGGTCACCTCATCCCATCACACTCCCAAATTTTTCCTATAGTTTTTCAAGCTATCAAATTTTCCTATAGATTTCAAATACAAATGAGGATAAAAAATGAATTCTGCACGACCAAAACCTAAGTGTGATATATCAAATTTATCCTCCTCTATAGGAATAATATACACAATAATCAATTCAAATGCATAGTCAAGACAAATAGGTCTTTGGTCAATGGATACAGGTGGACTACACCACCATCTGCCTATTGTGCTCTTGTCTAGATTCATAAATTATTTTTGCTTATGTTTTGTCATTTCCATATTCATAATTTCTCTATATATTCCTACCCAATGTATGTCAAAATCAATTGGGACAAGTTTGCAACTAACAAACTAGAGTGCAATGCATAATTGTCTACTTATAGAAGACATGTCTAGGTTATTTTTTCTATTCTTGATTTTGATATTGAGGCTGAAAAGTCATCTCTTTTTATAATTTTCATAGACAAATAATTATAATAGTAAAAAAAATCAGTGTGCATGATAATTATTATTATTTATTAGTAATTTATTTAAATAATAGTTTCTATATTTAACATTTTTATCATAATCAAAATAGTTGAATATTGTGTATCTTTAGCATTCTAATATTTATAATTTTACACCTATACAATGAAATAAACACTTATTTATTTAATAAATTCAATTAGCATTTTATCAAAAATAAGATAAAACATAGTGATGAACTTAAAACGTTTTTTCAAGAATTTGTTTTCTGATCTTTATTATTCCTTTGTGTTGTTTTCATAAAAACTATGTTTCGTTCATTTTAAAACTCATAAGGGTTTTTGTTATGTGCAAAGCAGTTAACAATTTCCCTATGTCATGGTATGAGGGGTATTTCCCCACTTTTCAAACCATTGTAAAACACTATTCATGGACTTTAGTTTCCACGTACAACACTTAGGATTATGTTTTCAAATATAAAAATCCTTCAACCATTTGTTCTTGTAGTTCACTAGTTAGCCGTTAGCCCTAGAAAATTACTCTCATTGCATGCCATGAGATGGAATAGTGTGGTTATGGTTAAAATGTAATCTTTTATAGTTCGTGTATTATAGTTGTATTCATTATTTAAGATTGTGATCAATACATCTGAGATCTTACAAATAAAACACACCCTTTCCTAGTTTCAACCTTTATCTTTTTTTGCATAACCCCATATGTTTCAAATCTCATTAATAATTAATGCATATAATTCAAAAATTATAAAGTTAAATATTACATGTTTTATTACTTTCCAAGATATTATTTATTATTTGTATGCATCAATCAAATATAAAAATCATAATAAATCTCAAATCATTAATGTAAAAGTCCAAACCTTAATAAAATCACATCCTAAGACATAAACACCATTAATGTAAATTTTTGTAAAGTCAAGTATTACATGAGAACAAGACCAATCATAAATATACAATGCTATGAGGCCTAATCCACACCATCTTGCTTAATTTATTATGGCTATTGAGAGTCAAAATGTTAATATAAAAAAGAGGAGGAAATAAATGCCATTGAGTTCACTGAATATCTTGATGCCAAAAAACATAAAATTGATGGATTCCTCTACATTGTGAGAGATGAACAAAAGAAAATAGATTCAACATCCACTTCTAATTCAAATACTCAAATTAATATTATTTTTAATATTCTTTTGTCAATCCCTACAATTACACATGTGTCAACATACTTAGGTATAAGGGCATCACTTAGTCTATAACAAATTAAAATGCCTATTTCTATAAGTGCATCATATACACCACCTTTGATCACTAAAATAGGTCCAATTATAACTTAATATAATATATCTCTTCTTGATATAACTATTCCATCCTTATAATCCAAAGTGTCACAATTAGAGCAAGGTGTTTCCAAATCTACTCATGGAATGGATTATCATAATTTGTTGCATAATCCTTTAGCACCTAAAATAGCCTCTCACCCATTACCAATAGGCTTTGTATCACCCAAGCTACCACTCTATGAGGGTAAAGGTGACCCTAAGTAGCATCTTTTTTCATACCATGCAACATTTATGGACTATGTTTACAATGACAAATTACTTACCAAGACTTTTCCAAAAAGTCAAAAAGGCTATGCACTGTGATAGTTCTATGATCTCCCTCTACAATAAATTAAAGCATTAAAACCATTGGTATATCAATTCTTATCACATTTACCAATCAACATTGGTGAAAATTTATCCTATGCACAAACTAATAAAATCTATCAAACGTCAAATGAGCAAATCAGTGACTATGTTCTTTGGTACAAGACTATGTTATCAAAAATTACAAACTCTATGCTAGAAAATGAATTACAAGATATTTTTAGTCAAATATTGTTAGCATCACTCCATGAATAAATCATGTTTGATAATTAAAGTCTTTTGATGAGTTATGCCATACAATCAAGGAAAGATAAGTTAAACTTATAACTTTGAACAATAAAAAATATGCACTAAGTGCTCCATCTACATCAAATGTCAAATTTAAAGGCAAACCAAACTTTAGAGTCAAAACTAATGAGAAAAAACTAAATAAAAAGTAATAATTAATGCAATATCAAAACCATCAATAAATTTCAATTGATAGCTCCACCTAGGAGGAAATTTACAAGGTTACTGCAACCTCCTCATAGCTTGTTACAAGCTCATTAATTGCAATCTAATCTCTCTACCTCCTACATATGGGATTTTTTTTACTAAGTCTCAATCTACAAGATTTTATAGTAATTCATATTGTGATTACTATAGGTGCATTTGGCATTCCAAAAATAAGTGTTACAAGTTACAACATAAGATATAAGATCTCATTGATGATAACACTATTGAGGTAATCACACCCACTAAGGAAGCAAGATCACAACAAAATCATAATAAAATTTTGAAAAATTTCAGAAATCTTTTTCCTAATCATGGTACAATCAAGAATGCAAATAATTCAGAAGGACATCATGCATAAAATTCACATCCTCATCCTAAATCATATGTGGTCTAATAGAAGGAAACATTGGAAAATGTATAGGCACATTAACACAACGTCCAATAATAACATTTTATGATAGTGAAATCAATGATGGTGATTTAGATAAAAATGCACTATTTATTAGAGAATACATATAAAAAACCTACTCATGGTGTTATGATTGACAATGGATCAAGTAAAAATGCATGAAAAATGGTACTCCATAGTTTAGGATACATGAAACAAGATTTACGATCTACATCAAAGGTAGTTAAAACATTCTATGGGCATACACATGATAATTTGAGACATATATTTTTACCTCTTAAAGTGGGTCTAGCAACAATGGCCACTTTATTTCTAGTCTTACCAAGCATAGGGGTCTTCAACATGTTATTAGGACACCTTTGGATACATAATATTTGAGCAGTGACATATATAATACATAGATTCCTCATGTATATACATTACAATCAAGTGCTCAAAGTTCAAGGCATCACTTATGAGTATCCTCTATAGTCAATAGTAACTCCTCTTCCCCCACCACCATCAGAACTGGTTGTGGAACCTTTTTAAGAGCACCATAAAAATATAATCAAATCACTTACTCTAAAGCATACTATAAAGGTAATCCATGCACCCATTCAAGAACCTAACACAAAATGAATTGTTAAAACTATACAAAATCTATCTATAGTCAGTTAAAGGGAAAAAGGTATACCTTCCCACATAGAAAGCTTCATCTCACAAAGTTTAGCAAGGTTCAAAGAAATTTAAATTTCTTATAGTGCATCCTAAGGTAACTCCTAAGACAATTCAACACATTCCACAATAAATTAAAACATTTTACAAAAAAATTCACCAAATACTACACTTTGTCCAATTATGCATGTGGTAATATATTATACAAGCAGTGATCATGATAATTATGCTATGGTGCTTGATGATTCTTAAGATTTAGAAACATCTACATGTAGTGTTCCTCATCCGTGGAAAATTAGACTTCAAATATTTCATTCAAGCATGCACTGTGGTCTTCTCATTGATGGGGTCATAGGCTAGTTTCCCTTCCAAAAATTTGTCAAAAATAGTAAAAAATTAAATATTCAAAAAATCCAAAAAAATTATGGGTATTTTTAAAAGTAAAAAATAAAAAAAAGACCTAAGCATGAAAAAAATAACAATTTACTTCATTTTTATATGTTACATATCATATATTATTGATAGATAACATATTATTTTCTATGCATACATGCATTTCATGAGGCATTTGAGTGTGATGTAAGACATACATTGCATATGCATTATTAGATGCTTGATTTTCATTCTATCTAGTGACTTTGCCTATGTTTGGGGCATCTAAATTGACATGTTGTATTATAACAAGTTATATCTATCTATAACCTCAAATGCAATGATGAGATACATATATTACAAGTTTTTTTTCTAGATTAATCATATATTACATTGTGATACTAGATATGATATTTTTATTACAATATGAAATTTTCTCATATGGATATAATAAACTATTTTTCACTTGTTATATTCTCCTTTGATGTTTAATTTCTTGCATAATATGATTAATATTGTTTGATTATTGTGTGTGTTCTTTGGCCCTTATGTAAAAATTATTTTGAACACCTTTATGATATTTGTGTGTGCAACATTTGAACATGTTCATTGTTTGTGGCCCTTATCCTTGTGTGTGTAAAATTATCTTATGTGACATTCAAACATATCCTTGTATTGGGCCCTTGGCCTTATTGTATGACATTGTGTGACATTATTGTTTGTTTTACCTATGTTCTTTTTAAACTTGATTATTGGTGCCATGATCTTCATCATACACTTCTAGGTCATAGTACACTTCAAATGGTTAATTCACTACATACTTCAATGTTCTATATATCTATACACAACACTTGTGTGCCTAAAACTCAATATGTTACATATATGATTCAATCACAATCATATTTTTTATGATAACATACTCTCCAACATGATGACATGATATTATATGACCATATTTTTATCATAACATAGTTAAATCTTCTTTTGAGATGAGTGACTTATATGCTACATCCCTCATCTCAAAAGTGGGGCATTACAATGGTATTATCTTAAAGATCCAAACCTTCATGAATAGATTTGGTATAGAATATAGGATCAAAAATATAGAGTACAGGTTTTAAAATATTAAAACAATTTAAAATCATAATTTATAGAGAAAACATGTTTTCAAAATATTCAAAGTGATTCATATTGTTAAAATATGGAAAATTCATTCATATTATGGAGGCATATAACATGCATATACACTCACTTCTCCAAAATTTAAATTATAGAATCATATAGACTTGAAGGTGTATGTGTGGGCATGTGCAAAGTAGTTATAAAAATCAAAGTTACAGTTTAAAAATACAATTGAGCATATAAGTGCATAACATTCTATATCATTTTTTCACATATTCAGAGGGGGCTTGCTACTCATTCATGCTTAAGTATATTCAAAGATGCAAATTTCAAAGTGAAAAATATTCAAGTTCAATTCAAACGTAAGTATATGAGCAATGTGGTCATGATGGGGCATGAATGAGATTCATTCCCTTTTGATCAGTAAAGAATAAAATCTAGATCCATTTGCAACCATGTGATTTGAATATTTGTGGGTGATGTACTTTCAACTCTAGTACACTCAACAACATTGGCATCATTTCTAGCAAACCTAGCTTGGTTCCACCTTTTTTGGATTAGTATATTGGGTGCTACTCCTTTTTTTATGAAAGTTGGGATAATGTATATTTCAATTTTAAGATCTTGATTAGTTATTTGAATTAAGACTTGATCACTCTCAATTATCCATTAGTTCAAATTCTCCAAATACTTTAGTAGGGGGGAATGATTCTTTGTTATCAGTTATAAATTATAGGGAAAATGAGTTTCATATGCATATAGGTGTACTTTTTATCTTTTCAAATTCTATAAATTTTAAAGTTCAATCTTTTTCAAAATCTCAAATGATTAAAATGGCTACTCCATGAGCTATTGCAAGGTTGGTTTAGTTAAAGTGCCATGCAAAATTGAAGTATATGCTCAAAGTAAAAGTATGTTGTACACACTTAGTTTCAAAATCATTCTCCTATACTATAGAAATTTACTTCTTAAAAAAAAGGATGAGGAAAATGTAGAAACATTAATTTGGTCACAGGTACTTGAAAATACTAATTATTAACATATTATTAACCACATGACTCTCACCCAATTGCATGACTTCTATTATCCATTCCTCTAATCCATTTGTCTATATGTAGGTTCAAATATTCATTTTCCATTATAACTATACAAAATTTTCAATATCAAATGCTCAAGATATCTAAAAACATCTTTAGAATACCACATGAAAAACACAATTGTATACATTTTTCCTGGGCATGTCTACCCTAAGTAGGCAATGGTGTACAATACCCCTGTCCACCTACGCCAATCACATCCCATACCAAATAATGGCTAGTTTTCAATTTCTAGTTTATTATTTTGGGTCTTCCTACATGTTTCATAAGGTTGGCTAAATGAATCTATCAAAAGACTCTCATATAAATACAGGTCAAAAGTCATATATTTTCCTCACTTTCTATTCACTTTGTACTAACACTTACAATTTTACACATTAATAAGAATTACCCTATTCTTCTCAAATCCTATAATATTCATAAGAAGAAACCATTAACCAAGTCAAGAGATACATTTTCAAGTATTCAAGCTATCTTCTATCTATATACATCTAGTCAAAGGAACACAATCACACATTTACTCTAGGTGGGAGAGCTATGTGGGCTTGGTTTCTCTCCTTGGATATTGGATGCATAAGAATTGATCAATCATCAAGGGGGTAATTGAGGTCAACTAAACCCATTACAATCCCTTATTTTTCCTATAAGTTTTCAAGATATCAAAGTGGCCTAAGGGTTTTAGAGACAAAAGAAGATAAAAAATTATTTTTGTGTGACCAAACTCTAATTGTAATATATCATATTTATCGTCATTCATAGGTGTAACTTGTGTAGTGATTAGTTCAAATACGTAGTCAACCCAGAGAAGTATGTGGTCAACAAACTTGGACACACTATGCCACCATATTCATATTGCATTCCTATCTAGATTCATATTTTTCTTCTATTTTTCTTGTTATTTCCAGATTCTTGCTTTCTCTATATTTTCATGTCTACTATCTATCACAGTCAACTGGGACAAGTCTGTGATTAACAAACTAGAGTACACTAGGCCATGGTCTACTTATAATGTATCTATCCAAATTTTGTTTCTATATGAAATTGCATAATCATATCTTGTTCTAATTTTTACAGTCGAATAGTTAGAACAATCAACATAGATTAGTGTACAAGTTAAGTATTATTCCTTCTTATTACTTTCTCAAAATAATAGTTTCTATATTTAACATCTTTTTAAAAATCGTACTAGTTGAATATTATGTATCTTCAACATTCTAATATTTCTAGTTTTACACCTATATAACCAAATAAGTACTTCTTGCTTAACTCAATTTAATTCAATTATTATTTTATCAAAAATAGGGTAAACCAATCCCATGTATGTAATGAACCCATTTTTTTTATTAATATGTCAATCATATTTTTTTTCCACACTACACATCTTGAAAGACTTAACAAGTCGATAGTAAATTGAGACTCGATCTTAACTAAGATCATATGAAGGTTTGTGAAATATGAATGTATAAGTGTTTTATCTTACCCTTATAAATTTTGACCATAATATATTTCCACAAGTTTTCTTTCCCATAAGACCGACTTAACAAGACTCAACCATAAAGAGTTCTTACTTCACAGAAAAATAACTTACAACTCTATTTAGGTTTGAAAGGAATATTCTAAAAAATGTTAGATTTCTCTTAGGAACAACAACATGTTTTAAACAAGCCATCTAACTAAATTAGAAATAATACGTTTACTTTTTTTCCTATATTTTCAAGTACTACTTATGCATTCATAAGTTATTTACTTACAAGAAACATTATTCTACTATATTCCAGGTACAACATTAATAGATGTGAATAAACAATCTTTCCCAAAACTAGGTGTTCTTTGAATTCTCACTCGCTCTGGTGGTCTTCAATTTTATCTTATCATGGTGTTTTCTTTACGATAGTTTCATGGATTAAGAGTCTTTGACTCTTCAAGAAAGGGATAAAGGTGTGTTTTAATATGTTTTGAAAAAGTTTTAGGGATTGTATACCTTGGCCTATCCTACATGATACATTTTATATTTCTCCCAATGACCTTGCTTTAATTTTTGAGGTGTAAAAATATTTCGTAGATGAACATCTCCACACCAAATAGTGGAATGATTGTACGTGGTATGATGATACCCCTTCCACTTATACAAACTCTATCATGGTTATAAGTTTCTCTCCCAATAATGCATTCAAATGGATTCTACGAATGCTTGCTATAAAGTTAATCCTTATTCAACAACATGGGATGAAGGTTTAGTAAATTTTGGAAAGAAATAAATTGAGTCCAAACAATCCCATTTCTTTTGGTGCATTTTAAAGTAAGGTTTTCTTGTTGGCAATATATTTATCCAATTTGGTGTAGATAACCCTTTATAACCTTGATTTGAACATCTTGGGACACTTACTCATTTTTTGCACTTTTTAGATCATGTTCAATTGGCATGGAGGTGGATTCATACCCTTTTACATCTATTTCATAGAACAAGTATTCTACTAGAAAATGGTGCTCGTAGGATATTTGACCATGTTACATGCATATTAAAATCAAATATGGCATATATTTCATCTTGAAATTATTTTTCATTTATGAAAAGAAAGGAACAATTTTTTTTAACCATTGATTTCTGGATGGTTGTTTTTCCATTTATAACAAAGTGTAAGTGATCTCAAATTTCATGTTATAGATGCAAGTGCAAGCAGGGATGGTCTGATTGGATGTTGAGTACTACTAGACTTTGTTAGGCCATTAGGGAATTTACCCTTCTACAGTTAGTTGGGTTCCCCCCAAAGCTCTTCACCATCAATTTCTTTCTCATAACCATAGTTTTGGAGATCGTGGTAGGAATCATTCATGTATCAAGTGTTGAAGTGGTTCACCATGCTCATGGCAATTCTTGTTAGCACAAAACTCTTGTGGTGGTGACTTAATAGACTTTGGTGGGTTTCCTTAGTTGGATTTAGCCATTTCCTTGCATAGGTAGGAGCCAATGAATGAAGAAAATAAATACAACCAAAATGATGGGTGGGAGTCAATATTTGATTTTAGAAATCCACTCACTGATAGTGGTCAAAGATAAGGTGACAAGCTGGATGAATTTAAAGTCATCCAATAGCTTTATTAATTATTACGTACTGGTATATCTAGATTGAGACTATTACCAATAAATAAAAAATTCATAAAGAAGAGTAAATTAAATTGATATCTACCAACATTTTTCAAATAAATTAATCATATCACCTTATATGAATTAACAGAATAAATTTTGTTATTATTTTGGACTCTAATGCTCATATAGGTAAACACAAAGTTTTTTATTTGTTTTATTATCAACTAGAATAGCCACAAAATAGAAACATAAATAAGGGCCGCCTAGCAGCTAGTCCTTGCCTATGTGTTAAAATTGTTTATGATAACGTTGCATGCAATCAAGGTTAAAAATTGATAAGATGTAGTTTATTTTTGTGTTTTGAAATCATATATGATAGGTAAAAATTATCGCATGTTTTCAATAGTTATAAACTTATAAATTTGCATACTATGTGTTTTTCACCTAAATTACAAATTGCATATTGTATCGGCCTATATAAAAATATAATAGATATCTATTTATATGATCACATTGATAATATTTACTCGTGACCTGTAAATTGTAAATTTTATTAGCCTAACCAAAAATGTATTGACAAAATGTGTGTATTGATTTTATGATAATTTATGCTTGTTATGACAAGGCCGATTGTATAGCACTCAAGCCATTTGGCATTCCTTGTGGAGGAGGGTTAGTTCAAAGTACATTGGAATTTTAGATTTAATTTCACGTTTAAAAAAAAAACATAAAAACAAAAACACTCGATATCAATA
This sequence comes from Torreya grandis, assembly GCA_037957365.1. NCBI lineage: Eukaryota > Viridiplantae > Streptophyta > Pinopsida > Cupressales > Taxaceae > Torreya > Torreya grandis. The sequence goes on from JARHVA010000008.1 coordinate 1,618,592, forward strand.
ATATTGCTGGCATTGATAAATGGTTAAAATGAATAATAAGTAACATGGGTACCTTTTATCTATTAAAAAATTCACCATTTATTACCATTAGTTGAGCATAAATGCGATAGGAAAGTTATTGAACTAGAAGTTTGTGGTTGGCTTTTGCTTGTATAAAAATCTATGGAGATGTTAGCACAAAGTACATGAGAGGAAATATTTATGAGATCTCATAAATTCCATTGGAAATACTTAGTTAGACAATGCATATTTGAACACAATGAAAAGGGTTTATTGAATACACAACTCTATTATCTGCTAAACAATTGAATATGTTTAAAACTTAGTTTCTTATTGCCATGCACATTAACTAAACCCATGTGAAAAAAAATATATTGACTACCCTATCAATGGATCTCAAATCGGTGGATTGGTTAAATGTGATTCGTAGATATGTACATTGAAAAACTATATTCATTTGAATTATCATGCATTACTTAAAAGTCTACGTCTAGTTCTAACATTTCAGTCATGTAGGTACTATTATCAATCAAATTTTCACCCTTTGGAAGGTAGTTCAAGCCTTCCAAATTTGATGTAACATGGAAACACCTCAAGGTTATGGGTACCCTATTGGAGAAGTGAATCTCTAGGTTAAAGGGTTAGCTCCCCTTGATGAATCACTTAGGCTCAAACACTAATTTATCACTTTCTAGGAAAAGGGAGAGACACCTGTTCTAATGGAGGTGATGCACTAAATATGATTTGAACACTACCAACCAGTTGTAAAGGCACTTCAAATAAGAGACTAACCTACACATCACACTACTCCAAATCTACCTCTCTACATCAATGTTTCTCATGAAGGTTGTGAAGAATGTTTGGGTTAGGAGGACTAGTTAAAAGGTCATAGCATGACAATAGTGAGAAGACAAATCACTCAAAATTTCACACTCCACTTAGACACTTCATATGACATACAAAAAGGATTTTAAACTGAACATAAATGTAAGAAAGGACAAACATGCCAAAGAAGAAAAATTATCACCTATCAAGATCAATTACTCAAGCATACATATTGAAACTAATCAATGAAAGAGGTTAAATAGTAGTTTTTCATTGATCAAGGGTTACAAATGGGTAGGGATTCACCATACCCAGGTGAAGGATGCCAACTTAGCCTATCAAAGCTGAATATATAGAGAAATGAGAGAGAAGGAGAAGGGTATGAGAGAGAGAGAGGAGTTATGAAACTATATTAATAGGGCTTAGAATACAAGTGTATTCTCTGTTAGGTTGTGGAGCTAAAAGCTTCACTGATGCAGACATGGAGGAGGTTGTAGAGGAGTTGCGGAGTGTCATAGACACCGGCGTCGGTCAGGCCAACCGACGACGGCAAGTAGGAGACAGGAAGCAACGGACGTCGGTTATAAGTCGGCCGGCGTCGGCACCCCCAGGCAGACAGGGACCAACGTCGGTCGCCTGTGTGGTTCGACTGCGAGTATATTATGGGCAGTCAGTTGACGAACCAAGTGTTTGCATGATGAGAGCTAATTTTAGACTGGGAGCTGCAGATCTAATTATTGTAATTAGATGTCTAATTATTGTTTGGATGAGATCTATATAATAGACTCATGGTTGTATTGGAAACTTGTGCTAGGGAGTAAGAGAGCAAACATCTCCTTCAGAGAGAGAGGTAGAGCAATGGTGCGTTCCTCCTAGTGCCACAGTACCAGGTGTGTGGGTGTTGGATTGGAGAATTAGCAGGGTTCTTCATGTATGTATGATCTTGGTCATCAGGTGAGCATGGCCTTTATAGGAGATCTGCATGGTAAGTAAGATCATTGATATGCAGGTGTATGTGTGTGCAAGGTCAAGGTTCACAGGTGTGCAAAACCAAGTTGATTTGCAAGTGTGCAAGATCAGATAGGATAACAACACAATAGGGAGCAGAATCAGGCAAGATCTACTTGGAGTACAGGTGTGTACTCGAATAGAGAAAGAGGAAGGCAAGGGAGTTCCTTCCATAAGTAAGGTCTATTGAGGTGCAGGTTGTTACAGGTTCAGGGGAGATCTACTTGAAGTATGGTTGTGTACTTGTGGAGTGCGTGGAGCACTTGTGGTGTGCGTGGAGCACGGGTATAAGGTGAACACCAACTCAGTGTTTGAGTTGGGTGTTGGGACCTAGGAGAGAGAGCTTTGAGAAGAGAATTATTGTTCACTTGAGGTGTGGGAAGCCTCTGAAGAGGTGGTGGAGAAGAAGTGGCATCTTCTTTATTGTATTCTTTTCTTCAAGAGTTTTAATACAAGTTGTGTATTGTCTCTCATATCATGTGTTATTTCTGAATTCTAGTTACTTGTGATTCTGGTTAATTTCCGCATATTAAGTTGCTTGGTTTAGTAATCAATTGTGTGCTTCCGGTTATTTATCCCAACATTCTCTTGAATATGTTCTCCTTCGACAAGTGGCATGGAAGTTTCAAACTTGGCTTGATACCTTGCATTTGCTCTTCAAAATTTCCCCTTCTTTGGCTTATGAATGGACAAGTGGGCTTCTTAACCATTAGGTCATGTTGAGTTACATCCTTGCTCTGCTATTGACACCTTTCAGCTAATCTCTAAAGGTTCCCATTGACACATCACCTTATTCTTTTGCTAGGTGTCTTGAAGTCTCTTCATCTCATTAGGCCAATCTTGCTTACAAGTGTCAAAACTTGAGTTCATCTTATCCAATGATCTCTCTCTCCATGGATGGAATCTACATATCATATTAGACTTATAAAAACTCACTTGGAGTCATCAAACTCTCCTCAAGACCCCATTTTGCATCAAAAGCCCTTACTAGGTGTCTTTTCTTTGTAGCCCTAAAATCATGTAAACTTCCTTGTGTAGGAAAGTGTATGGATGGTACTAAAAAATTAAGGGTATATTTGAGGATCCAGTATGTCTTTACAACTCCATGTCAATTTTTAGGTCTTAAAAGTGAGTTGAAGTGCCTTTTTTTGCCTTTCTCTCTCCTCAATTAGGCCTCCTTGCCTAGAACCCTGATTTTCTATTCCATATCTCTCCCACACATGTGAAACCACCCAAAATTATGTGATTAACTTTACCTAGCATATCACCAACCTCCATGCCAAATGTGAGGACCTAAGACCTTGTGGAAGTGTGAAAACCATGAAATGGCCTAGAAATTATCTCATTTTAGGCATGTTTGAGATTGTTTTGAAAAATGAGATTTATTTGATCACTTACAAAATATCTAGTATGTATTTTTGGATTTAATAGATGAAATATATCCCAAATGACCTCTTTCAATAGTTTTTAAGTGTTCATCTATCTAAAACCCTATAAAATACCAAAAATCCTTAAAAAGAGTGTATTTAACTAGTCCGTACAACTATAAGTAAAGATGAAGTGCACTTGGTGTATATAATTGGAGACCTCAACAATATCCAAGAGGTTTCAAGGGAAACTCAAATCATTCAATGCACTTTAGGAGTCAATATTTCACATCGGGTCTCTACTAGGGTTTTAGGAGGGTTTAAAGTGACTTTGGTTTTTAGCGATTGTTCATAAACCTTGGGCCCTCAATCCATGAAACAATGCCAAAATTTTAAATTTTAATATCCCCATGTGCTTAGGATCCCATGCATAATGTTTGTATGGTACTAAGTGCAATAAATTGACTCTTGGTCTATATATAGGCCATTAAAGAGGGTTGATAGTCTTAAGCTTTGTTCATGAATATTTGAGACCTAAACCAATAAATAATTCCATAATATTGAAGTGTGAGAACTTGGTTACCATATTTGAAATACACTTAGCTCCATGTATTAGGTTAAAGTCACAACAGGTGAGATAAAACTAGTTTGGAGTGTAGTCATTCACTTTGTGAAGCTCAAGGAGGTTCCATTGGCTTAAGTGCCACTTGTATTGATTTTATCTACTTATGGATGACTATTTAGGGTCTATGATAACATTATATACCTTATAATTCCCTCAATCCTTGATTTTATCTCCAATAATCCACTTTTTTCATGATTGTACTTGTAGTTCTACCTATGTAGTGTTAGGTTCTACAGGCCTAGACAGGGCTTGTCTACATTGTCATCCTCTTATTGACTCTGATGATCCTATGGATATCATATTGGCATTACGTCACCACCAATATGAGTTACTTCCTTCCACATACCTCTATATCTTTCAAAATAAGCAAATTTCTCTTAGCAAGGTAGGCAGGTCTATGTATGGTCTTATTGACAGTGTACTCAGAGGTTTGGATGAACTTGCCTTGACCAATCTCCTTGGTTATTATTTCATATTTCATTTGATATTAAAATGGCCTCACTAACCTATCTATCCACTTGAGCTATGTTTCAATACTTTTTTAATACATTCTACCTCTTCTTCAGGCTTGAAACCAACATGTTCTTCTTGGAAACTTATAGGTGGTTGTTAGGATGATCTAATTGCATTATTGTGTTTTATGGATTCCATCATAATTATTGAACATTCAATATCATTTTTTATTTCTTGAGTCCTAAAACTCCTCTTTGGCATTCTAAATAAACAACCTTCACTTAGCCAGCTAGGAAAACCTATAGGTTCATTGGCTATGAAATTAGGGTTTAAAGAGTGTATTAGTCATCTTATCTATGATATTTTTTTGATTTCACATAATCTCAAATAAACTGAGAACTTTATCCATCTACCTCATATAAACTCCATTACTCTTTGGTATATTCTACCCTCTCTTTAGGATTGAGACCAGCCTGCCTCTTGAGCCAACCTATAGGTGGTTGTGTGTTTGAATATACTTTGGGATTTAGGACTTATCTGCAAGTCATTAGACACTTCAATAATATCTCAATTAATTTTTCATGCTATATCTACCTACTCTCCAATTTGAAATTGGTATACATTGCCTAAAAGACATGTAGGTGGAGGTGAACTATGTATGTGCAGGGTTTAAGTAAATCTTACTAGGTCACTTTCTCTTTGACCTTATTATTTAGGTCTCATTATTATCTAGTGTATTTAATCACTTATTTATCCACTCAGACTCAATCATAAAACCTTTCATTTTCTCCTTCAAGTTTGAAAAAAATAATTGAGTTTCTTAGGCAGTCTTGACTACGTTAGTGAGCTGAGTGTTTGTGGACTTGGAATGACTTATCATTTATGGATAAACCTGAATGAACTTCAAGACCCTCTTATCTTTAGATCTGATATGTTCACTTCATATCACATTACTACTATTATATACTTTTCATGTTGACTTAAAGCCCTACACCACTCAAGTCTACCAATCTGATTGTAGGTTTATTGGACTTGGCTATAGGTAGTGATTGGACATGAATTTTGAAGATTGGCTTAGAAAATTAGCCTTATCAGTGAGTTATTGGTATTTTATGCACATTATAAAATCACTAAGATTTTCCAAATAATTCTTCCTCAAGTTTGAAACCCAACCTTGAGTGTCCAATCAGGCCTGTAGGTATATATTGGTTATTTGACTGTCCACTTGAAGATTTAGATCATTTAATAGGGCACTTATCATCATGAGAAAATTTATAAGGTGTTAGAGATATTTCCATGGAGTTTTCATTTGACTCATCCCCTTGAAATATCATTGGTTTCCTCCATTTTTCCCATTAAACACATACTTTAGTGAATAGACTTGTTCATGACTGTCTAGCCCTATAATTATGTAAGAACCTCTTTTGTTGCAATCAATCACTTTGATAGTCCTTGGAGAGTATTGAAATATTAATTAAGATTCATTATAACCTTCATATATACATTGTTATCATCACTTTTACTATGTATATAAGGCCCTTTAAGATCATATTTACAAAGGCAGCCCCTAACACAATCTTCAAGCATGGTTACCAGTTGGAGAGATAATATGGAAAATTCAAACATATGTGATCTTGAATGAGATGGAAATATGATTAAAATCATTTAACCATCAATTTTATACAGTGTAACCCTATATAAACTCTAAAATAATAAATAATAATGATAGTCTTCTTTGCAAACTGAGAACAATGGAGGTTTCATTGTCAAATTGAGGACATACATGTGAAATGGGACATGGATAAATGTATAAGATGCATATACATTCCCAATATATCCTATAAAAATTATCTCATTCATTCATCTTTCTTGGAATTACCATTTCAAAGGAGAAAAATGAGCTTGTGGGATAGAATAGCTCATTCAGACCACCTTGTATTCTTAATGATTGTTAATAAAGGAGATGGCATGTATCTACAAACCAATGCCACAAATTGTAATACTACTAGGACCCCCTCCTTTCACAAAAATTTTAGGACTCAACTCTCTCTCATATGTCTGCACCATCCACTTGAATTTTTCCATTGCAGGCTTGTGAAGAGAGAGATGGAGGTTCTGAAGAGAATTTTGCATTTTTAAGATCTTCCCCTATAAACCAAATTTGTATTTCACCTATAAATGTTAAAAGGACACTTATGAAACATTTGTTGTCAATAGATGAGCTCACAAGTCCGTACATGTGAGTGAAAGTCTTCTCTAAAGCATTAAAATCAAGATTATGACCTCTTTATGACTTGATGACATGTGTGAAAGTTATGTAACTCCTATAGGGAACTTGGAAATAGTTCTTGTATGGACTATTCACTTGTTTGGATTTGTCATACATGAAAAATTAACAAAAATCACCTTTTTCCTTATAGAATAGTACAAAAGAACCTTAAACTTTATAAATCAACATGTAATGTTTGCATAAGTTTATTAAGGTATGAAATGACTTGGATATATGCCTAAGGACCTATGACATCACTTGACCAAGATTCAACACTTCATGACATGATTAGGCTAGTATAATGCAAAGATAAACTATTACTTTAATTTCTCAAAATAAACCTTAAATAATGCTAATAAGGTTTTATGAAGACTTTTTGAAGGCTATTAAGGCATGTTCAAGATATAAAAAAAATTTACAAGACATGACAAGAAATTTTTTGCCTATAGAGGTTGACATTTTGACCTTGGCATCAAAATTAGTCAATAAGTACTACTGTAATACCATTTTTCATCAAGGTTCTTAGGCTTAGTGTAAATGCATTTGGATTACAACATGTAAGATCTTTGTCATGTGACCTTGTTGTTGTTTTATCAAACTTTTTTGGTTTTCTACCACAAATTTTTACACCACAATACTTTGGAATTTGAATTTGGTAACTGTATCTGTGCATAACAAAGGAAAACATAGTGTAGCTGAAGTGTTTTATTGGCATTTATTTTGGTTGAGATACAAGTGCGAGAGGCTAAATAAAAAAAGGTTGTTTTTGAAATGAAAGGTTGGAATGAGTTTTTTTTTTTTTGAAGTTGAAGTGGGGTTTATGAGAAAGAATTGGTTTTTTGTTATTTTATGATGTTCTACTATGGTTGGGGTTTTTGGTGGTGTGGTTAGGGATTTTGGTTGTGCGGTTAGGCATTTTGGAAGTGTGGTGTGGTTAGTCATTATGGAAATGTTGTGGGGACTGGACATTTTGGTGGTAGTTCATATTTTGGAGGTGGTGTGCTTTTAGGTATTTTGGAAATTGCATTTTTGGTCATTTATGGTGGTGTCATATTGATGGTGTTGTGATTTTGGACATTTTGGTGGTATTTTATTTTTCTAAATAAATTTTGGGATTGCCTTTTGTGGTTGTACATTTTAGTGGTGCACACTTGTTCCACATTTTGGTGTTAACATGATTTTTGGAATTTTGGTGGTGTTTTGTTTGTTTGGTAAATTAGCATTGCCATGTGAAGATTTTAATTCTGCTCTATTGTTCAAGTTTTTATTGGCATATTTTGAAGGAAGGAACCATTTCATTAGTTGTTGAAGATAAAAATAGTGGATCTTTTTTGATGTGGAGTCTATTCATGCTAGCATTAGTGGGTGGAATTTGAGTTTCAGTTTTTAGGTAATATTTTCAAAAAAAAAAAATTGGCTTCCATGACATGTGTCACAATGGAGACAGAGTAGACTATAGTTTCTTGACCTTGAACATTCTATAGATTGTAAATCAATTATCTCAGAATCCCTTCATTCAAAATTTTTTAAAATTTAATTTGTATGAATAATGCTATGAAAGTATCAGGAATAGGATTTGAGTGAACAGGTTCAGCTTCACACATTAAACAACACAAAATATCATCACAAATTTCAAGTGTGTTTGGATCATGACTATTGTGATCATTTCATCTATCACTAAAACCCAAGCAAACTAATTGCCAAAGATTTTTTTAATTTTACCATGTCTAGTTCTCGTTGATCATCAACATTTTGAGTATATCAAATTTCATGTAAGTTTCCAATGATCAAGCCTGAGGTAAAAGTATCTCTGACTTCCCAAATTGTTAACAAGTATCATTTTTCATTGATTCTTGATAGATTGATTTTGGTGAATTTCATAACTATTGGAACCTCCAAGATCTTAATTATCCTTTGATGTGTCTCCATCCTAGAGATCTAGAGGCCATAGATTGTAGTTGAAGTGTCAAAAAATCCCACCGCTTTTGATCATACATGTGTTTACATTTTGTGAATGTAGAGGTCAGAGAAATAAATAACATAGTTAATAAGTGAAGATATTTTGAGATCTTGAGATCATGCCAAGTGGCACAATCCCAAATATTAATAGTCTACAGAACATTAAAAGACCTAAGCTCTTAGAAAACTAGTCAATAAGCAAATATATTTTGAGGTTTCGAGATTGGGTCAAGTGACACATGTTGAGAAGTGTTATCATTGATGTCATTGATGTCAAGATGCATCTAGTGAAGTTACATAGTGAGTGGTATTTGAGGTATGAGCTTGTGAGCTTGATGTGATAAGGTGAGTTTTTTGAGCTTCATCTTCTTTGTTGGTTGATGTCAAGGTTGATATCACGATATAGGTCATGAAAGATGTTTGAAGACAAATAATGTTTGCATAGGAAGCCATGTGACAAGATGCATTTAAAGTCAAGAGAGAATTTTAAGGAAACATAGAATTTGAGGGAAGCTGATGTCTTATGGTTGCATGAAGGCACAGGTCAAGGGGTCCAAGGTATTCGGGTGTATGGAAGAAAGATGTCTAGTCATATGAAGCTTGGTCATGTGGTTTTAAGCCTGTATGAGGTTGTGTAATATTGTTGTCTTCAGAAAGAGAATGGTGCAGTGATATAAATGAGGTTTAATGTATTATATCTTATTTGTTGATGTTTTGTTGAGGTCATGACATAGAAGGAACATGTCAAGGCATCAAGTGTTTAAGTAGTATAAGCCTAGTCATGGCATGAAGAGACCTTGTGAGAAGGTACGAGTATAGCAGCTTGGTGATATGAGTTCATATAGGCATGAGTGGTTTTATGAGGTTGTGTGAGCATGTATGTGAGGCATTGGAAGACTCATGAGAGTTTCAAGATGAACTTATAGGGGTAGGACCTTTAGTCTAGGTTTGTATCTAGACCTCTCTTAAACCCTACCTAGCCTAATGAGGTATCATGATCTATTTTCAAGGCATGTGAAGGACATATGGAAGTATTTAATTATTATAAATGTTTCTTGAGTGTGTGATTGAGGTGAAGAGTACATGAAAATAGGCATGAAGGTCATTTTTAAGGCCTTATGTGGTTTGAAGGTCAAGGTCTAGAGGGAAAAGAGAGAGAGTATGGCCTAATGAGGGGTCATGATCATATTTCAAAGTGTTTGAGCTCATGTAATCATTTTAAAAGGTGAGGTATGTTTTATAAAGTTTGTTCATGTAGTTTGAATCTCTAGTTTGAAGGACAAGGCATGAAAAGTTGTTTGGAGGTCTCTCAAGTACTTAGAATGAAGGGTTCTCAACTTGAGAAGAATTTTATTATGCTCATTAGCTTTTAAAAAAATTTCATGGTAGATGGGTAAGGGTCTTAGATCAAAATTCTGGACATTATTTTTTGGATTGAGGGGCTATACTTTATGAATGATCATTAAGAGTGGAAACTAGTTTAAACCCTCTTAGAACCCTAATAGGGACTCGGTGTTAAAGATATTGATCAAAAGTGACTAGAATAGATTGGTATGCTTATTTAATTTATTGGATCCTATAGTGAAATCTCCCAGGTACCTCCAAGTGGTATTGGTTAGAGAGAGGAAAGAGAAAATTCTAAGTTATAAGCTTCTTTCTAAAGAAGTTTCTATAGAAGTCAAAATTTGCATTGGACATAGTAAGCAAATATATGGAAAAATAAGGTAGAGACTCATGTTTCATTTCCATTAAGGTTTGTGGATATATTATAGTCCTCAATTTTTCTAAAATAGTAATCCAATTTAGCTATTTGCTAACAGGCCTAATGGTGCAAATAGTGAAAAACCCAGGCAATAGTGAGAAGATGAATTGGAATGTGTTTTCATGATAGAATGATAAAACCAAGTGCATATAGATGTTTTTCAGGACTTTTAATACATGTTCATATTTGATATAAGTTTTTAAGGTCAATAAATATGGTGAAAAAGTTGCTCACAAGTTGACCTATCTGGTTTAGATAAGACAGTGAGATATAAGGTCACGAGATTGGTCTGAAAGACCAATATTTTCCATTAGACCATATGATATTTATATTTGAGGATATTTTGTATATTTCATAGGACCATTTACATGAATTATAATTCATGGAAAGTGTCTATATAGGTGTTATAGGTCTGAGTCACCATGATTGTTTTTTAAGGTAAACTGGTAGTTTCAAGTGAGTGAGTTGCAGCAGTGTTCTTGAGTCCTTATCCCCTAAGTGTAAGTGTCTAATGCATATGATGATATTTTTGAGGTCATTCATATTCTATATAAGTGATTTATTTTCATGGCCATGTGGATAAATGATGTTTTATCTTCAGTTGTTCAAGAGAGACTTTTATGTGTGTTCAAAGGCCTAATGTGAACAGTGCAAATGGAGTGTTTCAAGTGTTAGTTGAACTTAAAAAGTGTCATGGTGCCTAGATTATGTTGTATAAGGCCTATTTTATGGTTGTATTAAAATTTTATGTTGTGTATAGAGGTGTAGAATGTTCCAAGGGGTCATAAGGTAATGTGACCTAAAATAGGCCTAATGGTATTAGGTCTCCATGAGACCTAAAGAAGGATTTGGTCTATTTGAGTTATTTCCTACCTAATGTAATGATTTATTATTACTTGTAACATGTCTGAAGGCCTATTTTGTGTCAAATCTAAGTGGGGAGGTGTGTGTGTCTGACCAATAGTTTTATGAGAAAGAGGATTGTATATATATATATATATATATATATATATATATATATATATATATATATATATATATAAGGTAGTTTTAGGACTATTTGAGTAATCTGAGAGTATGCGAATGAAATAACACATTGTTTATAATTGTTGGGTGAATATTTTGTCGTCAACTAAATGATGACAAAATGGGTATATCAGCCACAACACAAGGAGATTTATGCCACAAAAAGTGTGGGTTTACCACATATGGATGAGGTAAATCTCTCCTCTCATCTAGGGGAGGTTCCCTATGAATATTTATGCGCTATATGTATATATATAAGTAAGCAAAAAATAATACTCAGGGTAGTATAATAGCATCCACCTCTCTTTTTTTAGAGATGATGTCCAAGGAGCAAGAGAGAGAAATCTTGGTCGTTGGCTAAGAACATTCCTCTTCTTTCAGGAATGGTATCCAACATAGAGCAAAAAATCCCCTAAAGTATGTAACCAAGTTCACAAGGAAACCCACGTAAGCACAAAGTCTTTCCTTGCCTCCTTCACTAATTCAGAATACGCGTAACCGTAGAGTGAAACAAAACACAAAGTCTTTGTCTGAAACTACAAAGGGTAAAAGGATCACCAAGATAAAAGTAGCTCAAAGTCTTTCTTCTATCTTTTAGAAACTTCCTCAGATAATATCAACACACACACTTTGCTTATTAAATCAAACAGATAAGAGATTATCAGGAAAGAGGACATAAGAACCATTTCCTAAATAACACAAATTACTTCAACACAAAGTCTGAAATAAACTTGTTTCTCATTCATTCGATGAATATGATTTACAAGTTGAGCACAAAGTCTCAAGAAGTGTCTCAATTTCAGCAAAGTTTTTGCTCTCAATTATCAGAGAGATTTTTACAAAAGAGGTCCCCTCTATATATAGGGAGAAACCTTTCAAAATTAAAAAGATTAAAATATAAAAATATCTTAGTCAAAGATGAGTCATCTTTGACTTTTGAGATATTTTTCTAAATTTTTTACATGTAATTACACATTACAAAAGTACACGTAAAAAAATGTCCCAAGTCAATTACAAAGTGCATTTTGAATAAAGCATGGAAGAACAACGTTAATCTTTATTTCCAGTCTTCTTCATTGTCTTTGACTTTAGAGAAACTTCAATGATCTGGAAGAACTTTTGTTGAAAAGATGTCAATGAAGAGGGATTCTTTAGAGAAACTACAGTAAGAATCATGATTGTGCAATTAGGGGAAAAATTAGCAATCTGGGAAAACTGCACATTTGATGATCACGATTAGGGGAAACGCACTTGAAAAGGTTAAGGCGAGAGCAGGTCATAAAGTGGAAGAAAAGGAGAGCAAGCACGGAAAATAGGAAAAATGAAAATTTCCCAGAGTTAGGAAAAATGGGGAGAAGGAATGTATGGGTGGAAAAAATTTCCACCCTTGCATATTGGAGAAATTCTTGTGCATAAGCGGCACAAATTACCACCTGTGCATGTCAACGAGAAATTATGTGTTGGCGACAAAAATTGCCACCGATGCATGTTGAAGAAGAAGAACATGTAAGGGCGGCAAAAAATGCTGCCCTCACACCTGGAGGAGAGGAAATGGGGATGCATGGGTGGCAAAATTTGCCACTCCTGCATGGAAGAGACCAAAAGATGCAAGGGCGGCAAAAATTGCCGCTCTTGCATGATAGGCGCAAACACTTGTCACGTTCTACTGAGTCATAACAGGACACGTGACATATTTCGCTGCACTTTCAAAAGCTTTAGAAACCTTTGCGGGTCTTACAGAAGATGATACATGGAAGCTTCTGCTCTACTTTGTCTTTTTCCATCGGGCACTTTTTCGTGGGATTTTCTCTTCAGTCAGGCTTTTCCTTTGCTTTCTGCTTTTGTCTTTTCCAGCTTTGTCTCTTTTTTTTATCGCTCCTTGGTTCAATCACTTCTTCACTCCTTGGTTGAACCATCTGTTGAACCACTTGTGTGCCTCTTTTCCTTTGACTGAGGCCATTTTTGAGCTTTTGAACCAATGCATTTGAACTAACCGTTGAACCAAGGCTTTGAAACTTTTTGTTGAACTAAGACGTTGAACCAACCGTTGAACCACTTTTTGGTTCAATAGTTCAAACAAAGACTTGAACCGACTGACGAACCATTTGATTGAACCAAAGAATGAATCAAAGTGTTGAAACAAAGAGGATGAACCAAATGTTGAAACAAAGCATTGAACCACTTGATTGAACCCGCCTTTGAACCATTTGACGTTGAACCAAAGGATGAACCAAATGTTGAACCTGCTGCTGATGCTTGTCGATGCAAATTTCTGTTTGAACCAAGGCGATGAACCAATTCCAAAAATAACAAATTGTTAGAAGCTTGTTCTTTTGACTGATCTCGCCTGTAGAAGCTTTTTTAACCTGTTGAACCTGTGAACCCCCTTTACGAAAAAAGCTTAAAAATGAGGAATTTGAAAGCTCAAAACAAATTTTGAGAAGGGAAGAGAGAAATTTTGGTTTGTAGGTTGTCCCAAAAATGAGTGGCATTTTTCGGGGACAACAATAATAATTAGGTTTTGTATACCATCATAGGAGTGTAGAGGATATGTAACTAATATTTTATAATGTGTCTACATATGAAGTTCAAGGTCATATGATCTAATCAGTCTTAAAGAGATCTAGTTGAGCAAAGAGGCCTAGAAGGTAGTTTGAGAGGAATAAGAGTGTGAAGAGCTGAAGAGGTGGTCATCATCTAATATATAATAAAAAAGGTGTTGTAAAGGTGATAAAATCAATCAGTTGGCTGACTTGGGGCTGAGTCATCTAGGGGTTTGGTGCCTCCTTTCAAGTGGGTGCTTGTTAAAGTCTAGTCAAGTGGTTGCTTGGCTAATTGGGGTTGGTGCGTATGATCAATCAGTCTAGTAATGAATATTTGATAATGTGTCTACATATGAAGTTCAAGGTCATATGATCTAATCAGTTTTAAAGAGACCTAGTTGAGCAAAGAGGCCTAGAAGGTAGTTTGAGAGGAATAAGAGTGTGAAGAGCTGAAGAGGTCGTCATCATCTAATATATAATCAAAAAAATGTTATGAAGGTGATAAAATCAATCAGTTGGCTGAGTTGGGACTGAGTCATCTAGGGGTTTGGTGCCTCCTTTCAAGTGGGTGCTTGTTAAAGTCTAATCAAGTGGCTGCTTGGATAACTGGGTTTGGTGCTCCATGTGGAGTTGGTGATTCACTAAACTTGGTTTTTGTCTTATATAACTATAGTCCATTTGTACATATCATTGGTTTTTATTATATTTGAGGTTTTCCCACATATATGATGTGTTTTTGTGTTTCATGCTTATGTAGACAGTTGTTTATGCTTGCTAGATCGATATGTTTATTTGAATGGTTCATGATTGCTAAAGTGTAATTGAATGAAAAGCTTTGAAGAATGATTCACTCCCAGTCTTAGTCATTATGCCTCTAATAATTGGTATTAGATCTTGGTAATTTGAATCAAGTCTAATGGCTTGAAGGAGATCCTCGAAGCACAAGCATGTGTAGTCAACAAGCACAATGAGGTTTATCAACCAATAAGGCTCCTTTCTTCAATGGGACTAACTATGAATTTCAGATCATTAGAATGAAGACCTATATTATTTCCTTGGGTTATGACATATGGAAGTCTATTTTTTATGGTTTCACTCCACCCTCTACAACACCAATTGATGTAGCAGGTAAGAAGGTAAATGAGAACAATGCTAAGCCAATGAATGCCATTTTATGTGATCTTTTAGAGTAAGAATCCATAAAGGTCATACATGGTGATACAACCAAAAGGATTTGGGAAAAGTTTCATACCATTTATGAAGGAGACACTAAAGTGAAGTTGGCAAAGTTGCAGACTCACTGTAGGCAGTTTGAAAGTTTGGAGAATGAATGAGGATGAAAACATTACATCCTACCTATTAAGGATTGATGAAATTGTCAATGTCAACAGAGGTCTCAAAAAATAAGTGAAAGAGTCTAAAATTGTTCAAAAGGTATATATATATATATATATATATATATATATATGATTCAAAGGTGTTTGTAGTAGAAGAAATGGAAGATCTAGATACACTTCATATGGATGAGCTTCATGGCATCTTGATTGCCAATGAGATGAGAACAAATGAAGACCTCCCAAGAAGAAAGCAACATTCAAAGTTGAGAAGTTAAAAGCCAAGAAGGTCAAGGATGAGGTATGTTCAGATATTGATGATGATGTATTGATATCCATGTTTTCTATAAAATTGATTTGGATTTAGTAAGTACAAGGGTAAGTTGCCTTTCAAATGTTTAAACTATGGTAAGATTGGTCACTATGTATCTAAGTGTCCTAAAAAGGATAAGATTGAGTATGATGAACATCATGGTGATGATAATAAGGTCTATAAGTCTGATAAAATAAAGAAATATTTTAGGAAGTATAAAGGCAAGAAAGGGTCATTCAATAACAAGAGAAGCTTCTATACCAAAGAAGATAATAGCTCATCTGATGTAAGTGACACAAGTACATATTATAGTGATGATGATAATTATGAGCATCAAAATAATGAAACCTTATTAATGGCTATAAAAATAGATAATGAGGGTTGCTCAAAAGGGAAAGGTCTTATGGATGATGAAGAATCAGATTAAGAAGAGGTTGAATTTGAACCTTGAGGCACAATTGGTGAGCTCTCTAGAGGAGTTGAAGTTCCAAAGAAGGAATGATAAAAAAACTAAGACCATTGGTTAAGAGTTATGAGGATCAAATCAATCTCTTTGAAGAAATACTAAGCATCAAAACCAATAAATAGGAGGAGATCATCAAACAAATGGAAACTCAGATTAAAATTGTCACTACAAATATTAAGACTAAGGAAGAAGAATGCATCAAGTTTGGAACAGAAATAGAGTCTTGAAGGTAGAAATGGATCAAGCATCAGTCAAGTTGAAGACACATCAAAGATTTAAAAAGACTACTGAAGTTTTTGGTGATATTTTGAGTATTCAAATGTCTCTATATGACAAGATAGGTTTTGGGTTCAAATAAGACCAAAAGGATAACAATAGGAGTCAGACCTCAAAGACCTATGTAGAAACTCTCAAATCTAAGACTCATAGTGATCATCAACAAGTCAAGAATAGCAACATGAAGAGACTAATTAGGTATCCCAATGCAATGATTTATTTCAATTATTTCAATTGTTATTATTTTGCTTGTTATAACTTTGGTCATAGATCAAGTGATTGTAGAATGGTCTCAAGGAATGAGTTATCATGGGACCATGGGAGAAGAAGTGATCAATCAATAAGTATGTACAAAAATATTGTTTGTTACATTTGTCACAATATGGGACACATTGAAAAAGTATGACCTAATGGATTTAGGAGGCCCTCAAGACTTAACAAGGTATATGAACCTCTTAGAATGCATGAGAAGGGTCAAACATTGGTATAGAATCCAAAGAAAGTCAAGATTGATCATATTGAGCCAAATGGTCAAGATGGATTATTTGCTAAGATAGAGAAAGAATCAGAAGTAAAGGAATATCAAGAAGACTTTTTATTTGTTTGTGTTGACAAGGTAGTCAAAGAGAATAAGACAGATGATAAGGTGGATGATTTAAATGTTTCAGTCAAACCTAAGTGGATTCTTAGGAGGGACTATTAGTCTCATGATTGCAAGATACCTAAGGAAGGTAGTTTAGAGATCTGACAATCTCCTAAGTTCATGGAGTTTTGAAAATCCTATTGAAAGGGGTGAATCCATTAGGCCTCATGGAGACACTCTTCTATCTGTAGAAGCACGACGATGTAGTTAAAGGACTCATCTTGAGAGGATTTCAGGTTGTCTATGTTATAAGATATAAGTTATTTTCTCTATAATTGTATGTATATGACAAGGTGAAAGGAGTTCTGGCATTGATTCTAGAGATCATTTCATAAGGAGTGATGGTATGTAATGAAAGTCTGAGCACAGGATATGGATTGGTCTACAAGACCAATATGACCATAGAGACAAGTTGAATGTTGTTGATAGATCTGGAAGTATGATGAAAGCTTGTGTATCTGATTGGTATTTGTATCAAGATACTTGAAAGAGGTTGAGGATGGTCTAAGAGTCCTAATAACTCATGTGGTGAGATCAAGCTCTAAATACAAAAGGGGAATCCCTAATTCTTTAGTTGATATCAAGAATATGGTAGCCTAGTGTGTGATCAAAGGTTTGAGTCATATCATTTGTCAAGGAAAAGGTGAGTGATGTTGTGATTTGAGTTAATTTGAAGGAGGTATGTATGGATTAAGGGGGAGAATGTTCTTCTAATGCTTCATATTCTATGTGTTGAGCTTTTGTTGCAAGGTGTGATTCCAGATATCCATTTTTGGAAAACCCTTTGTCATTAATATCAAAGGGGGAGAAAGACCAAAATGGGGGAGATGAGAATGATCAGTTTGTAGTGTGTTTGACATCAATAACAAAGAGGGATTTTGTTAAGAAGTGTTGTCATTAATGTCAAGGTTGATGTAATTGATGTTAAGATACATCTAGTGAAGATGCATGGTGAGTGGTCTTTGAGGTATGAGCTTGTGATCTTGATGTGACAAGGTGAGTTTGTTGAGCATTGTCTTCTTTGTTGGTTGATGACAAGGTTGATATCAAGCTACATGTCATGGAAGATGTTTGAACAAAACTAATGTCTGCATAGGGAGAAATGTGACAAGATGAATTTAAATACAAGAGAGAATTTGAAGATAACTAATGTCTTATGTTTACATGAAGGCACAGGTCAAGGTGTCCAAGGTGTTTAGGTGCATGGAAGAAAGATGTCTAGTCATATGACGTTTGATCATGTGGTTGTAGGTCTGTATGAGGCTATGGAAGATTGTCGTCTTTGGAAAGAGAATGGTGTAGTGATATGAGTGAGGTGTAATGTTTGATATCTGCTTGGTTGATGTTTTTTTCAGGTCATGACATATAAGGAACAGGTGAAGGCATCAAGTGCTTAAATAACCTAAGCCTAGTCATGGCATGAAGAGACCTTGTGAGAAAGTATGAGCATGATGGCTTGGTGATATGAGTGTATATGTGCATGAGTGGTTGTATGAAGTTGTTTGATCATGTATGTGTGGCATTGGAAGACTCATGAGATTTTCTAGGTGAGACTATAGGG
The DNA here is from genome assembly GCA_037957365.1 of Torreya grandis. Classification (NCBI taxonomy): domain Eukaryota; kingdom Viridiplantae; phylum Streptophyta; class Pinopsida; order Cupressales; family Taxaceae; genus Torreya; species Torreya grandis. The sequence goes on from JARHVA010000008.1 coordinate 1,637,022, forward strand.
GTAGGACCTTCAATCTAGGTTTGCATCTAGACCTTTCTTAAACCATACCTAGCTTAATGAGGTATCATGATCTATTGTCAAGGTATGTGAAGGATGCATGATAGTATTTAAGAATTAGATTTTTTTTTTTGAGTATGTGAGTGAGGTTGAGAATGCATGGAAAGAGGCATGAAGGTCAGTTTTAAGGCCTAATGTGGTTTGTAGGTCAGGGTCTAGAGAGCAAAGAGAGAGTGTGTGGCCTAATGAAGGATCATGATCAGATTTCAAAGTGTTTGATCTCATGTAAGCATTTTTATAGGTGAGGCATGTTAGTTCAAATTTTTTCATACATTTTGAGGCTCTAGTTTGAAGGATAAGGCATGAAAAGTTGTTTGGAGGTCTCTCGAGTGCTCATAATGAAGGGTTCTCAACCTTAGAAGGATTTTATTGCACTCATTAGCTTGTCAAATCTTTGCATGTGAACCTAATATATTCATGGTAGATGGTGAAAGTTCTTAGATTAAAATTCCATGCATTAGTTTTTGGATTGAGGGGATATGCTTTATGAACGATTGTTAAACGTGGAAACTGGTTTAAACTCTCTTAGAACCTTAATAAGGACCCAATGTTAAACATATTGATTAAAAGTGCCCATAATGGATTGGTATGCTTAGGTAAGCTATTGGATCCTATAGTGGACTCTCCCAGGTACCTCTAGGTGGTATTGGTTAGAGAGAGGAGAGATAAAATGCTGAGTTATAGGCTTGTTTTTGAAGAAGTTTTGTAGAATTCAAAAGTTGCATTAGACATAGTAATAAAATGGATGGAGAAATAATGTAGAGACTCATGTCTCATGTTCATGAAAGTTTATAGATAAGTTGTATTCCTTAAGTGTGCTAAACTAGTCATCCAAGTTAGCCAGTTGCTAATAGGTCTAATAGTGCAAATAGTGAAAAACCCAGGCAACAGTGAGAAGATAAATTGGAATGTGTTTTCATGATAGAATAATGAAACCAAGTATATATATATATATATATATATATGTGTGTGTGTGTGTGTGTGTGTGTGTGTGTTGTTCATGACTTTTAATACATGTTCATGTTTGATATAAGTTTTATAAGTTATTAAATATGGTGAAAAAGCTACTCACAAGTTGACCTATATGGTTCAGATAAGACAGTGAGATATAGGGTCATGAGATTGGTTTGAAAGACCAATATTTTCCATTAGACCATATAATATTTCTATTTTAGGATGGTTTGGAGATTTCATAAGACTATCTACATGAATTAGAAGTTATGAAAAGTGTCTATACAGGTGTTGGAGGTCTAAGTCACCATGACTGGTCTATAAGGTAAACTGGTAGTTCTGAGTGAGTGAGTTGCAGAGGTGTTCTTGAGTCCTTATCCCCTAAGTATAAGTGTCTAATACATATGGTGATATTGTTGCAGTCATGCAGATTCTGTATAAGTGATTTATTATCATGGTTGTGTGGCTAAATGATGTGTTATCTTCAATTGTTCAAGACTAACTTTTATGTGTGTTCAAAGACCTAATGTGAACAATGCCAATAGAGTGTTTCAAGTGGTAGTTGAACCTAAAAAGTGTCACGGTGCTCAGAAGATGTTAGATAAAGCCTATTTGATGGTTGTATGAAAATTTTGTTTTGTGTATAGAGGTGTAGAGTATTCCAAAAGGTCATAAGGTAACACGACCTAAAGTAGGCCTAATGGAATTAGGTCTCCATGAGACCTAAAGAAGGGTTTGGTCTATTTGAGTTATGGCTGACCTAATATAATGATTAATTATTACTTGTAACATGTCCTAAGGCCTATTTTGTGGAAAATCTAAGTGGGCAAGTGTGTGTGGTCGACCAAGAGTTATATGAGCAAGAGGTTTGTATATATACAAGGCAGTTTTAGGCCTATTTGACTAAGTCAAGAGTATGAAAATGAAATAGCACATTATTGAGCAAAAAGAGGTATTTTAGACCATTAGAGGAGTGTATAGGATCTTTAATGAAGATCTGATAGTATGTCTGCATATGAATTTCAAGATCATATGACCTAATCAGTCTTGAAGAGACCTAATTGAGCAAAGAGGCCTAAAACACAGTTTGAGAGGAATAAGAGTGTGAAGAGCTGAAGAGGTGGTCATCATCTGGTATATAAGAAATAAGGGGTTCTGAAGGTAATCAAATCAATTAGGTGGCTGATTTGGTGCTGAGTCATCTAGAGTGTTGGTGCCTCCTTGAAAGTGGGTGCTTGCTAAATCCTAATCAAGTGGGTGTTTGGCTAATTGGGGTTGGTGGTCCATGTGGAGTTGTGCTTCACTAAACTTGGTTTTTGTCTTATAGGACTGTAGTCCATTTGCAAATATCAATGGATTCTCTTCTCCTTGAGGGTCTTCCAATGATGTGTTCTTGTGTTTCATGCTTATATGGATAGTTGTTTATGCTTGCTAGATTTATATGTTTGTCTAAATGGTTCATGATTGTTTAAGTGTAATTGAATGAAAGGTTTTGAAGATTTATTCACTCGCCCCCCCTTAGTCATTGTGCTTCTAAAAACATGATCTCAAGTATTGATAGTCTGTAGAACATTGAAAGCCCTGGGGTATTGGAAAATAATATTGAGACAAATGGCATAATCTTGAAGGCACAAAATTATAAGATGAGTAAAATTTGATGGTTCAGAAGAAAAAGAGAAGACTGGAAGATGAAAGTTTTGATTGTTACTTTGCCACTGCAATAAAATTAAGGATTTGGTTGATTGGAAAATGAGAGTGTTTCATTGAGTTAATATTAGGGTATAGCTGGTAAACGATTTGTATGTATGACCCAGCTGCCAATTCTACAAAAAGACTTCATTTAAGGTCAGGATTTTTCTAGTAGAATGAGACACTATGCTCAAAGAGAATGGGGTTACAAGTGATCCTGTAGTTAAAACCCAGTTTTCTCCTGATGACTATGTCATTATTTGCCAGGTATCAATGCTGCCCTGAAAGAAACCATTAAGAATCCTTGTGAAATGCCAAACTCATCGATTTAACAGAAATTATAAATTTCCACTAATGGATACCTACTTTAAATACACAGCTCCAAGGTCACCATCTTCAAATTCAATAAGCACAAAGAAACAATAACCACTGGAGCCTATGCTAACTTGGAATGCCTATAAACACTAGTTAACAAATAAAACTATACATGATGTGTATTGATCTGATGCAAATTAATACCTTTTGAAGTGGATATTCACGAGGCATTAATCAAAATGTTCATTATATCTGTGAGGATCATATGCCATGTCGACGAAGGCATTGCCACTAAGATCAATATCAAAGATGATAATTCTTAAACAGTCAGCATTAGGCATTTAATTGCAACATTGGAAAAATAAATAAAAAAAGAGGCAAAGACAACATGACTCCCATACAAATTACTGGATAGCTATAATCAATTGCTCAATGTGGGGCTTCTTTTTTTATATCCGAAGAAAAAATTATTAACTACTGGGGCTTTGAAGTGCTGTAAATAATCAATTACACAACCAATTATTTGCAAATTAGATCTAACAATTTTAGAGCAATGCCATTAAACATGTAAAATAATAACACAACAATTGCCATGACTATTTCTCATCTCATCACCAAAAAGTCTAATGGTAAGGGTTACAATTTTGATTTTTCATTAATGCGAAATCCTAAGTTGAATCAGAAAAATCTTTTTGTTTCTCGTATTTATGGGCTCTCAGAGAAACGAAAGGTACGATGCTCGTAATAGCCCAAATACAATATAATAGTTAATGTGATGGGAATCATAAAAAAATCATTATATATTTAAAAATATTAATTTTTTTTTTATTAAAATACTTTCTTATTAGTAGCATTTACGAATACATTAAAACGAAAAGAATATTCTTAAATAACATCCCCAAAATATTCTAATTTTTATATAAAAAATTTTAAACAAAACTTTAAAATTGTTAAAACTATATGTATTTAAAAAAAATTATTTAGTTGAAAAAATGTGAACTACTTGAAAAGTAAAACCATTAATACCTTATCTTGAGTGAGACTAATATGATAATGATTTAAAAGGTGTAATACTTTCACAACATATAATACAAGGAATAGGTTTTTGGGAATCAATTTTATATAACTTTTTTATTCTCATAACTATGTCTTTGATTTTTAAAAATTATTTTTTATAATTATATAATAGGCCTTTTATAATGGTAGTCAAGGGTGGTGGGTGTATTCTCATGCATGTGAGTAAATAACAATTAATAAATAATTTTAAATTTGATGTTTATTTGAGCATTATATATATAATTATTATAATCTCTTAAATTTATAATAAAATTTGAAATTCACATATTTGTTCTTAAAAATATATTTTTGAACTCAATATAATAATATAATTAAACTGAAAAAATTTATTACAAATAAAAAACAAAAACAAAAATGATAAAATAAAAGTAACATGTATTAACATTTTTTAAAATAATATAAGGAATAGCTTTTTGAGAATCAATTTTTATTCAATTTTTTTATTCTCGTAATTATGTCATTGATTTTTAAAAATTATTTCTTATAATTATATCAATAGGTATTGTATAATGTTAATCAAGGGTGGTGGGTGTATTATAATACATGTGAGTAAATAATAATTAATAAATAATCTTAAATTTGATGTTTATTTGACTATTATATATATATAATTATTATAATCTCTTAAGTTTATAATAAAATTTGAAATCTACGTATTTATTCTCAAAAATATATTTTCGAACTCAGTATAATAATATAACTAATTTAAAACTATGTATTACGAATTAAAAACAAAAACAAAAATAAAAAAATAAAAACAACATATATTAACATTTTTTTAAAAATAAATTTTATCTAAAATACCTTTATGATCATAATTTTATATGACAATGACTTATGTTCATAACTTTTTAATGACAATGACTTATTGAGAGTGAGTTATAATATTCTTTAAAATAATTCAATTATCACTAAAGAATGAGACTTATTCCGTCCCAACTTTTTCGCTCATAAAATGACTATCACATTTTTAAAAAATTAAATTTTCTTAAAGAATTCGTACACACCAACCGCATCAAATTAGGTTAATGAGTTTTACAGAGCTTATCAAATGTGTAGATTCTCTGTCCATGGATCTAGGTGTATATATTACAAGTTTTTAAGTATTTATTAGTTGTTAAATTTGTGTTTATAGAATATTTGTATATTTTTCGATTATAGTTATAAATTCAATGTTAATATATTTTTTTGATGTTTAATGGTCTTTACGTCTTCTCTTAGCTTTTTCTAGTTATTATTTTATTTTATTTTGAAATTACAATTTTTTTTTCTTATCCAAAATGTGTATTAATTATTCATACATGTGCAACGCACTTGTGTACAGTTTTTGAAATATTTTTTGGGCCCTTATGTCCTTTGACCCACATGACCTTTACCCTGCATTTTCAAATTTTTTATCATTAAATGTCAATTTGCATGCCAATAGGATCCAATATTGAAATCAATTCATCTATAAATACCTAAGCATCTTAGTTAATTTAGGAATCTAAGGTATTTAAGATGAATCAAATGAAAGATGGAGAAGTTGTTTATTGTTCATAAGAATCTAAAAAATTAAGGAAATCAAGCAATCATTAGAAACATTCATTAAAACATAGAAGTTCATGTTAAAACCACACACAAAAAATTAGTTTGCATCGTTGATAAATTACTACAATTAGTATTATATTATTTTCGATATTGTATATTGTTGAAGGCTCTCATAATTATCAAGATAGCTTAGTTATTCCTTTGTATAATGCATGCTCCTAAACATATGCTATGTTCCTTAATAATTTAGATTAGGTCATCCAATCATCCAAATAGGATAAGGAGAAGAAGAAGTTAATTTTCCCAACAATTTAAGCGAAGGTGTGAAAAAATGAGTGATATTTTTGGAAGTCCAAATTAGGCCAACACATTAAACATACCATATTTTACCTACCTAATTTTTGGTCCAAAGCGAAACTTGACACTTCATATAGTGGATGCCTTGCACATCCTCCTTTGATCATTGGAAGTTTTTTCATTCATCTTTGCTTCATTGATATGCATTATTTCCCACTATTAGGCTCTAAACTATTATTTTCAGATCACTCCCAAGAATCATAATTATAATCATAAACCTTGCATATCTCTCTCTTTCTCTCTGGGTTTGAAATATTAATAACTAGGATAACTACTATTTTATACATGTTATTCAGCCTATTTAATTATAATACATCTATTTATGTTGCATGTTAATGTAAATCCATTTATCCATGTTACATTTTGGTAAAGCCATGCTCTCATACATGCCTTCTAGAGTTAAATCTTTCTATTTATGGTAAACGTAAATGTATCTAATTTTTTAAGGTTTATTCTACTACATTATCTTAGATCTAATAGCCTTAAATTCCTTGTGGTTCATTACAAACCCAAGGTTATTTTTTTAATATATTTTTAAAACAATAGGGCCTTTGTGTGGTGTTTATGTTCAATGTGTGATGTCATTTTATGCCACAGATATTGAATATACCTAAGAATCCATCTAGGAAAAGTGTAAGGATTAATCTATTAGGAAATGTCTCAACTTTTCATGAATCTATGCAATTGTGTGGTTGGTTGGTGTTGCACAAAGGTGTTGATTATGTGTGATGCTCCACAACTTGGTTGCACAAGTTGGAATGGTTATGCATTTTTGTGTGGATATTTTTTTTGGCAATTGTGCATTGTTTTCAACATGCAGGGATGATGGAAAAGTTGCGCAAGGCACTCTATGTAGTTTCAATCAAAATGAAATTTTACAAAGTGATGCTCATTGGTTGAGTTCCAATAAGGTGCTGCAAGGAGCTATGCAACATAAAGAGAAATGAAACGTTGTCTAAAGGAGTTATAAATACTTGTCTAGATGTATATTTGAGAATGAAGAGGTGTCAAAAACATCATAGTGGCATTTTGACATGGACCTATTATGGAGTGTTACATGTTCACTTGGGTAGTAGTTGGTGCATGTAGATTCTTCTGCATTGCAGATGTTGCAAGTGAAGTGTCTCCTATAAGACATAGTTCTCATTTGGAAGTTCATATGACATTGGACATATGATTACATACGATATGTGTAATAGATATTGTTTAAATTTGATACACATGATCAAGTTTGTGCATTCAAATACACACAAAATCATTGTATGTAGATAACATAATCTTGTGTCTTGAACATAATATTGTAAGATGTCTAATTTATATTATAATTCAAGATAGGTTACTATGTTGGGATTTTACCTAAAAGGGTTTTCTTAGGTGAAAATTATACTTGCATTTATGTGAGTGTGCTTGTCATCTTCTCTTCTTGTGTTACATTCACATTAGAAAAACTCTCTTTTGTGTTTTTTTATTGTGCTCACAAACTTATCCACAACATTTGGTTTCAAATGCTTGTTTTATGTTTTGTATAAGTTGATATAGCTAACAATAAATGGTTTCCTTATAGTGGGTGTCTTATGGGATAATCTTGTGTGAATAATGTGACTAGAAGTACCATATTTAAAATTGAAAAGTTCAATGGTTAAAACTTTGAATTGTAGAAGCTCAAGATGGAAGATCTTTTGGTGGATGAAGATTAGTGGATTTCCATAGCATATAATGTAATCATAGGAATGAAACCAAAATAATGGGATAAAGTCGATAGGAAATATTGAATCTCTATTATACTATGATAGATTTAGTTTTAATAAATGTATTAGCTAAAAGGACTGTGAATCTTATGTGGGACAAGTTGGGAATGTTGTACTCATTGTGAATGAGATATGGTTAAACTATAAATTCCTTCAACATTGTAGTCAATTAGCTACAATCCATAGATGTCAACATAAAACATGAATAAAGGTGCATCATGTTGCTTTGCTCTTTCCTAGACTCATGTTATAACTTGATGATGACTATCACTAGTACTAAATAAAAATAGAAGACATAAGTTGTTGTGGCTGCTATATTATCAAGGGACATGAGGCATAAGTTTGTGTAAATATAATAGACTGACACCCTGACAAGAGAAAGACTAGGGATAAGTGATCAAAGTCTAAGGGAAGATCAAAGGCTCCAATTTTATTTTTTTTAAATGTTTAAACTGTAGCAATATAAGGCATTTCAAAATGGACAAAAGAGAAAATAAGATGGAAAAGATGAAACCACCAGATACTACATAATCCTCAAATGAAATATTTACCATAGGTAGAGATGTAGATCTATATCTTGAAAATTCAAGCTTGCACTCATGCAATAGTGCATGATAGATTGATTATAGATCCTCTTATCATATGACTCCTATGAAGGAGTGGGTCTATTGATATGAGGAATGTGATGGTGGTGATGTGTTTCTAAGAGACAACTCAATCTATTGGATCATAGGAAGAGGAAGAGTGAAGTTAATATTTAGAGATGGGAAGATAGACTCTCCTAGGTGTTGTCAAAATTCCTACCCTTGTAAATAATTTGATCTATGTAAGCAAAATGAATGATATTGGTGACCAAGTCTCATCTAGCAAAGACAGGTGAAAAATGGTGCATGGATCCATGTTATTAGTAAGGTGTGTGCACAAAGGTACTCTATTCAAGATATATGCAACTACGATAACTACATGAAATATATAGATGGTTCTTGAGGCCAAGGTTGAACTAGATACAAGTGCATTGCCTTCAATAAAGGATAAAATTCACTAGAATCAAAGGTTGGTCCATATTAGTGAGAAATATTTGTGCATGCTATGAATAAATCATATGGAAAAGAACTATCCCTTAGATTTTGACTTCCACAAAATTTTCATCTATGAGAATTAGATTCCGGTAAAGTTTCCCAAAGGCATTGTACAAGGTTTTTTTAGGGTCCTTTGGTCCTTATTTAAATTTATCCAGTGCTTGAGCCATATTTTTTTTGTATTTTCCCTCTTTTCCTATGTTGGATTTGCACAAATAATTTCTTAATTTGAATGCGATAATTATATATATACAAGGCATCATATAGAATTTTAACAACAACCAAAATCAAACTTGAGTTATGCCTATCATTTTGTTAAGAAATTACAAGGGTTTTCATTATATATTTTATACATACTTGTACTTGTATAAATTGTTAGGAGGGTGAGAAATATAATTTGCACACATTTTTGTAAGTGTGAACATGCGATAAATGTACATTGTGGCATATTTTTTATAAAATATGTTTTCATGTAAGTTGATGAAACACATGGAAGTTTGAATGAGTACTTCAGATACTTTAGTAGAAGAAATGAAAGGTCAAGAAGATGAAGATTCATAGTCTCTTTGTAGCCTATATATACCTTACATTTGTGAAAGGAAATGTTAGAATTTTGGGGAATAATTTGAACTTTGTATTCTTCTATGAAAAATTCTCCCAAAATACTTAAAATATATAGTTTGTTCTGTATATATTTCATTATGATTGAATATATTCTTGTGTAATTTTTTTAGTTTTATGTACCAAAAGAATAAGAATGATAACGGGTGTAAATGTTTTTGTATTGAAAAAGGAGAAAGTTTTGTGTATGACATTACACTAAGTTTAATTTAATTCTTTTTGTAATTCATATTTTAATATGGTGTCCCATCATAACATTTATATACTACATCATATAGTATGTCTTAATGAGAGATCACATAGACTACTACTACTACTAGTTTCGTTGCTGAGAACCGAATATGTTAAAATGGTTATTTGGTCAATGGGACCTTGAAAATTTGATAGACTCAAGGATACATAAGTTCAAAAATAAAGAAGCTATAAGGATAGGATTTTCTATACAAAATATTATTTCTAATCATATTCATTAAAAAATCTAATAAATATTCATGTGTGAGTTGCTTGAGTTTCTAGCAACATCTTTGTCTAGACTAGAATACTATTGCTTTAGATCTCATGAAATAGAACACGTTGTATGAAGTGAATCAAATTTAGAACATTTGTGCAACCTATATACTAAATGGAACTACACTATTGACCATTGGGTGAAGATTAAAATTTATGGGTATGTTTCTGAATTTGTAGTGCAGGGCTACATTGTGGTTGAATATGCATACAATTTTTTTGTTAGATGGATTATAGGAATATTTTTGAAGCAACTTCTTGTGTTTAAAAAAAAAGTTGAGGAATATGTCATGGTATTGATTCTAGATGACATGGAGTAGTCACACAGGGCACCATGAGGGTATAAACCAGAGGGATTTGAATAGAGATAATATGAATAAAGGAATATAAATCAAAACCTAGAGAATTAATAAAGCAAAGAAGAAATAGGATAAAATAATTCAGGGGATTCAAAGGGAGTTATGACAACAAAAAAGATGGAAGGTTTTTAAAATGCACAATATTAGATCTGAATATTATGAAAATTTAAGATTCCACCAAGAAGAGTAGAGAGTGGGCGCATTAGTTAAAAATATGAATGGAGGACTTGATGAGATTTTAGAAAATTTGAAATTTATGTAAACAAGGTTGACTATGATATAGGACGATTGGTCCTAAGGGATGATGTGAGTGATGTATAGGACGAATCAAAAGAGGGTGAGTTTTATAAATAAGATCCAACACAAGAATGATTGGATGAGGGAGAAGGAAGGCTTATGAAATCCATATCTAATATAGGAAGAGAAACACAAGTGAAGGTTTCATGTTTTACTAGAACATTAAACCCAAAAAAGTTAATAGATTGGTTTAAAAGGATGTAAGAATACTTTAAATTTGATGAAATCGTAGATGAGTGAAAGAGTCACATAGATCTATTGTTAAAAGAGTCCATATTGAGTAGAATCATAAGGGTAAAAACAAAATCACATGTTTGGAAAGGATAGTTTCAAAATCATAATCCAAGTTGCAGCATGGATACTATCAGTTGTATTTGTTGAATAAGTTGTAGAATTTATGACAAAAATATCTAAGCATGAAAGAGTATATAGATGAATCTCATTAGATCACTATACAGGTTGGTCATAGCAAGATTGACAAAGATAAGGAAGCACAAGATATTTATGGACTGAGTTGCTTTATATAAGATGAGATGAACATAGTGAGATTGTAGATAGTGAAGTAAGCATATAAATATGCACTAAGAGTAGAAGAGAAGTTCGCATGAATAAAAATGAATGCAAGAGGCAAAGAAAGGTCTGATGGTAATAAATAAAAACCAATGGAGAAGAGAGATGAAGATACAAGTACTATGCAAAAATCAAGAGCAAGGGAAGATCATATTTTATGAAAAGCTGCAAAGGAAGAGGTAGAGATATAAGATTTGAGGCAACATGTTTTAGATGTGGGGAGATAGGACACCATGCATTTGAGTGTGCTAATGTTTATTTTTATAGTGGATAAAGATGAAGTGATGGTGTATAGTTCTTAAAAATAGACATGAAATATAAAGAGATGTATGTACATCATATAGATGAACCTAATCAAGGATAAATTTTACTAGAGGTGAGGAGAGTATTGAAGGTCTCTGGAAAGAGCAAAGATGTGAGGCAAAAAAGACAACTTTTCCAAATCAAGTGTAGTACAAGAAGTAAATGTTGCATAATTATGGTGGATAGTGGAAGCACAAATACTTTTGTATTTTTAAAAATGGTGAGGATGTTGGTATTGGTGATAAAGACTCATCTAAGACCATAAAAATTGGTGTAGTTGACAAAATGTCAAGACATCATTGTGAGGGAGCAATGTCAAAAGGAAATGATGATTGGTAACTACATGGAAAAGGTTTTGTGCTATGTGATAGAGATGGATGCATGTCATGTTTTATTGGTGAGGCCATGGAAATGTGACAGTGATATATCATAAAATAGGAGATAAAATCCAATACAAATGAGGAAGGATGGTCGAGACTATATCCTAAATCCACTACAAACATAGAACACAGAGGATGCACACCAAAATCATTTAGTTGTGTGAATTAGCAAGAACATTCATGAGAGATATAGTGTGCAAAGATGTAGACTAACATTACACATAATAAGGTGAATGAGAGTGTGGACCACAAATTCAAAATTTTTATGTAGTTAGTATCATATTATAGGAGGGGAAGAGTAGATAGTGTAATGCAGACAGAGGAGGTTGACTCAAGTGGAGAGGAAGTTGGCATCATAGTGAACTGAAAGGATTTTGGAGGAGGTTTTTTTTTAATTTGGTTCATCAACCAAGCAAACTAGAAGGAGAGAATCATCTTGCATGATGCAAACATATGCCTATACCTTTGGATGGGTTCAAAAGAGTGGGTTTTTCACTCAACTAAGTGTGTGATCACCATGCTCTCACATTTTCTTACCTAAGATGTATGATGCATGAGCATCCATGTCCACATGCAATATTACATTAACAAAATTTATGTGCATTTGCTTTTAATAAAATGTGGTAACATATTTAGCTATTTGGTGGTCTGTGGTATGGATGCAAACATCACATTTGTGTTTTAGTCACTGCATGTTTTATTTTCTTTTTTATTTAATTGTAGCTTATCCATGTTTTAGGGTTCCTTGCATAATCTAGTTTCTTACCACAAATTATTTGTGCCAATCTAAAATATATTTTTTTATTTTGGGTTAGTTTCATTCAGTTTCAAGTTTCATAAAACTTAATTCTAGTCTTTGACTTTATATATCTTTATTTTTCGCTTCTTAGAGCTTAATGCTAATCTTTTGGACACCTTGCATTAATAAGTGGTAATACATTTTAGATGGTGTTTATGATGACATAAGGGGTCCAAGATTTGTTATGGTGTATTGATTATGTGATGCATTACATTGGGATTTATTACTATTGGAACTTGTGGGCTTTTAAATAATTATACTGCATCTTGATGCTTATGAGCATTTAATATTTTTGGCCTTAATGGGTTGTTGAAAGTAATTAATGTAAATGGGTGGGTTATATGTATATATAAACACAACCCCTACACTTGAGGAGGACATTTAATTCTAGATTTGAGAAAAGGGTCTAAGTATGGTTGCAAGGAGTATTATAAGTAGTTCTAAGCATATGTTTGAGAATTACTAGTGGAGTTGGTTTGTTTGGAACCACATTGCACTATTGTGCTAATGCTTATAAGCTTGTAAAATATGTTGAAGGTTATGTGTTTGATCCTTACAAGGTTGTATCATTGATGATCAGTTTGATGTTGTGTAATATCTCTTTGAAACAATTCATTTATGTTATTTTTGTGTGAATTTATATAGTATATATTTTGGACTTCACAGTAGAAGACATATCTTAACTGAGAACTATTCATGTAGCATACATTGAAGTGGTTCACCATGGTCACAACAACCCTCATAAAAATATAAATCTCATGTTGGAGTGTTTCCAAACTCTAGTGGGCTACCTCGTTTCCCTTAGCCATTTCCTTGTCTAGGCAAGAGCCATTGAAAAATCCACCCAAGTGGGATTTAGTACCTGGTTCTATAAATCTACACATTGGATGTGGTTGGTGTTGGAGTGTCAAGATAAATGATCCTCTACATCTACTAACTCTATTGATTGTTATTTGGGTCTTATTATATGTTATCTTGGTGCCCTTTGGAATTTTTTAAATTTTTTTAATTGAAAAGATGTTATTTTAAGTTATATTTTAACTTTGTAGATTGATATTAGCTTTCTAATGAAGCCAAAAACTATCAAGAACAAGAAAATTACCAATAGGCCAAGATATTGAAAAAATACTCAAAATTTATTCATATTGATTGCTTTAAATAATTAAAAACCCAAACCATGCTTAAATAAGCCTCAACTCAAAAATTAGAGTTTACATGCAAAATTCGAAAAAAAACTAAAATCTAAAAAAAAATGCCTATTTTTAAAAACTCCCAAAATATCCTAAAAATATCTCAAAATATCCTAAACACTAAAATTAGACTATGGGATGAAATTCAAATGAAGTTGATGTCCGATTCTAAAAATATATAATTTCTAAAAATAAAAAAAAAACTTGAAAAAATAATTAAATCACAATTACAGACCCTTAGATGATCACGTATGGCCTCCAAAAAATATTGAAAACATTGATACACTGATAGAATGACCTAAGACAGCAACAACCTTGTTGATACGATCATTTTGGCACATGAAAAAGCTCAAACAGAGTTATGGGTCAAAATTTATGGCCTCCAGAAGGTTGGCCTATTTTTTTTGCATCATTCTCCTCTGGTTGAAAACAATTCAGCTCCTGCGAGTTGCCCTGATTGTACTATTGTCATTTTCCCTTGTCAATCTTATATAGCTCCCATTCTATAAACCAAGTGTTGTCTTCTTGTTGCAATCCTTCTCACTGCACTAAATACCTGTTATAATTCCCTTGCCTTGTGCTCACTATCTTCATAACCAAAACCTTCACTATTTTTTCTTTCTTCTTCTTTAGAACTTGTTGTTCCCAATTTAATTATTTATCTTCATCATATTCACAATCTTCTCCATGGAATTCATATAAATATGAAACATTAAATACTAGATATATATCAAAATTCTATGGTAAACTCACCCCATAAGCATTGTCATTGATTTTCTTCACAATTTTGCATGGTCCAATTTTCTTGTACTTCAACTTATTGTATGTGCCTTTTGGAAATATATCTTTCCTCAAGTAAACCATTACCAAATATCCTTCTTCAAATACCTTGGATCTTCTTCTAACATTTGATGTTACTTTATATTTCTCATTACTTTCCTGTAACTTTCTTCTTACTCCTTACAACTGTTGCATATGTTTTGCAAACGCTTCTACATCATCACTAATTTGATATGTAATTGGAAATTGTACCAAATCTAAAATAACCATAGGATTTCTCCCATAAATTTTTTGAAAAGGTGACTTTCATGTTGATCTATTCACTAAACTGTTATATGTAAACTCAACTTGTGGTAAAGCCAAGTCCCATTGTTTTGGCTTCTCTCTCACTATGCATCTCAATAAATTTTCCAAGCTCCTCTTCACAAATTCTATCAATCCATCTATTTTTGGGAGATATGCACTACTGAATTGTAGCTTAGTACCCATATTCTTCTACAAATTCCTCTAAAAATGACTTAAAATTTTCATGTCCCTATCTTAAGTAATAGTTTTTGGAACACCATGCAATCTCACAATATCCATAAAAAATAATTTCGCAACTCTAGTGGCATCATTGGTTTTCTTACACGCAATGAAATGAACTATTTCATAACATCTGTCTACAATAACAAAAATTGAATCGTTACTTCTCTATGTTTTTGGCAATCCCAACATAAAATGCATACTCAAATCTATCCATGGCCCTCTTAGAACTGGTAATGGCATGTATAGTCTAGTATTTTATGCATGTATTTTATCCACTTGACATATTATGCACCTTAAAACATACCTCGTCACATCTCTCTTCATCTTTGGCCAAAAATACTTTTCCTTCACCAAATCTGTTATCTTCGTCTTACCAAAATGTCCAGCCAAACCACAACTATGTAATTTTCTTATTATATTGTCTCATAGAGACCCAACTAGAATGCATAATTGTTTCCCTTTGAAGATATAACCTTCTTGTATAATATACTCATCATGGATAGCATCTATCCCACCTGTTAATGGATTCTTACACTGCTCAACTACCTTGCTAACGTATGGATTAGTATCATATAATTATTTAATAGATTCAAATTCAAATAATTCACTCACCATAGCAGTTAATAATGTTACCCACCTACTCAATGCATTAGCTACATGATTTTGTTTTCCCGATTTATGTTTCAACACAAAAGTACACCCCTGCAAGAAAGAAACCCACTTTGCATGCCTACTATTCAACTTATTTTGTGCATTCACATACTTCAAAGCTTCATGATCTGTAAATAGTATAAACTCCTTATGCACCATATAATGCCTCCAATGTCTTAATATCTGTACAATTGCATAAAGTTCAACATCATAAGTAGAATACTTTGTTCTTACCTTATTCAATTTCTCACTGAAATATGCTATTGGTTTTCCTTCTTGACTCATCACAACACCAATTCCCACAAATGAAACATCACAATTAATCTCAAAGACTTTGTTAAAATCTGGTAATGCTAAAATTAGTCTTTTGTAATCTTCTTAAAAATTCAAAGTTTTATGTGGCTTCTCTAATCCATGCAAATTCCTTCGCTCTCATACAATCTGTTATTGGTGCCACAATAATACTAAATGTTTTAATAAATTTTCTATAAAAAGTTGCTAAACCATGGAAGCTTCTTACCTCTATAATGCTTTTTGGAATAGGCCACTCAAAAATTGCCTTTATCTTTTTGTCATCTATTTTCACACCATCTGTTGAAACTATAAATCCCAAAAATACTAAATTGTTCTGCATAAACTTGCACTTCTTCAAATTTGCATACAACTTTTCTTTTCTTAACAAATCAATTACCATTCTCAAATGATGTAAGAGTTCTTATTTTGTCTTACTAAATATCAAAATATCATTAAAATAAACAACCACAAACTTACCAATATATTTTCTTAGCATTGTATTCATCACCCTCATAAATATGCTAGGTACATTAGATAATATGAATGGCATTACCATCCACTCATATAAGCCATCCCTAGTCTTGAATGAAGTTTTCCACTCATCTCCATCATGAATTCAAATCTGATAATAACCACTCCTTAGATAAATCTTGGTAAAATATTTTTCTCCTTCAAGCACATCCATCATATCATCTAAACGAGGTATAGGAAACCTATACCTTATTGTAATTTTATTAATTACTCTACTATCCACATACATTCTCCATCCTCCATATTTTTTTAGAGTTAGAAATGTTGGTGTTGAACATGGACTCATACTCTCCCTTATCAATTTCTTCCTTAGCAATTCAATAACCTATTTATTTAATTTTGCATGTTCTATTGAACTCATCCTATAAGCTTATTGATTGGGTAGAGCTGATCCTGGAATCAAATCAATGTGATGTTAAATATCTCTCTTCAGTGGTAAACCATCTGGTAATTCATCAGGCATAACATCTGCATATTATTTCAACACTCTTGTTGCTTATGTTGGTATTGGCACCATTTATGTTCCTTCATTCTTTGCTACTAGTGCATAACAATAACCTGTTACCTTCATATCTTGGATAAATTTTTTAGTACATAGCATGTTTTTTGTCTTCTCTTCCTCTTTAAGAGGTAAAAAAACTACCTTTGTACCACTTTTCCAAAAAAGTGTATGTGTTCTTTGCTCCATCATGAACTACTTTCCTGTCAAATTTCCATGGTCTCCCTAATAACACATGACATGTATCCATCAGAGTAACATCACACCATATTTCATCATTATAAGTTTTTCCTATAGAAAACTTGATTAACCACCTTTTATCTAATATAACCTCATTTTATTTCTTAAACCATGAAATCCGATAAGGGTTAGAATGTTTTTCACATTGTAGATTTAGTTTCTCAATCATTTTTTTTAGAAACCATATTTTCACAACTACCACCATCTATAATTACTTTGCATACCTTTCCACATGAAATACATCTTGTTCAAAAAATATTTAATTGTAGAAATGCATCTCCACCTTCTTTATTCTGCACTTGTTTCTTCTTTGGAGCAATCGTGGTTCTTCTCATCATGAGATTCTCTCCAACATCTGTTGGTAGAACTTCAGTAGTCTGCTCTTCTATTTCAGCTTCAACTAGATTTACTCTTGGGCGATCTTCTTGCCTCCTTTCTTGATCTTGATAGTTTGGACACTCAAATATGTTGTGCCCTTCTTCTCCACATCTATAATAGACATAATATTTGTGTCGATTCAGAAACCATCCTCTAGTACCATCGTAACCTCATCCTCTCTAAAATCTTCTTCCTCTTTATTGGTATTGAAACCCTTGTTTATTATCATCTTGCCTTTTTGCACCATTGGATTGTCAGGAATCTAGAACAACAAACATGCTCTGATACCACTCGTTAGGATCTTGCTCCTCAGAAAGAGCACAGTATGATTACCAAATATAAGCAATTGAATATGCGGAAATAACCAGAAACACAAGTAACTAGAATTCACCAATAGCACAGAATATGAGAGACAATACACTATCTTGTATTAACACTATACAGAAAAGAATACATCAAAGAGCCGCCACACTCTTTCACCTTACAGAGATTCGCCACATCTCAAGTGTACAGTAATTCTTCTCACACACACTCTCCTACACAAAAACGGTCCCAACAACCAACTCACACACAGAATTGGTGTTCACCTCACCAACCAGTCAGTAATAACCCTGCCGGTACACCAAGCACTCTATAGCACTTCAAGCTGATCTCTCATGAACCTGCAACCTGCAATTCAAAGACCAAACTTACATGTAGATCCCCAATGAGCTTGCAACAACCTGCAACTCATAGATCTTACAACTAGAAGGAACTCTTCCTTTCTATCTCATGCCTTAAACAATACATGCCAATGGGTCTATAAATAGATCCCTAACTCAAACAATAACTTAGACTCTTAATTTGGACAATTATCCTCGCAGCCCAAGACTCTGGCTGGTCTTAACATGCAAACTCATCGTTCACTTAACTAACTGTCCGTGAAACGAACACTTCGGGAACACACAGGCGACCGACGCCGGTCCCTGCTGGTCTGGTTCTGCCGACGTCGGCCGACTTCCTGCCGTCGCCGGTTGCCTTCTGCACTGGATTCTGCCGACGTCGGTCATGCTGCCGACGCCGGTTCCTGTAGAACTCAGCAACCATCTGTTCCTCAGTTTGCAAAGGTTGAAGCTTTTAGCTCCACAACCTAACATGGATGATTCACCTTTATTGACATTAAAGCCACATCTAATGGTATTAAACCCACCTCATCCCCTTATTGGAGGGGATCCACCTCTTTTTGGACCAATAGATGTCCTCCTAAAATTTTGTCTATTTTGTTTTTCTTCTGCCTTTAAAGCTAATTGATAAGTCTCCTCCATGTTAAGTATTTTATGCATGCTTAATTCATCTTGAATAGAAAATTTCAAACCATTTACATACATTTCAGCCATCTGCTCTTCTGTTTTATCATGCTCCACTCGTATGAAAATATTAAAAAATTCATTTGTATATTTTTATATATTGTGATCTTTTTGCCTCAAATTTTAAATTTTTTTGTATAGGGTTTGTGCATAATCCACAGCAAAAAATTTCTCCCTCAACTTCTTCTCCATATTTTTTCAAGAATTAATCTTCTTTTTACCTTTTCTCTATCTCTCTTTCTGCAGGTGATCCCACCAAATCATCACATGACCTTTCAATTTTGTGCATGCAAAATTTACATTCTTGTCTTCTCTCATAGTTTTCCACTCGAAGAACTTCTCCATGCTATTCATCCAATCTATCAATTCCTCTGGTTTCAAACTTTCTCCATAATCTAGAACATCAACCTTGATTCCTTCATTCCTTCCTTCTAAATTTTAAACCATCCGCTCTTCCATCGATGGTGGTTGTTTTTGTTGTTGAACTTCTTCATCATGATATGTATCTTCCTCATCACCACCTTGTCTTCTCTATTGATTGGTGATAAGATCTATTATTTATTTAGCTCTTGTATAGTTTGGCACATCTACACAACACCTCCTCATCCTCTCACCATTTTTTACTCCTCTAAGATTCAAACTTGCTCGGATACCAGATAATGAAGCCAAAAACTATCAAGAATATGAAAATTACCAATAGGCAAAGATCTTGAAACAATACTCAAAATTGATTTGTATTAATTTCTTGAAATTATTATAAACCCAAACCAATCTTAAATAAGCCTCAACTCAGAAATCAGAGTTTACATGCAAAATTCAAAAAAAACTAAAATCTAAAAAAAACACCTATTTTTAAAAACTCTTGAAATATCCCAAAAATCTTCCAAAATATCCTAAAAACTATAATTAGACTATGAGATTAAATTTAACTGGAGTTGATGTCCAGTGCTAAAAATATATAATTTTTAAAAATATAAAAAACCTAAAAAAATAATTAAATCATAATTTTGGACCCTCAGATGATCATGTATGACCTCCAAAAAATATCAAAAACATTTCTAGGCTAATATAAAGGCCTAAAATAGTAATAACCTTTTTGATATGGTCATTTTGGCATATGAAAGAGCTCAAATAGAGTTGCAGGTCAAAAGTTACAACCTCTGAAAGGTTGGCCTATTTTTTCTACATCACTTTCTCTTGATCATTCGAATCGATTTAATGTATCAAAATGTGACACCTTCAACTCATATTTAAATTGTAATAATATTAACGTAGAATTTATATTATTAATTTTATAATAAAATTATTAAAAAAAAAACCTATCTTTTCCAAGTTCTAGGGTTTGCCTTAGAATTTACATATTTTATTCATGTTTGGCTAAAAAACCCTATTTTATTTTAAGTTGCAGCCAAATTACAGAGGATGAGTTGGAGGGTTCCTTATGATTCAACTGTTAATGGGTTCAGTGGGAGGAAAATCACACTTGTTGTGTATCAGTTGCATATAAGTTGTGTAGAAATCCCAAGAGGCAGAAGACCTTCTACTCATGGCGGACTCTTGTTCTATAGCATAAGTATTAGGGAATTTATGTTGACAGGCATCATATTTTTGAGTTTAGTTGATTTGTAACATACTTGTTTATACTAAGGTTGTGGGAACCTTAAAACCCTTGTGTTATGGTTGAAGTATTCTTAAAACCCTCTTGTTGTTTGTTTCACCAAGGTTGTGGGATCCTCCAAACCCTCTTGTTATGCTTATTATGGTTGTGAGATCTTTAAAACCCTCTTATTGTGCCTTGTAAAGGTTGGAATAGACTCCAAACCCTCTTAGTTGTGTCCATCTACCAAAACCCTCTCTTTGATTGTGGGTCTAATTATCAAAACCCTTACTTGTATGGTTCATAGCTCTGACTTCAAAAGCATTTACCATGTCAAATAAAAAAAATTTAAAAAAAAAATTAAACATTTATAAAAATAATCTTCTAATAAATAAGCATATTTTTTTGTTCTTTACAAATCACTTAAAAAGATAAACATTAATGTTTTTTAAAAATATTATAAGACTCTCCTCCAAAGTTGTTTAAATAAATTTGAATTTTTAAAATTCCAAGGCAAAGTCAAATTCTAATCGATGGATTAGTCATAATAAAAAAAATTATTATCATTGATTGAGAGGACTAAAAACTTAAGAATATAAAAATATTAATTATATAGATATGCATTCAACAATGGGACCATATTCTGTTTGGTGGTGCATGAGTTAATGGCCTTCTTTATATGGATATGTACTCTTGATTGTGGTTCATACCAATAAGGATAATGTAGTGTCATAGACTATTAGCAAGTTTCCAAAAAGCTTATTGTTTAGTTGTTCATAATTCAACCTTTGAATAATAGAATGTTGGTTATATTATTATTGTTTATATTTATTATGTTGAATTTTAGTTGAGTGGAGTTCTTGAATTATACGTTAGTTTATAATGGGAAATGTGGTGCAAGGACCTCGTATTGACGATTCAGCTATAGAATCTCAATTGGTAGCATCACCTTAATTATCTATAACAAGTTGGTAATGCATTCTTAAGTCAGATGGTTGTTGGATTATATGTGAATGTATATGATCAATATTATAAGCTTACCTTTGGTATTGAATTTCTTGGTATGCCTTATATTGTGATCCTTAAAATATGAATAATTCTTGTGAATGGTAAATAATGTATGTGATCAATATTCTTTTAACTAATTGAATTGTCATTTATTAATTGAACATCTTATTCCTTCCCAATTTTATAACATCCACACTCCTTTATGGACAGTTTATTTTAGACACAATAAATTGATATCACATTAAAAATATATTATAATTTCTAAAATAATTTATACATGCAACTGTGCCAAATTAGGTTAAAGAGTTCAAAAGAGCTTATCAAACATGTGTAGATTTTTTATCCATGGATTTGGTTTACATGAGCATGGGTAGAGATATTTAAAAATGATTTTTAAGAATTTATTAATCATTAAATTATGTGTTTTATGTTAAGGCGTGGAGCCTAAAAGCTTCACATATGATCGCATTACCAAAGTTGTAGGTTTACACAATCACCGGCGTCGGTCAGGAGCGACCAACGTCGGTCAGGTGCAGTTGGAGAGACGCCGGCATCGGCAGAGGATCGGCTAACGTCGGTCACAAGCAAGCAGGCAGGAACCGGCGTCGGTTACCTGTGCGTCCAGAATGCTATTTCCAAGGATAGAACCGAGTGTTTGCATGATGAGTTTAAGTCTTAGTCTTAAGTTCGTGTTTCTATTATTAGTAAGATTGTTTTTAGAGCCCTTGTTCAAGAGGCTTAACTGTTGGTTGTAAGTGCATGCTCACGTCTCCTAATTCTATATGTATAATTAGATCTTCTTAGCTTAGTGTGATTATTGTAGTAGTTCATTGTGTGTGAATGTTGAAGAACAATACAGAGTTGAATCAATCCAGGTTGTTGGAATTGATTGTTCTTGAGAGAGAGAGCTCTTAAGGGATAGAGATCTAGAGAGAGATCTTGTGCATCTGAGAGAGGTGTGGAAGAAAGAAGTTTCTTCAATTGTATTCCTTTTGTAAAGAGTTTAATACAAGTTTTCAGGGTGGTTTCTTGTATCTCTTGTTCTTTGCTATTATCTGATTCTAGTTACTTATCTATCTGATTTAATTCCGCGGTTTATTGCTTTCATAAGTGTAATCATATTGTTGGTTGATCCCCAACATTTAAATAACAATTGTATTTTTTTTTAATTATTGGTATAAATTATATGTTAACACATTTTTTATATTTAGTGGTCACTACACCTTCTGACACATTTTTGTTGTCATTTCATTTCTTCTTTAATTTTAGTTTTCTCTCCTTGTCTAAAGTGTGCACTAATTCTTCATATATTGTAATATAAGTGTATAACTCTTAAAATATTTTTATAGGCCCTTCTGTCTTTTACCTTTCTTTTTCATTTTTTGATTGTTGGATGTCATTTTACATGCCAATAAGACCCTGTTTTGAATTCAATTCATCTATAAATACCTAGGCATCATAGTTAATTTAAACATCTAAGGTATTTAAGATGAATTAAGTAAAAATTATAGAACTCTTTTATTTTCTATAAGAATCTATCAAACATTTGCAATAATTCTAGATAAATCAATAAATCATTAAAACATACATTGAAGCATAAAAATTCATGTTAAAATCACACTGCACAAACTTAGTTTGCATGGTTGATTAATTAATACAATTACTAGTATATTATTTTCAATATTATTTATTGTTGAAGTTCCTCAAAAATATCAAGATAGCTTACCTATTCTTTGGTATAATTTAGGGTCATAAAGATATGCTATGTTCCTTAATGTTTCATATTAGGTCATCCAGAAGTTAATTTTCCCAACAATTTGAGTGAATTCATAAAAAACTAAGTGATATTTTTGTAGGTTCAAATTAGACTAACACATTCATTAGAACATATTTCACCTACCTTATTTTATATCTAAAATAAAACTTTACTCTTCATATAGTGGATGCTTTGGACATCCTTCTCTAATCATCACGTATTTTTTCATTCATGTATGCCTTGTTGATATGCAATGTGTCCCATTGTCCAACGCTGAATTTCTTTAAAGATCATTCTAGAGAATGATATTATAAGCCTAAACCTTACATCTCTCTCTTTCTCAGGGTTTGAAATATTAATATCTAGATTAACTACTATTTTATATATACTATTCAACCTAGTTAATTGTAATACATATATTTATGATGCATGTTAGTGTAAATCCATTTATCTATTATGGGTGCAACAATACTACTGAAATTCTTAATGAAATTTCAATAAAAATTTTTCAAGCCATGAAAACTTATTATCTTTGTGATGCTCTTTGGAATATACCACTCAACAATTGTCTTCACATTTTCTTCATCCATTCTGACACCATCTGTTGAAACTACAAATCCCAAGAATACCAGACTATCTTGCATAAACTTGCACTTCTTCAAATTTGCAAACAATTTTTCCTTCCTTAACACTTCTAACACCATTATCACATGTTTTAAATTCTCATATTTAGTCTTACTAAATATCAAAATATCATCAAAATAAACCACCATAAACTTGCCAATGTAATCCCATAGGACTGTGTTTATCATCCTCATGAATATGCTAGGTGCATTAGATAATCTGAATGGAATCACCAACCACTCATATAGGCCATCTCTAATCTTGAATGATGCCTTCCATTCATCTCCTTCATGAATCTAGATCTAGTAGTATCCACTCCTTAGATCAATCTTTGTGAAATACTTTTCTCCTGCAAGAACATCCATCACATCATCCAAATAGGGTATAGGAACTCTATACTTGATGGTAATCTTATTGGTCGCTCTACTATCCACACACATTCTCCATCCTCCATCTTTCTTTGGAGTCAACAATGTTGGTGTTTCACAATGACTCGAGCTCTCTCTTACCACCCCCTTTTTCACCAGCTCAATAATCTTGCTCAACTATGCATGCTCTATTGTACTCATCCTATATATTGCTTGATTGGGTAGAGATGATCCTAGAATCAAGTCAATGTGATGTTGAATGTCCCTATTTGGTGGTAAACCATATGGCAACTCATCAAGTATGACATCTACATATGCTTCCAATTCTTCTGTTGCTTCTGCTAGAATCTACACCACTTCTTTGCCTTCATTTCTTACTATCAAGGCATAACAACAATCGACCTCCTTCATGTCATTGACAAAATCCTTTATAGACAACATGCTCTCTACTTGTCATTCTTCCTTCAGAGGTAGCACTACTACCTTTGTACCATATTTTAGGAAAGTGTAGGTGTTCTTTGCTCCATCATGAATTACTTTCATGTGAAATTATCAAGGTCTTCCCAACAATACATGGCATGCATCCATAGGTAAAACATCACACCATAATTCATCTTTATAAGTTTTTCCTATAAAACACTTAACCAAACACCTCTTATCTACAATGACTTTATTCCCCTTTTTAAACCATGAAATTTTATAGGGATTAGGATGCTTTTCACAATGCAATCCTAGTTTTTCGACCATTTCCTTAGAAACCATATTCTCATTGCTACCCCCATCAATGATTACTTTTCATACCTTTCCTCCTTAAGTGCACCTTGTCCCGAAAATGTTCATTCACAACCATGCATCTCCTCCATTTTTTTGTTCTAGTTCTTTCTTTGGAGTAATCATGGTCATCCTCATCATATAAGGTTATCTCCAACATTTGTTGATGTGACTTTATTTGCTTGATCTTTTGTATCCACTTCAACCAAGTTCACTCTTGGATTGTGTTATTGCCTCCTTTCTTGACCATCATAATGACTACATTCATAGCCTCTATGTCCTTCTTTTACACATTTGTAACAAATTATAGCTCTAGGTTGGTTTGGAAACCACCCTCTTACACCACCAAAACCTCTTTCTATTTTCTAATATTGGAAACCTTGTCTATTATCTTATCTCCTCTTTACACAACATGATGATTATCCTCTTGGGGGATTGAATCCACCTCTAGTGGTATTGAAACCACCTCTTCCCATTATTGGAAGGGATGGTCCTCTTCTTGGACCATTTGATCTTTTGAAGGCTTGTCTGTTTTGTTTTTCTTCAATGTTCAAGGCTAACTGATAAGCCTCTTCCTTGCAAAGTATCATATGCTTGATTAATTCATATTGAATGGAAAATTTCAACCCATTCACATACCTTACAACCATTTTTTTAGGGTTTTCATCATGCTCCACTCTTATGGATATACTATAAAATTTATTAGTGTAATCTTATACACTATGCTCCTTTTGACTAAAGTTTTGGTAACTTTTGTAGAGTCTTTGTGCATAATCTACAGGAAGAAATTTCTCCCTTATCTTCTTCTGCATCATGCTCCATGTGCTTATCTTCTGCTTGTTCTTTATTTGTCTCTCTTTTTTCAGGTGATCTCACCAAATCATGGCATGATCCTTCAACTGGGTGCATACAAATTTCACCTTCTTCTCTTTTGGCATGGTCTTCTACTCAAAGAAAGTTCAACTTTGACTCCATCATTTATTCCCTCTAAGGCTCTGATCATTATTTATTCCATGGATAGTGGCTCTTGCTACAACTCTTCTTCATGGACTACTTCTTATTCAATATCATCTTCTAGTTGTCTTCTCAATTGAGTAGTAACAATTATAGTTAGTTGTTCTATTTACCTCTACAGCTCTTGCATATTCATGTTCATCTGAGCAACAACTCCTCCTCTTCCTTGTCTTCTTTCCATATCTTGTACGTGCAATAAACTCTCCATAGGACTCTTACTTTCTCTAATACCACTTGATGTGCTCTCAATTACTCTCACAGGAATGCTTAAGTAAATGATTAAATAATAGATAAGAAAAACAACTCTCAATACAATATGAAATTCATAAATCACAACTCTCTTCATATATTTCTCATAATAACTCTCCTTACAAGTTTTCTTTACAGACTTCTTATAAAATCTCCTTGAATGCAAAACATGCAAGCCATTATGGCATACAACTCTTTTTACAAATCTTTTCTTCAATTTAACTCTTTCTTCAATATAATGCATTCAAGCCACTATGTCTTACAACAGATCTCAAATATTCTATAGAAAAATAACTAATAAACAAAACAAGCATGAAATCCACTAACTACCCTTAGAATCATGCCCCCCATCATGGGGGCAATAGAGTCAAAGAAAAAAGGTATCACAAGGAGAAAAATATGCCAACCTCTTTATGGAGGTGATAATTACGAAAGTCAAAAGTTTTCTCTTCAAAAAATGCACCATTCCTCACATGGGAGGAGACAAGACTAATGATGATGGTATTTTGTAAGTGAATCATTTTATATAGGGCCCCTCCATCATGTGAAAATCAAATAGTCTCCCACTCCTATAATTATGTTCAATCATAAAAGTAATTTGTCTCCTATTTGCATGTGCACCCAAAAAGCTAGTGAACCTTCTTTTAACTAAGACCAAAACCCATAATAACTTGTCCCCAATTACAATTTCGACCCACTCTCATGATGGAAATCAAAATTAAGTCCCCTCATGAGCCTTAGGAGAAATGTGGTGCCCCATGCCACCTAGTCAACATGAATAGTGATGAGGACACCTCACCAATGTGAATAGTGCCTCCACATTAGATCTTGATTTTTAGGGTAAATATGAATTTATCTGATTTATATAAGGTTTATTCTAACACATGCTCTTAGATCCAATAATCTTAACTTCTTTTTGGTTCATTCCAAACCTTAGGTTATTTTTTTCATATATTTTTTAAACATTGGGGTGCTTGCATGGTGCTTATGTTCAATATGTGATGTCATCTTATGCCAAAAAAAAATGATTAGACATAAGAATCCAATTAATAAGAGTGTTAGGATTAATCTATTTGGAAATGTTTTAACTTTGCATGAATTTATGTAATTGTGTTCATGGTTCATGTTGTGCAAGGTGTTGATTATGTATGATGCTCTACATGTTAGTTGTAAAAGCTAGGATGGTTGTGCATTATTGCGTAGATATCATTAATAGAAATTATGTAAGGTTGTTAGAAAATGAGGATGATGGAAAGGATTTGTAGGTAATTATACATAGTTTTACTCACATTTTGGAATATTATGAAGTGGTGCTTAGTAGTTGAGTTGTAATAAAGTGTTGCAAGGAGTTATTCAACATGTGGAGCAATGAAAGGCTATCTAAAGGTGTTCTAAACACTTGCCTAGTTGTATATGTTAGACTAAAGAGGGTTCAACAATTTCTTAGTGGTGTGATGACACATATTTTTTATGGGGCATTACACATTTTTTACTCGACATAATAGAAGCCTTCCTAGATGAACATCTCCACAAAATTTAGAGTTCAAACACCTACCAGATGGTGGATAGATTTTAAGTCACATGTTGATACCCCTTCCATAGTACAAACTCTAGCTTCATAATAATTTACTCTCTCCCCTCAATGTATTCAAGTGGATTTTTGAATGCTTGTTAAAAAGTTAATTCTTCTTCGACAACATGGGGGTGAAGGTTTGACAAAAAATGGAAAGAAATCATTGGGCCCAAATAATCTCATTTCCTTTGGTGCATTTTGAATTAATGTTTTACTATGGCAATAGACTTATCTAATTGGGTGTAGATAACCTATTTTTCCATTCATGTCAACCCCCTTAGACAATTAAGCATCTTTTTTGGTTTTGCAAGCATGCTCAATCATCCCATATGTGGATTTATACAATTTTTCAACCATTTCATCTAAAATTCTTCTCATAGAAAATGGTTCTCTTAGGGAATTTGACCATGTTACATGCACGTTAAAATCATATATGATATGCATTTCATTTATAGATTATTTTTCATTTATGCAAATAAAGGAGCGATGTTATTTTTAACCATTTAGTTCTAGATGGCTATTTTGCTACTAAAAAAGTGCAAGTGATTTCAAATGTCATGCTACATATATGAGTGTAAGCAAACAAGGTCTAGATAGAGGTTTAGTACCTCTAAACTTTGGAAGACTATTTGGTACATGCCTCCTTTAAAGTTATTCAAGTTCCCCCTAACTCTCCTCACCATCATTTTCCTTCTTTTATTCATAGTTTTGGAGCTCATGGTAGGAACTATTCATGTAACATGCACTGAAGTGGTTCACTATGGTCACGATAACCCTAATCAACATAAAAATCTTGTGTTGGAGAGTTTCTAGACTCTTGTGGATTACCTCGTTGCCTTTAGCCATTTCCCTACCTAGGCAAGATCCAATGAAAAATCTACCTGGATGGGATTCAATACCTAATTCTATAAATCTACCCACTATATGTGGTTGGCATTGGAGTGACAAGCTAGATGACCCTCTACATCTTCTAACTTTATTGATTGTTAGCTGGTTCTTGTGCTATGTTATCTTGGTGCCCTTAAGAATTTTTTTAACTTTTTTTTATTGAAAAGATATTATTTTAAATTATATTTTAACTTTGTCAATTGCGATTAGCTTTCTCTCAATCATTCGAATAGATTTGATGTATCAAAATATAATACCTTCAACTCATATTTGTATAATAATATTAATGTATAATTTATATTATTAATTTAATAATAATAATTTAGGAAAAAACTAAACATTCATAAAAATAATCTTTAAATAAATAAGCATATTTTTTTGGTCTTTACACATCATTTGAAAAGATAAACGTTAATGTATTTTAAAAATATTATAAGACTCTCCTCCAAAGTTTTTTTAAAATAAATTTGATTGTTTTTTTAATTTTACATTTTTAAATTCGAAGGCAAAGTCAGACTAACGGATGGATTAGTCACAATTGAAAAAAATCTTGCTTATTATTGATTGAGAGGATTGAAAAATTAAGAAAATAAAAATATTGAGTTGTAATATTTGTAAATATATATATATATATATATATATATATATATATATATTTTAATTTGACATTTATTTGATTGTCATTGAAAAAATTATTAAATATATAACGAAATTTGAATTTTTTTTCTTAAAAATATTTTTTTCAATTTTAACATAATAATATAACTAAATTGAATTTTTCATTATAAATCAACTAAAATTTCATACAAAAATAAAATAAAATATCAATATTTTTTAAATAAATTTATTTAAAATATCTAAATTAGATATATCACCTTCTAAAATTTAAAAAAAATATTTTTATTGTTATTTGAGACTCCAATGCTCATATAGGTAAGCACAAAGTTTAATTGTTTTATTATCAAGTAGACTACCTACACCAACAATATAAATATGATAATGATTTAAAAGATAAAATATTTTCATAATTTATAGTATGAGGAATAGGTTTTTGGAAATCAATTTTATGTAATCTTTTGATTTTTATAGTTATATAGATAATTTTTTTCATTATAATTACGTCAATAGATATTTTACAATAATAATCAGTGGATGAGTAGTGATACGTTATAATATTTGTGAATACGTAATAATTAATAAATGATTTTAAATTTAATACTTATTTAATTATTATAAAATAAAAAAATTAAAATTTTAATATTTTAAATATATAATAAAATTTTAAATTTATTTATTTATTCTTAAAATGATTTTTTAGAATTCAATATAATATAATAACTAAATTGAAATTATATATTACAAATTTTTTTTTTTAAAAAAAAAATTTAAATGATAACTTTTAATGACAATAACTTATAATCATAACTTTCAATAATCAAACTATGATGACTCATAAAATTCTTTAAACTAATCAAGACAATATATTGAACCACATAACATCTACATAAAAAATTTATGGACAACTCATTTTAGAGACAATAAATTGACATCACATTAAAAATATATTAAAATTTCTCAAAAAATTCCTACACGTAACCACATCAAATTACACAGGGGAATCAAATTGTACCCAATACAAAGGAAAAGAAATAGTGCCTAGTCATTTGTCTTTCCGGAGGGATATGGGTTTAGATATTTAAAAATGGTTTTTAAATAAATATTTATTAGTCGTTAAATTGTATTTAAAGAAAAATTGTATATTTTTTAATTATTGGTATAAGTTAAGTGTTAATATTTTTTTTAATATTTAATGGTCATTATATCTTCTTTTGATATGTTTTAATTGTTACTTCGTCTTTCTTTTAATTTTAGTTTTCTCTTTTTTTTAAAAGTGTACATTAATTCTTTATATATGTGTAATATAAGTGTATGGTTCTTGAAATATTTTTATGGGCCTTTTTATTATTTATTTTAATTTTTCAATTTTTTGTTCGTTGGATGTCGGTTTGCATATCAATAAGATTTTATATTAAATTCAATTCATTTATATATATTTAGATATCTTAATTAATTTAAGTATTTAAGGTATTTAAGACAAATTAAATAAAAACTAGAAAACTCTTTTATTTTTTATAAGAATTTACCAAACATTTACAAGAATTTTAGAGAAATCAAATAATCATTAGAACATGCATTGAAGCATAAAAGTTCATGTTGAAGTCAAACTATTCAAACTTAGTTTGCATCATTGATGAATTAATACAATTAATAGTGTATTATTTTTCAATATTGTATATTATTGAGGGTCCTAAAAAATATCAAGATAGTTTAGTTATTCCTTAGTATAATGCAGGGTCCTAAACATATGTTATGTTCCTCAATGTTTTATATTAGGTCATTCAATTAAGATATGGAGAAGAATTTAATTTTTTCAATAATTTGAGCAAATTCGTGAAAAACTAAGTGAGACTTTTGGAGGTCCAAATTAGGCTAACACATTCATCAAAACATATTTCACCTCCCTAATTTTCTGTCTAAAGCAAAACTTGAAGACTCATATAGTAGATGTTTTGGACATCCTTCTCCAAACGTTGCGTATTTTTTCATTCATTTATGCCTTGCTAATATGCATTGTTTCCTATTATCCAACTCTATTTTTTTTTAAATCATTGTAGAGAATGACATTATAATCCTAAACCTTGCATCTCTGTTTTTTTTAGGGTTTGAAATATTAATAGCTAGGTTAATTACTATTTTATACATGTTATTCAACCTAGATAATTGTAATGCATGCATTTATGTTGCATGTTAGTGTAAATCTATTTATCTATATTACATTTTGGTAAATTCATACTCTCATACACTTATTCTAGGATTAGCCCTTAATTTTTAGGGTAAATATGAATTTATATGATCTTTATAGGGTTTATTCTACTACATGCGCTTAGATCCAATAGCCTTTACTTTTTTGTGGTTCATTCCAAATACTAGGTTATTTTTTTTCATATATTTTTTAAATACTAGGTTGCTTGTATGGTGTTTGTGTTCAATGTGTGATGTCATCTTATGCCAATTTTTTTAATTAAACATAAGAATCCAATTAGGAAGAGTGTTAGGATTAATCTATTAGGAAATGTTTCAACTTTGCATGAATTTATACAATTGTGTGCATGGTTAGTGTTACGCAAGGTGTTGATTATGCATGATGCTCCAATGTTGGTTGCAAAAGCTAGGATGATTGCACATCATTATGTGGATATCATTTTTAGAAATTATGCAAGGTTGTTAGAAATCGAGGATGATGGAAAGGCTTTAACGGGCACTCTACATAGTTTCACTCACATTTTAGAAGATTATGAAGTGGTGCTCAATAGTTGAGTTGTAGTAAGGTGTTGCAAAGAGTTGTTCAATATGTAGAGCAATGAAAGGATATATAAAGATGTTTTAAACACTTGTCTAGTTGTATATGTCAAACTAAAGAGGTTTCAACAACATCTTGGTGTTGTGATGACATATACATGTTATGAGGTGTTACACATTTTTCACTTGACATAGTAGAATCCTTCTTAGATGAACATCTCGAAAAAATTGGAGTTAAAACACCTACCATATGGTGGATTGATTGTAAGTGGCATGTTGATACCCCTTCCACTAGTACAAACTTTGGATTCATTATAAGTTGTTCTCTCCCCTTAATGTTTTCAATTGGATTCTCAGAATGCTTGCTAGAAAGTTAATTCTTGTTTGACAATATGGCAGTGAAGGTTTGACAAAATTTGGAAATAAACCATTGAGCCCAAACAATCCCATGTCCTTTGGTGCATTTTGAATTAAGTTTTTCCTAATGGCAATATACTTATCCAATTTAGTGTAGATAACCTATTTTTCCCTTCATGTCAATCCCCTTAGACACTTAAGCATCTTTTTAGGTTTTGCAAGCATGCTCAATCAGCTTGTAGGTGGATTCATACCATTTTTCAACCATTTCATCTAGAATTCTTCTCCTATAAAATGGCACTCTTGTGGTATTTGACCACGTTACATGCACATTAAAATCATATATGACACACATTTAATTTATAGATTATTTTTCATTTATGTAAAAAAAGGAACAATGTTATTTTTAACCATTTAGTTTTAGATGGTTTTTTTTCCATTACTAGCAAAGTGTAAGTGATCTCAAATGTCATGTTACATATATAAGTGCAAGCAAAGAAGGTTTAGATAGAGGTTGAGTACATATAGACTTGATGAGACTATTTGGTAAGTGCCCCCTTTAAAGTTATTCAGATTCCCCCTAATTCTTTTCACTGTCAATCTCCTTCTCATAACCATAGTTTTGGAACTCATGGTAGGAACTGTTCATGTAGCATGCATTGAAATGGTTCACCCTGGTTGTGGAAATTCTCATCAACACAAAACTCTCATGGTGGAGAGTTTATAATCTCTTGTGGGTTAGCTCATTGCCTTTAGCCATTTCCATACCTAGGCAAGAGCTAATGAAAAATATACGTGTGGGATTTAGTACCTAATTCTGTAAATCTACCCATTGGATGTGGTTGGGGTTGGAGTGGCAAGTTATATGACACTATACATCTGCAAGCTTTGTTGATTGTTATCTAGTTCTTGTACTATGTTATCTTGGTGCCTTTGGAAATTGTTTAAACTTTTTTATTGAGAAGATGTTATTTTAAATTGTATTTTAATTATGTAGATTGATATTAGTTTTCTCTCAATCATTCAAATTGATTTGATGTATCAAAATGTGATATCTTCAACTCATATTTTTGTAATAATATTAACATATAATTTAAATTATTTAATAACAGCAACAACAATAACATTCACTTAAAAGAAAACTAAACATTCATAAAAATAATCTTCTAATAGATAAGCATATCTTTTTGGTCCTTACAAATCATTTAAAAAGATAAACATTAATGTATTTTAAAATTTTTATCAAACTCCTTCAAAGTTGTTTCAAATTAATTTTATTTTTTTAAGTTTACATGTTTAAATTCCAAGGCAAAGTCAAATTCTAACCGATGGATTAGTCAAAATGAAAAAATTATTCCTTATCATTGATTGAGAGAACTAGATATGCATTCAACAATGGGAGTTGAGGTGCGATGGTGGGCTATAATATATGTGAGTATAAAATAATAAAATTTTGACCTTAAATTTGATGTCTATTCAATTGTCATAAGAAAGTTTTTCTTAAAATTATGATATATTAAGTATGTAGCGAAGTTTGAACCTTATTTTCTTGTAAATATTTTTTCAATTCCACTATATTAATATAACTAGATTGATACTTTCGATTATCAATCAATTAAAATTTCATACAAAAATAAAATTAAACTAATATCTATCAAAAAAATTAAATAAATTTATTTAAAATATCTACATTAATTATATCACCTTCTAAAAAATTTAAAAATAATTTTTATTGTCATTTGAGACTCTAATGTTCATATCGGTGAACACAAAGTCTACTACTTGTTTTATTATCAAGTAGACTAACTACACCATCAATATAAATATAATGATGACTTAAAAGGTAAAATACTTTCCCAATCTATAATATGAGAAATAGGTAAACATAAAGTCTACTACTTGTTTTATAGGGATTAAGATGCCTTTCATAATGCAATCCTAGTTTTTCTACCATTTCCTTAGAAACCATATTCTCACAATTACCCCCATCAATGATCACTTTACATACATTTCCTCCTTAAGTGCACCTTGTTCAGAAAATGTTCATTCACAACCATGCATCTCCTCCTTATTTGTTTTGTTCCATTTATTTCTCTGGATCAATCATGGTCCTCCTCATCATAAGGTTCTCTCCAACATATGTTGATATAAGTTTGGTAGCTTGATCTTTTGTATCCACTTCAACTAGTTCACTCTTGGATGATCTTCTTGCCTCATTTATTGCCCATGATAATGATGACACTTAGAGGCTCTATGTCCTTTTTTCCACATCTATACAAATTAAAACCACCCTCTAGCACCACCATAACCTCTTCCTCTTTGGATTCCTCTTCCTCTTTGTTGATACTGGAAGTCTTATCTGTTATCTTATCTCCTCTTTACACCACGTGATGATTCTCTTCTTGTAGGATTTAATCCACCTCTAGTGGTATTTAAACCACCTCTTTCCCTTAATGGAGTGGATGGTCCTCTCCTTGGACCATTTGTTTTTCTAAAGTCTTGTTTGTTTTGTTTTCCTTCAACTTTCAAGGCTAACTGATAAGCCTCTTCCACGCAAAGTATCCTATGCATGCTTAATTCATATTTAATGGAAAATTTCAACCCATTCACATAACTTACAACCATTTTTTCAGGAGTCTCATCATGCTCCACTCACATGGATAGCTTGTAGAATTCATCAATGTAATCTTTTTACACTATGCGTCTTCTAACTCAAGTTTTGGAAACTTTTGTAGAGTCTTTGTGCATAATCTACAAGAAGGAATTTCTCCCTCAACTTATTTTGTGTCTTGCTCCATGTGCTTATCTTCTGATTTTTTTGGTCTTTGTTTCTCTTTCTGTAGGTGATCCCATCAAATCATGGCATGATCCTTCAACTTGGTGCATGCAAATTTCACATTCTTCTCTTTTGACATAGTCTTCCACTCAAAGAAACTTCAACTCTGACACCATCATTTCTTCCCTCTAAGGCTCTAATCATTCTTTCTTCTATAGATAGTGTTACTTGCAGAAATTTTTCTTCATGGACTACTTCTTCCATATCATCTTCTGGTTGTCTTCTCAATTGAGTGGTAACAATTGTAGTTAGTTGTTCTATTTGCCTCTATAGCTCCTGGATATTCATCTTCATCTGAGCAACAAATCTTCCTTTTCTTTGTCTTCTTTCCATCTCTTGTACCTGCAATAAACTCTCCATAAGACTCTTACTTGCTTTGATACCACTTGATGTGCTCTCAATTACTCTCATAGGAATGCTTAAGTAAAGGATTAAATAATAAGCAAGAAAAACAACTCTCAATACAATATGAAACTCATAAATCACAACATTCTCTTCATATATTTCTCATAAAAAATTTCCTTACAAGTTTTCCTTACAAAATTCTTATAAAATCTCCTTAAATGCAAAACATATAAGCAACTATGGCATACAACTCTCTTTACAACTCTTTTCTTCAAATCAACTCTTTCTTCAATATAATGCATTGAAGCCACTATGTCTCCCAAAAGGATCTCAAATCTTTTATAGAAAAATAACTAATCAAGAAACCATAGCATGAAATCCACTAACTCCCCTTAGAATCATGCCCCCCTTATCATGAAGGCAATAGAGTCAAAGACAAAAGGTATACCAAGGAGAAAGATATGCCAACCTCTTTATGGAGGTGATAATTATAAAAGTCAAAATTTTTCTCTTAAGAAAATGTGGCATTCCTCACATGGGAGGAGACAAAACTAATGATGATAGTATTTTGCATGTGCATCACTTTATATAGGGCCCCCTCCATCATGTGAAAATCAAATGGTGTCCCACTCCTACAAATATGGTCAATCATAAAAGTAATTTGTCTCTCACTTGCATGTGCACCCAAAAAGCTAGTGGACCTTCTTTTAACTAAGATCAAAAGCCATTATAACTTGTCCCCACATGCAATTTTGACTCACTCTCATGATGGCAATCAAAATTAAGTTCCCACATGGGCCTTAAGAGAAATGTGGCACCCCATGCCACCTAGTCAACACGAATAGCACGATGAGGACACCTCACCAATGTGAATAGTGTCTCCACATGAGATCTTGATTTTTAGGGTAAACATGAATTTATCTAATTTTTATAGGGTTTATTCTACTACATTCTCTTAAATCCAATAGCCTTAACTTCCTTGTGGTTCATTCCAAACCCTAGGTTATTTTTCTCATATATTTTCTAAACATTAGGGTGCTTGCATGATGTTTATGTTCAAAATGTGATGTCATCTTATGCCAAAAAAATTGATTTGACATAAAAATCCAATTCAAAAGAGTGTTAGGATTAATCGATTGGGGAATGTTTTAACTTTGCATGAATTTATGTAATTTTGTTCATGGTTGGTGTTGTGCAATGTGTTGATTATGTATGATGCTCCACATGTTGGTTGCAACAAAAGTTAGGATGGTTGCACATTATTGTGTAGATATCAGTTTTAGAAATTATGAAAGGTTTTTAGAAAGTGAGGATGATGGAAAGGCTTTACAGAGCACTCTACATAGTTTTCCTTGCATTTTGTAATATTATGAAGTGGTGCTCAATAGTTGAGTTATAATAAGGTGTTGCAAGGAGCTATTCAACATGCAAAGCAATGAAAGGTTATCTAAAGGTGTTTCAAACACTTGTCTAGTTGTATATGTTAGATTGAAGAGATTTCAAAAATGTCTTGGTGGTGTGATGACACATACTTGTTTTGAGGTGTTAAACATTTTTCAATTAACATAATAAAATCCTTCCTAGTTGAACATCTTCACAAAATTAGAGTTCAAACACCTACCAGATGGTGGATAGATTGTAAAGGGCATGTTGATACCCCTTCCACTAGTATAAACTCTATTTTCATTATAATTTACTCTCTCCCCTCAATGTATTCAAGTGGATTCTCTGAATGCTCTCTATAAATGTAATTCTTCTTCGACAACATGGGGGTGAAGGTTTGACAAAATTTGGAAATAAATCATTGGGCCCAAACAATCCCATTTCCTTTGGTGCATTTTGAATCAATGTTTTACTAATGGAAGTAGACATATATAATTGGGTGTAGATAACCTATTTTTCCCTTCATGTCAACCCCCTTAGACACTTAAGCATCTTTTTTAGTTTTGCAAGCATGTTCAATCATCCCATAGATGGATTCATACCATTTTTCAACCATTTCATCTAGAATTCTTCTTGTAGAAAATGGTTCTCTTAGGGCATTTGACCATGTTACATGCACATTAAAATCATATATGATATACATTTTATTTATAGATTATTTTTCATTTATGCAAAGAAAAGAACAATGTTATTTTTAACCATTTAGTTCTAGACGGTTGTTTTTCTACTACTAACAAAGTGTAAGTGATCTCAAATGTCATATTACATATACAAGTGTAAGCAAAGAAGGTCTAGATAGAGGTTGAGTACCTCTAGACTTTGCGAGACTATTTGGAAAGTGCCCCATTTAAAGTTATTCAAGTTCCCCTTGATTCTCCTCACCATCATTTTCCTTCTCTTAACCATAGTTTTGGAGCTCGTGGTAGGATCTGTTCATGTAACATGCACTAAAGTGGTTCACCATAATCGTGGCAACCCCAATCAACATAAAACTCTCATGGTGGAGAGTTTCTAGGCTCTGGTGGGCTACCTCGTTTCCTTTATCCATTTCCCTACCTAGGCAAGATCCAATGAAAAATCTACCCAGGTGGGATTCAATACCTAATTCTATAAATCTACCCACTGGGTGTGGTTGGTGTTGGAGTGACAAGCTAGATGACCCTCTACATCTACTAACTTTGTTTATTGTTATCTAGTACTTGTGTTATGTTATCTTGGTGCCCTTAAGAATTGTTTAAACTCTTTTTTATTGAAAAAATGTTATTTTAAGTTGTATTTTAACTTTGTAGATTGATATTAGCTTTCTCTCAATCATTCGAATCAATTTGATATATCAAAATGTGATACCTTCAACTCATATAATAATAATAATAATAATAATAATAATAATAATAATAATAATAATAATAATAAAACATTCATAAAAATAATATTCTTATAAATAAGCATTTTTTTGGTCTTTACAAATCATTTAAAAAGATAAACATTTAAATTCCAAGGCAAAGTCAGATTCTAACCAATGGATTAGTCGTAATAAAAAATTTCTTGCTTATCAAGTAAGAGGATTAAAATCTTAAGAAAATGAAAATATTAATTATATAGATATGCAGTGAACAATGGGAGTTGGGGTATGGTGATAAGCTGTAATGTCCGTGAATATATAATAATAAAAATGTGACTTTAAATTTGACGTTTATTTGATTGTCATAAGAATTTTTTTTTAATTAAATATATAACAAAATTTGAATATTTTTTCTTAAAAATATTTTTTCAAATCCAATATAATAATATAACTAAATTGAAACTTTTCATTATCAACCAATTAAAATTTCATATAAAAATAAAATAAAATTTATATCTATCGATATTTTTTAAATAAATTTATTTAAAATATCTAGATTAGTAATATCACCTTTTAAAATTAAAAAAATATTTTTTTTGGGTTATATCTAGACAATAAATTGTTATCACATTCAACATATATTAAAAATTCTCTAAGAATTTTCCATCCATGGATTTGATCTGCATGGGCTTCATTGAAGATGGTTGAAGCAAATTATAAATGGAAATAAATAGTGCCTATAGGATGGATATGGATGTCGATACTTATAAATGGGGTTTAACTATTTATTAGTATGTTTAAAGAAAATTTGTATATTTATTTTTTATTATTGGTATAAATTAGATGTTAATGCATTTTTAATGTTCAATGGTTATTAAGTTTTTTCTCTGACACTTTTTATTTTAGTTGTTATTTCATTTATCCTTTAATTTTAAATTCTTTTATCTTATTTAAAGTGTGTATTATTTTTTTATACATTTGTAATGTAAGTGTATAGTTTTTGAAATATTTTTGTAAGTATTTTTATTATTTGGTTTATTTAATTTTTACTCTATTTTTTAATTTTTTTTGATCGTTGAATGTCGGTTTGTATGCCAATGAAATCGTATATTGAATTCAATTTATTTATAAATATTTAATTTTAGTTAATTCAAGTATCTAAAATATTTAAGATAAATTAAATAAAAGTTAAATAATTCATTTATTTTCCATAGAAATCTATCAAATATTTACAAGAATTTTAGAGAAATCAAACAATCATTAAAACATTTATTGAAGCATAAAAATTCATATTAAAAGTCAAACTATAGAAACTTAGTTTTGCATGGTGATGAATTAATACAATTAGTAGTGTATTATTTTCAATAATGTATATTATTGAGGGCCCTCAAAAATATCAAGATAGCATAGCTATTCCTTGGTATAATGCAGATTTCTAAACATATGTTATGTTTCTCAATGTTTCATATTAAATCATCCAACTAGGATATGGAGAAGAAGTTAATTTTCCCAACAATTAGAGTGAATTCATGAAAAAATTAAGTGATATTTTTGGAAGTCCAAATTAAGCTAACACATTCATCAAAACATATTTCACTTGCCTGATTTTTTGTCTAAATCAAAACTTAAATGTTGCATATAGTGTATGATTTGGATATCATTCTCCAATCATCATGTATTTTTTCAATCATCTATGCCTTACTGATATGCATTGTTTCCCATTGTCCAACACTAATTTTTTTAAGATCATTCTAGAGAATAATATTATAAGCCTAAACCATGCATCTCTCTCTTTCTCATGGTTTGAAATATTAATAACTAGGTTAACTATTGTTTTATACATGCTATTCAACCTAGTTAATTGTAATACATATATTTATGTTGCATGTTAGTGTAAATCTATTTATCTTTATATTATATTTTAGTAAAGTTATATTCTCATACACCCCTTCTAGGGTTAGATCTTGATTTTTAGGGTAAATATACATTTATCTAATTTTTATAGGGTTTATTCTACTACATGCTCTTAGATCCAATAGCCTTAACTATCTTGTGGTTCATTCCAAACCCTAAGTTTTTTTGTCATATATTTTTTAAACACTCAGGTGCTTGCATGGTACTTATGTAAATGTGTAATGACATCTTATGCCAAAAAATGATTAGACATAGGAATCCAATTATGAAGAGTATTAGAATTAATCTATTAGGAAATGTTTCAACTTTGCATGAATCTATGTAATTGTGTGCATGGTTGGTGTTGAACAAGGTTTTCATTATGCACGATGCTCCACATGTTGGTTGCAAAAGCTAAGATAGTTATGCATTATTGTGTGGATATCATTTTAAAAAATTCTACAAGGTTGTTATAAAGAGAAGATGATGGAAAGGCTTTGCAGGGCACTCTGCATAGTTTCACTCACATTTTGGAAGATTATGAAGTGGTGTTTAGTAGTTGAGTTGCAATAAGGTGTTACAAGGAGTTGTTTAACATGTAAAGCAATGAGAGGTTATCTAAAGGTATTCTAAACACTTATCGAAATTTGAATAGGTCAGACTAAAGAGGTGTCAACAATGTCTGGGTGGTGTGATGACACATATTTGTTATGGGGTGTTACACATTTTTCACTTGACACAGTAAAGCCTTCCTAGATGAATATCTCCACAAAATTGGAGTTCAGACACCTACTAAATGGTGATTTGATTGTAAGTGACATGTTGATACCCCTTCTAATAGTACAAACTCTAGCTTTATTAAAATTTTCTCTCTTTCCTAAATGTATTCAAGTGGATTCTTAGAATGCTCACTAGAAAGTTAATTCTTCTTCAACAACATGGGGGTGAATGTTTGACAAATTTTGAAAATAAATAATTGAACCAAGCAATCCCATTCCTTTGGTACATTATGATTTAAAGTTTTCCTAATGGCAATAGACTTATGCAATTGGGTGTAGATAACCTATTTTTTCCTTCATGTCAACCCTCTTGGACACTTAAGCATCTTTTTAAGTTTTGTAAGCATGCTCAATCAACCCGTAGATGGATTCATATCATTTTTTAACCATTTCATCTATAATTATTCTCATAGAACATGGTGCTCTTAGGGTATTTGACCATGTTACATGCACATTACAATCATATATGGCATACATTTCATTTATAGATTATTGTTCATTTATAGAAAGAAAGGAACAATGTTGTTTTTAACCATTTAGTCTTAGATGGTTATTTTCCCATTACTAAAAAAGTGTAAGTGATCTCAAATGTCATGTTACTTTCTTTTGGTTCATTCCAAATACCAGGTTTTTTTTTCTCATATATATTTTTTAAACACTAGAGTGCTTGCATGGTGTCTATGTTCAATGTGTAATGTCATCTTATACCAAATTTTTTTATTAAACCTAAGAATCTAATTAGGAAGACTGTTAGGATTAATCTATTGGGAAATGTTTCAACTTTGCATGAATATATACAATTGCGTGCATGGTTGGTGTTGAGCAAGGTGATGATTATGCACAATGCTCCACATGTTGGTTACAAAATCTAGGTTGGTTGCACATTATTATGTGGTTATTGTCATTATAGATTATGCAAGGTTGTTAAAAAGTGAGGACGATGGAAAATCTTTGCATGGCACTCTGCATAGTTTCACTCATATTATAAAATATTAGGAAGTGGTGCTCAGTAGTTGAGTTGCAATAAGGTGTTGAAAGAAGTTGTTAAACATTTAAAGCAATGAAAGGTTATCTAAATGTATTTTAAACACTTGTTTATTTATATTTGTCAAACTCAAGAGGTATCAACAATGTCTTAGTGGTGTGCTAACACAAACTTGTTATGGGGGTTACACATTTTTCACTTGGCATAGTAGTTGGTGCATGTAAATTCCTCTACATTGCAGATGTTGTAAGTGAAGTATATGTTATAAGACATAGTTATTATTTGGAAGTTGATATGATGTTGAACATGTAATTACAAAGGATATGTTTAATAAATCTCGTTGAAAACTGACTACACATGGTCAAGTGTGTGCATTCAAATACACAATAAATAGTTGTATATAGGTTACAAAAACTTAAAACTTGAGCATAACATTTTAAGACATCTAATTACATTATAATTCAATATAGGTTGCCATGTTGGGTTTTCTTGAAAGGGTTTTCCTAGGTGAAAAATCTCTAGTGCATATGTATGAGTGTGATTTTCATCTTCTCTTCTTGAGTTAGATTTGTATTAGCAAATATCTACTATATGTTTGTTTATTGTGCTCACAAACTTATCCCAACATTTAGTTTCAACCCCTCATTGTAATTTAAAAAAATTGATTGGTTGAAAAAATAAGAACTAATTGAAAATTAAAAGCATTAATACCCTCTCTTGGGAGGGACTAATATGATAATTTTAAAAGGTGTAATACTTTCACAATTTATAATACAAGAAATAGGTTTTTGGAGATCAATTTTATCCAAATTTTTTATTTTCATAGTTATGTCGTTAATTTTTAAAAATTATTTTTATAATTATATTAATAAGCATCTTATAATGGTAGTTAAAGGTGATTGGTGTATTGTAATGCATGTGAATAAATAACAATTAATAAATGATCTTAAATTTGATATTTATTTGATCATCATGAAAAATATATATATATATATATATATATATATATATATATATATATATATATATATATATATATATTTTAAATTTAATTATAATTTTTTAAATTTATAATAAAATTTGGAATTTATTTATTTGTTTTCGAATTAAATATAACAATATAATTAAGTTAAAACTATCTATTACGAATAAAAAATAAAAAATAATAATAATAAAATGAAATTCCCATATATTAAATTTTTTTAAGATCAATTTTATCTAAAATACCTTAATAATGATAATTTTATAGAACAATGACTTATGATCATAAACTTTTAATGACAATTACTTACCGAGAGTGAGTTTTAATATTCTTTAAACTAATTCAATTATCATTTAAGTATGAGACTTATTCCTTCCCACCTTTTTGGCTCATAAAAAAGAGCCAAAAACGTATTTTTTAACACTCATTTGTGGAAAACTCATTTAGAGACAATAAAATGACATTACATTAAAAAAATATTAAATTTTCTTAAAGAATTCGTACACTCAACCACACCAAATTAGGTTAATGAATTTAAAAGAGCTTATCAAACATGTAGATTC
The DNA here is from genome assembly GCA_037957365.1 of Torreya grandis. Lineage (NCBI taxonomy): Eukaryota > Viridiplantae > Streptophyta > Pinopsida > Cupressales > Taxaceae > Torreya > Torreya grandis. The sequence continues at coordinate 1,680,831 of JARHVA010000008.1, forward strand.
TCTATCCATGGATTTGGGTGTACATATTACAAATGGTTTTTAGGTATTTAATAGTTGTTAAATTTGTATTTATAGAATATTTGTATATTTTTTTATTATAGTTATAAATTTGGTGTTAATATTTTTATTATGTTTAATGGTTCTTACGCCTTTTACCAACACTTTTTAGTTGTTATTTTGTTTCTCCTTGAAATTATAGTTTTCCCTTCTTATTTAAAGTGTGCACTAATTATCCATACATATATAATGCACTTGTGTATGATTATTGAAATATGTTTTGAGCCCTTATGCCCTGTAGCCCACATGACCTTTATCCTGCTTTTTCAAATTTTTAATGATTGGATGTCGGTTTGCATGTTAATAGCATTTTATATTGAAATCAATTCATCTATAAATATTTAGACATTTTAGTTAATTTAGGAATCTAAGGTATTTAAGATTAATCAAATGAAAACTAGAGAACTTATTTATTGTTCATAGGAATTTATCAAACATTTGTAAAAAAATTAGGGAAATCAAGCAATCATTAGAACATTCATTAAAACATAGAAGTTCATGTTAAAATCACATACAAAAAATTAGTTTACATTCCTAATAAATTACTACAATTAGTATTGCATTATTTTCGATATTGTATATTATTGAGGGCCCTCATAAATATCAAAATAACTTAGTTATTCCTTGGTATAATGCATGTTCCTAAACATATATTATGCTCCTTAATATTTTTAATTAGGTCATCCAACTAGGATAAGGAGAAGAAATTAATTTTTCCAACAATTTGAGTGAAGGTGTGAAAAAATAAGTGAGATTTTTGGAAGTCTAAATTAGGCCAACACATTAAACATAATATATTTTACCTACCTAACTTTTTGTCTAAAGTGAAACTTGACGCTTCATATAGTGGATGCCTTGGACATTCTTCTTTGATCATCACAAGTTTTTTCATTCATTTTTTGCTTCACTGATATGCATTGTTCCCACTATCAGGCCCTAAACTATTGTTTTTAGATCACTCCCAAGAATCATATTACAATCCTAAACCTTGCATCTATCTCTCTCTCTTTCTCAAGGTTTGACATATTAATAACTAGGATAACTACTATTTTATCCATGTTATTCATCCTAGTTAATTATAATACATGTAATTATGTTGCATGTTAATATAAATCCATTTATCCATGTTACATTTTGGTAAATCCATACTCTCATACATACCTTCTAGAGTTAATCCTTGTTATTTATGGTAAAAAGGAACGTATCTAATTTTTATGTTAGGAAAAAAAATCCTACAGCACAAGAAAATAATTGTGGAATAAACAAGCCACTAAAACAAAGAACAAGAATAACTAGATAACATAAGAGATTATGAAGAAACCCTTGCAAATGCAACAAGGTAAAAACTATGGGGTAATGACAGCTTCCGAACTTCAATTACTTCAACAAAAACTCCTCTACAAAAAACTTCCTCTAACAACTCCTTTCCAGTGCTTACAAATAAATCACTCAGGTGACCCAAACATACAAAGCCTTCATGATATAACCTCCAACCTCAAGGATAACCATGCTTAAAACAAACCATATAATGCATATAGGTGAGTCTATCTTACATAGCCTTCAGGATCTAACCTCTAAGCATGCATACAATGCTTACACACAAAACATCTAGGTGAGCCAAGCAACATAACCTCTAGGCTCTAACCTCTTCCAAGCATAGAAAACTAAGCTTGAAAGGATCTAAGAGTGATACTCAAAGGGATGAACAAATACAAAGGATAACTCATGCATTTATAGCATTACAATAGAGAGAGAGAGAGAGAGAGAGAGAGAGAGAGAGAGAGAGAGAGAGAGAGAGAGAGAGAGAGAGAGAGAGAGAGAGAGAGAGAGAGAGAGAGAGAGAGAAAGAGAGAGAGAGAGAGAGAGAGAGAGAGAGAGAGAGAGAGAGAGAGAGAGAGAGAGAAATTTTTCACACTCCATGTGGGTGTACAATGACCAACATTAAAATGTTTGTCTCTAGATGCAAGGGTCAACAAATTAGATGCTCTACTTTAGACAAAATTCAAGCCACCCCATGCGACTTCCAAATATGTCACCCCACTCACGCATGTGAGTCCAAGCAACAATAGTGGTTAACTTTTCTTCTTCCCATGTGCACACACAAGTCCAAAAGGTGTTGCAATCACCTTTTTCCTTTAACCATACATTAGGAATCATGTAGACATCAATAAATGTGCCCCATTACCAACCCTTGTAATTTATTCCACAAGACAAACCTCATGTGACTACCAAAGACAAAACCCATGTGCCTTGCTGGAGTGTTACACCCCACTCCCATCACATCAACTTCAACACACTTGAATGACCCTCTATAGGCCATGCCATATCACCTACCTACCACATCACTTTCATGCCACATCACTTACATGTCACATCATCCACATGACACAACACCAAGATGTCATCTCAGCATGCCACATCACCTACATGCCATATAACTTGCATGTCCACATCACTACATCTACTAAGTTTTTGAGCCCACATTCAAAATGCATCTTGCTCTACCGAATGTCTCCAAAACCAACTCATATGCCTCCAAAGCTACTCCATGAATCGGTCTACTTGGATACTCACTTCAACTACACCATAACCTTCCTACCTACTCACTTTTGATACACTGTAACCAACCATATGCACACGAATCAAGCATCTTTGAGTTGTATGGTTTAACACCATAATTATCCTTCTACAGAACATTAGGATAAACTTGTTTTTATTCATGTTCCTCATCCTGAACTACTTCAATAGGTACAATTTTAGGTTTCTTTATACCTCCTTCCTTTGCATGGATTTTTCAACATCTCTAGCTAACAATCATGCGGTCATTAAGATACTACAACTTATACCCATTCACTTTTTCACCATATCCTAGAAACACAACAAGGTGATTGCCTTATCATCATCCTCCATCTTTACATAGATGGATACCAAATTGTTCTTCAAATTGTACAGTTACTTCTTCAAGAACACTATGTTTAGTGTTGATTGTCTGGTAAAGCTTGTTTAGTTTCTCCCATAACTCTCCTACGGTATTATCCTTAGCAACATTGAAGAGAATAGAATCTTCACCAAGATATCCTCCATCTTGATGCATAGAGATAAATTACTGCCATAAAAACTTTTGTTTTCTTTTCATCTTGAACTGGGTTAATCCATCTATCATTGTAGTAGATCCCACTTGAAAATAAAAACACTCAAACAAGAGTTTTTCAAATAGCCTAGCTTTGATACTAGATGTTGGGAAAATATATCCTATAGTGAAAGAAAATAATTTTAGAATAAACAATCCACTAGAATAATGAACAAGAATAACTTGATAACATAAGTGATTATGTGGAAACCCTTGAAAATGCAATAAGGGAAAAACCACAGGGTAATGACAACTTCCAGATTACAATTACTTCAACAAAAAATCCTCTACAAATATCTTCCTACAACAACTCATTTTCAGTGCTTACAAACAAAGCATTCAGGGGAGTCAAGCATAAAAAACCTCTTGTCTTTAACCTCCAACCTCAAGGATAACCATACTTACAATAAAGCATACAATTCATCTAGTTGGTTGGTGTTGCACAAGGTGTTGATTATGTGTGATGCTCCATAGCTTGGTTACACAAGTTGGGATGGATGCACATTCTTTCATGGTTATTTTATTTGGAAATTATGTAACGATGATGAAAAAGTTGTGCAAGGCAGTTTTCATAGTTTCAATCACACTGAAAGTTTATAAAGTGGTGTTCCATGGTTGAGTTGTAATAAGGTGTTTCAAGGAGCTATGCAACATGAAGAGAAATTAAATGTTAACTAAAAGAGTTCTAAATACTTGTCTAGATATATATTTCAGAATGAATAGGTGTCAAAAATGTCATAGGGGCATTCTGACATGGACCTATTATGGAGTGTTACAAGTTCAATTGCCGCAATAGTTGGTGCATGTATATTCTTTTACATTGAATATATTGTATGTGAAGTATCTCCTATAAGACATAATTCTTCTTTGGAAGTTCATATGATGTTAAACATATATATTACATATGATATGTGTAACAGATCTTGTTGAAATTTGATACACATGATCAAGTGTGTGCATTCAAATACACACTAAATCATTGTATGTAGATAATATAATCTTGCAAATTAAGCATAACATTGTAAGATGTCTAATTTATGTTCTAATTCAAGATAGGTTACTATGTTGGGATTTTACCTAAAAGGGTTTTCCTGAGTGAAAATTATCTTTGCATATGTGTGAGTGTGATTGCATCTTCTCTTCCTGTCTTACACCACATTAGAAAAACTCTCTTTTGTGTTTGTTTATTATGATCACAATCTTATCCACAACATTTGGTTTCAGATGCTCATTTTATGTTTTATGTAAGTTAATATAGCTTAAAATAAATGGTTTCCTTATAGTGGGTGTCTTATGGGAGAATATTATGTGAATAAAGTGACTAGAAGTACCATATTTGAAATTAAAAAGTTTAATGGTCAAAATGTTGAATTGTGGAAGCTCAAGATGCAATATCTCTTGGTGGATATATATTAGTGGATTTACAAATGCAATCACAATAATAAAACCAAAAGAATGGTATAAATTTGATAATAAATCTTGAATCTCTATTAGACTATGTCGGATTCAGTTTTACTAAATGTATGAGCTAAAAATAGTATGAATTTAATGTGAGACAAGTTGGGAATGTTGTACTCATTGTCAATGTGAGATGGTTATTTGGTTACATAAAATCTAAATGTCTTTAATGTGGAAAAGGTAAAACCACTAGATACTACACAATCCTCAAATGAAATATTCACCATAGGTAGATATGTAGATCTATATCTTAAAAATTCAAGCTTACACTCATGCGATAGTGCATGATTGATTGATTATAGATACTCTTATCATATGACTCCTAATGGGTTTACTAATATGAGGAATGTGATGGTGGTGATGTGTTTCTAGGATTCAACTCAACCTATAGGATCATAGGAAAAGGAAGAGTGAAGTTAATATTTAGAGATGGGAGGATAAACACTCTCCTAGGTGTTGTCAAAATTCTTAGCCTTGCAAAGAATTTGGTCTATGTAAACAAAATGAATTACGTTGGTAACCAAATCTCATCCAGTAGATATAGGTGCAAAATGGTGTGTGGAGCCATGTTATTGGTAAGGCATGTGCACATAGGTACTCTATTCAGGATATATGCAACTCCAGTAAGTAAATGTAATATATATATATATATATATATATATAGTTCTTGAGCCCAAGGTTGAACCAAATACATGTGTATTGCCTTTGACAAAGGATAAAATTATTTAGCATCAAAGGTTGGGCCATATTAGTGAGAAAACTTTGTGCATGCTACGAATAAGTTATATAGAAAAGGGGATGGAAAATTATCCCTCATATTTTGACTTCTACAAAAATTTCATCTATGACAATTAGATTCGGGTAAAGTTTCCCATCCATTTTGTACAAGGTTTTTTTATGGGTCCTTTGATCCTTATTTCAATTTGTCCATTGAAGATAGATAAAGTGGTAAAATACATATATGTATAGTAGATATCTTTGGAGTTTCTATATTAATCTATAGAATACATCTGGGCATCTTCAAAGTGCGCTAAGAATCTTCCTAACATGGTTGGATAGGTCTTCATAGATTCATGAAATGTCTTTGAAGTTTCCTGACATATCTTTAAAACTATATCCATATATGTGTGTGTGTGTGTGTGTGTGTGTGTGTGTGTGTGTGTGTGTGTGTGTGTATGTATATATATGTGTGTATATATATATGTGTATATATATGTGTATATATATATGTATATATATGTATAAATATATGTATATATATGTATATGTATATGTATATGTATATATATATGTATGTGTATATGTATATGTATATGTATATGTATATGTATATGTATATGTATGTATATATATATATGTATATATATATATGTATATGTATATATATATATATATATATATATATATATATATATATATATATATATGTATATGTATATATATATGTATATATACATATATATATATGTATATATATATGTATATATACATATATATATATATATATATGTGTATATATTTATGTATATATATATATATATATATATATGTATATATTTATGTATATATATATATATATATATGTATATATATATGTATGTATATATATATGTATGTATATATATGTATATATATATATATATATATATATATATATATATATATATGTATATATATGTATATGTGTGTGTGTGTGTGTGTGTGTGTGTGTGTGTGTGTGTGTGTGTATGTATATGTATATGTATATGTATACATATATATATATATATATATATATACATGTGTGTGTATGTATGTATGAACTATGTATTTGAGAATATGAACACACAATACACACACACACACACATTAAAAACAATGAACACACAGATCGAACTTGGCTATATACTCAACTTTTAAATGATAACTATACAGTTGGCACTTATATCATTGTTCATTGATTCAAATAGAAATATAACACATAGATATATTTCAATAGTTAACATTTAAATAGTTACCCCAATCGCCTTCTTTCCAAAATGGTAACACAAAAATCTTATGTAATTTTTTTATATTCACCCTCTTTTTTTATGTTGTATTGTGCACAAATAATTACTTAATCTGAATACGATAATTATATATATACAAGGCATCCTATAGAATTTTAACAACCACCAAAATCAAACTTGAATTATGCCTATCATTTTGTCAAGAAATTACAAGGGTTTTCATTCTATATTTTATACATACTTTTACATGTAGACATTGTTAGTAGGAGGGTGTGAAATATAATTATCATAAATTTTTGTAAGTTTGAATGTGTAACAAGTGTACATTGTGGCATATTTTATATGAAATATGTTTTCATGTAAGTTGATGAAACACACGGAAATTTGAACAAGTACCTTAGATAGTTTAGTATAGGAAATGAAAGGTCAAGAAGATGAAGATTCATAGTCTCTTTATAGCCCATATATACCCTATGTTTGTGAAAGGAAATATTAGAATTTGGGGGAATAGTTTGAACTTTTTATTCTTCGGTGAGAAATTCTCCAGGAATATATAAAATCTATAATGTCTTGTGTATATATTTATTTAGGAATGAATCTATTCTCATATAATTTTTTAAGTTTTATGTATCAAAAGAATAAAAATGATAATAAGTGTAGATGTTTTTGTAACGAATAAGGAGAAAGTTTTGTGTATGACATTACACTAAGTTTCGATTTAATTCTATTTGTAATTCATATATTAATTTGATCATCATAAAGTGTTTATTATTATTATTATTATTATTATTATTATTATTATTATTATTATTATTATTATTATTATTATTATTATTATTATTATTATTATTATTATCTTTTACACTTATAATAAAATTTGGAACCCACTTATTTATTCTTGAAAATATATTTTCGAGTTCGATATAATAATATAACTAAATTGAGACTATTTATTAGAATAAAATGAAATTAATACATTAAATTTTTTTAGATAAATTTGATCTAAAATACCTTTATGATGATAATTTTATATGACAATGACTTATGTTCATAACTTTTAATGACAATGACTTATTGAGAGTGAGTTTTAATATTATTTAAACTAATTCAATTATCATTTAAGTATGAGACTTATTCTATCCCAACTTTCTGGCTCATAAAATGACATCAAATTAAAAAAATACTAATTTTTTCTTAAAGAATTTTACACACAACGACACCAAATTAGGTTAATGAGTTTAAAAGAGCTCATCAAACGTGTATTTTCTCTAGCCATGTATCTGGGTGTACATAGTACAAATGGTTTTTAGGCATTTATTAATCATTAAATTTGTGTTTATAGAATACTTGTATATTTTTCAATTATAGTTATAAATTCAATGTTAATATATTCTTTGATGTCCAATGATCCTTATGCCTTCTCTTGACACCCTCTAGTTGTCACTTCATTTCTCCTTGAAATGACAGTTTTCCCTCCTTATCCAAAGTGTGCACTATTTATACATACATGTCCAATGCACTTGTGTACAGTATTTGAAATATTTTTTAGGCCCTTATGTCTTTTGGCCTACATGACCTTTATCCTGCTTTTTCAATTTTTGTATCATTGGATGTCAGTTTGTATGCCAATAGGATCCTATATTGAAATCAATTCATCGATAAATACCTAATCATGTTAGTTAATTTAGGAATCTAAGGTATTTAAGATGAATCAAATGAAAGGAAGAGAACTCATTTATTGTTTATAGGAATCTATCAAATATTTACAAAAAATTAAGGAAATCAATCAATCATTAGAATATTCATTAAAACATAAAAGTTCATGTTAAAATCACACAAAAAAATTAGTTTGCATCGTTGATAAATTACTACTATTAGTATTGTATTATTTTCGATATTGTATATTATTGAGGGCCCTTATAAATATCAAGATAGACTAGTTTTTCCTTGGTATAATACATGCTCCTAAACATATGCTAAGTTCCTTAATATTTTAGATTACATCATCCAACTAGGATAAGGAAAAGAAGTTAATTTTCCCAACAATTTGAGGGGAAGTGAAAAAATGAGTGAGATTTTTGGAAGTCCAAATTAGGCTAGCACATTAAACATAAAATATTTTACCTGCCTGATTTTCAGTCCAAATCAAAACTTAGCGCTTCATATACTGGATGCCTTGGACATCCTCCTATGATCATTGTAAGTTTTTACATTCATCTTTGCTTCACTGATATTCATTGTTTCCCACTATCAAGCCCTAAACTACTATTTTTAGATCACTCCCAAGAATCATATTATAATCTTAAACCTTGTATCTCTCTTTCTCAGGGTTTGAAATATTCATAACTAGGATAACTACTATTTTATACATGTTATTCATCCTCGTTAGTTATAATACATGTATTTATGTTGCATGTTAATGTAAATCCATTTATCCATATTACATTTTGTTGAAGTCATACTCTCCTGCACACTTTATAGACTTAAATTTTTCTATTTATGGTAAACATGAATGTATCTAATTTTTTTAAGGTTTATTCTACTACATGCTCTTAGATTTAATAGTCTTAACTTCCTTGTGGTTCATTCCAAACCCTAGGTTATTTTCTTAATACATTTTTAAATAATAGGGTGTTTATGTTCAATGTGTGATGCCATTTTATGCCACAAATATTGATTATACCTAAGAATCTAACTAGGAAAAGTGTAAGGATTTATCTATTAGGAATTGTCAAATCTTTACATGAATCTATGCAATTGTGTGTTCGGTTGGTGTTGCATAAGGTGTTCATTACATCTGATGTTCTACAGCTTGGTTGCACAAGTTGGGATGGTTGCACATTATTGCATGGATATTTTATTTGGAAATTGTGCAATGTTTTTAACATGAAAAGATGATGGAAAATTTGTGTAGGGCACTCTGTGTAGTTTTAGTCACAATGAAAGTTTACAAAGTGGTGCTCAGTGGTTGAGCTGCAATAAAGTGCTACAAAGAGTTGTGCAACATATAGACAAATGAAATATCATATAAATGAGTTCTAAATAATTGTATATATTTATATTTCAAAATGAAGAGGTGTCAAAAATGTCCTGAGGCATTCTGACATGAACCTATTATGGATTTTTACATGTTCACCTGGCGTAGTAGTTGGTGCATGTAGATTATTCTTTATAGTAGATGTTTCAAATGAAGTGTCTCCTATAAAACATAGTTATTCTTTGCAATTTCATATGATTACATACATTATGTGTAATAGATATTGTTGAAATTTTATACACATGGTCAAGTGTGTGCATTCAAATACAAACTAAATCATTGTATGTGGATAACATAATCTTGTGACTTGAGCATAACATTGTAAGATGCCTAATTTATATTATAATTTAAGATAGATTACTATATTAGGATTTTACCTAAAAGGGTTTTCCCATGTGAAAATTATCATTGCATATGTGTTAGTGTGTTTGTCATCTTTTCTTCTTGTGTTACATTCGCATTAGAAAAACTCTATTTTGTGTTTGTTTATTATGCTCAAAAGCTTATCCACAACATTTGGTTACAGATGCTCATTTTATGTTTTGTATAAGCTGATATAGCTTACAATAAATGGTTTCTTTTTAGTGGGTGTCTTATGGGAGAATCTTGTGTGAATAAGGTTACTTGAAGTACCATATTTGAAATTAAAAAGTTCAATGGTAAAAACTTTGAATTGTGGAAGCTCAAGATGGAAGATCTCTTGGTGGATAGATATTAGTGGATTTATGTGGTAGATAATGTAATAATAGGAATGAATCCAAAAGAATGGGATAAATTTGATAGGAAATCTTGAATTTCTATTAGACTATGTTAGATTTAGTTTTACCAAATGTATTAGCTAAAAAGATTGTGAATCTTATATGGGACAAGTAGGGAATGTTTCACTCATTGTGAATTAGAGATGGTGACTTGGTTACATAACATCTAAATACCATCAACTTTATGGTCAATCAGTTGCAATCCATAGATGTCAACATTAAATATGAATAAAGGTGCATCACATTGCTCTTCTCTTTCCCAAACTCATGTGACAACTTAATGATGACTATCACTAGTACTAAATTAGAGCAAAAGTCATAAGTTATTGTGATAACTCTATTATAAATGGATATGAGGCACAATTTTATGGAAATCTAATATACTAATGACATCCTAATAAGATAAAGACTAAAGAAAAGTGATCAAAGTCTAAGGGAAGATCAAAGTCTCTAATTTTATTTTATTTTATTTTAAATGTATGATTGTGACAAGGCAAGGCATTTCAAAATGGACTAAAAAGAAAATACAATGAAAAAGGTAAAACCACCATATACTACACAATCCTCAAATGAAATATTCATCATAGGTAGAGATGTAGATCTATATCTTAAAAAATAAAGCTTACACTCATGCAGTAGTGAATGATTGATTGATTTTATATCCTCTTATCATATGACTCATATGAAGGATTGGGTCTACTAATATGAGGAATGTGATGGTGGTGATGTGTTTCTAGGAGACAACTCAACCTACCAGATCATAGGAAGAGGAAGAGTGAATTTAATATTTAGATATGGGAGGATAAACACTCTCCTAGGTGTTGTCAAAATTCTTAGCCTTGCAAAGAATTTGATCTTGTAAGAAAAATGAATGATGTTGGTGACCAAGTCTCATCTAGCAGAGATAGGTGCAAAATGGTCATGAAGCCATGTTATTGGTAAGGCATGTGCACACAGGTACTCTATTCAAGATATATGTAACTACAATAAGTAGATGTAATATATCTATGGTTCTTGATCCCAAGGTTGAACCGGATGCATGTGCATTGACTCGATAAAGGATAAAATTCCATAATATCAAAGGTTGGGCCATATTAGTGAGAAATCTTTATGCATGCTATGAACAAAGCATATGGAAAAATTTATCCCTTAGATTTGGACTTCTAAAAAAATTTCATTTATGAAAATTAGATTTGGGTAAAGTTTCCCAAAGGCATTGTACAAGGTTTTTTTTTTGGAGGTCCTTTGGTCCTTATTTCAGTTTGTCCATTGCTTTAGCCCTAGTGTTTTTTTATTTTCTCTCTTTTCTTGTGTTGGATTGTGCACAAGTAATTACTTAATTTGAATGCCATAATTATATATACAAGGCATACTATAGAATTTTCACAATGACCAAAATCAAACTTGAATTATGCCTATCATTTTGTCAATAAATTACAAGGGTTTTCATTTTATATTTTATACAAACTTGTACTTGTAGACATTGTTAATAGGAGGGTGATAAAAACAATTTTCACAAATTTTTGTAAGTTTGAACGTGCAACAAGTTTACATTGTGTCATATTTTGTATAAAATATGTTTTTATGTAAGTTGATGAAACACATGGAAGTTTGAATGAGTACTTCAGAGATTTTAGTAGAGGAAATGAAAGGTCAATAAGATGAAGATTCATAGTCTCTTTGTAGCCTATATATAACCTACATTTGTGAAGGGAAATGTTAGAATTTTGAGGAATAGTTTGAGTGATAATTTCTCCAAAAACATATAAAATCTATAGTGTGTTGTGTATATATTTATTTATGACTGAAATTATTCTCATATTATTTTTTTATTTTTATGTATCCAAATAATAAGAATGATAACATAAGTAGATGTGTTTGTAATGAATAAGGAGAAATTTTTGTGTATGACATTACACTAATTTAGCTTTAATTATATTTTTAATTCATATATTAATATGGTGTCATGTCACAACATTTATAGACTACAACATATAGTATGTCCTAATGAGAGATTATATAGACTATTGCTAATAATAGTTTCATTGCTTAGAACCAAATATGCTAAAATGTTTACTTGGTCAATAAGACCTTGAAAATTGGATAGACTAAAGGATACATAAGTTAGAAAATAAAGAAGCTATAAGAAAAGGATTTTATTTTGAGGATATTATTTCTGATCATATTCATGGAAAAATCTATGAAATATTCAGGTGTGAGTTATTTGAGTTGCTATCAACATGGTTGTCTAGACTAAAATACTATTACTTTAGATCTCATGGAATATCACACTTTGTATGAAGTGAATCAAATTTGGATTAGTTACACAAACTAGATACTGAATGGACCCACACTATGGACCATGGGTGAAGACTACAATTGATGGGTATGTTTCTAAATTTATAGTGTAGGGCTACATTCTGATTGAAGTTGCATATAATTTTTTTGTTATATGGATTATAATATTTTTTTTGAAGCAACTTCCTATGTTTTAAAACAACATAGTTGAGGAAAAGGTCTTGGTACCGATTCCATCCAACGTGGAGTAGTCACACAAGGCACCATGAGGGTATGAACCAGAAGGATTTGAATAAAGATGATATGAATAAATAAATATAAATCAAAACCTAGAGAATGGATAAAGTAAAGATTAAATAGGATAAAATAATTCGAGGGCTTTAAATGGAGTTACGACAATAGAAAATATGGAAGGTTTTCAAAACACACAATAGTAGATTTGAAGAATATGAATATTCTATATTCCACCAAAAAGAGTAGGGAGTGGGTGCATTAGTTTAAAATATGAATGGAGTACTTAATGAGATTTCATAAAATTTGAAAATTTATGTCGATAAGGTTGGCTATGGTAGAGGATGATTGGTCCTAAGGGATGATGTGAGTGATGTATAAGATGAATCAAATGAGGGTGAGTTTGATAAAGATCCAGCATAAGAGTGATTAGATGAGGGAGAAAATAGGCTTATTAAATCCATATCTGATATAGGAAGAGGAACACGAGTGAAGGTTTCATGTTTTACTATAACATTGAACCCAAAAAAGTTAATAGATTGGTTAAAAAAGATATAAGAATACTTTAAATTTTATGAAATATTAGATGAGTGCAAGATAAAGGTTTTAAAGACAAAAATTGAAGGGGAACATATATCTATGGTAAACGGAGTACATGTTGATTATAATCATAAGGGTAAATATAAAATTACCTATTGGGAAAGAATGGTTGCAAAATCAAAATCCAAGTTTCAACATGGATATTATCAGTTGGATTTGTTGAATAATTTGTAGAATTTATGATAAAATGAGCTAAGCATGAAAGAGTATATTGATGAATTTGAAAAGACCACTAAACAAGTTGGTCATAATGAGATTGATGAAGATAAGGTAGTATGATACATTAATGGACTGAGATGTTTCATACAAGATGATATCAACATAGTGATATTGTAGGTAGTAGAGTAAGCATATAAATATGCACTAAGAGTAGAAGAGAATTTGGCACAAAGAAAAATTAATGCAAGAGGCAAAGAAATGTTTGATGGTAATAAATAAAAACCAATGGAAAAAAGAGATGAAAATGCAAGCACAATGAAAAATTCAAGAGCAAAGGAAGATCATATTTTGTGAGAAGTGGCAGAGGAACAAGTAGAGATGGAATATTGGAGGCAACATGTATCAGATGTGGGGAGATAGGACATAGTGCATTTAAGTATGCTCATGCTTATTTTTATAGTAGATATACATGAAGTGATGGTGTACATTTATTACAAATAGATATGAAATCTAAAGAGATGTATGTACATCATATACATGAAACTAATCAAGGATAAAGTTTACTAGAAGTGGGGAGAGTCTTTAAGGTCTTAGGAAAGAGCAAAGATGTGAGGCAACAAAGATAAATTTTTTGAACCAAGTATAGTACAAGAAGTAAATGTTGCACAATTTTGGTAGATAGTGGAAGCACAAATAATTTGGTATTTATAAAAATGGTGAGGAAGTTGGTATTGGTGATAAAGACTCATCTAAGACCATATAAAGTGGCGTAGTTGATAAAATATCAAAACAACATTGTGAGGGAGCAATATGAAATGAAAATGATGATTGGTAGCTACATGGAAAATGTTTTGTGTGATGTGATAGAGATGATGAATGTCATGTTTGCTTGGTGAGGCCATGGAAATATGACCACGATATCTCATAATAAAGGATATAAAATATAATACGAATGAGGAAGGATATTCGAGTCTATATCCTAAATCCACTGTAAATATAAACATAGAGTATGTACACCAAAATCATTTAGCTATATGAATTAAAAAAGAACATTCATGGATATATTGTGTACTAGCAACTCAAACAATCATTTAGCAACATAATGTGCTAGATGAATATATAGTGCTAATAATATAGTGTGCTATCACATATGAAGGTGAATGAGAGCATGGAACACAAACACAATATTTTTTATGTGGGTAGTATCATAGTATAAGAGGGGAAGATTAGATAACACAATGCAAACAAAGGAAGTTGGCTCTAGTGGAAAGGAAGCTAGCGTAATAGTGAATTAAAAGGATTTTGGAGGAGGAGGTTTTTTTTGACTTGGTTCATTAACCAAGCAAACTATCAGGTGAGAATCATTTTTCATGATGCAAACGTATGCCTATACCATTAGATGGGTTCAAAAGAGTGGGTTTTTCACTCAACCTAAGTGTGTGAGCACCATGCTTTCACATTTTATCACCTAAGGTGTATGATGCCTGAGCATCCATGTCCACATGTAATCTTGCATTAACCAAAAATATGTGTATTCGCTTTTAATAAAATGTGGTAACATATTTAGCTATTTAGTGGTTTGTGGTATGAAAGCCAACATCACATTTTTGTTTTAGTCACTGCATGTTTTATTTTCTTTCCTCTTTTCATCTAGTTTATCCATGTTTTAGGGGTTCCTTACATAAGCTAGTTTCTTACAATAAATTATTTGTGGTAATCTACAATAAGTTTTTATTTGGGTTAGCATTATTCAGTTTTGAGTTTCATAAAACTTAATTTTGGTCTTTGACTCTATATATATATTTTTTTTTACTTCTTAGAGCTTAATGTTAATCCTTTAAATACGCTACATTAATAAGTGGTAATACATTTGGGATGGTGTTTGTGATGACATAAGGAGTCCATGATCTATTATGGTGCATTGATTATGAGATGCATTATCTTGGGATTTATTACCATTGGGGCTTGTGTGATTTTAAATAATTGTAATACATCTTGATGCCTACAAGTATTTAATATTTGTGGCCTTAATGGTTTGTTGAAAGTAATTAATCTAAAGGGGTGGATTATAGGTCTATATAAGCACATCCCCTACACTTGAGGAAGACATTTGATTCTAGATTTGAGAAAAGAGTCTAAGTATGTTTTTAAGGAGTATAGTAAGTAGTTCTAAGCACATGTTTGATAAGTACTAGTGGAGTTGAGTTGTTTGTAATCATACCACACTGTTGGGCTAATGCTTATAAGCCTACGAAATATGTTGAAGATTATGTTTTTGATCTTTACAAGGTTGTCTCATTGATGATCTGTTTGATGTTGTGTAATATCTTTTTAAAGCAATACATTTATGTTATTTGTTGTTTTTCCATTACTAACAAAGTGTAAGTGATCTCAAATGTCATGTTACATATAAAAGTACAAGTGATGAAGGCCCAAATAGAGGTTGAGTGCTTTTATACTTTATGAAACTATTTGGGAGGTGCCCCTTTTGAAGTTATTCAAGTTACCCTGATTCTCCTCCCCATTAGTTTCCTTCTCGTAGCCATATTTTTGGAACTTCTGATAAGAACCGTTCATATAGCATGAACTGAAGTCATTCACCATGGTCATAGTAACCCTCATCAACACGAAACTCTCATGGTGGAAAGTTTCTAGACTCTGGTGGGGTACCTCATTGCCTTTAGCCATTTCATTGCCTAGTTAAAAGCCAATAAAAAATATACCCATGATAATTCAATACCTAATTTTATAAATATATCCATTAGATGTGGTTGGTACTAGAGTGATAAGTTAGATGACCCTCTGCATTTGCTAGCTTTGTTCATTATTATCTTGTTCCTTTTCTATGTTATCTTCATGCTCTTGGGGATTGTTTAAACTTTTTTTATTGAAAATATGTTATTTTAATTTGTATTTTAACTTTGACGATTGATATTAACTTTCTCTCTATCATTCAAATAGATTTGATGTATCAAAATGTGATGCCTTCAAATCATATTTTTGTAATAATAAAATAAATAAATAACCGATGAGATGTGGATGAATTGGTAAAGTGACTTGGTTATTTCAAATACCACCTAGGTTCAAATCTCAGTATGGTATCAGAGGCCGGATGTGGCCGATTGTTAAGTATTTATGGGTCAATTGTGGCCGATCATAGGTATTCTTGCGCTGGTTGTGGTTGATCATTGGTATTCTTGGGCAAGTTATGGTTGATTATTGGTATTCTTAGGTCGGTTGTGGTCATTGATGGTATTATCAAGCCAGTTGTGGTCATTTATTAGTATTATCTTAGAGATCTAGGGCCCCGATTGTATCCCAAACCGATTGGAGCTCCGATCAAAAGCGATTGAGACAAGGACCCCTCAACCCTAACATTGAGCTAAAAAATAAATAAACATTCATAAAATTAATCTTCTAATATTAAGCATGTTTTTTTGGTCCTTACAAATCATTCAAAAAGATAAACATTGATGTATTTTAAAAACATTATAAGACTCCATTAAAGTTTTTTAAAATAAATTTGATTTTTTTAAGTTTACATGTTTAAATTCCAAGGCAAAGTCAGATTCTAATCGATGGATTAGTCGTAATGAAAAAAATTATTACTTATCATTGATTGAGAAGACCAAAAACTTAAGAAAATAAAAATATTAGTTATATAAATATGCCTTCAACATTGAAAGTTAAGATGTAATGATAAGATGTAATATTTATGAATATATAATAATAAAAATGTTATTTTAAATTTAATGTTTATTTAATTATTATAAGAAAAAAATTATAATTAGAATATTTTAAATAATTTTATAAAAAATAAAATTAAAATTTACAAATATTTTTAAAATAAATTTATTTAAAATATCTGCATTATTTATATCACTTTTTGAAGATTATATATATATATATATATATGATTTTAATATACATAAAGGTAAAAACAAAGTTTGTTACTTGTTTTATTACCAAGTAAATTAGCTACCACAGTTATATAAATATGATGATGACTTCAGATATTTACATTTGTAATATAAATATGATGATAACTTAAAACATAAAATAATTTCACAATTTATAATACAAGGAATAGGTTATTGGGAATTAATTTTATGCAATATTTTGATTTTTATAATTATATACTTGATTTTTAAAAAACTTATTCTTTATAATTATATTAATAAGTATTTTATAATGGTAGTCAATGTGTAAGTGGTGGTATATTATAATACTTGTAAGTATGTAACAATTAATAAATGATCTTAAATTTAATGTTTATTTGATTGTTATAAAATATTTTATTTAAAAATTTAAAGTATACAATAGAATCTGAAACCTATTAATTTATTCTTGAAAATATTTTTCACATCTCAACATAATAATATAACTAAATTGAAACTATATATTATAAATTATAAAAAATAATAAATAATAAATTAAATTGATATATATTAATTTTTTCCAATAAAATTTAATTAAAATATTTATATTAAAAATAATTAAGATGAAAACTTTTAATGACAATAACTTATGACCATAAATTTCAATATGAGAACTATGATAACTTATAATATTCAATTGTCATTTAAGAATTGAACATCTGAGAATTACTCCTTCCCATTTTTTTAGATTATTAAAAATGAGACAAATTTGAAAGAAACATATTTTTTAACACCTTGTCTAAATCAAAATTTTGATTTATATGAACCACATAATATTATATAATATTCACACTCCTGTTTGAATCTCTTTTATGATTGGCTCCCACTTATGTCACGATCTTCTAGTCTTACACAAGTTGGATTGGCTAAAGTCTTGTTGAAGGGCATCAAACTCTCTTATGAAGTTGTCACTTCTTATTGGCATAGGTTTAATGACCTATTTATGTTTCTGCTTTCTCTTCCCTTGTCTATGCCATCTTTCCATTATGACTGCAGTTTAGTCGACATTTATGGTTTCTTTCTTTTATGTAATTTTAGCATCTCTGTGTTGTCAGGTATTGGGCTATCAAAATCATACAGTTTTCCCTCCTTGTCTAAAGTGTGAATTAATTATCCATACATGTGTGCAATACAATTATGTACAGTTCTTGAATTTTTTTAGGGGCCTTATGTCCTTTGGTTCACATGACCTTTATCCTTCTTTTTCAAAATTTTTATCATTAGATGTCAGCTTGTATGTCAAGAGGATCCTATATTGAAATAAATTCATCTATAAATTTTTAAGCATCTTAGTTAATTTAGGAATCTAAGTTATTTAAGACAAGTCAAATGAAATTTAGAGAATTCATTTATTATTCATAAGAATCTATCAAACATTTACAAAAAAAATAGGAAAATCAAGCAATCATTACAACATTTATTAAAACATAGAAGTTCATGTTAAAATCACACACATAGAATTAGTTTGCATCATTGATAAATTACTACAATTAGTATTGTATTATCTTTGATATTTTATATTATAGAGGGCCCTCGTAAATATCAATATAACTTATTTATTCTCTGGTATAATGCATGCTCCTACGCATATGCTATGTTCCTTAATATTTTAGATTAGGTCATCCAACTAGGATAAGGAGAACTTAATTTTCCGAACAATTTGGGTAAAGGTATAAAAAATGAGTGATACTTTTAGAAGTTTAAATTAGGGTAACAAATTAAACATAACATATTTTACCTTCCTGATTTTTTGTCCAAAGCAAAACTTGACGCTTCATATAGTGGATGCCCTGGACATCCTCCTCTGATCATCACAAGTTTTTTCATTCATCTTTACTTCATTGATATGCATTATTTCCCACTATCAGGCCCTAAACTATTATTTTTAGATCACACCCATGAATCATATTATAATCTCTCTCTCTCTCTCTCTCTCTCTCTCTCTCTCTCTCTCTCTCTCTCTCTCTCTCTCTCTCTCTCTCTCTCTCTCTCTCTCTCTCTCTCTCTCTCTCTCTCTCTCTCTCTCTCTCTCTCTCTCTCTCTACAATTTTATACATGTTATTCAGCCTAGTTAATTATAATACATGTTTTTATGTTGCATGTTAATGTAAATCCATTTATCCATGTTATATTTTGGTAAACTCATACTCTTGTACACACCTTCTAGAGTTAAATCTTTCTATTTATGGTAAACATGAATGTATCTAATTTTTATAAGGTTTTTTCTACTACATGCTCTTGGATTTAATAGCTTTAACTTCCTTGTGGTTCATTCCAAACCCTAGGTTATTTTTTTAATATATATTTTAAATAATAGGATGTTTGTGTGGTTTTTATGTTCAATTTGTGATGTCATTTTATGCCACAGATAATGATTATACCTAAGAATTCAACTAGGAAAAGTGTAAGGATTAATCTATTAAGGAATGTCTCAACTTTACATTAATCTATGAAATTATGTGCTCGGTTGGTGTTGCAGAAGGTGTTGATTATATGTGATGCTCCACAGCTTGGTTTTACAAGTTGGGATGGTTGTGCATTCTTGTGTGGACATTTTATTTAGCAATTGCACAATGTTTCAACATGCAAGGATGATGGAAAACCTATGTAGGGCACTCTACATATTTTTATTCATAATGAAATTTTAGAAAGTGGTGCTCAGTGGTTGAGTTGCAATAAGGTGTTGGAATGAGCTATGCAACATACAGAGAAATTAAATTTTATCTAAAGGAGTTATAAATACTTGTCTAGCTATATATTTCATAATGAAGAGGTGTCAAAAATGTCATAGTGACATTCTAACATGGACCTATTATGGAGTGTTACATGTTGTTCACTTGGTGCAGTAGTTGGTGCATGTAGATTCCTCTGCATTGTAGATGTTGCAAGTGAAGTGTCGCTTATAAGATATAGTTATTCTTTAGAATTTAATATTATGTTAAACATTTGATTACATACATTATGTCTAATAGATCTTGTTGAAATGTTATACACATGGTCAAGTGTGTGTATTCAAATTCACACGTAATCATTGTATGTAGATAACATAATCTTCCAACTTGAGCATAACATTGTAAGATGTATAATTTATGTTATAATTCAAGATAGGTTATTATGTTGGGATTTTACCTAAGAGGGTTTTTCTAGGTGAAAATTATCCTTTCATTTGTGTGATTTTGCTTGTCATCTTCTCTTCCTGTGTTACATTCTCATTAGAAAAACTCTCTTTTATGTTTGTTTATTGTGCTCACAAGTTTAACCATAACATTTGGTTTAAAACACTCATTTTATTTATTGTTCAATTTTATATAGCCTAAAATAAATGGTTTCCTTATAGTTGGTGTCTTATGGGAGAATCTTGTGTGAATAAGGTGACTAGAAGTACCATATTTGAAATTGAAAAGTTCAATGGTCAAAACCTTGAATTGTGGAAGCTCAGATGGAACATCTCTTGGTGGATAGAGAATAGTGGATTTCCATAGAATATAATGTAATCATAGGAATGAAACCAAAAGAATGGGATAAATTTGATAGGAAATATCGAATCTCTATTAGACTATGACAGATTCAGTTTTATTAAATGTATTGACTAAAAAGACTGTGAATCTTATGTGGGACAAGTTAGGAATGTTTTACTCATTATCAATGAGAGATGGTGACTTGGGTACATAACATATAAATGCCTTCAACATGGTGTTCAATCAATTGCAATCATTAGATGTCAATAATAAGGATGAATAGAGGTGCATCATGTTGCTTTGCTCTTTCCCAAACTCATGTGATAACTTGATGATGTCTATTACTAGTACTAAATTAGAGTAGAAGTCATAAGATGTTGTGACAACTCTATTATCAATGAATATGAGGCATAAGTTTATGGAAATATAATATACCAATGACATATTGATAAGAGAAAGACTAAGGGAGGGATAAGGGATCAAAGTCTAAGGTAAGATCAAAGACTCCAAAACTTTTTTGAAAAAGTGTTTGAACTGTGGCAAGACAAGGCATTTAAAAATGGACTACAAAGAAAATAATATGGAAAGGGTAAAACCACCAAATACTATGCAATCTTCAAATGAAATATTCACCATCATTAGAGATGTAGATCTATATATTGAAAATTACAGCTTGCACTCATGCAATAGTGCATGATTGATTGATTATAGATCCACTTATCATATGACTCCTACAAACGAGTGGGTCAACTAATGTGAGGAATGTGATGGTGGTGATGTGTTTCAAGGAGATAACTCAACCTACCAGATCATATGAAGAGGAAGAGTGAAGTTAATAGCTAGATCTGGGAGGATAAAGACTCTCCTAGGTGTTGTCAAAATTAATAGCCTTGCAAATAATTTGATCTATATAAGCAAAATGAATGATGTTAGTGAGAAATTCTCATCCAACATAGACAAGTGTAAAATGGTGCATCCATGTTATTGGTAAGGCATGTGCACATAGGTATTCTATTCAGGATATATGAAACTACAGTAAGTACATGTAATATATCTATGGTTCTTGATCCCAAGGTTGAACCAGATACATGTGCATTAACTTTGATAAAGGATAAAATTATATAGCATCAAAGGTTGGGCCATATTAGTGAGAAATATTTGTGCATGCTATGAACAAAGCATATGGAAAAAGGGATGGAAAATTATCCCTTGAATTTTGACTTCTACAAAATTTTCATCTATGACAATTAGATTGGGGTAAAGTTTCCCAAAGGCATTGTACAAGGTTTTTTTTGTGGATCCTTTGGTCCTTATTTCAATTTATCCATTGCTTGAGGTCTATTTTTTTGTATTTTCCCTCTTTTTCTATGTTAGATTGTGCACAAGTAATTACTTAATTTGAATGCGATAATTATATATATACAAGGCATCCTATAGAATTTTAACAACAACTAAAATCAAACTTGAATTATGCCTATCATTTGTCAATAAATTAAAAGGTTTTTCATTATATATTTTATACATACTTGTACTTGTAGACATTGTTAGTAGGAGGGTGAGAAATATAATCCGTACACATTTTTTTAAGTTTGAACATGCAACATGTGTATATTGTGGCATATTTTTTATAAAATATGTTTTAACGTAAGTTTATGAAACACATAGAAGTTTGAACGAGTGCTTCAGATACGTTAGTAGAGGAAATGAAAGGTCAAGAAGATGAAGATTCATTGCCTCTTTACAGCCTATATATGTCCTACGTTTGTGAAAGGAAATGTTAGAATTTTTGGGAATAGTTTGAACTTTATATTATTATGTGAGAAATTATCCTGAAATATATAAAATCTATAGTATGCAGTGTATATAATTTTTTACAAATGAGTCTATTCTTGTATAATTTATTTAGTTTTATATATCAAAAGAATAAGAATGATAATAGTTTTAGATGTTTTTGTAATGAAAAGGAGAAAATTTTGTGTATGGCATTACACTAAGTTTAGATTTAATTCTAATTTTTAATTCATATATTAATATGGTGTCCTATCATAACATTTAAAGACAACATCATATAGTATGTCCTTATGAGAGATTACATAGATTACTGCTAACAATAGTTTCATTGCTTAGAACCGAATATGTTAAAATGGTTACTTGGTCAATAGGACCTTGAAATTTAAATAGACTAAAAGATACATATGCTAATAAATAAATAATCTATAAGAATAGGATTTTATATAGAGGATATTATTTCTATTCATATTCATGGAAAAATCTATGAAAATTTTTGGTGTGAGTTGTTTGAATTGATAGCAACATGGTTGTCTAGACTAGAATACTATTGCTTTAGATCTCATGAAATTGAACACTTTGTATGAAGCGAATCAAATTTATAACAATTGTACAACCTACATACTAAATGGACCCACACTATTGACCATTGGGTGAAGACTATATTTAACAAGTATGTTGTTGAATTTGTAGTGTAGGGCTACGTTATGATTGAATTTGTATACAATTTTTTTTATTTGGTTTATAGGAATTTTTTGAAGTAACTTCTCATGTTTTGAAAAAAAAATAGTTGATGAAAAAGGTCATGTTAACAATTCTAGTCGACATCAATTAGTCACACAGGGCACCATGAGGGTACAAACCAAAGGGATTTGAATAAAGATGATATGAATAAAGGAATATAAACCAAAACCTAGATAATGGATAAAGTAGAGAATAAATATGATAAAATAATTTGTGGGCTTCAAAGGGAGTTGCAACAACTAAAAAGATGGAAGTTTTTCAAAATGCACAATAGTAGATCTGAAGATTATTAAAAATCAAGATTCCACCAAGAAGAGTAAAAAGTGGGCGCATAGTTGAAAATATGAATCGAGGACTTGATGAGATTTCAAAAAAATTAAAAATTTATGTAGATAATATTGGATATGATAGAGGATGATTGGTCCTAAGGTATGATGTGAGTGATGTATAGGATGAATCAAAAGAGAGTGATTTTGATAAAGAAGATCCAACATAAGAGTGATTAGATGAGGGAGAAGGGAGGCTTATTAAATCCATATCTAATATAGGAAGAGGAACATGAGTGAAGGTTTCAGGTTTTACTAGAATATGTAACCCCCAAAAGTTAATAGATTGGTTTAAAAGGATGTAAGAATACTTCAAATTTGATGAAATAGTAGATAAGTGAAAGTTAAACGTCTTATAAATAAATTTGAAGGGGTACATATATCTATGGTGAAAAGAGTACATATTGAGTGGAATCATAAGGGTAAAGATAAAACCACCTATTGGGAAAGGATGGTTGTAAAATCAAAATCCAAGTTTTAACATGGATACTATCATTTGGATTTGTTGAATAAGTTGTAGAATTTGTGGCAAAATGAGCTAAGCATGAAAGAATATATAGATGAATTTTATAATATCACTATACAGGCTGGTCATAGCAATATTTACAAAGATAAGGTAGTATGATACATTAACGGACTGAAATGTTTCATACAAGATGATATCAACATAGTGAGATTGTAGATAGCGGAGTAAGCTTATAAATATGCATTAAGTGTATAAGAGAATTTGGCACGAAGAAAAATTAATCTAAGAGGCAAAGAAAGTGAAAGTTAAACGTCTTATAAATAAATTTGAAGGGGTACATATATCTATGGTGAAAAGAGTACATATTGAGTGGAATCATAAGGGTAAAGATAAAACCACCTATTGGGAAAGGATGGTTGTAAAATCAAAATCCAAGTTTTAACATGGATACTATCATTTGGATTTGTTGAATAAGTTGTAGAATTTGTGGCAAAATGAGCTAAGCATGAAAGAATATATAGATGAATTTTATAATATCACTATACAGGCTGGTCATAGCAATATTTACAAAGATAAGGTAGTATGATACATTAACGGACTGAAATGTTTCATACAAGATGATATCAACATAGTGAGATTGTAGATAGCGGAGTAAGCTTATAAATATGCATTAAGTGTATAAGAGAATTTGGCACGAAGAAAAATTAATCTAAGAGGCAAAGAAAGTGAAAGTTAAACGTCTTATAAATAAATTTGAAGGGGTACATATATCTATGGTGAAAAGAGTACATATTGAGTGGAATCATAAGGGTAAAGATAAAACCACCTATTGGGAAAGGATGGTTGTAAAATCAAAATCCAAGTTTTAACATGGATACTATCATTTGGATTTGTTGAATAAGTTGTAGAATTTGTGGCAAAATGAGCTAAGCATGAAAGAATATATAGATGAATTTTATAATATCACTATACAGGCTGGTCATAGCAATATTTACAAAGATAAGGTAGTATGATACATTAACGGACTGAAATGTTTCATACAAGATGATATCAACATAGTGAGATTGTAGATAGCGGAGTAAGCTTATAAATATGCATTAAGTGTATAAGAGAATTTGGCACGAAGAAAAATTAATCTAAGAGGCAAAGAAAAGTTTGATGGTAATAAATAAAAACCAATTGAGAAAAGAGATGAAGATGCAAGCACTATGTAAAATTCAAGAGTAAGGGAAGATCATATTTTGTGAGAAGTGGTAGAGGAAGAGGTAGAGATGGAATATTTGGGGCAACATGTTCCAGATGTGGGGAGATAGGACACCGTGCATTTGAGTGTGCTCATGCTTATGTTTACAGTGGATAAAGATGAAGTGATGGCGTTTAATTATTACAAATAGACATGAAATCTAAAGAGATGTATGTACATAATATAGACGAACCTAATCAAGGGTAAATTTTATTATAAGTGTCTTAAAGGTCTCAAGAAAGAGCAAAGATGTGAGGCAACAAAGACAACTTTTCCAAACCAAGTGTAGTATAAGAAGTAAATGTTGTACAATTGTGGTAGATAGTGGAAGCACATATAATTTGGTATTTGAAAAAATGGTGATGAAGATGGTATTGATTATAAAGTCTCAGCTAAGACCATACAAATTGTTATAGTTGACAAAACATCACAAGAACATTATGATGCAGTAATGTGAAATGGAAATGATTGTTGGTACCTACATGGAAAAGGTTTTGTGTGATGTGATAGAGATGGATGCATGTCATGTTTTCTTGGTGAGGCCATAGAAATATGACCATGATTTATCATAAGATAGGAGGCAAAAAACAATATGAATGAGGAAAGATAGTCAAGTCTATATCTAAAATCCATTGCAAACATAGAACACAGAGGATACACACCAAAATCATTTGGGTGTGTGAATGAGCAAAGAACATTCGTTAGGGATATAGTGTGTGAAGATGTAGACTAACATTGCACATAATAAAGTGAATGAGAGTGTGGACCATAAATGCAATATTTTTATATGGGTAGCATCATAGTATAGGAGGGGAAGAGTAGACAACACAATGTAGACAAAGGAGGTTTAATCGAGTGGAGAGGAAGTTGGCATAATAATGAACTACAAGGATTTTGGAGGAGCATTTTTTTTTTGAATTAGTCATCAACCAATCAAACTAGAAGGTGAGAATCATCTTGCATGATGTAAACATATGCTTATACCTTTGGATGGGTTCAAAAGAGTGGGTTTTTCACTCAACCTAAGTGTGTGAGCACCATGCTCTAACATTTTCTTACCTAGGGTGTATGATGCATGAGAATCCATGTACACTTGTAATCTTCATCAACCAAAAATATGTGTATTTGATTTTAATAAAATGCGGTAACATTTTAAGCTATTTGGTGGTCTATGGTAGAGATGCTAGCATCACATTTTTTTTTAGTCACTACATGTTCTATTTTCTTTCTAATTTTGCTCTAGCTTATCCATGTTTTAGGGGTTCCTTGCATAAGCTAGTTTCTTACCATAAATTATGTGTGGCAATTTACAATAAGTTTTTATTTTGGGTTAGCTTCCTTCAGTTTCGAGTTTCATAAAACTTAATTCTGGTCTTTGACTTTGTATATCTTTATTTTTCACTTCTTAGAGCTTAATATTGATCATTTGGACACCTTGCATTAATAAGTGGTAATACATTCGGGATAGTGTTTACGATGACATAAGGGGTCCATGATCTGTTATGGTGAATTTATTATGTGATGCATTATTTTGGGATTTATTACCATTGGGACTTGTGTGCTTTTAAATAGTTGTATTGTATCTTGATGCTTATGATCATTTGATATTTGTGGACTTAATGGTTTGTTGAAAGTAATTAATGTAAATGGGTGGATTATAGGTCTATATAAACACATCCCATACACTTGAGGAAGACATTTGATTCTAGATTTGAGAAAATAGTCTAAGTATGGCTGCAAGGATTATTTTAAGTAGTTCTAATCACATGTTTGAGAAGGACTATTGGAGTTGAGTTGTTTGGAACCACACTGCACTATTGGGTTAATGCTTATAAGCCTTCAAAATATGTCGAAGATTATGTGTTTAATTATTGCAAGGTTGTATCGTTGATGATCAATTTTATGTTGTGTAATATCTCTTTGAAGTAATACAGTTATGTTATTTTTGTGTGAATTTATATAGTATATTTTTGGATTGCATGCTATAATACATCTCTTAATTGAGACCTCTAATTATGGATGCATCACATAGTTCCATAGAATAAGATTCTTCAACTCTTAAATAAAGTGATAAAGGTGATTTATGATTTGTTTTGAGAAAGGTATAGGGACTGGATACCTTGGCCTATCCTATGTGATAAGTTTTAGCTTTATCCCCATGACCTTGCTTCAATTTTTGAGGTGCAAAAAGCCTTCCTAGATGAACATCTCCACAAAATTGGAGTTCAAACACCTATCAGATGGTGGATCAATTGTAAGTCTTGTTTCATTATAAGTTGCTCTCTGCCCTCAATATATTCAAATGGATTCTCATAATGCTTGCTAGAAGTTAATTCTTCTTCGACAACATAGGGGTGAAGGTTTGACAAAATTTGAAAAGAAATCATTGAGCCCAAATAATCCCATTTCCTTTGGTGAATTTTGAATTAAGTTTTTTCTAATGGCAATAGGCTTATCCATTTGGGTGTAGATAACCTATTTTTTCCTTCATGTCAACCCCTTAGACACTTAAGCATCTTATTTGGTTTTGTAAGCATGCTCAATCAGCCCGTAAGTGGATTCATATTGTTTTTCAACCATTTCATCTAGAATTCTTCTCCTAGAAAATGGTGCTCTTAGGATATTTAACCACGTTACATGCACATTAAAATAATATATGGCATACATTTCATTTATAGATTATTTTTCATTTATGGAAAAAAAAGAACAATGTTATTTTTAACCATTTAGTTCTAGATGGTCATTTTTTAGTTACTAACAAAGTGTAAGTGATCTCAAATTAGGCTACATATATACATGTGCAAGTGAAAAAAGGTCTAGATACAAGTTGAGTACCTCTATACGTTGCGAGACTATTTGGGAAGTGGCCCCTTTCAATTTATTCAAGTTCCCCCTAATTCTCCTCACTATTAGTTTCCTTCTCATAACCATAGTTTTGGAGCTCGTGATAGGAACTGTTCATGTAACATGCATTGAAGTGGTTCACCATGGTCACGACAACCCTCATCAACACAAAACTCTCATGTAGGAGAGTTTTCATACTTTAGTGGGTTACCTCATTGCCTTTAGCCATTTCCTTGCCTACGCAAGAGCCAATGAAAAATCCACCCGAATGGGATTCAGTACATGATTCTACAAATCTACCCATTGGATGTGGTTGGTGCTAGAGTGTCAAGCTAAATGACTATCTGGATCTACTAACTTTGTCTATTGTTATATAGGTATTGTTCTAAGTTATCTTGGTGCCCTCGGGAATTGTTTAATTTTTTTATTGAAAATATGTTATTTTAAGTTGTATTTTAACTTTGTAAATTGATATTAGCTTTCTCTCTATCATTCGAATTGATTTGATGTATCAAAGTGTGATACCTTCAACTCATATTTTTGTAATAATATTAACATATCATTTGTATTATTAATTTAATAAAAAATTATTAAATTATTTAAAAAAAAAACTAAACATTCATAAAAATAATTTTCTAATAAATAAGCATATTTTTTTGGTCTTTACAAATCATTTAAAAATATAAACATTACTGTATTTTAAAAACATTATAAGACTCTCCTCTAAAATTGTTTAAAATAAATTTGAATTTTTTTAAGTTTATATTTTTTAATTCCAAGGCAAAGTCAGATTCTAACTGATGGATTAGTCGTAACAAACAAATTCTTACTTATCATTGATTGAGAGGACCAAAAACTTAAGAAAATAAAAATATTAATTATATAAATATGCGTTCAACAATAGAAGTTAGATACAATGGTGAGCTTTAATGTTCGTGAATACATAATAATAAAAATGTGATTTTAAATTTGACATTTATTTGACAAGCCAAATCACTTATTAAAGAGTTGAAAAGAGCTTATCAAACAAGTGTAGATTTTCCATCCACCTAATATAAAAGGAAATAAATAATGTCTATTTATTTTACTTTTTAGGATGGATAGCTTGTAGATATCTTTAAAATGGTTTTTTATTGTTTATTAGATTTAAGTTGTGTGTTTAAAGAAAAATGTTATAATTTTTCAATTATTAGTATAAATTAGATGTTAACATATTATTTATATTTAATAGTTATTATACCTTCCTCCAATACATTGTAGTTACATTTTTTATTTAATTTTAGTTTTGTTTTCTTGTTTAAAGTGCGCACTAATTCTCTATATATTGTAACATAAGTGTATGATTATTGAAATATTTTTATAGGTTTTTTTGTCCTTTATTTTATTTTTAACATATTATTTATATTTAATAGATATCAGTTTATACCTGTCCTAACAATATCTTATTTGTAGTTCATATTCATTTATTTAATACTTAGTTTTGTTTTCTATAGTTTAAAGTGCGCATCTAAGGTTTTCTATAATTGTAACATAAGTAAATGATTATTGAAATCATTTATTTGGCATAATAGATTTATCAGTTTGTATGTTAACAAGAATCTTATTAGAGAATTCAATTTATCGTATAGAATATGCATTGAGGCACTATAGTTAATGTTAAAGTCACACTACAGGTACTTAAAATGAATTAAGCTAACAAATAAAGAAATCATTTATTTTTCAATCATCACATATTTTTTCAATATTATCCATGCCTTGCTGATATGCATTGTTTCCCATTGTCCTGCGTAAAATGGACAGCGCATTTTAGAGACAATAAATTGACATCACATTAAAAATATATTAAAAATTCGTACACACCACCACACCAAATTAGGTTTAAAGAATTTAAAAGAGCTAATCAAACCTGTAGATTCTCCATCCAATTGGTTAAGCAAATTACACGTGTCAATCAAATTGTACCTAAGATAAAGGGAAAGAAATAGTTCAGGATGGTTATGGGTGTAGATACTTAAAAATGCTTATTAGTTGTTAAATTGTGTGGTTAAAGAAAATTTGTATATTTTTATTATTATTAGTATAAATTAGATGTTAACATATTTTTTTATGTT
Organism: Torreya grandis; assembly: GCA_037957365.1. NCBI lineage: Eukaryota > Viridiplantae > Streptophyta > Pinopsida > Cupressales > Taxaceae > Torreya > Torreya grandis. The sequence continues at coordinate 1,711,465 of JARHVA010000008.1, forward strand.
CAGTGGTTATCACGTTTTTTCTTGACATTTTTTAGTTGTCATTTTATTTCTCGTTTAATTTTAGTTTTTTAATTTAAAATGTGTATTAATTTTTTATACATGTACAATAAAGTATACGATTTTTGAAATATTTTTCTAAGCTTTTTTATCTTTTGGTCCACTTGATCTATACCTTACTTTTTTTATTTTTTTGATCGTTAAATATCGATTTGCACGTCAACAGGGCCTATATTAAATTCAATCCATCTATGAATACATAGGCATGTTAGTTAATTTAAACATTTGAGATATTTAAAACAAATTAAGTGAATTTAGATAACTCATTTATTTTTCATATGAATCTATTAAATATTTGCAAGAATTTAAAGAAATCAAGCAGTTATTAGAGCATGTAGTGAAGCATACAAATTTATGTTAAAATCACACTGCACAAACCTAATTTGCATGGTTGATAAATTAAAACAATTAGTAGTGTATTATTTCCAATATTCTACATTGTTGAGAGCCCTCACAAATAACAAGATAACTTAGCTATTCTTTAGGATAATGTAGGGTCCTAAACATATGTTATGTTCTTTAATGTTTTATATTAGGTCATCCAACTAGGATATGGAGAACAAATTAATATTCCCAACAATTTGAGTGAATTTGTGAAAAATTAAGTGAGATTTTTGGAGGTCCAAATTAGACTTTACATAGTCATCAAAACATATTTCACCTACCTAATTTTTTGAACAAAACAAAACTTGGCACTTCGTATAGTGGATGCTTTGGACATCCTTCTCCAATCATTGCATATTTTTTTCATTCATTATGCCTTACTAATATGTATTGTTTCCCATTGTCCAACCCTATTTTTTTTTAAAGATCACTTTAGAAAATGATATTATAAGCTTAAACCTTGCATCTCTCTCTATCTCTTTCTTAGCATTTGAAATATTAATAGTTAGGTTAATTACTATTTTATACATGTTATTCAACCTAATTAATTGCAATTCATATATTTGTGTTGCATGTTAGTGTAAATCTATTTATCGATATTGTATTTTGGTAAAGTTATATTCTCATACACTCCTTTTAGAGTTAGATCTTGATTTTTAGGGTGAATATGAATTTATCTAATTTTTATAGGGTTTATTCTACTACATGCTCTTAAATCCAATAACCTTAACTTCCTTGTGGTTCATTCCAAACCCTAGGTTTTTTCTCTCATATATTTTCAAACACTAGGTTGCTTGCATGGTGTTTATGTTCAATGTGTAAGGTTATCTTATGCCAAAAATTTTGATTAGACCTAAGAATCTAATTAAGAAGACCATAAGGATTAATCTATTAGGAAATGTTTCAACTTTCCATGAATCTATGCAATTGTGTGCCTAGTTGGTGTTCCACAAGGTGTTGATTATGCACGATGTTCCACATGTTGGTTACAAAAGCTAGGTTGGTTGCACATTATTATGTGGGTATTGTCATAAGAAATTATGCAAGATTGTTAGAAATTGAGGATGACAGAAAGAATTTTCAGGGCACTCTGCATAGTTCCACTCAAATTATAGAAGATTATGAAGTGGTGCTCAGTAGTTGAGTTGCAATAAGGTGATGCAAGGAGATATTCAACATGCAAACTAATGAAAGGTTATCTAAAGGTATTTTAAACACTTGTCTAGTTATATTTACGAGAATCAAGAGGTGTCAGAAATGTCTTGGTGGTGTGCTAACACTGACTTGTTATGGGTGTTACACATTTTTCACTCAATACACTAGTTGGTGAATGCAAATTCCTCTACATTACAAATGTTGTAAGTAAAGTATATGTTATAAGACATAGTTCTTATTTGTAATTTGATATGATGTTGAACATGTAATTACATAGGATATGTTTAATAAAGCTTGTTAAAAGTTGAATACACATGGTCAAGTGTGTGCATTCAAATACACAATAAATGGTTTTATGTAGGTTACAAAAACATAAAAATTGAGCATAACATTTTAAGACATCTACTTATGTTATAATTCAATATATGTTTCCATGTTGGGTTTTTACATGAAAGGGTTTTCCCAATTGAAAAATATATGGTGCATCTATATGAGTGTGATTATCATCTTCTCTTCCTGAATTAGATTCGCATAAGCAAATACCTCTCATTATAGGATTGATCATCTACCATCAACCTTCATCTAAGATCAATGGTTTACATTCATTTTAAAAATATAAGAACTGAGAATCCCTCTCCTTATTATAACAAGCATTTAATTGACATCAAAGTGATTTTCAATAGTCATACAAATCTTCAACCATCCTCACCACTCACCATCCAAATTGACTAGTTCACAAGGGGTTACGTTATCATATTTCCCACATATCTTAGACAATCCCTTGTAAAACTACATTTGAGCATATCGCTCTTTTCAACAAAGAGATCACAAGGAAAGGTATGACAATTGTGTTTTTTTGCTTGTTTAATTGATTTATTCTTAGTCTTACTCAATCAGAGGATGCATGACTAGGTTAGCAATATGCTTTTAGTTATTTTCATTTCGTATTAACCTAAAACTAACCTTTGTAATCATGTGTTACATCAATAAATTCAATGAGTTTAAATATCTTGTGGAGAACTAGATAAAGAATAAGATCAAGGTTTTATGCATGGAAAATGGGGACATGTTACTCAAAAGAGTTTGATGAATTCTATAGAAAAATTGTTACAACCTCTCAAGGTGTACTTAAGAATATGCAATATATTTTTTTTTCAAATTTATAAAAATTAAGCAAATAACTTAGTATTCATACCACAGAATAAAACAATATATCACATCTAAATCATATGTAAAAACAATAATACTTATACTTCAAATACTACATACTATATTATTCTTATATAACTCTCAAGAAAGTAAATACCAGAGGGCACAACTATGACTAGTTTGATAATACAACAACCATTATCTAAATATACAAATACATAATACAACTACATTCTTTCAGGCATACAACCTAATACAATAAATAGATATCAAGCTCTCTAGAGCTCAAGTCGTGTCGACTCATGTATCATTGTTAATCTCAAGTGTCGTCTCCAGGTAGTATTATAGTGGAGGAGGAAGAGCACCATCTGAGTGTTTTAACACACCAACCACAGACCAACGATCCCCCACAAAATCCCTTATCAAGAAATGGCCCTCTTTTCATGGATAGGTAGATATAATGGTGTGAGAATCTAGTAAGACATGCTACTACGCCATGTGCTATAAGATTTCTAAAAACATGCAGTGTATCATAAAGAAATTGATTCTAACATGATATCGCACAACATGAAAATCAAACATATGAAATGACAATGTTCATTTAGCATATAAAATGATAATATTCATTTAACATTAGTTTGGCCAAAGTTTTCAAATAACATACAATCATTTAGATCGGTCAATTTCATAATACACCACTTGATTAGATTATCTATTGGTGGTACTACCTAGGCTAGTAGAATCTCTCTCATTACCTATTAATATCATCAATACATTTTCTAATATAAACATATCCAACACAGTATATAACTCAAAGGCTCACTATAGATTTTAATCTCTTACTAATCACATCACATGCTAAACAAGCAAAAACCAAGGTATACACATAATCATTTACACATGAATGAATCTTACATTAAAATCAATCCCAAAATGGAAACAATAACCATATTTTATACCACCTGGGTAAAACACACAATTGACTACTTCTAAATAAGATCCATGTAACTACACCTTAAGACAACCCATATTATCTTAGTCTGGTGTTCTTAGGCATGACTACTAGTTTCCCGACAATTAGTCATACAAAATAATCATAACTACATGAATTATAAGCTCTTATTCAAGCAAGCATATATATAACAAGCAATTCAAATAATTACACAAAAGTATAACCTATTCATTCATTTACATTCATAAGGTTGTATGCATACATACAAGATATCCTACTAACTACTACAAAACATATTGATTAAGCACTAACATATATTTAATTAGTCAATGTAAGTAAGAGTCTAAGCATGCAACAATAGTATGTACCATCAAGACATACACTTTTAAACTGAACCATTCTATGATATCTCATACTATCATCGTTCATTGTGCCCAAAGCACTCTACTCAACATGAATAAATAATATTATACTATAATTATTAAACCAACAAATAGGGATTATACCACCTAGGAATACTCTAGATTAAATTACACAATTATAATCAGACAAAAACATAATCTCAAGGCACACATCATGATGCACTATTTTATACCAGGAATGTCAAATCATTACATATAAAATACTCTCACAAAAATAGAATTAACATAAATTTACATCATTTCATAATGCTATAGAATTTGACTTGGTTGACATGTTGCATAACATAAGCACATAAAATACTACCTGGCCTCTACGAGTGTTCTAAGAAAAATCACAATATAAATTTAGATAATATAAATATATCCATCTAAGATAAAGTATTAATCAAATAGGAATATAATAATATTACCATAGATTTACGTAGCTTTGCTATTGATTACCCAAATCATAACGATATATAACTTTAAGCATAGTCATCATACATAAATGGCTAATAAGGATAAATAGCTTATAAAAACATTGATTGACTAAAACTCATTAATTCATCTAATATGGATTTGAATATCAAAATTAGCATGTTGAAAAGCCATTGTTGACATCATCACATCATGAGAACATAACAGAACCTCAAGTGAATTATCTTCATAAAAGGTTCTGATCATGTTATATCAAAAGATATAATGGAGATATCTAAATAGCATAGTGAAAATCTACGTGAAAATGTAATACGAAAATCTAAGGAAAAAATATAGTCTTACCAAACAGTCAATCTTACATTTAAGGAGATACTACGTTACACTGATAAAAAGGACTCAACCTTTTATTCAAAATACTTAGCATTGGTCTAGAACCACAAGAAATGTCTAATAACAACCTAGGAAAAGTTTCACTTCTAACTCAAAAACACATGAGATCATCATAAAATCCAAACAAATGACCATACGAATAAATTTTGATAAGTTCCATCTATCAAATCTTAGATTCAACAAGTTCATCTGTCAGATTTAAGTCAGTAACAACCAAGTCCATATGAGGCTGAGTAGGATACCATCCTATCGTTTAGAACTCATATTCATAATTCATCACTCTTCCCTCAAGTCTCCACGACCTAATGATCCCCTCAATGTGCAAAAGATTCTATGAAACACAAATTTGTACTAACAAATCATAAAATACAATACTATATGCTAAAAGATTCCATATGTACTAACATACACATAAGAGAAATCATAAAATCATCCTGAGATTGTATTAAGTTGCTACTAATCAATCATAACTAATGTCATATTATGCAACTTAATCTATAGTGTTATATTCATAGTAAAGAGATAATAATTAACATAACATACTGAGGATAATAATTATATCATCTCTAGAACTTACAAGCGAGACAATGTCTCCTTACTTACATGATTAGCACTCAAGTTAAAAAGTTTGTCTATACCTTTTTAGACTACCAAGATGTTTTGCAAGGTATATAAATTACTCTTCAAAAAAAACAATATTATCAAAAGAGAATAATATCAGTCTAAACAAGGGTACATAATAACATAATAGTATAATCAACTAGAATTAATATAACTTCAATGTTAGTCATCCTCATGGTCAAGTTCATAAATTAGATAAAATAGTGACTCTAAAAAAAAAACCACAAATATAAAGTAGAGAACAAAAAACTCATAAGCCAAAACATCCTACCTACCCTCATATGGTAAAAGGTAACATCATAATCCATGTTCACAAACACTATTCACTTACTAAACTTGTAAGTGTAGTATGATCACCTACTTCTACAATTGAAAAGAAAATATGAACCACAAGGATGCATCAATCCATTCAATCCTAAAACTTTTCTCAATGAGATGTAGAAAATGCTATCCCACTAACTCAAAGGAATAGAAACAATAATAATTCATAAACAAATTCTCGATCAAGGAAAAACTCTAAATCAACATCCTCAAAAATATGAATCTTCTCAGTAACTAAAACGATGTAAGAGGAGAGTGAGAGCTTAACAACTCACCTCTAAGTTGCTAAGAGAGATCACACTCCTTCTCAAGTCTGATTAAATATAAGGATGTTAATCCACATATCAACTCCTCACATGAATGCATATTAATCAAGACATCTATATTTATCTACAAGAAAATTTCCACTGCACTAGGTGGTGCCACTCTAGAATGGTCTTATAGGATTCCCACTCATAGGATATGTGTAAATAAGACATAATAATAATGCATATAAACCTAAGTGGGTAGCACTCCATACTTTTTAAACCACTCAAAAAAACACAATTGCAAACGGTGAAGGTGACTCGATTACAAAGAATACATAATGACACTCGAGGTGTTCAATCTAAAGGATAAAGAATATGGTAGAAAACTCATTTCAAGTAAACACAAAGTTTATTACTTGTTTTATTATAAGTAAGCTAACAATATAAATATGATGATAGCTTAACGATAAAATATTTACACAATCAATATAAATATGATGACTTAAAAGATAAAATACTTCCACAATCTGTAATATGAAGAATAGGTTTTTGTAAGTCAATTTATGCAACATTTTGATTTTTCAAGTTATATAGCTGATGTTCAAAAAACTTATTCCTTATAATTATATCAATAGGCATTCTACAATGATAGTCAACGAGTAGGTGGTGGTACATTACAATACTCGTGAGTGCATAATAATTAATGAATAATCTTAAATTTGATGTCTATTTAACTATTATAAAATATTTTATTGTAAAATTTTAAGTATACGATAACATTTGAAACCTAATTATTTATTCTCCAAAATAAATTGTATCTAACATAATAATGCAACTAAGTTGAAACTATATATTATAAATTAAAAAATATAAAAAATGATAAATTAAATTGATACCCAGCTCAGGAATGGCAACTCTGCTCATTTGTCTTCTAGGGGCTAGGATGTAATGGCAATGGACGCTGAAACTGGGAGAGTTGTTTGAGGCAAGCCAAGCTTGTTTGTAGACGTTATCTCCCACAGATCTTCTAGAGCAGACCCCAAACCCCTTATTCTGGCCTCTCTAGACCCAGTGGTGATTTTTAATGAGGAGGAAAATAGGTAGATGATTAAATCAAAGGAATACTTCTCAGCCAAAGGTGTCATCTACAAATTTTTTGATCATTGGTAAAACTTCATCCCTGGATCTCGTAGTGTTGGCAACCCCTCCTCTTAGGGAGACTTGAAATCTACCCCTATGTAAAAAGTTTCTTTATTATTATTTTCAACAATATCGAGGATAAGGATAAGATTCAAAACCAATCATGGTGCTTAAATCACCACCCCCTAGTCCTCAAATAATGGTCCTCAGCATTCAATCCCCTTACTGAACCTCTGCATATTAAACCCACCTGGGTTCACATTCCCCATCTCCCTCTTCAGTTCGGACTGAATCCACCCTGAAGGCTATTGGTAAATCATTGGGTGACTTTCTATAAATGCCCCTGACACTTACCACTTCTCCCTCACTACTTTTGCTAGGATTTTGAAGAATATAGATACTTTTAAAAATCTTCTTGAAAAATTCTTACTGCAAGTTGGAAACCGCCCCTGGTCTCAACCCCTTGACTATGAAGGCTTGTCATTTTACTGCTTCAGTTGCTTTGGCATTGGACACTAGACCAAAAACTGCAGTCTCCTAAGAAAAAAGAAGTATTTATCTTGGCGAAAGGACCTCTCTCTCAAAAACCTTACGATGTTGATGATGGACAAAGAATAGGTTTCTAACAGTGAGAATGCCTCTTCTTCGAAAGATCCTACTTTCTCTATTTCAAATGAGACCCTGAAAATTGCCCCTATCCTCGCCCCTGCCCCCACTTTGAAGAAGAATTGTTTGCTGATCTAATCTCCCCTAGGATGAAGGCGACCTTGGTTGATGCTTCCTCCATTCCAGCCTCTTCACCAGTGGTGAACCCATAAATTGTTTTACCCAGGGCAAAAACTTTCAAAGGTACTACAACAAAAATCATATCACAAACCTGTGTTCCAACTTTAAACTCCTCTCCAGTCTGCGCGCTGATAATAAGGAAGGGTGATCTGTAGTTCAAAAAGGAAAAAAGGAAGAAAACCTTTGACTCAACCCTCTTGTGTGTACCTTCCATCAGGGGGACCCCGTGCTAAAATTTAGAAAACAAGAGAAAAATGGGTCAAGTCCCTTAAGTAAGTTTGGCCGAAGCTTGGTGGAAGTTTCCTGGAAAGTAAGATAATTCTCTATTCGATTGTTGGTAGAAAATTGTGATGGGTTTCGTTTTACCCCCACTTTATTACCGCAGATAAAAGTGTCACATTTGAACATCATTGTTTTTTCTTTCACACCATTATATAAAACTTGAGGGCCTTTCAAAACCCATTTTTTAACATTATTTAGTAAAAATATATATTAACTTTTTCAAATAAATTTCATTAAATTTTTTAAATTAAATAAACTTTTAATGAGAATGACTTATGATCATAACTTTCAATGTGAGAACTATGATGACTCATAATATTCTATTATCATTTAAGAATCGAACATGTGAGACTTACTCCTTCCCCATTTTATGGGTTATTAAAAATGAGACAACTTTATGTATTTTTTCAAATGTCTAAATCAAGATTTTGTATTTATATGAACCGCATAATATTATATAACAAGATTTTGTATTTATAAGATTTTGTATTTTGTATTTATGTGGACAGCACATTTTAGAGACAATAAATTGACATCACATTAAAAATATATTAAAAATTCGTACACACCAAATTAGGTTTAGATTCTCCATCCAATTGGTTAAGCAAATTACACATGCCAATCAAATTGTACCTAAGATAAAGGGGAAGAACTAGTGCACGATGGATATGGGTGTAGATTCTCCATATAATTGGTTAAGCAAATTACACATGCCAATCAAATTGTACCTAAGATAAAGGGGAAGAACTAGTGCACGATGGATATGGGTGTAGATACTTAAAAATGCTTATTAGTCGTTAAATTGTGTGTTTAAATAAAATTTGTATATTTTTATTATTATTAATATAAATTAGATGTTAACATATTTTCTTATGTTCAGTCATTATCACGTCTTTTTTAGATATTTTTTAGTTGTTATTTATTTTTCATTTAATTTTAGTTTTCCTTCTTTATTTGAAGTGTGCATTAATTTGTTATACATGTGCAATAAAAGCTTACGATTTTTGAAATATTTTTCTAGGCCTTTTTATCTTTTGGTCCAGTTGACCTATATCTTACCTTTTTACTTTTCTGATCGTTAAATATTGGTTTGCACGTCAAGAAGATCCTATATTGGATTCAATCCATCTATAAATACATAAGCATGTTGGTTAATTTAAGCATCTGAGATATTTAAAACAAATTAAGTAAATTTAGATTAATCATTTATTTGTCATATGAATCTATCAAATATTTGCAAGAATTTTAAAGAAATCAAGCAATTATTAAAAATGCATTGAAGCGTAGAAGTTCATGTTAAAGTCACACTGCACAAACCTAGTTTGCATGGTTGATAAATTAATACAACTAGTAGTGTATTATTTTCAATATTCTATATTGTTGAGAGCCCACACAAATAACAAGATAACTTAGCTATTCTTTAGGATAATGTAGGGTCCTAAACATATGTTATGTTCTTTAATGTTTTATATTAGGTCATCCAACTAGGATATGGAGAACAAAATAATTTTCCCAACAATTTGAGTGAATTGTGAAAAATTAAGTGAGATTTTTGGAGGTCCAAATTAGAATTTACACAGCGATCAAAACATATTTCACCTACCTAATTTTTTGTCTAAAACAAAACTTGGCACTTCATATAGTGGATGCTTTGGACATCCTTCTCCAATCATTGCATATTTTTTCATTCATTATGCATGTTTCCCATTGTCCAACCCTATTTTTTTTTAAAGATTGCTTTAGAAAATCATATTATAAGCTTAAACCTTGCCCCTCTCTCTCTCTCTCTCTCTCTCTCTCTCTCTCTCTCTCTCTCTCTCTCTCTCTCTCTCTCTCTCTCTCTCTCTCTCTCTCTCTCTCTCTCTCTCTCTCTCTCTCTCTCTCTCTCTCTCTCTCTCTCTCTCTCTCTCTCTCTCTCTCTCTCTCTCTTTCTCAACATTTGAAATATTAATAGTTAGGTTAATTACTATTTTATACATGCTATTCAACCTAATTAATTGTAATACATATATTTGTGTTGCATGTTAGTGTAAATCTATTTATCCATATTATATTTTGGTAAAGTTATATTCTCATACACTCCTTCTAGAGTTAGATCTTGATTTTTAGGATGAATATGAATTTATCTAATTTTCATAGGGTTTATTCCACTACATGCTCTTAAATCCAATAGCCTTAACTTCCTTGTGGTTCATTCCAAACCCCAAGTTTTTTTCTCATATATTTTCAAACACTAGGGTGCTTGCATGGTGTTTATGTTCAATGTGTAAGGTTATCTTATGCCAAAAAAATTGATTAGACCTAAGAATCTAATTAGGAAGATAATTAGGATTATTCTATTAGGAAATGTTTCAACTTTGCATGAATCTATACAATTGTGTGCCTAGTTGGTGTTGCACAAGGTGTTGATTATGCACGATGCTCCACATGTTGGTTACAAAAGCTAGGTTGGTTGCACATTATTATGTGGATATTGTCATTAGAAATTATGTGAGATTGTTAGAAATTGAGGATGATGAAAAGGATTTTCAGGGCACTCAGAATAGTTCCATTCATATTATAGAAGATTATGAAGTGGTGCTCAGTAGTTATGTTGCAATAAGGTGATGCAAGGAGATATTCAACATGCAAAGCAATGAAAGGTTATCTAAAGGTATTTTAAACACTTGTCTAGTTATATTTGTCAGACTCAAAAGGTGTCAGCAATGTATTGGTGGTGTGCTAACACAAACTTGTTATGGGTGTTACAGATTTTTCACTCAACACACTAGTTGGTGAATGCAAATTCCTATGCATTGCAGATGTTGTAAGTGAAGTATATGTTATAAGACATAGTTCTTATTTGTAATTTGATATGATTTCGAACATGTAATTACATAGGATATGTTTAATAAAGCTTGTTAAAAGTTGAATACACATGGTCAAGTGTGTGCATTCAAATACACAATAAATAGTTTTATGTAGGTTACAAAAACTTAAAAATTGAGCATAACATTTTAAGACATCTAATTATGTTATAATTCAATATAGGTTTCCATGTTGGGTTTTTGCCTGCAAGGGTTTTCCCAAGTGAAAAAATCTTTGGTGCATCTATATGAGTGTGATTATCATCTTCTCTTCTTGAGTTAGATTTGTATTAGCAAATACCTCTCATTATAGGATTGATCCTCTACCATCAACCTTCATCTAAGATCAATGTTTCACATTCATTTAAAAAATATATCAATTGAGAATCACTCTCCTTATTATAACAAGCATTTAATTGACATCAAAGTGATTTTCAATATTCAAACAAAGCTTCAACCATCCTCATCACTCATCATCCAAATTAACTAGTTCATAAGGTGTTACGTCATCATATTTCCCATGTATCATAGACAATCCCCTTTACAACTACATCTGAGCATATCACTCTTTTCAACAAGGAGATTACAAGGAAAGGTATGACAATTGTGTTTCCATGCTTGTTTAATTGATTTATTCTTAGTCTTACTCAATCAGAGGACGCATGACTAGGCTAGCAATATGCATTCAATTATTTTTTATTTTGTATTAACCCAAAACTAACCTTTGTAATCATGTGTTACGTCAATAAATTCAATGAGTTTAAATCTCTTGTGGAGAACTAGATGAAGAATAGGATCAAGGTTTTATGCATGGACAATGGGGGTGAGTGTTACTCAAAAGAGTGCGATGAATTCTATAGAAAATTTATTACAACCCCTCAAGTTGTACTTAAGAAAATGCAATAATTTGTATTTACAATTTAAAACAATTAAGCAAATAACTTAGCATTCATACCATAGAATAAAATAATACAACACATCTAAATCATATCTAAGAATAATATTACTTATATTTCAAATACTACATACAATATTATTCTTATACAACTATGAAGAAAGTAAATACCAAAGGACACAACTACGACTATTTTGAAAATACAACAACCATTATCTAAATATACAAATGCATAATACAATTACATTCTTTCAGGCATACAACCTAATACAATAAACATATATCAAGCTCTCTAGAGTTCAAGTCGTGTCGACTCATGTATCATTGTTAATATTAGGTATCATCTCTAGGTAGTATTGCAGTGGAGGAGGGGGAGCATCATATGAGCATTTTACCACACCAACCATAGACCAACGATCCCCCACCCAATCTCCTATGAGGAAATGGCCCTCCCTTCATGGATAGGTAGATAAAATGGTGTGAGAATCTAGTGAGATGTGCTACTACCCCATGTGATGTAAGATTTATACAAACATGCAGTGTACCATAAAGAAATCCATTCTAACATGATATCACACAACATGAAAATTAAACATATGAAATGATAATGTTCATCTAACATTACTTTGGCTAAATTTTTTAAATAAAATACAATCATTTAGATCAGTCAATTTCATAACACATCACTTGATCAGATTATCTATTGGTGGTACTACCTAGGCTAGGAGAATCTGTCTCATTACCTATTAATATCATCAATATATTTTCTAAAATAAGCATATACAACACAACATATAACTCAAAGGCTCACTATAGATTTCATTCTCCTAGTAATCCCATCACATGTTAAATAAGAAGAAAGCAAGGTATACACATAATCATTTACGCATGAATGAATCTTGCATTAAAATCAATCCCAAACTGGAAACAATAACCACTTTTTACTGGGTAAAACACACAATTGACTACTTCTAATAAGATCCAAGTAACTACATCTTAAGACAACCCATATTATCTTAGTTTGGTGTTCTTAGGCATGACTACTAGTTTCCCCATAATTAGTCATATAAAATAATCATAACTACATGAATTATAAGATCTTGTTCAAGCAAGCATATACATAACAAACAAGTCATACAATTACACAAAATTCTAACATAATCATTCATTTACATTCACAAGGTTGTATGCATACATACAAGATATCCTACTAACTTCTATAAAACATATCGATTAAGTACTAATCAACACATATATTTAATTAGTCAACGTAAGTAATAGTCTAGGCATGCAACAATAGTATATACCATCCAGGCATACACTTTTAAACTGAAGCATTCTATGATATCCCATACTATCATAGTTCATTGTGCCCAAAGCACTCTACTCAACATGAACAAATAATATTACTCTATAATTATTAAACCAACAAATAGGGATTATACCACCCAGAAATATCCTAGATTAAATTTCATAATAATAATCAAACAAAAACACAATCTCAACACACACATCATGATGCACTATTTTATACCAAGAATGTCAAATTATTGCATATAAAATACTCTCACAAAAATACAATGCACACAAGTTTCCATCATTTCATGATGCTATAGAATTTGACTTGGCTGACATGTTGCATTACACAAGCACATAAAATACTACCTGGCCTCTATGAGCATCCTAAGCAAAGCCTCAATATAAATTTAGATCATATAAATATATCCATCCGAGATAAAGTATTAATCAAACAAGAATATAATAATATTACCATAGATTTAAGTAGTTTTGCTATTGATTACCCAAATCATAAAGATATATAACTTTAAGCATAGTCATCATATGTAAATGGCTAATAAAGATAAATAGCCTATAAAAACATTGATTGACTAAAACTCATTAATTCATCTAATATGGATTTGAATATTAAAATTAGCATGTTGAAAAGTCATTGTTGACATCATCACCATCATGAGAACATAATAGAACTTAAAGTGAATTATCTTCATAAAACGTTATGATAATGTTATATCAACAGATATAATGAAGATATCTAAATAGCATAGTGAACCTCTACGTGAAAACGTAATACATAAATCCGAGAAAAAAATATAGTTTTACCAAACAGTCAATCTTAAATTTAATGAGATACTACGCTACACCTATAAAAAGGACCCAACGTTTTAATCAAAAGACTTGGCATTGGTTTATTCAATGCAATAAAAACTCAATCTTATTTAAACTGGACAACTTCTATTTAATTTCAATGACTCAACAATAGTTTTATTCAATGCTCAACGTAACTCAATTAGACTCAACAACTATTATCAATTCAACTTTTCATTATAGATCCAACACTTATTTGACTCAGCCTAAGGCATTTTTATCTTTACATAGGACTTCTATATAATATTTAGTGATTATTATTTAACTTCAGTGATTTCAATTTAACTTCAGTGATTTCAATTTAACCTCAGTGATTATTATTTAACTTTAACGATTAAGTACTTGCATAACTAATTGAATATTGGTTTGTCATTTTATAATATTAGTCTTAGCTTTGAACATATTAGCAACTCAATCAATTATAATTAAAAATGCAACCAATTAATAGAAATTGAGACTCGGTAATTTTGTCTAATGGCTTGGCATTACATGCAAAAAACCCATCATAATGACTCAACATAATAGCTTAGAGACTGGTGTTACAATTACAATGTTGAAAATTTTCAAACATAGCTTCCAATGGTTTGATTTAGTGTTGCAAATTTATGGCTTAGCACTACATATATTCAACTCAATGAATTCATTTAAATTCAATGAATTTACATAATGACTTGACATTTAATAAAGGGCTTTAGCGAATTACCATCTAGCTTCATCGATTTAAATATTAAGCGATCTAAAAACCTCAGCATTCTGATTTAATTTTTCAACCTTCTATTAATAAAGTTGGTAGCTTTTGCATTGTAATTTTAGTGCAATTTTTTACTTTATATCTGACTAAGCGTCACATACATAGACTTGGCGTTGAAATTATAAGCTTAGAGTTACATACTAAATACTCAATAATTCTTTTTCATATTCAATAGTACATGACATTGTTTTATAAGGCATTGACAACTAATGGCCAGATGTTATAATGATTAAACTGAGTAGTTTATATCTAATACTCAACAATTTTTATTTAATACTGAAGTGTTTTAGTTTTATATATGACTCAACTTTTAATCAAAATTCAAGTCATACAATTTTACAATGCAGACCAATAAAAAGAATGAGACACAAGTTCGTAACCATCAAAAGATGAGACTCGAGTAATAAGCAGACAATAGATAGCAAAGCGTTATTCATAGTATTCAAACTCAAATTTAAATTAAAATTACAATTATTTAATCTGTAACACCTACCTCCATCATAGCTCCTAGATAAAATAATAAGAAAGAATATTTTCTTTACTTTTCCATTGCGATTTTTCACCTTTATTTTTTTCTCCCTTCCTTTCTTACACTCTCTTCCCTTTTATTTATAAACTTTCTTTTCCTTCTCCGTCCATGTGTCCTAATTCCTAAAATTCCTCTCTTATTTATAAAAATCCACTCTCCCCTGAACTACAACACTACCCCTTTACATGTAAATTCTCTAATCTTCTAAGTTTATCTTTTTCTTAATTTTCTCAATATTGACTTAAGTTGACTTACTAATTTATTTCCTAATTTTCAAATAAATTCTTGCATGGATATTCAAGATTGCATTTAACTCAAGTTTTAAATTTATTGTCTTCCGTTAATTTCTTTTCTTCCCCTTTAGTTTACCAACTAATATCAAAACATCTTAATTTAACTAAATAATAATAAAGCCATTTTTCTTAATTTTCATGCATAATTTTAATTTTAAGAAAATAATCTTTATAAAGATAATTATATCATTAATTATCTTTTTATTTGAAAGATAACTATTTCCACATTCACATTTCTCCTCTCTGCTAAACAGAAAGGTACAAAACCATTAATAGACTCATAAAGTCCTAGAGCTTGAGCCACAACTCTAATACCACATGTTATAACCCCTCAAGTTGTACTTAAGAAAATGTAGTATTTTAATTTTTAATTTTAAAATAGTTAAACAAATAACTTAACATTCATACCACATAATACAATAGCACATCACAACTAAATCATATCTAAGAACAATAGTACTTATACTTCTAATATTGCATACAATATTATTCTTATACAACTCCAAAGAAAGTAAATACCACAAGACACAGATACGATTGGTTTGAAAATACAATAACCATTTTTTAAATATATAAATACATAAATAATTACATTTCTTCAGGCATACAACCTAATACAATAAATAGATACCAAGATCTCCAGAGCTCGAGTCATGTCAATTCATGTATCATTGTTAATCTCAAGTGTCGTCTCCAAATATTACTACACTGGAGGAGGGAGAGCATCATCCGAGTGCTTTATCACACCAACCATGGACCAATGATCCCCCGCACAATCCTCTATTACGAAATAGCCCACCCTTCATAGATAGGTAGATAGAATGCTGTGAGAATCCAGTGAGATGTGTTAGTACCCCGTGTGTTGTAATATTTCTAAAAGCATGTAATGTACCATAAAAAAATCCATTCTAACATGATATCGTGTAACATGCAAATCAAGCATATAAAATAACAATGCTCATCTAACATTACTTTGATCAAAGTTTTCAAATAACATATGATCATTTAGATTGGTCAATTTCATAACACACCACTTTATCATATTATCTATTGGTGGTACTACCTAGGCTAGTAGAATCTATCTCACTACCTATTAGTATCATCAATACATTTTCTAAAATAAACATATTTAACATAGTATATAACTCAAAGACTCGCTATAGATTTCATTCTCTAAGCAATCAAATCACATGTTAAATAAGGAAAAAGCAAGGTACACACATAATCATATATACATGAATGAGTCTTACATTAAAATCAATCCCAATCTAGAAACAATAACCACTATTTATACCACTCGTATAAAACACACAATTGACTAATTCTAATATTATCCAAGTAACTACACCTCAATGCAACCCATTTTATCTTAGTCTGGTGTTCTTAGGCATGACTAATACTTTTCCCATAATTAGTCATATAAATCAATCATAACTACATGAATCATAAGCTCTTATTCAAGCAAGCATATATATAACAAGAAATTCATACAATTACACAAAAGTCTAACATAATCATTCATTTATACTCACAAGGTTGTGTGCATATATACAAGATATCCCACTAACTGTTACAAAACAAATTGATCAAGCACTAACCAACACATTTATTTAATCGATCAATGTAAGTAAGAGTTTAGGCATGAAATAATAGTATGTACCATCCAAGCATATACTTTTTAACTGAAGCATTCTATGATATCTCATATTATCATAGTTCATTGTGTCCAAAGCACTCTACTCAACATGAACAAATAATATTACACTATAATTATTAAACCAGTAAATAGAGATTATACCACCTGAATATACCTTAGATTAAATTGCACAATAATAATAAAATGAAAATACAATTTCAAGGCACACATCATGATGTACTATTTTATATCAAGAATGTCAAATCATTACATATAAAATACTCTCACAAAAATACAATGCACATAAGTTTTCATTATTTCATGACGCTATAGAATTTGACCCGACTAACATGTTGCATAACATAAGCACATAAAATACTACCTGGCATCTACAAGTATTCTAAGCAAATCCATAGTATAAATTTAGATCATATAAATATATCCATCTGAATAAAGTATTAATCAAATAGAAATATAATAATATTACAATCGATTTGCATATCTTTGCTATTTATTACCCAAATCATAGTGATGTATAACAGTAAGCATAGGTATCATACGTAAATGGCTAATAAGGATAAATAGCCTATAAAAATACTGATTGATTTAAACTCATTAATTCATCTAATATAAATTAGAAGATTAATATGAGCATGTTAAAAAGTCATTGTTGACATCACCATCATCATGAGAACATAACAGAACCTAAAGTGAATTATCTTCATAAATAGTTTTGATCATGTTATATCAATAGATATAATGGAGATATCTAAATAGCACAATGAAACTCTATTTAGAAATTTAATACAGAAATCTGAGCCAAAAATATAGTTTTACGAAACATTCAATCTTACATTTAAAGAGATACTACGCTACACCTATAAAAAGGACTCAACATTTTAATCAAAAGACTCAGCATCGATTTCTTCAATGCAATCAAAACTCAACCTTATTTAAACTAGATGACTTCTATTTAATTTCAATGACTCAATAATAGTTTTATTCAATGTCCAGCGTAACTCAATTAGACTCAACAACTATTTTCATTTTAGTTTTTCATTATAGATCCAGCATTTATTTGACTTAGCCCAAAGCATTTTTATCCTTACACAGGACTTCTATATAATATCCAATGATTATTATTTAACTTCAATGATTTCAATTTAACTTCAATGATTTCAATATAACTTCAATGATTATTATTTAACTTCAGTGATTAAGTACTTGCACAACTATTTGAATTTTGGTTTGTCATTTTATAATATTTATCTCAGCTTTGAATATATTAGCAACTTAGCAATTATAATAAAAAACATAGAAATTTACCAAAAATAGAGAGAGTAATTTTATCTAATGGTTTGGTGCTACATGCAAAAGACCCATCATAACGACTCATCATAATATCTTAGAGATTGACGTTACAAGTA
Organism: Torreya grandis; assembly: GCA_037957365.1. Lineage (NCBI taxonomy): Eukaryota > Viridiplantae > Streptophyta > Pinopsida > Cupressales > Taxaceae > Torreya > Torreya grandis. The sequence continues at coordinate 1,730,332 of JARHVA010000008.1, forward strand.
CAACGTTGAATTCTTTCAAACATAGCTTCCAATGGTTTGACTCAGCTTTTCAAATTTATGGCTTAGCATTACATATATTCAACTCAATGAATTCATTTAAATTCAACAACTTTACATCATGACTTGACATTTAATAAAGGGCTTTAGCGATTTACCATCTAGCTTCATCGATTTCAATGCAATTTTCTAATAAATATTAAGCAATCTAAAAACCTCATCATATGGATTTAATTTCTCAACCTTCTATTAATAAAGTTGGTAGCTTTTTGGTTGTAATTTTAGTGTAGTGTTTTACTTTATATCTGACTAGGCATCACATGCATAGACTTGGCATTGAAATTATAAGCTTAGTGCCACATACTAAATACTTAATAATTATTTTTCATATTTAGTAGTACATGATGTTTTTTTATAAGGTGTTGACAGCGAATGGCTAGAAGTTATAATGATTAAACTCAATAGTTTATATCTGATACTCAACAACTTTTATTTAATACTGAAGCATTTTATTTTTATATATGCCTCAGCGTTTAATCAAAAAAGAAGTCATACAAATTTAAAATGTAGACAAATAAAAAGATTGAGACACAGGTTCGTAGCCATCAAAAGATGAGACTCAAGTAATAAGTAGACAATAGATATGCAAAGTGTTATTCATAATATTCAAACTCAGATTTAAATAAAAATGGCAATTATTTAATCTACAGTACCTACCTCCATCATAGCTCCCAGATAGAACAACAGGAAAGAAGATTTTCTTGAATTTTTGTTGCACGTTTTCACCTTTATTTTTTTCTTCCTTCCTTTCCTACACTCTCTTTCTTTTTATTTATAAACTTTATTTTCCTTCTTTGTCTTAAGTCCCAAAATCCCTAAACTTATGTGTTACCCCTTTGCATGTAAATTCTCTAATCTTCTAAGTTTATCTTTTTCTTAATTTTCTCAATATTGATTTAAGTTGACTTACTAATTTATTTTCTAATTTTCAAATAAATTCTTGCATGGATATTCAAAATTGAGTTTAAATCAAGTTCTAAATTTATTGTCTTCCGTTAATTTCCTTTTTTCCCCTTTAGTTTACCAACTAATATCAAAACATGTTAATTTAACTAAAATAATAATAGAATCATTTTTCTTAATTTTCATGCATAATTTTAATTTTAAAAAAATAATATTTATAAGAATAATTATTTTATTAATTGTCTTTTTATTTGACAAATAATTATTTTCACAATTATTATATCTATTAGCATTAATATTTATTTTCTAGATTAATATTTAAAAATCAAATCAATTAGAAAAGAGATCTAATGCATACTAATGTTAATTCCATACACACAAATTATCACAAGCAATGCACATAAACATCTCAATATAAATATCATTTAAAACCTATTGTGTGTGTGTGTAGGGTCACTAGCATTTTCCATTGATATTCCTCCAATTATTCCATCTAGCCGATCCTATATGATGATGCTCTCCCTCATCAAATTTTTAGGGTAAGACCTATCATGCATCCATCTTACAACAAGTAGGTAGTTCGTCTAAGTCATTATAACTATCACCAGTTATATAAAAACTAACTAATACATATCTATAATGTACCAAATATAACATACAATTGTCACAACATGTATATTAATCAACAATACTATTATTTCATTTCAGTATATGTCATAAATCTCAAAATCAAGCAATAGTAATCAAAAATTAATCATACTAATCAATGAATTAAATGTTTATTAATCATAGGGTGAAATTAGGATGTGACAAAAATAGGTATTCAAAGATAAAATATTTCTCTGTACACTCTAAAGTAGAATGGAGTCACATAGTAGATGAATATGTCACTAATGGACAAAGGCTAGAGCATGTTGAGTAGTGCACATTTGAAGAATTTTTTTGGGTTGAATTAATAGATGTTACTTTTTACTTAGTCAACTAATCCCCAACATCAAATTTGGTTGATAAAATTACACAAGAAGCATGGACTAGTAAGAATCCATGCTTGAAACATTTTCACACTTTTAGTTGTGATGCTTACTCTCATATCCCAAAGTAAAAGAGATCAAAGCTTGAATATAAGTTTGTAAAGTGCATCCTTATTGGGTACAGGGGTGGCATAAAAAGGTGAAAGTTATGGAGTTTAAAGATGAAGGTGGTTTATAGTTAGAATGTACTCTTCAAAGAAGTGTGCAAGGTTCCTACGCATGAATAACAAAGGGATCAACCAAAGAAAGAGACATAAAAGATGCAAGTTGGTGTATAATCTAAATATAGTGTCTGAGTATGGTGTGATGGATGATGAGTTATAAGAGTCACAATAAGAGGAGGAACCAACTACTACTCTAAGGACATCATAAAGGGTGTGCATAATGGTTGAAAGGTATAACCCGCCAGATTTTCATTTTACATACCTATTATCAGTGGTTGATAATGATGAATCCAATATGGTGAAAGAAGATCTAAGTTATGTAGAGATAAACTCTTAGAACAAGGCTATGAAGGAGGAGATAGAGTATTTAAACAAGAATAAGACTTGTGATCTAGGGAATTCAACCCCTAGAAAAAAACATGTAGGTTTCAAGTGGGTTTTCAAAAAGAATCAAAATACACAAGAAAAGTTAGAGAGGTAAAAGGCTTGCATAGTGGAAAAATGACTCTCTCGTATTGATGGAATTGCATTTGGTGAGACTTTTTTTAAAATTAAAAACTAATTTTAATTAGATTTATTTTAGATATTACTACTACATTTAATCTAGAGGTGGAGTATATAGATGCAAAGACAACATTCCTTCATGGGGATATTGAATAATAAATATGCATGTCGCATTTGGATAGCTTCAAGGTGAAGGGGAAAGAGGAATTTCCATTTAGACTTAAAAAGTCCTTGCATGGCCTCAAGCAATCACCTAAAATGTAGAATCATAAATTTGATAGCTATGTGTTAGAATCATAAATTTGATAGAAAGTAGAATCACCTAGAATGTAGAAGCACAATAATTTTATCCTTTTGTCTATTATATAAGGAAGAGGGTGACCACTTTGTCATCATATTACTCTATGTGGATGACATGTGGTTGATCGTAAATGACATGGGCATGATCAAGCAGGTGAAGAATCAATTTCATAGGTTGTTTGACATAAAACATTTAGGTGCTACAAGATTCATCTTGGGCATGGAAATCAAATGGGATTATGAGAACATGAAACTCTGGTTAAACTAGAGGAAGTACATTGAGATGGTTTTGGAAATTTTCTAGATGTAAAGTATAAATTTGGTGCACAACATTTTCCTAGTTGGTCAGAATCTATCAATTATGCAGTGTCTGAAGACTCAAGAAGAATTGAAGAAAATAATTCAGGTTCCATATGTGGGTGCAATGGGAATCCTTATATATGTAATGGTCTACACAAACCCTGATATTTCAATATCAATGTGAGTAATCAACATATTCATGTCAAATGCAATCAAGGATCATTGTTTGATAGTGAAGAGGATCTTAAGATATCTATGAGCAACATTGATTAGGCTATTTTCTATCAAGGTACATCTAATGGAAGTATGACTCTAAGTATAAAGGGACTTTTGGATTTTGTTTGGGCTAGTGACCTTGATTGTCCTATGTCTACTATTGCATACATATTTAATGTTTTTAGTGGTACATTAAGTTGGGTGAGAAAATTTCAGTCTCATGTGGCTATTTCTATCACCAAATCTAAATACATTGCAACTACTTATGTAATAAAGGAAGTGGTGTGGTTTTAATGGTTGTGCTCTAATTTTGGGTTGAAGTAAAAAGAAAAAATAAGTTGTGATAGTTAAAGTGTAGATTAATTATCAAAGAACCCTGAGTATCATTCTTAAATGAATCATATTGACATCTAATATCATTTAGTGAGGAAAATAGTGGAAAAGAGGAACATATCTCTGGATAATATAGACACAATGGAAAACATTCCAGGTTCATTAACCAAGGAATTGAGTACTGAGAAGATATCTTGGTGTAGGAAGGAGATGGTCATGATTGCCTAAAGTTGTTGAAGGATGAGGGCATGATCAGTTATGAAATGTGTTCAAAAAGTAGGAGATTGTTTGGAAATGTCTCAACTTTACATGAGTCTGTACAATTGTGAGCATGATTATGTTGTGCAAGGTGTTGGTTATGTATTATACTACAAAGGTTGGTTGTAAAAGCTACGATGGTTTTGTAGTCTTGCATGGATATTGTATTTATAAATTGTGCAAGGTTTTCAACATGTGAGGATGATGAAATTTTTTGTAAGGGAACTCTCTATGGTTTTAGTATCACTATATAATATTACAAAGTGGTGCTCAATGGTTGAGTTATAGTGAGGTGTTATAAGGAGCTGTGCAACATGTAGAGTAACTAAATGTGATCTGAAGACATTCTAAACACTTTCCTAACCATATATGATAGTTTAAATAGGTTTTAGTGACATATTTTTGGCATTTTGACACATACATGTTATCGAGCCTTACACATTTTTCCATTTGTTCAATAATTGGTACATGCATACTATTTTGCAGTGTAGATGTTGTAAATAAAGTGTTTGCTATAAGACACGATAATTCTTTGGAAGCTAATATGATGTTAAACATTTAACTACATAGGACATGTGTAACATAGGTTTTTAAATGTTGAATATACATAATCAAGTGTGTGCATTTAAATATATAATAAAGTGTTATATGTATATTATCGAACATTGTCACTTAAACATAGCAATATAAGACATTTCATTTATGTTATAATTCAAGATAGGTATTATGTTGGGTTTTATACCCATAAAGGTTTTCCAATGTGAAAAATATCTTGTACGCTTCTGCGAGTTGCTTATCATCCTATCTAGCTTTGTTATATTTGTACTATCAAAAATATATTTTATATTTTTTACCATGTTCATAATATTATCCCAAACATAATTGAGAACCTATTGATTTTATTGAATTTCCTTTGATTAATTCTAGATCTTACTTGAAAAAAATGGAATCTATAAATGTAGATAGTGTTACTTCAAAAATTATGCTTCTAGTTTTAAATGATAATGTGTATCTTTTAATGGCTCTCAAATTTATAATGTATGTGAATTAGTCAACAAGATTGCTTAGATAAATAAGATAAGGTTGAAAATCTTAATTATTTTAGGAAACAAGTCATGAAAAATCCTAATGAGATAGTTAGATTGATGAATGTGTCGAAAGAAGTTTCAAGTCAAAATATACCTTCTAATGTAGTCATTCTCATTCTACTCAAGTTTTTATTGCTTCTAATGTTTCTTCCATTATTCTCATTACTTTTCCTTCTTCTCAAGTTCTTCCCTTTTCTCAAAATGCTTCTATTTATTCTTAAGTTCCTTTGATTTCTCAACAAGATTCTATTACTTTTTATGTCTCTCAAATTTCCAATTATTCTCCTTTACTTAAAAAATATCTTTCTAATAATTCTCCTCTACTTGCTTCACATATTTATAATGCCTTTTCATTGAATTTTTTTTATATTCCAATCTATTTAACTTATCCATATTCTACTTCTATTCAAAATAAAAAAATGACTACTATGATGCATACACTACTTTACTTATAACATCAAATTAATGTTCTTTCTCAAGGGTCTAAAAATGCAAAACGTAGACTCACTTCTAATGATATAGCTCTATACGCCTTGGCTTATGAAGTGATTTCATATCCATTTCTAATAGGATTTTTTTTTCTTGAAACTTTGAATTGTTTAATGGAAAAGTAGATCATTTTTCTCACAATAGGGTTGTTTATGACACTTATTGAGAATTTACTCATGATGATCGATTAATAACTAAGTTATTCCCAAGGACCTTGAAGGATTGTGTTTGATTAATTTTATTCTTCACCATATGTATGTATACATTCTTGTACAATATAATTTATTGACTTCTTATCACATTCTTTGATGAATATTAGTATTAAGGTCACATTTTCAAAATTATCTCAAATCAAATGAGACTATTAGTAAGTGTGTGCTTAGACACAATATTATGGTTACTAGTGAGACACAATATTATGGTTACTATTGTGACACATTGACTAATAAATAGTGAACTTGAAAGTATCTTTGGTCATATATTGATTTGAATAAAACATTAAAATTAGTTTTGAATCTTAATCTTAATTTACTTTACAATCATAATACCTAGGAATGGCCTCCCAATTTAACCTTTTAGGGTTTTATAAGTGTAAATCTTATGTTTAGATTAAAGGTATAAGATGTCTAAATTAGTTAAATAATATGCAATAATTAAGCACTGATTTGTTATAGATTTTAACTTCTTTTGAATTTGTAAAAATAGTAATAAATATGTTTAAATATAGAATTATCTAGAAAGTGATTGTTGTGGATGATCTGGGTTATGAAAATTGGGTTCTAGATAGTTATGAGTGTTGTCAACAAGGTCTTGAGATCTATTTGTTCACTAAATAGTATCACCCCACCTAGATAGTAGTGCCATACTATTGTAGTGTCGTCAAAGTGGCACTAGTGTCCTCTTTACAGGATTATTCGTATTTTTTGGGATCACTTGTCCCTATGTTTATGGGTCCTGTTCCTGAGTGCATGAAATATAGAACTCTATGTTGTGCCTTAAAAACTTTATTTAGTGTGAAAACCCTAATCCTCCTTGAGATTATGGCATTATCAATAAATGTGTGTTTATTATTTAGATAGGTTAGACATCCTCGACACCCTATTGTGGAGAGTGTTCTCTACATACCAATACTCTGAGGAGGGATCAAGCCCGATGTAGTTCTCCCACCTAGTGATTGGTACAAGTGCAAGTGAATGCTATAATGAGATTGGAACTGGATGCCTTGAATGTGTTTGAGATTTGAAGACTTTAAAATCTAGGCTTGGTGTTGTTATAGATAATAATATGCATAAGTAGGACAGAATAGGGATCAAATACCTTAATTTTTATCAACTTATCTTTTGTTTGAATAGGATTTTGCATCTAGTTTCCATATAGTGAATAAAGGTCAAATAAACTTGTATTTATAGAGATTTATAGCTTGTGTAGATAATAAAATATACTTAGGTTGACCTTAAGAGGGGCACATGTTTGGAAAAGTATCTATTCAAGAGAGTTAGGGTAAGGGACACTAGCACGCAGTTGGGGACACTAGTGACATGTGGCTGTAGTGTCCCAAATGTGGTGCTAATGTCCACCTAGAAGACTGCTGGGAAAATTGGATTGGGATCTGGGAAGGTTATCCTAAGACTATGTTTGAACTGAATGTAGTTATCTGTGGTTTGTGCAATGACTAGTAAAGTATGGCAAAGGGGAAATGTCCAAGTCTAAACTAGGAATAGACATCCAAATACCACTTTTAGGTGATTACACCTCCAAATTCCAACTCTCTAATGGAAGGCAATATAAACCTATTACACTCAATCAATATTTTGAAAACTTTTTGTGGGATTTCACTTGATCTTGTAAATTTTATGCACTCTCTTTATTTATACAATACTAGCCTCTTAGATGGTTTCTCCATAACATTCACCACATTCTAGGCCTCACACTTATTTTGAGAGGTATTTTCATTACTTTTGGCCTTAAAATTTTTCTTACCTTGGAATTTGGCTCCACTATAAGTTGGGGCATTAAGCATTTTTCCCTCTACAAATTTGATTTTTAAGTTTTTAACCACATGACAAAGGTCATATAAATATCATTAAGTGTTAAATACTAGCTTGTCCTTAATGGGTGGAAGCAAGATTTGAAAAAAATAATTTGAAGCTCATTATCATGTAACTAATGAGTCATTTTTGTAACGACAATCTTGAAATGGAGCACATACTCACTAATAGTTTAATTGGATCCTTCTGTAGTCTGAGTATTTTTTGTAGAGGTAACCATCATGCTAATGTTAATAAATCTTGAGATAGAAAATCATCAGCTAATATATAAAAGGATGCATATATTCACATGATAAGGCATAAAACAAATCAAGTTCATACACCTCCATTTTTTTTAAGAATAACTTAGTCAAATGTTTATAATTGTGAGTAAATTATATGCCAAAGGCATAAAAATGTCCAAAATAATGAGATATGTCTCCTTTGCTATTGAATAATTCAAACTTTGGAGGCACAAATCTAGTTAGTAAAGGGTATGCAAGAATTTCATAAGCTAAATGATTAAGTAAAATATCATTAGAAATGTCCCTATTACTTATATTTTGAGATCCTTACAATAACACTTTAATTTCATTTTATAAATCATGCAAAAAATGTATCATAGTAGTCATTTCAAGATTTGGAAGATAATTGTTGGTAGAATAAGTTCAATTATAAGTTTTTTGTGAAGAATAAAATTGAGAATACTTCAAAGTAATAGAGGGTTAAACAAGAGGAATTTTGGAAGCATGTTGATAATTTTGAAATTTTTGAGAAGAAGCAAGTGGAGGATATTGAGGAACATGGGAAGCAAGTAAAGTATTTTGAGAAGTAAGAAAATCATTCACAATAGTAGGAGCAATAGAATCATGAGGATGAATGGTTTTAGAAGAAGTTTATAAAATGACTATATATTATTAGGTATAGAAGATGTTATTTTAAGTGCTTGATATACATTAATAGCATTCAAATAAATAATGCTCATCATAGCCCCATCTCGAGCCTCTTGATCTAGGTTTTTTCTTTGAAAATCTTCTAATATATACAACAAATATGTTATCTCATTAAGGTGAGTCATAATGTGGTTTCTAAAGTGTGCAAGGTTTTCTAATCTTTCTTATTCAACTTGGTGTTCATTATCATAAGAATTACCACCTAGGGATCCATTCACATCATTATCATTCAAAGGCATCTCAGTATCATTTGAAATAGAAAACATAACAATAAGATCAACTCTAACTTTATTTTTAAACTCTATTTTATTTCTCAAACAAGATTTAGGACAAACTAATGAAATTTCAATAAAATCAAAATGGTTATAATTTATCCTAACATTCCTTTTGGTTGGGGTCTTATATCTAATTAATTTTGATGGCAGTAAGAGAAATCATACACAATAATTAAAGACCCTAGGTTTTGAACAATATGCAAGAAAATTAATATAGGGATTGGAATGCAACACCCTAGAGTTACGGCTAATAGATCTAACCCTAGAAAAATACAAAGAATGCAATACAATTTGGGTTCACCAAAATGTTTTATGGGAAAGTGGTTTTACATAAAAATACAATACATCTATCCATAAATTATGCAATAAAATATTATCAAATCTATAACAGTAAAATAGTATTTAATTACTAATTTATTTCCAACATACTTATGATAGAGAGGGGTTTAGATGACTATATGATCTTCTTGAAAATCTAGAAATAGTTATCAAGATCTCATAATGAAAAAAATTATATACAACAAGGTGAAGCGAACCCAAAAAATTGAACCAGATAGAGATTGATCCAAAACTATGCTGATATTTGTAAAACATTATATTGATTGATGGAAATGTATGGTTATTATTGGCAAACAACATACAGGGGAGAACTGATTTGATAACTTTTTTCATTAAATCTAAGGCTCCAAAAAACTTGCTGGTCTTTTTGAAACTTTATGTAGATTCACAGAAAAAGAATCTCCTTAAATACATAATAGGAAAGTTGAACCTACAAATGGATATGAAATATATTTGTTTTGGAGCCTATGCTCATGATTAACATAGTTTTTAAGTACCGACTACTTATCAAGCCCTTCAATGATTCACAAATATTGAAAACAACAAGCCAAGTATAATATAATTCATTGAGGGAGTTGAATGTGATACAATGTCTACTCTATATGACTTACAACACTATAATGAATGCTTGATGTAATGATAAATATTTTATATTTCCTTAGTTTCTTGAATGTTGGCTCTAATTTATTGAATTGATTGCTCATGTTCATTCACTATATGTTCTAAATGTGCTAGTGTATCTATATATTTATAGACTTCTCGAACTTAAATTAGGACCCTATTGGAATGCAAGATAACACTTAATAGGGGAAAGTTGACAAGAAAGAATCCATATGAGACCCAAAACAAGGGTCATAAGAGCCCAACCTCAAAATTAGATACTATATTTTCGGGGACTAGAGTTGTACAATGTACATTTTTGGAGAAGATTCCATAAATTTAGGAAAACCTGAGGATATGAGAGAGAAAATAGGAGGAGAGAGAAAATAAGAGGAAAGAAAAACTTCAAGAACACAATAAGAAATAGCCAAAACATAGAAAATATGTCAATAAAAACTTAATCTTAACCAATAATCAACAAACACATAAGTACCTTAAAGTGGTGCAATTTTATAACTAATAAATATCCCTAAAGCAAATTTATGTCTCTAAGTGAACCTTGTGTTTTGACTAATAAATATCCTTGACTAACACATTTTACAATCATCTATACCAATTAAATCACATCCCATTTAATTTATTTATTCAATTATTTTAAACTTAAAACTTTCCTAATAATAATATTTTACCACCTTTTGAAGCTTTTTTTATTAATACAATTATTTATTATAAAAATAAAATAAATATTAAAAAAAAATGTTTTTTTTAAGGCATAACTCCCTTTTCCATGAAGATCAAGTTATTAAGAGGCTTCCAAGTAATTTACTCATGTTATTAAATTTTTGATATTTCTAAAGGTCTTTTTTTGGAATGAAAATAATTATTTATTATAAAATAAAAATAAATATTAGTTAGATTATTATTATTATTTTTATTTTTTTTAATATGTGAAAGTTTTCTTGAATCAATTTGCTAAGGGAGAATGTGGACTTTGTTAAGTTAAATGAAGATCAAAATGTTTAGGGGAGTGTGTGTGTGTGTGAGATTATGAAAGATATACTAAGAATATTTTGTCAAGTGTTGTGTCTATGAATTATTTATTCTTAGTTTAAGCATGCTTAGGGCTTACATTATTAGGTTTTTTAACAGTAGAGTGTGTATATGGAAATCAAAAAATTCAAAATTTACTTTTTAAAATAGTTATATTAAAATTGACACGTACCATTCAATATTAAATTAATTAATTAATTAGTGACAAGTATGGTATTTGACTATAAGAATTGTGTCAAGTACAGAAAAACCCTAGCTTAACCTAGCCAACAACAAAACTTACTATAGGGATTGGTACAAATGGGCCCAATGCACTTTTGAACACACCTAAAACCCATTTTCATGTTACATGTGCACAACTCTTCAATTAATCATACATTTTAATAGATTCCTTAAACTTAAATTTTTATTCTGAATTTTAGATTAACCAAGTATTTACTTAGATCCTTTAAGTTTGAAATTTATTATTTAAAGAATTTATTATCATATTTGGAATGATTTCATGTTCATTATTCTCCCTTAGATTAGGAGTGAATCATAAAATCTTTTTCTCAAATATTTTTATATAAACTAGTGAATAATATAAATTGTTTAGTGCTTATTCTTTGTTGATCTATTTTAATCATTAAAATGTTACTATTAATCATAAACAATATGAGCAAGATATATAATTGATTGTTTTTATTATGTATATATATATATATATATATATATATATATATATATATATTATTTAACATATTTAAGTTAAATTGGGTCTCCTACTATCTTCGAGTGTAAGTTTTTTTTCTTTAGTGATATGTCTAATATAGATTTCAAAATATCAGAAATCAAAATTTTGTAAGTATATATACACAAATATTTATACTATTAAAAAGGTTGTAGTTCAATTATTAAAGATGATGGTTTATAAATTATTCATCGAAGTATAAATCCCTTTAAATACTTAATTCATAGAATCAATCAGATAAAACCAATATCATTTTCTAAATGTCTTTGATGCATTGGATACCTTAACTTAAAAAATATTTAAATTTAAATATATACTTACTCATAAATTATAATTCACTATATATAATCTAAAACACACACTGATATATATAAAACTTTGAACTTCTACAAATAAAAAATTACTAAAACCTAACATTTTATATTTAACCTTTTTTAAAAAGGTTAAAATCTTATTTAATCAAATAAAAAGGTCTAGATACATGATTGCCCTTCTACCACGTGAAGCATGGCATGCCATAGATAATTATATAGTCCTAAGAGCCGTAGGTACCACATGATTGACAGGATGCATATCGTCCTTCCCAGATGCCACTCATAAATATTTATTTAATATAAAAAATGGGGTCTAATAAGATTAGATCGTATATATCCATATAAAACATTTAAATATATATATATATATATATATATATATATATATATATATAATAATAAATGATTAAGATAGAGGTTGGTAAGAGTATTTTAATTTATGAATAATTTTTAAAAAATTATCGAAATTTAATAGTTAAAATCAAAGTTTTACGATAAAATAATAAGAATGTTGAAAGTTTGTAACGAACAAAGCATCTCCATTGAATTGTACATGATATTTTAGGACTTCATTATCTTAAACAATATATTTATTGTAAATGATAGGGAATTGAAAATTGTTTTAATGACTCTATTTGTCAAGTCTAAAGGTTTAAAAAATTTGCTCAATTTTCTAGACCTTCATGTCATTTACAAGGAAATGTACTTCTTCTTCAAACGCTAACATGACAATGAAATTTCTAAATGATAAAGAAAGGTAGTTGTTTTAGGGTTTGTGATTAGGGTCAACAATTTTTTTAATCACCACCTATTTTTTAGACGTTTCAACAATGTACACTATTGAAAACAACAAACTAAATAAATATAATAATACTTCAACTAGGGAGTCTAATGTGATGTAACATGTCATTTCTATGAATTTAAATGTTAAAATGATTTTTTCCTTAATGTTTGTTTGATTTCTCTATAATGCTTGCAATTTCTTATAAGATTGATTTGAAAATAAATGTTTGGTGCTCTTTTCTCTAGATTCTTAAATTCACTAATGTACATGTGTATTTATAAATTCCTTAAATTTAATTTGGACATGTATTTATAGTTTTTGATCTAAAATATATATATTTACATGTTTTTAATAAACTCTTTGTGAACCAAACAACTTCACCAATTAAATTAATAATTTTTTACCTATCAATTAAATATTATTTTTTAAATAACTAATGTAATATTAAATACTAAAAAAATTAAAATATTATAACCAATCACACAAAAAAACCATCATTTTAATTAAAATTATAACTTACTTTTTTAAAAAAATACACATCTTTAAAATAATAGTTTTTTCCCAACTTAAGCCTTTCCAAAGGAGAAACAATAACTTAAAAGTCCCCTTATCACAAAGACTCTTAAATATAAATATCACACATTTGAGTTCGAAATTTTTTCATATTCAAGAGAGTATATATATTTTAAAAACATGTAAGGGAGTGGCAGATGTACATCTACTCGAAAATATTTTATTATTTTTAATTTTTAAATAAATTTTATTTAAATTATAATGATAAAATATAAAATGTAATTTAAAATATTGATTAAATTTTTTTTATATAGTTTTATTTAAAAATTAATCACTTATAATAAAAATGACTTTTTTTTTATAACATGGTGCCTAGATTTATAAAAACATAGAAAAAATTGCATGATATTAGAAAAGATACATTCAAAAATTATGTTTTGAGTTTTTTGTGGGGGTTATCTTTACTCCCCTTTTACACCTTTTTTAATCATGGAATGGAAAAACCTTATCATAAAATTTTCCCTATGTATCAGAGGGTTTTGTCTAGTATATATTTTAGGGCCCCAAAAATGGGCGCTATGTAATTAAATATATATACTCAGAAAATATTTAATATTTTTTTTGGTTTAACATATCATAGGTTTTTTCCTTAATCATGAAATATATAATATTTATTTAAAGTTTTATTTTTTCACAAATTTTGTCGGTTTTTAATGTAAATTAGTAATTATGGGGTAGATTGATTGGGATCTGAATTAATATGTAATGTTTTAGTTCATAATGGTTTGTATTCTTTGTAGAAAAAATTAGTGTATTTGTCTAATTTTTATATTAAAAGTGCAACTCTCTATAATTTAAGGGCCCAACATGTGGGGATCGAGTCAATTGTGGGTGATTGGGTTTTGTCTTGGTGATTGTAATGGAAAAATTATTTCCATTACAATAACCAAGAGTAATTTGGAATTTTGAGTTTGGGATTTCAAAAAAAATTGAAGTGGACATGGGTACATATGATCTTGATATCAAAATTGAAGTTTTAAATGCTTTGTGATTATTTTTCCCGATCATTTGTTAAGGTGATCAAACACAGTGTGATGTGGTTGATTAAAAATTGTTTCCATATTGTATTTAAGGCATGGTTTATGCCAATGATCATCAACATTCCAATTCCAAACCTTCGTGCGAAATGTGTCATCCAAATTTCATGATAGATTACATTTGTGATTGTTGGGCTTTGAGCTGACATTTGGACATTTAGAAGATTGTACAAATTTAACCCAATTGTTGGATTTACACGACTTGCATCCATCAAAAATAGGTACACAACTTGCAAGATGGCAAATTCTTTGATTGGTGATCATTTCAAGGTGGCAGAGAAAGTTGATAGGTTTAATTCTTATGCAATAGGGGTTGCCCACACCATAAACTTAAAAGGGGAATATACTCCATAAATGAAAATAAAACACTTATCAAAGAAAATCAAGAAAATTAATTTATATATATTTCCTCCAACGTAACTTGCACCTTTGGGGTAACTCCTAGTAAAATAGGTATAGTGACCCCTATCAATAATTAAAAATAGGTTATTTTTCCAAAACATATATTTTTTTTATCAGAATAATATGTAAAAAATTGTGCTAAAACGAATGATGTTTGAAAAAGCCCTAATAAATTCTCCTCGTCCCCCATGCCCTTTTCTTAATCACACAAAGCACTCTAGTCGAACCCAAATTATTTATAAAGCTTCCTTGAAATTGAGCTCATGTCTCTCATTTAAATTCATATTTTTTAATGCAAGATAAACATCTCATTTTGAATGCACAATTAATCATAAATAATTAGCTTTCTTCAACTTAATCTTAAAAACTAAAAAAATGTCTACTTTATCTTCTTCAATTTAATCTTAAAAACTAAAAAAATGTCTACTCTATTAAATTTACAAGAAACTCAAACCTAACTTTATTCCTTTTATTTCATTTATCCTTAAAATAAATTAGCATAACATTTATCCCATACCATTTTCTTCACCCATAGAACTACAACACTTGTTTTCTTTTACTACTTCTAGACTCTTTATCTAGGTTTGTTTGATTATAAGTCGTTCTAACACCTATAATATTTATAGTATAATTTAAAATTCCATTTTTCTAATGAAATATATCTACATATATATTAATAAAATAAATATACAAATAATTCACAAAAAAAAGGTAGTATGGAAGCACACCTCAATGTCAGACTAGGCAAAGCCTAGTAATAGGGAACAACATAAGCAAAAACAACTAGCCCCCCCTCCAGGAACAAGTCATAAGAACATCATAAGAGAAAATATTAAGCTGCCAAAGTAAGGCTTGAAGGCAGAGAATCCATATCATTGGGTCCCCATCCCAAGCTTGGCAAGTCATTACCATCTGGAATTGACTCCCAACCAGAAACCTGAGTAGCGTCCTTATCATCTTCTTGTGTCCAAGTAGGAGAAATGGCTAGAGAGAGCTTGGGGAACTTATCCAAGCATTTAGATGTAGAGGAGGAGGTGAAGCATCTAGATGTAGAGGAGGAGGCGAAGCATCCCAACCATTATGCCCATCAAGGGAAGGAGGTGGATGTTTTCATCCCCTTGTTGCCTAGGAAGGGTCATGCATTGATACAGGGCACCACTGTGAGAGCAGCACCGAAATCCGTTGCATCAGTGTCCACCTCAAGGTGGTATGTCGATTATGTCATCAAGTCAGTACTCCTTGGGCAAAGATGGAGGAACCCATGCCATAACATAAGAAGCATTTCCCCAATGAGTGAGAAGGTCCTAGAGATGGCCAAGCTTCATGGCAACTTTTTTTGATTGCACTTGTATCTAAAAAAGAACATTGGAAATAATAAAAAACTTGCTCAAAGTATAAAAATTACAGTCTTAAGAAGCATTGTTAAATATTGCATTATTTCTCTTTCCATAACCAAAATAAAATCTTCACTCTGAAAGTATGCTAGATTTGGGTATATTTAAAAGGCAAGGCGGGTTTATCTCCAAGAAGGATATGCTCCTAATGAAAGAATTCAGACTGGAAAGGCCAGAAGAGGTCATAATCCATGTTCAGACCCTTTGAGTTTTAGAGTAGTACCAAAAAAGATGAGGGAGCATTTGCAGATGGCC
Source organism: Torreya grandis (assembly GCA_037957365.1). Lineage (NCBI taxonomy): Eukaryota > Viridiplantae > Streptophyta > Pinopsida > Cupressales > Taxaceae > Torreya > Torreya grandis. The sequence goes on from JARHVA010000008.1 coordinate 1,746,708, forward strand.
AAAAAAAGGTCAACTAGGAAGGGAAACACCTAAGTATACAAGCCTTTTACCAATAGGTAAGCCCTGATATAAGATACACCAAGCAAAATGAGCTAGCTTAGGCTCCAAGCAAGCCTCCCAGATAGTGTGAAATTGGAAGCACCAGGGACGAATAGAGGAATGTAGACCTCAACAGGAGTTAATCTTGCCCACCATAGGCATGTGGGGAGTAAGCCATCCATAGCCAAGCCATGGGGTGTAATTATGAAATGGAGTTTCAACATACCACTTCCAATCCTTCCACCAAGGACAAATAGAGTGAATAGAAATTTTGTGAAGCATTGAAGGTGGAACAACATTAAGGATTTATAGGAAGGATTCTTGACCAGCATTAGCTAACCATAATTTGGTTTTCACCTCTTCCTAGGATAGCCAGGAGCGAGACTACTTACAAAAAATATCTTGGATAGTATGAACGTCTATATGAAACAACTTGAGAGCATTGATCCAAGGAACATCGGCCATAGCGATTCATTTAAATTGATAACATGTGACGACCATAGCAAGTGGGAGTTAACATATAACCCATCTCGAACCCTTGAGCCATTCCATTAAAGTCATGGTTTAATCCTTTCCAATGCTTTCCATATGCTTTTTGCCATAAAGGACCTTGAAATTTGAATGGGGGATTTGATGATAAGAAGATTGGAGAAGTTGATCCCTTTCTAGGCTTTCTTGCCTTTAGGCAAGCCCGAAGAGATGCAGTGTTAGAACAACACCTTCCAAGATTCCTTGCCATCAATGGTCCATACAATCCATTTGGCACATACGACAATTCCTTAACGAGCCACGTCAATGAGCCCCATACCTGTGGTATCCTGCATGAGGTAGCAGTAATCCAAGGCCACCCTGTGGAATCCATGTCCATGAGAAGAATTGACCCAAAGAAAATCCTTGAGAAATTTTTCAAGTTTATGATAAGAATTCTTTAAAGGCACCCAACAGGAGGAGTAGTAAACATGGGTGGTTGCAAGCACCTTCGAGCAAATTTGGAACTAACCTGCTAACGGATAAGGGCTTAGTCACCCAATAATCTAGCTTTTTAGCAACTCTATCAACAACATATTGCCATAATAGGGGTGAAGCGGCATCAAAAGCAAAAGGGATGCCAAGAAACTTGAATATTTCATCATGTTGGATATAGGCCCTTCCATATTTGGTAGCCCATAATGGCGGGGGGAGGTATGATTTCCTATAATAATGAGTTTTTCCCATTGGATGGTTGAGGCAGAGGTAAGGCGGAAGGTGTTGAGACACTACAAGGCGTTATTCATATTGTCCTCATCTTCAATAAGGGTAAGGAAAGAATAATCTGTAAAGTGGCCATTCAACAATTGTAAATCTTCATGGGAGTTTTCTTTATTTGGAAGGAGATAGATTCCCTTAACAAGTCCCTTAGCTTGGGCATTACTAATAAGATATCCAAAACCCTCAGTTACAAGCACATATAGGGCGGGTGCCAAAGGGCATCCTTGGTGAATAGATCAAAACAAACTAAATTGCTTAGAAGTGACTCCATTAATGGAAAGGATGGTCAAGGCATCTGGATGGTTTGAATAAAATTGGGCCCAAAGCCTAGGGCTCTAAGCATCGCCAAAATGAATGACTACTCAATACGGTCATAAGCTTTTTCAAAGCCAATTTAAATGAACATAGCTTGTTGCTTAAAGCTTCTATCGCTGTCCATTCCTTCCCAAACCACAATGATATTGTCTAATATATCTACTTCTGATGAATCCTGTTTGCTCAGGGTGAATGATGTGTGGTAATAGATTGTGCAGTCAAAGCACTATAACTTTGGCAATGATCTTATAGGAAACATTTAGGAGGTGATCAACTGCCAATTACATATCAATTCAGGATCCCCTTGATTAGGTATGAATTTAATCTTTCCTTTATTTATATTTTTCCTTAGAGAATGAGTGTGAAAGGCCTCTTGATAAATATGGTGCGAGTCAGCACCCACAAGATCCCAAAGCATTTTATAGAATTCATAGGGGAAACCATCAATCCCTGAAGCTTTATCATTTTCCATATGAGGCATTGCCTCATGTACATCATCCATAATGAGGAGCCTATCGCAAGCCACTCATGGAGAGGAGGCTACAAGTACACCACAATTTGACAAAGATCAACAAAAGGGACTAGGAGTGTCGATGGCATTCCGAACATAGATTCCAAAAAATATAGAAAACATGAAAAATTGTCTAAAAAAATAATTAAAATTAAAAGGAGAGAATTATTAAAATTCGACAAATACACCAATAATATTTAATTAAAACCAATAATCAACAAATAGACAAACACACTAAATATGCATGAAATAAATCTCAAAAAAATAAAAATACCTTAAAACCATTATTAAGAGTGTAGATATTATCGTTTTAATTTCTAAATTAAATACTATAAAAAAATGGTAGTTATCATCTTATTTGTAATGGAGAATGTGGCCTTATTTTTGACAATGTAAATTAAAAGATGATTAAAGATTATCACAATTTTTTAACTTAAATATTTTTATAAAACAAAAATAAATATTAAAATTTATTTATATATAAATAAATAAATAAATAAAAGTATAAGTGATCTAGTTTGTTGGAATTAAGCAATTAAAAGACTTTTATGATTTTTTTAATTATCTTGGAGGATATGGACTTTTGGACGATATGGACTTTGTTTAAATTAAATCTTAGGTGAAGTCAAAGGGCAAGTACAGTCCAAAAGGTGTCAGTGATGATAGCCTTTAAACCACGTGAAACATCCCATGCCATATATATAACTATATTAAAGAGCAATAAATAATTAGAAAAATCTAACAATATGTCATAGAATCAGTGAAATCTAATTAAATTGCATCACTTATATTTATAAACATTTTTATTACGTTTAAATAAGTATAAAAATAAATTAATTTAAATTTAGAGAAATAAATGGAAAAATGAATAAAAGAAGCTACATATTAAAATTGTGAGTTGCAAAGTTATATATTTTATTGAAGAATATATAAATTAAATTAATTAAAAAAATATTATTTAAAATTCTTAAATAAAATCTTATATATTAAATTTTTGTCCTACTTGATATTGATTTAAAATTTACCTTTATCTCTATATTTTATACATATTTAATTATTTATTAATTTAATATATGTATGTATATACATATATATTTGTATAAAGAGAAAAATAAAATTTTGAAAGTGTATTAAAAAATATGAAGTTTGTACGGGTAGTGTAGTTGGTTAAGGGTTTTGGGTTCTTCTCATATAAGTCTCGAGGTCGGTTTTTGTGACTCGAATTATTAAGGTTGTCTAGTGTGTGCGGGCCTCATAGACAGTTCTGAGAGGATTAGTCTCACCTTCACTTGCCTCAATGAAGATTTTAAAATCAATTGAATGTGGGTGAGTTGGTAATGTGATTTGGTTGTTTCAAGTCCCACCTAAGTTCAAATCTCACTAAGATATATGAAGTCAGATGTGACCGTTGTTAGTATTCTTAACCTTGTTGTAACTATTATTGGTATTCTAATATATGTAATAAATGATCTCTTATTTATATTCTAAATCGATTCGCAACTCCAATAAAAAACAAATACGAATCAAAAATACAAATATATTTTTAAAAATAATTTAAATAAATAAAATTATGGAAAATATATTTTCAATAATAAAAATATACATATAAAATACTTTTAAACCATAATTAAACATTAAATTAAAATGTAGATGGTGAAATAAAACCAACTATTAGAGTTCTTAATATATATTTTTTTGAATTATTTTATGGAATAAGAAGTGGACAAAAACTTTTAACTTAAACAAGATCCACCTAAAACATACCATTTCTATTTTTTAAATTAAACTAGACAAAGACTTTTAACATCATCATCATCATCATCATAATAATAGAAAAGTGGATCTTCCTATTTTATTTTGTCAATCTTCAAGTTAAAACATACCATTTCGGTTTAAATGGGCTTCGCTGTGGGTAACAAGGAAAACTATGTAATTGTTCCAATTTAAGTGGGCCTATTATTTGGCAACCTCCAAAAAATTGGATCTTCTTACTTTATTTTGTCAATCTTCAGGTTAAAACATACCATTTCGGTTTAAATGGGCTTGACTGTGGACAACAAGGAAAACTATGTAATTGTTCCAATTTAAGTGGGCCTATTATTTGGCAACCCCCAAAAAATTGTATAAATGTATTTCCCTTGAGTAATCGAAAGACATGTTATCTTGTGTGCTTTGGCTGGACTTCAAACAAACCCAATTTTTTTTAATTAATTTCCGTATATTTCAATATGAAAATAAGTATAATGATATTTGTTCACAAGTTAAAATAAAATGGGTTATTTTTTAAATATATATTTTTAATAAAATAATATATAAAAAATAGTATTAAAATTATTGATTTTTGAGAAAATATTTAAAAAATTCTTTTATTTTTTAAATCATTATAAACATTGATAGTATTCGCCAGTCGGACGACAAGCGCGATGGATGAAGGCGAGCAGGAGGGTGCGACAGGGCAGAAGGCAGGGCGCAGCTACAGGGAAGTGCTTGGACTGCAGCAGGCATCCCAGGGAGCGTGCAGTAGTGGGAAGGCTCAGCTTTTACAAGGTTTAGGTTCTTTTGCTGCTCTTGAGCAACCAAGTATGTGCATCCCCAAAGTCAACGGCTGTCTGGAAAGATGCAAGGAGAGGCCCAAGCTGGCCATACCAATGGAAATGATCGCTAAAGACATTGAATACTATTCCAATCACTCCTTGTACTGGAAGTTTCTAGGGCTTAGGATGTCACTATTATTCCTAGAAGCATGGGCTCAGAGGACGTGGGCACTGGAAGGAGATATAGATATTACATTGCTGGCCAATAGCTATTTCATGGTCACTTTTACCTATATAACAGATTGTCAACGAGTTTTTGCTAGAGGTCCTTACTTCCATAATCAAGTGGGACTGTTTATCAAGCCCTGGCATGCCAGTTTCATACCTTCAGAGGAACTACCAAACCGTGTCCCAATGTGGGCGCGTCTGCCCCACTTTTCGATAGAATGCTTTCGAGAAGACACTCTCCAATTGCTTTGCATCCTTGCTGGGAAGGCCAATAGGTTCCTCAATGTCACTCCTGGGGAAAAAGGTAATGACTTATGCCTACATTTGTGTTGAAATTGATCTTAGTAAGCCATTACCAGATGATGTTGAAATGAGTGCAGGCGGCCCATTTTCATGGGTACAATAGCTGGATTATGAAACCCTCCCTTTCCGCTATCGTCTATGTCATGCTTATGGGCATTTGTAGCGATGGTATCCCACCTCAAAATCTACTGCACCTCAGCCAGCTCAATCTACTCGCACTCCTTCTGGTATTAACAAGGAAAGGGGTCTGATTCCAGGTGAGATGCCTGAAACTGATGGTTTTATGCCGGTTAAAGGCCGATATAGAAATAGAGGCCAAAAATGGTCTTTGAAGGAAAGACAATTAGATGACTCGCTCAATAGATTTGAAATATTAGATGACCTTAATCAGCAGGAGGTGAACCCCGGGTTGACGATTTTTGACCAGGGGATTGAGGGACCAGCTCAGGAGACCAATGCTTCAAAGGGTTTAATTGAAACACAGGATGTTGGAGATTGTCATATGGATATGGACCAACAGCTGATAATTTTGAAAGGTATGACTTCCTCAGTTGCTCCCCTTAAAGAAGATGGAAATATGCCCCTTACCGAGAAAAATGGTGACCCAGGGGCAGCAAGAAGCAGTAAATCTTTTCCTCGTCTTGGACTTCTACAAAAAGACCTTAAGAAAGGAGGGGGAGAGAAATTTGGCAAGCCTGGCAAAAAAAAAGACCAGGAAAAGATCAAGCTAATGGGAGAGACTTTGGTGGAGTCAGGGTCAGTAAAGACTCTGGATGCACACTTTTTGAGCTCTCTGAAATGATTATAATATCTTGGAATGTAAGGGGTTTGAACAACAACCCCAGACAAAATGTTGTTCACAACCTGATTAAAAGTCATAGGCCGGATGTCCTTTTCTTGCAGGAGACTAAGCTTTTAGTTGAAGACATGTCCAAACTTGCACCCAAGTTGTGGTGGCAAGGAGAATGTCAATGCATTGGCGCTACCGAATACTCAGGAGGACTAGCTTATATGTGGAACCCACGAAAGATTGGCCTCATAGGTTGGCTGACTTCTAAGTACTCCATGACTATGATTGCTTCTATCTTTGAGACGAGGGATGTCATTCTCTTCTCCAATATCTATGCTCCCAATGATTAGCGGGGTAAAAACTCCCTATAGGGCCACAAGTTTTGTCCGTAGCCTGGCCCCCTTCCACCCTTGTATAATGGCAGGTGATTTTAACGCTATTCTTGATTTGACTGAAAAGAGTGGTGGCACGTCAAGGCTGGACCCATCTGCTTTGCTAATGCGCAACTACATTGAAATTTTGAATTTAGTTGATGTCAAGCCCAATAATGGACAGTTTACTTGGAACAACTGCAGGAGTGGGAAACATTGCATTACTGAGAGACTTGATCATTTTTTGGTCTCAGCTTTTTGGGTTGGAGGTATGTGGTCTATGAGGTCTAAAATTTTGGATTGGAGAGGATTGGACCATTGGCCCATCAAGCTTAATAGTGTCTCAAAGTATAACCCGCGCTCTCCTTCCTTCAGATTTCAACTCATGTGGTTGTGGGATCAATCTCTGCATGAGTGTGTTGCCAATTGGTGGCGTTGGGGTAGGCCTGCCCATGGGACGGCGATGTACATTTTTGCCAAAACTCTACAATATGTGAATTACAAGCTCAAGTGGTGGATTCACCAAAGTTTTGGGAACATTTTCCATGCTAAGGCTGCTGCTCAAACCAAGCTTGATGGTATCATGAGAATAATAAGGGAAGAAGGACTGATTGAAGACTTACTGCAAGAAGAAACACAGGCTGTGAAAGACCTGGAGGAATGCGAGCTATGGGAGGAAATTTTTTGGAAGCAGAAAGCTCGGGTCGAATGGCTCCAAGAGGGGGACAGAAATACATCCTTTTTCTTCAATTCATCCAAAGCCAAGAGACATGACAATTCTATTTCGGCCCTGGTCAATGAAAGAGGTGAGCGGCTTAACTCCTTTCTGGCAATTTCAGAGGAGGTAGTGCAGTACTTCTCTACTCTATTCAAGGAAGATGCTAACGGGGAATCATCGAAAGAAGCTCAGGTTCTCTTCTGCATTCCATCGTTGGTGACGCGTGAAATGAATGAAAATTTAATGAAACCAATCACACTTGGAGAGCTTGAGGAAACCATTATTCAGATGAAAAAAGGGAAAGCGCCTGGACCTGACGGCTTCCCAACTGAATTCTACCAAGAATTCTGGGATATCATCAAACTTGACCTTTTAGCTGTTGTCCAAGAATCTCAGCGAAATAAGCAAATGCTTAAGGCTACAAATGCGACCTATCTTGCTCTCATACCCAAATGTGAAGGTGCTGATAGGCTAAGTCAATTCTACCCTATATCCCTTTGCAATGTGGTTTACAAAATTATATCTAAAATCATTGCAGATAGGTTAAAAAGAGGGTTGAGTGTTGTGATCTCAAAAGAGCAGAGTAGTTTTGTGGAAGGTAGGCAAATCTTGGACGGTATTGTTATTGCTGTTGAGTCCATTCACTCTATGGCCAGCTCACAAGATAAGGTGATGTTCATTAAATTTGACATGGCCAAAGCCTTTGATAGGGTCAGATGGTCATTCCTGCAGAAGGTTCTTTGTGCTTTTGGCTTTGTGGATGAATGGACTCAATGGGTTATGAGCTGAATTTCCTCAATTTCCTTCTCAGTGCTTATCAATGGAGAACACACAGAGCTTTTTGGTGCTATAAGAGGGCTGCGACAAGGTGATCCTCTGTCTCCGTACCTTTTTATTCTCCTTGCTAAAGGTTTGGGGTGGTTGATCAGCAGGAACAAAGAGGAAGGACATATCCAAGGATGGCGATGGGGAGGGGAATTGCTGACAGAATCACACCTGTAATTTGCTGATGACACTGCCCTTATGGGCATGGCCACAATGACTGAAGCTGCTAATTTACGTAAGGTGTTAAATGTTTATCTAATGGCCTCGAGACAAAAGATCAATGAAGATAAGTCATCCATATTCTTCTTCAATACTATGAGCCCTATTCAACAGTGGAACGCGAGGATGCTACATTTTCATATTGGGACTCCCCCCTTGATTTACTTTGGTATCCCTATCTCGGTTGGCCGTACATCCAAAGAATCTTGGCAGACTATTTTGGAGAAATTTTGGGTGAAAGTGAATCATTGGACACACAGGTGGTTATCCTTTGTGGGTCGGGTTCAACTTATCCAATCTGTGGTGCAAGCTTTACCCATTTATAGGTGTATGCTCCAGGTTGCCCCGATGGGATTCGTTAAGGAGTTTGATTCGGTTACCAGACAATTCTTATGGGTTGGTAGCCTGAACTCCACTAAATGGAGCCTTATTAGATGGGAGATTATCTGTAGCCCCAAATAATATGGTAGGCTCGAATTGAGGCAGACGGACTTAAATGGTATTGCTTTGGCGGCCAAACTTTATTGGCGATGGTGCCCCAAACAAGACAAAGCTTGGGCCAAAATTCTCTCACAGAAGTACTACTCCAGAACCATTCAGAGGGACATTCCTCGCTATCTGCTTACTGGGAAAGGTTTGGTAATATGGGGTACTCTCAAAAAAGGGGCTACTCTCATCAAGAATGGCATATTCTAGATTTGTAAATAGGGACTTCAAAGTTTACATTACACATGGATAGGTGGAGGTAGCTCGCTGGAAAGCTCCTGAAACTTAGCCTGTTAATGGAATGTAGGATGAGAATGAGGAGCTGTTGAACATCCTTTCCAGGCATCATTGTAGTCCTCTTCAGGACGAGGGTGAGCTATCTTGGTCTCCCAATCCCAAGGGAGCTTACACAGTTTCATTTGGATATCAGGCTTTACTTCTTCAGAGATTGGGCAAGAGGGAAGTGCATTGGTGGAGACAGGTCTGGAATAATTTCACATGGCCTAAATGCAACTATTTTGCTTCGATGCTGGCTTAGAATAGGTGCTTGACCTGGGACAATCTCTGGAAGAGAGGTTTCCAAGGCCCTTCTATATGTGTTATGTGTAGAGCGGCCGAGGAGGATTCTGCACACCTCTTTTTGTGATGCCCCTTTGCCTTGCAACTCTGGCATTATTGGTGGGATGTTTGGCAGCGCCCATGTCTTCATGCTCAATCTGTGTTCAATTTTTGGAATGGATTGGGAGAACCCCCCTCAAGGACATCCTTCCTACAGGACATATGGCTGGGCGGCCCCATTTTTTTGTTCTGGCAGATCTAGCTTGAGAGAAATAGGCAAATTTTCTGAGGGGTGAGGGTCATGGTGCATCAAGTATGATAGAAAGTGGTGGGGATGATCTAGGAAACCATCCAAGCAAAGAGTGCGATCTGTCTTCCTTTGACCAAACAGGACGCTCAGGTGGTGGCGCGACTTGGATTCCAACAGTTTACTAGTAAGTCAGTGTGTGTCAGGAGGAGCAAGCAGGTCAAGGCACAGATTTTTAGGACTGGTCAGTGGCAACGCCCCCCTCGTGGGATTCTCAAGATCAATACGGATGGTTCCTCCAGAGGTAATCTAGGACCCACGAGTACTGGAGGGATAAGAAGGGATTCTGAAGGTATGATGATTTTTCTTTTTGTGGTTCCTGAGGGGCTGCAAACCATTAACATGATGGAAGGTCAGGCCATTTTTAATGCCCTTGAGAAGGCCCAGGCGTTAGGTTGGCATAGGATTATCTGTGAATCGGACTCTCAAGTCATGATTAACCTGCTCATTTAGAGGAAAGTGGTGGATGTCAATTGGAAACTTTCTCTGATTGTGTAATAGATTTTGCGGATTTGCTTGCTTATGGATAGCGTTACTTTTGCTCATATTCTGCAAGAATGGAACAGGGCAGCGGATTTTTTGGCTAAATGGGTGTTTGACCATTTAGATGGTGGAAACATTGAGGATTGGGAGTCTCTCCCCTTGACGTTGCGTTCTGATTTGGAAATAATTATAGAGGCTGATAGGGAGATTCATAATATTGTCTAGTTGGGCGTGTGCCTAGTTTTTTAGTTTTTGCTGCTTTCTTCTGGGGGTTTCTGCCCCCCGTTCTTCTTGTAATGCTCTTTTCTTATTAATATTATTTTTACCCCTTTTTTAAAATTAAAAAAAAATCATTATAAAAATTATAATTGAATCAATATTATGTATAAGGTTTGATTAAAATTGAGCTTATTCGTCTCATTTAATTTTATGTTTTTTATGAAAGATAAACATCTTAATTTGAATGCATAAATAATCATGAACAATTGAATGTTTTAAATAAATTATTATTTTTATTTTTTGTTTAAATTTGAACCTATTAATAATCACATTAAAAAATATGGATATGATAGTGTTTTCATATTAGGTGCGTTAAGGTGCTTCTGAGTTGTATTAGAACCATCATGACCACTTCTGATAATTGACAATCTAATGAAAAATAACTTGAAAATTGTGTTTACTTGCTAATGTTTTTTTCTTTCCTTAGTTTTTTCATACATCATGCCCTATGCTATCTAAATAATGGATAAAGGAGTATTAACAAGTTGTGTTAGGATTAGTGACTAGTGTGACTTAAATGGTCATTTGCTTGCCATAACCCTCAATGATAACACAAATTGTTGATAAATGAAAATTGCATAAATGGAAATGTTTTCAAATAGGTTTGCAATAGTGCTTTACAATAGAATAATATCTTAAACAATGATAAATTATCTGATGATTGTTTGATCACTCTTGTCTTTACTTATGATTTTTCTATGAGTGCTTGATGTGCATCTTCTAAGATCTAAATGAACTATAACACTTGTGTATTTTTAAACAATTAAACTCAAATTAGGATCATATGCGTGTGCAAATTGACATCCCATAACTCGAAGCAAAAAAGATGGAGAGAAAGGAATAAATGCACCTTGACTTAATGAAGATCAACTAAAGGGATCAAGAAGCATGAAAAACATAATATAAATGTCTAAGAAACTAATTAAGAAGAGGAGGAGAGAATAATTAAAATTTGATAAATGCACCAATAACTCTTGATTGTGACCAAAAATCGACAAATAGACAGACATATTGAGAGTGCATGAAATAACTCTAAATAAATACCTTGGGACCATAAATAGGTGTATGGAGGCTGTCATGTTAGTTTTCAAATTATCATATTAAGATGGAATTGGAGTTATCATGTTATCTATGGTGGATAATGTGACCTTACTTTCCACAATATGGGTTTGTGAGTGATTAAGGATTAGCACAAAATTTGTGAGTGATTAAGGATTATCACAAAATTTATAACTCGAACATTGTTATAAAACAAAAATAAATACTAAGATTAACTTTTTAAAAAGGCATAAGTGATGTAGTTTGTTTAGTGTTAAGTAGTTACAAGGCTTTTAATCAAATTATTGATTTTTTGGTATTATTTTTTAGAACATGGAATTTATTCATCAAAGTTAGATGTGTATTCCTTAATATTAAGTGAAGTTAAAATATCCGTTTACAATATAATTTTAAAGGTGTAAACTAGTAGTTGTCATAAAGGTGTAAGTTATCATGAAAGGGATATGATTTTTTTGTTTTTGTAAAGTGAGGTTTTTCATAGAGAAAGAATGTGATATGATAATTGTACCTCATTTGAAACATATGACTATCAACCCCATCTCACCTTTTCTACACGAAGAGTTAGACAACAATACTCTTATATTTTTAGTGGAGGTGATGGTGTAAAATGAGCTGCTATGTTTCTTCTTATGATGTGGCAATCTGTTGTGTGGGAAGGAGTCATTATGTCTCATAGTGAGCCTCAACAATGTTAAAGTAGTGGGGAAGGGCAAGGCCATATAATTGAACATGCAAGCGGTGAAATATTTCAAGGTGAGTTAGATAATATGAAGGTGAGGGGCAATGATAGAGTATTTTAGGTGATATTTTATACCAAAGGGCCCATATCATACACCAGACCTAGATTCAAGGTAACAAATGGATTTACATGACTTGTACCCATTACAAAGGGGTTTGCATCGTATAAGGTGATGACATGTTTGATTGCTCATTTTATATTGTCATGGGTTAACAAAGATGTCATGATAACTTATTTTATTGTGCCAAGGCTTCACATTCAATGTGTGTCTCGAATCAGTGCAATAATTTCATTAACGTGAGACAAGCTATCTTATTATATGTGCTTTGAGGTCGTATTACAAATGAATTATTGGATTTAGATTTCACATTATTTTCATTAGCTTTCATGTACACTATATTTTAATCAGCAATGATAATTTGTATGTTTATAATGAATATTAATTTTATTTTATCTCCTTTTAGGTAATTATCCTTGATCAGAATGGCCTTGGTGAATACATCCCATATCGAGGCTTACCAAATACAACATGCCAAAATATGCAAAAGCTTGACTTCACCCATAATATTATTAAAGACACTATACTCAATTTTCTTTCCCAATTCAGGATCCTCTAAGGCATGGACATCCACAATAATTATTTATCTAGGACAATCCTAGAGGGCCTTACCAATATGAGCATCATGACACTGAATTTGGCATAAAATAATCTCACTAGTCTTATACCCATTTTTTAATACAATTTTAGTCAAAATGCTTTTTCAGTAAATAGACCTTCTCTATGTGGGAATCCTCTCCAAACTTGTGTAGGAGGCCAATCACCAAATCAGGTGGTGGTCATCATTATAGATTGTACCCTTAGGTCTGTGGATGGTATATTCATTGATGTGATGGTTGCTATGGTAATTATAGTATCTATTTTATTTACTTTGGGTATATCTCAAGATAGGAAGATAAAATGGGAGATTATAAATTAATTTGAGGAAGAAGAGACTAGGAAGGGCAGATTGGTGTTGTTTGAAGGTGACAAACATATCATACTTGATGATGTTCTCAAGGTAGCTGGAATCACTCTTTCCTATAATTAATTATTTTGGTAGAATCGGGCATGAAATCTTGGTTACTCTAATGGCATAATATGATAGTCAAATATGGGAGAAGTTTATGGCTTATGATTATATACTCAAAGGTAATTTATTTAATATTCTTCACAATCTAAGCATAATATGATGGTCAAATATGGGCGAAGTTTATGGCTTATGATTATATACTCAAACGCAATTTATTTAATGTTCTCTACAATCTAAGTAGGCATAATTTGAATAGGGTTAGGAGACTCAAGATTGCTCATGGAGAAGCTAGAGTGTTGGCTTATCTTCAGAGAATGCTTGAAATACCCATAAATATAGGAATGTTTGGATTGATGAATGTTATGTATCCTATCTCACAAATTATGGATTGGACATACTCATCAACTCCTCTATTGCAGCTGATATGATGGAAGTTGCAAGCCTAGAAAACTACAAGGCCCCTTAACTTCAGAATATGAAGAGGGTTAATACTAAGACTTATGTCTATGACTTTGGCATTTTTATATTTGGAAATATTTATGGGTAAGAGTTCAAGTACCAATGCCTCTGTTACCATTGAAATTGTTGATGTGTGCACCATCAGAGGTAGTACAACTTTGATATCGAGCCACAGATCAGATATGTTAGTGTAGGATATTATTTTCCACGTATTTATTTATTATTTATTATTCCTTCACATGGAGTTTTCCTACACTTATGGATTTATATTTCTTAGGTGTACTTAATCATAGGGAGTTACACTTGATGACAATTATTAACCAGTGGGAGTTACTCTTTGACTAGCTATTTTAGGTATGAGGGTTTACATTCTATTCTTGAGTCTTTAACCACTTTTCATGGAGGAGTTACACATTCACTCTCCTATTTGTACATCTTCATTTGTGAGCTATTTTAGTTGATTATGTTGGATGGATTTATCCTAATTTTTCATTATTCTCCCTTTTGATTTACTCATAGCTATTGTATGTAATTGCTTGAATCTTGCTCGAACCAGGTGTATTCGATTGATCTAGTGATCTTGGAAAACACTCTGATATGGTATCAAGGCTACACTGGTATTCATTTATATGGTTAATTTGTTATTAGTTTCTTAATCTTCAGATTATTACTTTCAAAATCAATGATACTTGCATACGATATCATAAAAATTTTGAGTATCTTCTTCCGTGTATCTTGTTGTTGGTTCATGTTAGTTTGTTGGTGCATGTAATATGTAGTTTTAAGGCACCATTCTATTAAAAAATTATATTCACTTCTCATGCCATACTCTTGGTTTGAGCAATGGCATCCAAACCTGCATTGGCATTTTTTCTCCATTTAGGGCATGAAGCTCTTTTTAGCACCTTCTACTAGGGCAGCCATCTACCTCCAAACATGTAGATCTCCATTGGTGTTTAAGTCTCTTCAAACAGAGTGCTTCCTTGGATGGCCTATATACAAGCACCAAAATTCTCTGGTGAGGCTATTACATCCTTCAGTTATGGCAAGGGAGCTACAACTAGCCCCTCTGAGATATTCAGACGGTAGCACAAATTTGGTTCACATATTGCCATCCCTATTTTTTTACTGAATCTAGTTTTTTAGTAAAAGTGCATTTTAATTTTTTGTGTGAACATTTAAAATGCCCATTAATGGTATGAAATAAATTTTGTAATAACATTGGATAGGCAACTCAAATTTGAGTGTCATCTTATTCAAAAGTGATTATTTTTTTGTGTTCATTCCTTTGGATCCATTTGTTTTGTAATCATACTAAAATTATAAAGTACCAAAATTGGTGGGCGGGGGGGAGGGGGGGGCGGAACGGGGCTAGGGAGAGGTTAATCAGAAATAATTTTAGGGGGGGTGTTGTGTGTCTCTTTTCTTTTTTTTGCCTTCTTTTCATTTCTATAACAATAAACTTAATTCTGCATTATAGATGCTAATTTGATAAGTACTATCATGTCTTTTAATTGTTATGAATGGAAATCTAAAATGCAAATCATTTTGAAGAGCAAGGGTTTACATCACATAACTATGGGAATTGAGACTGAACCAAATACTGATGCAATAAAAGTTAAATGGTTTAATCATTGTGATGAAGCCTTTGGATTGTGGTGTCTTTTTATGTTTGTCGATTTACTCTTTCATGTTGAATCTATAAAAAAAAAACTAATGAATCAAGGACCACATTAGAAAAGCTCTTTGGGAAGCTAGATGTGATGAGAGGTCATGAACTGGAGAACGAGCTCATTAGTTTGATTCCTACCAGTTTTGATACCCTAAAATATTTCTTCACTAAGTTTAAGTCTTTGAGATTGTAGTTAAACTCATGTGGAATAAATAAGAAAAAGGATCAACTGGTTCTTTTTATACTTTCTAAACCAGGTCCCGATTGCTCTATATTCATCTCTACTTTTTAGTCTACCAAAAGTGCTCTTGGATCCACATGGAAAATGTCCTCTTTAGATGATTTTGTTGTTGACTTAACTTGAGAAAAAGATAAATTGATTCATACAGTCACACTATAGTCCTCAAAACCACAAGTTCTAACTGCTGGAAATCGGAAACCAAAGGCTTCAAACAACAAAGTGAAGAAATAGAATTAAAATTATATAGAGAATAAGAAGAAACAAAAACCTACCTCCTCCAAAACCATCACTGAAACCTCCTCTTTTGAATATAAACATAAGAAAGAGAAGGTTAAATGTGCCTATTAAAAGAAAATTGGGCATGATGAACATAAGTGTATGAAGAAACATATAGACCACCTAACTCATATTCCAAAAAAGAACAACGTGGGTGTTCATGGCTCTATCAAATAGAATTCATCAACTCCAAATTATTCTAATGCAAATGAAAACGGTAAATAGAAATTTAAGGGAAAGGATCTTATAGACAACTCCTACTTCATCTTGGGTTATAGACTCAGGGGATTCACATCACATGGGTTCTTCACAGGTTGAGATCACTTGCTTGGGACCATGTAGCATGTCTTATATCACATTGGGTGATGACACTCTGAAAACATTTGTACAGAAAGGGTATGTTGAAGTGAATGGTGTAACACTTACAAATGTTCTAAGTGCTCCATTACATTAGACCAATCTCCTATCAGTGTATCAAATCACTCACATTAATAAGGGCATGAGATTTTAATTCTCTCCAAACTATGTAGTCATCAGAGATTTGCACAGTGAATCTATAGTAGAAGTGGGAAGAGTGAATCACATAAGTCACATTTTTTATAAAAAAAATTAAATGATGTATCTTATCAAATAGGTCACATGTTTGAAGAGATAACTAAGGTGTACCTATTTAATATACATTGTAAGTGTTTTAAAAACTTTTTAAAAGAAAAAATATGTATCTTATAAAATAGGCCACATGTTTGAAATTAAAAGGGATAGGGTTATCTATTTTATATAATAATATATAAAATATATAGATTAAACAATTTTTTTTAAAGATTTTTACAATAAAGTCTATATGAAATTGATGTCTCACTTGATATTGATTTAAAATTAATAAATACGTTTATTTTATATAAATAATAATAATTTATCAATGTCTCATGCATATATTAAGAGTTAAAGTTAAAATTTTGAATGTGTATTAAAAGATACGTTTTATATTTATTTTATTGGCTATTAAATTAAAAGTGGTTATGAAAAGGTATGAAAGATAGGTTTTCAATAATATATGTCACAAAAATACTTCAAATCAATAATTGGTTGTTAAATTAAAAATTAGATGGTGAAATAAAACAAATTACACAATATTATATTGAAATTCCTTACATGTCTTTTTTGTGTATTTATATTTTATAAAAAGGTGTTGGAGTTCCTTACATATCTTGATAAAATTGATCATTAAATTAAATTAAAATGATAATGAAACGATATGAAAGATAAGTTTTTAACAATGTATGTTACAAAAATGCTTCAAATCAATAGTTGGTCATTAAATTAAACATTAGATGGTGAAATAAAACAAACTACACTATCTTATGTTAAAGTTCCTTACACATTTTTCTTGCATGCTATTAAATTAAAAGTACAATGGTGAAATAAAACAAACTATAGTCATATCATATTGGAGTTCCTCAAACATTTTTATTGGAGTTCCTTACACATTTGAACTGTGTATTAAAAGGTATGTTTTATATTTGTTTTATTGGATAATAAATTAAAAGTGGTTATGAAAAGGTATGAAAGGTTTTCAACAATATATGTCACAAAAACATTTCAAATAAATAATCATTAAAATAAAAGTTAGATGGTGAAATAAAACAAATTACATGATATTATATTGAAATTCCTTTTGTTTTTTTTGTTTTTTTTTGTGTGTGTGTGTGTGCACATGAGCGTGTACATGCACATGTGCGTGTGTGTATGTGTGTGTATATTTTATCTCATTATTGATTTCATTAGATGTCTTTCTCTCATTATTGAGTTCCTTACATGTCCTTATCTCATTATTGAAAGTGGTAATTAAATTAAAATAATTATGAAAAGATATGAAAGATAGGATTTTCACAATATATATTACAAAAATGCTTCAAACCAATAGTTGGTTATTAAATTAAAAGTTAAATGGTTAAATAAAATAAACTACACCATATTTTTTTTTAATCAATACCAGGGTTCAATAGGTCCCTTTCTCTAAATTTAAAAATTGTAAAGCTTTTACCAAACAATTAGACCTCAAGGATTTTCAAAGCAAAATCAAGGTCCCTATCAAAGACAAGGCCAACCAAGTGATGAGTTTGTAAAATGTCAAAAAATAAAATCTGACAAGTAGATGCAACATGATAGCCTCTGATAAAATAGTAAGACAAAAAATGAACATCATGCCAAAAAGACCAGAGAAGGTAAATTCATTCTTCTGACTTAACCTCAAGATTAAGATTAAGCTCTGCAGCCATGAATCACTCACCACTTGTCAAAACTTGACAAATTTTAACTTTAATACAACCAACTGAAGCAACTCCATAATTACTAGCTAGATGACCATGCATTACAATAGAAATCGCTCGATGAGGAGCTTGAACTAACCAGGGAGGAGTTGTTCCATGGGACTGATCCACCAACTGACACAAAAAACTCCACAACATCCACCCTTTCCTCACAATGTCTCGATTCTTTCCAAAATTTGAGCTCCGTAATAGGGCTCTAGATCTGAGCCAAGGGTGGAAGAGAGATAAACTGACCATTGGATAGAGGAGGATGTCAAAGTTTACCCTACAACTCTTTCACAAAACCTAGCAATGCTACAAATCTAGTCTTTAGGGCCCTAAAACTGAAGTTGGGATGAACCCAAAACCATTGTTTCAAGAAGAGGGAAGATTAAGAAAAGGGCCTGCCTTGAAATCTGTCAAATTTTCTAGCAAACCCTTCCTATGAATCAAAGACACAAAATTTTGAGAACCTTGGCTATCCTTTCCTTATCAAGTACCAACACTAACACGTTCGAAGCGAAGAGAACAACCACTTCTGAATTGACTCTACTCATAGGAAAATCCAGTAGATATTCTTCCCCAAGGTGAAGAGAATGACCTGCATGATCTCCTCTGATGGTGCCTAAAATATATTCTTAACATGAGCTCTAGAAGCTCCTCCACTAAAATCCATTTCCCTAACTTTGCTACCTCCAACCACCACTAGAACCCCAAGGGCCATTGCAACATAATGCTCCATCACTACCATCGTTGCTAAGAAAGACAAAGAGGAAATCACACTAGGAGGAAACAATCCTCAAGTATATGATAGCAGAATAGAAACCTCTCAAATAATTACATCACCCACAACAATAATCATGCCTATACTTATTATCAACACTACCAACCTCGTATCAAGTGAGAACGAATCAATAAAGAAAAGGGTTGAATAAACATCACCCCTAATTATGACCCAAATTTAATATTTGAAATCCCCTCAAACTCTTCCCATGAGGCTCTTTGATTATCAACTATTAAATACTCTTTTTTATTTATACCACAGTTAGTAAGAAAATTGGTCGTAGAATTGGCTTCCCTATAACAATGATGACTTTCGCAAACTTCAAAACCAACTAAACACTCGCAGGCCTTGGACATAATGTTCTCTAAATTCCAAGTAGAAGCTGAATTCTTTTTCAAAGCAGATAAAACTATTTGCGAGTCACCTTCGATTTGTAGCTTGATTATACCACACTGGGATGATATGTCAAGACCAAATACCAAGTCCTGATCCTCCACTTCGTTGTTGGTTCTATCCATTAATATTTTAGAAACAACCCTTATAAGAGAGCCAATGCAATCTCTACTTACACATCTTGCCCCAAACGCTCCAGGATTACCCATAGAGGTGCCGTCGAAATTCAATTTGAACCAGCCATGGGGAGGAGAATATCACTCTGATTTTTCCTTTCTTTTTTCTTTAACTGAAACTACCATTGACCCATGAATGGGGGCTAAACTACACCATATTATATTGGAGCTCCTTACATATATATCTTGCATGTTGATATTTTAAGGAGGTGTGTTGGAATAAAATAATCAACACTTTGAAAAATAAAGGAGTCAGTAGGTTTCACAAGTCAAATGGTAGAACATCTCAACATATATATCACAATCATTACAAAGTCTTAGATTCAAATGCTTGTTAATCTATAGAAAATAAATGTAAAAAAAAATGCTTCTTTTTAAAAAAAGTATTTATAATTACTTTTTATTGAAATTTTTTTCTCCACCACCCTCATAAAATAAAATAAATATTTCTCTCATTTTAATCTTTGTTAAATATTATTTATTGGTCTCATGTTTAGAAACTTATAATACAAAACAAATATAATTTCATTTTATTCTTAATTAAATGTAAGTTATTTATTGGTCTCACATCTAAATTTTGAATGATGTCTATATATGTAATTAAATTCATTAAGGTAATACTCTCATTTTCTCATGTTTTTATTTTACGACTTTATTATTTTTCATATGGTATAAGATATTCTCACATTTACTGTTTCTCAAAGGACAAATGGTTGCTAGAGGGTTTACTCTCTTAGTAGGGTTTTATGTTTATATTATTTTAAATTCAATTGTTATTTTTAAGTAATTTTAATTGGTTTTTGTGATTAAATTTAATACGATTTTTGTTTTAAATTGGGTTGAAATTATGTTAAAAGTTAATAGTTTTTATGTTTTTTGTATCAAAATTTTGAAGAAATTATGTTGGTTTTTACGATGTAAAGTTGATATGATAAAATATTTTTTATGCGTTCTATTGTATCGTAATATGGATCGCATTAACACTAATGTTACATCGAGAACTAGTAAACATTTCAAAATAATTCATCTAATTCTATGAAATAAATCAACAAAACTTGAGAAGAAATATATTATATTTATTTTTTATTATTTATAAATATATATTATATAATATATTCTATTTTTTTAATTATCCAAACATTTTAGCTGAACCAAAATTATTTATAAGTCTTCATTGAAATTGAGTTTATATCATTTATATTTATGTTTTTTAGGATAAATATTTCAATACGAATACATAAATAATCATGAATAATCAACCTTTTTCAACTTAATTTTAAAGACTAAAAAATATCTATTCTATTAAATTTACAAAGAACACAAACTTTACTCATTTTATTGCATATATCCTTAAAATTTGTTTTATACCATCATTCTCACCAATCAAACTACAACCACTTATTTTCTCTTGTAAATTTTAAATTAAAATTTATTTTATTGTAGGTTTTTCTACATACCTGTAATATTCATAATATATTTTAAGCTACTTAATTGTGACTAATAATCGAGAAAAAGACAAACATACTAAAAGTATATGAAATAATACTAAATAAATGTTTTAGGACTATAATTAATTTTTAAATTAAAGTATTAAGATAGAATGGGAGTTATCATGTTATTTATGGCAAAGAATATGGCCTTACTTTTGATAATATGAATTAGAGGGTGATTAAGGATTATATATAAAAAAAAATTACTTGAATATTTTTATTTGATAGGGTAAAATATTTTTTGTTGGAGTTATGAATCGGTACTGGGACATAACTGAGGGTTCAGTGCCTAGAATAAAATAAAACTTCGATGAGACAAGGACACATGTAAGAAATATGATGAACAAGATATCACACTAAAGGACGAACAATAACAAAAGATATAGCATCAACGAAAAATAGCAATTACTCTTACTGGTGAGTTGATTCTGCAAATCTTCAGTGAAGTCACAACATAGCAAAATCTAGTCAGAAGAAATTTCAAAAGGAGCACCTCAGTCTTCATCCACAAACAAAGGCATGTCTTCTTTTTCACCTAATAAAGAAATCTTTCATTATCCATTGAAAACCATTTTGCACCAAATCTTCTACGTTAAATCTTCTGTGTTTTTTATTTGAACATCATTAAATAAAACTAAAAAATATATCAAAATTGACTTCTTTATTCATCTTCTTCTTTATTTTTTATTTTTATTGTTTAGATGGAAGAGAAAACATGAGTGATGTTGATTTTTTTGGGTTTAAATAATTAAAAGGCAATCAGATTATTAATTTTTTAGTATTATTTTTTTAAATGTGAACTTTGTTCACTAATGTTAAGTGAAGTCAAAATATTCGCATACAACCATTCAAAAGGTGTAAATAATGATAGCCGTCCTACCACGTGAAACATCCCATGCCATATATAATTATACTAAAGAATTGGTACTATAGAATTAATGGAATCTAATCAAATTGCATAGCATAAATCTAACAATGGAATCTAAACAAATTGTATCACTTACAATAAATATTTATGTTTATTTAATTAGGTTTAAATGAAATAAAAATAATATATGTGAAGGAGTAAATTATATTTAACAAATAAATTTTATTTGGAGATATTTTGCGATTTAGGATAGTCGTGGATTGTAATGTAGTGAAAGTAATTCACTTTTAATTTAATTTTAAATTTGATGTCTATTTAATTATTATTTTAAAAAAATTATTTAAAAATAAATTCGTCTAACATTATTATATCATATTAATTTTTATTAAAAATATAATTTTATGAATAAATATTATTTCAGAAAAAAAACTTTGAGTACTACATGATTGGTCCTTTCATAATACCACTCGTAAATCTAATAATGTATAATAGAATCAATAGAATCTAATCAAATTTACCACTTACAATTATAAACATTTAACTAGGTCTAAATAAACATGAAAGAGTAAATTACATCTAATAAATTAATTATGTCAAGAGGTATTTTATAATAATATTTGGAGGGGTAGCTTGTAATGTAGTGAGTGTGTTCACTTTTAATCCCAATCTTAAATGTTATACTTATTTGACCTTCACTTTAAAAAAAAACTTTTTAAAAATAAATTTGACTAACATTATTACACCATATTAATTTTTATTAAAAATATAATTTTATAAATAGATATTATTTCAAGTTAAAATTCGGTCAACATAATTATATCATATTAATTTTCATTAATAATATAATTTCATGAACAAACTTACAGCTTATATTTTCTAATTTCAACCCATCCTCTACCACCACAAATTAATTCTCTCTTCTTTGATATGCTAAGGTTGTAAACTTATTAGGTTATACCATTATGATTATACATAATACTAAATTCTATTCTCATTTGCTTCATGTAATGCTAAGTCTAGCTAAGAACTTTATTTTTTGATTTGTATAATAAAATTGGTTGTTTTTATTTAAGTGTTAATGTTGGTGTGTGTTTGAAAGGAATCACTTATGCTTCCATTTAACACTTCAAATTATATTTTGAGTGGCATCGCAACCAAGTTTTCCAAATCTCTTAAATGGTACTTGTAAACTTAGGTTCATTTCTACACTTAAAAAATTATTGTTTTGATAGATTAATAATTATGTTGTTATTTTATACTTAGGTGAGCCTATGAGTGGAGTTTGAGAATAAAAATAATATTTTTTGGAGAAGTCAATTACTACCATATAGTAGTTGAAGGTGACAATATTTTTTACAAATTTTATTATCTATAATTGAAATTAAAATAGAGTCATGCTTAAGTTTGTAAACTAAATTTTATCATCATATAGATCATGGATTTATCTATAATTGTTTGTAATAAATTGAAATTAAAATATTTTGTAGATGTAATATGTAATTTTGAGCACACCAAACTATTATAATATATATGTATTTCATTTAATGTTTCCATCTTTATTATGATTTGTATCGGCAAAGTTGAATAACAAAACTTTTTAAGCCCATTTGAACTACACGTATCATATGTTAAAATTATAAAACTTAAATATTTACTAAGTTAAATTTATTATAGATGAATTTAGAATGAACACAACTTTCTAAAGTGAATCCCAGTCCTCATAGCTATTACTATTAATGATAGACAAAGGCCTTATACATGGTTGTTGGGTGTAACTTTGTATATCAGAGAAAATATGTGTAACAACAAATAAAATTTAAACTAGAACAAGCAATCTATCCAAAAAAAAAAAAAAAATTATTATTATAATAATTAATCGTATTATTTTTGGGGTGAAAAGATAGTGATGGACGAGAGGGAGAAGGAGGGCGCGACAGGGGAGGGCGCAGGTCAAAATTACAGGGTGGCGCTTGGACTGCAGCAGGTGGCTCAAAGATCGCGAAGCACTGGAAAGGCTCCTTTTTCACAGTTTTCAAGTCCACTTGTTGCTGAAGAGCCCATTAGCATGCGAATACCTAAGGTCAACGGTTGCCTGGAAAGATGCAAGGAGAGGCCCAAACTAGTTATACCAATGGACATGATCGCTGAAGACATAGAATATTATTTGAATCACTCCCTGTACTGCAAGTTTCTGGGGCTTAGGACTTCGCTCCAGTTCCTGGAAGCATGGGCTCAGAGGACATGGGCATCGAAAGGAGAAATGGATATTACGTTGTTGGCTAATAGCTATTTTATGGTCACTTTAACTTGTGTAACTGACTGTAACAGAGTTTTTGCTGGAGGCCCTTACTTTCATAACCAGGTGGGACTATTTGTCAAGTCATGGCATGCTGGTATATACCATCAAAGGAACTACCAAATCGCATTTCGGTGTGGGTGTGTCTGCCTCGCTTTCTAGTGGAATGCTATCGTGAAGACTATCTGCAAATGCTTGCGTCTCTGCTGGGAAGGCTAGTCGGCTCTTCAATGTCAATCCTGGGGAAAAAGGTAATGACTTATGCCCGCATTTGTGTTGAAATTGATCTCAGCAAGCCAATACCAGATGCTGTTGAAATGAGTGCAGGACCCTTTTCTTGGGTGCAACAGCTAGATTATGAAACTCTTCCCTTTCACTGTTGTCTTTGCCATGCATATGGCCATTTGCAGCAATGGTGTCCCAATTCAAAATCCATTGAACCTCAGCCTGCTTGCATTCCTCCTGGAACAAATAAAGAGAAGGGCCCGATTTCAGGTGAGGCGCCTGAAGTCGATGGCTTTATGCCAGTTAAACGCTGTTATAAAAATAGGGGCCAAAAAAAGTCCTTCAAGGAAAGACAAGTAGATGACTCACTTAATAGATTTGAAATGTTGGATGACCTTAATCAATAGGAGGTGAATCCAGGGTTGATGATTTTGGATCAGAGGATTGAGGGCCCAGCTTAGGAGACCAATATTTTAGGTACTTTAATTGAGCTATAGGATGCTGGAGATTGTCACATGGATATGGACCAGCAGATGATGAACTTGGAAGGATTGACTTCCTTAGTAGTTCCTCCTAAAGAAGATGGAAATCTGCCTCTCACAAGGAAAATCAGGGACTCATGGGCAACAAGAAGCAGTAAATCTTCTCCTCATTTGGGACTTTTACAAAAGGACCTTAAGAAGGTAGGGGGAGAAATCTAGCAAGCCTGGCAGAAAAAAGGACCTAGAAAAGATTAAACTAATGGGAGAGACTTTGGCAGAGTTGGGGTCAATAAAGACTCTGGATGCTCACTTTTTGAATCCTCTGAAATGATTGTACTATCTTGGAATGTAAGGGGCCTAAACAACAGCCCCAAACAAAATGATGTTCATAACCTGATTAGAAGTCATAGACCGGATGTCCTTTTTTTGCAGGAGACTAAGCTTTATGTTGAAGCTCTGTTCAGATT
The DNA here is from genome assembly GCA_037957365.1 of Torreya grandis. NCBI lineage: Eukaryota > Viridiplantae > Streptophyta > Pinopsida > Cupressales > Taxaceae > Torreya > Torreya grandis. The sequence goes on from JARHVA010000008.1 coordinate 1,771,928, forward strand.
AGCGCCTAAGTTGTGGAGGCAAGGAGACTGTCAATGCATTAGCACTATCAGATCCTCAAGGGGACTAGCTTGTCTGTGGAACCCATGGAAGATCGATCTCATAGGTTGGCTGTCTTCTAAGTTTACCATGACTATGATTGCTTCCAGTTTTGAGACGGGAGAAGTCATTCTCCTCTCCAATATCTATGCCCCTATCGACTGGCGGGGTAAAAACTACTTATGGGGCCATATCAATTTTGTCTGTAGCTTGGCCTCCTTCCAACCTTGGATTATGGTAGGTGATTTTAACACTATTTTAGATTTGACTAAAAAGCGTGGTGGCACGTCAAGGCTGGACCCCTCTGCTTTGCTTATGCACAATTATATTAAATTTTTGAATTTAGTCGACATCAGGCCCAACAATGGACAGTTTACATGGAACAATTACAGGAGTGGGAAATACTGCATTGCTGAGAGACTGGATCATTTTCTGGTTTCTAATTTTTGGATTGGAGGTATGTGGTCTACGGGATTTGAAATTTTGGACTGGAGAGGATCGGACCATTGGCCTATATAGCTTAATAGTGTTTCAAAGTATCTGTTGGGAGATAAACCGGAAGCACACAATTTGATTACCAAACCAAGCAACTTAAAATGCGGAAATTAACCAGATTCACCAAGTAACTAGAATTCAGAATAACACATGATATGAGAGACAATACACAACTTGTATTAACACTTTATACAGAAAAGAATACAATAAAGAAGATGCCACTTCTTCTCCACCACCTCTTCAGAGGTTTCCCACACCTCAAGTGAACAGTAAATCTTCTCCCCAAAGCTCTCCCTCTCAGGTCCCAACACCTAACTCAAATACAGAGTTGGTGTTCACCTCCCGTGCTCCACGCACAACACAAGCACTCCACGCACTCCACAAGCACTCCACGTGCTCCACAAGTACTCAAGGTACTTCAAGTAGATCTCCCATGAACCTGCAATAACCTGCACTTCAACAGACCATACTTATGGAAGGAACTCCCTTGCCTTCCTCTTAGCTCTATCTGAGTACACACCTGTACTCCAAGTAGATCCTGCCTGATACTGCTCCCTGTTGTGTTGCTATCTATATGATCTTGCACACCTACAAATCAAACACGGTTCTGCTCTCCTGTGAACCTTGACCTTGCACACACATACACCTACAGATCAACGATCTTACTTACCATGTAGATCACTCTACACCCTGAAGAACCCTTGTCCTTACCTCACCAAGTCCTTATGATTCTCCAACCAGTACCAAGCTTAGCACTGATAGGGAACTAGGAGGAACACCCTTACTCACTTCACACACAGAAGGAGCAAACTTTGCTCAACTCAAACTAGAACACTTTTCCAATACAACCATGAGTCTATTATATATATCTCATCCAAACAGTGATTAGAAATCTAATTACCATAATTAGATCCGTAGCTCTCAGTCTAAAAATAGCTCTCTTCATGCAAACACTTGGTTCGTTAGCTAACTGCCCGTAATTAGCTCGCAGTCAAACCACACAGGCGACCGACGTCGGTCCCTGTCCGCCTGAGGGTCGCCGACACCGGCCGATCCATGACCGACGTTAGTTGCATCTTGTCTCCCACCTGCCGACGTCGGTTGGCCAGACCAACGCCAAAGACTTCTGACACTCAGCAACTCATCCTGCAACCTCCTCCATGTCTGCATCAGTGAAGCTTTTAGCTCCACAACCTAACAATCTCCCACTTGGAGATAAACAGCTGCACTGTACCTGTACCTGTACTTCGTCTAATCTATTTTCTGGTTTGTATCCCTCTTCAAGCTCAATCCTGAAGACAACCCACCACACAACCTGTGATGTACCACCTGTCATCCGAGTACCCTGCCACATCCGAACCTACAAACACATGTAGTGAAGTCCTGACCCTGCATAGCATGAATCCCTGCTACCGGTCCCTCTCAAATACCTGAGAATCCACTTCCCCGAATTGGCTCCTAACTCTCTGACAGCTCCCACTGCATGGGAATACTTAGGTCTATACCAGACCTCATGTGATTTCGGACACTGTACCTGTCCAGCCTTTAGTGTGCTCCGGCTCTGCATCCTGAACCTCGCCAACACCTGATTCACATCAGCTCCCACTCGAGACAAAATCAACCTGTGATCTCCATGTCTCCCATGTCAAAGAATTCTGCTGCTCCAAACTCTTCCTGACATGCCACTGAACTAATCTTACCCTTAGCTCAGCAAAAAACCCTGTATGTACAAAACTAGCTAGCTAGCGTACCATCCACATACAGCAACAAAATGATGTTGCAATCATCATCCCCCTGGTAAGACAAACCACAGTAGTTACCCTGACATTGACTGAAGCCATGCTTCATCCTCCACCTGTCAAAACCTGTACCACTGTCCTGCAGCTCCACAAGACCATATACCTGATCTTCCGTCTCACGTATCCATTCTCTCTATTCTTCTACTAAGGTATCCATTCGTCTCTGTGCTTTCATACCAGCTGGCAACCCTACCAAAGAACACCTGTTTGGTTCTCCTCCAAGGAATCACATCCTCATCCATGCCAAGCTCACACCTGTTTCCTGGATCCTTCCTGCTCTACAATCAGCAACATATATAAAGAAGAGGAACAACGAATTTGAGGGCCTACTTATGTCTTCAGTCCTCCGTATGGATGTTTGAGACTCCTTGACAGTGTGCTGTCCACCCAAAATCCGTTGCAGTGACCGACCTCGGCCACTCCACAGTCTGCATTCGACCGACGTCGGTTCCATGCGTCTGTCCCTGACTACCGACCCTACGGTGTCCCTGCTGCCGACGTCGGTCCTCTGACCGACATTGGTCTTATCTACTGCCGACGTCGGTCCTTCTGACCGACGTCGGTCTTACCCTGCCCGACATCGCCGGCTTCGGTCTGCACATGACCGACATCGGCACCTGTCTGTTCGACGTCGGTTCCTCCTGACTGACATCGGTATCTGTGTTCGCCTGTGAGTGATGACTTTTTACCCGCGAGCTCCTTTGAATCAATACCCATGTCCAAACTGCCCTGCTCAGAAGTATCCAGCCACATCCACTGGGTTCTGTCCGCCATCTCCTCCAAGAACACCAAGGCTTTCCAGTTCTTAAGCCTGTCAAATATATCTGTCTTCCGCTTAAGAACATGCATCTCCTTCCTGCTCATGTGACCAAGCCTACGAAGCCACGTCTCCACAACAGAAGAAGAATCAGTAATATAAACAAGTAGATAAAGGGTACCTGTTTTCTTACCACCAGCTAATTCAAGTGCATCCGCTGTGAGAGTTCTTGTGCATCTCTCATCACCCAATCTTTCTGAAGAAATTAGCCATATCTCCAACCCTGGGACCTGCATGACCTTCATCAACACCTGTGTGTTGGCCGCCTGCAATTTCAGCTTCACTTCCCCTTTGCCAATTCTTTGGCAAGGCTCACCAGCTCCTCTACCTGGGGCTGCATGGAAAGAGGCAACCGAATCTTTTACCCAAGATTCAACTTTATCCAAGAAACCTCCAAGAACATCCTGTGCAATTACATCTGCTTCTTCAGTTTCTTCATGCTGATCTGCTGCCAACCAACAATAATCTTTTACCTGCTCTTTCTTTCCATAGGACCGTGAGTGACCATCTGTGCTTTTCAACTCCTCCATTCTTAGCTTACTTTGATCTGCTGTTGCTCTACTCCCACTCAATCAGAAACCCCTGAGAGTGACCTGTAATCAAACACAAAACCTGCTTCCTGCAACCTTAGCTATGATACCACGTGTTGGGAGATAAACCGGAAGCACACAATTTGATTACCAAACCAAGCAACTTAAAATGCGGAAATTAACCAGATTCACCAAGTAACTAGAATTCAGAATAACACATGATATGAGAGACAATACACAACTTGTATTAACACTTTATACAGAAAAGAATACAATAAAGAAGATGACACTTCTTCTCCACCACCTCTTCAGAGGTTTCCCACACCTCAAGTGAACAGTAAATCTTCTCCCCAAAGCTCTCCCTCTCAGGTCCCAACACCTAACTCAAATACAGAGTTGGTGTTCACCTCCCGTGCTCCACGCACAACACAAGTGCTCCACGCACTCCACAAGCACTCCACGTGCTCCACAAGTACTCAAGGTACTTCAAGTAGATCTCCCATGAACCTGTAATAACCTGCACTTCAACAGACCATACTTATGGAAGGAACTCCCTTGCCTTCCTCTTAGCTCTATCCGAGTACACACCTGTACTCCAAGTAGATCCTGCCTGATACTGCTCCTTGTTGTGTTGCTGTCTATATGATCTTGCACACCTACAAATCAAACACGGTTCTGCTCCCCTGTGAAGCTTGACCTTGCACACACATACACCTGCAGATCAACGATCTTACTTACCATGTAGATCACTCTACACCCTGAAGAACCCTTGTCCTTGCCTCACCAAGTCCTTATGATTCTCCAACCAGTACCAAGCTTGGCACTGATAGGGAACTAGGAGGAACACCCTTACTCACTTCACACACAGAAGGAGCAAACTTTGCTCAACTCAAACTAGAACACTTTTCCAATACAACCATGAGTTTATTATATAGATCTCATCCAAACAGTGATTAGACATCTAATTACCATAATTAGATCCGCAGCTCTCAGTCTAAAAATAGCTCTCTTCATGTAAACACTTGGTTCGTTAGCTAACTGCCCATAATTAGCTCACAGTCGAACCACACAGGCGACCGACGTCGGTCCCTGTCTGCCTGGGGGTCCCCGACGCCGGCCGATCCATGACCGACGTCAGTTGCATCCTGTCTCCCACCTGCTGACATCGGTTGACCAGACCAACGCCAAAGACTTCTGACACTCAGCAACTCATCCTGCAACCTCCTCCATGTCTGCATCAGTGAAGCTTTTAGCTCCACAACCTAGCAATCTCTCACTTGGAGATAAACAGCTGCACTGTACTTGTACCCGTACTTCATCTAATCTATTTTCTGGTTTGTATCCCTCTTCAAGCTCAATCTTGAAGACAACCCACCACACAACCTGTGATGTACCACCTGTCATCCGAGTACCCTGCCACATCCGAACCTACAAACACATGTAGTGAAGTCCTGACCCTGCATAGCATGAATCCCTACTGCCGGTCCCTCTCAAATACCTGAGAATCCACTTCCCCGAATTGGCTCCTAACTCTCTGACAGCTCCCACTTCATGGGAATACTCAGGTCTATACCAGACCTCATGTGATTTTGGACACTGTACCTGTCCAGCCCTTAGTGTGCTTCGGCTCTGCATCCTGAACCTCGCCAACACCTGATTCACATCAGCTCCCACTCAAGACAAAATCAACCTGTGATCTCCATGTCTCCCATGTCAAAGAATTCAGTTGCTCCAAACTCTTCCTGACATGCCACTGAACTAATCTTACCCTTAGCTCAGTAAAAAACCCTGTATGTACAAAACCAGCTAGCTAGCGTACCATCCACATACAGCAACAGAATGATGTTGCAATCATCATCCCCCTGGTAAGACAAACCACAGTAGTTACCCTGACATTGACTGAAGCCATGCTTCGTCCTCCACCTGTCAAAACCTGTACCACTGTCCTTCAGCTCCACAAGACCATATACCTGATCTTCCGTCTCACGTATCCGTTCTCTCTATTCTTCTACTAAGGTATCCATTCGTCTCTGTGCTTTCATACCAGCTGGCAACCCTACCAAAGAACACCTGTTTGGTTCTCCTCCAAGGAATCACATCCTCATCCATGCCAAGCTCACACCTGTTTCCTAGATCCTTCCTGCTCTACAATCAGCAACATGTATAAAGAAGAGGAACAACGAATTTGAGGGCCTACTTACGTCTTCAGTCCTTCGTATGGGTGTTTGAGACTCCTTGACAGCGTGCTGTCCACCCAAAATCCGTTGCAGTGACCGACCTCAGCCACTCCACAGTCTGCATCCGACCGACGTCGGTTCCATGCGTCTGTCCCTGACTACCGACCCTGCGGTGTCCCTGCTGCCGACGTCAGTCCTCTGATCGACATCGGTCTTATCTACTGTGGACGTCGGTCCTTCTGACTGACGTCGGTCTTACCCTGCCTGACATCGCTGGCTTCGGTCTGCACATGACCGACATCGGCACCCGTCTGTTCGACGTCGATTCCTCCTGACCGACATCGGTATCTGTGTTCGCCTGTGAGTGATGACTTTTTACCCGCGAGCTCCTTTGAATCAATACCCATGTCCAAATTGCCCTGCTCAAAAGTATCCAGCCACATCCACTGGGTTCTGTCTACCATCTCCTCCACGAACACCAAGGCTTTCCAGTTCTTAAGCCTGTCAAATATATCTGTCTTCCGCTTAAGAACATGCATCTCCTTCCTGCTCATGTGACCAAGCCTAAGAAGCCACGTCTCCGCAAGAGAAGAAGAATTAGTAATATAAACAAGTAGATAAAGAATACCTGTTTTCTTACCACCAGCTAATTCAAGTGCATCCGCTGTGAGAGTTCTTGTGCATCTCTCATCACCCAATCTTTCTAAAAAAATTAGCCATATCTCTAAACCTGGGACTTGCATGACCTTCATCAACACCTGTGTGTTGGCCGCCTGCAATTTCAGCTTCACTTCCCCTTTGCCAATTCTTTGGCAAGGCTCACCAGCTCCTCTACCTGGGGCTGCATGGAAAGAGGCAACCGAATCTTTTACCCAAGATTCAACTTTATCCAAGAAACCTCCAAGAACATCCTGTGCAATAACATCTGCTTCTTCAGTTTCTTCATGCTGATCTGCTGCCAACCAACAATAATCTTTTACCTGCTCTTTCTTTTCATAGGACCGTGAGTGACCATCTGTGCTTTTCAACTCCTCCATTCTTAGCTTACTTTGATCTATTGTTGCTCTACTCCCACTCAATTAGAAACCCCTGAGAGTGACCTGTAATCAAACACAAAACCTGCTTCCTGCAACCTTAGCTATGATACCACGTGTTGGGAGATAAACCGGAAGCACACAATTTGATTACCAAACCAAGCAACTTAAAATGCGGAAATTAACCAGATTCACCAAGTAACTAGAATTCAGAATAACACATGATATGAGAGACAATACACAACTTGTATTAACACTTTATACAGAAAAGAATACAATAAAGAAGATGCCACTTCTTCTCCACCACCTCTTCAGAGGTTTTCCACACTTCAAAGTGAACAGTAAATCTTCTCCCCAAAGCTCTCCCTCTCAGGTCCCAACACCTAACTCAAATACAGAGTTGGTGTTCACCTCCCGTGCTCCACGCACAACACAAGTGCTCCACGCACTCCACAAGCACTCCACGTGCTCCACAAGTACTCAAGGTACTTCAAGTAGATCTCCCATGAACCTGCAATAACCTGCACTTCAACAGACCATACTTATGGAACTCCCTTGCCTTCCTCTTAGCTCTATCCGAGTACACACCTGTACTCCAAGTAGATCCTGCCTGATACTGCTCCCTGTTGTGTTGCTGTCTATATGATCTTGCACACCTGCAAATCAAACACGATTCTGCTCCCCTGTGAAGCTTGACCTTGCACACACATACACCTGCAGATCAACGATCTTACTTACCATGTAGATCACTCTACACCCTGAAGAACCCTTGTCCTTGCCTCACCAAGTCCTTATGATTCTCCAACCAGTACCAAGCTTGGCACTGATAGGGAACTAGGAGGAACACCCTTACTCACTTCACACACAGAAGGAGCAAACTTTGCTCAACTCAAACTAGAACACTTTTCCAATACAACCATGAGTCTATTATATAGATCTCATCCAAACAGTGATTAGACATCTAATTACCATAATTAGATCCGCAGCTCTCAGTCTAAAAATAGCTATCTTCATGCAAACACTTGGTTCGTTAGCTAACTGCCCGTAATTAGCTTGCAGTCGAACCACACAGGTGACCGACGTTGGTCCCTGTCCGCCTGGGGGTCGCCGACGCCGGCCGATCCATGACCGACGTCGGTTGCATCATGTCTCCCACCTGCCGACGTCGATTGGCCAGACCAATGCCAAAGACTTCTGACATTCAGCAACTCATCCTGCAACCTCCTCCATGTCTGCATCAGTGAAGCTTTTAGCTCCACAACCTAACAGTATCACCCTCGCTCTCCTTCCTTCAGATTCCAACTCATATGGCTGTGGGATCAATCTCTTCTCAAGTGTGTGGCCAATTGGTGGCAATGGGGTAGGCTTGCCCATGGTACGGCGATGTATATCTTTGCCAAATCACTGCAGTATGTGAACTATAAGCTCAAACGGTGGAACCATCAATGCTTTGGGAATATTTTTCATGCTAAGGTTGCTGCACAGACCAAGCTTGTTGGTATCACGAGAATAATAAGTGAGGAAGGATTGACTGAAGACAAACTACAAGATGAAGCTCAGGCTGTGAAAGACCTTGACGAATGTGAGCTATGGGAGGAAATTTTTTGGAAGCAGAAAGCTCAGATTGAATGGCTCCAGGAAGGGGACAGAAATACATATTTTTTCTTTAATTCGTCCAAAGCCAGGAGGCATGGCAATTCTATTTTGGCCCTGGTCAATGAAAGAGGTGAGCAGCTTAACTCCTTTTCGGCAATATCAGAGGAGGTGGTGCAGTACTTCTCTTCTCTTTTTAGGGAAGATGCAAATGGGGAATTATCGAAAGAAGCTCAGGTTCTCTTCTATATTTCACCTCTGGTGACGCATGAAATGAATGAGATTTTAATGAAGGAAATCACACTTGGGGAGCTTGAGGAGACCATTACTCAGATGAAAAAAGGGAAAGCGGCTGGACCTAACGGCTTCTCAACTGAATTCTACCAAGAATTTTGGGACATTATCAAACTTGACCTTTTCGCTGTTGTCCAAGAATCTCAGCGGAATAAGCAAATGCTTAAGGCTGCAAATGTGACCTATCTTGCCCTCATACCCAAATGCGAAAGGAGCTGATAGGCTAAGTCAATTCCACCCTATATCTCTTTGTAATGTTGTTTATAAAATTATATCTAAATTCATTGCAGATAGGTTAAAAAGAGGGCTGAGTGCTGTGATCTCTGAAGAGCAAAGTGGTTTTGTGGAAGGCAGGCAAATTTTGGACGATATTTTTATTGCTGTTGAGTCCATTCACTCCATGGCTAGCTCCAAAAATAAGGCAATATTTAGTAAGTTGGACATGGCCAAGGCCTTTGATAGGGTCAAATGGTCTTTCCTGCAGAAGGTTCTTAGTGCTTTTGATTTTGTGGATGAATGGACACAATGGGTCATGAGATGCATTTCCTCAGTTTCTTTTTCGGTGCTTATCAATGGAGAACATATGGAGTTATTTGGTGCCTCTAGGGGGTTGCGACAAGGTGATCTCCTGTCTCCATACCTCTTTTTTCTCCTTGCTGAAGGTTTGGGGAGGTTGATCAGTAGGAACAGAGAGGCTGGGCATATCCAAGGATGGCAATGGGGAGGTGAACTATCGGTGCAGTCTCACCTGCAGTTCGCTGATGACACTGCTCTGATGGGCATGGCCACAATGAGTGAAGCAACTAATTTGTGCAGGGTGTTGGATGTTTACTTAACGGCCTCAGGACAAAAGGTCAATAAAGACAAGTCTTCCATCTTCTTCTTCAACACTCTGGGTCCCATTCAGCAGTGGATTGCTAGGACTATGCATTTTTAGATTGGGACTCCCCCTTTGATTTACTTGGGTATCCCTATCTATGTTGGCCGTATATCCAAAGAGTCATAGCAAAATATTTTAGAGAAATTTTGGGCAAAAGTGAATCATTGGACTCACAGGTGGTTATCCTTTGCTGGCTGGGTTCAACTTATCCAATCTGTGGTGCAGGCTTTGCCCATTTACAGATGTATGTTTCAGGTTGCCCCGATGGGAATTGTCAAGGAGTTTGATTCAGTTACCAGGCAATTTTTATGGGCTGGTAGTCTAACGTCCTCTAAATGGAGCCTAGTTAGATGGGAGATTATTTGTAGCCCCAAACAACATGGGGGGCTCGGTCTGAGGTAGACGGACTTAAATGGTGTTGCTTTGGTGGTTAAACTTTATTAGCGTTGGTGTACTGAACAAGACAAGGCTTGAGCTAGAATTATCTCAAAGAAGTACTACTCTCAAACCATTCAGAGGGATATTCCTCGCTATCCCCTTATTGGGAAAGGCTCAGCAATATGGGTACTCTCAAAAAAGGGGCTGCTCTCATTAAGGAAGGCTTATTCTAGATTTGTAAGCGGGGATCCAAGGCTCTCTTTTGGACTGACTCTTTGGATGGTTATCCTCCCATTATTTCTCAGTTCCCAAATTTTTTGAACCTTTGTCAGAGATTCCTTGACGCTAGTTGCTCTCGGGTGAGCGACTTCAAAGCATACACTTCCCGCAGACAGTTGGAGGTGGCACGATGGAAAGCTCCTGAGGCTTGGCGAGTTATTGGGATGCAAGAAGAGAATGAGGAGCTACTAAGCCTCCTCTCCAGGCGTCATTATAGCTCCCTTAAGGAGGAATATGAGCTTGCTTGGTCTCCCAATCCTAAGGGAGCTTACATTGTTGCCTCTGGATATCATGCCTTACTTCTTCAGAGATTAGGCAGGGGAGAAGTGCAATGGTGGAGACAAGTCTGGAATAAATTCTCATGGCCAAAATGCAACTATTTTATTTGGATGTTAGCTTGGAATAGGTGCTTGACCTGGGATAATCTCTGGAAGAGAGGCTTCCAAGGTCCTTCAGTTTGTGTTGTGTGGAGCGGCTGAGGAGGATTCTGCCCACCTATTTTTTCGATGCTCCTTTGCCTTGCAACTCTGGCACTATTGGTGGGATGTATGGTAGAGCCCCTGTTTTCATGCTCTATCTGTGGTCGACTTTTTGAATGGCATGGGAGAATCCCCCTCAAGGATGCCTTTCCTACAGGATGCATGGTTAGGGGGCCCCATCTTTCTGCTATGGCAGATCTGGCTTGAGAGAAATAGGCAAATTTTTTGGGGCATGAGGAACATGGCACAACAAGTATGGCAAAAAGTCATGGGGATGATCCAGGAGACCATCCAAGCCAAGAGTGTGATTTGCCTTCCATTAACTAAGCAGGACGCTAAGGTGGTGGCGCGACTTGGATTCCAGCAACTAACAGGTAATTTAGCTTGTGTCAAGAGAAGCCGTCAGGTCAAAGAGAAGATTCAAAAGGTCGCTCAGTGGCAGCGCCCTCCCAGTGGGATTCTCAAGATCAATATGGATGGTTCCTCTAAGGGTAATCCTGGGCCCATGAGTATTGGAGGGATTGGCAGGGATTCTTAAGGTACGGTGATTTTTCTCTTTGCAGTCCCTGAGGGGATACAAACCATCAACATGATGGAAGGCCACGCCATTCTTTATGCCCTTGAGAAGGCTTAGGCTTTTAGTTGGCGTAGGATCATGTGCGAATCAGATTCTCAAGTCTTAATTAACCTGCTCGTTAAGAGGAAAGTGTTTGATGTCAATTGGCAGCTGGCTCTGATTGTGCAAAAGATTTTGCAGGTTTGCTCGCTCATGGATATAGTAACGTTTGTTCATATTCCGCGTGAATGGAATAGGGTAGTGAATTGTTTGGCTAAATGGGCATCCGAGCATTTAGATGGAGGAAATACTGAGGATTGGGAGTTTCTCTCTCTGATGCTTCATTCTGATTTGGAAAGAATTTTGGAGGAAGATAGGGAGGTTTATAATATTGCTTAGTTGGGTGTGTGCCTAGTTTTTTTGCCTTTGTTGCTTTCCTTTGGGGGTTTTTGCCCCCTGTTCTTCTTGTATTGCTCTTCTTTACTTTTCAATAATATTTTTTACCCTTTTTAAAAAAAAATTAATCTTATTATTTTTCATATTTTTTTTTAATTTTAAATTAATAATTAATTAGCATACATATCTTAGATAAATTTATGTAAAAGATATCTAGAGATATTATTCTCAACGTGCCCATTCTATTTATGCTTAGATATTTTAAATACATATCTATTAAACACTGAGAAATATCAATTTCGAAGCGCTTTTTTAATACACAAACCCAACATTTAATATAAGTACTTTAAATTTGATAACTCTCATGTTTAATAGATATGTTTTAAAGATATATGAGTATAAATGGACTGGGCACCTCAAAAATGATATATCTCATTGTCTTTTACATAGATTTATCTAAGATATGCATGTTAGTTAAATTTAGAGCAATAAATAATTAAGATACTATTTAGATGAATATTTTAATTACAAATAATCTGATGACAAACGTTGAAGTCTAGCACTCTAGAATCGTAGACTTTACATTTATGGACCTTAGAACTGTAAACAATACGTTTTAGTAAATTACATGTAGATAAATTATTCTGACAACTATGTTCATCATATTCATAACTCCAAAGATATTGCTTACTTTTATGAAACTTCATATTGATCGTTAGAGAATTGTAATTCTTCTTCAAATCAAAATAAGAAAATTAAACCTTTAAACGATAAGAAAAAATATTTGTTTTAGGATATATGTTGAGAGTCAACAAAGTTTTTAAGCACTGAGAATTTGTTAGGGCTCTCAAAAATACACAATATAGAAAACAACACAGTAAGAAAATGTAATAATGTTTTAGTCACACAACTTGGTGTAATGCAATGTATTTCTATAATGAATTTGAATGTTACACTGAATACTATCTAAACGTTTGATTCTTTAAAATATTCATAAATATTCAGTAGATTGTGAGAATAAATGTTAGATGATCTTTTAAATTTCCTTTAAATTTTTGGATGTTCTTTAGATTTTTAAATCCATTAACATATTTGTGTATATATAGATTTTGTGAATTCAAATCAAAATAATATTAATGTATAAACCGACATCAAACATATAAAATCGTAGATAAGAGTCAAGATCACAAAATTTAAATACACTCAATAATAATTTCTCTAAAAATATACATACTATATTCCTAAGCGCCAAAAACTTCATATATACATTTTTTAAAGACAAAAAAAAAAAAAACATGCCCATAAAATATAATTTTAAATCACAAACAAACAAACAAAATTCGAATAATACAATCTACAAATTAATAAGCTATATTTAAATGTCATTTATTTATATATTTACACTAAATGATTTGTACGCTACTAATATCTTTTGCATTTGGAACATTTTGTATTAGATGAAGGGTATCACTTATTCTTGTCTGCTAAGGTTAATTTGGTAGAAGATCAAGAAAATATTTTTAAATTTTAGTGCCTTTGGATGCCTTAAGTAAAGATCAAGAAGATAATATAAAGAGGACCCTCTTTGCCTTTCGGCATCCACAATGAAATAACCCTCTTTTATAATGCAAATTTAAAATATATATTTAAAAACTTTTAGGAAGAAAATAATATTTAGATAAAAGAAAGCCATATTTTATTATAAATATATTATCAATCACAAATTTGAATATATGTCATATTTATATAAGGTTGTCAATATTAAGAAGAAAATTATGATTGTGAAACTAATAGTTATAATTCATATGAGTTACATGACAAAACCAAAAAATACACTTTAAAAATATTTAAGGAAAATGAACACAAAATTTGTTTAACTCAAATGAAATAGTATAAATAAAATCATTTTCTCCTAAAATTATCATTATACAAATGATACAAGATACGTTATAATGGTATTTATAATCATAATTTGGTTCATAACTTTTAAGTTGGGATAATCAAACAAAGCTTGGTGATTTTATTTTGAAGCTAAATGTCTAATGAATCAATTATATACATAAGTAAACAATTTTTTGGTAATCCAAAAAAATTCTTTCGATAAATTTTATGTTAAAAAAACATCACTCAATTTCATCTCATTTTAAATTGCCTTTAATTATTTATTATTTTGATTTGTTTTAAATTTGTTACTTGTTTTTCTGTGCATTTTTATTAGGAGGAGTCCAAGCATTTTTTTTATATTGAATCAAAACAATTTACAAAGAATAAGCTACCAACAGGTAGCTAAGAGATACAAACAAAAACATACCATACTTACAAAATAGCCATAAAAAGGCAACTAGTAGCCGAGCGACACAAACATAAATAAACCATAATTATAATTCAGCTATAAGAAGGCTGAAATGAACAATCATTTCATATATTGTATAATTTTACAATGACAAAACTTCTTATCGGACTGGAACTATAAGACTTGATATTTAATTTGCTGAAGTTGAACCATGGCCTTTGAATTCTTCTTGCATAAAACTTGCTACTGTAAAAATAAAAAAGCCACCTGAAGAAGGATGTCAGAGTAAAGCTTTAAAGTTGTGGTTGCATGATAATAGTTATTAAAGAACATAGCTGAACATATAGCTTTCCAAATATGCTTTAGAATAACTTGTCTAATAGAATCAACAACAACATTATTTTACAAACCCAAGCCCAATATAGCTTCTTTTCAGTTTAACTCATGATAGAAAATAGCAGGAAACATTTTTAAAATAGTTGTCCACTGTTTCTTGACACAAGTGCAGTCCCAAAATATGTGCCTCATAAAATTTTAATATGCAAGCTATAAGGGCAATTAGCTGGCTGAACAATTATACATTTCAATCTATCTCCAATCGGAAGCTTGCAATGCAAAGTTTTCTAAGCCGACACTTGAGCATCAAAATCAGCTTTCTATTTTCCATATTTGAGCACTCAATCTGCTCTAAAATTTTGATGTGGTTGTGTGTACCATAATATATGTTTTATAAATTATTTGAGTAATTTTAATATTGTTTACGTGATGTGTCATTTTATGTCCATAACAAATTTGTTTTATTGGATGTGTGTTTTAATGCACAATACAATGTGGTAAGGGTGATTATGAGAGTGGTTGTATATACCATACCATATTTATTATGACTTATTTGAGCAGTTTTAATATTATTTATAAGATGTGTCATCTTTGTATCCATAACAAATTTAATTTATTAGATTAGATGTATGTTTTAATGTCCCATACAATATGGTAAGGGTGATTGTGAGAGTGATGTTTATAACAAATTTTAATGTCTTTAAGATCAAATTAATTTATTAGATTAATAAAGTGTATATAAAATGTAATTAACTCAAATAGTTTTTGTAAAGTATTTTTTTGGAATCTTATATATTATTTCTAATTATTGTAGTTATTGGGATGTTTTTAACTATAGTGTGTCAAAATGCTTGGACTCCAGAAAAATCACATAGTAATGGTACACCTATGTATAATGTGATGTTTTTGGCGTCCAAGCATTTTTACACACTACAGTTAAAAACATCCCAATAACTACAATAATTAAAAACAATAAATACGACTCTAAAATAATACTTTACAAAAAATATTTCAATTAATTACATTTTATATACACTTTATTAATCTTATAAATTACTTTGATCTAAAAGACATTAAAATTTGTTATAAACATCACTCTCACAATCACCCTTACCATATTGTATGGGACATTGAAACATACATCTAATCTAATAAATTAGATTTGTTATGGATATAAAAATGACACATCATATTAAAAATATTAAAATTGTTCAAATAAGTCATGATAAATATAATATGACACATACAACCACTCTCATAATCACCCTTACCACATTATATAATACATTAAAACACGTATCCAATAAAACAAATTTATTATAGATATAAAAACTAACACATTACATAAACAATATTAAAATTACTTAAATAATTTATAATAAATATGATATAATACACACAACCACATCAAAATAATCCCACAATATATCAGTAACCTAAAAAATATTGTAAATCTAAAATTTTATTGAATGCCCAAAACAAACTACACATGTTTAATGTCTTTATTTGCTTTTTTCTTTTTCTCCGTGCTTTTTTTCTTTTTTCTCCATGCTTTTTTTTTCTTTTTTCTCCATATTCTTCATAGGTGTACCTAATTAATGTACATAGCAACTGCTTTTAAAAACTTTTTTAAGAAAAAGATGTATTTTATCAAATAGGTCATATGTTTGAAGAGACAACTAAGATGCACCTAATTAGTATATAAAGTGGTTTTAAAATATTTTTTAAGAAAAATGATGTATTTTATAAAACTGGTCACATGTTTGAAATTGGAATGAATAGAATTGTATATTTTATTAAATAATATATAAATTAAATAATTTCTTATAGATTTTTATAATAAAATTTATATTAAATTAATGTTTCACTTGATATTGATTTAAAATTAACAAATACTTTTATTTTATATAAATATATAATTATGTGTTAATGTAGTATATATTAAAAGTTAAAATTGAAATTTTGAATGTGTATTAAAAAATGCATTTTATATTTTTTAATTGATCATTAAATTAAAAATAGTTATGAATGGTTATGAAAAGGTATGAAGAGTAGGGTTTTAAAGATGTATGTCACAAAAATATTTTAAATAAATAATTGGTCATTAAATTAAAAATTAGATGGTGAAATAAAATAAATTACATGATATTATGTTGAAATGTTTATCTTTTTTTTTATGAATCACTATTTTATGTGGTGATTTTTAGCTAAGAATCAAGGATTGAGGGGTATCCATTCTATCAAAGTCGTCTGAGGTACGATCTTGACCTCTTTCCTTTTCACGTATTAGGTTTTGTTAGCAAAAGAATTGATCTCTAGTGGACTCTTTGTGAGCCAAACAACATCACACGTCTTTTTCGTGTATTTATATTTTATAAAAGAGCATTGGAGTTCTTTACATATCTTTATATCATTATTGAAAGTGATCGTTAAATTAAAGTAACTACAAAAAGATATGTAGGATAGATTTTGAATAATAGATGTTACAAAAATACTTCAAATCAATAGTCGGTCATTAAATTAAATTAAAAGTTAAATGGTGAAATAAAACAAACTACACCATATGATATTGGAGTTTCTTACACATTTTTCTTGCATGCAATTAAATTAAAAGTACGGTGATGAAATTAAAGAAACTACACCATTTTATATTGGAGTTCCTTACACATTTTTACTAGAATTCCTTACACATTTTGAATGTGTATTAAAAGGTATATTTTATATTTATTTTATTGACTATTAAATGAAGAGTGGTTATGAAAAGGTATGAAATATAGGTTTTCAACAATGTATGTCACAAAAATACTTCAAATAAATAATTAGTCATTAAATTAAAAGTCAGATGATGAAATAAAATAAATTACATGATATTTCTTACATGTCTTTTTTGTGTGTTTATATTTTATAGAAGGGTGTTGGAGTTCCTTACATATCTTTTTATCATTATTGAAAGCCATCATTAAATTAAAGTGACTATGAAAAGATATGCAGGATAGGTTTTCAATAGTGTATGTTACAAAAATGTTTCAAATCAATAATTGATCATTAAATTAAAAATATGATGGTAAAATAAAACAAACTACACCATATTATATTAGAGTTCTTTACACATTTTTCTTGCATGTTAATATTTTAAGGAGGTACGTTGAAATAAAATAATACACACTTGAAAGATAAAAGGAGTCAATAGGTTTCACAACTCAAATGATAGAACATCTCAACATGTATATCCTAATCATTACAAAATTTAAATTTGAATACCTGTTAATCTATAGAAAATAAATGTAAAACGAAACTCTTCTCTTTAAAAAGTGGTATTTGTAATTACTTTTTATTTAATTTTTTTTCTCCACCATCCTTATAATACAAAACAAATATCTTATCTTATTTTAATTTTCATTAAATATTATTTATTAGTCTCATACAAACTTGTAATACGAAACAAATATATTCTCATTTTTCCTTTATTAAATGTTATTTATTGCTCTCATATCCAAATTTCGAACGATGTCCATATGGTGTAATTGAATTCATCAAAGTAATATTCTCCTTTTCTCATACTTTTATTTTACAACTTTTTTATTTTTCAATTCGCATATGGTATAAGAGATTTTCACACTTATTATCACAGAACAAACGGTTGCTAGAGGGTTTACTCTTGTATTAAGTTTTTAGCTTTATATTATTTTAAATTCAAATGTTAATTATTTTTGAGGTATTTTTGTTTGTGTTTTTGTGAATAAATTTAATATGATTTGTAATTTAAATTGGGTTGAAATTATGTTAAAAGTTAATAGTTTTATGTTTTTATATTAAATTTTTGAAAAAATTACATTAGTTTTTACGATGTAAAGTTGATATGATTAGACATTTTTTATGCGGTCTATTTGTGTCATAATATGGGTCGCATTAGCACTAAATTTATATCGAGAACTAGTAAACATTTTAAAACAATTCACCCAATTCTATAAAATAAATCACCAAAATTTGAGAAGAAATATATGATATTTATTTTTTATTGTTTATAAATATACATTATATAATATATTTTATTTTTTTAATTATCCAAACATTTAAGTTGAACCAAAATTATTTATAAGTCTTCATTAAAATTGAGTTTACATTTTTCATTTATACTTATTTTTTTGGGGATAAACATTTCAATATGAATATATAAATGATCAAGAATAATCAACCTTCTTCAATTTAATTTTAAGGACTAAAAAATATCTATTCTCTTAAATTTACAAAGAACCTAAACTTTACTCCTTTTATTTCATATATCCTTAGAAATTATTTTATACCATCATTCTCACCAATCGAACTACAACCATTTATTTCTTCTTGTAGATTTTAAATTAATATTTATTTGATTGTAAGTTTGTCTACATACATGTAATATTTATAATATATGTTAATAGACTTAATTGTGACCAATAATCGACAAATAGATAAGCATACTAAAAGGATATGAAATAATACTAAATAAATATCTTAGGATCATAATTAAATTTTAAATTAAAGTATTAAGATAGAATGGGAGTTATCATGTTATTTATGGTAGAGAACATGGCTTTACTTTTGACAATATGAGTTAGAGGGTAATTAAGGATTGTAACAATTTTTTTTATTTGAATATTTTTATTTGATAAGGTAAAATATTTTTGGTTGGAGTTATGAATCAGTACTGGAACATAACTGGGTGTTCAATGTCTACAATAAAGTAAAACTCCGATGAGACAAGGATACATGTAAGAAATACGATGAATAAGATATCACATTAAGGGGATGAACAATAAAAAAAGATATAACATTCAGCTAAAAAAAGAAATTACTCTTATAATTAAATCGATTCAGCAAATTTTCAACAAAATCGTAACATAACAAAATCCAATCAAAAGAAATCTAAATAGAAACGCCTCAAACCTCATATATAAACAAAGGCATGTCTTCTTTCTTATCTAATAAAGAGATCTTTTATTATCCACTGAAAACCATTATACACCAAACCTTTTTATATTAGATCTTCTACATTTTTCACTTAAAGATCATTAAATAAAACTTAAAAAATATCAAAATTAACTTCTTTCTTTATTATTATTATTTTTTGAGTTATTGTTTGGATGGGAGAGAAAACATGAGTGACGTTGATTTTTATTGGTTTTAAATAATTAAAAGGGCAATCAGATTATTAATTTTTAAGTATTATATTTTAAAATGTGAACTTTGTTCATTAAGGTTAGGTGAGTATTCCTTAATGTTAAGTGAAGTCAAAATATTGGTGTACAACTATCCAAAAGGTGTAAATAATGATAGCCTTCCTACAACGTGAAACGTCCCATGCCATATATAATTATATTAAAGAATTGGTACCATGATGTATCACTAATACCACTCATAACTCTAACAATATGTAACAGAACTAATGGAATCTAATCAAATTGCACAGCATAAATCTAACAATGGAAGCTAATCAAATTGTATCACTTACAATAAACATTTAAGTTTATTTAATTAGGTTTAAATGAAATGAAAATAATATATGGGAAAGAGTAAATTATATTTAATAAATAAATTTTATTAGGAGATATTTTATGACGATATTTTAGGATAGTAATGGATTGTAATGTAATGAAAGTAATTCATTTTTAATTTTAATTTTAAATTTGATGTCTATTTAATTATCATTTTAAAAAATATTCTTTAAAAATAAATTCGTCTAACATTATTATATCATATTAACTTTTTAAAAATATAATTTTATAAATAAATATTATTTCAAAAAAGAATTTTGAATACCACATAATTGGTCTTTTCATAATACCGCTTGTGAATCTAACAATATGTAATAGAATCAATAAAATTTAATTAAAATTGTACCACTTACAATTATAAACATTTAACTAAGTTTAAATAAATACGAACGAGTAAATTACATCTAATAAATTAATTATCTGCATTTTATAATGATATTTGGAGGGACAGATTGTAGTGTAGTGAGTGTATTCACTTTTAATTCCAACTTTCAATTTAACCGTATATTATTTCAAGTTAAAATTCGGTCAACATAATTATACCATATTAACTTTCATTAATAATATAATTTTATAAACAAACACTATTACAAATTACAAACTTAAAGCTTATATTTTCTAATTTCAACCCATCTTCTACCACCACACATTAATTATCTCTTCTTTGATACGTTAAGGTTATAAATTTATTAGGTTATACCATTATGATTATTCATAATATTAAATTCTATTCTCATTTGTTTCATGTAATGCTAAGTCCAGCTAAGAACTTTATTTTTTGATTTGTACAGTAAAATTGGTTGTTTTTATTTAAGCGTTAATGTTGGTGTGTTTTTAAAAGGAATCACTCATGCTTCCATTTAACACTTCAAAGTATATTTTGAGTGGCATTGCAACCAATTCTCTAAATCTCTTAAATGGTACTTGTAAAATTAGGTTTATTTTTATACTTAAAAAATTATTGTTTTGATGGATTAATAATTGTGTTGTTGTTTTATTCTTAGGTGAGCCTACGATTGGAGTTTGAGAACAAAATTAATATTTTTTGGAGATGTCAATTATGGTGTAGAAGTTGAAGGTGAATATTTTTTATAAATTTCATTATCAATAACTGAAATTAAAATAGAATCATGCTTAAATTTGTAAACTAAATGTTATCATCGCATGGGTCATGGATTTATCTATAATTGTTTGTAATAAATTAAAATTAAAATATTTTGTAGATGCAAAATGTAATTTTGAGCACACCAAACTATTAAAATATACATGTATTTCATTTAATGTTTCCATCTTTATTATGATTTGTATGGGTAAAGTTGAATAACAAAACTTTTTAAACCTATTTGAAGTAGACGTATCATATAGTAAAATTACAAAACTTAAATGTTTGCTAAGTCAAGTTTATTATATATGAGTTTAAAATGAACACAACTTTATAAAGTGAATCCCAGTTCTCATAGCTATTACTATTAATGATAGACAAAGGCCCTATACATAGTTGTCGGGTGCAACTATGTGTATCAAAAAAATATGTGTAACAAAAAATAAAATTTAAACTAGATCAAACAATCTAACTAAAAAAAAGTAATTTAATTATTATAATAATTAATCTTATTAATTATTATTATTATTTTAAATTAATAATAACAAGCATACATATCTTAGATAAATGTATGTAAAAGACGTTGAGAGATATCATTCTCGACTTGTCCATTCTGTTTATTCTATTTATGCTCATATATTTTAAATACATATCTATTAAACACTGAGAGATATCAATTTCAAGGCACCTATTTAATACACAAACCCAACATTTAATATAAATAATTTGAATTTGATATCTCTCATGTTTAATAGATATGTATTTAACATATGTGAGTATAAATGGAAATGGCACCTCCAGAATGATATATCTCATTGTCTTTTACATAGATTTATCTAAGATATACATGTTAGTTAAATTTAGAGCAATAAATAATTAAAATAGTGTTTAGAGGAATATTTTGATTTATAAATAATCCGATGACAAATGTTGAAGTCTAGCACTTCAGAAAGTAGACTTTACATTTATGGTCCTTAGAACTGTAAATAATACATTTCTAGTCAATGACGTGTAGATAAATTATTTTGACAACTACGTTCGTCATATCCATAACTCCAAAAATATTGCTTATTTTTTTGAAACTTCACATTGATCATTAGAAAATTGTAATTCTTCTTCAAATCCTAATAAAAAATTGAACCTCTAAACGATAAGAAAAAAATATTATTTTAGGATCTATGTTCAGAGTCAACAAAGTTTATAAGCACTAAGAATTGATTAGGGCTCTTAAAAATACACAATATAGAAAAGAACACAATAAAAAAATGTAATAATATTTTAGTCACACAACTTGGTGTTATGCAATATATTTTTATAATGAATTTGACTGTGACACTAAATATTATTTAAATGTTTGATTCTTTAAAATATTTATAAATACTCAATAGATTGTGAGAATAAATGTTAGATGCTCTTTTAAATTTCCCTTAAATTTTTGGATGTTTTTTAGCTTTTTAAATCTACTAACATATTTGTGTATATATAATATTGAAGTGCAAACCGACATCAAACATACAAAATCGTAAATAAAAACCAAGATCACGAAATTTGAGTACATTCAAACAAACCCAAAATAACAATTTCTCAAAAAATGTACACACTATATTTCTAAGCTCCAAAAACTTAATATATACATTTTTTTTTAAAAACTAAAAAAATATATCAATAAAATATAAATTTAAATCACAAACAAGCAAACAAAATTCGAATAATACAATCTACATATTAATAAGCTATGTTTAAATGTCTATTATTTATATATATACTAAATGATTTGTACGCTACTAATATATTTTGCATTTGTAACATTTTGTATTAGATGATGGGTATTCCATTTAATTTGGTAGAAGATCAAGAAAAGATTTTTAAATTTTAGTGCCTTTGGATGTCCACTTAGACAATATAAAGAGGACATTATCCCATTTAATATGAGGACCCCACCATAATTTATGAATTTTTTCTTCATGGGAGCTTAAAATAAATAAAGGTATAAAGGTTAAAATTTACAAATAATAAATAAAATAAATTTAGGTATAATTATCAAAATTATAATTAATAACAATGTATTATTATTTGAAACATTATTTTTAAATAGAAGATGGATGTATTATTTTTTTAAATATATTAAGATCTTTTTAGTTAAGATAATCCATTAGAAAAAATATCTTATCATTGGTTGACATTATATTTGTTTAATAAAGGAACAGGGGAGCAATGGTAGAGGGCGGGGGAAGAAACGGCATGAAGGTGGGCGGTCAGAATGGAGCCCCCAGACTGGATCGTCCTCTGTCTGGAGCGGTAGCGCAGGAGGAGGAGAGGGTCTATGTTGCTGAGAGTTCCAAGTTGAAAAAAATCAACGGCTGTCTGCCCAGGAGTCAGGAGAGACCGGTGTTAGTTCTCTCCCAGGATTCTGTAAGTGAGGAGGTTGAATACTTGACTGGCCACGCCCTTATATGTAAATTTTTGGGATTACGCATTTCTCTAGCAGCATTGGAGAAATGGATCAGGAGGTCCTGGCAGGTTGAGGGAGAGATTGACATTTTGCTGGCTGGAAACAGCTACTTCATTCTGAATTTTTCCTCGGTAGTGGACAGGAATAGGATTTTCGAAGGGGGGCCATACTTCTACGATAGAATTGGCCTCTTCCTTAAGCCATGGCATGCTGGTTTCAACTCAGCGGATGATCTTCCTACCTGTGTCCCTGTTTGGGTTCGGTTGCTAAGACTGCCGCTGGAGTTTTGGCGGGAGGATATCCTTCGTCAAATAGCGGCCTTGCTGGGAGTTCCGATGGCAATTGCGCATCAAACTCTGGATAAAAAGGTAATATCCTTCGCCCGTATTTGTGTTGAAATTAATTTGAATAACCCCCTTCCGGATTCGCTTGAGATTTGTCTGGGATCCTCTTCTTGGATTCAACAACTCGACTATGAAGCTATCCCGTTTCGTTGCCGCATCTGCCACGAGTATGGACATCTGCACAGACAATGCCCACAGGTGGTTAAGGAGAAAGCCCCTCAAGGTGAAGATAGGGACATAGGACTCAGACAACAGAAATATGCTGGGTCAGTGCTGGAACAATCAAATTGCCAGCAAAAAGGGAAAAATCTGCCCCTCACGGAAGGTGCGGTTTTAGGTGCAAATAGCTCCAGGGGGCCAGACAAGGATGGTTTTACTACAGTTAGGCGCCGTGGGAAGTCACGGGGGGTGAAAAGGACAAACTTGGATAGACAAAATGAGGTAGATTTTAACAGGTTCGAAGCTTTGGACAGCATGCATATTGAGGATGGTTTTCCACTGTCTCTGCAGGCGAAGGAAGTAGAGACTATGGCTCCTTTCGCCCCAAGTGAGGAGACTCCTGCCTTGGTGCACAGGCCGACCCTGGATATTGACAGGGTTATGCAGGAAGCGCCTGATGTTGAATTGATGCCTCAAAAGGACTCGGAGGTAAGTTGGGCAGACCTGGCAAAGGAAGCGGAGGCGTCAAGGAATGATAAAGGCTCTTCCCCCAGCCTTGGCATAATGTCTAGAACTTTTAAGAAGCCTATTGGCTCCAACTCTGTTCGAGCTGGGCGCAGAAAGGACCAGGAAAAACTGAAAATTGCAGGTGAGTTGTTAATTGAGGCTGGGCATGTTAAGCCCTTGGAGGAACATTTCCCACATGTTTCCCAATGATTGTTATTTCTTGGAATGTGAGGGGTCTGAATAGCTCTCCCCGGCAAAAAGCTATTTCTAAGTTGGTGACAGCTAATTCTCCGGATATTCTTTGCATCCAGGAGACTAAATTCTCAGTTGATTCGTGGTTTTTATCTATTCCCAACTGCTGGTATTTCAGGTACAGCCAATGTGTTGGGGCAATTGGGTCTTCAGGTGGACTGGCTATGTGTTGGAATCCGGAAACTCTTACCCCGCTTGGATGGCTAGCCAGTAATTCCACTCTTACTATGATTGTTGCGTCTAAGGAGTCAGGGGAAACTATTCTTGTTACTAATATTTATGCCCCTGTGGATCTTCATGGACAGCGGAAGTTGTGGGATCATGTCCGGTACATAAGAAGCTGCCATCCCTATCTACCCTGGATTATAACAGGGGATTTTAATGCGGTTCTCAGCATGGAGGAGAAGAGAGGTGGCCTAGCTCGTCTTGGTCCGGCTTCGGAAATCCTTCGGCAAAACATTGACCTCCTGCGCCTCACTGATGTTAAGCCCCTCAATGGCACCTTCACTTGGAGCAACAGGTGGAGTGGTGAGGATGGTATCTCAGAACGCCTTGACAGATTTCTGGTTTCCTGTTATTGGCAGGCTAGTTTCACTTCCCTTGCTTCGGAGATTCTTGATTGGGGTGGATCGGATCATTGGCCGATCAAGTTGTCCACTAATCGTATTGCTGGTCCGAGGAATTCCCCTTTCAAGTTCCAGCTCATGTGGCTTAGAGAACCTTCCCTGCATGAGCTAATGGGGCAGTGGTGGCGGCAAGGGGAACCCAATCATGGGACAGCCATGTTCTCATTTGCTAAAAAGCTTCAGTATGTCAAAAGTAGGCTGAAGTATTGGAACCTTAACAATTTTGGTAACCTCCACTTCATGAGGAAGAAAGCGCAGGATCAGTTGGATGGGATTACTAGGCTGATTAGAGACTCCGGACTGTCTGAGGAACTCCACAGGGCTGAGACTCAGGCGGTGAAGGACCTTAGTGAGTGGGAACTTAGAGAGGAGATTTTTTGGAAACAAAAGGCACAGATTGACTGGCTTCAGGAAGGAGACAAAAATACTGCCTTCTTCCACAAGTCTGTCCAGGATAGGCGTAATAGAAGACACTTACAATTCTTGGTTGGACCAGATGGTTCTCGGTTGAGCACCTCGCAGGATATTTCCAGAGCTGCGGTTCTTCACTTCTCTACCCTGTTTGCTGAAGGGCTGCCCCCTTCAGAGTTAGCTGAAAATATAGTGCTGTCCTGCATCCCATCTGTGGTGTCTCTTGAGATGAATGAGTACCTTATGAGACCTATTGAGCGGGCTGAAGTGGAAGGGGTGGTTTTTAGTATGAAAAGAGGCAAAGCGCCTGGACCGGATGGATTCCCAGCTGAGTTCTATCAGGACTTCTGGGAGGTCATCAAGCAGGATCTATTTGAAGTTTTACAGGAATCCTTCACCAATAAGGATATGCTGAGGGCCTTGAATGCTACTTTCCTTGTCCTCATTCCGAAGAATGAACAGGCGGATAGACTGGAACATTTCAGGCCTATTGCGCTATGTAATGTGATTTACAAGATCATCACTAAGCTCTTAGCAGGGAGGATCAAACATTGCCTCTCGGTGGTTATTTCTGAAGAGCAGGGAGGTTTCATGGCAGGCAAGCAGATTTTGGATCAGGTGGTTATTGCTTCTGAGGCCATCCATTCTATGAGCACCTCTCGGGATAGGGCTATGTTCATAAAGCTTGATTTAGCCAAGGCCTATGATAGGGTCAGTTGGAGTTTCTTGGACAAAATGATGAGAGCCTTTGGGTTTTGTCCTGCCTGGATACAGTGGGTGTTGAGTTGTGTCACCACGCCTTCTTTCTCTGTGCTCATTAATGGTCAACCTACGGAGCTTTTTGGGGCAGCGAGGGGCCTTCGGCAAGGTGATCCGATATCCCCATTTCTGTTTATCATTCTGGCGGAAGGCTTGGGCCGTCTTATCAAATCCCAAGTGTCCCAATACACTGTGCAAGGGTGGCAGTGGGGGGAGGGCTTAACCACGTCCCATTTGCAGTTTGTTGATGACACTATTCTGGCTGGAAAAGCTTGCATACGGGAGGCGGCTGCCTTCAGAGACACCCTTGACACTTATCTTGAAGCTTCGGGGCAGCAAGTCAATGATCACAAGTCTTCTATCTACTTCTTCAACACCCCCGAACTGATTCAGAGGAGAATCGCGGCCATTCTGAGATTTCAAATTCAGGTGCTCCCGGTGGTTTATTTGGGGATCCCCATAGTGGTTGGGCGGCAACCGCGTCTCTTCTGGAAAAATATCTTGGATAAGCTGAGGAATAAGGTTAATCACTGGACACACAGATGGCTCTCCATGGCGGGGCAGAGTTACTCTATTGCAATCGGTGATACAAGCCCTTCCTGTGTACCGTTGCTTGGTGCAGGCTGCCCCGACTTACTTTCTTAAAGAATTTGATGCCTTGTCTCGCCAGTTCCTCTGGAGTGGTAACCTTAGGTCCACTAAATGGAGCCTGGTCAAGTGGGATACTGTGTGCCGGCCAAAGCAAGATGGGGGTTTGGGCCTGCGGTCTGCCATCCTGGCTTGCCAGGCGTTGGCGGCTAAATTATATTGGAGATGGTGTACTAATCAGGGCCAGATGTGGGCCCGGATCTTGGGTAGGAAGTACTTTCCGGGAGTGGAGCCTTCAGTTATTGTTCGGATGCCTCTTGAGAGGAGCGGCTCTATGATCTGGAGTACCCTCAAAGCTGGAGCTTCTTTAATTAAAAACAGCTTGTTCTGGATTTGTAAAACTGGTGAGCAGGCTCTCTTCTGGGAGGATTCGTGGGATGGGGCGGCCCCTATTGTGTCCTCTCACCCGCACCTTCAGCCCTTATGTGAGGTGTTTCATGCTGCTGGCTGGTTTAAAGTGGCTCAATACAAAGAGGAGTATAGCATGGGCCTGGCTACAGGTTTTAGATGGAAAAACTCTGTGGATTGGCCGCAGGGTGGGTCCTTGGATAACAGGTCTGAGCTAGCTCAGTTATTAGATTCCAGAATCTATAATTCTCTTATGGGACAGGATGAGCTTGCTTGGGGGGGAGGGTCCTCTGGCTCCTACTCGGTATCGGAGGGATACATGGCTTTATCTAAGCAAGCTCATGGGGAAGTCAATTTCCAGTGGGGGAATAGGATTTGGAATTCCTTTACCTGGCCCAAATGTAACTTCTTCATGTGGACGCTTGTGTATAATAGATGTCTCACTTGGGACAATTTATGCAAGCACGGATTTCAGGGTCCTTCTAAATGTGTGCTCTGCTGCAAGGAGGTGGAAACAGGGGCGCACTTGTTCTTTCAGTGTTCTTTTGCTAAGTCTGTTTGGCACAGATGGTGGAGCACTTGGAGGCGTCCCTGCTGGCACGCTTCTTCATTAAGGGACTTCTGGGAGCGTCTTAGCACTCCCAATTCCAAGGCACAGGCTCTCCAAATTGCGTGGTATGCTGGCCCAGCCTTCATTCTGTGGAATGTTTGGTTAGAGAGGAACAGGCGGGTGTTCTGCGCTGCTCCCAGGCACGTTGAAGCTATATGGGAGAAGGTTCGAATGGCCCTTCAGGAGACTTTTATTGCTAAAGGCATTCGGGTGGAGGGTCTGGGCGCGGAGGAGCTCCTTACCTTCACCAGCATTGCGGGCAAGCTGCCGGATGTGAGGCCCCTTGCCTCTTACACGAGTTCGACCTATAACACTAGCCGTAGACTCAAGCCTGTTTGTAGACTTGGTCGATGGTCTCCTCCCTCCCCTGGTCTGCTGAAGCTTAACACGGATGGGTCCTCGCATGGTAACCCTGGGGAAGCTGGAATCGGTGGGGTTGGGCGGGATTGTCTTGGCAACATCCAGTTTATCTTCTCTATCTATAAAGGCCGGCATTCGAACAACTTTATGGAGGCACTGGCTATCCTTCAGGGGTTGAAACAGTGTTGTCATCTGGGATGGCAAAACATCATTTGTGAGTCGGATTCCCGGGTAGTGATCGATATGATAACTAATCGTAACTTTGATAAGGTCGAGTGGCATCTGGCGGTGATTAGGCAACAGGTTATTCAGTTAAGTCTTTCGATGGATTCTGTGAGTTTCAAGCATATTCCCTGTGAGTGGAACGGGGTAGCTGACTGTCTGGCTAAGTGGGCCTCTGAACAGGGACCCCAGTGGGAGATTGTTGAGTATAATCGTCTGCCTCTTTCCTTTTCCCAGAAGCTGAGCCTTCTGGTTGAGCAGGAAAAGGCTGTGTAATGGCTTTGGCTTTCTGCTTTTGAATAAATTTTTACCCTGTTAGTTAAAAAAATATATTTGTTTAATAAAAAAAAATTAACACCAAATATCGTTTGGTTAGTTAAGAATACTGACTTTGATCCCATAGTGAAGAGGGAATACTATTATAGAGATTTTTTTATTGAAACATGTATCATATTAATGAGAAAATATAATACATGTAATGATCAATGAAGTTTAGTATTGAGATAAAAATAAAATAATATTTTATAACCTTGTAACTTATAATCCTCTATAGTTGTTAATTTTTCGGTGCAAACATATCTCAAGAAATATGGAACAAAAAAGAATAAATTTAAAAATAAAATTTATTATTCATAACTCCAAAATTTAAATAAATACAATTTATCCTTTCGTCCTTAAGAAAGTTAGAGTATATTTTCTATATGAAAGTGAATCCTTAAAATGACATATGTTATACAAACATAACATGAAAAACTAAAATAAGAGAAACTCCCTATTGTTTCTTAACAATCGTGGAAAATAAATATTCATTTAAAAAAGAAACTCCCTATTATTTCCTAACAATTGTGGAAAATAAAAATTCATTTAAAAAAATGGCCATGAAAAAAATTTGATAAATAATCAAAACTTTTGGGCATCCATGATGAAATAACCCTCTCTAGTAATGCAAATCTAAAATATATATTTAAAAACTTTTAGGAGGAAAATATTATTTAGATATAAGAAAGCTATATCCTATTATAAATATATATCAATCACAAACTTGAATATATGTCATATCTATATAAAGTTGTAAGTGTTAAGACGAAAACTATAATTGTGAAACTAATAGTTATAATTCATATGAGTTAGATGGCAAAACCAAAAAATGGACACTTTAAAAACACCTAAGAAAAATGAACACAAATTTGTATAACTCAAATGAAATAGTATTAATGAAATCATTTTCTCCTAGAATTATCATTATATAAATGATATAAGATACGTTATAATGGTATCTACAATCATAATTTGGTTTGTAACTTTTAAATTGGGGCAATCAAACAAAAGTTTGGTGATTTTAATTTGAAGCTAAATGCTTAATGAATCAATTATATATATAAGTAAACAAATTTTTGGTGATCCAAAAAAATTCTTTCGATAAATATTTTGTTAAAAAAATATCACTCAATTTTGATTTGTTTTAAATTTGTTATTTGTTTTTTCATGCATTTTGATTAGGAAGAGTCCAAACATTTTGACACACTACAATTAAAAACATCTCAATAACTACAATAATTAGAATCAATAAATACGACTCCAAAATAATACATTAAAAAAATATTTGAATTAATTATATTTTATATACAATTTATTAATTTTATAAATTAATCTGATCTAAAAGACATTAAAATTTGTCATAAACATCACTCTCACAATCACCCTTATCACATTGTATGGGACATTAAAACATACATCTAATAAATTAAATTTGTTATGGATACAAAAATAACACATCACATAAATAATATTAAAATTGCTCAAATAATTTATAATAAATATGATGTACACAATCACTCTTATCACATTATGCAATACATTAAAACATACATTCAATAAAATAAATTTATTATGAACATAAAAATGACACATCGTATCAATAATATTAAAATTACTTAAATAATTTATAATAAATATGATATGATACACACAGCCACATCAAAATAGTCCCACAATATATTAGTAACTTAAAAATACTATAAAATCCAAGAGTTCATTGAATGCCCAAAACAAACTACACATGTTTAACGTCTCTTTTTTATTTTTTCTCCAAACTTTTTTCTTTTTTCTTTATATGCTCCATAGGTGTACCTAATTAATGTAGGTAACAAGTGCTTTAAAAAACTTTTTTAAGAAAAAGGATCTTTAAGAAAAAGCATATATTTTATCAACTAAAACGTACCTAATTAATATATATTTCAAGTGTTTCTAAAATATATATTTTTTAAAATAATAAGTTTTATAAAATAGGTGACATGTTTGAAATTGGAAGTGGAATGAATAAGATTGTATATTTTAGTGAATATATAAAATACATAGATTAACGAATTTCTTATAGATTCTTATATTAAATTGATGTTTTATTTAATATTGATTTAAAATTAACAAATACTTTTATCTTATATAAATATATAATTATTTGTCAATATAATATGAATATATTAAAAGTTAAAATTAAAATTTTGAATGTCTATTAAAAAATATATTTTATATTTTTCTAATTGGTCATTAAATTAAAAGTAGTTATGATTAATTATGAAAAAATATGAAGAGTAGGTTTTCAAAGATGTATGTTACATAAATATTTTAAATAAATAATTGATCATTAAATTAAAAATTAGATGGTGAAATAAAATAAATTGCACAATATTATATTGAAATTCTTTGCATATATTTTTTGTGTGTTTATATTTAATAAAAGAGTGTTGGAGTTCCTCATATATCTTTATATCATTATTGAAAGTGATTTTTAAATTAAAGTGGCAATGAAAAGATATGAAAAATAGATTTTCAACAATGGATGTTACAAAAATACTTCAAATTAATAGTTGGTCATTAAATTAAAAGTACAATGTTGAAATAAAACAAACTACACCATATTATATTGAAGTTCCTTACACATTTTTATTGAAATTCCTTACACATTTTGAATGTGTATTAAAATGTATATTTTATATTTATTTTAGTGACTATTAAATTAAAAATGGTTATGAAAAAGTATAAAAGATAGGTTTTCAACAATCTATACAAAAATACTTTAAATAAATAATTGGTCATTAAATTAAAAATTAGATGGTGAAATAAAATAATTACATGATATTATATTGATATTCCTTACTTGTCTTTTTTGTGTGTTTATATTCTATAAAAGGGTGTTGGAGTTCCTTACATATATTTATATCATTATTGAAAGCGATCATTAAATTAAAGTGACTATGAAAAGATATGAAGGATAAGTTTTCAACAATGTATGTCACAAAAATGCTTCAAATCAATAGTTGGTCATTAAATTAAAAATACGATGGTGAAATAAAATAAACTACACCATATTATATTAGAGATCTTTACACATTTTTCTTACATGTTAATATTTTAAGGAGGTGTGTTGAAATAAAATAATGAACATTTTGAAAGATAAAAGGAGTCAGTAGGTTTCACAACTCAAATGATAGAGCGTCTCAACGTGTATATCGTAATCATTACAAAATTTAAATTTGAATGCTTATTAATCTATAGAAATTAAATGTAAAAAAAAACTCTTCTTTTTAAAAAGTGGTATTTATAATTACTTTTTATTTTCATTTTTTTCCCATCATCTTCATAATTCAAAACAAATATCTTATCTTATTTTAATCTTCATTAAATACTATTTATTATTAATCTCGTACAAACTTGTAATACAAAACAAATATGTTCTCATTTTTCCTTTATTAAATGTTATTTATTTATTGCTCTCATATCCAAATTTTAAATGATGTCCATATATGTAATTGAATTCATCAAAGTAATACTCTCCTTTTCTCATACTTTTATTTGACAACTTTTTTATTTTTCAATTTGCATATTGTATAAGATATTTTCAAACTTATTGTTTATCAAAGAACAAATGGTTGCTAGAGGGTTTATTTTTGTATAAGGTTTTATCTTTATATTATTTTAAATTTAAATGTTAATTTTTTGGGGAATTTGAATTGGTGTTTTTGCAATTACATTTAATGTGACTTATGTTTTAAATTGGGTTGAAACTATGTTAAAAGTTAATAGTTTTTATGTTTTCTGTATTGAAATTTTGGAAAAATAGTGTCAATTTTTACAATGTAAAGTTGATATGACTAGATAACTTTATTTGTATCATAATATGAGCCGCATTAACACTAAAATTGCATCGAGATTTGGTCAACATTTTAAAACAATTCACTCAATTTTATGAAATGAATCTACAAAATTTGAGAATCAATATATTATATTTATTTTATTTTTATTTATAAATATATATTATATAATATATATAATTTTTTTATTTTTAAATAAATAATTAAGAATTGGTCATTCCTTATCCATTTATTATATTAAAAAAGTGATTAAAAAACCGATTGTATTATTGAAAATCTCTTCAATAAACAATCCAAACAACCAAAACAACCTAAAATTATATCAATAAAAATTAGATTAAAAACAAACCCCAAAACTATAAAAATCAAAACTAATTATTAAAATTGCAAAACAAAACAAAAATAAAAAAAATCCAACCTAACAAAAATTCTCAAAAACAACTTTACAATCAGCTAACCAACCAAAACACACACTACTATTCCAAGTCCCCAAGAGAGCCACAAATTCCACCTATGCTTGACCATCTAATCCCCCACTTCTCCACCATTCAATATTCACTACCATCTAATCCTCCACTTCTCCACTCACAATCTAACATACCAACAACCACCACTACATCCATTGTTTAGTATTACAACTTTGTTGTTTAATAGGGTTAATAGGGTTAAATACTTATGGACAAAGGCTTGAGTTGAAATCATACGCGTGTATCATAATTATTTATATGAGGAGCTTTAATTTTCAATCTTTATATAACATAAAAATGTCCACATGTATTCAAATTACATAATTTTATTAAAATATTATTTTTTGAGGTTTTTATTCATTGCATTTTAATTATTATTTGAATAATTATTACGAATATTAATGTATTTATCAATTATAAATTTAAATTAAACATTATCAATATATTTTGTGACTTATTGTCATGCTCTCTTTTTTTCTTTCTTTCTTTTCTCACTTTTTCTTTGAATTTTATATTCGTTTGACAATTTTATCATAACCAAGCACATGCTAATAATATGGAGAGTATGTTTTTGGAGTTTTTTGTGGTCTCAGTTGATTGAGGCACCCTTTGTTGTGGTCTTATATTTTTCTTTTTTTGATAATTTGATGTCAGTTTGCATACAAATAGTGTCGTAATTTTAATTCAAGTCATCTATACATTCGTAAACATCTTAGTACACTTACGCATAAGAAGATCATTTGTAAATGCATCCATCACTTAAAAATAATCTATTTATGATCGAACTAATCTATTAATCATTGACAATAATATAGATAAATCAAGTAATCATTAGAGCATTCCTTGTAACATGTTGAAGTTCATGTTAGCCACATATTGCATTGTATCGGTTCTCTTGGTTGATGAATTATCTCAATTATCATAATGTTATTTTTCTTATTGTACACCATTGACGTGCCTAACAAATATCAATATCGCTTAGCTATTCCATGATATAGTGTAAGCCCTAAATGACATGTTTTTCTTCAAATTTTCTGATATGGTTACACAATTAAATTAAGGAGAAGAAGTGCATTTTCCTAATAATTCAAATAAAAAAATCAAAAAAATTGAGTAAGGTTTTTGGAATCTTGAATTTGATGAACATAATATTCAAAATAGATTTTTCCTGTTAAACATTCCTAAACAATCCTTTTATCTTTATTATTCTCGTTTTAGAAAATTAATTAGATCCAATTCACTACTTTACATCTGTTTTAAACCTAATTAAAAATGATTAGATATTTTTGTATTGTAATTTGGTTTGATTTCATTTATTCATGTTACATTTTGGATGGGTTTTAGGTTATATTTTGTTGAACATTTGTAGTAGATTTGATTTTCTTAGAGTTAATCATCGAGTACATGTGCTTTTAAGGTTTTAGTTCTTTTGGAAAAATTTAAACTATGAGATGCTTATATGGTGTGTATGCTCTATGATTGAATTATATTATATAATTAATCAAACATTTGATTTATTTATTTTGAAAAAAAATCAAACTATGAAATGATTATATGGTGTGTATGTTCTATGTTTGAATTACATTATATAATTAATTAAATATAAAATTCTTAGATTCAATTCTAATTTAGTTTGAATCATATTTATTTGGTTTAATATATATCAAATTTGAATAAAAAATCAATTTCAAAAACATATTTAATGTTACTTCAAAAGTTATATGTTTTTACTATAAAAGATATATCTTCTTTAAATAATAATATTATTGATGAATATAAAAAATATAATGTATAAGAATATGATAGTTATTATAATTATAAAGTTCAATCATAAAAATTTCATAGAAAACATAATATTGATATCATTAAAAAAAATACTACAATAAAATATTTAAAATTATAAACATATTAATAAAAATTAATTGTCAAAATATATCTTTTGATACAATGATTTTGAAAATTCCTTGTAAACCTAAATCACTAAATTCCTTGTAAAATTAAATATATTATGAATGTAATTATTCTCATAGTGGGAGGTAGATGGGCCAATTGCTCTATGCCAAGATGGTGCACTAGAAGTAGAGGTGAAGAAGGTCTGTGGAATCCTTTGTAACTATGGAATAGACTACCTGATCTCTGATGTATCCTGGATCAGTAGACCATTTCCCTATAATTTTAGAAGTAGACTAGAGGTAAGTGGATTAGGAAATAATTCTTGAATATCTGGAAGGTGACAAGGAGATGGTGGAGGTGCATCCACTTCATTATTATAGTCATCTTTAGAAGAAGGATTGTCAATATCAAAAAAATTGCTCAGGCTCAGAAGTGCCAACAGGTACAGGTGAGTCTGAAGAGGAATTCGAAGAATCTGAAGGAGAGTCAAAATCAAAGTGTGAGAAGCTATATAGTCGAGTCTGATGATTGACCATTCACACTACCAAAATAGTATCACTGTGTACCTCCTTGGTGTACACTAAATTTGGAGTGAAATCAAATCACATGCTCAGACCAAAGTGAGTGATCTGATAGACTAATAGGAGATTAGTTGAGAGTGAGGGCACACTTAGAACATTATTGAATGTTCCACCACTCACTTCAACAGACCCTCTCTCGAGAACCTTTTTTGAAGTGTTGTCACCTAGTTGTATAGAGGACATGTCACATGGTTCCAAGAAACTGAACTCAATCTATGAAGAGGCCATGTGATGTGAAGCACCAGAGTCAATGACCCATGTAGGAGGAGTTGGAGGCAAAACTACAACTAAGGCTTTGCCCTTTTGTTTCCACTTGTTATTTTATTTTGCCTTTTCTTTACCAGAGTCGTTTGCCTTAGTGGATTCATGCGTTGATGAAGATGGTTTAACAGAATCTGAAATACTTATATTGTTTTGAATAAGAAGGCTAGTAAGGTGGTCAATTTGTTTCTTCAAACATTTACTCTCATCATGTTTACCTGAGCAAAGCCCACATTTGATCTAATCTTTCTTAAGCTTATGACTGGAAGAAGAGATCACATTATTTGATTTAGAGGTGGAAACATTTTCACCCTTCTCATCACTCTGCTTTCTCTCTCTATGGTTAGAAGCCTTACCTTTCTCAACAAGCAGTGTGTGAGATTTAAATGACTTCACTATGCCCATATGTATCAACTTATCTTGCTCTTGAATCAGGTTGACAACAAAGGTATCTAAATAAGGCATCTTCCATGCAGTGTCAAGATCACTCTTAGTGGCATGGAAAGTATACACAAATACAAAATATTTAGGACCGAATTTAGAGAGTATTAACAAAAAAAGTTGTTCATCTTTCTTATCAATTCCACATGTTTTCAACTACAATCTCAAAAGTTTGAACTTGGTGAAGAAGTCCTAAAGAATGTCAAAGTCATCTGGGCTCAATCTAATGAGTTCATTTTTCATCTCATGTCCTCTCATCACATCCTGCACCCCAAAGAGCTTGGTGAGTTAGGTCCACACTTCAATAGATATTTTGGTAGATTCGATGTGAAAGAGTAGATTTGGAGAGATGGAAAGACATAATAGTCCATAGACTCTGTCACAATGGTTAAACCATTTGATTTTTGCTCCATCATTAGAAGGTTCAGTTTCAATGCCCATTATAATTTGATGGTAATCCTTGGATTGCAAGATGATTTCCATTCTAGGTTTCCATTCATGATAAATAAATGGTGTAAGCGGACTAATAGAGAGTGAATCTATAGTGTAGAAGTAAAAATTATTGCAATAAGTAAATAAAAATAAATAATGCACAACACTACATAACACCCCCTTAGAACTATCAGTATTGACCCCCATGAATGTTTCAAATACAAACATGCTCATATAGATGTCGAATTCAATCAAAAATGCATCTTGAGCAGTAGGTGCATAAGTACAAGGAACTAGAGGGACATCGGATTCAACTGATAATGCATCCAAGAGAGAATACAATAGGGATGAAGTGAGATTTAAGCCATTCCATTATGAATAAAATGGATGTTACAAAAATCCAAAAACAATACCACCAATGCTAGAGCTTTGAAAACTATGCACTTTCCAAAAAAATAGCACCCACAATGG
This sequence comes from Torreya grandis, assembly GCA_037957365.1. Taxonomy (NCBI): domain Eukaryota; kingdom Viridiplantae; phylum Streptophyta; class Pinopsida; order Cupressales; family Taxaceae; genus Torreya; species Torreya grandis. The sequence continues at coordinate 1,809,332 of JARHVA010000008.1, forward strand.
AGCTAAGGATTAAAATTTGTGGCACTTACAAGTTCTTTCTTCTACACATTCTCGAGCCCTTTCCAAAAATGGAATTTTTTTCTATTCTTGTGTTTTTTCATACAGAAATTCAAAAATGGCAAAAACTTCAATCTATTTCTTCATTACCTTTCACCTAAAGTTTGATACCCTCCTGAACACGTGGGGTTCTATTTCTTCATTATCTTTCACTGGAATTTTTTTTATTCTTATGTTTTTAATCCAAAAATGGCAAAAACTTTAATCTATTTCTTCATTACCTTTCACCTAAAATTTGACACCCTCCTAAACATCATGCGGGGTTATATTTCTTCATTTCCTTTCACCTAAAATTTAATGCCCTCCTAAACATCACACAGGGTTCTAGAGTTAATTTAACACCCTCTTGAACGTCATGCGGGGTTTTAGAGCTTGCTTACTTGAACTTGTGGGGAAGACTTACTCATTTAGGATTTCAGATAACTGCTACTCAGCGTTTCGATCAACTTCAACTCAAAAACTCAGAGAAGTAAGTCTCCTTCAAAACACCTAACAAGTCTAGCAGTCAGGATTTTGAGCAACTGCTACTTTGGGCTTTCAAACAACTTCAACTAGGGAACTTAGAGAAGTAAGACTCCTTCAAAAAATCAGATCTCCAAGCAAGTTGTTGGGTTGTGGAAGTCCGATTACTGACTGCTAATTAATTGCAAGTTGTCAGGATTGTGAAGTCTAATCTCTTAAGTCATTAGATTTATGAGTTTTGTAGGCTCTTCTACTCATCCGTACAGACATCTAACCAGTTAAAATAAACTTGATTTCTAGAAATTCTATGAACTTTCTAAAAAACCTAAGAGAGGCCCATTTGAGATATCAAAAAACCCACAAGGAATATGTAACTAGATTTTTGATCTGAGATCATTTGACATGAGTTTCAAGGTAGAGAAGAATCACACCTCCAAAGTCAAAAAAGTGACCATGAGAGAACAAAACCAGCTATGGTGAATGCAGGAGGATCGTGCCAAAGGAGACAAACACATGAGGCTATCAAGAAATTTCTAATACCATGTTAGAGTTCACCAAGATCTCTAAATAACAAGCATGCAGTAATGCCAAATACTTATAGAGGTAGAATGAGAGCTCCAAAAACAAGAAAATTTCACAAAAAGAAATGTTTGCATTAACCAACTTAGAAGAAGAATAAAGTGCATATAAGGTGAAATTAGGTCACCAAAAAGGTAGAACCCTAATTCACAATTAGAACTCACTTAAACGTAAATGACCCTTAATGACTTAATTAACTTACCTAAGTAAGCTGAAAAGATATGTAGGTAAAACCACTAAGTGGGAAAACACCTACACTAACATCAATTATTTTAACTTTTATTCACATGAAATATTTTTAAAAAAACAAGTTTTAAGACTAAGTAATGAGCATGAGTGTCAAAATAATTATGATGCTAAGAAAGTGGGTGATACAATAGGGCAACCATTTATGAGGTTTGTGTAATCTTAACCAAAAGAGTATAGGCAATTCACTAGATAATATAATTGATCACAAAATGTAGTATGACAACTTTACCTCCAACAAAAAAATTTGATATTTCAATACCATTATCTACATAATTTAATGTCATTATATCCTCTGATTATTGTAGAATTGATATCACTTTGAAACACAACATATAATAATTTATTAACAATAATAAAATTAGATTACATGGCACAAATACAATTACAATATAGTAATAGAATCATCAAGTCATAAAGATCAATCAACTGATTATAGAAATTTTCACGTGGTAGATAAACAAAAATATAACAATGTGCACATAGATTATAAACATCCACTTAATATATTTATTAGTATAATGAATTCAATAAAAAAAAATTCCCACCTATTAAAATTATATATACTAAGAAATATCTATTGTATAATAATTTATATTATAAACTATTATTTATAAAAATATTTAATTTTTTTTTCATATATTGAATATTAATTTAAATTAAATAGTATTAACATATTTTATGATTTATTATCATACTCCCTTTTTTTCTCTCTCCCCTTTCTCAAGATTTGTATAAAAAATAAATAAATACTAAGACTGACTCTTTTTTATAGGTATAAGTAATGTAGCTTGTTTTTTTTTAACTAAAAGGGGTAAAAATTTATTGAAAGCGTAATAGAAACAGGAAAGTTACATAGCTTTATCCTGGTCAACGAGTTGAGCTAGGTGCTGAGAAAGATTCAGGGGAAGCATCATATGATTACTAATGTTCCAAGACGGTCCTTGCTCGGAGGCCCATTTGGCCAGACAATCTGCTACCCCATTCCATTCTCAGGGGATATGCTTAAACGACACAGACTCCAAAGAATTACAAAGCTACAAAATTTGTTGAGCAGCCAAAGACAATTGCCAGTCCACAGTAGCAAAATTCCGCTTATTCAATAAAGTGACCACCACTTGCGAGTCCGTCTCACAGATGATTCTATGCCGGCCCTGATGGCAGGACTGTTGCAAATCAATCAAGATAGACTGAGCTTCCATGAGATTGTTAGTGTGGAAGCCTTTGTAAATAAAAAATGCAAACTTAATGTCACCTGAACTATCTCAGCCAATGCCACCAATGCCGGCTGCCCCAGGATTTCCCTGAGAAGAGCTGTCGGTGTTCACTTTGAGGACGCCAGCTACAGGGGGTGTCTAATGCCCAGCTCGATTCACAGGCTACGGGTTTTGCCTAGTGCGCTTCACCGTGCGCATGTATGGAACAGAGGCCACACCACTGGGAGAAATAGGGAGAAGTCACGAGTAGATAGCTGCATCCCCTAGGTCCAGAGCAGCAGTGACATCGCATTTTGCTTGAAGGGTCTCATGCACAGTACTAACAATTTTCCCCCACAAGAGCCTGAGTTCGAGGGACACGCCTTGGAAGATACTTCTATTCCACTCCATCCACATATGCCACAAGATGAGGGATAGCCCAATAAACCAAACAACCTTGAGAAAGGAGGCCTTAGTAGGAGGGTGGCCTAGTTGATCCCAAAATTTAGAGAGGAGGTGTGCTAGCATGGGAAATCCCACACGCTCCACCACAGGTGCCAAATCTATCTTGCAAAGGGGCATTGAAAGAAGAGGTGAGAAGCAGTCTCTTGATTACTATAGCATTAGAAACATATGGAAGGCCCCTGGAATCCTTGTTTACAGAGGTTGTCCCAAGTGAGACACCTGTTGTGAACCAGAACCCAGAGGAAAAAGTTACATTTAGGCCAAGAAAAATAGTTCCAAGCTCTCTTCCACCACATGATCTCTACTTCTCCAAAAATTTGCTTCGTTAATGCAAGGTACCCAGAGGACACAGAATACTGCCCAAAGGGGGCTCCTCCCCAGGCCAAGACATCACGTTCTTATAAAGAGTTACAACCTCTGGAGGCCAAAATTTGAGATAACTCCAGTTGCTCCTCCAACGAGCCCCCCAGTGGCCAATTAGATGAATTCTTCCAGCGATATCCAACTGCCATGCCCAAGTTAAAGGCCTCCTTATAATGTTCCACTGTGCTCCATCCAGCCGCAAGGAAAGAATCACAAAGGGCTTGCAGATGTGGATGGGAGGATAATAGAGGGGGCGATCCATCACAGGAATCACTCCATAATAGGCCATTCGTACCACTGTTGCAGATCCAAAAAAGACCTCATTTCACAAGATGAGCTCCCCACTTGAGGGTATCCCACACCACAGAGCCTCTTCCCTCAAGAGGCAGCCTAGCTATACCAAAAGGATCAACACCAAGAAAATACTTGTGAGCCAGAATCTGGGCCCAAAGGTGAGATTGACTGGAGCACCAATGCCAACAGAGTTTGGCCGCAAGAGCTTCGCTAGCTAAGATGGCAAAGCACAGACCTAAGCCTCCTTCTTTTTTCAGCCAGCACATAATGTTCCAATGAATAAGGCTCCATCTAGTACCTTGCAGATTACCATTCCAAAGGAATTGATGGGAAAGGGCATCAAATTCCTTAAGAAAGTACACTGGGGTAGCCTGAATCATGCTACGATATATGGGGAGGGATTGAATCACAGATTGCAGAAGAATCACCCTGCCAGTCATAGAGAGCCATCTATGAGACCAGTTATTCACTTTTTGTCTAAGTTTGTCAAGAACATTCTGCCAGAAGAGCCTAGGCTGCCTTCCTAGTATAATAGGAACCCCCAAGTAAGTCAGGGGTAGGGAATGTATCTGAAACCTCAGAATAGTAGCAATCCTCCTCTAGATTGATTCAAGAGTGTTGAAGAAATAAAGAAAAGACTTGTGCTCATTAATCTTCTACCCATAAGCAGCCAGATAAGTATCAAGGGTGAGCTGGAAAGCACCAGCTTTCTGAATTCAAGCTCCCCCAGCCAGAGCAATGTCATCAACAAACTGGAGGTGGGTCAAAGTCGACAGTCCATTCCCCCATTGCCATCCATGAAGCAAGTTCTGAGAGACACGAGATTTGATGAGTCACCCAAGTCCCTCAACCAAAATAATAAACAGATAAGGAGAGAGTGGATCTCCTTGGTGAAGGCCTCTAGATGCGCCAAACAGCTCTATGGGCTCCCTGTTAATAAGGACTGAGAAGGAGGGGGTGGTGACACAACTCATAACCCATCGAACCCAATCCTGGTTGAAGCCAAAAGCCCAAAGAACTTTATGCAAAAAACCCCAATTGACTCTATCATAGGCTTTCGCCATATCCAGCTTAATGAACATGGCCCATTCCTGAGACATACTCATAAAGTGAATAGCTTTAGATGCAATAGCCACCCCATCCAAAATTTGTCTGCCTGTAACGAAACCACCTTGTTCCTTAGAGATCACTGTGGGAAGACAAACTTTAAGCCTCTCCGCCAGGAGTTTAGTAATGATTTTATAGACCACATTGCAGAGAGCGATGGGCCTAAAAAAATCAAGCTATTTAGGTTGGTCCTTCTTCGAAATAAGGACAAGAAAAGTGGCATTCAAAGCACGAAGCATTTCTTTGCTGGAATAAGACTCCTGAATCGGCTCCAGTAAATCATGATTAATAATATCCCAAAAATCTTGAAAGAATTCAGCAGGGAAGCCATCAAGGCTCGGGGCTTTGCCTTTTCTAAAGATGAAGACCACCCCTTCCAATTCTGTCATACCAATTGGGTGCATGAGAGAGTCGTTCTTTCCTGGATTCACAACCGAAGGAATGCAAGATAAAACTATATTTTTAACTAGCTCGACTGAGGGAAGGTCATCCGAGAAGAGAGCCAAATAAAACCGAATAGCTTCCCTGGAAATAGCTTGCAAAGAGGTCAGATGTGTCCCATCCATGGTAGCAAGAGAAGAGATGAAGTTCCTGTTATGTCGAGCATGCACAAAATTGTGAAAGAATGCAGTATTCTTGTCCCCCTCCTGAAGCCAATCTATCCTTGCCTTTTGTTTCCAAAAAATTTCCTCACATAAATCCCACTCTGCTAGATCCTTAGCAACCTGAGATTCAACAGCGTGAAGAGCTTCTGTCAACCCATCATCCTGAATCTACCTGGTTATAACATCTAACTGGTCTTGCACACCCTTCTTCATAGAGTGTAGATTGCTGAAGCAATTCCTGTTCTAGTACTTCAGTTTTCTCTTGACATATTGAAGTTTTTTGGAGAAGGAATACATTGTAGTGCCATAATCGAGACCTCCTTGTCTCCACCAGTGGGCCATCAGGTCATGGAGAGAAGAGTCACGCAGCCACATTAGCTGAAACTTGAAGGGAGGCTTCCTAGGAACCACAATATACCTGGTAGAGAGCCTGATCGACCAGTGGTCAGAGCCTTTCCAATCAAGAATTTTAGATGAGAGAGACATGGATCCTAAAAGCCAAAAACATGAGACTAGGAATCTGTCCAGGAGTTTAGAGATGGCCGCATTTCCACTTCTTCTGTTATTCCAGGTGAAAAGGCCATTGAGAGGTTTAACATCAAAAAGGTGTAAAAGCTTGATGTTTTCTCGAAAAAGCTCAAAGGAGGGACCCAGACGCGCTGATCCACCTCTCTTCTCTTCTAGAATAAGGACCGAGTTGAAGTCCCCACCAACAATCTAGGGCAGAAAGGGGTGGCAACTTCTGACAAACCAGATATGTTCCCAAAGCCTGACCTGGCTAGGAACATCAGTAGGAGCATAAACCGTAGTAACAAGAATCAGCTCTCCAGTCTCGAAAGAGGAGGCCACCATTGAGAGGGCTAAGAGATTAGCCATCCATTAGAGTGGCATCACTTTCTTTGGGTCCCAATCCATAGCGATACCACCAGAGTTTCCCAAGGCACCAACACATTGCCATTGGCCTAGGAACCAAATACTAGGATTACAAGTAAGCAAAGAGTCCACAGAAAGCTTGGTTTCTTGAATACACAAAATATCTAGAGAATGTTCATTCACCAATTGGTGAGTAGATTTTTGTCTGGGGGTGCTATTCAAACCCCTCGCATTCCATGATAGAACAATCATTAAGTAGAGTGAGGGAAATGTTCATCCAGGGTTTTAACAACCCCTGACTCTACCAGTAAATCACCTAAAAGTTTAATTTTGTCTTGATCCTTCTTGTGTCCAGCTCTGGAAGGGGTGGTAAAGGAAGCTTTCTTAAAAGGTCTTTGCATTAGACCCAGCATAGAAGAAGACCCCTTTTCTTTACTGATTGCACCTACATCTTTAACCAAATCTACCCAAAGGACGTCCTTATCTTGTGGGGATGGAAGAGCCGTTAGGGCACCAGACTCAGATCCTAGAGAAGCCTCTGGATCTTGCTGGACAATCATATCCTGGGCATCATTTAGATTAGGACCCCTCTCCTCTAAAGCTGGATCCCCACACTGATCAGCTATAAGAACACCTTCCTCAATGACCATGTTGTCAAGAGCCTCAAAATGGTTAAATCCAGAGTCCACTTGGCAGTCTAAATGCGGTCATTTCAGACCCCATCCCTTAGCTCGGTGGTGCACTAGGATAAAGCCTTCCCTATCAAGAGTGTTAGAGCCAGATGGGCCTTGCCCCAGATTTAAAGAATTCAGGTGAGCTTTCCCTTTTGCTGCACTATTTGATTAGTTTATCCTGGTTCCCGTCTGCACAAGTTGGTTGTTTCCTTTACCCTCATAATCCATCCTTGGCCTCGATGGCCCATCAGGTGTACCATTACCACTGGAAGCATGAGGGCATTGACGCCGCAAGTGCCCATACACATGACAAATTTGACAGCAAAAGGGAATATATTCATAATCTAGTTGCTGGATCTAGGAAGAAGAGCCCAGGCAAATCTCTATTGAATCTGGCAAAGGGTTATTTAAATCAATATCAACACAAATACGAGCATAAGAAATAACCTTTTTTCCAGTGATTGATGAGCTATTGCAGTTGGTGTCCCGAGCATGGCAGTGATTTGCCACAGAATGTCCTCACACCAAAATTTTAGAGGGAGTCTCGGCAAGCGAACCCAAACAGGCACCTGAAATGGAAAATCCTTAGCAAAATTAAACCTCGCATGCCAAGGTTTGATAAACAGGACAATCTGATCATAAAAGTATGGACCTCCCTCAAATATGTGATTCTGATCAGCCACAGAAGAAAAATTAACCATGAAGTAGTTATTTCCAGCCAACATAATATCAAAATCCCCTTCCACCTGCCATGAACGGTGAATCCAGGCTTCCAAAGCTGACAGGGAAATTATGATCCCAAGGAACTTACAGATTAAAGCATGTGAAGTCAAATAATCCACATCCTCCTTAACAGCCTCAGGAGAGAGAACCAACATAGGTCTATCCTGGCTTCGCAGCAAACATCCATTAATCCTGTCAAGCTTCAGACGGTCACTTGCATAAAAGGTCTCTTTGCCTGAGAGCCTGCCTCGAGATGGGAACAGTCGCCACTGGAGGTTGCCGCAGGCCTGACAGTCTTGGAACCCCCGATCACCTCCTGCCCATCGACGCCTATCATCGCATCTCCTCCAGTAATGTAGCTTGTTTGGTGTTAATTATTTTTTGGTATTATTTTAGAGAATGGGTTGGGTGAAGTCAAAATATTCAGGTATCAACAATGACTCCAACTAAACTCGTGAACAATATAACTTGTTTGTTTTTTCTCTCTTCCCTTTCTCAAGATTTGTATAAAATAAAAACAAATACTAAGACTGACTATTTTTAAACGTATAAGTAATGTAGCTTGTTTGGTGTTAATTATTTTTTGGTATTATTTTGTAGAATGTATTAGGTGAAGTCAAAATATTTGGGCATCAGCAATTATTCCATCTAAACTCGTGAACAATATAAATTGTTTGTTACTAAACCTAATATTTTAAATTTATCCTAAAAAATTATTTTACAATCACATAGTCAAACAAGTTTTAATACTGATAGTATTTTTAACACGTAAAACATCCCATACTATAGTTACATAGATAATTAAGAACCGTAAGTAAAAGAGGGTTGATCCTTTTATGTCACTCATAACTAACAATATGCAGTTGATGGATTCTAATCAAGTTGTACCATATATATCTATAAATATTTAATTAAGTCTAAATAAATATAAAAATGAGTGAATTAAATTTAATAAATTAATTTAAATTTAGAGGAATAAATATTTAAGAAAATATTTGAAATAATATTTTAATTTATTAATAATATAGTAATAGTTATCAAAGTACAGCATCTCTTTAAAATTATGTATTTTATATTTCTCAATATTAGAATCATAAACATCATTTTTTAATAAATGAAAAGTAAACAAAATTTATTTTGATAATTGTATTCCTCAAATCCAAAAGTCCAAAAATTATATTCACCTCTTTTAGACTTCACATTGACCATTCGAAAATTGTAATTTTTTCAAAAATTTAATAGGGTAGTTAATATTTTAACTGATAAGAAAAAAGAAATGTTTTGAAACTTATATTTAAGGTCAGTAGTATTTTTAAGTACTAACTACTTATTAAAGCTCTCAATAATGTACAATATCGAAGACAACATCAAATAATCACAATAATGTTTTAGTTACATAATTTTATGTAATGCAATACATTTCTATAATGAATTTAAATGTTACAATGAATATCCTTTAAATACTTGCTTTATTTATCTAGAATGTTTATAAATGCTCTATAGATTGATGTTACGATAAATGGTACATGCATTTTCAAATTTTCCTTAAATTCTCAAATTTCTTGTAGACTCTTAAATCTACAAATATCTTTTTGTATATATAGAATTATTGAACTCAAATTAGGACAATATTGGTATATAAATCAATGTCAAATTTGCAAATATGCAAATACTTATTGATGTAGACCTTTGTCCCACTAGGTTTTGTCTACATTGTCTAGTCAAGCTTGCTTAAGTTTAATAAAGATCTTCAATGGAAAATAATCCCACATGTACGAAGATGTTGGGACATGTCTATTTTTCACCTATATAAGGAATATTATTATATACTTTTTGGTTAATGTTTTTTTAATGCTTGAATGCTTAATGAGATAATGTTCTTTTGTACAACTTTCCTTATGTGAGCTTTTTTCTTTCAGGTAATGAGATTTCACTTTATAGGTTCTTCACACTTGCATCATTGTTTAATTAATCAAGGTGCAATCTAATATGATATCAAAGCCATTCTAATAGCCAATCAAATCTCTATAGATAACACCATTATGGTATCCATGCAAATCTCTACAATCAATGTCTCTAAACAAAAAACAAACAACATCATTATATTGATTTAAATATTATATAATAATATTTAAAATTTTATTATATTTTTATTTTGACATATACTTATTCTCCATAAAAATTTAATAAGTTATATATATATATATATATATGAAAATTAAATATATATTTTTTTCTAATTAATAAATTAAAATTTAACCAATGACATATAAATTTTTTTTTTCCCTCTGTATTTTAATGTTTAAAATTTTTTTTTTTTAAGTTCCACTTATCTCATTATTAATTAATCATTTACATTTAAATTATTAATTTTATAAATTTAAATTTACTTAAATGCTCAATATAATCTTAATATAAAAAAATAAATTTAAGTATGGAAGATAATAGATATTTCATGGATTTTAGTATTTTAAAATATTTTGTTAAGAGTTGAATCTTCTGATAAATATTTTTATTAATGGTAAAAGCGATTTTTTTGGAAATAGGAACTCTACCCTTTACAATATAACTTGCAAACATGATCTTCAAAACCAGATATAACAAAAATGTTTGCAGAGAATCAAGCAACAAAAACTAACATTATAAGAGCAATATATAAGCAACAACTTCCACATCAGCTGCACAAAACAAAGATGTATCAAAACCTTTCAAAACTTATTTTTATTTGCGATCTGAGGGTCATATTAAGAGATGTTAAATCCTTTCTCCGTCTATCATTCTTTTTGTGACCTACCATGATCCACTTCCCCTCATCATCCAAAAGGAAAGGAATGAACATATCTAATGAAGCTTCTGAATCATTCAATGGTAACTACACCAATGAATCCCTATTTAAATCTTCACCTCCAATTTAGTGATCTTTATTTTTCAACCCCAAGGGGGGAGGAATTTGTGGTGCTTGTTCAACTTCATTTTGGGATAAACCCGTATCTTCATCCGGTTCTTTAGAATCACACTTTGTACTCTCACAAACCATGAAATGTTCAGGTAGAGCTTCCTTCCACCAAGAGATACTGGTAGTACGCTTTGACAAATTACATGAAGAGGCAAGATGATCTATTTGATAGAAATTTCTACAATAAAAAGATAATGTCTCAAAGTCAAGAGATTGCTTCCAAATTCTACTTTGAACCCTCAAATCTATGGACTCGGGAAGACCTATGAAAACATCTAGATTAACTAAAATTTGAGCAATGGTTGTGTGGTAAATAACCTTGGGATCTATATACAAGAATTTTTCCAATGAATCACCAATAGCTTTGAAACAAAAAAGAGTCCAAAATTTTAAGGGTAAAAGGGGTTGTCTTACCCAAATCAGTCTGATGTTGAAGGCCTCAAAGTGAGGGTCAAATGAAGGAAACCATGATTTACAGGCCAAAACACACTGGTTCCAAGACCAAAAAGGCTGTTGAAATAGAAAAGTCCTATCCACTTCTAAATCAAAGAGAACAATGAAAAATCCTTTTACACAGGGAAAAATGCATAGGTTACCATCCATAAGTGGCAGCCAGTTATACTTCAACTAGCCATTCATATCTATAAGAGAAGGCGAGAAGTTAGAAAAATTTCAGATCAACCCACAATTTGATAGATCTTGTTTTCTATCCAGAAGTGTTTGAAGCTACTCTCCTTCAAAAGAGATAGAGGGGTACGATTTAGAAGGTGTCATAGGCTTGTTCTACTTCTACTTAGCTACAACTATCATGTAGGAGAGACATTTATACCCTATATTTCATTTCAAACCCCTCTCAGGGGATCGATGTTTTGATAAGAGGGATGAAACACACTTATCCCCTTCCATCGTAAAAACTACATCCTTTGTCTACACAAAAATTGAGGCCTTTACCACCGAAGTTGTTTCCTTTATCATTGAAGCTGCTTCTTTTACCACTGTAGAAGTTGAGTTTACTATCGCGTCACTATTATCCCCTGTTCCTACCATGAAGAGTGTTTCTTCGACCCCTGGCACTACCTCCATTAAATTTTGAATCGCCTATATAGAGTTATGGACCACACCAATTTTCTTAATAATCGATGACCCTGCCAATATCCTCATCATCGCACCATTCTTTGCCCAGATCTGAGTAGCCATCGCCCCCTATCTCTATTTTCTATGGTTTCATGGCATCACTTAAAGCTTCTCATCACTTAGGGCTTCTCCTTTTGTTATTGAGCCTCTATTCTCCTTTTGAATCTTCTGATAAATTTTTACATTTACCTTCTATATTAATTGCATATTTTTTTATAGAACTTTATAAAATATTAATATTTATAAAAAAATCTCTATTTTTACTAATTTAAATTGAATTAATTTTTATATTAATTACAATACAATTTGAGTTATATACAACATAAATTGTCTCTTTGGAGCTCTTGTTAGTAAAGGCCCAAAGAAGAATTTCTCATTATAGATTCAACTTGGTTAGGTAAAGACAATAATGTTTGGTTGGTATTTTTGGACGATTGACCATAATGGTACTAAGACATGGATTGGATTCCGATGAGTAAAGTATTAGGAAATATTTATCAATGAGGAAAATATTGATATAATAATATTGTGGGTAAAGAAGGGGAATTTTTCTTCTAGACCAATATGGACTTATTGTAATTTATACTCCGAATATGAGTTGTGGAGCTTTTTTAATCTTTTAAGCACTCAATCTTGAATTTCAAGGCAAAAAATCATAGAGAGAGGAGAGAAGATCATAGAGGGAAAGAAGATGATCTTTATCCACTCCCTCAATGAAGGTTTGTTAAACCCTTGGTCGATAGGCAAAGGAGAGCCTTTAGAGAACTTATGCCCCTCTACCAATAAAGGGAAGAACTCCCTTCAAAAATTTCAATGATTGATCATGTGGGAATCAACTAGTTGACTTAGGAATAATAAGTTAAAAATGAAAAAATGAATGGAAAGGGTACCCATCAATTTGGGGCATGTCCAATTCTTCCATCAAACTAGTCATTCATAATTTAAGAGCTTCATGAGGAATTCCATTAATAGATCATGTGGGAATGAACGTAAAGATCTATCTCACTATCAAGGTAGAGAAATATTACATATGTTATAAATAACCTTATTGATGTGGGAATGGACATCCATTTTTTATGAGGGAGGGCCTTCCAATGGTAGTGATGGGTGGGAAGGAAATCAGTTAAGTGTTCAACCATCTTAAAGTGATTCATTGATGGTCAAGTCCTTACGTTAGTATGAGGACCATCATAGTAAGAATTTATGCTCTCTCTCTGTCAAAAAAGGGTCTTTAGATGCTCAACATCTACTTTAGGTATAAAACCCTCTCTGAATTAAATATAAGAAACACATTTAAGCTAATGAAGATCATGTTCATTTAAATCATTCACCACTCTAGATTTGGGATGAGTAAGCATGCTTTAAGATACAAATCCAACACGAATTAATTATCCCACCCAACTTAAAAATTTAGGTGGTGATGGGAAATGGATATACTCATATAGAGTGATGGATAGTATTCATCTACAATTTTCATATTTTAAATTGATATGGTGATATACATGTTTTCACTCAAGTATTATATTTTGATTCTATGTTGATGTGAGTGTTTGAAAGATTTATTGTGTATGATTTTTTTGGTATATTATTGTTATGACTCTTTTATTGTCGTTTTTATATTATTACTAATTTTAAAAAAAGGTATTCATCTTGATTTATCTATAACGTTGTGTATTATAAATATAGAAAGTGGATTTTTTAACAATCCACTCTCTATATTTGCTAATCACATAAAAGATTAGATATCGCGTCCTTGGCTTAATATTTTTCAATGATATAAATTACTATATTATTTGTGTATTTCTTATCAATCAATGTCTTATTTTTATAATTTTTGCTAATCTCTTACTACATATAATTGTTAACAAACAAGATCTTTAAATACTTAAGAATGTCTCAAATATTATATTATTCCTCACTTTATGTATATTTTAATTTTTTTTCCCTCTCTCGTAAAACTTAAATGAACTTAACTAATGACAATACATATGTTTTATATTAAAAACATCAATATAAAAACAATTTTTTTAAACAAAACTCTTATATATTAAATGTCTCATTTGTTAATAACCTAAAATATTTAATTTTATATAAAAATATATATTTTACCATTTACCAAATTTGTATCTATTTTAAAAACTCTTCTTTTGTTGACATATGAGAGAGCTATATTTATAATAAGCCAAAAATACATCATTGTGTATCATAACATCAACCTTTATTCACAAATAACAATAGAATTCCTTCAAAGACTTCGCACTAAATTACCACATAAGGTAAAATGTCCTTGCATTCTAAAATTGCTTAATCCTTCTAAAAATGTCATTACAAATAAAATAGTATATGGTACAACAATAATATTTGGAAAAGATTAAAAGTTGATAAGTATGTTTGGAAATTGACAGGTTGTTTTTTTTAAAATTGTATATAATTGGTAAAAAATTCAGTATGATGGAAATAAAAATAGATTTAAAACGTAATAGATCAATTTTTTTTTTAAACGTATTTATTTAAATATATAAAAATATAATGATTCTTAATATTTATAAGAAAATAAATATTTTGTAATATAAAAAAATATATTAAAATATTATTATTAATATTTTGATTAATTTACATGGTCTTGTATTCTCTTTATAATTATAAGATTAGATTATCGTGGTTATGATAGATTTTTTCTTTTTTGGTTGCTTGATATGTATAGAGACAACATTAAATTTTACGAATTTTGTAGGGTTGATTCTATTACATCATCTTAAATCCAAAAGCCTTAGTTCTTTTTATTTTGATTTTGTTTGATTCTAAGTTCTAAATTATTTCTATTTCTAAAAATTTATTAAACCTTGGTTTTTGTTTGTGATAGACCATCATTTAGATGTATTTTTCAAGATGTTTTAAATTATTTTGTGAATGTCATATCTTTTAATAATGACGTAAAAGATAATGATCATAATTATTATAATAACATTGATGAAAGTGCAGGGTAAATAAGTTTTACCCTAGTAGGACCAAATCAATATACATATGATATGAATATTTTTGGTGTTGGTTCCCTTGTATAATCTCTTGTGATTATGGAAAGCCAAATTTTGATATGAAAGAATAAATTAATAAGGGACAAAAAATTTAGCCTCGCACAAAATGCATTGGAGCGATATAGATTTGGACTACAATGTCCACAACAAATTATTGATTCTTTTGTAGACCACGTGGATTTAGGTACATGTTGTCATGTATAGATCAATGCTTTTTATTTGAATCCCAATAATAGTAATAATGTGAATATATAGCCTCCCAAGATAATTATCGGAATGAAAATGAAAAATACGTGGATTATGAAGTCAAATTAGAAGTATAACATGGCAATATGAACATTGTTAATATAAAGAAATATGATGTTGATAATCCCACTGAAATGTCTAAAATTATGAATGTATTAAAATAAGTTATTTGGACTAAAATTTACCTTGTCATTCAAAGTCATTTCAGGAATCCATTTTAAACCTACTAGAATGTCTTTATTGATTCTAACGTTCTTCCTCGTCAAGTCTTTTGTGTGGCTCTTCCTTCTTCTCAACATGTGATTCCTACTACTTCTCAACATTATTTTGTATTTCTATTCCTTCTTATATGTCTCAAAATGTTCCAAGAGTAAACACTCCTCCCGTGTTTCAAAGCCACTTTTTAATCATATTCCTCCAATAAAAGTGCATGTTTTTAACCCTTGTCCTCTTCAAAATTATTTTATCCTTATCTACTCTAGTTCTTCACATTCTATTTTAATACCAAACCCATAAAATAAAATGTGAAGAAGTCATTTGTAATAGGATGTTTTTTCCATTTATAATTTACTATGTTGTTCCATATATTATTTTTCATTTTTAGTTGACAATTTATTAGTTCACTTTCAAATAAATATTACTTTGAAGATTAGCTCAAATAATGCAAGCATATAATGGGTACATTGTAAATTATGTGTTTAGGTTTAAACCCATGGCAACTAAGATGATTTATCAACCACTAAATAGTAAGCTTCGAAAAAAAATTATCAACAATCTATCATCAATTATCAAAGAAAAAGTAGCTTTCAGCACTTGTCAATATTTCAATAAACTTTGTCATGCAGTTAAGGCCTTTGATGTCAAAGTGCTAGAGGAAAATATGCTTAATTATGAGGCCACTTTTATAACTAATAAAAATTTACAAAATATACCAAGTTGGAAGTCTAAAACAAATGACCATGAGTTTCAATGTATAATTATGGTAAGAAGATGGTTAATACTTTAGAGAAACCATATAAGTAGCTTGTGTAACCTCAACAAAAAGACTAAACAAAATTCAATAGAATTAATGAGAGTCCACAAAATGTCATGGAGAAATTACTTGAATACAACATGATTACTATACCTACAACATGTGAATTTGATATTCCAAGGCCATTTGACTAAATATTTTTGGTGTCAATGCATATTTTTATTATCATAGATTTCAAGGGAATTTTAAAAATAAACGCCTCACTTTGAAAGACAAGATACATGATTTTTCTTCTAATGATCAAATTCAATGAATTTGAAAATTTGAGATAAAGTTGATAATGGTAAAATTAAAGTGGAAAATACACATTCAAGCATAAATTTTAAATCATATATTCACAAAAAGCAATTGACTAATAATAGAAATGTCTTTATAGTAAACAAACCAAAGTATAATAATGTACTTATGGAACACAAACAACATTGAGTTGAGGGTTTTATTGGAGTAATTAATTGAACCAAAAAGAAAGATACATTTATTCAGTTTATGTTTACTTCAGAATACATTCTACATGATAGTTCATATGATAGACCATTATTTATACAAGCATTTATAAATGACAAAGAAAAATCTAGCACAATGATAGCCAAAGGTTGAAATTTGAATGTATACACTAGATAATTTATTTCTGGCATTGGAATAGGCGTGGATGATTTATTCTATACTTCCACGTTTATCATTAAATATGAGTTAGTGCTATTGAACCTCTTAATTTTGTTATATTACCTATTATAGCATAAAAAATATAATTTCAACTCTACCTAACATGGTGCCCCTTATTGGATCATACATTGTTTTGTTTGTTCAATCATGGATACACTACTACATTTGGACCACACAGTGCCACCAATTGGGTTAAAGATGCATTGCCAACATTTTTTAATTTTTAGCAACAAAATGCTTTTGTAGCATAAATATGATGCAAGTTGCATTGGGTAGGTACCACAAAAAATATGAAAATATATAAATAAGTAAGAAGGCCCATGTTATCTACATTGACGAAGACAATGATAATGAGGAAAAAAGAGAAAAATAACCTAGAGAAAGTGATATTAGATACCTTGAAAAAGATAGAGAGGATACATATACAACAAGGAGGGAGAAAGGGATAACAACAAGGATTTTTTTAGTGGTGAATCTTCATTAATTCATAAATATTTCATTTTTTGAATTTAGCATTTGGCAATTTTGTGGGGTAGCTGACAGTGCGAGATCACCTAAATTTTAGGGCAAGATTTAAATTTAAGGGTTGGCTCACCTACTTTTTAAAATAAATTTCTCCTTATAAATGTATGTTGTCAGTACCAAAAAAGCCAATCTGGGGGTATTTATTAAGGTGTGCTCACATTATTAAGTTTATAATAATGTAAATATTGTTAGTTAAACAATAATATATTAATAAGTGTTTGTGTGGTATATTATTGTTATGAATAATACTAATAATATACAAGTTAGTTTTATTTAGTTTGTTAATTATACGAATATATTATAATAACAATATATCTCGTATATAGTGGGTTGATTATTTGTGTGAGAGATTGTAGGGATCTCACCATCCCAAATATAGGAAACATATTTCCTATATGACATTGTAATGCTTTGAATGAATAATAGAGTGTGAGAATTATATTATCAGTGTTTATCTATCTTTCGTTGGTGTTTATTCTGTTGTACAACTCTAATTTTTACCAATATCTAGTATCAGAGCGGTGTTCAATCTCTATGATGAAGGATTAAAATAAAAATAGGAGCTGCTATTTTATAATTCGCTCATGTAGATGAAAAAAAATTGTGAAGAGTTTTGTAACATAGGTTAAGTTTATTATTTTTTGGTTTGCTTTGGTGCTCTGAGTACGCCCTGCCCTCACTCATGCTTCATAAATCTATCTTTTGGCATTCATACGCATCTTATTTATCATTGGTGGAATCAAATTGCAATCAAATCATATCTGGCAATTCATACAGCTCCTGACATATAGTCTACATGGATATCATGCAACGAACAAATATTTTGACCTATGAGTTCCTCAAGAAGACTCGACACAAAGAATTTTTTATTGCATTTGAATTGGCAAGAGATTAGCTAAATTTTTATCATATGGCATCCAACACCCTCAGTAGCCACACATAATTTCACAACAATAGTCCAATCCTTTTAGACTGCCATTGCTTCTCTTGGATTGATGCATGCATTTTTTTCTTATAATAATTATGCCACATTTGGAACAAGACTAAAGTATGAACAAATGTGATTTGACCATAAATGGGTAGTTGTTTTCAGTTCTAGTCTTATCTGAGAGTTCATACACAGGACCATCATCTTCATACTTCTAAAATTGGGTAGGCCAACCAACAGTTTAACCATTCAAATTCACAATTAGAGATATCATAGTTTTTATTGAAATTTTATTAGTCGATGGTTAGTTTGTAGGTTTGACATAATTAGTCTATGTGAATTAGCAAGATTTTAGTAGTTCTTTATTATAGTAAGAGTCATTTTTATAGAATTTCTTTGTTAAAAATTCAAAATCAAAAGTTATTTTAGTTGGTAGTCCTATTTTTATTATTTTTAAAAATAATCAAGTTGGATTATGTTTATAATTTAGTCAAAGTC
Organism: Torreya grandis; assembly: GCA_037957365.1. NCBI lineage: Eukaryota > Viridiplantae > Streptophyta > Pinopsida > Cupressales > Taxaceae > Torreya > Torreya grandis. Next base: position 1,827,994 of record JARHVA010000008.1, read on the forward strand.
ATTTGAATTAGGTTTTATTATATAGAGTCTTTATTTTCATCAAATTCAAGTTGTTTAAAAAGTAATTTTCTTTTATTACTTTTTAAAATATTCAAGTTGTCGATATTGTAAAAAATAAAAATTCGGTTGTATCATTAATCATTATTATCCTAAAGTGTCTAATTCAAATAGATTAAGAGTGTCATTAAATAGTCATAGGTTTCAAAATTTTGAAAATGACAAAAATAAAGTCATTCATGTCCAAATTTGTCATTGTAAAGGATGCATTCTCGATTGAAACCAACATCCAAAATGTCAAGAGTCAAGACGATACAATTCACAAAAATCTTGAAGCAGGGTATGATGTAGACACTGAACTTAATTTAATTTGACCTAAAAAATATCAATGCTTGACTACACATGAATACATCAAACACTTGCAAAGAAAGTATGCAGCTTCACCTACTAGAGGATGGAGAAAATGGAGGTTGGAGGTTTCATAGCCTCTCATTAGCCACTAGTGTCGAGGCCACTTTTACTTTAGTGGCACATTTATTTTTCAGTTGTGTTTGATTTTAGTTTTGTGTGAATAAGAATAGATGATGTATACATGTTCACATTTGTAATAAGTGAATTACTCTATAATTTCTCTGAATATGTGAAAGTGAAGAAATCTAGTAATTATATTGTCCATCATGATGTGTTTTGTGGTAAACCACTTATAAAACCATTTTTTTTTGTTGTTGGTTATCCACTTGAAAACCATCCCATTTTCATTGTTGGTAAGCCATATATAAAGCCATCAGTAAGGTTTGTGATTGTCTTATGAAAATCACCAAATCATGAGTATAGGTGTAGATATGGGATATATGTTTTCCCCATAATCACATTAAGGGGGTGTAAACTAGGGGTTAATAATGTTCACAAGGGGGTGAATGTTAAGGTGTGTTCACTTTATTAATTTTTAATAATGTAACTATTGTTAGTTAAACAATAACGCGTTAATAAGTGTTTGTTTGGTATATTATTGTTATGAATAATAACAATAATATATGAGTTAGTTTTATTTAGTTTATTAGTTATATGAATATACTATAATAACAGTATATTTTGTATATAGTGGGTTGGTTATTTGTGTGAGAGATTGAAGGGATCTCACCATCATGAATATAGGAAACATATTTCCTATGTAACATTATAATGTTTCGAATGAATAATATAGTGTGAGAATTATATTACCAGTGTTTATCTGTCTTCTGTTGGTGTTTATTCTGCTATACAACTCTGATTTTTACCAATAGTATTCACTAGTATATATAATATATTAAAAAATTATCATCATGGTATTCTCTTCTCAAGTACATTAAACTATCTCAAGTGTCAGTATCTCATGTCAAGCTTTTACAACCAATAGTTGGGAAACTGCAACCAGGTGTCAGATAATAGGGTGAGGATGAAGAGCAAGGATAGATAGAGCATGAAGGTCAGAGAAATAAATTAAAGTGTGTAAAATGAGGTGCATGGATGCCTTATATAGGCAATTGGAGGGGGCTAGTCAAAGTAGGTATTGGGTTATTTTAGTAACTTAAATATCCGGTACTGAAGCCTAGCCCAATGTGTTGGCACGTTGGTCCTTTCACACAAGATTTGGGTCTTGCATGCTCACCCAAAGCATGCATCAAAGGATTAGTTCTAGAAGGTTTTGTTGCATAGTTTGAATGACTTGATCATATTCTTCTCTTTATATCAAATAAATAATATTATATAAAAGAACAAACACACTACTTTAATCCTATGAGTTCTAGCTTCGATTAATATCATCATGCAAATTATAGTCATATTCTAGTTAGCATTAAGTGCTTAAAAAAGAAAATAAGATCAGGTTTCTTTCACAAAGAGTTTAAACATAGTTCCTACCATCACTGATAGTAACACAAATTGATACAACATGTTATCATATATTAAGCTTAAAGATTTTCCACAATAACACTACAGAATTCATCTGTTTGTCTATCTTTAAATTAATCATCACCACAATGCTTTACAACAGGGGTATTTATATGTGTTTTATAATGACCAAGTGTTTACAATAATTAATGACTTGAAAAGTTGGCCAATGAACTCTTAACAGACTGAGAGTCGTGGCACTTAATAATCAGTTCTTCCTATCGATTTGGGCCTCTACACCCCCTATATCTTAACTCTATGTTCTATCTCGATGGCCATGTGTTCCTTTCCTTGTGGGCTAGTACAAAATATCTTACCAATAAGGTTAAAGTGTCTTATTTGAATCGATCTTCCAACTACTTCATGTTTCCCATGCACTCCGTGAGTCTTTCACTTCCATTATGAGTCTTGTGTTCTCAGTTTCCTCATGACTTATTCTCCTATGATTGGGTCCTCTTGCATTGGTCTTTCTATGTTGTTATCCTTTTGTGCCCAGTAGGTTCTACACCATGGTGCTTCTACACATGTCATCTACATGCCATGGTCCTCCTGCACCATGATCCTTCCATATCGAAATGGTCCAATGAAAAAATGAGACAACACTTGGTCAAAATTTAGGGGCAAACATCACCCCAAACTATGCTCTTAGTCCATCCCATAATAAGCTACACTAGTGTCCTCCAAAAATTCAAGCCCCTTCTACTCGAGTTCCTTCTTTAGGTTGACCTAATGGGAAAATTCCTTGAGAACCTTCATAGTTCTTCCTTTTATGGCCTCCGTTAATGCTTTTATCTCCTCAGGTTAGGTTAGAGTCTCATATGTCTTCTTGACCTGTTCATCTAGGGTTGTAATGGCATCTTTTTGGACATCTTTGAGTGTAGAAACCTCCATATCAACCTATCCTCAGAGGACTGCAAAAGTTAAATATAGATATTGATGATGTTTATTAATGGCATCCTCTATCATCTCTACATATTTAAATGCTTTAGCATACTCGATGTGGTTTTTTATTAAGAGTGCAACATTAGTTGAGTGTTGCCTCAGGTCCTCTTTAGCTTGGAGTTGAGCCTCCAAGACTTTATTAGGGCACATGAGCCATGCAAAAATGCTATCCAAAATGGGGATAACTTCTCGAACTCTCTCTATAGTACGCTTATAGATGTCAATGGCCATGGTGAATTATTTTGATAATTCTAATCCCTCATCTCTTGACATCAGTCATTCCTTAAATTTTTTGAGTAGTAGTTTCACCAGGGTCTCCATATTTCCTATGGCATTCCCATCAAGGTCTACACCATTTTTTAGTGCTAGTTCTTCATTAAAAATCATCTTTCAAAGGTTTAAGACCCTTAATTTTGCCTCTGTGGCCTCTTAGAGCTATCATTTTAAAGTGACCACTTCCTCGATAAGTGCTTTCTTTTATACAACTAATTTATTATACATGCCTATAACTTTGGAATGTTTTCATTTAGTTTTACATGCATTAGAATCTAAAAAAATATTATAGCACATTATTTCCATTCCTAAATTCAAAAAAATAGTGCTTGCTAGAAGAGGGAGATCTTTTAGGGATGTAGCCATAGTGGTTTTAGTAGCACTAGAGCATCTTGGCCCAAAGAAATGTTGTCTTGTAGGAGTTCAAACTCATGCTCCTCATTATACATGTCAAGTAGGAAGGACACTTGCTTCCTCATTTTACAAGTTGCCTCTTTGGGGATGAAGTGTGGCCAAAGATAGAGCATATTTTCTTTCATGTTGAACTGATAATGTTTGTGTGTTACACCTTCATCATGTCCCTCAAAAGTTTTAGTCGGTCCCTTCCCCTTATTAGGGTCTCATTCAAGCTCAACCTCCTCATGGTCACCCATGGCCATCTCACATTATTCTTCACCATCGCCCTCATTTTATGGTGTTCCAACATTAAGTAGGGAATCATCAGAGGTGGCATTATCTTCCCACACCGAGTAGGGAGTTCTCTTAAAATCTAAACATGAGCTATGGACCTGCACCTGAGGAACTTTTTACTAGGGTGCTTGCCTTGGGGGCTACTATTGGGAAACTCTTGAAGTAGTAGTACCTAGGGGATATGGTGGTATAGGTGGAGAAGGTGGAGGTGGAGATGGTAGAGGACGTGGAGAACGTGGTAGAGAAAGATGGGGAGTGGGATGAGGAGATGAAGGGGATGGATAAGTGTGGGGAGGAAATGGAGAAGTATGGGGAAGGGATGGAGATGGATGAAGTGGTGAAGGTGAAGGTAAAGGTATATGTGGAGGTGGCATAGAGGGACAAGAAGATATGGGTTTGGAGGAATGTACCTCTATAGTCTTTTATCTTTTTTATGGGGTTTGTTGTCCACTTGTACTTACACCCACATTCGATCGCTTCTTCTTCAATGGTGGTGCTAAAGGGAATTTTTCCTTAGGGTATCCACCCTATGGGTTATTATGAGGGTGAAGCATGTAAAAAAACTTATGAATTTACTCCCTAACCAAATTCTACTTAATCTAGATGTCGGTTAAGTCTGTCTCCCTCCTCTCCATATAAGCCTTCTTGCTTGGATAAATGTATAACTTATGGAGAGTGTGAATCTTTGAATTGATCCTTTTAACCTACAGAATGATAATCTATGTGTAAAAAATCTGATTTATAGATTCAATGAATTACCATGTGGAGAAGGCATAAGGTATCTTAAGCCATGCTAAAAACTCTTTGAATGGGTTCATTCAGATCTGTGTGAGAGAGAAGTGTTGTTTTATAACAAATTGTGCCTATTTTATAGCCAACAGGGGTAGGTCCTTGGGGATGCACCACTCATACATGAATGTTGCCTTCATCCCATCAAACCAATAATTCATCTTAATCTTGTAATATGGGTTGATGTGTCTAAGGCAAGTGAATGCCTTGGAGTGCTTAGTGGAGGACCTATGCATTGGAGGGTACACCCCATTAATCACTCTAGAACTATAGTCTGACACCCTAATTTTATTGAAAACCAATAAAAGGAGGATTGCCCCTATGGAATCCTATATTTTGGCTCTCAATAAGCCCTCTGTGCATCCTCAATAATCTTTTGGGAGATGTACATGGCCTAGTTGCACTTCATCCCTTGCAAGACTTGATGAGCAATGTATAGGTGCACCATGTTCACCTCTTTCCATTGATCGATCCCTCTGATCTTGATCCAGATGATCCACACCACAACTTGGAGGGTGGGATATTTTATGTTTTTTATGTACATAACATGCCCCTACTTTTGATACATCAGTGTCATGGTGGTCTTCTATATCTCCTCAATGTTGGTCAAGTCATCAATTACACTTAGTCCTAAGCACTATAGTCTTGTGACCCTACTGATTCTCTTTGGGGTAATCTTCATGCTACACCCAATGAAGTAGATGTAGTCCTCATGGATGAATGAAAGGAGTAATTGAACTACCTCTATGGGCTTACCAAAATAGGGCAAGTTAAATAGCTGGAATAATCCCATAGCATCTAGTTGGTTGAAGATGGTGAGGTCATGCACCAGTTGGTTCTTGGTGTTGATGGTCTCCACCTGATAATCATTTTGAAGTTCAACCTTAATCTCAAGATGGTGATGATTGTATTCAGAAATGGTGCAAGTTGAGACCTTGGAAACCCAATTTTCCATGTGCAACACTGAATCTGGATATTGTATCTCTAAAGATGGGGGTGGGGATGTTTGGGCCTTCTATGCCATAGATGTTTGTGTCTACTTTCCTTTCTGCACCATTCTTTCCTTCTCTTCTTCTATGTGGTGTTCCTCTTCTCTTCCTGCACTTTGTACTTATTCTTTTGAACATTGCACTTATTCTTCCAGGTTCTCTTTGCTAATTGGGACCCAATCTCTTTCACTCACTTCTTCCTCTTCAAGTATTGTTGGAAAGGTCTCATGTCTCTTAGCCTTTTTCTTAGGCCGCATTACCCTTCAAGGATGCCGAACATTAATGCATAACCATCAAATGTTTCCAAAGGAATACATGTTTGTAGAATAATTCTTTGGCTTGTTTGGCTTAAGCACCCTTTAGTGGTGGACCTGCAACCTGTAACTCTTAAAACTAAAGCTTTTCCCAATCTCTCTTCTCAACTTGGTAATGACCTTCATGGATTTCTAAGAACGTGAAAAACTCTTTGCTTTACTTGGGATTTGATTTGCTCAGCGTTGGTAGTCACATTGATCTTTAGCTCTTGTTAATTCACAAATGAACGTTAGATAAAGTATGAAATGGTTTTAACTTACCTATTTATAGGCTCTAAGGGAGGTTTACCCTTATAAATTTATTTTCATCATCTATGACTTCATAGTATTTAATGTTGATCTTTAATGGCCACCACATTTGGATACTTGATTTATGTAATTAATGCATTAACGGTATTGTCCCATCATATCATGGACACATTTTGTGTCATAACTAACCTCATCACATTGATGGCATGTCTTCTCTCACACCTTTCTTAGAAGTGGGTGATAGTTATGTCTTGCGATTTTTGTGAGGTGAGAGATAGCCATCTCTTTTAAATTTATAACTTATGGCAGGAACCTTCCCCCTTTATGTCATAAATATCTCACACACCTTAAGTACCTTGTATGCCCTTAATAACTTGCATGCCCATGCAACTCACATGTTTAAGTAACTTACATGCTTTTCAATTTTGCCTATTTAAACCTGATTTCTTACCCCACACTAAAACATGCCATGGTACTCCGCAAAAAAGAACAAAGACTGAGACAACAAAATTACATAAAGGGAAACTGGTGTGCAACAAAGGCAGCGATTTTATTGAAAGCAGTAAATCCTAAACTAATGGCATAAGCCTGATTGATTATAAGAACTTCAGCCAATCTGAAGTGAAATATGACCTAAGTTGACTTCCATTATAGTGCCCAAGAAGGAATTGACCATCTATCCTTCATAATCAACATGCTCTGCTAGGTTGAATGATATGTATTATAAATAGGCCATCCTAATGGATACATGGATTTCTAAGGTGGTGCACAAATTTAGAATCATACAACAAGACCTTCATTCCTGGAGAGAAGATTTTGTTCTTTATATGGTGATCATGCCATACCTTTTTCTTGTGTTACTCTACATCTTAGATCCAATGATCAAGGAATTGGGTCTCATCCAATTACATTAAAGTGTCTGAACACACTTTCAAATGTGCCTCTTTATCCAATTATCCTACATGCATGATAGGGATGGATGGCACCAAAAACTCTACTGGCAAGACTATTTCTTTACCATACACCAAGTTGAAGGGTGTGCTTTTAATTAGGTGCTTGTAGGTAGTTTGGTAATCCCATAGTACTATAGATACCCGACCATCCTAATCAATGCAGCCAACATTGTAGATTTTAGTTAAAGTGGTAACTAGGATCTTATTGAAAGCATCAACAATTCTATTAGCTTATGAGTGATAAGGTGTTGTTTTGTGGTGTGTGATCATGAACTCAGTGAGTAGGATGTAAATTGTTTCATCTAAAAAGTGAGTTTTGTGATCATTGGTGAAACTCAGGGGGGCATTTAAACTGAGTTATGACATTCTCCTAGATGAATCTCATAGCAGTGGAAGTAGTACAATCATTCAGTAGCACAAGTTCAACCCAACACGTAAGGTACTCAGTTGTTATAATAATATATTGAGAACCCATTTGTCATCTTTCTAGAGTGATGGGACCAATAAAATCAATAGCCCACTTTTCAAAGGGTTCCTGAGAAGGGATGGGTCATAAAGGCATAACATCTCTTTAGTTAGGTTTGCCTACATGCTAACAAATGTCACATTTCCTAACATATGCTTTAGCATCTTGGATGAAAGTTGGCCACCATAGTCTAGATAGTAGAACCTTTATTTCAATAGCCTCTCTAGCATAGTGTCCACCAGTAATACCTTCATCAACTTTATGAAGTATCTCAGGGCACTCATGTTGCTCTACACAACATTGAGTAACTTTGTCATGACTCATTTTGTAAATATCACCTGCTATAAGATGAAAAGGTATGGTATGGATTGTGAGTTGATTTTTTTACTAAAATGTAGATTGGGTGATCTAGGTGACCTTCACCAAGTTGTGCAAGAATCATGCCAATGGCCATACCAGACGCATTAGCATGGATAAGAAATGGCTTTATCCAATCGAGGAATTACATAACAGGAGCAATGGCCAACTTTTTTTTTAGTGTTTCAAAGGCCTCCTTACAAGAGCAAGTCCATATGAATTGCTCATTATACTTTAAAATTTCTTCTAAGGGTGTGGCAATTTGGCATAACCATGAATGATTTTTTTATAATAACGTGTGTGACCCATAAAAGCATAGACCTTGCATTGAGTCTTGGGTGCTGGAAGGTGAAGAATAATAGATACCTTCACTGCGTCTACTAGGAGTCCTTCCTTACAAATAATATGCCCCAAGAACACACCAAAAGGTGTCACAAACAAGCACTTCTTTAAGTTTATTAGGATTTGTAAGACTTGACAACACTAAAGCATAAGTTTAAGGTTAGCATAATGTTCCTTGACCAAACCATATAGTATCCAATCATCCAAATAGACTTGGAGTAACTTATGGGTGAAGTCCTTAAAGTCTTCAACTGCTATTCATGAAAACATTCCTGTGGCATTTTTCAACCCAAAGGGCATAATAGTATACGTACATAATCCCCATTTTATGGTGAAGGTTGTCTTTGGCTAGTCTTTATCAACTACTTGGACTTGATGGTCCTTGAGATTCCATCTATAAAGGATTACACTTCTCAACCAACAACACCTTCAAGGGTTTCCTCTATGAATGGCATTGGAAAGGGATTTGTCATACAGGATGCATTGAGCACTCAAAAGTTTACACAAATACGAATGCATCCATCTTTTTTGATACTGATCACCATAGGACTGACCTAATCAGATTTGGCCAAGGGAGTGATTACACTAGTCTGGAGCATATTGGCAATCTCTTCATTAATTCACACCTAGAGATTAGGATTCATCTTGTATGGTTTTTTTTTACTGGTCAAGCACCATCAACTAGCTTGATGTACATCTTCCCTAAGGATGGGTGGACACCTTTCATATCACTATAGTTCCTTGGGAATACATCCTAATATTCCTTTAATAACTCAAAGATTTTTGTAATCTCTATGTCATTCCAATAGCTTCCTATTATGACCATCTTTGGTTCTTGTTTTGTGCCAATATTATGTTAAATAGTCTAAATCAACCCATGATAGGGGTTGTCTATATTAACACTTGTGTCCTGAATAGTTCATGTACCAACATTCATGGAAACATCTAAATGGTTGGATAGGGGGTTTAGTGAATTAGATCCTTCACCTTCGTCTACTTGGAAGATAGGCTTTTTCTTTCCCAAATGAATCTCTTCACATCGGTATTCATAAGGGACTAGTGTAAGCATAGGAACTCAGTGTGTTAAAGGCTCATTGAACAAATGTAAAGGTTCCTCAGGGTCCTGATGGATAGTCCTTAGATGGTCCTTCATGGGACTTAGGTCTCTGAGAACTACTTCACATGTGGCCTAGAGAGTAAGGCACAAGTCCATCCTTGGTGATGAATAGGAGAGTGTCTAGCTCATGTTGTCCTTCAATAACTACCAGAACCTATTACCCATGTATATTTCTTCATGAATATACCATACTCATGCCCATGTGCATAAAGTTCCATAGAATGCATGCACCCATAGGTAATATGGTGAGCATGTTTCCTTGTTTTTCCATATTGTCTCACAAGCATCAATTTGAGGTTCAAGTGCTTGCACACCACTGTAATGAATTATTCCCCTAACCTTATTATCATAAGGGAATCTATGATGTAGATCAGAATGTACTTGATCCCATTATAGAAGTTGTTCTTTATGGGTATGCCACCACCTTGTGATAGTGCCATCAAAAAGGTGATCTAATGACCTCATCTGATCATTTTTTGGAATCATAGAATTATTTGAGGCACTGGACAAAATCACATACCTCTATCTATCCTTGAAACTATAGGGCTTCATCAAGTCTTTCCAATGTGGGTCTTACCAATGACCCTCTCATTTCTAACCTATTAAGGTGAACAAACTTGTGACATTTAAGAAGCTAGTGTGGGAAGTTCTCTTGACTATTGATGGTGTTACACATCCTCCCAGTGAGATCATAGTCACCATGGGCCCAACAATTACAAGCATTGCTTGTAGTATCAAAAATAAACAAGTTATCTATCCATCAAAGAACACCATATGGGGTGGGATCATGTTTTTGATCACTTCTAGTAGTGACATTATATATGTGGTTGATATCTTCATCAACATTGGTGGGCTCTATATAAGGTGGTCATTGTGCTTGATCTAGTGGGATTAAAACATGTTGATCAGTGTTTTCAAAACTAATGTAGCACTGAAGCTTAGGTCTACATTATTCTCATAGCAACAAGGTCTTCCTAATAGACTTGGGTAATCATCAACTTTAGCTAGCTCCATAACCTCAAAATCCACTTTGAATAGTACTCTAAGTATGTCAACTATTACATTTATGTGGACCCCAATAAGGTGCACATGAGTCTTATTTGCCATGAATAATATGTGAGGTGAATGCTATAGCACTAGACTAGACATTTTGCACCAAGCATCCTTGGTGAGGACATTGACTTCTACACTGGTATCTACTAGTATGTCTTGGATTACCCATCCATCGATGGTAGCATTAACCAATATTTATCTATCTTCTATGGGGTAGAGGAACTAGGAGTGTCATATCACTGAGCATGATTTAAACAATGATATTTACTTTACCTAATGATGTGGGGGTAAACCTCATTTGGTATTCGGGCTTGACTCTTAATCCAAGCACTGATTTGTGGGACAATATCCTCATCCACCATATGCTTGCATAGTCCCTAAAATTCATCCTGCACCATAGGTCGAGGTTCAGCTTCCCTTTACATAACATTGCACTGCATTATATTTTTGTCTTTGAGGAACTAGATCTCTCCCTAAAGTTCATGTACAAGCACCATCATATCTTAGAGGACATCCTTTTTCTTCTAAACATTAGGGTACTTTCTAGCTCATGGTTCTTCCTATTGTACCTTCTCAATCAAATTAGTTATCGACTGGGTCTATCCCCCATTGCAAGTGTTACTGTTCACTTGTTGAACTATAGGGATGATCGAGCATGCACACCACTATGGTTTATCAATTTGAATCATCCCAACACCCTTTTAATTTCACTCCTTGATGATAGCTGCATATAAGTCTAGACACTCTTCTAATCTGTGGTCCTTTTTATATAAAGCACACATTACGTATTCTGGGCAATCCCTTTGATAATGGTTTGGAGATCCACATTTTTAATAGGTATTGGGTGGAAAATGACCACCTCCTCATCCTCTCTCTCTTCCTCATCCACATTATCCACCATTGTCTTGAGTATTTATTACTGAGCTTTAACACATGCCATATGCTCAAACTTCATGGATGTCACTAATCAGATGGTAGTCATTAGTGTCATGAGTGTAGGCATCATAAATCTTAAAATAGTTAGATACCTTAATGTGCATATCTCATTTTAAAAGAGGAAAAGAGCAGACATCATGTTCCTCATGGAAGACTTCACATGTTTGTTTAAGTATCGCATGAATGTTCTTTCATGGACAATTGCTTTGTGTATGGCCTTTAGTTTCACAATCAGTACACCAGACACCAATGCACATTTCTTGTGCATTAGTGGCCATCAAATTCTCAAGTTGTGATGCCATGGATGCTATATGTGCTTCCATAAAGGTATTGTTCCTAGTGTCAATGCTTCCAACCACTTCAGCATGGAAATCAGCTCCAAAGCCTCATGTAGGCTAGCAAAGGTCCATTAAGACAAGGTTCATAAGAAGGGTAGTAACAATCCTCCCACAAACCATTATGCATGTTGAGAAGCATTAATTTCAAATGATAGTTTATACAACAAGGCATTAAATGTTACATCATACTTAAGTACACTCTTTGTAAGTCCTTGATTTATGTCATTTAGTGTTGTTATGCTCTATTTCTCAAATTTAAGAATGTCAAATTCCTGTAGGAAGGCTATTTTCAGTTGATCAAAGTCAACCATTGCATGCTAAGGGTCAAAATTTAGATACCACTTATGTGTATGCTCTAGCAGCATAATTGTGAATTGTGTGGCCTTACATTCAGAGGATGTGATGCCTCATGCACTTCAAATCAATTTGCATTAGTGGACATGCTCAGTTGCATTCTCCACCCCTCGATATTCAGGTAAGTGTAATGTCATCTCATAGTAGATCGTAATTGGTTGAGGTGTTTGAACAGGTGGTTACTAGGAACCTCTAGCTTTGGTCCCTTGAGGAGGGAGTCCACTTCCTCCCGTGCTTCCTCCTAGTCCTCTTCTAGTGCCTCCAACAATAGTGTTCATGGTATGGGGCATGGTATCTAGTTGGTTAACCAGGTTGGGGCCTATATTCTATCCTTGAAGACCAGGTCCACCAAGCTTCCCAAGTTGTGCCATAAAATTCCCTTGAAGAGGGAAAGATAGTTTTAAATCTAAATGAGAATCAAATAGCTCAATTTCAATATCCCTTACCAATTCATCTTTTGACTCCTAACTATATGTATCCTAATTTTGAATGTGTACTCCATCTGACTCAAAGGCATGAGCACACACTATGTTGTAGGAGTTGGGTTGGCTCATACTTGATTCCTCAGCTCCTATGGTCCATCTTGTTTTTCTTTCATAGGATAAAAGTGGCATAGAGTGTAGTTTGAAAGTTATGAGGTCCTGATGTGTTTTTTCTCCCCTATGGATCCTAACAACACTCCTTGAGTTCCCTTAGTCTCTTCATATGCCGCTAACTCCCATAATCCTTTATCAAGATTCTTCATACTTTTGTTTTCGTAATGCAAGCTGGTTGGCTACCATTTTGAACCCACAATATTTATCAACCCCTATTCTCCCCTTCCAAATGTGCAGCTCATGCACAAAAGGATATATCCCTTCATTGGTATAGTATCTAGTCAAAGATCAAAAAATGACTTCTTAATTTCAAAAGCAAAAAAGCCTAAGATAACGACCCCATGGTTCTCAAATAAATTAGAACTTGGCTTGTTCAAGGCATGAATAGGTGGTCATATTGTACTCTTGAATGTAGTTTTTCAACACTCCTTTCCACCAAAATTTGATTGCTCATGTCTACAAGGCTCCAAGTCATGCTAAATCCCTTTGCCATTCTAGCGTCCAAGACTGCCTCCTCCCAATATTCCTTAATCATCCTTGAGCATATGTTATCAACCAAACATATAAGTGAATCGAGGCCTTTGAAAAAAAGGTTTCATACAATGGACTAGAGATTCTGCTCCACCCACTATCATGTAAAGATTCCTGGCTCAGATAAGGAACTATAAAATTAGCTTCAACACTGCTAACCCATTCTTCTATATTCTCTAGTGTAATATGCTCAAACATTTTTCCATGACTGTGCTTCAAGTGCTTTGTGTGCTAGAAATAGAACCAAAATGTTGGGTTATTTTATTAACTTCTAGCTCTAGTGTTGAAGTCTAGCCTAACATGCTAGCACATTGGACCTTTCACGTAAGATTTAGATCTTATGCGCTCACCTAAAGTGTGTGGTAAAGGACCAATTCCTGAAGGTTTTATTGCATAGTTTGGATGACTTGTTCATATTCTTCATTTTATATCAAATAAATGAGATTATATAAAAACACAAACATGCTATCTTAATCTTATGAGTTATAGGTTTGATTAATATCATCATGCAAATTATAGTCATCTTCTAGTTAGCATTAAGTGCTTAAAAAGGAAAATAAGATTAGGTTTCCTTCACAAAGAGTTTAAATCCAGTTCCTACCATCACTGATAGTAACACAAATTGATACAATATGCTATCATATATTAAAATTAAAGATTTACCATAATAACACTATCGAATTCATCTGTCCATCTATCTCTGAATCAGCCATCACCGCAATGCTTTACAATAAGGGTATTTATACTTGTTTTACCCTGACCAAGTGTTTAAATCATTAATGACTTGAAGGTTTGAATTGATTTAATGTTAAATAATTTATTTATTTTTAAGAAAAATGAAATGTAGGTTTGCATTATAGTTGTAATTTCAGACATTTTAACACAAAACCTGAGACGATCATTGCATTTTAGGCAAGATAATGGAGAATTGGCTTGCTAATTATCACCACTATCTACACCTTATTTCTAATTTTACTGATGAACCAAATCCATGGATTGATGGTTTGAATTCATGGACCTATTATTATAGGTATTGAGGGAAGCAAGAATACCTAAATGGGATTCACCACCTCCTAGACCAAGTATTTCTCTTGACATCTACTGTGAACTTTGAGTTGGCCATTGAAATCTCAATAAACTAAGAGTCATGGTGCTTAACAATTAGTTCTTCCTAAAGATCTGGGCCTTTGTACCCCCTATATCCTCACTCTATGTTATATCTTGAAGGCCATGTGTTCTTTTCATTATGCGCTGGTATAAAATCTCCTACTAATAAGGTTGGAGTGTCCTATTTGAACCGATCTTCCAATTTTTTCCTACTTCCCATGCGCTCCCCTAGTCTTTTACTTCCATTCTAAGTCTTGTGTTCTCGAGTTCCTTATGACTTATTCTCCTTTGATTAGGTCCTCTTGCACTGGTCCTTCTATGTTATTGGCCTTTTGTGCCTAGTAGGTTCTGCATTACAGTGCTTTTGTGCCTATCAACTACGCGTTATGGTCCTCCCGTGCCATGGTCCTTCTACATCGTGTTGGTCCCTTGCCAAAATGGGACAAGACTTGGTCAAAATTTGGGGGCCAACAATAGGTGATCATCTATAGCATGTAGAGAGATGACTAGATGATGCAATCAGGAAAACACATCTTACAATTGAACAACTACATGATGCAGATAGGTGACTTCATGGTGCACTTTAATGACTGCATCATGTAGTCATCCAACTTTAGGATGCAATCACTTGACTACATCATCTAGTCATCTCTTTGTAATGATGCAGTTGAGTAACTACATCCTATAATCAGACAACTGCATAATGTACTCAGATGATTGCATTATGCAGTCATATGACTACATCATGAATTTAAAAGGTTGCATTGTGTAGTCAGGTGGCTACATTTGACATCATGCAGTTGGGCAGTCACATCATGTAATCAAGCAACTACATCATGTAGTTATGCAGCTGCATTATGTAGTCAAATCACTACATAATGGTGTTTTTATTAGGGCCCAGGATGTTGTTCCTACTCAAATTACATTCGCCATGTATCACCTCATAATTTACCTACATTATTATATGCCTTCCAACCTTATTCAGCACCATTACGAAACTAATTTTCCTAGTGACATCCAAATTTTTTTTAATACAGGCCACTAAAATTTCCCCTGGATAACAAGGAGGAATAAACAGACAATAAGAAAAAAGAGAATGAAAGGGACAATAAAATGTCTACCTACTAATAGAGTTTTGTGGGTAAAGTAAGGATAAGGAAAGGATTAAATGGCAATTAATAAAATATCTACTTAAAGATGAAGAAGAAGTCTATGTGCCACCCTTATAAAACCAAATATTAGAGGTATTTAATATTTTAATTTTATAAAATAATTTAATTTATATTTATGTAATTGCCTTCACAAATCTTAAGAAAAACTCTAGAAAATACATGTTAAAAACATGTCAAAAAACTTAGAAAAAATCATTAAATAATTATGCAAAACCCTAAGACAAACCCTTAAAAAAATCGATGACCCAATGAAAACATTTGATAGATACCTCATTCATAGTACCATCTCCAATTTCTCTAGTATACAATTCTAGCTTGCATGTAAATTGTTTAATGAAATTATTAATTCTATAAATTTAAGTTTACTTAAATGCTCAATATAACCCTAATATAAAAATAAATAAGGAAGATTGTAGATATTTCATGGATCCTAGTGTTTTACAATATTTTTTTAAGAGTTGAATATTCAGCCAAATGTTTACGATTACCCTCTATATTAATTACATAATTTTTCATAAAATATTAAATTTTAAAAAGAAATTTCTAATTTTACATATTTAAAATGAATTAATTTTTATATCAATTACAATACAATTTGTATATATACAACATAAATTGTCACTTTGTATCTCTTGTTAGTAAAGGCCTAGAGAATAAGTTCTCACTTTAGATACAACTTGGCTAGGTGTACATTAATGAAGACAATAATGTTTGCTTGGTCTTTTTGGATGATTGACCATACTGATACCAGGGTAAATTTTAATGGCTATTCTTTATTAATTCATAAATATTTCAATTTTAGAAATTGGCATTTGGCTATTTTTAGGGGGTGTTGAACAAAGTGGATTTGCTTAAATTATCTAGATGTAAGCTAGTTTTGCAAGTCAACTCGCCTACAGTTTAAAATAAATTTCATACATATAAATATAGTTTGCCACTCCATCAAAAGTCTTAGGTGATGGTGCCAAATGACATCATGCTGCCAAGTGACACCAAAGCTATCAAATGATAATAATGCTATCAAATGACATCAATGCTATTGAATAACAGTAATGTTGTCAAATGGTGGTAACACTCTCATATGATATAAATGTTGTCAAATGATAGTAATGATATCGTTTAATAGTAATATCTATCATTTGATAGCAATGTTGTTGAACAATAGTGTTGCTATTGAGTGACAACATTACTATCATTTGGCAGCATTATTGTGAAATGATAACATTACTTTCATTCGACAACATTACTGACAAACAATATCATTACTATCATTTGGCAATATTATTGTCAAATTACAACATTATTGATGTTTGATAGCATTGTTGTCAAATGATAGCATAGTTGTCTTTTGGTGTTGTTGTTTCCATTAACCATCAACTCTTTTGTTTGATGATGAAGAGGTGTGATCCATAGAAAAACAAGGTGTAATCAACTATGAGTTTAATGTATAATTGTGCACCCCTCTGCATTCTATATCTTATCATGATTCACCTATTCACCTTAACATTATCTATTAAATTTATCCAAACTTTAAAAACACATACTTAGAGTTTCACCAAATATAACCCAAGTTAATTTCTATATGAGCCACTAAAATTTACCCTGACTAGTACTAAGACATGGTTTGGACTCTGATAGGTAAAGTATAAGGGAATATTTGTCAATGGAAAAAATAATAATTTAATAATATTTTGGGTGAAGAAGGGGAATTTTTCTTGTAAAAATCATATACCAATATGGACTTGTATTCATTTCTACCCTAAATATGAGTTGTGGAGCTTTTTTAAACCTTTAAGCACTCGATCTTAAAGATGAAGGCAAAAAATCATAGAGAGAGGAAATAAAATCATAGAAAGAAGAGGGAAAGGCAAAGGAAATGGTCTTTATCCACTCCCTCAAAACATTTTTTAAACCCTCAATCTATAGGCATAGGAGGTCCTTTAGGGAACTTATGCCCCCTCCTAATAAGGGGAAGAACTCCCTTGAAAAAGGCCAATGATTGATCATGTGGGAATCAACTAGTTGACTTACGAATAATAGGTTGAAAATGAAAAAATGAAGGGAAAGGGTACCAATGGATTTAGGGCATGTCCAGTTCTTCCATCAAACTTGTCATTCAAAATTTCAGAGTTTCAGGAGGAATCCCAATAATAGATCATGTTGGAATCAATGTAAAGGTCTATCTCACTAGAGTTGATCAATAAAGAGGAATATTACATATGTTATAAATGACCTTATTTATGTTGGAGTGGACAACCATTTTTCATGAGGGAGGGGCCCCCAAGGGTAGTGATGGGTGGGAAGGAATCAATCTAGGGTTCGATCATCATAAAGTGATCCCCTGTTGGTTGAGTCCTTATGTCAGTATGAGGACCTTTATAGTTATGCTCTCTAGAAAAAGGGTCTTTAGATGCTCACCATCTACTTTAGGTATAGAAGCCTCTATGAATTAAATATAAGAAATACATTTAAGCTCATGAAGATCAAGTTCATCTAAATGATTCGCCACCTCTACGTTTGGGATGAGCAAACACCTTAAGATATCAACCTAACCCTAATTAATTAGCCCACCCAATTTGAAAAATTAGGAGGTGATGGGAAATAGATATACTCATATAGAGTGATGGATAGTAGTCATCTACAATTTTTATATTTTAAATTGATATGATGATATAGGGGATTTCATTCTTATTACATTTTGATTTTATG
The DNA here is from genome assembly GCA_037957365.1 of Torreya grandis. NCBI lineage: Eukaryota > Viridiplantae > Streptophyta > Pinopsida > Cupressales > Taxaceae > Torreya > Torreya grandis. The sequence goes on from JARHVA010000008.1 coordinate 1,846,197, forward strand.
TTGGTATGAATGTTTAAAGGATCTATTGAGTACGATTTTTCTGGTATATTATTGTTATGACTCTTTTATTGTCACTTTTATGTTATTAATTTCAAAAAGATGTATTCATCTTTATTCAATTATAACGTTGTGTATCATAAATATAGAAGGTGAATTTTTTAACAATCCACTCTCTATTAGAATTATAGCCAGGATCACAGGATCAACAAATGGCCATGGTGAAGTGATCACATGAGTCAATCAAGCACATATCACATATTTGAAGGCAATTGAAACCACACAAGAGAATATTGAAACAAAATTAGAGAAAAAAATGAATACTTCACATTCCACCATATTCCACCATAGAATACAGATGATATGTCCTTAAATATGCAAGTTGAGTGCAGGATGACTCAGCCAGAGAAGGTGAGGGGATGGGCTCCTCTACTATGGGTGGAGAGAGAATTGAGGGAACACAGTGGAGAAGTGACCTGACTAAACTAGGCAATCAGGGGGCCAAGTGGGATGGATGACCCCAACCACTCATTATGTGACCCCATGCACTCATAAGTGCATGATGAGCTCATGATGATGTTATAATGACATCATAAATACCTATAAGGACCTAATATCCACCTAAATAAGGTGAATAACATAAGGGTAGTAAAAACCCATGCAAGGGTGAAAAACCTAAACTAACACCCCCTTAAGTGTAGCTTAGGTGGGTAGTATAATTTAGGTCTTGGAAACTAGGCCTGATCAGGTACCCAAGCACAAAGCAACTCTTAGGAAGTGGAGTAAAAAGAGAAAACCCATTGGAAAAAAAATCTCCCCCAAAAGAGAGAAAAGAAGAAAAGGAGACTAAAAGACCCCCTAGATGATGATGCTGAAGAAATCGGTACTCTAAGTATAGCTCACAAGATGATGAAGGTTGATGATCATATCCTCTACTTGAAAACTGTAGAAGCTCCATCTGCACCAATAAATGTTTATTCCCTTTGCTAAAGGAAGAACCCAATGTGTGTAATGAAAGTCTGCCCATTCCACAACTGAAAATGTAGGAAATATTATGAAGATATCTGAATTTAGTCCAAATTAGATATGTGGCATAGGTTTAGCAAGAACATGCACATAAGCTAGAGGTAATACCACTAAAATAAACCAATCAAAATAATGACATGGAACATTCACATAAATAATGCCCATGTGAAGTGTGGAGCATGACTCACCAACTGAAGAAATAAAATCGATAAGAAGAGATTAGTCGTCGATGCTCCCAATATGTGTACTCACACTATAAATAATAGAGTCCTCCAAAGTTAAATATGTAGAAAAATCTAGGAACGAAAGTAGAATCTATAATAGGATAGCTAAGGTCTAGCATAATCTCATATTATAATGGTGTCTTGATATAAGGAAGAGCGTTTTCCACCTGGAATGTGTCATCATAGGAAATAAAAGTAAGAGGAGAGAGTACAACATTCTTAGAAGAGATAATAGCAAGGAGAGGAGGTGTGATGTAGGTCAGAATAGGATCCCTAAAAAGACTCTGAAGAGTGCTCCAAACAATGAAGGGACACTCTATGTGCTCCACATGGTGGTGTAGATCCCATGAAACGTGCAACAATAAGTGATCATAAACACAGTGACATGAGTTAGCCCATTCATCGTATTGACTTAGGTTATAGGAGTAAGAATTTGTCCATATAAGAATGGAATAAGTTCTCATTTATTGAGTGAACATTTCATGTACACATGCAATGAAGCATAGTTGGTCTTCCCAAAAAGGACCACTGACCTGTAAACTCAACCTTCCTCTTCTGGTATCTCTCAAGTGGAGTCATCATGACCACAACTAAGAGTAACAATGCACACTCTAGAGATAGACTTCAGACTACGTTGAAATGAGTCCAGTTAAAAGAGAGCAATATGCAAAGAAGTGACAATGCATGCTTAAATGGATGTCAGGCTTAGCTAACAATGCATCCAAGAATACAAGAGCAATCTGTGCAAATAGTCATTAAATGGGCACAAATAATAGTTATGAAAAATTGAATGTGTACAAAAGAGAATTTAGGGCCCACAACAATGTCCCAAAGATAATAAGTAATGACCCCCCATGTGTTTGTAATTACAAAGTACGCACAAGGAATGAACAATCTATGCTTATGATTGAGTACTAGTGCATGCTCCAAGTATGGACGTTGGAGTCGACCAAAATGGATCCACACAAATGAGAGATATTAGTGCACGAGTGAAAAAACATGTTTCAGTGATTGGATGTCAAACTATGTTGAGAATACATCTATAAACATGAGTAATCAATGCAATATCCACTAAATTAGCACAAGTAAAAACTACAAAGAGGTCAAGCAGGAGGACATCAGACTCTACCAATAATGTGACATGTACAAAACTCAACAAGACATATATAAAATGTTGTTGTGAGGGGATCTAATCTCCTATCAGATTAGACCCCACCCATCAATCTTTGACACTCAAGAGAAAGTACATTAGAAGTAAATACCCCCCAAAATAGACGTCAATTTGAAAAAACCCCAATTTTGGCACTTTATAATTTTAGTGCTTTTATAATATAAATAAAATGAATAGATCAGGAATAAAAAATATTAACTTTTAAAGAATATGGTACTCGATTCTGAATTACCAATCAAAATTTATTACAATATCAAGCTCCAATCATTATGGTCCATTTTAATTAAATTTAAACCAAATTTAAATACACTAAGGTTGATAAAATGAACATAGGCTTATAACCAAGCAATGGAACCAGAATCAAACTAGTGACCTCTCCTTAGTAATTACAAGTCTTAACCAATCCTTCCACACACCCCGATGCACACTTTAATATAAAAAATCCTCTTAAAATAATAAAAAATCAAGCTATTTAAAAAATAATAAACATGCATCAATTTTTTTAGGGTTTGTCTTAGTTTTGAAATGATTATTGAGAACTTAGGCTTGTTAGAAAATGTATGGCATTGCCAACGCAATTGTACAGGCATGTAACATATAAGTAACACAAGTTTTAAGTGCCAATTAGAAGGTGGGAGGATGCCATGAATAAAGGTGGAGGTCACCAATGAGTCTTTTGTTGTAAAAAAAACTTCAGATTCTAAGTTTCCTACTTTCAATGTCTGCCATTATCCTTATATAGGTTTGAGCTAGGATGGGAAAGATCTTAAGGAGAGAGTATTCCACACAGTAGAACATCTGAGTGCAACCAAAAGTGGTGAGCTTCAATGCAATCATAGTAGCTGGGTAAGAGGTCGTGTGGACTGGAAAATCATTGTAGGAGGCTTCAATGGTGCATGTTTCTATAGAGGCATCAAACCAGGTGAGTAAGGTGGTTTAGAATACCACTCAACAGAACTTGTGCACAGTCCAAGGATGTTTAGAGGCTCGATGCAGGACTAAAAGTGGTCCATGAAATTTGTGAAACAAAGAGCAGGCTAAGGATAGGATGTGAGGTACCCTAAATCTATGGAGGCTCTTACTTCATATAACCTAGTCTGGAAACCAAAAGAAAACCCTGCAAGTACACGAGAATCAATCCAAGAATAGAACCCACAACTAGCTTTCCAATCCAAGATAAAACCAATACAATATATTTTAGCAAAAAGGACCCCTATAATTTTTTTCGATCACCCAAAAAAATTTGAGGTTTTTGAGATTTCAAAAAAGACCCCCAAATTTTTTTTCAAACCCACTAAAAAATTGCCTTACAATAAATGCAGATAATCTTTAGATTTCAAAATGAAACTAAGCAGCAAAACAAGCCAAACAATCGTGAACATTGATTGACACTCTGATACCATATGAGAATCAACAGCCTACTTATAGGGTTATTTAGTATGAATATGAGGGCATACCATAGGAATTGGGCACTGTAGCTTGTTCGCAAATTGGCTATATCCCACATAGTACTCAACCTTGATTAAAAGTTATGCCAAAAACTTGTATGCCACATGTCCTATGTCGAATACCACCAACACCATTGTGTTAGACATCTACTCACCCAATGTATTTGACAAAAAATATTACATAGATTTTATGAATCGACAGGGGTTGTTCACATCTGATTAAGATCTCTACACCAACTCCCACACTAAAAGCATTGTCAAAGATTTTAAACTGTGGATCAAGATATTTTCTTCTAGAAATTTGCACTGGTGATGGATAAAATGAGACAATTGAGCCTACTAACTGGATCATCAAGGGAAATTAGAAATTATTATTTTGCTCGTAATCCCACTTCATCCATTAAGGGCATGTTGAGTAGAGGTTGCAGGTCATGGCAAGGTTGTTAGAGCGGCAGTTGTTCCAGGAAGGGATTTTGACCAATAAAGGGAGGAAATAACTATAACTTAGTGAAGGGTGGGCAGTGGTACAATGAGGCGAGGAGGACAGTTAAGCCCACAAGGCACTTGGCAACCTATTTTAAGCTACCCATAACTTTTAGAGTGCCACCACATTAGGTCAGTCTTCAACCATAAAAACTTTCAAATAGTTTCCTTTAGAGTGTAGATGCATGAGCTCAACAGAACAACCCCTAGGCTTTATCGTGTAAAAAAAACCTTGGACTCATGTTCCTAGATCAGTTGCACATGTAGAAGCCATAAAATAGCTAATAATGGAGGTCGATCCAAAGCTTAAACCATTCAAGTAGACCAAAACAATGCAAATACCATTTTGAAATTTAACCAACGAAAACATATGTAAATGCAAATGTCATATGGGTGTTAGCGGAGACAAAACTATAGATGAACACTCGGATCTACAAGTTACCTCGAATTTTTTTTGTTAGAATACAAAATAGTCTACTCAAAGATTACGTAATAAACAACATAAATAATGGTGTTTGTTTACTAGTACACACTCTGAAACCATATTAGAATTACAACCAGCATCACCTGATCAATGAATAGCCATGGTGAAGTGATCACACGAGTCAAACAAGCACACATCACATAGCTTAAAGTAATTGAGACCACACACGAGAGAATATTGCAAAATTATTAGAGCAAACAATGAATACTCCACATTCCACCATATTCCACCACATAATAGAAATGATGATACGTCCTTAAATAGGTAGGTTGAGTGCAAAATAACTCAACCAGACAAGGTGAGTGGATGGGCTCCTCCACTATGGGTGGAAAGAGCACTAAGGGAACATAGTGGAAAAGTGACTTGAGTGGACTAGGCACTCAGGGACCAAGTGGGATGGATGACCCCATCCACTCAATGTGTGACCCCATGCACTCACAAGTGCATGATGACATCATGATGATGTCATAATGACCTCACAAATACTTATAAAGACCTAATATCCATCTAAGTAAGGTGAATAACACAAGGGTAGGAAAAACTCATGCAAAGGTAAAAAACCTACACCAACACTCTACATTTGCTAATCGCATGAACGATTGGATATCACATCCTTGACTTAACATTCTCGAATGATATAAATTACTATGTTGTTTGTGTATTTATTATCAATGTATGTCTTATTTTTATAGATCTTTTTGCTAATTTCTTACCACATATCCTAAATACTAAGGGATGTCTCAAATATTATATATATTTTTAGATATATACATAGCTTTTGACTAGAGCAACTGACCCGGTTACATCAATGGCTACTATCAGCCGATACCAAACTACCAATATTCCCACCACAACCGATGTTTTACATTCCTTACCACACTATTCTCGCCACAATCGACGTTTACAATCCCACCAAAACTGATGTTAATACTGATATGGCCACAACCGACCTTTTCCATACCTCCGAAATTTAAACCTGGATGATACATATAACAACCAAATTACTTTACCAATGCACCCCATCTCTTCGATTCTCAAATATTATATTATTCTTCTTTTTATGTATATTTTTTTTTTAAAAAAAAAAATCCCTTTATGAACTTAAATAGTGACCATGCATGCTTGTTTTATATTAAAAGCACCACTAAAAATATAAAAAATTAAAAAAAAATTGTTATTTTTTTTTAAAAAATAAAGTTTTTATATATTAAATGGGTGTCTTATTTGATAATGACCTAAAATATTTAATTTTATATAGGAAAATATATTTCACCATTTACCAAATTTATATCTATTTTAAGAACTCTTCTTTTGTTGACATATCTTTCATTCTACTCCACTTGTCTAGTTGTGTGATTTCTTTCCACTTGATAGCTTTGATTTGATTTGAAATGATGAAAATAAAGGTAAGGGAGAGCTCTATTTCTAATGAGCCAAAAATACATAATTACTATTATAAGAAACAACAAAAGCCTATTCATGATAAGAAACACACATTACAAAGGAATGAATAAATATCCATAAATAACATTAGAAATCCAATCATATTAAATTACCACTAGGGTATAATGTCCTTGCTAATGTATAATCTACTTTTTCTATTACATTCTAGAAAGACCTAATACTTCTAAAAATGTCATTACAAATAAAATAGTATATGGTGCAACAATAATATTTGTACAAATGTCATTTTAAAAAAAATTAGTATGCCGTACAACAATAATATTTGGAAAAGGATTAGGTGTGAAGCATCTCTAGAAATTGATAGGGTGTATTTTTTTAAAGATTGTATATGACCTCTGAAAAATTAGTACGATTTAAATGGATATAGATTTAAAATTTAGTAGATTATATTTTTTTAAAAAAAACATATTTAAATATATAAAAATATAATGAGTCTTAATATTTATGAAAAGGTAAATAATTTGTAATATAAAAAATTATATTAAAATATTGTAATTGATATTTCATTAATTTATATAGTTTTGAATTTTTTTTTTAATTTAAGATTAAATCATCGTGGTTATGATACATCTAAATTTTTTTAGGTTGTTTGATATAAGTACAGATAACACTAATTTCTTAAGATTGATTTTATTATATCATCTTAAATCTAATAGCTATCCTAGTTTTTATTTGTGATGGATCACCATTTAGAGGTATTTTTTCAAGACATTTTAATTTTTTTTTGTGAATGTCATCTTTTAATAATGATGTAGAGGATAGTGATCATAATTATTATGATAACATCATTGAAAGTGTAAGATAAAGAAGGGCGCCATGTGCCAAGCCCCTGTGGGGATTGAAATAGACAAGTTTGGTAGAAATAAAAAAGTTTGTTAATGCTACTGATATTGCTATAGACTACCCACAATAGTGGAAAAAATCTAATAATATGACCTATTGAAAAATTTAATAATATGACCTATCGATTTAAGTGACCACAAATTTGGAAGATACCAAATTGGGAATTGCAAAAAATGGGAATTTATGCCTCCCAGGGCCACAGATTGAGAGGGAAGGAAGAAAGATTCAGAGTTAAAAGAAAAACATTTGCATGGAATCAAGGACTTTTTCTGTACAATTCATAAAATTTAACTTTATGGCAAAGCAAAATAGGGAAAAATGATATTTACAAAAACATTCCTAAAAATTACTAGGCATGAAAATCAGCAAATACTTAAAATAAAATATATAAACCACTGCTAATAAAGCGATGACAAAAAACAAATAGCTTATTTGAACCACAAAAAAGAAAATATAAATTGCCTTCAGAACCAGATCCTCGGGATTTGTAGTAGTAGCAACTAGGCTAGAAAATTTGAAATCCAGATGAGAAATGAGGTGGAATTTTTAAATATTTATATTAGCATGTGCATTAATGATAACTAAGTGACATGTGTGAGGGTAGCCACATAAGCATTTTGCCGATTATCGGGTTTCATGAATTACTTCGTTTAATTTGGTTTACGAACTCTGATAATTCTGTAACCCTAATTTGGTCTAAGCTTATGAAAACTTCGGGCTTATGAACCTTTATTGTTTTTAATTATGATTTAAGTAAGTAGAGTTATGTAACTTCAAAATCCAAGATTATTCTAATTAATGTTTTGCGAGTTTACAAATCTACTTTACTCAGCATTTCACCGTTATTAAAAAAGTTAGTCAATCTAAAACACCACACGAGATTCGATTTCTAAAAATATGTTTAGCAAGAGTCCAAAATTTCAAAATCGACTGCATTGGCTAGGTTTCTACCAAAATGGGATCTTATTATCTCATGTCAAGGAAACGATGCTACACCACACAATGGAGGAGGAGATTTGTGAAATATCGTGTTTGGAATTCAACCCTATTTTTTCGTTGGTGCAAGAATCTTATTAACTATTCAAAAAGGCTTATAATCGAATAGATTTAAAAATAAGATGGAGTCCAGAGACTTCCCTCTTTACAATAAACTTAGTTACAATAATAAAAGATTTGTTTATAAATGGATAGGCTTGAGAAGGAATTACCGCCTATTGATGTATTTATATGCACAAATTACCTAGTTAAAGAACCTCCTATCAATGTTGTAAACATTGTGTTGTCCACTCTGGTTTTTGATTATCTAATAGAAAAATTGCCATGTTATGTAACAAATGATGGAGGATCTCCAGTCACCTATGCTCTTTTGAAGCTTCGTGCTTTGCAAATATTTGGATTCCATTCTGCAAGAAGTATTCCATTCTGCAGAGATACCCTAAAACATGTTTTTTTGAAACATGTGCAGAATTAGGCTTTGCCTTCAATTTAAGCAAGTGAAGGAATGTAAATTCAAAACCTTGGATTTTTATAATTAGTGTTTTACAGGGTTACAAATCTACTTTACTCAGCTTTTATGATTTTGAGAAGTAAAGTCATTTCACAATTATGATTTAATCTGGATGGTGTAACCCGGGTTTGTGAAGCTAACTTACTTCACCTTTGTCATTTTGAATAAGTAAAGTAACTTAGAGAACCCAAGTTGGTCTAGAAATGAGCCCAATACAGAAATAATGCAAGGATGGTAAAGAAAGGAGCAACCACCTTTGTTCTGTAAAGTCAACTTGGTCTATGCTTTTTGTTTTAGCTTTGAATTTCTAAGCTTCAGATACATTTGTTGGATTGTATTTTCATATGCTTTTAATCATGGGTCCTGCAAAAGTAGGGTGCATGCTTCATATTGTACTCAATGATGTCTCTTGAATGTTAAGTTTATAGTAAATTTTGTTTCTAATATGAAACAAACATACCCATTACATTGGACTAAATGTGGTGCATACTGCACAATCATTTTTTGCATCTATTTTTTCCCCTAATGGAGGATGTTGCATCTGTACTGGTTTATAACATTAGAGACAAGGTATAGGAAGAAAAGAAAAATATTTCTTCTTATTAGAGCCACCATGGATTAAATAAAAATATTGTTACTAATATGAAACAACCCATTATACCACACACATGTATTTAAGTTCTAGATCAAATATGGTGCATAGTGGATCATTTCATGCACTTGGTTTTCTAATGTTGGATGCTAAATTTTTAGGGGTTTCTAATATTTGGGCAAAAAATTAAAAATTGTTTAATAAGAATCAACCATAGATGAGAAAGAGGTTTTGTTTCTAATGAGAAACACACAATGGAAAATATTTTATAATCTAGTCATTCTAATAAATTCGAGTATATGTATTGTGTTGTGTGTTCTGGCTAATGATATTCAAGTGAATGTTAAGGTCACCCTATTAGAGTTCATTATAGAGCATAGGGTACAAAGTTCCATCTAGTATTTTTGTTATTGTTGTTATTGTTTCTTATGTTGCTATTATTGTTATTGTGATGTTGTGGGAATAGTTGGATGTCACAGATCTATTGCATCATGAGATAACATATGAACATATGCCATCTTGTTTTGATTTTCAAATGTGATCCTATATACCTTGTAGATTTTTACGTCGAGGTTTTATACCCAGTTTCAATGCCCCTATTTTGTCTATTGTTTTTAATCAATACATGCTAAACTGAAAATGTGTATGGAAGCCTTTCGAGTATGGCTACAAGAGAGATGCATCCATACAATTTCTAGGTTTAATTTACATTGGGTTTTTATACCCAATTTCAGTGCCCCTATTTTCTCTATATTTTTCAAATCAATACATACTAACCTAAAAATGTGTATGGAAGCCTTTCAAGTATGGCTACAAAAGAGATGCACCCATATAGTTTGTAGGTTTACTCTAGCATTCAAATCAAAAGATGTTTTTTTTGTGAAATGGCATCATTATTTCCTTTCATTATACTATTTTTGATATATTTAATTGAAATGAATTTGGTTAATCCTTTCATTATATAGTTATATATGCATTAAAAATATATTTTTTAGTTTTCAAATTCCAAATTATTTTTATCTTACATGTTGCTTATATTTGAATCAGGTTGATTGATTTTGCTTTTGAAGATAGATTTTAAATATTTTTCCAAAAAAACATATTTAAATATATACAAATATAATGAGTGTTAATATTTAGGAGAAGGTAAATAATTTGTAATATAAAAAATTATATTAAAATAGATATTTTGTTGATTTATATAGTTTTGAATTTTTTTTATGATTATAAAGTTAAATCATCGTGGTTATGATACATCTAAATTTTTTTAGGTTGTTTGATGTACGTAGAGATAATACTAATTTCTTAAGATTGATTTTATTATATCATCTTAAATCCAATAGCTCTCCTAGTTTTTATTTGTGATGGATCACCATTTAGATGTATATTTTCAAGATATTTTAATTTTTTTTTGTGAATGTCATCTTTTAATAATGATGTAGAAGATAGTGATCATAATTATTATGATAACATCACTGAAAGTGCAAGATAAAGAAGGGCACCATGTGCCAAGCCCCTCTGGGGATTGAAATAGACAAGTTTGGTAGAAATAAACGAAGTTTATTAATGCCACTGATATTGCTATAGACTACCCACAATAGTGGAAAAATCTAAAAATATGACTTATTGAAAAATCTAATAATATGACCTATCGGTTTAAGTGACCACAAATTCGGAAGATAACAAATTGGGAATTGCAAAAAATGAGAATTTATGCCTCCCAGGGCCACAGATTGAGAGGGAAGGAAGAAGGATTCAGATTTAAAACAAAAGTGTTTGCATGGAATCAAAGACATTATCTGTACAATTCATAAAATTTAACTTTATGGCAAAGCAAAACAAGAAAAAATAACCCTTAATCCCTTTATTTATTGATTCATATCAAGACTCTAGCTAAATAACCCAGATACCTAGATACAAATGGGTTATTTAGCTAGAGCCTTGAAGATCAGAAGTCTTCTGAGTATTAGGAAAATGCTGATCAGAAATCTTCTGAGTCTTTGGAAAATGATGTTTAGAAGTCTTGTCTACAATGGAGGAAAACATTATACACAAATGTATGATAGAAAGTATGAGGGCATGCAGAGAAAGATAATTAGCTATTGATCAGACATAAACCATACAAACATAATCTATACCCTGGAATTAAATCCCAATAGTTGTGAAAATTAATTGTTACAGCTAGGTGAAATTATTCATAAAACTGGTTAGTGAAATCCATCATAACAAAAGACAATATTCATTTATTAAATTCAAGAAACAATTCTAAATGTTTTGACTGCAATATTTACAGACATAAACCCAAGGGCTTCATCTACCTGGTCTACAAGCTCCAAATACCTACAAAAGTTTTCAAGAAAACACAAAAAGATGTATATGAGTTCAGAAAAAAATTGCAAGACAAGAATATAAATGTAATAAAAAACACTTTGGTAGCCTAACGAAGATCTTACTTTTCTCCCTAATCACTGTTAGAGGTGAAATCCAAATTCCACTACATCACACATTGCATCGCTACATAAACTCCAAATACCTACAAGCTCCAAATACCTACAAAAGTTTTCAAGAAAACACAAAAAGATGTATATGAGTTCAGAAAAAAAATTGCAAGACAAGAATATAAATGTAATAAAAAATGCTTTGGTAGCCTAAAGAAGATCTTACTTTTCTCCCTGATCATTGTTAGAGGTGAAATCCAAATTCCACTACATCACACATTGCATTGCTACATAAACTCCAATTGCAAATGCTTGAATAAGGTTAAGGGTTATAATAGATTGAGAATAGGAACAAACCATCCCTTGTAGATTTGGCTATTGGGATTTAAAATTGACATCATCATTGTTAATAGTGTCACCATGGTAGTTAGCTACATCTAAGCTATCCACGACTTCAAAATTCTCTGATTTGGGTTTTGCAAACTACCCTTCCATTCACCCTACCTAAAATATAAAAGTGATACCAGTCAAACAAGCATCCCAAATGATTGAAGCACTAGATTCTAGATCAATACAAAATCTGGCTTGGATACTAAATGATCTTCCTATTAGATCCATGGCTTTCTACTAACTTCAAAGCAACTGCTTTAACATGGGATCATGGCCAATTGGGCTTGATCCCAAGGCATCATCACAGTAATCATGTCGCTTTGTTCTTTCCCAGACTCATGTGAAAACTTGATGATGACTATTACTAGTACTAAATTAGAGTAAAAGTCATAAGATGTTGTGACAACTCTATTATCAATGGATATGAGGCACAAGTTTATGGAAATATAATATAATAATGACATATTGATAAGAGAAAGACTAGGGATAAGTGATCAAATTCTAAGGTAAGATCAAAGACTCCAAAACTTTTTTGAAGAAATTTTTGAACTGTAGCAAGACAAGGTATATAAAATGGACTACAGAGAAAATAAGATGGAAAAGGTAAAACCACCAAATACTACAAAATATTCAAATGAAATATTCACCATCATTAGAGATGTGGATCTTTATATTGAAAATTCAAGTTTGCGCTCATGCAATAGTGCATGATTGATTGATTATAGATCCAATTATCATATGACTCCTACACTAAGTTTAGATTTAATTATATGTTTAATTCATATATTAATATAGTGTCCTGTCATAACATTTAGAGACTACATCATATAGTATATCCTAATTAGAGATTACATAGATTACTGCTAACAATAGTGTCATTGCTAAGAACCGAATATGTTAAAATGGTTACTTGGTCAATAGGACCTTGACAATTAGATAGACTAAAAGATACATAAGTTCATAAATAAAGAATCTATAAGAATAGGATTTTATATAGAGGATATTATTTATATTCATATTCATGGAAAAATCTATGAAAAATTCAGGTGTGAGTTGCTTGAGTTGCTATCAACATGGTTGTCTAGACTAGAATATTATTGATTTAGATCTCATGAAATAGAACACTTTGTATGAAGTGAATCAAATTTATAAAAATTGTGCAACCTAGATACTAAATGGACCCACACTATTGACCATTGGGTGAAGACTATAATTGGCAGATTTGTTGTTGAATTTGTAGTGTAGGGCTACTGTATGCTTGAAGTAGTATACAATTTTTTTTATATGGTTTATAGGAATTTTTTGAAGTAACTTCTCATGTTTTAAAAAAAATAGTTGAGGAATAGATCATGTTACCAATTCCAGTCGACATCAATTAGTCACACAGGCCACCATGAGGGTACAAACCAGAGGGATTTGAATAAAGATGATATGAATAAAGGAATATAAACCAAAACCTAGATAATGGATAAAGTAGAGAAGAAATAGGATAAAATAATTTATGGACTTCAAAGGGAGTTGTGATAACTAAAAAGATGGAAGGTTTTCAAAATGCACAATAGTAGATCTGAAGATTATTAAAAATCAAGATTCCACCAAGAAGAGTAGAGAGTGAGCACATAGTTGAAAATATGAATAGAGGACTTGATGAGATTTCAAAAAAATTAAAATTTTATGTAGATAATGTTGGCTATGATAGAGAATGATTGGTCCTAAGGTATGATGTGATTGATGTATAGGATGAATCTGTTAGGATCCTGTAGCTCACTCTGATACCAAATGTTAGTACCTTAGAGCTCAATTGATTACCTTGTATATAAGCAACTAAACATGGAATTAAACAAGAAGTAATAAGTAACTAGAATTCAGAATCAGCGAAGAATATATGATACAAGAAACAATACAATCTGTATTAACACTCTTCCAGAAGGAAATACAATGAAGAAATGACACTCTTCCCACACCTCTTGGGTGTCCAATAATTTTCCCTCAAGAGTTCTCTCTCTCTCTCTCATACAATCAATTACAACCAACTCAACACCGAGTTGTTCCCTCTAGTGACAATCAACCCAATGATTGTTTCACACATACACAAGCAGATCTTCTTGATCTTGCACCTTTCAAATTTAACTGACCTTGCTTACCATGTAGATCTCCCTGATCTTGCACACTTGTAGATCTAACTGATCTTACACTTGGAAGGATCTAGTCTTTGTCCTTTACAAGTCCTTGACCTTGTCCTTGATTACAATACAGCCCCATGGGTCTCTTAAATAAATCCCAAAACAAACAATAATTAGAAAAGCGAACTCAAGACTAAAATTAGTCTTTTACATGCAAACTAATTGTTTGTCTAAAATTAGACCAGTTCTGGAAACACACAGGTGACCGACGTCAGTTCCTGTCTGACTGATGCCGACTGACTATAACCGATGTCAGTTACTGTGTACACTAAATATGACCGACATTGGTTGGCCTACCGATGTCGATTACTTTGTAACTCAGCAACCTCCACCATTTGCATCAGTGAAGCTTTTAGCTCCACAACTTAACAATCTCCCACTTGGAGATAAATAGCTGCACCTATACATCCTCTAATTTTGTTTCTGGCTTGTATCTCCATCTTCAAGTTCAGTCTTGAAGACCAACAAAATTTGAATGAAGATTCAACTTCTCATTTGTTCTCGGCTTTGTTAACATATCAGCAGGGTTCTTATCCTTGCTAGCCACTGTGACTGCAACAACCTTCTACATCTCTAAAATCTAGCTAACCATCGTTCCACCAACAGTGAACACATATCCTGTGGTGCTTCTCCTGCCATCCAAGTCACCTACCATATCTGAATCTACATACGCATGTAGTGAAGTGCTTGACCCTGCATAACATAAATACCTGCTGCTGGTCCCTCTCAGATATCTGAGAATCCACTGAACTACTTTCCAGTGCTCCTTTCTTGGATTGGCCATAAACTTGCTGACAACTCCCACTGCTTGGGCAATATCAGGTTTAGTACATACCATGTACTCAACCTCATTATGTGATTTAGGACACTGTTCATAGCTCAACCTGAATTGTCCAACCATAGGTGTGCTAACCGATTTTACATCCTGCAAATTGAACCTCTCCACTACCTTATTCACATAATCCTCTTAAGACAAAATCAACCTATGATTTTCTCTGTCTCTAGAAATACTCATGCCAAGGATTTTTTTTGCTCCTCCTAAATCCTTCTTGGCACATGTCTGAGCTAATTTTACCTTTAGCTCAGCAATTCCCTGCATGTGTGACCCTGCAACAAGCATATACACTACATACAGTAATAGGATAATGTAGCTAATATTATCCAACCTGATAAAATAAACACAATGGTCACATTGACATTGACTAAAGCCATGCTTTGTCATAAACCTGTCAAACCTCAAATACCACTGCCCTGGAGCTTGCTCAAGACCATATAACTTGGCCTTCTATCTCACCTAGCCATTCTCTCCTTTCTTTAACCTGTGAATCCATTCATCTTTCAATGCATTCTTTTCGGCTGGCAACTCTACCAAATCCCACGTTTGATTCTCTTCGAATGAATCAATTTCCTCATTCATGCCATGCTCCCACTATTTCCTGGATTCTTCCTACA
Organism: Torreya grandis; assembly: GCA_037957365.1. Lineage (NCBI taxonomy): Eukaryota > Viridiplantae > Streptophyta > Pinopsida > Cupressales > Taxaceae > Torreya > Torreya grandis. The sequence goes on from JARHVA010000008.1 coordinate 1,861,899, forward strand.
TTGTCTCTTGAAAACTTCATGGTTTTCCACCATCAGTGAGCAATAAGTAGTATAAATAAGGGGAATAATGAATTTGAGGCTTACTTACCCTTTTAGACCTCCTCATGGGAATTTGAGACTCCTTGACAGCTTGCTGTCTGCCCAAATTTCGTTCTAACAGTGACCGATCCTGGTCATCTCTCAGTCTACACCCGACCGATGTCAGTTCCATGTGACCGACCTGACTGACATCGATTCTTACTTGACTGACATCGGTTTCCACCTGATCACACATTAATTTCTTGACTGACATCGATGTCCACCTGCCCAACATCACTGACTTTAGTCTCCACCGGACTGACGTTGATTCCTACCTGATCGGCGTCGGTTCTCACCTGACCAATGTCGATAACTGTGTTTTTCTGTGAGTGATGACTTTTACCCGTGAGCTCACTTTGGATCATAAACTTGTCCAAATTGCCCTATTCAGATTTATCCAACTTCTTGAGCTGATCTCTGTCCATTATCTTCTCCTTGAAAACCAAGGCTTTCCAATTCTCAAATATGTCAAAAACATCAGATTTCCTCTTTATGCAATAAACCCAATCCTTTCTTGTAGCATCATCAACGAAAGAAACATCATACTATGATCCTCCAATAGAATCTCCTTGAGCTGGTCCCCACACGTCTGCGTGAACAAGCTCCAACCTGTGCTTCTTCTTTGTTGACCCAGTTGCGAGAAACCTCACTTTCTCCTGTTTCCAAAAAATAAAATGCTCACAGAAATCTCGGTCTATCAAATCTGAAAGCATACCTTTTGACTTAAGAACATCCATTCCCTTCTCACTCATGTGACCAAGCCTACAGAGCCACATCTTTGCATCTACATCTGAAGTAGATAAAACAGAAGGAGAATTAGTAATACAAGTAGATAGATAAAGTGTACCTACTTTCTTATCTCTAGCTAATACAAGTGCACCCTTGGAAACTTTCCAAGATTCCACTGTGAGAGTTACTGTGCAACCCTCATCACCCAACTTCCCTACAGAAATCAAATTCCTCTTCAAGATGGGTACATGCATGACATCCTTCAACACCCATGTGTTGCCAGTCTGCAACTTCAGCTGCACTTCCCCTTTGCCAACCATTTGACAAGGCTCACCATACAGATAATCCTCTATCTGCATCCTCCATAATTGATAATTCTTGCCATTGAATTTCTCCATTCTTAGATTACTTTATTCTACCATTGCTTTACAACCACTCAATCAGAAACCCCTGAGAGTGAACTTGTAATCAAAAAACACTAACCTGCTCTGTCGCTTGTTAGTGATCCTAGCTCTGATACCACTTGTCAGGAATATAGAACACAAAGCTCTAATACCACCTGTTAGGATCCTGTAGCTAACTCTAATACCAAATGTTAGTACCTTAGAGCTCAATTGATTACCTTGTATATAAGCAACTAAACACGAAATTAAACCAGAAGTAATAAGTAACTAGAATTCAGAATCATCAAAGAATATATGATACGAGAAACAATACAATCTGTATTAACACTCTTCCAAAAGGAAATACAATGAAGAAATCACACTCTTCCCACACCTCTTGGGTGTCCAGTAATTCTCCCTCAAGAGTTCTCTCTCTCTCATACAATCAATTACAACCAACTCAACACCGAGTTGTTCCCTCTAGTGACAATCAACCCAATGGTTGTTTCACACATACACAAGCAGATCTTCTTGATCTTGCACTTTTCAGATCTAACTGACCTTGCTTACCATGTAGATCTCCCTGATCTTGCACACTTGCAGATCTAACTGATCTTACACTCGGAAGGACCTAGTCCTTGTCCTTTACAAGTCCTTGACCTTGTCCTTGATTACAATACAGCCCCATGGGTCTCTTAAATAGATCCCAAAACAAACAATAATTAGAAAAGCGGACTCAAGACTAAAATTAGTCTTTTACATGCAAACTAACTATTCGTCTAAAATTAGACCAGTTCTGGAAACACATAGGTGACCGACGTCGATTCCTATCTGACCGATGTCGGGCGACTATAACCGATGTTGGTTACTGCGTACACTGAATATGACCGACGTCAGTTAGCCTGCCGACGTCGGTTACTCTGTAACTCAGCAACCTCCACCATTTGCATCAGTGAAGCTTTTAGCTCCACAACTTAACAGAATCAAAAGAGGGTGAGTTTGATAAATAAGATCCAACATACGAGTGATTAGATGAGGGAAAAGGGAGGCTTATTAAAGCCATATCTAATATAGGAAGAGGAAAATTAGTGAAGGTTTCATGTTTTACTTGAATATTGAACCCCTAAAAGTTAATAGATTGGTTTAAAAGGATGTAAGAATACTTAAAATTTGATGAAATAGTAGATAAGTGAAGGATAAAGGTCTTATAAATAAATTTGAAGGGGCACATAGATCTATGGTGAAAAGAATACATATTGAGTGGAATCATAACGGTAAAGATAAAATCACCTATTGGGAAAGGATGGCTATAAAACTAAAATCCAAGTTTCAACATGGATACTATCATTTGGATTTATTGAATAAGTTGTAGAATTTGTGACAAAATGAGCTAAGCGTAAAAGCATATATAGATGAATTTTATAATATCACTATGCAGGCTGGTCATAGTAATATTTACAAAGATAAGGTAGTATGATACATTAACGGACTAAAATGTTTCCTACAAGATGGCATCAACATAGTGAGATTGTAGATAGTGGAGTAAGCATATAAATATGTGTTAAAAGTATAAGAGAAGTTGGCACAAATAAAAATTAATGGAAGAGGCATTGGAAAACTCTGATGGTAATAAATAAAAACCAATGGAGAAGAGAGATGAAGATGCAAGCACTATGTAAAATTCAAGAGTAAGGGAAGATCATATTTTGTGAGAATTGGTAGAGGAAGAGGTAGAGATGGAATGTTTGAGGCAACATGTTTCAGCTGTGGGGAGATAGGACACCGTGCATTTGAGTGTGCTCATGCTTATGTTTATAGTGGATAAAGATGAAGTGATGGTGTGTAATTATTACAAATAGATGTGAAATCTAAAGAGATGTATGTACATCATATAGATGAACCTAATCAAGGATAAATTTTATTAGAAGCGTCTTAAAGGTCTCAAGAAAGAGCAAAGATGTGATGTAACAAAGAAAACTTTTCCAAACCAAGTGCAGTATAAGAAGTAAATGTTGCACAATTGTGGTAGATAGTGGAAGCACATATAATTTGGTATTTGAAAAAATAGTGACAAAGATGATATTGATTATAAAGGATCATCTAAGACCATACAAAGTGTCATAGTTGACAAAACATCACAACAACATTATAATGGAGTAATGTGAAATGGAAATGATTATTGGTACCTACATGGAAAAGGTTTTGTGCGATGTGATAGAGATGGATGCATGTCATGTTTTCTTGGTGAGGCCATAGAAATATGACCATGACTTATCATAAGATAGGAGGAAAATTACAATATGAATGAGGAAAGATAGTCAAGTCTATATCCAAAATCCATTGCAAACATAGAACATAAAGGATACACACCAAAATCATTTGGCTGTGTGAATGATACACAACTTTACAATACAGCCCATGAGTCTATTATATAGATCCCATGCAAATAATAATTAGACTTCCAATTACAATAATTAGAAATGCAGCTCCAAGACTAAAATTAGTCTTTACATGCAAACAATTGGTTCGTTAAACAAACTATTCGTGAAACTAACAGTTCTGGAATCGCACAAGCGATTGACATCGGTCCCTATCTGTCTAGAGATGACCGATGTCGGTAGCTTCTTGTCCACTCCTGACCGATGTCGGTTGGCCTGACCGATGCCGATGACTGTGACACTTAGCAACCTCCTCCATGTTTGCATAACAGTGAAGCTTTTAGCTCCACAACCTAACAGGGAGACCTCGCACTCTGCTGAGAAGGGTAATCAAGTCACCAATTTCTTCAATAAAATTGCTCCTTGGGAAGTTCTGCGGCCATCTAGATAGATTGGTTCTGGGGGTCTTCAGCCACCTGTTATTCATTACCTTCTTTGCTCTCTCAAGATCCTTGTCATACTCCTGTGCTTCTATAAAGTCAATCCTCAGCACTTCAGTAGCAAGAGGGCACATGAAGACTTTGTCAATGAATTTGGGGTCTAGCCAAATTATTATGTTACCACTGGCATCTGAGACTGCTCTTGTCTCTTTGTTGTCAAATTAGGCACACTGGAGGATGAACTCCGTATGATGTGCTGCCACTGGGAAAGCGGCAACCAGATGAATGTTGCTTTCAATGATTCTCTTCATTTTGGAACTCGGGTTCGTTGCCTTGGTTCTAGTCATGAACTCAGCCATATCCATGTGGCCAATTTTTGTATCTCTAATGTCATCAACATTAGAGGTGATCGAAGTGATCAAAAAGACGCCCTGGTACTTGTACTTCATGGCCTTTGACTTTTTTGGAGAAATTTCAGACATCGAAACTGGCCTCGATTGAACGGGTGCTGATGAGCAAGAATTTTCAGAGGGTACTGCAATTATGATCATGCAATTAGGGAATAGTGGGCAAATAAGGGAATTCACACATTAAGTGATCATGACCAAGGAAGGGCACTTAACAGGGCTGTGTCAAAAAATGAGAAAAAGAAAGGGGAGAGATAAAGAAGGCAGGAGTGACATATTTTGCTGCCCTTGCAAGTTCGGCTTGCATGGGCGGCAAAATTTGCCACCCTTACATGCCAAGGAAGAACAATAGAGCGCGGGCAACGAATTTTGCCGCCTGTGCATGTTTATATGGAAGGTGTATGGGCAGTGAAATTCACCACCCATGCACCTTCACTCTGCGTCGGTGGCAAAATTCACCGCTGATGCAAGTCAAAAAGTAAGGGAGTGCAGGCGGCAAAAATCATTGCTCAAATAGGTTTAGTCTACTCGAGTGGTGAAATTCACTGCCCACACAGGTTTCAAGAGGAAAGGCATGGGTGGAGAAATTTGCTGTCCGCACATGCCTATAAGAACAAACAAGAGGCATGGGCAACAAAATTTGCCGCCCGTGTAGGTTCAAATAAGAAATTCACGAGTAAAGGAGGGTGGCGATTTTTGCCACCCTAGCATGTAGAGGAAGCCTTGGAGATCAACGGGGAGAGAAAAGGGAGCGGGCCGACCAGCCCAAGGGAAAAAGCAAGAACAAAACCCCAACTTAGAAAAATAAATTAGAAAAAAAAAATGCAAAAAACACAACCTACCTGAGAAACCACGCGTGCCGCAAACTTGAATCTACCAAAGTGCACTTTTACTAGTTCGATGAATGGTCCAGAGGTAGAGGGAAGGAGGAGGAGAAGAGGAATGAATTGAAATAGGGTTAAAATCAAATTAAATGGGGTGAAAATTGACCCCAACAACCTAGCATGTGCGGTAATAAATGTCATGCATGAAAATTGAGATAGTGCAGGGGTGGCAAAAATCGTCGCCCTTGCACTAGGAAAACGGGTAGTGACATGCAGGGGCGGCAATAATTACCGCTCTTACATGTGAGATGGGAAAATGCAGAGGCAGTAATTTTTTCCACCCATGTAGGTGAGATGCAGGGGCGGTAAAAATTGTCGCTCCTGCAGGCATCAAGAGAAATGCACTAACAGCAAAATTCGCCGCCCGTGCACGAAAACAGAAAAAAATGCTAACTCTGAATGAACCAAAATATGGCCCTCTAAATGCATCGAGACTGTAATGACTTCCACGTTTTAGGGAAAATGTGACGAAAAGATGTTATGAATTTCAAATGATATCAGTCGAGCCAAAATGAGAATGAGAAAAACTTGTCTCGAAAAATGAACTTAGAGAGACAAAGGACGAAACGGATAAGTTTCGTAGGGGGTTGTTCCCAAAAATAAGCTAAGCTGATTTAGAAACAATAGCTAGCTCTTGTTGGGGAACTTTTGTTAATCAAATCGATCAAAGGGAGTAGAAACCAGTCTTTAAGTGCCTTCATCCAAGCCATTGGGCTACAGAGTCAAGCTAAAAATAAAAGAAAAACATACAAAACATAAAAAGTATACATATGTACAAATGGATCCATCTAAGCTTCAAGGGTTGAACAGCTTTAGATGTTGCCGACTATGGAGTAGTGCAAATTGTGTCCCATCCTGGTATTCTAGCAAGAAGCTAGCATCACCACAGAGTTGTCAAATGGTGAATGGGCCTCTCCATAAGGAGTCAAATTTGTCATGCATTCCTTTCGGTTCTCACCTCTTGTCCCACAACAAGACTTGATCTTCGACTTGAAATTCATGAACCTTATATTTTTTATCAAAAAGTTTCTTCACCCGATTCTGATGCGCCATAATCTGATCCACTACCATGGTTCGCCGCTCATTCAGTTCAGTCAGACACATGATCCTTTTGTCAATCAAACTTTCAAAGGTTGAGTCTTCAATTGCTTTGGCTAACTTGAGTGCTGGCAGTTTTAGAGTGATGGGTATCTCTGCATTTAAGCCATACAAAAGTTGGAAAGGTGATATACCTATGGCCTTCTTGAGAGTAATCCTATCTGCCCATAAATCATCAAATAATGCCTTGTGCCAAGTCATTTGATTGTTGTCTACCAATTTCCTGATGATAGTGACCAAGTTCTTATTGCTCGATTCTACTTGGCCCTTTCCCTGAGGGAAATAATCTGAAGTGTGGGATAGAGTAATCCCATAGTAAAAATAGAATTGAGTAATCTCATGCGAAGAAAAATAAGTCACATTATCTGTTATAATTTTGAGTGGGACCCCAAACTGTGAGATAATATTTTCCTTGAGAAAATTGCACACCACTTCAGACGTAACATGTTTGGTTGGGATGGCTTCCACCCACTTGATAAAGTAATCAGTCACCGTAAGGACATAATCATGTCCATCACTCAAAGATGGGTTGACTGTGCCAATGAAGTCAATACCCCACTGTTGAAAAGGCTCCTCGATTTCTACTGGCTTGAGAGGTAATGCAACCAGTTTAGGCTTCCCAACGAACTGTTGACATAATTCGCACCTACGCATCCATTTGTAGGCATCCTGAAACAATGTGGGCCAATAGTACCTTACTTGCAAAATTTTGTGTGCTATCACTGGCACAAAAAAATGCCCTCCATAGGCCAAATAGTGGAAAGACTCTAAGAGTTTATCTTGTTGCACCTTATCAACACAATAAAGAAATGCCCTGTCTAGGTTCCTTTTGTATAGACCATTATTCCATAGAACATAACTAATAGGCTTTAATTTAACATTCCATTTCTCCTTATATGAGAGATGAGCGAAACACTCACCATATGTCAAAAAATAAGTGATGTCAGAATACCACGCATCAGTGGTGGTAACAAAGAAGACCGTAGGCATACCTTTGATCTCTATTCCTTCACTTTCTGCTTCATCTGGAATGTTGTTGGCAATCAACTGACAAAGACCCTTTTCTCGCACAAGTTTGGTAGGTTTAATGTATAGATCAAACTCCTAGATCTTGGCAATCCAATTACCCCTCTTCGTACCAAACTCCTGTTGAGTCAAAATAGACTTTACTGTTGTATCAGGTATGAAAACTTCGGTGTGAGAGTTCAAGATATAAAAACTGAAATGCTTGGCTTCTTTGACCACTGCGTATGCATGCTTCTCCATGTTAAAATATTTTAGCTCATGAACCTTGAGTGGACAACTCATGAAAAAAATAGGAGATTCCACACCTTCTTAGTTTTGTTGAACTAAAATGGCTGAGAGTGTATGTTCAGAGGCATAACTGTATATTTTGAAGCTCTTGGTATAGTCTGGACAAACCAGAATTGGTGCGTAAGCAATCACTTTCTTGATGTCTTTAAATGTTGATTTGCCTTCAACAGTCCACCTGAAGGTAGCATTGTCTATCATCATGTTGACGATATGGCGAGTCTTCTCAGCGAACTTAGGAATGAATCTTCAAATAAAATTCCCCTTTTCAAAGAAAGAGTGAAACATAATTTTGTTGGTAGGCAGAGTAAGTTATTAGATGGACTTGACTCTTTCTGAGTCAATTTTGAGACCTTCTTGAGACACAATGTGTCTGAAAAGTTTCCCTTCAGTCACCCCGAAAATAGATTTCTTTGGATTTAGAGAAATATCATTCTGACGACATCATTCCAGTATTCTTTACAAATGGTGGACATGGTCAGAATGATGTTTTGAAAATACTATCAAATCATCTAGGTACACTACAATGAACTTACCCATCTCATCCTTGAAAGTGAGGTCTATCGCTCTTTGAAATGTGGCACCTGCATTTATCAGACCGAAAGACATTCTTCGATAGGTGAATGTGACATTCTTCGATAGGTGAAAGGCTGTCTTATGTTGATCTGCTTTTCTGAATTTGACCTAATTATACCTTGAGAAATCATCCAACATTAATAATATTTATGAACCTATTACCATTTACAGGACTTGAACCATGATAGGGAGGGGGTAGTTATCTTTTAAAGATAATTGATTCAAGTTCTTGAAATCCACGCAGATTTGAATTTCACAATTCTTCTTTCTGACAGGCACTATGTTGGCAATCCATGTGGAGTGATGGATTGAGAAAATTATCCAAGCATCAAGCATTTTTTGTATCTCAGCTAAAATAGTACCTAAGATTTTTGGATTATATTGCCTAGACTTTTGCTTGTAAGGTACAGAGTTTGCCTTAAAAAGAATGTCGTGGCGAATGTCATTTGGCCTGAGTGATTTCAAGTCATCATAGGAATAAGCCAAGACGTATATATATTGGCAAAGTAGATTAGCAAGCCTAAATCTCTCTTTGGGAGTGCAGCATTTTCTAATGTTTACCATCTTAGGATCTCCCTTGGTTCCCAGGTTTACCTGATCAAAATTTTGAGAGGAGTTTGAATCTGTTCGTTGTTGTTTAATAAACCTATCATGGTTATCAAACAATTTCTCTAGGGAAACCAGGCCTTTGGGGATCTTATTCCTCTTAAGCTGCAAGAAATCCTCACCTATGTTCGTGTTGGATTCATAAGTTGCTTCACATTCTCAGAGTTCACTACCTTCAAAATGCAATTATTCAAAGCTATCCTTTTGCTCCAAGAAGGCAATGATTTGATCATCGTTGTTAAATACTTGCCAATGGCTGGCATTATCAGGTACACTTGGTCGAAAGACCAGTTCAATAGTGTACTTATCTTCTTTAAAGTCTAGGTGGGGAACCAAGAGAGTAGCAGAGACAGCCAATGCATCCGCCCAATCATTGAATTCTCGTGGAATGGTGGAGATGCTGAAAGTGTTAAATTTTTTGATTTCATCCCAGATAAGATTGCGATAGTGACGCAATTTTTTATTTTTAGTTTGATAGAGGTTTCTTACCTGAAAAACCACTAATTTGACGTCCCCTTTAGCATGGAGTAATTTAATGCCTTTTTCTCTGGCAGCCTGTAATCCAAGTAACAAGGATTCGTACTCAGCTATGTTGTTGGTATTATTGAACTACAACTTGTAGGACAAAAGAACAATATCTCTTTGAAGAGATACCAACACAACCCTAGCTCTCAAACTGGTAGAAGAGCAGCTGCCATCAAATTCTAAGGTCTATACCTTTTTAGACACCGCTTTTTCTTTAAAAACTTCTTCATTTAGGGGAAGAGGTTGTTCCATGTGTTCATTTTGCTTTGTCGATTCTCCTATTATGTCAGCTGAAAACAATTTCAAGTTGTTACCTGTACGAGTTTCATCAGATGCCTCATGGATCTCATTCGTAGATAGGATGTAGTTGCCCATGCCAGAAGACTCAAATAAAATTTGAGCTTTTGGTGCTAAAGATCGGGTGACTACATACCTTGCCTCTTTTTCAGAAAGCAACTTCTTCATAACACCTTGAATGGGGATCCTCACTTTTGACAAGTCCATGCTCAGCTCGTCTCCAACATTTTTGCAAAAATTCCACCCAAGCAAGATGTCGTAAGAGGCTGAAACATCAGCCACTACAACCATCATTTTTATCCTCTTTTCTGGAAAAGCTGCGAAAGTAAATTGGGCATCTTTTATCTGACCAAGAAGTGGAACTTGCTTGTTTTCCATAGAAAAACACCTCCCAAGGGTTTTGGTCAAAATTAATCCAAGAGAATTTGCCACCTTGATGGGCATGACATTATCCGAGGCTCTAGAGTCTATTATGCAATTACTTAGTTTGTAACCATTTATTAGCAGGGAAACATAAAAAAGTTCTATCTTCCCAAGAGCAACAAGAGGAGTCACGATAAGATTATTCTGGGTAGATTTATCTTTGGGGAGATCATGAACGGCCTTTGAAAAATCTTGTCCTATAGGGACAGCTTTATTTTTCACATATTCCGCCAACCTATCAAATTGTTATGGGTTATCTCTCAAATATTCAATCTCTGTCATTTAGATTTTAGTCTTTCTGGTGTGATCAATTATATCAAATAATTGAAAAGAATTTGAAACAGAGGAAGAGAGTCCCTCATCTGGGTCTTTAGTAAGTGTGGCACTGGTCTGAGCAACAGAAGTGGAAGGTATGGAGTGGTTGGAGGTACTTAATTTCTGGTGAGTTACCCGATCTTTCGATTGAGGAGGCAAAGGAGTTCCTCGTTTAGTGATGGAAACCACCGATCGAGGTTCTTCTTTTGCTTTTCCTTTATCAGCCTATGGAGCTGATTGGTTTTGAGATCTGGTGAAAATAGCATAAGATCCATCCAACCCCTCTCCTTTACTTCCAGCTTCATCCTGGTAATTCAAAAAACCAATATTGGAGTCGCCAGCTAATTCTTCTTCCTGCTCATCGAAGAGATTAGCATCATCTTGTTCGTCCAACTGAGGTTGGAGCGAATAGTCATGTTCAGCCTCTAAGTAACTGACCACTGAATTGGCAAGTGCTGCTTCAATGGCCAATTTCTTTGGAGGGGGAGGTAGGCAATTTGGTTGCCCTTGGTTCCGGGTAGCATTACCCTGATATTGTTGATTCTAGAACGTTCTCCTGGGCATATCTCGATAGGTGGGAGCAGACGTACCTTGGGCTATTTGCCTCTTCAAAGCTATCAGTTCATTTGTCAATTTTTGTATCATAGGATCTATAGTGCCTGTAGAAGAGCCTTCAACAGATGAAGAGAATCTATTTTTACTAAGGTCTTTTCTGATCTTACCTGCCAAAAAAAGATCGTCCTCAATCTCAGTAGCCAAATTTTGAGCCAATGCTAGATCCATAGGGCCAGCTCACCTCAACAGGAAACTTACTTTAGGAAGCTGTGAGTTGATAAAAAAGCACTTGAGATTCTCTAGCATGGGCTGAGTAACAGTTGGAATTCGGTTCCTTAACTTGTTGAATTTGGCTATGAAATCCCTCATGGGTTCTTGGAATTCTTTTTTCATTTGTGTTAGCTGAGCTAACAAGGTGTGTGCATTTTTAGCAGGTTTAAATCTAGCTTCAAATATGGACTTTAGTCTATTCCAGTTAGTTATAGTTTGAGCTTGAAGGTGGTAGAACCAATCCGTGGTAGCACCTTGCAGAGTTTCTACAAAAAGTCTCACTGTTACATCCTCGAATTCCACACTAATTACACCGCATGCTATTCAAAAAGTGGCAATATGTTCGTCAAGATGAACCTTCTCATCACTAAAAAACTTAAGAAATTTTTTCTTAGAACTACGAGGTAGTTCAAGCGAGGGTGGGGTCAAATTAAGAGGGCCAAAGGAATTACCCCACGGACCTTGAGTCATTATATTATGATGATTAAATGGTGGGATGACAAATCTTGGTAGGGTATTTTTAGGCAGGGCACTATTAACAGCAGGAAAAGAAGCTCTACCTTGTTTTGGTGACCTGATAAGGTCAAGAGGAAGACTCCTAGACTGTTGGAAGAAAGGTGGTAGAGGAAACAAATCAAAATTGCTCTGTTGCGCCAACTCAAACATGGGGTCAAAAACACCCTTAGATCTCTCGCTTCTTGTGTAGCGTGGAGTTGCCAGATTTCAAAACAAAAATGGAAAAGAGCAAGATTTGCTTCAGTTTGAAGTTTGGGACTTCAAACTGCGTGCTCTTCCCCAGCAGAGTTGCCAAAAATTGTTGGATGAATATTTTGTCGTCAACTAACTGATGACAAAATGGGTATATCAACCACATCACAAGGAGATTTACACCATGAAAAGTTTGGGTTTACCAGATTTGGACGAGGTAAATCTCTCCTCTCATCAAGGGGAGGTTCCCTATGGTATATGTATATATAATTAAACAGAAAATAATACTCGGGGTGGTATAACAACATTCACCTCTCTTTTTTTAGAGGTGATGTACAAGGAACAAGAGAGATAAATCCTGGTCATTGGCCAACAACATTTCTCTTCTTTCAAAAATGGTATCTAGCATAAAGCAGAAAATCCCTTGAAGTAATAAAGTTCACAAAGAAACTTACGTAAGCACAAAGTCTTCCGTAGCCTCCTTCACCGATTCGAAACAAGTGTAACCGTAGAGTAAAATGAAGCACAAAGTCTTCACCTAAAACTACAAAAGATAAAAGGATCACAAAGATAAAAGTAGCTCAAAGTCTCTCTTATATCTTTTAGAAACACCCTCAAATAATATCAACACACCCACTTTACTTATTAAATCAAACAAATAAGAGATTATCAGGAAAAAGGACATAAGAACTGTTTCCTAAATAACACAGATAACTTCAACACAAAGTTTGAAATAAACCTGCTTCTCATTCATTTAACAAAATATGATTTACAAATTGAGCACAAAGTCTCAAGAAGTATCTCAATTTCAGCAAATTTTTTACTCTCAATTATCAGAGATAGATATTTACAAAAGAGGTCTCCACTATATATAGTGAGAAACTTTCAAAATTAGAAAATATAAAAATATAAAAATATCTTAGTCAAAGATGACTCATCTTTGACTTTTGAGATATTTTTCTGGATTTTTTACATGTAATTACACATTACAAAATTGCATGCACTTTTACATGACAAAAGTGCATGAGAAAAGAAGAAGAGAGAGGGGGAAAAGTTTCAGCTCCTGCCACCAGACTTCTTTAGATAAGCATCGTACATAGTAATAGATGCCTAAATTTTTATGGTGTCTGGCGCAATTGTGTTCTTGAAGATGACCCTGGCTCTAATTATAGCATCTTTCAATGTTGTGATTGCCTTAGCATGACTAGTTAATCTAGATCTCAGATTATCCAGAGTTAACTGAGTATCTAAAATATTGTCCACAAGTCATTGAGAAGGATTTCTTTTCAAAATCTCTCTGAATCATACCCTTGAATTCTTGGATCATCTCTTCGGCTGAGAGAAATTGATTGTCCCTGGTGGTGAGGTTGTAAGGCAGTTCTTCCAGTCTATTTAGTAGGCCTGGATCGCTTTTCTCACTAACATCTTTAGAAGACTCAAGATATTCGATGAGCTCCTTGAGTACCTGAACCCTGTATATCAGTGATTCTTTAATCTCAACATAGAAATCTTTGCTAGAAATGACACCGATGGATATCAAGGTGCTTTTCTTTAGATCTTTCATTTCCCTCCACTTGCTAAGATATTTCTCTGTATTATCAATGTCCTGAGAAATAAGTGAGACAAGGTCCTCCAAATCCATCCTCACTTTCTTCATCTTGTCCATCTTCTCGGCAACCTCTGTAAGTAAGGAAATTCCCTGAGTGTGCATCTTTTCAATGTAATCATCTAGCACTTTCCGTTTCATATAGGTTTTCTCTGCCTTTTGAATGGTAGGGTCGTCTATGGAAAAGGCCTCTGGGGTTGCCACTTCAGGGGGAAGGGTGAATTTCCTGACTACTACAGTTAATTGCTCTGTCTTGGCCTTATAGTAGTCCTTCATCTCCTTTTCTCTGTCAAACTTCTAGACCATGATAGCCATTGCAGACTGTAGATTGCTTTTCACACCTTTGTGAGTAACTTTTACAAGTTCAACACGAGAGATGAAATAGCTGCTCATGTCAAAACCCTCAAGAGTTGCATCCTACAATGGTTTAGCTATTTCCAAAAATTTATGCCCCTTTTCCTCAACCAATTTTGAGAGGATCCTTAGTCTCTTAGGGGCCTTGGCTTTCACTGACACTATCTTGCTAAAATCGAAGTCATCTGGAGAGATGGCTAACTTCTTTCTTTTAGATGTGAAAGCTAACATCCAAGGAGGGAGAGAAGAAGTACCTATTGTGGCAATAGTTCTTACAGCTGGTGTTACCGTGGTAACTTCTGTACTGCTAGTGCTAATAGTGGTTACAGTTGGAGTAACTAGTAAAATCGTATCGACTGTTGATTGATCAAGGGCAAAACTTTCTCCTAAATTGAAGGAAAGAGATGCCAGACTAGGAATAGACCCAAATGAATGAAGAGTATCTTCAGAAGCACCTTGAGGATCATCAAACATGAATTTGGAAGGAGAGGCGGCTCTAAAAGAAGGATCACTGATAGAAGAAAAAGGTGGTGAAAGAGAGACTTTTGTAAGTGGACGTGCCCCTTCCTGGGAAGGTAGAGGCTCAGTCCTTTACTACTCTGAGGGCCTATCATCTGTCTCCATTTGTTGAGCTACCTGCTTTTGAGATATTTGTTCTGTAATTTTCTTAGCTGTCGATTCTAGCTCTTCAGCAACTTTTGACTTCTTGGAAACGAAGATGATTCTAGGCTTGTGAGGCCTAGATGGAGAAGGAACATCACCTTTGTTCTTGGTCCTATTTTCTGCTGTCTTCCTCATTTCTACTTGGAACTCAACCTCTGATCCTGTAATAAACTCTTTCAATGTGATCCCTTTGGCTAATAACCAATCATTGGTGTTAGCCAATATTGGTTTGAATCTTTTCCTCAAAGAAGTTAATTCTTTTGAGACCACTAAACTTGAGGAAGAGAGGAGTCAACAAACTTCTCGGCCAGGTACCTACTGTTGATAACGTTCTTGTCATCGACCAAATTGAGGGGAATATTTACAAGCCCTAAATATTCAATCTGCTCTAGGGTCAGCTTGCTGTAGTCCATTTTCCTAATTTCTTCAGTTGTTCACAGGTCTACCCAGATGTCTTCGATCATAGGCTCATGAAACTGAGTCTTTCTTCTGATCATGTCTTTGACACTCCTATAGTCAAATTTATCCCTCCTCTTGAACTATTTCATAGTAATCATTTGCATCTCTGTCTCCATGACCTTCGCTTTAGCTACAGTTAGAATTGAGTATCTGCCAATTTCAATTGGAAACCTGAAAATTGGCTTTTTCAGCTCCATCTGTCTAGTGTGCACAACACCCTTTTGTCTACATAACTCCATTAAGACTAACTTATCAGAAGGAAACCTAGGGAGCATATACGGATAGCCTTAGAAAAAGCCAACCCGAAGATAGCAGAAAGAGGAAAATTGTAAGAACATACAGTGATAGTCATTGACGGTCGTTCAGGCCTCATCATATACTCTCTTCTACTCGAGCTGAGGGTCAAAGAGACATAAAAATACTACAAAGAAGGCATTATTTACCCTCCTAAAATGGTAGATTGATCCTTGCAGTGTTAGCTGAGGGTAATATGAGTAGACTAGGGTGGTCTTTCTGTCCCTTTCAGTTGTCAAACCTGAAAAGGTTTGCATGGAGGCAACTATGTAGACTAGGTATGAAGTCATATAGAACTTTGAAGTAGTTTGTACCTTGGTCAGCTGCTTGTGAAGAGTGTTGCTAATCTGCTCACCCCAGAAGATGACCTATTTACCTTGAAGGATGATTTTGATGAAAGGGTACATCCACTCATAGAACTGTGAGGAAGATGGGAGTGTCAGGATTAGGAGCACAATTGATTACTTTGTATAAGCAACTAAACACAAAATTTAACCAAAAGTAATAAATAACTAGAAATCAGAAACAACACAGAATATGAGAGACAATACCCAATTGTATTAATACTCTTCTAGAAAGAAATACAATGAAGAGATGCCACACTCTTCCCACACCTCTAGGGCTTCCCACACCTCTATGGCATACAAATATTCTCCTTCAAGAGTTCACTCTCTCAATTATGTTCACAACAAACAACTTAAAGACAGAGTTGTTGTTCACCTCCACCAGTCAGTAACAATACTGCCAGTACCACCAGTAAGTGACAATCAACTCAACCATTATTGCCTACTTTCAGTCCACCAAGTACTCCACATACTCCAAGTCTGAGTACACCATGTACTCCAAGTAGATCTCACTTGATCTTGCTACCTATTATGGTGCTGATCTCCCTGACCTTGTTTCCACCTGTAGATCAACCTGGTTTTGTACACCTGCAAACCTAGATCTCGCACGCACACACACACACACACACACACACACACACACACACACACACACCTGCAGATCAATCGACCTTACTTACCATGTAGATCTAACCTGATCTTGCACAACTGCAGATCAACTTGGCCTTGCACACCTGTTGACCTAGATTATACACACCTGAAAGAACCCTTGTTCTTGCCTCACCAAGTCTTTATGATTCTCGCTTGGATAGAACTCTGATTCTACAAAACTGATTCTATAACTTTACAATACAACCCATGAGTCTATTATATAGATCTCATGCAAACAATAATTAGACTTCCAATTACAATAATTAGAAATGTAGCTTCAAGACTAAAATTAGTCTTTACATGCAAACAATCAGTTTGTTAAACAAATTGTTCATGAAACTAACAGTTTTAAAACCGCACAGGCGACCGATGTCGGTCCCTGTCTGTCTGGAGATCACCGACGTCGACTGATCTCTGACCGATGTCGACAGCTTCCTGTCCACTCCTGACCGATGTCGGTTGGCCTGACTAATGTCGATGACTGTGACACTTAGCAACCTCCTCCATGTTTGTATAACATTGAAGCATTTAGCTCCACAACCTAACAATCTCCCACTTGGAGATAAATAGTGGCACATGTACTTGTACATCATCTAATTTGTTTCCTAGCTTGTATCCCTCTTCAAGCTCAATCTTGAAGACCAACCACCACACATCCTGTGGTGCTCTGCCTGTCATCCAAGTAATGTCATATCCAAATCTACATACCCATGTAGAGAAGTGCCTGACCTTGCATAGCATGTTAACTTGTTGCTGGTCCCTCTCAGATACTTGAGAACCCACTGAACTGCTTTCCAGTGCTTTTTTCTTGGATTGTCTATAAACTTGCTGACAACACCCACTATTGGGGCAAAAATAGGTCTAATACACATGTACTTAACCTCATCATGTGAATTGAGACACTATTCTATGAACTATCCAACCATCGGTGTGCTAACCAGTTCTACATTCTGCATAATGAACCTCACCACTACTTTATTCACACAATCATTTGGAGACAAAATCAATCTGTGATCTTCCATGTCTCTAGAAAAACTCATGCCAAAAAAATTTGGTCCTCTTAAATCTTTTCTGGCACACCTCTGAGCTACCTTTACCTTTAGCTCAAAAAAAAACTGCATGTGTGACCCTGCAACAAGCATACACACTACATACAGTAATAGGATAATGTTGCAATCATCATCTAACCTGGTAAAGTAAACACAATGGTTACATTGACATTGACTAAAGCCATGCTTTGTCATACACCTGTCAAACTTGTACCACTATTTTGGAGCTTGCTCAAGACCATATGACCTGGCCTTTTGTCTCACGTGTCCATTCTCTCTCTTCTTTAACTAAGGAATCCATTTGTCTTTCAGTGCTTTCATCTTGACTGGCAACTCTACCAAATCTCTCATTTGGTTCTCATCCAAGGAATCAAATTTCTCATTCATGCCATGCTCTCACTGTTTCCTAGATTCTACCTGCTCTTCAGTGAGTAACAAATATAAAGAAGGCAAATAATGAATTTGAGGCTTACTTACCCTTTCAGTCTTCCATATGGGCATTTGAGACTCTTTGATACCTTGTTGTCTGCCCAAAATCTGTTCTCTGGTCGACCCTGGTCTACACTTGACCGATGTCGAATCCACCTGATCGCCAATGTCAGTTCCTTGACCAATGTCGGTGTCCACCTGGTCACCGACGTTGGTTCTCTGCCTGACGTCGGTCTCTCCCGGCCTGACACCACTGACTCTAGTCTGCACATGATCGACGTCGGTACCTATCTGTTCGACGTTGGTTCCACCTGATCGATGTCGATAACTATGTTTTTCTGAGTGATGAATTTTTATCCGTGAGCTCACCTTGGATCAAAACCCTATCCAAACTGCCCTACTCAAAATTATTCAGGCCCTGTGACTAATCTTTGTCCATCATCTCCTCCATGAAAACCAAGGCTTTCTAGTTATTAAGTTTGTCAAACACCTCTGACTTCCTCTTAAGAACATGCATCTCCTTCTTACTCATGTGACCAAACCTAAAAAGTCACATCTTTGCAATAGAAGGAGAATCAATAATATAAGTAGATAGATAAAGAATACCTACTTTCTTACCACATACTAATTCAAGTGCATCCGCTGTGAGAGTTATTGTGCATCTCTCATCACTCAACTTTCCTAAAGCAATTAGACTCCTCTTCAAGACTGGGACCTGCATGACATCCTTCAACACCCATGTGTTGGCCGTCTGTAATTTCAGCCGCACTTCCCCTTTGCCAATACTTTGACAAGGCTCACCAACCCCTAAATAAATCTTTCCAAAGTCTCCAAGGACATTAACATGAAAAAATACTCTATTTGGGGCTGTATGGAAAGAGGTAACATCATCTATAATCTAAGATTGTACTTTATCCAAGGAACATACAAGAGCAACCTGTGCAACAATACCTACAACACCTGCTTCTTTATTTCTTTCATGCTGATCTTCTACTGACCAACAATTTTTCTTTACCTGCTCTTTCTTTCCATAACTCCGTAATTGATCATTCTTGCTTTTGAATTCCTTCATTTTTAGCTTACTTTCTTCTGCCATTGCTATACTCTCACTCAATTAAAAACCCCTGAGAGTGACCTGTAATCAAACACAAACTTGCTCCAAACCAGGCTCTATGAACCTGCAACCCTAGCTCTGATACCACTTTGTTAGTGGTATCACTTCGTGAACTAGCAACCTAGCTCTGATACCACTTTATCAGGATTAGGATCACAATTGATTACTTTGTATAAGCAACTAAACACAGAATTTAACCAGAAGTAATAAGTAACTAGAAATTAGAAACAACACAAAATATGAGAGACAATACTCAATTGTATTAATAATCTTCCAGAAGGAAATACAATGAAAAGATGCCACACTCTTCCCACACCTCTAAGGCTTCCCACACCTCTAGGGCATACAAATATTCTCCTTCAAGAGTTCACTCTCTCAATTACAGTCACAACAAATAATTCAAATGCAGAGTTGTTGTTCACCTCCACCAGTCAATAACTCAATTAGACTTAGCAACTATTATCAATTCAAAATTTCATTATAGATCCAACACTTATTTGACTTAGCCTAAGGCATTTTTATCTTTACACAGGACTTCTATATAATATTTAGTGATTATTATTTAAATTTTGTGATTTTAATTTAACTTTAGTGATTTCAATTTAACTTCAGCGATTATTATTTAACTTTAACAATTATTATTTAACTTCAACAATTAAGTACTTGCATAACTATTTGAATATTGGTTTGTCATTTTATAATATTAGTCTTAGCTTTGAATATATTAGCAAATCAATGAATTATAATTAAAAACATAATCAATTACTAGAAATAGAGACTCAACAATTTTATCTAATGGCTTGGCACTACATGCAAAAAACCCATCATAATGACTCAACATAATAGCTTAGAGGCTGGTGTTACAATTACAACATTGAAATTTTTCAAACATAGCTTCCAATGGTTTAATTCGACGTTGCAAATTTATGGCTTAGAGCTATATATATTCAACTCAATGAATTCATTTAAATTTAATGACTTTATATAATGACTTGACATTTAATAAAGGGCTTAAACAATTTACCATCTAGCTTCATCGATTTCATTAAGATAATAATTTTCCAATAAATATTAAGCGATCTAAAAACCTCAGCATTCTGATTTAATTTTTCAACTTTCTATTAATAAAGTTGGTAGCTTTTGCATTGTAATTTAAGTGCAGTGTTTTACTTTATATCTGACTAAGCGTCACATGCATAGACTTGGTGTTGAAATTATTAGCTTAGAGTGACATACTAAATACTCAGTAATTCTTTTTCATATTTAGTAGTACATGACATTTTTTTAATAAGGCATTGACAACTAATGGCCAGATGTTATAATGGTTAAACTAAGTAGTTTATATCTAATACAAAACAAATTTTTTTTAGTACTAAAGTGTTTTATTTTTATATATGACTCAACTTTTAATCAAAATTCAGGTCATACAAATTCACAATGCAGACAAATAAAAAGAATGAGACACAAGTTCATAACCATCAAAATATGAGACTCGAGTAATAAGCAGACAATAGATATTCAAAGCATTATTCATAATATTCAAACTCAGATTTAAATGAAACTTACAATTATTTAATCTGCAACACCTACCTCCATCATACCTCCCAAATAAAATAATAAGAAAGAATATTTTCTTTACTTTTTCGTTACGATTTTTCACCTTTATTTTTTTTCTCCCTTCCTTTCTTATGCTCTCTTCCTTTTTATTTATAAACTTTCTTTTCCTTCTCCGTCCATGTGTCATAATTTCGAAAATTCCTCTCTTATTTATAAAAATTCACTCTCCCTTGAACTACAACACTACCCCTTTTCATGTAAATACTCTAATCTTCTAAGTTTATCTTTTTCTTAATTTTTTCAATATTGACTTAAGTTGACTTACTAATTATTTCCTAATTTTCAAATAAATTCTTGCATAGATAGTCAAGATTACATTTAACTCAATTTCTTAATTTATTGTCTTCCATTAATTTCTTTTCTTCCCCTTTAGTTTACTAACTAATTTCAAAACATGTTAATTTACCTAAAATAATAATAAAATCATTTTTCTTAATTTTCATGCATAATTTTAATTTTAATAAAATAATCTTTATAAGGATAATTATGTCATTGATTATCTTTTTATTTGAAAGATAACTATTTCCACAATGATTATATCTATTAGTATTAATATTTATTTTACGAATTAATGTTTAAAATTCAAATCAATTAGAAAAGAGATCTAATGAATACTAACATTAATTCCACACACACAAATTATCACAGGCAATGCACGCTAATATTTTAACATAAATGTCATTTAAAACCTATTGTGTTGTGTGTAAGGTCATTAGTATTTTCCATTGAAATTTTTTCAATCATTCCATCTAGACGATCCTCTTTGACGATGCTCTTCCTCATCAAACTTTGAGGGTAAGACCTATCCTACATCCAACTCACAACAAGTAGGTAGTCAGTCTGAGTCATCATAACTATCACTAATGATACAAAAACTAACTAATACATATCCATAATGTACTAAATATAACATACATTTGTCACAATACGTATAGTAATCAATTATATTATTGTCTTATTTCAGCATATGTCATAAAACTCAAAATCAATTAATAGTAATCAGACATTAATCATACTAATCAATGAATTAAAGGTTTATTAATTATAGGGTGAAATCAAAAGGTGACATCCTCTACCCCTAAAACTAGTCATCGCTGCGATGACTCTTATTCAAAAAAAAATTCTGATTAACAAACAAAATTTAACAACATAAAAACATAGTATCAATTATCAAATCATGCTAACCAATATAAGATTTACCTAAAGAACTCATCATAGTTTTCTCAATTGACACTTTTCTTAGAGTATTGGTCCCATAAGCCCCTACTCGATGACATTCCCTATTCTGTAAACAAGTTTCATGAAAAGTCACTTTATGCTAATTAGTTATATCATGACCAACCTAGGGTCTAGAATCGCAAGAAAAGTCTAATAACAAATTGGTAAAAGTTTTACTTCTAAATCAACAACACATGATATCATCATAAAAGCCAAACAAATGACCATACAACTAAATTTTGACAAGTTCCATCTATGAAATCCTAGATTCGACAAGTTCATCTGTCAAATTTAAGTCAGTAACAACCAAGTCCATATGAAGCTAAGTAGGATACCATCCTATCGCTTAGAACTCACATTCATAATTCATCACTGTTCTCTTAGGTCTCCACGACCCAATGATCCCCTTAATGTGTTAAATATTTTATGAAACACAAATTTATACTAACAAATTATAAAATGCAATACTATATGCTAAGAGATTCCATATGTACTAAGATACACACAAGAGAAATCATATAATCATCCTGAGATTATATTAAGTTGATACAAATCAATCATAACTAGTGTCATATTTTTCAACTTAATCTATAGTGTTATATTCATATTAAAGAGATAATAATTAACATAACATACTAAGACTAAGAATTATATCGTCCCTACAACTTATAAGTGAGACAATGTCGCATTGCTTACATGATTAGTACTCAACAAGTTAAAAAGTTTGTCTATATCTTTTTAGACTACCAAGATGTTTTGCAAAGTATATAAATTACTCTTCCAAAACAACATTATTATCAAAAGAGAATAATATCAGTCTAGACAAGGTTACATAATAACATAATAGTTATAATCAACTAGAATTAATATAAATTCAATGTTAGTCATTCCTCATGATCAAGTTCATAAATTAGATAAAATAGTGACACTAAAAAGAATACCACAAATAGAAAGTAGAGAACAAAAATCTCATAAACCAAAACTTCCTACCTACCCTCATATTGTAAAAGGTAATATTGTAATCCACATTGCCAAACACTATTCACTTACCAAATTTGTAAGTGTAGTATGATCACCTACTTTCACAATTGGAAAGAAAATATGAAACACAAGGATTCATCAATCCATTCAATCCTACGATTTTTCTCAATGAGAAAAAAAAATGCTATCCCACTAACTCAAAGGAATAGAAACAACAATAACTCATAAAAAAAATTATCGATTAAAGAAAAACTCTAAATCACCATCTTGAAAAATATGAATCTTCTCAGTAACTAAAATGATGTAAGAGGAGAGTGAGAGCTTAACAACTCACCTCTAAGCTACTAAGAGAGTTGACACTTCTTCTCAAGTCTAATTAAATATGAGGATGTTAATCTACATATCAACTCCTAACATGAATGAATATTAATCAAGATATCTATATTTAACTACAAGAAAATTTCCACCACACTAGGTGGTGCCACTCTAGAATGGTTTTATATGATTCCCACTCCTAGGATCTGTGTAAATAAGACACAAGAATAATGCATATAAACCTAAGTGTGTATCACTCCACACTTTTTAAACCACTCAACAAAACACAAATGTAAATGGTGAAGGTGACTCGATTACAAAGAAAGACATAATGACAATTGAGGTGTTCAATCGAAAAGATCAAGAATATGGTAAGAAACTATTGTTCACTATAGATTTCATTCTCTAAGCAATCACATCACATGTTAAACAAGGAGAAATCAAGGTACACACATAATTATCTATACATGAATGAGTTTTACATTAAAATCAATCCCAATCTGGAAACAATAACCACTATTTATACCACTCAGATTAAACACACAATTGACTAATTCTAATATTATCCAAGTAACTACACCTCAAAGAAACCCATTTTATCTTAGTTTGGTGTTCTTAGGCATGACTAATAGTTTTCCCATAATTTGTCATATAAATCAATCATAACTACATAAATATAAGCTCTTATTCAAGCAAGCACATATATAACAATAAATTCATACAATTACATAAAAGTCTAACCTAATCATTCATTTACACTGACAAGGTTGTTACATACAAGATATCCTACTAACTACTAAAAAAATATTGATCAAGCACTAACCAACGCATATATTTAATCGATCAACGTAAGAGTCTAGGCATGCAATAACAGTATGTACCATCTAGGCATATACTTTTAAATTGAAACATTCCATGATATCTCATACTATCATAGTTCATTATTTGTAAAGCATTCTACTCAACATGAACAAATAATATTACACTTTAATTATTAAACCAGTAAATAGAGATTATGCCACCTGAATATATCCTAGATTAAATTGCACAATAATAATCAAATTAAAACACAATCTCAAGGCACACATCATAATACACTATTTTATACCAAGAATGTTAAATCATTACATATAAAACACAATCACACAAATACAATGCACATAAATTTCTATCATTTCATGATGCTATAGAATTTGACCCGGTTGACATGTTGCATAACATAAGCATAGAAAACACTACCTGGCATCTACAAGTGTTCTAAGCAAAGCCACCATATAAATTTAGATCATATAAATATATCCATCTCAATAAAATATTAATCAAATAGAAATATAATAATATTACAATAAATTTGCATATCTTTGCTATTTATTACCCAAATCATAGTGATGTATAACATGAAGCATAGTTATCATACGTAAATGGCTACTAAGGATAAAAAAGCCTATAAAAACATTGATTGACTAAAATTCATTAATTCAACTAATATAGATTAGAGGATTAATATTAGCATGTTAAAAAGTCATTTTTGACATCACCATGGTCATGAAAACATAACATAACCTAAAGTGAGTTATCTTCATAAATGGTTTTGATCATGTTATATCAATAGATATAATAGAGATATCTAAATAGCACAATGAAACTCTATTTAGAAATGTAATATGAAAATCTGAGCCAAAATTATAGTTTTACCAAACATTTAATCTTACATTTAAAAAGATACCACGCTACACCTATAACAAGGACTCAACATTTTAATCAAAAGACTTTGCATTGGTTTATTCAATGCAATCAAAACTCAACCTTATTTAAACTGGATGACATCTATTTAATTTCATCGACTCAATAATAGTTTTATTCAATGCCCAACGTAACTCAATTAGACTCAACAACTATTTCCATTTTAACTTTTCATTATAGATCCAACATTTATTTGACTCAGCCCAAGGCATTTTTATTTTTACACAAGACTTCTATACAATATTCAACAATTATTATTTAACTACAACGATTTCAATTTAACTTCAGCGATTTCAATTTAACTTCAGTGATAATTATTTAACTTAAGCAATTATTATTTAACTTTAATGATTAAGTACTTACACAACTATTTTAATATTGGTTTGTTGTTTTATAATATTTATCTCAGCTTTGAATATATTAGCAACTCAGTGAATTATAATAAAAAACATAGCCATTTACCATAAATAGAGACATTAATTCTATCTAATGGTTTGGTGCTACATGCAAAAGACCCATCATAATGACTCAACATAATATCTTAGAGATTGGCGTTACAATTACAACGTTGAATTCTTTCAAAGAGATTTAGAGATTCCAATGGTTTGACTCAGCTTTGTAAATTTATGGCTTAGCACTACATATATTCAACTCAATGAATTCATTTAAATTCAACAACTTTACATAATGACTTGACATTTAATAAAGGGATTTAGAGATTTACCATCGATCTTAACACAATTTTCTAATAAGTATTAAGTAATCTAAAAACCTCAGCATTCTGATTTAATTTCTCAACCTTCTATTAATAAAGTTGGGAACCAACCTTCTATTAATAAAGTTGGGAGCTTTTCGGTTGCAATTTCAGTGTAGTGCTTTACTTTATATTTATGACTAGGCATCACATGCATAGACTTGGCGTTGAAATTATAAGCTTAGCGCCACATACTAAATACTTAGTAATTATTTTCATATTTAGTAGTACATGATGTTTTTTTTATAAGGTGGTGACAACCAATGGATAGAAGTTATAATGATTAACTCCATCATAGCTCCCAGATAGAACAACAAGAAAGAATATTTTCTTGAATTTTTTGTTGCACCTTTTCACCTTTATTTTTTTTCTTCTTTCCTTTCCTACGCTTTCTTCCCTTTTATTTATAAACTTTCTTTTCCTTCTCTGTCTGTGTGTCTTAAGTCCCAAAATCCCTTAACTTGTGTGCTACCCCTTTGCATGTAAATTCTTTAATCTTCTAAGTTTATCTTTTTCTTAATTTTCTCAATAATAACTTAAGTTGACTTACTAACTTATTTTCTAATTTCCAAATAAATTCTTACATGAATATTCAAGATTGAGTTTAAATCAAGTTTTAAATTTATTGTCTTTCCTTAATTTATTTTCTTCCCCTTAAGTTTACCAACTAATATCAAAACATCTTAATTTAACTAAAATAATAATAAAATCATTTTTCTTAATTTTCATGCATAATTTTAAATATAAGAAAATCATCTTTATAAGAATAATTATGTCATTAATTGTCTTTTTATTTGAAAGATAATTATTTCCACAATTATTATATCTATTAGCATTAATATTTATTTTTTAGATTAATATTTAAAGATCAAATCAATTAGAAAAGAGATCTAATGCATACTAATGTTAATTCCACACACACAAATTATCACAAGTAATGCACATTAACATTTTAATATAAATATCATGTAAAATTTGTTGTGTATGTGTGTAAGGTCACTAGAATTTTTCACTCATATTCTCCCAATTGTTCCATCTAGACGATCCTCTCTGATGATGCTCTCTCTCATCAAACTTTTAAGGTAAGACCTATTATGCATCCACCTTACAACAAGTAGATAGTTAGTTTGAAGCATAATAATTATCACCAATGACATAAAAACTAACTAATACATATCCATAATATACTGAATATAACATACAATTGTCACAACATGTATACTAATCAACAATACTATTGTCTCATTTCAGTATATATCATAAATCTTAAAATCAAGCAATAGTAATCAGATATTAATCATACTAATCAATGAATTAAAGGTTTATTAATCATAGGATGAAATCAGGATGTGACAAAAATAGGTATTCAAAGATAAAATATTACTCTATACACTCTAAAGTAGAATGCAGTCACATAGTAGATGAATATGTCGCTAATGGACAAAGGATAGACTATGTTGAGTGGTGCACATTTGAAGCATTTTTTTGGGTTGAAGTAATAAATGCTACTTTTTACTTAGTCAACTAATCCCCAACATCAAAGTTGGTTGATAAAATTAGACAAGAAGCATGGACTAGTAAGAATCCTTGCTTGAAACATTTGCACACTTTTAGTTGTGATGCTTACTCTCGTATCCCAAAGTAAAAGAGCTCAAAGCTTGAATATAAGTTTTTAAAGTGCATCTTTATTGGGTACAGGGGTGGCATAAAAGGGTGAAAGTTATGGAGTTTAAAGATGAAGGTGGTTTATAGTTAGAATGTAGTCTTCAAGGAAGTGTGCAAGGTTCCTACACATGAATAACAAAGGGATCAACCAAAGAAAGAGACATAAAAGATGCAAGTTGGTGTATAATCTAAATATAGTGTCTAAATATGGTGCGATAGATGACAAATTATAAGAGTCACAATAAAAAGAGGAACCAACTACTCCTACTCTGAGGACATCATAAAGGGTGTGCATAATGGTTGAAAGGTATAACCCACCAGATTTCAATTTTACATACCTATTATCAGTGGTTGATAATGATGAACGCAATATGGTGAAAGAAGATCTAAGTTATGTAGAGATAAACTCTTAGAACATGGCTATGAAGGAGGAGACGGAGTATTTAAACAAGAACAAGACTTGTGATCTAGGGAATTCAACTCCTAGAAAAAAACATGTGGGTTTTCAAAAAGAAGCAAAATACATAAGAAAAGCTAGAGAGGTAAAAGGCTTGCATAGTGGAAAAATGAGTCTCTCATATTGATGGAATTGAATTTGGTGAGACTTTTTATTAAATTAAAAACTAATTTTAATTAGATTTATTTTAGCTATTACTACTACATTTGATCTAGATATGGAGTATATGGATGCAAAGACAACATTCCTTCGTGGGGATATTGAATAATAAATATGCATGTCGCATTTGGATAGCTTTAAGGTGAAGGGGAAAGAGGAATTTGCATTTAGACTTAAAAATTCCTTGCATGGCCTCAAGCAATCACCTAAAATTTAGAATCATAAATTTGATAGTTATGTGGTAGAATCATAAATTTGATAGAAAGTAGAATCACCTAGAATGTAGAAGCACAATAATTTTATCCTTTTGTCCATTATATAAGGAAGAGGGTGACCAATTTCTCATCATATTACTTTATGTGGATGACATGTGGTTGATCGTAAATGACATGGGCATGATCAAGCAAGTGAAGTATTAGTTTCTTAGGTTGTTTGACATAAAACATCTAGGTGCTACAAGATTCATCTTGGACATGGAAATCAAATGGGACTATGAGAACATGAAACTCTGGTTAAACCAGAGGAAGTACATTGAGATGGTTTTAGAAATTTTCTAGATGTAATGTATAAATTTGGTGCACAACATTTTCCTATTTGGTCAGAATCTATCAATTGTGCAATGTCTAAAGACTCGGGAGGAATTGAAGAACATGATTCAGGTTCCATATGTGGGTGCAATGGGAATCCTTATATATGCAATAGTCTACACAAACCCTGATATTTCAATATCAATGTGAGTAATCAACATATTCATGTCTAATAAAATCAAGGATCATTGTTCGATAGTGAAGAGGATCTTAAGATATCTACGGGGAACATTGATTAGGCTATTTTCTATCAGGGTACATCTGATGGAAGTATGGTTGTAAGTATAAAGGGACTTTTGGATTCTAATTGGGATAGTGACCTTGATTGTCCTATGTCTACTATTGCATACATATTTAATGTTTTTAGTGGTACATTAAGTTGGATGAGAAAATTTTAGCCTAGCGTGGCCATTTCTATCACCAAATCTAAATACATTGCAACTATATCACTATGTAATGGGAGGCAATATAAACCTATTACACTCAATCAATATTTTGAAAACTTTTTGTGGGATTTCACTTAATCTTGTAAATTTTATGCGCTCTCTTTATTTATACAATACTAGACTATTATATGGTTTCTCCATAACATTCACCGCATTCTAGGCCTCACACTTATTTTCAAAGGTATTTTCATTACTTTTGCCTTAAAAATTTTCTTACCTTGGAATTCTGCTCCACTATAATTTGGGGCATTAAGTCCATATTTAAGCATTTTTCCCTCTACAAATTTGATTTTTAAGTTTTTAACCACATGACAAAGCTCATAGAAATATCGATAAGTGTTAAATACCACCTTGTCCTTAATGGGTGGAAGCAAGATTTGAAAAAAAAAATGAAGCTCATTATCATGTAACTAATGAGTCATTTATGTAACCACAATCTTGAAATGGAGCACATACTCACTAATAGTTTAATTGGCTCCTTCTTTAGTTTGAGTATTTTTTGTAAAGGTAACCATCATGCTAATGTTAATAAATCTTGAGATAGAAAATCATTATCTAACATTTAAAAGCATGCATATATTCACATGATAAGGAATAAAACAAATCAAGTTCATACACTTCCATTTTTTTTAGAATAACTTTGTCAAATGTTTATAATTGTGAGTAAATTATATGCCAAAGGCATAAAAATGTCTAAAATAATGAGATATGTCTCCTTTGCTATTGAATAATTCAAACTCTGGAGGCACAACTCTGGTTAGTAAAGGGTATGCAATAATTTCATAAGCTAAATGATTAAGTAAAATATCATTAGATATGTCCCTTTTACTTATATTTTGAGATACTTACAATAATACTTTAATTTCATTTTATAAATCATGAAAAAAATGTATCATAATAGTCATTTCGAGATTTGGAAGATAATTATCGGTAGAATAAGTTCAATTATAAGTTTTTTGTGAAGAATAAAATTGAGAATAATTCAAAGTAATAGAGGGTTAAACAAGAGGAATTTTGGAAGCATGTTGATAATTTTGAAAGTTTTGAGAAGAAGCAAGTGGAGGATGTTGAGAAACATGGGAAGCAAGTAAAGTATTTTGAGAAGCAAGAAAATCATTCACAATAGTAGAAGCAATAGAACCATGAGGATGAATGGCTTTAGAATAAAGTTATAAAATGACTATATATTATTAGGTATAGAAGATGTTCTTTTAAGTGCTTGATATAAATTATTAGAATTCAAATATATAATGTTCACCATAGCCCCATCTCAAGCCTCTTGATCTAGGTTTTTTCCTTGAAAAATTTCCATTATATACACCAAATATGTTATCTCATTAAGGGAGTCATAATATGGTTTCTAAAGTGTGCAAGGTTTTCTACTCTTTCTTATTCAACCTGGTGTTCATTATCATAAGCATTACTGCCTAGGGATCCATTCACACCATTATCATTCAAAGGCATCTTAGTGTCATTTGAAATAGAAAACATAACAATAAGAGCAACTCTAACTTTATTTTTAAACTCTATTTTATTTCTCAAACAAGATTTAGGACAGACTAATGAAATTTCAATAAAATGAAAATGGTTATATTTTATCCTAACATTTATTTTGGTTGGGGTCTTATATCTAATTAATATTGATGGTAGTAAGAGAAAACATACACAATAACTAAAGACCCTAGGTTTTGAACAATATCCAAGAAAAATTAATATAGGGATTGGAATGCAACACCCTAGAGTTTTGGCTAATAGATTATAAGAATAAAATGGAACAAACCCTAGAAAAATTAGATCTATGACAATGAATGCAAGATCTAACCCTAGAAAACTACAAAGAATGCAATAGAATTTGGGTTCACCAAAATGTTTTATGGGAAAGTGGTTTTACATAGAAATACAATACATCTATCCATACATTATGCAATAAAATATTATCAAATCTATAATAGTAAAATAGTATTTAATCACTAATTTATTTCTAACATAATTATGATAGAGAGGGGTTTAGATGACTATATGATCTTCTTGCAAATCTAGAAATAGTTATCAAGATCTGATAATGAAAAAAGTTATATACAACAAGGTGAAGTGAACCCAAAAAATTAAACCAGATAGAGATTGATCCAAAACCATGTTGACATTTGTAGAACCGTATATTGATTGTTGGAAATGTATGGTTATTATTGGTAGACAACATATAGGGGAGAACTGATTTGATAACTTTTTTCATTAAATCTAAGGCTCCAAAAAACTCGCTGGTTTTTCTAAAACTTTATGTAGATTCATAGAAAAAGAATCTCCTTAAAATATATAATAGGAAAGTTGAACCCACAAATGGATAAGGAATATATTTATTTTGGAGCTTATGCTCACAATTAACATAGTTTTTTAGTACTGACTACTTATCAAGCCCTTCAATGATTCACAAATATTGAAAACAACAAACCAAGTATAATATAATTCATTCAGGGAGTTGAGTGTGATACAATGTCTACTCTATATGACTTACAACACTATAATGAATGTTTAATGTAATGATAAATGTTTTATATTTCCTTAGTTTCTTGAATGTTGGCTCTAATTTCTTGAATTGATTGCTCATGTTCATTCACTATATGTTCTAAATGTGCTAGTATATCTATATATCTATAGACTTCTCGAACTTAAATTAAGACCCTATTAGAACGTAAGATAACACTTAATAGGGGGAAAGTTGACAAGAAATAACCCATATGAGGCCCAAAACAAGGGTCATAAGAACCCAACCCCAAAATTAGATACTATATTTTTGGGGACTAGAGTTGTACAATGTATATTTTTGGAGAAGATTCCATAAATTTAGGAAAACATGAGGATATGAGAGAGAACATAGGAGGAGAGAGAAAATAAGAGGAAAGAAAAACTTCAGGAACATAATAAGAAATAGCCAAAACACAGAAAATATGTCAATAAGAACTTAATCTTAACCAATAATCAACAAACACATAAGTACCGTAAAATGGTATAATTTTATGACTAATAAATATCCCTAAAGCAAATTTATGTGTCTCTAAGTGAACCTTGTTTTTTGAATCATTGTCAAAAATCTCTTTCAATAATGTTATGATTATATTTCATTAATTTACTTTTTTTAAGGATAAACATTCTATTGATATTGAGTGTATGAATAAATCAACTCTCTTTAATATAGTAACAAGAATCAAGAAGTATCCATTCAATCTAACTTTTCTCGGACTCGAACATAACCTTATCCTTTTTTAATATCATTATGATGTAAAAATACATTTTACAATCATCTATACCAATTAAATCACATCCCATTTAATTTATTTATTAGATTATTTTAAACTTAAAACTTTTCTAATAATAATATTTTACCACCTTTTGAAACTTTTTTTATTAATACAATTATTCATTATAAAAATAAAATAAATATAAAAAAAAGAATGATTTTTTAAGGCATAACTCCCTTTTCCATGAAGATCAAGTGATTAAGAGGCTTCCAAGTAATTTAATCATGTTATTAAATTTTTGATATTTCTAAAGGTTTTTTTTTAATAATGAAAATAATTATTTAGTATAAAATAAAAATAGATATTAGTTAGATTATTATTATTTTTTTTGTTTTTAAATTAATTTGTGAAAGTTTTCTTGGCTAAGGGATTATGTGGACTTTGTTAAGTTAAATGAAGATCAAAATGTTTAGGAGAAAAAATATATATATGTTTTATTATGAAAGAATTATTAAGAATATTTTGTCAAGTATATGGATTATTTTATTTTCAGTTTGAGCATGTTTAGGGCTTATGTTATTAGGTTTTTTAACAAAAGAGTGTGTATATGAGAATCAAAGAATTCAAAATTTACTTTTTAAAATAGTCATATTAAAATTGACATGTACCATTCAATATTAAATTAATTATTTAATTAGTGCCAGGAATAACATTTAATCATAGGAATTGTGTCGAATATAAGGAAGTCCTGACTTAACCTAACCAACAACAAAGCTTACTATAAAGATAAGTACAAATAGGCCCAACACACTTTTGAACACACCCAAAACCCATTTTCATGTTACATGTACACAACTCTTAAATTTATCATACATTTTAATAAATTCCTTAAACTTAAATTTTTATTCTAAATTTTAGATTAACCATATATTTACTTAGATCCTTTAAGTTTGAAATTTATTATTTAAAGAATGTATTATCATATTTGGAATGATTTCATGTTCATTATTCTCCCTTAGATTAGGAATGAATCTTAAAATCTTTTTCTCAAATATTTTTATACAAATTAGTGAATAATATAAATTGTTTAGTGCTTATTCTTTGTTGATCTATTTTAATCATAAATAATATGAGCAAGATATATAATTATTTTTTTATTATTACTTTTGTCGATATTTTTTTTCTTTTTTTATTTAACATATTTAAGTTAAATTGGCTCTCCTACCATTTTAGAGAGTAAGTTTTTTTTCTTTAGTGATATGTTTAATATAAATTTCGAAATATCAAAAATCAAAATTTTGTACAAATATGTTTAGTGATATGTTTAATACACAAATATTTATACTATTAAAAAGGTTGTAGTTCAATTATTAAAGATGATGGTTTATAAATTATTCATCGAAGTATAAATCCCTTTAAATACTTAATTCATAAAATCAATCAGATAAAACTAATATCATTTTCTAAATGACTTTGATACATTGGATACCTTAACTTAAAAAATATTTAAATTTAAATATATACTTACTCATAAATTATAATTCACTATATATAATCCAAAACATACACTGATATATATAAAACTTTAAACTTCTACAAATAAAAAATTACTAAAACCTAACATTTTATATTTAACCTTTAAAAAAAAGGTAAGAATCTTATTTAATCAAATAAAAAGGTCTAGATACATGATTGCCCTTCTACCACATGAAGCATGGCATGCCATAGATAATTACCACATGATTGACAGGATGCATATCTTCCTTCCCAGATGCCACTCATAAATCCAACACTATTTATTTAATATAAAAAATGGGGTCTAATAAGATTAGATCATATATATCCATATAAAACATATATATATATATATATATATATATATATATATATATATATATATATATATATAAATTTAAAATAATAAATGATTAAGATAGAGGTTGGTAAGAGTATTTTAATTTATGAATAATTTTTTAAAAATTATCGAAATTTAATAGTTAAAATCAAAGTTTTACGATAAAATAATAAGAATGTTGAAAGTTTGTAACGAACAAAGCATCTCCATTGAATTGTACATGATATTTTAGGACTTCATTATCTTAAACAATATATTTATTGTAAATGATAGGGAATTGAAAATTGTTTTAATGACTCTATTTGTCAAGTCTAAAGGTTTAAAAAATTTGCTCAATTTTCTAGACCTTCATGTCATTTACAAGGAAATGTACTTCTTCTTCAAACCCTAACATGACAATGAAATTTCTAAATGATAAAGAAAGGTAGTTGTTTTAGGGTTTGTGATTAGGGTCAACAATTTTTTTAATCACCACCTATTTTTTAGACGTTTCAACAATGTACAATATCGAAAACAACAAACTAAATAAATATAATAATACTTCAACTAGGGAGTCTAATGTGATGTAACATGTCATTTCTATGAATTTAAATGTTAAAATGATTTTTTCCTTAATGTTTGTTTGATTTCTCTATAATGCTTGCAATTTCTTATAAGATTGATTTGAAAATAAATGTTTGGTGCTCTTTTCTCTAGATTCTTAAATTCACTAATGTACATGTGTATTTATAAATTCCTTAAATTTAATTTGGACATGTATTTATAGTTTTTGATCTAAAATATATATATTTACATGTTTTTAATAAACTCTTTGTGAACCAAACAACTTCACCAATTAAATTAATAACTTTTTCCCTATCAATTAATTATTATTTTTTAAATAACTAATTTAATATTAAATACTAAAAAAATTAAAATATTATAACCAATCACACAAAAAAACCATCATTTTAATTAAAATTATAACTTACTTTTTTTAAAAAATACAAGTCTTTAAAATAATAGTTTTTTCCCAACTTAAGCCTTTTCAAAGGAGAAACAATAACTTAAAAGTCCCCTTATCATAAGGACTTTGAGAAAATATAAATATCATGCATTTGAGTTTGGAATTTTTTCATATTCAAGAGAATATATATATACTTTAAAAACACTTAAGGGAGTGGAAGACATCTACTCGAAAATATTTTATTATTTTTAATTTATAAATAAGTTTTATTTAAATTGCGATGATAAAATATAAAATGTGATTTAAAATATTAATTAAAAATTATTTATACAATTTTATTTAAAAATTAATTACTTATAATAAAAATGACTTATTTTTTATAACATGTTGCCTAGATTTATAAAAACATAGAAAAAATTGCATGATATTAGAAAAGATACATTCAAAAATTATGTTTCGAGTTTTTTTTTGGGGGTTATCTTTACTCCCTTTCTACACCTTTTTTAATCATAAAATTTATCATAAAATTTTATCATAAAAACTTTATCATAAAATTTTTCCTATGTATCATAAGGTTCTGGGTAGCATATATTTTAGGGCTCCAAAAATGGGCGTTATGTAATTAAATATATATACTCGGAAATCTTTAATATTTTTTTTGGTTTAACATATCATAGGTTTTTATCTTAATCATGAAACATATAATATTTATTTAAAGTTTTATTCTTTTACAAATTTTGTCAGTTTTTTAAAGTAAATTAGTAATTATGGGGTAGATCGATTGGGATCTGAATCAATATGTAATATTTTAGTCCATAATGGTTTGTATTCTTCATAGAAAGAAATAGTGTATTTGTCTAATTTTTATATTAAAAATGCAACTCTTTATAATTTAAAGGCCCAACATGTTGGGATCGAGTCAATTATGGGTGATCGGGTTTTGTCTTGGTGATTATAATGGAAAAATTATTTCCATTACAATAACCAAGAGTAATTTGGAATTTTGAGTTTGGGATTTCGAAAAAAATTGAAGTGGACATGGGTACATATGATCTTGATATCAAAATTGAAGTTGTAAATGCTTTGTGATTATTTTTCCCGGTCATTCGTCAAGGTGATCAAACACAGTGTGATGTGGTTGATTAAAAATTGTTTCCATATTGTATTTAAGGCATGGTTTATGCCAACGATCATCAACATTCCAATTACAAACCTTCGTGCGAAATGTGTCATCCAAATTTCATGATAGATTACATTTGTGATTGTTGGGCTTTGAGCTGACATTTGGACATTTAGAAGATTGTACAAATTTAACCCAGTTGTTGGATTTACACAACTTGCATCCATAAAAAATAGGTACACAACTTGCAAGATGGCAAATTCTTTGATTGGTGATCATTTCAAGGTGGCAGAGAAAGTTGATAGGTTTAATTCTTATGAAATAGGGGTTGCCCACACCATAAACTTAAAAGGGGAATATACTCCATAAATGAAAATAAAACACTTATCAAAGAAAATCAAGAAAATTGATTTATATATATTTCCTCCAACGTAACTTGCACCTTTGGGGTAACTCCTAGTAAAATAGGTATAGTGACCCCTATCAATAATTAAAAATAGGTTATTTTTCCAAAACATATATTTTTTTTTATCAAAATAATATGTAAAAAATTGTGCTAAAACGAATGATGTTTGAAAAAGCCCTAATAAATTCTCCTCGTCCCCCATGCCCTTTTCTTAATCACACAAAGCATTCTAGTCGAACCCAAATTATTTATAAAGCTTCCTTGAAATTGAGCTCATGTCTCTCATTTAAATTCATATTTTTTAATGCAAGATAAACATCTCATTTTGAATGCACAATTAATCATAAATAATCAGCTTTCTTCAACTTAATCTTAAAAACTAAAAAAATGTCTACTTTATCTTCTTCAATTTAATCTTAAAAACTAAAAAAATGTCTACTCTATTAAATTTACAAGAAACTCAAACCTAACTTTATTCCTTTTATTTCATTTATCCTTAAAATAAATTAGCATAACATTTATCCCATACCATTTTCTTCACCCATAGAACTACAACACTTGTTTTCTTTTACTACTTCTAGACTCTTTATCTAGGTTTGTTTGATTATAAGTCGTTCTAAACACCTATAATATTTATAGTATAATTTAAAATTCCATTTTTTTAATGAAATATATCTACATATATATTAATAAAATAAATATACAAATAATTCACAAAAAAAAGGTAGTATGGAAGCACACCTCAATGTCAGACTAGGCAAAGCCTAGTAATAGGGAACAACATAAGCAAAAACAACTAGCCCCCCCTCCAGGAACAAGTCATAAGAACATCATAAGAGAAAATATTAAGCTGCCAAAGTAAGGCTTGAAGGCAGAGAATCCATATCATTAGGTCCCCATCCCAAGCTTGGCAAGTCATTACCATCTGGAATTGGCTCCCAACCAGAAACCTGAGTAGCGTCCTTATCATCTTCTTGTGTCCAAGTAGGAGAAATGGCTAGAGAGAGCTTGGGGAACTTATCCAAGCATTTAGATGTAGAGGAGGAGGTGAAGCATCTAGATGTAGAGGAGGAGGCGAAGCATCCCAACCATTATGCCCATCAAGGGAAGGAGGTGGATGTTGTCATCCCCTTGTTGCCTAGGAAGGGTCATGCATTGATACAGGGTACCACTGTGAGAGCAGCACCGAAATCGGTTGCATCAGTGTCCACCTCAAGGTGGTACGTCGATTATGTCATCAAGTCAGTACTCCTTGGGCAAAGATGGAGGAACCCATGCCATAGCATAAGAAGCATCTCCCCAATGAGTGAGAAGGTCCTGGAGATGGCCAAGCTTCATGGCAACTTTGTTTGATTGCACATGTATCTAAAAAAGAACATTGGAAATAATAAAAAACTTGCTCAAAGTATAAAAATTACAGTCTTAAGAAGCATTGTTAAATATTGCATTATTTCTCTTTCCATAACCAAAATAAAATCTTCACTCTGAAAGTATGCTAGATTTGGGTATATTTAAAAGGCAAGGCGGGTTTATCTCCAAGAAGGATATGCTCCTAATGAAAGAATTCAGACTGGAAAGGCCAGAAGAGGTCATAATCCATGTTCAGACCCTTTGAGTTTTAGAGTAGTACCAAAAAAGATAAGGGAGCATTTGCAGATGGCCAAAAAAAGGTCAACTAGGAAGGGAAACACCTAAGTATACAAGCCTTTTACCAATAGGTAAGCCCTGATATAAGATACACCAAGCAAAATGAGCTAGCTTAGGCTCCAAGCAAGCCTCCCAGATAGTGTGAAATTGGAAGCACCAGGTACGAATAGAGGAATGTAGACCTCAACAGGAGTTAATCTTGCCCACCATAGTCATGTGGGGAGTAAGCCATCCATAGCCAAGCCATGGGGTGTAATTATGAAATGGAGTTTCAACATACCACTTCCAATCCTTCCACCAAGGACAAATAGAGTGAATAGAAATTTTGTGTAGCATTGAAGGTGGAACAACATTAAGGATTTATAGGAAGGATTCTTGACCAGCATTAGCTAACCATAATTTGGTTTTCACCTCTTCCTAGGATAGCCAGGAGCGAGACTACTTACAAAAAATATCTTGGATAGTATGAACGTCTATATGAAACAACTTGAGAGCATTGATCCAAGGAACATCGGCCATAGCGATTCATTTAAATTGATAACATGTGACCACCATAGCAAGTGGGAGTTAACATATAACCCATCTCAAACCCTTGAGCCATTCCATTAAAGTCATGGTTTAATCCTTTCCAATGCTTTCCATATGCTTTTTGCCATAAAGGACCTTGAAATTTGAATGGGGGATTTGATGATAAGCAGATTGGAGAAGTTGATCCCTTTCTAGGCTTTCTTGCCTTTAGGCAAGCCCAAAGAGATGCAGTGTCAGAACAACACCTTCCAAGATTCCTTGCCATCAATGGTCCATACAATCCATTTGGCACATAAGACAATTCCTTAACGAGCCACGTCAATGAGCCCCATACCTGTGGTATCCTGCATGAGGTAGCAGTAATCCAAGGCCACCCTGTGGAATCCATGTCCATGAGAAGAATTGACCCAAAGAAAATCCTTGAGAATTTTTTCAAGTTTATGATAAGAATTCTTTAAATGCACCCAACACGAGGAGTAGTAAACATGGGTGGTCGCAAGCACCTTCGAGCAAATTTGGAACTAACCTGCTAACGGATAAGGGCTTAGTCACCCAATAATCTAGCTTTTTAGCAACTCTATCAACAACATATTGCCATAATAGGGGTGAAGCGGCATCAAAAGCAAAAGGGATGCCAAGAAACTTGAATATTTCATCATGTTGGATCTAGGCCCTTCCATATTTGGTAGCCCATAATGGCGGGGGGAGGTATGATTTCCTATAATAATGAGTTTTTCCCATTGGATGGTTGAGGCAGAGGTAAGGCAGAAGGTGTTGAGACACTACAAGGCGTTATTCATATTGTCCTCATCTTCAATAAGAGTAAGGAAAGAATAATCTGTAAAGTGGCCATTCAACAATTGTAAATCTTCATGGGAGTTTTCTTTATTTGGAAGGAGATAGATTCCCTTAACAAGTCCCTTAGCTTGGGCATTACTAATAAGATATCCAAAACCCTCAGTTACAAGCACATACAGGGCGGGTGCCAAAGGGCATCCTTGGCGAATAGATCAAAACAAACTAAATTGCTTAGAAGTGACTCCATTAATGGAAAGGATGGTCGAGGCATCTGGATGGTTTGAATAAAATTGGGCCCAAAGCCTAGGGCTCTAAGCATCGCCAAAATGAATGACTACTCAATACGGTCATAAGCTTTTTCAAAGTCAATTTAAATGAACATAGCTTGTTGCTTAAAGCTTCTATCGCAGTCCATTCCTTCCCAAACCACAATGATATTGTCTAATATATCTACTTCTGATGAATCCTGTTTGCTCAGGGTGAATGATGTGTGGTAATAGATTGTGCAGTCAAAGCACTATAACTTTGGCAATGATCATGTAGGAAACATTCAGGAGGTGATCAACTGCCAATTACATATCAATTCAGGATCCCCTTGATTAGGTATGAATTTAATCTTTCCTTTATTTATATTTTTCCTTAGAGAATGAGTGTGAAAGGCCTCTTGATAAATATGGTGCGAGTCAGGAACCACAAGATCCCAAAGCGTTTTATAGAATTCATAGGGGAAACCATCAATCCCTGAAGCTTTATCATTTTCCATATGAGACATTGCCTCATGTAGATCATCCATAATGAGGAGCCTATCGCAAGCCACTCATGGAGAGGAGGCTACAAGTACACCATGATTTGACAAAGATCAACAAAAGGGACTAGGAGTGTCGATGGCATTCTGAACATAGAGTCCAAAAAATATAGAAAACATGAAAAATTTGTCTAAAAAAATAATTAAAATTAAAAGAAGAGAATTATTAAAATTCGACAAATACACAAATGATATTTAATTAGAACTAATAATCAACAAATAGACAAACACACTAAATATGCATAAAATAAATCCCAAAAAAAAAAAAGTACCTTAAAACCATTATTAAGAGTGTAAAAATAATTTCTAAATTAAATAGTATAAAAAAGTGGTAGTTATCATCTTATTTGTAATGGAGAATGTGGCCTTATTTTTGACAAAGTAAATTAAAAGATGATTAAAGATTATCACAAATTTTTTAACTTAAATATTTTTATAAAACAAAAATAAATATTAAAATTTATTTATTTAAATAAATAAATAAAAGTATAAGTGATCTAGTTTCTTGGAATTAAGCAATTAAAAGACTTTTATGATTTTTTTAATTATCTTGGAGGATATGGACTTTTGGACGATATGGACTTTGTTTAAATTAAATGTTTGGTGAAGTCAAAGGGCAAGTACAGTCCAAAAGGTGTAAATAATGATAGCCTTTAAACCACGTGAAACATCCCATGCCATATATATAACTATATTAAAGAGCAATAAATAATTAGAAAAATCTAACAATATGTAATAGAATCAGTGAAATCTAATTAAATTGCATCACTTATATTTATAAACATTTTTATTACGTTTAAATTTAAATTTAGAGAAATAAATAATTAGAAAAATGAATAAAAAAGTTACATATTAAAATTGTTAGGTACAAAGTTATATATTTTATTGAAGAATATATACATTAAATTAATTAAAAAAATATTATGTAAAATTCTTAAATAAAATCTTATATATTAAATTTTTGTCTTACTTGATAATGATTTAAAATTTACTTTAAAACACACACACATATATATATATATGTATGTATGTATGTATGTATATGTATGTATGTATGTATGTATGTATTTATTTATTTACATATATATTTATATAAAGAGAAAAATAATATTATTAAAAGTGTATTAAAAAATATGAATTATGTTCAAGAAGTATAGTTGGTTAAAGGTTTTGGGTTATTTTTATATAAGTTTCGAGGTCAATTTTCGTGGTTTGGGTTATTAAAATTGTCTGGTATGTGCAGGTCTCATCGATGACGTCCAGAGGATTAGTCTCGGCTCTACTCGCCCCAATGAAAGTTTTATAATCAATGAAATGTGGGTGGGTTGATAATATGATTTGGTTGTTTCAAGTCGCACTTAGATTCAAATCTCACTAAACTATATGAAGTCAGATGTAACTATTATTGGTATTCTTCACTTTGTTGTAACTATTATTGGTATTCTAATATATGCAGTAGATGATCTCTTAATTATATTTCAAATTTATTCGTAACTCCAATAAAAACAAATACCAATCAAAAATATAAATATATTTTATAATTTTTTTTTAAATATTTTAAATAAATAAAATTGTGGAAAATAAATTTTCAATAATAAAAATATACATATAAAATACTTTTAAACCATAATTAAACATTAAATTAAAATGTAGATGGTGTAATAAAACAAGCTATTAGAGTTCTTAATATATTTTTTGGAATTATTTTATGGAATAAGAAGTGGACAAAAACTTTTAACTTAAACAAGATCCACCTAAAACATACCATTTCTATTTTTTAAATTAAACTAGACGAAGACTTTTAACTACTCTATTATTATTATTATTATTATAGAAAAGTGGATCTTCCTACTCTATTTAATTGTTCAACAAGGAAAACTATGTAATTGTTCCAATTTCAGTGGAACTATTATTTGGCAACCCCCAAAAAATTGTATAAATGTATTTCCCTTGAGTAATCGGAAGACATGTTATCTTGTGTGATTTGGGTGGCCTTCAAAATAAAATAAATAAATAATAATAATATTTTTTTGTATATTTTAATATGAAAATAAGTATAATGATATTTGTTTATAAATTAAAATGGGTTATGTTTTAGATATATTTTTTATTAAAATAATATATAAAAAATAGTATTAAAATTATTGATGTTTGAGAAAATATTTAAAAAAATTCTTTTATTTTTTAAATCATTGTAAACATTATACTCGAATCAATATTATTTATAAAATTTGATTAAAATTAAATTTATTCATCTCATTTAATTTCATGTTTTTATGGAAGATAAACATTTTAATTTGAATGCATAAATAATCATGAACAATTAAATTTCTTCAATTTTAAAAACAACCTAAATCTAATATTAATTATTATGTTTTATATATTTCTTTAAAAATTTATATATTTTAATAAATAATCTAATGATTATCCCATACTATCATCCTCACCCATTAAACAAAAAGCACTTATTTTCTCAACTCTTTATCTATATTTGTCTGATTGTAGATTGTTCTAAACACTTGTAATATTTATCATATATTTTAAGATACTTGCATTGAGTTTGCAACATGCTTACAAAAAATTTAAAGAGTGGATATCATTTATAAGCAATTAAAATTAACACCTATTTTATCATATAATCCTGCTTTGTGAATATTGATATGGATGAGTTGTTTCTCAAATCAACATTTAGAGCTCTCATATGCAAAATTATAAACATAGAATTTTTATAATTCGGATTGTAAAGAGTTGCATCAACCACCCTGACATTCTCGTGAGAAGTTTTATAATTAATAAATTACATTTAATTAAGTATTATAATAAATATATAAAACATGTTAATGTTTAATTAATTATTTAAATCAATTAATAAAATAAATATATAAGATTATGATGTATGTTTTAAATAAATTGTTATTCTTAATTTTTGTTTAAATTTCAACCTATCAATAATCATATTTTAAAATATGGATATGATAGTGTTTTCATGTTAGGTGCATCAAGGTGCTTCTAAGTTGTATTAAGAGCATCATGACCACTTCTAATAATTGACAATCTAATGAAAAATAACTTGAAATTTGTGTTCGCTTGTTAATGTTTTTTCGTTTCTTCAATTTTTTCCATACATCATGCCTTGTGCTATTTAAATAATGGATAAAGGAGTATTAATAAGTTGTGTTAGGATTAATGTCTAGTGTGATTTAAATGGTCATTTGCTTGCCATGATCCTCAATGATAACACAAAATGTTGATAAATGAAAATTGCATAAATGGAAATGTTTTCAAATAGGTTTGCAATAGTGCTTTACAATAGAATAATATCTTAAACAATGATAAATTCTGTGATGATTGTTTGATCATTCTTGTGTTTACTTATGATTTCTCTATGAGTGCTTGATGTGCATCTTCTAAAATCTAAATGAACTATAGCACTTGTGTATTTTTAGACAATTAAATTCAAATTAGGATCATATTTGTGTGCTAACTGACATCCCATAACTAAAAGCAAAAAAGATGGAGAGAAAGGAATGAGTGCATTTTGACTTAATGAAGATCAACTAAAGGGATCAAGAAGCATGAAAAACATAATACAAATGTCTAGGAAACTAATTAAGAAGGCGAGGAGAGAATACTTAAATTTTGATAAATGCACCAAGAGTGACCAACAATCGACAAATAGACAAACACATTGAAAGTGCATGAAATAACACCAAATAAATGCCTTGGGACCATAAATAGGTGTATGGAGGTTGTCATGTTAGTTTTCAAATTTGCATATTAAGATAGAATGGGAGTTATCATGTTATCTATGGTGTATAATGTGGCCTTACTTTCCACAATGTGGGTTTGTGAGTGATTAAGGATTATCACAAAATTTGTGAGTGATTAAGGATTATCACAAAATTTATAACTCGAACATTGTTATAAAACAAAAATAAATACTAAGATTAACTTTTTTAAAAGGCATAAGTGATGTAGTTTGTTTGGTGTTAACTAGTTAAAAGGCTTTTAATCAAATTATTGATTTTTTGGTATTATTTTTTAGAACGTGGAATTTATTCATCAAAGTTAGATGTGTATTCCTTAATATTAAATGAAGTTAAAATATTCATTTACAATATAATTTTAAAGGTGTAAATTAGTAGTTGTCATAAGGGTGTAAGTTATCATGAAAGGGATATGATTTCTTTATTTTCGTAAAGTGGGGTTTTTCATAGCGAAAGAGTGTGATATGATAATTGCACCTCATTTGAAACATATGACTATCAACCCCTTCTCACCTTTTGTGCACAGAGAGTTAA
Organism: Torreya grandis; assembly: GCA_037957365.1. Taxonomy (NCBI): domain Eukaryota; kingdom Viridiplantae; phylum Streptophyta; class Pinopsida; order Cupressales; family Taxaceae; genus Torreya; species Torreya grandis. The sequence goes on from JARHVA010000008.1 coordinate 1,906,429, forward strand.
ACAACAATACTCTTATATTTTTAGTGGAGGTGATAGTGTAAATTGAGTTGGTGTGTTTCTTCTTATGATGTGACAATTTGTTATGTGGGAAGCAGTCATTATGTCTCATGGTGAGCCTCAACAATGTTAAAGTAGTGGGGAAGGGCAAGGCCATATAATTGAACATGCAAGCAGTGAAATATTTCAAGGTGAGTTGGATAATATGATGGTGAGGGGAAATGATAGAGTATTTCAAGTAATATTTTACACCAAAGGGCCCATATCGTACACCAGAACTAGATTCAAGGTAACAAATGGATGTGCTTGACTTGTACCCATTACAAAGGGGTATGCATCGTATAAGGTGATGACATGTTTGATTGGTAATTTTCTATTGTCATGGGTTAACAAAGATGTCATGATAACTTATTTTGTTGTGCCAAGGCTCCACATTCACTATGTCTCTCGAATTAGTGTAATAATGTCATTAATGTGGGACAGGCTATCTTATTATATGTGCTTTGAGGTCGTATTACAAATGAATTATTGGATTTAAATTTCACATTATTTTCATTAGCTTTCATGTACACTACTATTTTAATAAGCAATGATAAGTTGTATGTTTATAATGAATAATACTTTTATTTTATGTCCTTTTAGGTAATTGTCCTTGATCAGAATGGCCTTGGTGGATACATCCCATATCGAGGCTTACCAATGCAACATGCCAAAATTTGTAAAAGCTTGACTTCAGCCATCATATTATTGAAGGCACTATACTCACTTTTCTTTCCCAATTAAGATCCTCTAAGGCAAAGACATCCACAATAATTATTTATCTAGAACAATCCCAGAGGGCCTTACCAATATGAGCATCATGACACTAAATTTGGCATAAAATAATCTCACTGGTCTTATACCCATTTTTTAATAGAATTTTAGTCAAAATGCTTTTTCAGTAAATAGACTTTCTCTATGTGGGAATCCTCTCCAAACTTGTGTAGGAGGCCAATCACTGAATCGGGTGGTGGTCATCATTATAAATTGACCCTTAGGTCTGTGGATGGTATTTTCATTGATGTGATGGTTGCTATGGTAGTTACAGTATCTATTTTATTTACTTTGGGTATATCTTAGGATAGGAAGATAAAATGGGAGATTATAAATTAATTTGAGGAAGAAGACTAGGAAGGGCAGATTGGTGTTGTTTGAAGGTGACAAACATATCATACTTGATGATGTTCTCAAGGTAGTTGGAATCAATCTTTCCTATAATTAATGATTTTGGTATAATCAGGCATGAAAACTTGGTTCCTCTAAGGGCATAATATGATGGTCAAATATGGGAGAAGGTTGTGGTTTATGATTATATACTCAAAGGCAATTTATTTAATATTCTTCACAATCTAAGCATAATATGATGGTAAAATATGGGAGAAGTTTATGGCTTGTGATTATATACTCAAATGCAATTATTTTAATATAATTTACAATCTAAGTAGGCATAATTTGAACCGGGATAGGAGACTCAAGATTGCTCATGGAGAAGCTAGAGTGTTGGCTTATCTTCAAATAATGCTTGAAATACCCATAAATATAGGAATGTTTGGATTGATGAATGCTATGTATTCTATCTCACAAATTATGGATTGGATAGACTCATCAACTCCTCTACTGCAGCTGATATGATGTAAGTTGCAAGCCTAGAAAACTACAAGGCCCCTTAACTTCAGAATATGATGAGGGTTAATACTAAGACTGATATCTACGACTTTGGAATTTTTATTTTTGGAAACATTTGTGGGTAAGAGGTCAAGTACCAATGCCTCTATTACCATTGAAATTGTTGATGTGTGCACCATCAAAGGTAGTGCAACTTTGATATCGAGTCACAGATCAGACATGTTAGTGTAGGATATTATTTTCCACATATTTAATTATTATGTATTATTCCTTCACATGGAGTTTTCTTGAACTTATGGAGTTATCTTTCTTAGGTGTACTTAGTCATAGGGAGTTACACTTGACCACCATTATTAGCTAGTGGGAGTTACTCTTTGACCAACTATTTCAGGCATGAGGGGTTATATTCTATTCTTGAGTCTGTAACCACTTTTCATGGAGGAGTTACACATTCACTCTCCTATTTGTACATCTTCATTTGTGAGCTATTTCAATTGATTGTGTTGGATGGATTTATCCTAATTTTGTATTATTCTCCCTTTTGATTTACTCATAGCTATTGTATGCAATTTCTTAAATCTTGCTCGAACCAAGTATATTAGATTGATCTAGTGATCTTGGAGAACACTCTGATATGGTATCATGGCTACACTGGTATTAATTTATATGATTTTTGATTTGTTATTAGTTTCTTAATCTTCAGATTATTATTTTCAAAATTAATGACACTTGCATAGGATATCATAAAAATTATGAGTATCTTCTCCCGTGTATCTTATTATTGGTTCAAGTTAGTTTGTTGGTGTGTGTAATATGTAGTTTTAAGGTGACATTATATTAAACATTTATCTCACTTCCCATGCCATACTCTTGGCCTGAGTAATGGCATCCAAATCTACATTGGTATTTTTTCTCCATTTAGGGCATGAAGCTCTTTCTAGCACCTTCTAGTCAGGTGAACATCTACCTCCAAACCTGTAGATATCCATTGGTGTTTAAGTCTCTTCAAACATAGTGCTTCCTTGGATGGCTTATATATGAGCACCAAAATTCTCTGGTGAGGCTATTACATCCTTCAGTTGTGGCAAGGGAGCTACAACTGGCCCCTCTGAGATATTCAGATGGTAGCACAAATCTGGTTCACATCTTGCCATCCCTTTTTTTTACTAAATATGATTTTTTAGTAAAAGTGCATTTTAATTTTTTGTGTGAACATTTAAAATGCCCATGAATGATATGAAATAAATTTTGTAATAACTTTTGATAGGCAACTCAGATTTGAGTGTCATCTTGTTCAAAAGTGATTTTTTTTTGTGTTCATTCCATTAGATCCATTTGTTTTGTAATCATATTAAAATTATAAAGTACCAAAATTGGGGGGGAGAGGTTAATTAGAAATAATTTTAGAGGGGTGTTGTGTGTCTCTTTGCATTTTATTTTTGCCTTCTTTTCATTTCTATAACAATAAACTTAATTCTGCATTATAGATGTTAATTTGATAAGTACTCTCATGTCATTTAATTTTTATGAATGGAAATCTAAAATGCAAATCATATTGAGGAGCAAGGGTTTACATCACATAACTATGGGAATTGAGACTAAACCAAATACTGATGCAACAAAAGTTAAATGGTTTAATCGTTGTGATGAAGCCTTTGGATTGTTGTGTCTTTTTATGTTTGTCAATTTACTCTTTCATGTTGAATCTATGAAAAAACCTAATGAATCATGGACCACATCAGAAAAACTCTTTGGGAAGCTAGATGCGATGAGAGGTCATGAACTAGAGAATGAGCTCATTAGTTTGATTCCTACCAGTTTTGATACCTTAAAATATTTCTTCACTAAGTTTAAGTCTTTGAGATTATAGTTAAAATCATGTGGAATAAATAAGAAAAAGGATCAACTAGTTCTTTTTATACTCTCTAAACCTGGTCCAGATTGCTCTACATTCATCTCTACTTTCTAGGCTACCAAAAGTGATCTTGGAGCCACATGGAAAATGTCCTCTTTAGATGATTTTGTTGTTGACATAACTTGAGAGAAAGGTAAATTGATTCATATGGTCACACTATACTCCTCAAAATCACAAGTTCTAACTACTGGAAATGGGAAACCAAAGTCTTCAAACAACAAAGTGAAGAAATAGAATTTAAAATATATAGAGAATAAGAAGAAACAAAAGCCTACCTCCTCCAAAACCATCACTGAAACCTCCTCTTTTGAATATAAACTTAAGAAAGAGAAGGTTAAGTGTGCCTATTAAAATAAAATTGGGCATGATGAACATAAGTATATGAAGAAACAAATAGACCACCTAACTCATATTCCAAAAAAGAACAACATAGGTGTTCATGACTCTATCAAATAAAATTCATCAACTCCAGATTATTCTAATGCAAATGAAAATGGTAAATAGAAAGTTAAGGGCAATGATCTTATAGATAACTCCTACTTCATTTTGGGTTATTAACTCAGGTGCTTCACATCACATGGGTTCTTCACAGGTTGAGTTCACTTGCTTGGAACCATGTAGCATGTCTTCTATCACATTGGGTGATGACACTCTGAAAACATTTGTATATAAAGGGTATGTTGAAGTGAATGGTGGAACACTTACAAATGTTCTAAGTGCTCCCTTACTTGAGACCAATCTCCTATTAGTGTTCCAAATCACTCACATTAGTAAATGCATGAGAGTTTAATTCTCTCCAAATTATGTAGTCATCAGAGATTTACATAGTGAAACTATAGTAGAAGTGGGAAGAGTAGATCACATAAGTCACATTTTTTATTTAAAAAATTAAATGATGTATCTTATCAAATAGGTCACATGTTTGAAAAGATAACTAAGGTGTACCTATTTAATATGCACTGTAAGTGTTTTAAAAAAAAATTTAAAGAAAAAATATGTATCTTATAAAATAGGCCACGTGTTTGAAATTAGAAGGGATAAGGTTATCTATTTTATTGAATAATATATAAAATATATAGATTAAACAATTTTTTTTAGATTTTTACAATAAATTCTATATTAAATTGATGTGTCACTTGATATTGATTTAAAATTAATAAATACTTTTATTTTATATAAATATAATAATTTATCAATGTCTCATGAATATATTAAGAGTTAAAGTTAAAATTTTGAACGTGTATCAAAAGACACATTTTATATTTATTTTATTGGCTATTAAATTAAAAGTGGTTATGAAAAGGTATGAAAGATAAGGTTTCAATAATATATGTCACAAAAATACTTCAAATAAATAATTGGTCGTTAAATTAAAAATTAGATGGTGAAATAAAACAAATTACACAATCTTATATTGGAATTCTTTACATGTCTTTTTTGTGTATTTATATTTTATAAAAAGGTGTTAGAGTTCCTTACATATCTCGATAAAATTGATCATTAAATTAAATTAAAATGATTATGAAAAGATATGAAAGATAAGTTTTTAATAATGTATGTTACAAAAATGCTTCAAATTAATAATTGGTCATTAAATTAAAAGTTAGATGGTGAAATAAAACAAACTGCACTATTTTATATTAAAGTTCCTTACACATTTTTCTTGCATGCTATTAAATTAAAAGTACAATGGTGAAATAAAACAAACTATAGTCATATCATATTGGAGTTCCTCACACATTTTTATTGGATTTCCTTACACATTTTAACTGTGTATTAAAAAGTATGTTTTATATTTTTTTTATTGAATAATAAATTAAAAGTGGTTATGAAATGTTTTCAACAATATATGTCACAAAAATATTTCAAATAAATAATTAATCATTAAAATAAAAGTTAAGTTAGATGGTGAAATAAGACAAATTACATGATATTATATTGAAATTCCACACACACACACACAAATATTTGTGTGTTTATATTTTATAAAAGGGTGTTGGAGTTCCTTACATGTCTTTATCTTATTATTGAAAGTGGTAATTAAATTAAAATAATTATGAAAAGATATGAAAGATAGGTTTTCCAAAATATATGTTACAAAAATGCTTCAAACCAATAATTGGTCATTAAATTAAAAGTTAGATGGTTAAATAAAATAAACTACACCATATTTTTTTGGATCAATACCAGGGTTCAATAGGTTCCTTGCTCTACATTTAAAAAAATGTAAAGTTTTTACCAAAAACTAAACCTCAAGGATTTTCAAAGCGAAATCAAGGTCCCTACCAAAGACAAGGCCAACCATGTGACAAGTTTGTAAAATGTCAAAAAATAATATCTAACAAGCAGATGTAATAGGATAGCCTCTAATAAAATAGTAAGACAAAAAATGAACATTGTGCCAGAAAGATCAGACAAGGCAAATTCATTCTTCTGACTTAACCTCAAGATCAAGATTAAGCTTTACAGCCATGACTCACTCACCACTTATCGAAACTCGACAAATCCTACCTTTAATACAACCAACTGAAGCAACTCCATGATTACTAGCCAGATGACTATGCATTACAATAGAAATCACTCGATGGTCAACCTGAACTAGCCAGGGAGGAGCCGTTCCATGGGACTGATCCACCAACTGACAAAAAAACTCCCTAACATCGACCCTTTCCTCACAATGTCTCGATTCTTTCCAAAATTTGAGCTCCATAATAGGGCTTTAGATCTAGGCCAAGAGTGGAAGAGAGATAAATTGACCATTAGATAGAGGAGGATGTCAAAGATTGCCCTACAACTCTTTCACAAAACCTAGCAATGCTACAAACCTAGTCTCTAGGGCCCTAAAGACTAAAATTGGGATGAACCCAAAACCATTGTTTCAAGAAAAGGGAAGATTAAGGAAAGGGCCTACCTTGAAATCTATCAAATTTTCTAGCAAACCCTTCTTATGAATCAGAGCCACAAAAAATTTGAGAACCCTGGCTATGCTTTCCTTATCGTGTACCAACACTAACACGTTCGAACTGAAGAGAGCAACAACTTCTGAATTGACTCTGCTCATAGGACACTCCACTAGATATTCTTCCCCAAGGTGAAGAGAATAACCTACATGATCTCCTCCGATGGTGCCCAAAAGATATTTTTAACATGATTTGTAGAAGCTCGTCCACTAAAATCCATTTCCCTAAATTAACTACCTCCAACCACCATTGGAACCCAAAGGGCCATTGCAACATAATGCTCCATCATTACCATCGCTACTATGAAAGACAAAGAGGAAATTGTACCAAGAGGAAACAATCCTCAAGTATATGATGGCAGAATAGAAACCTCTCAAAGAATTATACTACCCATGACAATAAGCATGCCTATACTTATTACCAACACTGCCAACCTCATGTCAAGTGAGAATGAATCAATAAAGAAAAGGGTTGAATAAACATCACCCCTAATTATGACCCAAGTTTAATATTTGAAATCCCCTCAAACTCTTCCCATGAGGCTCTTTGATTATCAACTATTAAAGACTCTTTTTTATTTATACCACAATTAGCAAGAAAATTGGTCACAAAATTGGCCTGCCTATAACAATGATGACTTTCCCAAACTTCAAAACCAACTAAACACTCCCAGGCCTTGGACATAATGTTTTCCAAATTCTAGGTAGAAGTTGAATTATTTTTCAAAGCAGATAAAAATATTTGTGAGTCACCTTCGATCTGTAGCTTGACTATACCACACTGGGATGCTATGTCAAGACCAAATACCAAGGCCTGAGCCTCCGCTTTGTTGTTGGTTTTATCCATTAATTTTTTAAAAACAACCCTTATAAGAGAGCTACTGTAATTTCTACTTATACATTTTGTCCCAAACGCTCTAGGATTACCCCTAGAGGTGCCGTCAAAATCCAATTTGAACCAGCGATCGGGAGGAGGATGTCACTCTGATTTTTCCTTTCTTTTCTCTTTAACTGAAACTACCATTGACCCATGAATGGGGGCTCAACTACACCATATTATATTGGAGTTCCTTACATATTTTTCTTGCATGTTGATATTTTAAGGAGATGTGTTGGAATAAAATAATAAACACTTTGAAATATAAAAGAGTCAGTAGGTTTCACAACTCAAATGGTAGAACATCTCAACATATATATCACAATCATTACAAAGTCTTAGATTTAAATGCTTGTTAATCTATAGAAAATAAATGTAAAAAAAAATGCTTCTTTTTAAAAAAAAGTATTTATAATTACTTTTTATTGAATTTTTTTTCTCCACCACCCTCATAAAATAAAATAAGTATTTTCTCTCATTTTAATCTTTGTTAAATATTATTTATTGGTCGCATGTTTATAAACTTGTAATACAAAACAAATATAATTTCATTTTGTTATTCATTAAATGTTAGTTATTTATTGGTCTCAAATCTAAATTTCGAATGATGTCTATATATGTGATTAAATTCATCAAGGTAATACTCTCATTTTCTCATGTTTTTATTTTACAACTTTATTATTTTTCATATGGTATAAGCTGTTCTCACACTTATTGTTTCTCAAAAGACGAATGGTTGCTAAAGGGTTTACTCTCATATTAGGGTTTTTATGTTTATATTATTTTTAATTTAATTGTTATTTTTAAGTAATTTTAATCGGTGTTTTTGTGATCAAATTTAGTGCAATTTTTGTTTTAAATTGGGTTAAAATTATGTTAAAAGTTAATAGTTTTTATGTTTTTTGTATTAAAATTTTGAAGAAATTATGTTAGTTTTTAAGATGTAAAGTTGATATGATTAGACATTTTTTATGCGTTCTATTGTATCATAATATGAGTCACATTAACACTAAAGTTACATCGAGAACTAGTAAACATTTTAAAATAATTCATCCAATTCTATAAAATAAATCAACAAAATTTGAGAAGAAATATATTATATTTATTTTTTATTTTTTATAAATATATATTATATAATATATTCTATTTTTTTAATTATCCAAACATTTTAGTTGAACCAAAATTATTTATAAGTCTTCATTGAAATTGAGTTTATATCATTTATATTTATGTTTTTTAAGATAAACATTTCAATACGAATACAAAAATAATCATGAATAATCAACCTTCTTCAACTTAATTTTAAAGACTAAAAAATATCTATTCAATTAAATTTACAAAGAACCCAAATTATACTCCTTTTATTTCATATATCCTTAAAATTTGTTTTATACACTCATTCTCACCAATCAAACTACAACCACTTATTTTCTCTTTTAGATTTTAAATTAAAATTTATTTTATAGGTTTTTTTACATACCTATAATATTTATAATATATTTTAAGATACTTAATTGTGACCAATAATCAAATAAATAGACAAACATACTAAAAGTATATGAAGTAATACTAAATAAATGTCTTAAGATCATAATTAATTTTTAAATTAAAGTATTAAGATAGAATGGGAGTTATCATGTTATCAATGGCAAAGAACATGGCCTTACTTTTGACAATATGAATTAGAGGGTGATTAAGGATTATCACAATTTTTTTTCACTTGAATATTTTTATTTGATAGGGTAAAACATTTTTGGTTGGAGTTATGAATCGATATTAGGACATAATTGAGGGTCCAGTGCCTACAATAAAATAAAACTCCGATGAGACAAGGACACATGTAAGAAATATGATGAACAAGATATGACACTAAGGGACGAATAATAACAAAAGATATAACATTCAGCGAAAAATAGCAATTACTCTTACAGAGGAGTTGATTTTGTAAATCTTCAGCGAAATTACAACATAACAAAATCCAGTCAGAAGAAATCTAAATAGGAGCGCCTCAGTCCTCATCCACAAACAAAGGCATGTCTTCTATGTTAAATCTTTCATTATCCACTAAAAACCATTTTACACCAAATCTTCTATGTTAAATCTTCTACATTTTTTACTTGAACATCATTAAATAAAACTAAAAAATATATCAAAATTGACTTCTTTCTTTATTCTTCCTCTTTATTTTTTATTTTTATTGTTTGAATGGGAGAGAAAACATGTGTGATGTTGATTTTTTTTGGGTGTTAAATAATTAAAAGGCAATCAGATTATTAATTTTTTAGTATTATTTTTTTAAATGTGAACTTTGTTCATTAATGTGAGTAAATAATGATGGCCTTCCTACCACGTGAAACATCCCATGCCATAGATAATTATGCTAAAGAATTGGTATCATTATGTAATAGAAATAATGGAATCTAATCAAATTGCATAACATAAATCTAACAATGGAATCCAATCAAATTGTATCACTTACAATAAAAATTTAAGTTTATTTAATTAGGTTTAAATGAAATAAAAATAATATATGTGAAAGAGCAAATTATATTTAATAAATAAATTTTATTTGGAGATATTTTAGGATAACAGTAGATTGTAATATAGTGGATTTGTAATGTAGTGAAAGTAATTTACATTTAATTTTAATTTTAAATTTGATGTTTATTTTTTTGTTCATTTTATTGAAAGTCAGGTAAACTTTTTAACGTGACCGGTGCCGCTGGCTAGATACGACTAATACCGGTACCACGGGGCCGGTGGGAGACTTGAACACTGATGGGCAGAGCCGCAACGGAAGTACCTGACCAACCGACTACACCCCTCGACCAAATTTGATGTTTATTTAATTATCATTTAAAAAATTTATTTAAAAATAAATTCGTCTAACATTATCATATCATATCAATTTTTATTAAAAGTATAATTTATTAATAAATATTATTTCAAAAAAAAATTGAGTATTATATAATTGGTCCTTTCATAATACTATTCGTAAAGCAAACAATATGTAATAGAATCAATAAAATCAAATCAAATTTACCACTTACAATTATAAACATTTAACTAGGTCTAAATAAATATGAAAGAGTAAATTACATCTAATAAATTAATTATGTCAAGAGGCATTTTATAATAATATTTGGAGGGATAAATTGTAATGTACTGAGTGTGTTCACTTTTAATCCCAATCTTAAATATTATACCATATTATTTTTTTAAATGTTCACTTTTTGATCTTCACTTTAAAAAAAACTATTTAAAAATAAATTTGACTAACATTATTGCACCATATTAATTTTTATTAAAAATATAATTTTATAAATAAATATTATTTCAAATTAAAATTCGGTCAACATAATTATATCATATTAACTTTCATTAATAATATAATTTTATCAACAAATACTATTACAAATTACAAACTTAAAAGTTATATTTTCTAATTTCAACCCATCCTCCACCGCCACATATTAATTCTCTATTCTTTGATACGCTAAAGTTGTAAACTTATTAGGTTATACCATTATGATTATACATAATACTAAATTTTATTCTCATTTGCTTCATGTAATGCTAAGTCTAACCAAGAACTTTATTTTTTTATGTCTACTATAAAATTCATTGTTTTTATTTAAATGTTAATGTTGGTGTGTGTTTGAAAAGAATCACTTATGCTCTATTTAACAATTCATAGTATATATTGAGTGGCATCGCAACCAAGTTTTCCAAATCTCTTAAATGGTACTTGTAAAATTAGGTTCATTTCTATACTTAAACAATTATTGTTTTTGATGGATTAATAATTATGTTGTTATTTTATACTTAAGTGAGCCTACGAGTGGAGTTTGAGAATAAAAGTAATATTTTTTGGAGAAGTCAATTACTACTATGTGGTAGTTAAAGGTGACAATATTTTTTACAAATTTTATTATCTATAATTGAAATTAAAATAGAGTCATGCTTAAGTTTGTAAACTATATTTTATCATCGTGTAGATCATGGATTTATCTATAATTGCTTGTAATAAATTAAAATTAAAATATTTTGTAGATGCAATATGTAATTTTGAGCACACCAAACTATTAAAATATATATGTATTTCATTTAATGTTTCCATCTTTACTCTGATTTGTATCGGCAAAGTTGAATAACAAAACTTTTTAAACCCATTTGAACTAGACATATCATATATTAAAATTATAAAAATTAAATATTTGCTAAGTTAAGTTTATTATAGATGAATTTAGAATGAACACAACTTTCTAAAGTGAATCCCAGTCTTCATAGCTATTACTATTAATGATAGACAAAGGCCTTATACATAGTGTCGGGTGCAACTTTGTATATCAGAGAAAATATGTGTAACAACAAATAAAATTTAAACTAGAAAAAGCAATCTATCTACAAAAATAATAATTTAATTATTATAATAATTAATCTTATTATTTTTTATATATTTGTTTCTTATTTTAAATTAATAATTAATTAGCGTACATATCTTAGCTAATTTTATGTAAAAGATATCGAGAGATATTATTCTCGACGTACCCATTCTATTTAAGCATTGGAGTTCTTTACATATCTTTATATCATTATTGAAAGTGATCATTACATTAAAGTGACTACGAAAAGATATGAAGGATAGATTTTGAATAATAGATGTTACAAAAGTACTTCAAATCAATAGTTAGTCATTAAATTAAAAGTTAGATGGTGAAATAAAACAAACTACACCATATGATATTGGAGTTTCTTACACATTTTTCTTGCATGCAATTAAATTAAAAGTACAGTGGTGAAATTAAACAAACTACACCATTTTATATTGGAGTTCCTTACACATTTATACTAGAATTCCTTACACATTTTCAATGTATATTAAATTGTATATTTTATATTTATTTTATTGACTATTAAATTAAGAGTGGTTATGATAAGGTATGAAAGATAGGTTTTCAACAACGTATGTCACAAAAATACTTCAAATAAATAATTAGTCATTAAATTAAAAGTTAGATGATGAAATAAAATAAATGACATGATATTTTATTGATATTCCTTACATGTCTTTTTTTGTGTGTTTATATTTTATAGAAGGGTGTTGGAGTTCCTTACATATCTTTTTATCATTATTGAAAGCCATCATTAAATAAAAGTGACTATGAAAAGATATGAAGGATAGGTTTTCAATAGTGTATGTTACAAAAATGTATCAAATTAATAATTAATCATTAAATTAAAAATATGATGGTAAAATAAAACAAACTACACCATATTATATTAGAGTTCTTTACACATTTTTCTTGCATGTTAATATTTTAAGGAGGTACGTTAAAATAAAATAATACACGATAAAAGGAATCAATAGGTTTCACAACTCAAATGATAGAACATCTCAACATGTATATCCTAATCATTACAAAATTTTAATTTGAATACTTGTTAAAAAGAAACTCTTCTTTTAAAAAGTGGTATTTATAATTATTTTTATTTAATTTTTTTTCTCCACCATCTTTATAATACAAAACAAATATCTTATCTTATTTTAATATTCATTAAAAATTATTTATTAATCTCATACAAACTTGTAATACAAAACAAATATATTCTCATTTTTCCTTTATTAAATGTTATTTATTTATTGCTCTCATATCCAAATTTTGAATGATGTCCATATATGTAATTGAATTCATCAAGATAATACTCTCCTTTTCTCATACTTTTATTTTACAACTTTTTTATTTTTCAATTCGCATATGGTATAAGAAATTTTCACACTTACTATTTATCAAAGAACAAATGGTTGCTAGAGGGTTTACTCTTGTATTAAGATTTTATCTTTATATTATTTTAAATTTAAATGTTAATTATTTTTGAGGAATTTTTGTTGGTGTTTTTGTGAATAAATTTAATGTGATTTGTAATTTAAATTGGGTTGAAATTATGTTAAAAGTTAATAGTTTCTATGTTTTTTGTATCAAAATTTTGGAAAAATTACATTAATTTTTACGATGTAAAGTTGATATGATTAGACATTTTTTATGCGCTCTATTTGTGTCATAATATGGGTCGCATTAGCACTAAATTTATATCGAGAACTAGTAAACATTTTAAAACAATTCACCCAATTCTATAAAATAAATCACCAAAATTTGAGAAGAAATATATAATATTTATTTTTTATTATTTATAAATATATATTATATAATATATTTTATTTTTTAAATTATCCAAACATTTAAGTTGAACCAAAATTATTTATAAGTCTTCATTAAAATTGAGTTTACTTATTTCATTTATATATATATTTTTTTTGGGATAAACATTTCAATACGAATATATAAATAATCACGAATAATCAACCTTCTTCAATTTAATTTTAAGGACTGAAAAATATCTATTCTATTAAATTTACAAAGAACCCAAACTTTACTCCTTTTATTTCATATATCCTTAAAAATTATTTTATACCATCATTCTCACCAATCAAACTACAACCACTTTTTTTTTTTTGTAAATTTTAAATTAAAATTTATTTGATTGTAGGTTTTTCTACATAAATGTAATATTTATAATATACTTAATTGTGAACAATAATCGACAAATAGATAAGCATACTAAAAATATATGAAATAATACTAAATAAATATTTCGGATCATAATTAATTTTTAAATTAAAGTATCAAGATAGAATGGGAGTTATCATGTTATTTATGGCAGAGAACATGACTTTACTTTTGATAATATGAGTTAGAGGTTAATTAAATATTGTAACAATTTTTTTTTTTTGAATATTTTTATTTGATAAGGTAAAATGTTTTTGGTTGGAGTTATGAACCACTACTAGGATATAATTGGGGGTTCAGTGCTTATAATAAAGTAAAACTTCGATGACACAAGGACATATGTAAGAAAAACGATAAACAAGATATCGCATTAAGGGGACGAACAATAACAAAAGATATAACATTTAGCTAAAAATAGAAATTACTCTTACAATTGAGTTGATTCTACAAATCTTCAACAAAATCGTAACATAACAAAATCCAATCAAAAGAAATTTAAATAAAAGCACCTCAAACCTCATATATAGACAAAGGCATATCTTCTTTCTTACCTAATAAAGAGATCTTTTATTATCCACTAAGAACCATTTTACACCAAATCTTTTACCTCCAACCAAACTTTTTTATGTTGGATCTTCTACATTTTCCACTTAAAAATATCAAAATTAAATTCTTTCTTTATTCTTCTTATTTTTTTTTGATTATTGTTTGGATGGAGAGAGAGAACATGAGTGATGTTGATTTTTTTTGGTTTGAAATAATTAAAAGGGCAATCAGATTATTAATTTTTTAGTATTATTTCTTAAAATATTCGTGTACAACTATCCAAAAGGTGTAAATAATGATAAGACTTCCTACAACGTGAAACATCCCATGCCATATATAATTATATTAAACAATTGGTACCATGATGTATCACTAAGACCACTCATAAATCTAACAATATGTAACAGAACTAATGGAATCTAATCAAATTGCATAGCATAAATCTAACAGTGGAAGCTAATCAAACTGTATCACTTACAATAAACATTTAAGTTTATCTAATTAGGTTTAAATGAAAAGAAAATAATATATGGGAAAGAGTAAATTATATTTAGTAAATAAATTTTATTAGGAGATATTTTATGACGATATTTTAGGATAGTAATGGATTGTAATGTAATGAAAATAATTCACTTTTAATTTTAATTTTGATGTCTATTTAATTATTATTTAAAAATAAATTCGTCTAACATTATTATATCATATTAATTTATTATAAATATAATTTTATGAATAAATATTATTTCAAAAAAAACTTTGAATATTACATAATTGGTCTTTTCATAATACCACTTACAAAAGTAATAATTTTTGGAGATGTCAATTATGGTGTAGTAGTTGAAGGTGACAATATTTTCTATAAATTTCGTTATCAATAACTAAAATTAAAATAGAATCATGCTTAAATTTGTAAACTAAATTTTATCATCTCATAGGTCATGGATTTATCTATAATTGTTTGTAATAAATTAAAATTAAAATATTTTGTAGATGCAGTATGTAATTTTGAGCACACCAAACTATTAAAATATACATGTATTTTCTTTAATGTTTCCATTTATGATTTGTATGGGCAAAGTTGAATAACAAAACTTTTTAAATCCATTTGAACTAGATGTATCATATAATAAAATTATAAAACTTGAATGTTTGTGAAGTCAAGTTAATTATAGATGAATTTATAATGAACACAACTTTCTAAAGTGAATCCCAGTCCTCATAGATATTACTATTAATAATAGACAAAGTGTTGAGACATGGACCAGCTAGGACTCGAACCTAGGACCTTCCATACGCTGCTGGAGTGCTCTACCACTCAGCTACTGGCCCCTCTTGGACCAGTCCATCTTCGGTCCGAGTGTGGCTTAATACCAACACCCCCCCTTAAGCCACACCTCTCGTGTGCTTGGGGCTCCTAGCCTGGGCCTGGCTCTGATACCATGTTGAGACATGGACCAGCTAGGACTCAAACCTAGGACCTTCCATACGCTGCTGGAGTGCTCTACCACTGAGCTACTGGCCCCTCTTGGACCAATCCATCTTCGGTCCGAGTGTGGCTTAACACCAACACAAAGGCCCTATAAATAGTTGTCAGGTGCAACTATGTGTATCAGAGAAAATATGTGTAACAGAAAATAAAATTTAAACTAAATCAAACAATCTAACTAAAAAAATAGTAATTTAATTATTATAATAATTAATCTTATTATTTTTCATATTTTTTTTTCTTATTTTAAATTAATAATTAACTAGCATACATATCTTAGATAAATTTATGTAAAAGATGTCGAGAGATATCGTTCTCAACATGCCCATTTTATTTATTTTACTTATTCTATTTATGCTCAGATATTTTAAATACATATCTATTAAACACTGAGAGATATCAATTTCGAGGCACCTATTTAATACACAAACCCAACATTTAATATAAATACTTTGAATTTGATATCTCTCATGTTTAATAGATATGTATTTAAGATATGTGAGTATAAATGGAATGTGCACCTCAAGAATGATATATCTCATTGTCATTTACATAGATTTATCTAAGATATGCATGTTAGTTAAATTTAGAACAATAAATAATTAAGATAGTGTTTAGAGGAATATTTTGATTTATAAATAATCCGATGACAAATGTTGAAGTCTAGCACTTCAGAAAGTAGACTTTACATTTATGGCTCTTAGAACTGTAAATAATATGTTGCTAGTAAATGACGGGTAGATAAATTATTTTGACAACTACGTTCATCATATCCATAACTCCAAAAATATTGCTTATTTATATGAAACTTCACATTGATCATTAGAAAATTGTAATTCTTCTTCAAATCCTAATAAAAAATTGAACCTCTAAACGATAAGAAAAAAAATTGTTTTAGGATCTATGTTCAGAGTCAACAAAGTTTATAAGCACTAAGAATTTGTTAGGGCTCTCAAAAATATACAATATAGAAAACAACACAGTAAGAAAATGTAATAATGTTTTAGTCACATAACTTGGTGTTATGCAATGTATTTCTATAATGAATTTGAATGTGACATTGAATATTATTTAAATGTTTGATTCTTTAAAATATTTATAAATATTTAATAAATTGTGAGAATAAATGTTAGATAATCTTTTAAATTTCTCTTAAATTTTTGGATGTTTTTTAGCTTTTTAAATCTATTAACATATTTGTGTATATATAGATTTCTTGAATTCAAATTAAAATAATATTGATGTACAAATTGACATCAAACATACAAAATTGTAAATAAAAGCCAAGATCACAAAGTACACTCGAACAAACTTAAAATAACAATTTCTCAAAAAATATACACACTATATTTCTAAGCTCCAAAAACTTAATATGTATTTTTTTTTTAAAGAACCAAAAAAAAATACCAATAAAATATAAATTTAAATCACAAACAAACAAAATTCGAATAATACAATCTACATATTAATAAACTATGTTTAAATGTCTATTATTTATATACAGACTAAATGATTTGTACGCTACTAATATCTTTTGCATTTGTAACATTTTGTATTCCATTTAATTTGGTAGAAGATTTTTAAATTTTAGTGCCTTTGGATGCCCACTTAGACAAAATACAGAAGACACTATCCCATTTAATATTTTATGAATTTTTTCTTCAGGGGAGTTTCATTGCGAAGTTACAGTTTTACCAATTGTTTCAATTCAATTGATAGTATTATGTGTAAAAATATAAGTTTTTATAGCACTTTATAAAGATTTTGAAAAGAAATTTTCATAAAGATATAAAGGTTAAAATTTACAAATCATAAATAAAATAAATTTAAATATAATTATCAAAACTATAATTAATAAAAATGTATTATTATTTGAAATATTATTTTCAAATAAAAGATGGATGTATTATTATTCAAGAATATATTAAAATTTTTTTGATTTGAGATTTTTTTTGGATCAATTACAAGTATGTTCTTGTTAACTTTGCATATAGTCATATTATTTTTATCTTCAACATCAATACATATATAAATTTTATAATAATAAATTAAAATTGTAGGAGTATTTTATATTTAAGTATATAATATATTATGATATTTTTGGGAGGTTTTATTGTGTTTTTAGATGAAATCAAGGCTTTTTAAGAAATCATATTCAATATGAGGATCAAATATGTATAACCATGTTCATTAAAAAAATCACCCAACATAGAATTGGTCTACTTAAAATTTGTCAACACAACTCTTTATTTCATGATTCAATTTCAAACTCCTTTCTTTAATTTCAATTTATGAGACATAGACATACACATTGTTCTACTCAATAATCACAACTTATCAGGGAAAATATCTTAATAACTTAACTATTATGTTTTATATTTTATATTTTATTTATCTTCCAAGTTCTTATTTGAAATATACTTTTCTTAAAATTGTAATTAATATTGAATGAGTAAATATCCGTTTTAATTTAAAAAGGATTACATGGATTTGAAAACTTAAAAAAACTAAATATAGACACACACACACACACATGTAGTTAAGATAATCCACTAGAAAAAATCTCTTCTCATTTGTTGGCATTATATTTGTTTAATAATAAAATTTTAACACCAAATATCGTTTAGTCAACTAAGAACACTGACTTTTATCCCATAGTGAATAGGGAATACTATTATAGAGATTTTTTTATTGAAACTTGAATCATATTAATGATAAAATATAATACATGTATGATCAATGAAGTTTAATATTGAGATTAAAATAAAATAATATTTTATAACCTTGTAACTTATAATCCTATATAGTTGTTAATTTTTCGGTGCAAACATATCTCAAGAAATATGGAATAAAAATAAATAAATTTAAAAATAAAATTTATTATTCATAACTCCAAAATTTAAATAAATACAATTTACCCTTTCCTTCTAAAAAAAGTTACAGTATATTTTCTATATGAAAGTGAATCCTTTAAACGACATATGTTATACAAACATAACATGAAAAACTAAAACAAAAGAAACTCCCTGTTATTTCTTAACAATAGTGGAATATAAATATTCATTTAAAAAAGAAACTCTTTATTATTTCCTTAACAATCATGGAAAATAAATATTCATTTAAAAAGAGGTCCATGAAAAAAAATTGATAAATAATCAAAACTTTTGGGCATTTATGATGAAATAACCCTCTCTAGTAATGCAAATCTAGAATATATATTTAAAAACTTTTAGGAGGAAAATAATATTTAAATAAAAGAAAGCTATATCCTGTTATAAATATATATCAATCACAAACTTGAATATATATCATATCTATATAAGGTTCTAAGTGTTAATAAGAAAACTATAATTGTGAAACTAAAAGTTATAATTCATATGAGCTACATGGTAAAAATCGAAAAATTGACACTTTAAAAATACTTAAGGAAACTGAACACAAATTTATATTACTCAAATGAAATAGTATAAATGAAATCATTTTCTCTAAAATTATCATTATACAAATGATAAAAGACACATTATAATGGTATCTACAATCATAATTTGGTTCGTAACTTTTAAATTGGGGTAATCAAACAAAGCTTGGTGAATTTTTTTGAAGCTAAATGCCTAATAAATCAATTATATATATAAGTAAACAAATTTTTGGTGATCCAAAAAAATTCTTTCGATAAATTTTTTGTTAAAAAAATATCACTCATTTTTTATTTGTTTTAAATTTGTTACTTGTTTTTTCATGCATTTAGATTAGGAGTCCAAACATTTTGACATACTACAGTTAAAAACATCCCAATAACTATAATAATTAGAATCAATAAATATGACTCCAAAATAATACTTAAAAAAAATATTTGAATTAATTATATTTTATAAACATTTTATTCATCTTATAAATTAATCTGATCTAAAAGACATTAAAATTTGTTATAAACATCACTCTCACAATCACCCTTATCACATTGTATGAGACATTAAAACATACATCTAATAAATTAAAGTTGATATGGATACAAAAATAACACATCACATAAGTAATATTAAAATTGTTCAAATAATTTATTATATATGATATACACAATCACTCTTATCACATTATATAATACATTAAAACATACATCCAATAAAATAAATTTATTATGAACATAAAAATGACACATCATATAAATAATATTAAAATTACTTAAATAATCTATAATAAATAAACTGTAATACACACAACCACATCAAAATAGTCCCACAATATATTACTAACTTAAAAATACTATAAAATCCAAAAGTTAATTGAATGCCCAAAACAAACTACACATGTTTAATGTCTCTTTTTTATTTTTTCTCCAAACTTTTTTCTTTTTTCTTTATGTGCTCCATAGGTGTACCTAATTAATGTAGGTAACAAGTTCTTTAAAAAACTTTTTTAAGAAAAAGGATCTTTAAGAAAAAGGATATATTTTATCACATAGGTCACATGTTTGAAGAGATAACTAAGATGTACCTTATTAATATATATTCTAAGTGTTTTTTAAATATATATATTTCAAAATAATATGTTTTATAAAATAGGTGACATGTTTGAAATTGGAATGGAATGAATAAGATTGTATATTTTATTGAATATATAAAATATATAGATTAAATAATTTCTAATAGATTTATATAATAAAATTTATATTAAATTGATGTTTTATTTAATATTGATTTAAAATTAACAAATACTTTTATCTTATATAAATATATAATTATTTGTCAATATAATATGAATATATTAAAAGTTAAAATTAAAATTCTGAATGTCTATTAAAAGATATATTTTATATTTTTTTAAATTGGTCATTAAATTAAAAGTAGTTATGAAAAAGTATGAAGAGTAAGTTTTCAAAGATATATGTCATACAAATATTTTAAATAAATAATTGATCATTAAATTAAAAATTAGATGGTAAAATAAAATAAATTGCATAATATTATATTGAAATTTTTTACATATATTCTTTGTGTGTTTATATTTGATAAAAGAGTGTTGGAGTTCCTCATATATTTTTATATCATTATTGAAAGTGATCATTAAATTAAAGTGGCAATGAAAAGATATGAAGAATAGATTTTCAACAATGGATGTTACAAAAATGCTTCAAATTAATAGTTGGTCATTAAATTAAAAGTACGATGGTGAAATAAAACAAACTACACCATATTATATTGAAGTTTCTTACACATTTTTATTGAAATTCCTTACACATTTTGAATGTGTATTAAAATGTGTATTTTAAATTTATTTTAGTGACTATTAAATTAAAAGTGGTTATGAAAAAGTATGAAAAATAGGTTTTCAACAATATATGTCACAAAAATACTTCAAATAAATAATTGGTCATTAAATTAAAAATTAGATGGTGAAATAAAATAATTACAGGATATTATATTGATATTCTTTACTTGTCTTTTTTGTGTGTTTATATTCTATAAAAGGGTGTTGGAGTTCCTTACATATATTTATATCATTATTGAAAGCGATCATTAAATTAAAGTAACTATGAAAAGATATGAAGGATAAGTTTCCAACAATGTATGTCACAAAAATGCTTCAAATCAATAGTTGGTCATTAAATTAAAAATACGATGGTGAAATAAAATAAACTACACCATATTATATTAGAGATCTTTACACATTTTTCTTGCATGTTAATATTTTAAGGAGGTGTGTTGGAATAAAATAATGAACATTTTGAAAGATAAAAGGAGTCGGTAGGTTTCAAAACTCAAATGATAGAGCGTCTCAACGTGTATATCGTAATCATTACAAAATTTAAATTTGAATGCTTATTAATCTATAGAAAATAAATGTAAAAAAAAAACCGTTCTTTTTAAAAAGCGGTATTTATAATTACTTTTTATTTTCATTTTTTTCTCCATCATCTTCATAATTCAAAACAAATATCTTATCTTCTTTTAATCTTCATTAAATACTATTTATTATTAATCTCGTACGAACTTGTAATACAAAACAAATATGTTCTCATTTTTCCTTTATTAAATGTTATTTATTGCTCTCATATCCAAATTTTGAATGATGTCCATATATGTAATTGAATTCATCAAGGTAATACTCTCCTTTTCTCATACTTTTATTTTACAACTTTTTTATTTTTCATATCCAAATTTTGAATGATGTCCATATATGTAATTGAATTCATCAAGGTAATACTCTCTTTTTCTCATACTTTTATTTTACAACTATTTTATTTTTCAATTCACATATGGTATAAGATATTTTCAAACTTATTGTTTATCAAAGAACAAATGGTTGCTAGAGGGTTTATTTTTGTATAAGGTTTTATCTTTATATTATTTTAAATTTAAATGTTAATTTTTTGGGGAATTCGAATTGGTGTTTTTGCAATTACATTTAATGTGACTTATATTTTAAATTGGGTTGAAACTATGTTAAAAGTTAATAGTTTTTATGTTTTTTGTATTGAAATTTTAGAAAAATAGTGTCAATTTTTACAATGTAAAGTTGATATGACTAAATAATTTTATTTGTATCATAATATGAGCCGCATTAGCACTAAAATTGCATCAAGCACTACTCAACATTTTAAAACAATTCACCCAAATTTATGAAATGAATCTACAAAATTTGAAAATCAATATATTATATTTATTTTATTATTTATAATTATATATTATATAATATATATGATTTTTTTATTTTTTTTAAATAAATAATTAAAAATTGATCATTCTTTATTTGTTATATAAAAAAATGATTAAAAACTGATTTTATTAGTAAAAATCTCTACAACAAACAATCGAAACAACCAAAATAACGTAAAATTATATCAATAAAAATTAAACAGAGAACAAACCCCAAAACCATAAAAATCAAAACTAATTATTAAAATCGCAAAACAAAATAAAACCAAAATAAAAAAATCCAACCTAACAAAAAATTCTCAAAAACAACTATACAATCAACTAACCAACCAAAACACACTCTAATATTCCAAGTCCCCAACAGAGCCACAAAGGCCATCTAATCCCACACTTCTCCACCATTCAATCTACCACCGTACAAATCACTACCATCTAATCCTCCACTCACAATCTAACATACCAACAACCACCACTACATCCATTGTTTAGTATTACAGCTTTGTTGTTTAGTAGGGTTACTATCCCATTTAATTTCTATAGTGCCTTGGATGCCCCATGGAAAAACATAAAATACATATGGACAAAGGCGTGTATCATAATTATTTATATGAGGAGCTTTAATTTTCAATCTTAATATAACATAAAAAATGTCCCCCATGTATTTAAATTACCTAATTTTATTAAAATATTATCTTTTGAGATTTTTATTCATTGCATTTTAATTATTATTTGAATAATTTTTATAAATATTCATATATTTATCGATTATAGATCTAAATTAAACATTATTAATACATTTTGTGACTTATTGTCATGTTCCTTTTTTTTTTTTCTTTCTTTTCTCACTTTCTCTTTAAATTTTATATTCATTTGACAGTCTTATCCGAACCAAGCACATGCTAATAACATGAAGAGTATGTTTTTGGAGTTTTGTGTAGTTTCAGTTGATTGAGGCACCCTTTGTTGTTGTCTTATATTTTTCTTTTTGGGACAATTTGATGTCAATTTTCATACGAATAGTATCGTAATTTTAATTCAAGTCATCTATACATTCATAAACATCTTAGTACACTTACGCATAAAGAGATCATTTGTAAATGCATCTAGCACTTGAAAACAATCTATTTATGATGGTACTAATCTATTAATCATTGACAATAATATAAATAAATCAAGTAATCATTAGAGCATTCTTTGTAACATGTTGAAGTTCATGTTAGCCACACATTGCATTGTATCGGTTCTCTTGGTTGATGAATTATCTCAATTATCATAATGTTATTTTTGTTATTGTACACCATTGACGTGCCTAATAAATATCTATATAGCTTAGCTATTGCATGGTATAGTGTAAGCCCTAATAACATGTTTTCCTTCAGATTTTATGATATGTTTACACAATTAAGTTAATGAGAAGAAGTTCATTTTCCTAATGATTCAAATAAAAAAATCAAAATAATTAAGTGAGGTTTTTAGAATCTTGGATTTGATGAACATAATATTCAAAATATATTTTCCCTATTAAATATTCCTTTTATCTTTATTATTCTCGTTTTAGAAAATTAATTAGATCCAATTCACTATTTTACATCTATTTTAAACCTAATTAAAAATGATTAGATATTTTTGTATTGTAATTTGGTTTGATTTCATTTATTCATGTTGGATTTTGGATGGGTTTTAGATTATATCTTATTGAACATTTGTAGTAGATTTGATTTTCTTAGAGTTAATCATCGAGTACATGTGTTTTTAAGGTTTCATAAAACATCGTTGTATTGTGCCCTTCCTCCTAAAGTTAGATCTTATTCAACAATGTTAAATCTAAATTTTCCTCAATGTTATGCCATTTTATGCTTTTAAATCTACTTATTCTTAGCTCTCCAATGTTTGATTTCAAACCCTTGATTTATTTCCTTTGGAAAAATTTAAACTATGAAATGCTTATATGGTGTGTATGATCTATGCTTGAATTAGATTATATAATTAATCAAACCCTTGATTTATTTCTTTTGAAAAAAAATCAAACAATGAAATGTTTAAATGGTGTGTATGTTCAATGTTTGAATTATATTATATAATTAATTAAATATAAAAAATCTAGATTCATATTTGTTTGGTTTAATCTATATCAAATTTGAATTAAAAATGAATTTCAAAAACATATCTAATATTACTTCAAAAGTTATATTTTTTTACTGTAAAAGATATGTCTTATTTAAATAATAATATTATTAATAAATATAAAAAATATAATATATATGAATATGATAATTATTATAATTATAAAATTCAATCATAAAAATAACATAAAAAACATAATATTGATATCATTAAAAAAATACTACAATAAAATATTTAAAATTATAAACATATTAATAAAAATTAGTTGTCAAAATATATCTTTTCACACAATGATTTTGAAAATTCCTTGTAAACCTAAATCCATGTCTTTACTACTAAGATTTTTCCTTTGCAAAACATTATGTTTTAAAATCATTAAAATCATTTTTTTGATTTTATTACTTTTTCTTCTTCCCAAAAATCTCTCTTCTAAATTCTCTACGTTTGTATTACTTTTTAAAATCTTTCAATTTCTTAATATGCTTCTAGTCCTCTCTATATTTTAACATAGAGGGGTAAAAATTTATTAAATCAAGAAGTACAAAGCAAGGAAATTACATAGCCCTATCAAGCTCTACCAAGTGATCCAACTGTTGAGACAGATCCGAGGGTAAATGACCTCGGTCCATCAAATTCCAATCATGAATATGCTCAGAAGCCCATTTAGCCAAACAATTAGCAAGACCATTCCACTCTCTAGGAATATGAGTAAAAGTAACAAACTCCAAAGAAGCACATAGGTTAAGAATCTGAGCAACAATCAAATCTAAATGCCAGTTGACATCATCTAAATGCTGCCTATTCAACAAATTCACCACAACCTAGGAATCAAACTCACATATGATCCTTCGCCAGCCCAATTGACTTCCATGCCCCACAACCGTTAGAATAGCCTGAGCCTCCATTAAATTATTAGTATGAAGACCCTTATAAACATAAAAGATAAACTGAACATCTCCAGAGCCATCCCGACCAACACCACAAATCCTAGCATGACCAGGGTTACCTCGAGAAGAGCCATCTGTGTTGATTTTTAGGAGACCCTGAGGAGGAGGAAGAGATCATCTCCCCTCCCTATTCACCTTCGAGGTAGGATGTCTACATCTGTTGGTCATGAGCTAACGTTGTTGAGGCAGAAGATGAAGATGATTACAACATCCAACATCACAAGGATCCATTGATGCAGTAAGATCACACTTAGATGCAACAGTTTCTCCCAAAGAATGCAAAATTTTCTACCACAAGCAAGGGGCCACCACCATCTCCTCCTGAAAAATCTATCGATTTCTTTCCAACCAAAGGTTCCAAATAATAAACGATGGGCCAATAGCCCAAGTTACTTGAAGAAAGGAAGTAGAAACTAGAACCCTGCTCCATCGATCCACAAAATCAACTAGCAAGGAAACATGCCAACAGGGCTTATTCCACACCCTCCACCAAAAATGCCAAATCTCCCTAGCATTAGAACATAGGAAGAAGAGATGAGAGACACTCTCCTCATAGTTAAGACACAAAACACACATAGAAGGGCCTTGGAACCCATGCTTACACATATTATCCCAAGTGAGACACCAATTTTGAGCAACTAACCACATGAAGAAAGTGCATTTGGGCCATGACAACTTGTGCCAAACATGCTTCCACCAAGGGACCTCATTATTACCAAACAACTGTCTACCCAGTTGCTTATATCCAACAGACACAGAGTACTTCCCAGACAAATCAGATCCATCCCAAGCCAACACATCAGGTCCCCTCAAAGAGTTACAAGCACATGAACCCAAAAGTTGAGCAAGCACATGCCTATCTTCCTCAGACCCTCTAGGTGGCCACTCAAAAGGAAGCTTCCAACGAAAGCTTACAGCCAATGCACAGTGTTGTGCACACTTATAATGCTCAACGGTATCCCATCCAACCATAGTAAAAACATCAAAAAGTGACTGGAGGTGAGGAAGAGAAGAGAGAATAGGTGGGTGACCATCCCAAGAATCTAACCAAAAAAGAGCTTGTGACCCTGAATGACAAATCCAAAAAAGTGCACGCTTAATCAACTGAGCCCCAAATTTCAAAGTATTCCAAATCATAGAACCACTCCCCTCCAGAGGATAGTGAAGAACCTCAAAAGAAGCAACACCACTAAGATATTTATGGTTGAGAATACGGGCCCATAAATGATGCTAATTAGAACACCAACACTAGTACAGCTTAGCAACAAGAAACTGCCCATTTAAAATAGTAGAGCATAAACCAAGACCACCCTCCTGCTTTGGTTTGCACATAGAATCCCACTTAACAAGGCTCCACTTAGTAGATAGCAAGTTACCACTCCAAAGAAATTGATGTGAGAGGGCATCAAATTCCCTGAGGAAATACATAGGGGCCACTTGAACAAAGCATTTGTAGATAGGAAGGGCCTAGATAAAAAACCTGAGAAGAGTCACTCTAACAGCTGTAGACAACCACCGATGCGTTCAATGAGTTAACTTTCGCCTCAGCTTGTCAAACAACATCTGCCCAATACAAAAAATTTGAACCTCTTCCAAATATAAAATTTTCTCCTATAATTCAACAAACTCTTTTTCATAATGTCTTTTAAATTGTTTTGATTGTGTTAATCCTTCTCTTTCATAAATTTCTTCTATTTTAGTTTATTCTAGTGCCTCATCTTTTATATTTATATATAATTTTTAAATGAATATTATAGTATATAGTGTATGACTTGTCACATCAAATTCAAATTATATCTCAAGTCTCTTAAAATTTAAGTAGTAGGATTAATTGTATTATGTTCTTCTAAACCATTTGTTTTGTGGAGTGTTTATATATCCATTTTCAATATGATTTATTATTTTAAATTTTAAATTAATAAAAAGAGACCCTTCCTATTATATTAGAAATTTTTATGTCTTTATGAATTTTTTTATAAAGATAAAAAAAAATTATTTATTTATTTTCAATGAGTTTGAAGGAGCCTGAATTTGATTGGTTATATTCTTTAACATGTTAATTTATATATTATTTTGTAACATTAATTGATGACTTCTTAGCTAATTTTTTAATTAACATTGACATGAAGGTCATATCTTCATACATATCCCAAGTCAAATAATATTATTAGTGAATTTATGATCAAATTCAAGACCATGGTATCTAGGATTAATGACTTATCAATCATCAGAGAATGATCTCCAAGCTATTTCTATCAATAGTCTACTAGTAATTAATAAGGACGAAGTGCATTTCAACATCTATAAACCTTTCAATTAAATTTGTCAAGTTGTTAAGTATTTTGAAATAAAAAAATAGATGCACAAATTCTCAAAGTATGTATCAATTATTAGAATTCGCCAAGATCTCTGAATAGTGAGCATCTAGTAATATTGAATTCCTATAAAGACAGAATGAGAGCTCCAAAAATAAGAAAATTTCACAAAGGAAATGTTTGCATTAACCAACTTAGAAGAAGAATAAAGTACATATAGGGTGAAATTAGGTCACCAAAAAAGTAAAACCCTAATTCACAATTAGAACCCACTTAAAGGTAAATGACCCCTAATGACTTAATTAAATAACCTAAGTAAGCTGAAAAGATGTGTACGTAAAACCACCAGGTGGGAAAATGCCTACAATAACACCCCCTTTAAGTGTAGTTTAGGTGGATAGAAGAATTGGGTCCTAACAATGAGGCCTGATGAGGTACCCAAGCACAATGCGACTCCTATAAACCAAGGTAAAAGAGAAAACTTGTAGGAATAAAACTCCTTCCCAAAAGAGAACAAAGAAGAGAAGAGAGCTAAAAATCACCACTAAGGTCAACAATTGATTGTAGCCACCTAGTGTCCCCCAAAGGAATGCTTGAAAGTAACTGTGAATCAGAAGTAGATGTAGTGGAGAGTAGTTCATCCTGAAATAATGAGTTTGTCTGCCAAGTGCCTAATGGATCTTCAACCAATGTGTAATTCATATGAAAGGAATGATTCTCATAATAGGAGGTAGATGGGCCAAATGCTCTATGCCAAGATGGTGCATTAGAAGTAGAGGTGAAGAAGGTCCGTGGAATCCATTTTAACTATGGAATAGATTACCTGAGCTCTGATGTATCTTAGATTAGGAGATCATTTCCCTATAGTTTCAGAAGTAGACTAGAGGTAGGTGGATTAGGAAATAACTCTTGAATATCTAGAAGGTGACAAGGAGATGGTGGAGGTGCATCCACTTCATTATTATAGTCATCTATAGAAGAAGGGATGTTAATATCAAAAAAATGCTCAAGCTCAGAAGTGCCAACAGGTACAATTAAGTTTGAAGAGGAATCCGTGAACTTTCTAAAAAATCTAAGAGAGGCTCATTTGAGATATCAAAAAACCCACAAGGAATATACAACTAGATTTTTGATCTGAGATCATTTGACATGACTTTCAAGGTAGAGAAGAATCACACCTCCAAGGTCAAAAAAATGGCCATGAGAGAACAAAACCAACTATGGTGAATGCAGGAGGATCGTGCCAAAGGAGACAAACACATGAGGCTATCAAGAAAGTTTTAATACCATGTTAGAGTTCACCAAGATCTCTGAATAGCAAGCATGTAGTAATGTCAAATTCCTATAGAGGTAAAATTAGAGCTCCAAAAACAAGAAAATTTTACAAAAGGAAATATTTGCATTAACCAACTTAAAAGAAGAGAAAGTGCATATAAGGTGAAATTAAGTCACCAAAAAGGTAAAACCCTAATTCACAATTAGAAATCACTTAAAGGTAAATGACCCCTAATGACTTAATTAACTAACCTAACTACGCTGAAAAGACATATAGGTAAAACCACTAAGTGGGAAAATGCCTAGACTAACATCAATTGTTTCAACTTCTATTCACATGAAATATTAAAACAAAACAAGTTTTAAGACTATAAGTAATGAGAGTTTCAAAATAATTATGATGCTAAGAAAGTGGGTAATACTATAGGGCAACCATTTATGAGGTTTGTGTAACCTTAACAAAAAGAGTACAGGCAATTCACTAAATAATATGATTGATCATAAAATGTAGTATGACAACTTTACCTCCAACAAAAAAATTTGATATTCAATACCATTGTATACGCAATTTAATGTCATTATATACTTTGATTATTGTAGAATAGATATATCACTTTGAAATACAACATATAATAATTTATTAACAATAATAAAATTAGATTGCATGGCATAAATACAATTAAAATATAGTAATAGAGTCATCAAGTCATAAAGATCAATCAACTGATTATAAAAATTTTCACGTGGTAGATAAACAAAAATATAAGAATGTGCTCATAGATTATAAACATCCACTTAATATATTTATTAGTATAATTAATTCAATTAAAAAAATTACCACCTATTAAAATTATATATACTAAAAAATATCTATTGTATAATAATTTATATTATAAACTATTATTTATAAAACTATTTATTTATTTTTCTCAAATATTGATTATTAATTTAAATTAAATAGTATTAACATATTTTATGATTTATTATCATACTCGCTTTTTTTCTCTCTTCCCTTTCTCAATATTTGTATAAAAAATTAATAAATATTAAGACTGAGTCTTTTTTAAAGGTATAAGTAATGTAGCTTGTTTGGTGTTAATTATTTTTTGGTATTATTTTGGAAAATGCGTTGAGTGAAGTCAAAATATTCGGGCATCAATAATGATTCCATCTAAATTTGTGAACAATATAAATTGTTTTTTTCTTTCTCTCTTCCCTTTCTCAAGATTTATATAAAATAAAAATAAATATTAAGACTGACTCTTTTTAAAGGCATAAGTAATGTAGCTTGTTTGATGTTAATTATTTTTTGGTATTATTTTGGAGAATGGGTTAGGTGAAGTCAAAATATTTGGACATCAGCAATGATTCCATCTAATCTCATGAACAATATAAATTGTTTGTTACTAAACCTAATATTTTAAGTTTATCCCAAAAATTTATATTGCAATCACATAGTCAAATAAGTTTTAATATTGATAGTATTTTTAACACGTAAAACATCCCATACTATAGTTATATAGATAATTAAGAAACGTAGGTAAAAGAGGGTTGATCCCTTTATGCCACTCATAACTGACAATATGCAATTGATGGATTCTAATCAAGTTGTACCATATATATCTATAAATATTTAATTAGGTCTAAATAAATATAAAAATGAGTGAATTAGATTTAATAAATTAATTTAAATTGAGAGGAATAAATATTTAAGAAAATATTTGAAATAATATTTTAATTTATTAATAATATTGTAATAGTTATCAAAGTCTAGCATCTCTTTAAAATTATGTATTTTATATTTCTCAATATTAAAATCATAAACATCATTTTTTAATAAATGAAAAGTAAACAAATTTTATTTTGATAATTGTATTCCTCAAATCCAAAACTCCAAAAATTATGTTCACCTTGTTTAGACTTCACATTGACCATTAAAAATTTGTAATTTTTTTAAACCTTAATAAGGTAGTTAATCTTTTAATTGATAAGAAAAAAGAATTGTTTTGAAACTTATATTTAAAGTCTGTAACATTTTTAAGTATTGACTACTTATTAAAGCCTTCAATAATGTACAATATTGAAGACAATAGATCAAATAATCACAATAATGTTTTAGTTACATAATTTTATGTAATGCAATACATTTCTACATTGAATTTGAATGTTACAATGAATATCCTCTAAATACTTGCTTTATTTATCTAGAATGTTTATAAATGCTCTATAGATTAATGTTATGATAAACAATACATGTACTTTCAATTTTTTTCTTAAATTATCAAATTTCTTGTAAACACTTAAATCTACAAATATGTTTTTGTATATATAGAATTATTGAATTCAAATTAGGACCATATTGGTATATAAATCAACATCAAATGTGCAAATATGCAAATATTTATTAATATAGACCTTTGTCCCACTAGGTTTTGTCTACACAGTCTAGTCAAGCTTGCTTAAGTTTAATAAAGATCTTTAGTAGAAAATAATCCCACGTGTATGAGGATGTTGGGACATGTCTATTTTTCACTTATATAAGGAATATTTTTATATACTTTTTTGTTAATGTTTTTTAAATGCTTGAATGCTTAATGAGATAATGTTCTTTTGTACAACTTTCCTTATGTGAGCTTTTTTCTTTCAAGTTATGAGATTTCACTTTATAGGTTCTTCGCACTTGCATCATTGCTCAGTTAATCAAGGTACAATCTGATATGATATCAGAGCCATTCTAATAGCCAATCAAATCTCTATAGATAACACCATTATAGTATCCATGTAAATCTGTACAATCAATGTCTATAAACAAATAACAACATTATATTGATTTAAATATTATATAATAATATTTAAAAAATTATTATATTTTTAGTTTAACATATACTTATTCTCCAAAAAATTCAATAAGTTATATATATACACACATATATATACATATATACATAAGAAAATTAAATATATATTTTTTTCTAATTAATAAAATAAAATTTAACCAATAACATATAAATATATATATATATATATATATATATATATATATATATATATATATATATATATATATAAAAGAAAATTAAATATATATTTATTTCTAATTAATAAAGTACAATTTAACCAATGACATATAAATATTTTTTTTCCTTCTGTATTTTTATGTTTAAAAATCTTAATATTAAGTTCCACTTATCTCATTATTAATTAATCATATACATTTGATGTAATTGATTAAAGCTACTATAAATTATTAATTTTATAAATTTACATTTACTTAAATGCTCAATATAATCTTAACATAAAAGAATAAATTTAAGTATGGAAGATAATAGATATTTCATGGCTTTTAGTATTTTAAAATATTTTGTTAAGAGTTAAATCTTCTGATAAATATTTTTATTAATGGTGAAATTAAGGTTTTTAGAAATAGGAACTCTACCCTTTACAATATAACCTTCAAACATGGTCTTCAAAACAAGATATAATAAAAATATTTGCACAGAATCAATCAACAAAAATCAACATTATAAGAACAATAGATAAGCAACAACTTCCACATCAACTACACAAAACAAAGGTGTATCAAAACCCTTCAAAACTTATTTTCATTTGCAATCTGAGAGTCATTTTAAGAGATTAAATCCTTTCTCCGTCTATCATTCTTTTTGTGACCTACCATGATCCACTTCCCCTCATCATCCGAAAGGAAAGGAATGAACATATCTAGTGAAGCTTATGAATCATTCAATGGTAACTCCACCAATGAATCCCTATTTAAATCTTCACCTCCAATTTGGTGATCTTTATTTTCCAACCCCAAGGGGGGAGGAATTTGTGGTGCTTGTTCAACTTCATTTTGGAATAAACCCGTATCTTTATCTGGGTCCTTAGAGTCACACTTTGTACTCTCACAAACCATGAAATGTTCAAGTAGAGGTTCCTTCCACCAAGAGATTCTAATAGTACACTTAGAAAAATTACATGAAGAGGCAAGATGATCTATTTGATTGCAATTTCTACAAGAAAAAGATAATGTCTCAAAGTCGAGAGATTGCTTCCAAGTTCTTGTTGACGCAGTGGATTGCACCCTGGGCAGGAGGCTGAGCTCCTGCCTTCCACATGCAACAATGGAAACTCCCCTCTTGCTTGTGGGCCTGGCAAAACTGGGAGGAGAATCTCTAGATAAGGGCTAGCTCCCTTTGATGCATCTGAGTTATTCCAATATGTGCTAATACATATATATATATATATATATATATATATATATATATATATATATATATATATATATATATATATATATAATGGGGGGATGAAAAGGGAGAAGGATTACAGGAAAACAAAACCTAATCTAAGAAGGTGATGCACCAAATAATTTTGACCTACTCACACTCACACTCTGAACCATAAGAACATATACATACACTTTAACTGGTAAAAGGACCAGACTACAGGAAGTTCAATAGGGAGGCTTTAATGGAACACACAAAAAAAGGGACTTACTGTAGGCACTGTAAGAAAAGCACACTATCTAGTAACCTCCTTCTACCTCTGTGCTCCAGGTATAGCTCTTCTTGTCATCTATAAGAATGGTGCCTTGTAGATACTAGATGCGTTGGTGTCAACCCTGTGAAAGCATTAGGAAGCAATGACTGAACACAAAGGTTAACACTCAAACACACTCAGAGATATCTACCCAGAATAGAGGTAAAAATGCATTTTTTTTATTTCATGTGAAAATTGCTAGGGCTTTGCCTTACAATGTGAAAGATGCCTTCTCAAAATGAGAAGTATAAAATATATAGAGGAAGAAAAGAGGCCTTTTGGCACCCTTTTTACAAGTGACCCATGTGCATTTCGATCATTGGGAAGAGGAAGCCACTTAAACATCATTGGCACCCTTTTTACAAACAAGACCGCTCCTTCAAGTCAATCACGTGGCTTGTCTGCTCATCAATGCAAATTGAAGAAAATGGGTCACATCATTCACCATTCGTGCCTCTTGATGATCAATTCACAGACACTGTGTCAACCACTGGAGTAACTCCTCGAGTCGACACCTTCCTTCACCACTTGGACTATTTTGTCCATTTCTGTACTTGGTTCTTTTGCCCCTTCCTGGCTTTGTCTTTCTTCTGGCCTTAAGCCTTTGAATTCCTTCGGGTTCACGCTTAAGTCTATGAAGATCAACAGCTACTTCATTGCCACAAATTTGATGTCCTCAGGTCCATCGTCCTCCTTAGCAATTCATTTGGGTCTTTCCCGCTTGTTTTGGCCGCTTTTCACTGATCTCAACAAGAGACACGTGGCATGTTCCGCTGTGAAACATGTGAGGACACATGGTAGCATCCGCTTAACTTATAGAATCTTTAGGCACCTTTTGAGAGTCTTGCGAAAGATGACACGTGGTGACTTCCGTTGAGCTTTAGAAACAATACAGAAGCATTCGGGACTCATTCAAGTTCATCACAGATGATGACACTTGGCAACTTCTACTCTCTTTAGCAATACGTCTGGGGCCCACCACAGTCTTTACTAAAAAAAAGGGAGAGACCACGGATGTTGACACTTGTCAGCTTCCATCGAGCTTTGCAAAGGACACGTGGCACCCTCTGCGGAACTCTGAGGGAAGCTTGTTGAAAGGAGCTTTGGGACTTGGATGCAGACACTTGTCGCACTCCATCAGGTTTTTCAAGGGACATGTGGCATGTTCCACTAATTTTAGAGGCAAATTATCATGTGTCCCGAAAGACAACACTTGGCAGCTTCTGCTCTCTGGCTTTTTCTGGTGTAAAATTGACGTTCACGGGCCCGTCACTGTTTGAAAACTATTGGCTAGTCCATTTCCCTAAAATTGATGGCCTCAGAGATGTCACTATCCTTGGAAAATCCTTCGATTCTTTTCCTTTGTTTCAGCCTTTTTTTGCTCTGATCGGGCTTTTGTCTCGGCCAATTTTCCCGCAGATAAAAAGTCTGCAAGAATTATTTTGATCATTGCTTCCCTTTGCTTGACCTTCAAAATTTCTTTGGATTTTTTCTCCCGCTGCCCTTTTTTGAATTTCTTCAAGCTTTTTGTCTGAAGGAATTCCTTCAGACAAAAAGTTTGAAAGAAATCAATTTATGCCTTTGCCTTTTTATTTTTTGCAGGATTTTCTTCCAAAGGAATTTCTTCAAACAAAATGTCTGAAGGAATTCCTTTAGACATTTTGTCTGAAGAAATTCTCGTGTTTCTTGCCTTGAAATTTTTTGAAAGAATTCTGACTTGCCTCTTGCATTTTTTGAAGGAATTCCAACCCTTTCGCCCTTCTCTTTGGTCCCTTTGAAAATGTTCCCTGCCCTCCGTGAGGGCACTTGTTCTTTGAGAGACCTTCTTGAATCTTCTTATTGAACCGTCCCTTTGAAATAATCCATTGAACCAACACTTTGAACCATTTCTATTGAACCGGTTCAATGGTTCAACGGTTGTTGAGCCAAGGCATTGAACCGAATGTTTGAACCAAACCAATTGAACCAAGGTATTGAACCGAACCGATGAACGGACTGAGTGAACCAAGTGATTGAACCAATTTTTGAGCTTTGTCGTTGAACCAAGGCATTGAACCAAGCCTTTGAAATGAGCACTTGAACCAAAATGAACTGAACTAATTGAACTGAACCAACTGAACTGAAAGATTCAATGGTCTGAAGAAACTTTTGTAGAAGCTTGCACTCTTTGAACTGGTTCTTCATCTGCCAAAAGGCACGCCTGTAGAGTCCATAGAAATTCCTGTAGAGTCTGTAGAAATGCCCAGACTTGTGCAAAATCAAAAAATGAAACTAGCTTAGAACAGCAAGGAAAGAAGGGGACCGGCTTTGGCCTGTTAGACCAAAAATAGTCAACAAATTGGTGACTCCCAAGGGAAGCATGCCTGCTATTCTTAGAAACCAGTTACCTTAAAATCCATTGGGCACAGAGTCGAGATGTAGCTTTAAAAAGTTAGCAACCGCCTTGATACATCCTAGAATCAATCATGAAGGTTTACCTCAAAAGGAAATGAAAAACACACACAAAACTAAGGAAACTACTAACATGTGCCAAAAGCACTTAGGGAAAATAGGAAAAAGCAAGGAAAATATATATATACATGATGGGAGAGGGGCTCAGTGATAATGCTTAAGATGTATCCCATTAACTGGGATATATAGTTCTTCACCATCCAACCTAGAGAGTTGGAATGCATTATGTTGCTTGCACTAAGTGATGACGTATGGACCACTCCATAGGGCGTCAAACTTCACGTGCTTTCCAAGCTTAGCTCGGTCTTCATCCCATTTCAAGACAATGACTCCTTCAGAGAAACCTTTTGATGAAGATTTCTTGTCGAAGTGTCTCTTTGTCTGCTATTAGCGGTTGGTCATAGAAGCCATAGCCTGGTCTCTTGTCTCTTGGAGCTCCATTAGCTCGCATAGCCTAACCTCCATGTTATTTCCTTCTTTTAATTGTAGCTGGCGAGTGAGGTCCAAGGCTGGCAACTCAAGTGAAATGGGAAGCCTAGCTTCCCTTCTATATATGAGCGTGTATGATGAGTTACCAATTGCTCTCTTTGGGGTGACCCTATCTACCCACAGGGTTGTTTTCAACTTGGCATGCCAAGTCCTCTAATTCTCCTCCATGGTTCACTTGATGATCCTGATCAGATTCTTATTTGTAGATTCAGCCAACCCATTCCCCTGTGGGTAGTAGTTGGATGAAGTACTAAGATAGATACCATATCTCAGTGCCCATTCACTTGTTTTAGTTCCCAAAAAAGCTAACGCGTTATCTGAGATTATGGTTGCTAAAACCCCGAACCCTGCCACTAAGTCTTCATAAAAATCCAAGACTGTACTTTCATTGGCTTCCTTCAGAGCAACAACCTCTACCCATCTTGTGAAATAATCTGTGGCAGTCAAGACCCACTTGTTTCCAGTATTGGAGCAAGGGTGAATCATCCTTATGAAGTCAAGGCCCCATTGCATGAATGGTTGCTCTACCTGAATAGGCTGTAAAGGCATAGCAGCCAATCATTGTTTCCCATCAAAAAGTGCACATTTTTGGCACTTTCGTACCGAGGCATGGGTGTCCCTGAATAGAGTAGGCTAGAAGTAACCAGCTCTCATTATTCTTGTAGATGTAAGCCTAGGAGCAAAATGACCGGCGACTGGCCCATCATGGAACTCGGACAGCACCCTATCGGCTTGCCCTGGGTCTATGCATCTTAAAAGGACTCTTGAAAGGTCCCTTCTAAACAACACTCCATCAATCAGGACATAAGGGAGACGTTGGAGTCTAAAATATCTCCTCTTGGTCCTATCAAGGCCCTGTGGGCACTCACCAGTGAGAAGGAAATGCCTCAAGTCTGATGTCCAATCCTTCATGACAGTTGGTTCTTCTGTTGTAGTTTCATCATGAATTAGTAGATTGTCCTCCCTTTGTTGTTTAAAGTCTGCATCAAGGTGTTCACACAGGCCTCTCCCTCTTACCAGCTTGGTGATCTTGATATCCACGTCATATTCCATCACCCTAGTGATCCACCCCACTCTCTTTTTATTCAAGTCTCGGTTAATCAAGAAATCCTTGATGCTAAGATGTGGAACCATGAGGTGGATTCTACTATTGGACAGCATATGCCTGAATTTCTTTAGACTCTGTATGACTGCAAGAGCTTGCTTCTCCACATATGTATATCTGACCTCAAAACCCTCTAGGCCTTCCCTAAAAAATGCAATTGGTTGCTCAAGGTTATCACCACTTGCTTAGGTAAGCATGGCGGAGATTACCTCTTCATTGTCGAAGGTGTAGAGATTGAAATCTTTGGTGAAGTAAGGGCTGATCAAAGTAGGAGCCCGGGCTATGGCCTGCTTGATCTCTTTGAAACTATCCTTTCTTTGTGTTGTCCACATGAACTCTTCAACCTTCCTCAGAATAGAGGTCAATGGCTTGACTACCTCGGCAAAATTTAGGATAAATCTCTAGATGAAATTTAATTTGCCAAAGAAGCTTTGCAGTACTTTCTTGTGCTTAGGCAAGGATAGCTCCAGGATGGAGCAAACTCTCTCTAGATCAATAGTTAAGCCTTCCTTAGAAATAATGTGGCCAAGGAGTTTCCTCTCGTGGACAACAAACACACATTTCCTCAAGTTGAGAGAGATACCAAACTCTCTACACCTCTCAAAGATTTGTCTGAGATGTTTCATGTGTTGTTTCACCTCCTTGGAGAAAACTATCACATCATCAAGATATACTAGCATAGTGTTATTTATCAGGCCTCGAAAGGCCATGTC
This sequence comes from Torreya grandis, assembly GCA_037957365.1. Taxonomy (NCBI): domain Eukaryota; kingdom Viridiplantae; phylum Streptophyta; class Pinopsida; order Cupressales; family Taxaceae; genus Torreya; species Torreya grandis. Next base: position 1,945,060 of record JARHVA010000008.1, read on the forward strand.
CATGGCTCGTTGGAAGGTGGCACCAACATTAGACAGTCTGAGTGGCATTTTATTGTAAGCAAACATCCCCCATTTGGAAGTGAAGGTTGTCTTGTGTTGATCACAGTCTTGCACCAAAATCTGGTTATATCCTGAATACCCATCTAGGAGGGAGAAACGCTCGCTGCCTATCACCATTTGAAGGATCTATTCCATGCTTGGGAAAGGATAATGGTCTTACAAAGAGACTCTATTGAGGTCTCTAAAATCAATGCATAGTTTGATCTCCCCATTCTTTTTTCGAATAGGAACAAGATTGACCAGCCCAGAAGAGTGTTTGATTGGAAATATTATCCTAGACTCAATCAATTTGGTGAGTTCCTTCTGCATGAGAGGCTTAATCATTGGGTTAACATGCCTTTGCTTCTGCTTGATTGGCCTGGTGCCTTCTTCCAGCTCAATGGTATGTTGGGCCAGACTTGGGTCAAAGCCCTTCAAATCACTATATTCCCAAGCGAAGACAACAGTAAATTCTTGGCACAACAAGATGAAGGCCTACCTTTCACGATCTGTGCACACTTTCCCAAGTGCAAGCATCTTATCTTTGAATATTTCAACCTTCTCATGGTGCTCCTCCTTCATTGCAATGAATGCCTTGTCACTTTTCAACTGGTCATCTCCATTTAAGATACTCTCTAGAGTGACCAAACCTTTAGGGAGTTTATTGTTCTTCAACTAAACAATTTGGCTGTCATATTGCTGTTGTAGCTTAACCTGGCTTTTTATAGCAAACTCAGCTTCTTCTTACAAGAAGAGTGTTATTTTTTGGTCACTACCAAAGACCTGTTAGTTGGTGATTGTGTCGGTATAGAGGGCCACATCACTACTTCAAGTGGTGCAAGCTATGGTCTCGACCTATTTCCCTAGGGATATCAAGCTGGGCACCAACTGTTGCCATCCTATCTGCTTGCTTGTTCTGCTCTCTAGGAATGGAGTTAACATTGAAATCAAATAAATTCTCCACTAAGTCCCATACCCTATGTTTATAGGACTTCAATAAATAATTCTTTGTCAAATTTTGGCCTCTTACCTAATTGACAATCAGCTCACTGTCATTGAAAACCTACAGCTCTTTGATTCCTCTTTTCCTCACCCACTCCAAACCATGGATGAGGGATTCATACTCTGTAACATTGCTCATGCAAGAAAATTGGAACCAAAAAGCCAAAAATTATTTCTCCTTTGAAGGAGAAATGAGCACCGCTCCACCACCAGCTCCCAACTTACTTCTTGAACCATCAAAGAATAGCTGCCATAGACCTAAGCTTTCTTGGCTCATTTTCATCAAATTTGGTAGAAAAGTACCCTCTTCATGTATATAATTAATTCTAAGGCCTGCCTCCTCTATGAACTTATAAGGATCGTGCTCGATGTTGTCACTTTTCCATTCATCTAAGAGCAAGTCTGCAACTCCTTCAAGGGCAGAGGATAGAGATTGATCCACTTAGAACTCATCTTGGTCAATAATGGCATAGCTAACATTTGTTACCTTGAGTGAGTATGGTTCCAGATGATCTATGTGGAGTGGCTCTGATTCAATATTAACTTTAGTCCCATACTTGATCCTAAAAACTAGATAAGACCAGTTCGTTACTAGGTAGCCACCTATCTTGGATGTAAAATCCCTGGATAAGCAGATGGCAAAGTAAGTACGAACATCCACGACTACCACATCTTGAGGAACTGAGAAGGTCAGGCAAGCATGTAGCATTAAGCTTAAACCTTTCACCACACTAATTGTCTTTGCTGGTGTTCCATCCAGTTGCAGGACTCCCTTAGTCATTTCTTCATATTTCAACCCTAACTTGTTGGCTATGCATTTGGGCATTACCAAGGTGCTTTCTCCACTGTCAATGATGTAATTGTGCATCAAGAAATCTCCTATGACCAAGTTAAAATAAAAAGGGGGAACCTTTTCTTCTTTCCTGACTTGGCTTGAGGTGGAAGGTTGTCCATTCATCATCAAAACATTATCGACTCTTGTTGGGATAGCTTGTTCATTCATCTCATGCAATTCTTTTTATAGCATGTCCTTTTGCCCCGGTATTGATAATGAATCCCACAAGGAGATGTTCATGTGCAACTTCTTCATTTGGTCAACCACATTGACATGAGGGTTGCTGACATTTGGGTAGCAACCTGAGCTTCTTCCATTGCTCTCCTTTTGAATCTTATGTTATCTATGACACAATCTCCTTGATTCTCTGTAGTACCCATGTAATTGACTGAATAGAAGTCACCTTCTAGGTGATTCATGAGAGTAAAATCAGGCTGAGTCTGACTGCTCATGCTGTGTTGCATTAAAGCCTCAAAACCTTGGAATTGGGTGGCTACCTGATTATCTTGTACATTTGGGTAGAAATAGCCTGCTCTTGACCATATCCCATGGTTGAGCAACTAGGTTATTCTTGTATTGGATTATTTTAAGTGGGCACCATAGCCTTGGTTGATGAAGGGGCGCTTGGATTGTAGCCTTGAAAAGGTCTGGTCTATGTAAGCTAACCCTATCCTTGATTGTAATGTTGGAAAGGGGGCCTATTTATTTGACCATACTGCTAGTATCCTTGGTTTGGTCAGTTGTTTTGAGCTTGCTGCCTTTTAATAGCCACTAGTTCATTTGTCACATTTTGCAACAGACTTTTGACTTCATGGAGTTCATTTGATGAAGTAGAAACCAGATTTTCTTTGCTAGGTAGAAGAGCTAAGGTGGGAGCAGTGGTCTGGATTAGGGGCAGCATTTAAAGGAAAAGTTGCATATGGGGTCTAGGAGCTATTTTCCCAGCCTGCACTAGGCAATTTTTAGCTGCTATAGCTATGTCATAGGCGGCAGGCAACACATGTCCTCCCATGGACTGTATCATAACAGTGATATCATTGTTTAATGCTCTTAAGTAATAAAGGAAGGCATAGCTAGGATTCAGCCTTACCAGAATGGGGATTCTATCCCATGTCTTCTAAAATTGAGTGTTGAAATCCTGCATGTATTCATGTGGAGATCTTTTCATTGTAGTCAGTTGCTCGGCAAGCAAGAGGTGGTCGCTCTTCTCCCCAAATCAGTTCATCAAAATATTGCCCAATTAATTCTAGGAACTAACTGACTTCATGGGTAAAGTCCCATACCATTCTAGAACTTTTCCCTTGAGAGACAATGCCAGCAATCTAGTTGCAATATTATCCTTCGTGACATTGTGAATATTGCAAAGGTTAGCAATATTTCTGATGTGTTCAATAACTATAATGGGTCCCTCTCCATCAAAGGGAAGGATACTTTTGAGGACTGCTCCTAGAATTGGGTCATAACATGAGAGATTCAAGGGACTCTGACCACAAAAAGTCATAAAAGGTAATGCCATAGCTATGACAGGATGTAACCACGGCCTTCTTGCGTAGGTGTTCTTTATAGCAAGTTTGGGAAAGTGGTTGGCTGAATAAGGATGGGTCCTCTCAAACCTTAGTCATTTTTTTGAGTTCAAAGGCAATTCAATGAATTCAAAAGGGATACCCTTAGCAGCAGACCGTGTGGTGATTTTAGGCATAGGAAGTCAGACTAGTCTTTGATCAAAAAATGAAGCTCTTACCAATGGAGTCGCCAGATGCTAAAAATAGTTGATTTTGTTGTAACATGACCAGCATCAATCCTATAACTTTACTAAGTGTAAAAATTGAGTCCCATCGAGCATGCCAAAAATTGTTGACGCAATGGATTGCACCTTGGGCAGAAGGCTGAGCTCCTACCTTCCACATGTAACAATGGAAACTCCCCTCTTTCATGTGGGCCTGGCAAAACTAGGGGGAGAGTCTCTAGATAAGGGCTAGCTCCCTTCGATGCATCTGAGTTATTCCAATAAGTGCTAATACATATATATATGTATAATGGGTGGGATGAAAAGGGAGAAGGATTACAGGAAAAGAAAACCTAATCTAAGAAGGTGATGCACCAAATAATTTTGACCTACTCACACTCACACTCTGAACCATAAGAACACATACATACACTTTAACTGGTAAAAGGACTAGACTACAAGAAGTTCAATATGGAGGCTTTAATGGAACACACAAAAAAAGGGACTTACCATAGGCGTTGTAAGAAAAGCACACTATCTAGTAACCTCCTTCTGCCTCTATGCTCCATGTACAACTCCTCTTGTCACCTATATGAATGGCACCTTGTAGATACCAGATGCATTGGTGTCAACCCTATGAAAGCATTAGGAAGCAATGACTGAACACAAAGGCTAACACTTAGACAAACTCAAAGATATCTAACCAAAATAGAGGTAAAAATGCATTTTTTTATTCTAGGTGAAAATTGCCAGGGCTTCGCCTTACAATGTGAAAGATGCCTTCTCAAAATGAGAAGTCTACAATATATAGAGGAAGAAAAGACGCCTTTTGGCACCCTTTTTATAAGTGACTCAAGTGCGTTCTGATCATTGGGAAGAGGAAGCTGCTTAAACATCATATGTGAAATTATGGGCCATGTCGTTTGTCTGCAAACAAGACCGCTCCTTCAAGGCAATCACATGGCTTGTTTGCTCATCAATGCAAAGTGAAGAAAATGGGTCACTCCATTCACCGTTTGCACATCTTGATGATCAATTCATAGACACTGTGTTAACCACTGGGGTAACTCCTTGAGTTGACACCTTCCTTCGCCACTTGGACTATTTTGTCCATTTTTGTACTTGGTTCTTTTGCCCCTTCCTGGCTTTGTCTTTCTTCTAGCCTTAAGCCTTTGAATTCCTTCGAGTTTGCACTTAAGTCTATGAAGATCAACAGCTACTTCATTGCCACAAATTTGACATCTTTAAGTTTGGCGTCCTCCTTAGCAATTCATCTGGGTCTTTCCCATTAGCTTTGGCCCCTTTTCGTTGATCTCAACAAGCAACACGTGGCGTGTTCCACTGTGAAATAGGTGCGGACATGTGGCAGCATTTGCTTAACTTATAGAAGCTTTAGGCACCTTTTGAGAGTCCTATGGAAGATGACATGTGGTGGCTTCCACTGAGCTTTAGAAATAATACAAAAGCATTCGGGACTCATTCAGATTCATCACAAACGATGACACTTGGCAGCTTCCTCTCTCTTTAGCAATACGTCTGGGGCCCACCACAGTCTTTACTGAACAAAAGAGAGAGAGCGCAAATGTTGACACATGGCATGCTTTGTTGCTCTTAGAAAAATATGTCAAAACCTTCCACATTTGCCACTTGGCATCCTCCACATAACTCTTAGGGAAGCTTGTTGAAAGGAGCTTTGGGACTCAGATGTAGACACTTGTCACATTCCACTGGGTTTTTCAAGGGACACGTGGCACATTCCACTGCATTTAGAGGTAAATTATCATGTGTCCCGACAGATGACACTTGGCAGCTTTTGCTCTTGAGCTTTTTTGGTGTAAAATTGACATTTGCGGGCCCGTCACTGTTTGAAAACCAACGGCTAGTCCATTTCCCTAAAATTTATGGCCTTGAAGATGTCACTGTCCTTGACAAATCCTTCAGTTCTTTTCCTTTGTTTTGACCTTTTTTTGCTCTGATCGGGCTTTTGTCTTAGCCAATTTTCCCACGGACAAAAAGTCTGCAAGAATTCTTTTGATCGTTGCTTCCCTTTGCTTGACCTTCGGAAGTTCTTTGGGTTTTTTCTCCCGTGGCCCTTTTCCAAATTTCTTTGGGATTTTTGTCTAAAGGAATTCCTTCAGACAAAAAGTCTGAAAGAAATCAATTTATGCCTTTGCCTTTTTTATTTTTTGTGGGATTTTCTTCGAACAAAATGTCCGAAGGAATTCCTTCAGACATTTTGTCCAAAGAAATTCTCGTGTTTCTTGCCTTGAAAACTTCTAAAAGAATTCCAACTTACCTCTTGCATTTTTCAAAGGATTTCCAACCCTTTCGACCTTCTCTTTGGTCCCTTTGAAAATGTTCTCTGCCCTCCGCGAGGGCACTTGGGTCAGGAACTGCCCTCCGCAAGGGCACTTGTTCATCGGGAGACCTTCTTGAATCTTCTTATTGAACCATCCCTTTGAAACAACCCATTGAATCGATCGTTGAACCAACACTTTGAACCATTTCTATTGAACCGATTCAATGGTTCAACGGTTGTTGAGCCAAGACATTGAACCGAACCAATGAACCGACTAAGTGAACCAAGTGATTAAACTAGTTGTTAAACTTTGCCATTGAACTAAGGCATTGAACCAAGCCTTTGAAATGAGCACTTGAACCAAAATGAACTGAACCAATTGAACTAAACCAACTGAATTGAAAGGTTCAATGATCCGAAGAAACTTTTGTAGAAGCTTGCACTCTTTGAACTGGTTCTTCATTTGCCAAAAGGCATGCCTGTAGAGTCTGTAGAAATGCCTGTAGAGTCCGTAGAAACACCCAGACTTGTGCAAAATCAAAAAATGAAACTGGCTCAAAACAGAAGGGAAAGAAGGGGACCGATTTTGGCCTATTGGACCAAAAATGGTTAACAGTTTTGCTTTGAACCTTCAAATCTATGGACTCGAGAAGATCTAGGAAAACATCTAGATTAACTAAAATTTGAGTAATGGTTGTGTGGTAAATAACCTTGGGATCCATATACAAGAATTTTTCTAATGAATCACCAATAGCTTTGAAATAGAAAGGAGTCCAAAATTTTAAGGATAAAAGGGGTTGTCTTACCCAAATCAGTTTGACATTGAAGGCCTCAGAATGAGGGTCGAATGAAGTAAACCATGATTTAAAGGCTAGAACACACTGGTTCCAAGACCAAAAAGGCTGCTAAAATAGAAAAGTCCTATCCACTTCTAAACCAAAGAGAACACCAAAAAATCCTTTTGCATAGGGAAAAATGCATCAGTTACCATCCATAAGTGGCAACCAATTATCCTTCAACTAGCCATTTAGATCTACAAGAGAAGGCCACAAGTTGGAGAAATGGCAGATCAACCCACAATTTGATAGCTCTTATTTTCTATCCAAAAGTGTTAGAAGCTACTCTCCTTCAAAAGAGATAGAGGGGTATGATTTAGAAGGTGTCATAGACTTGTTTTGCTTCTCCTTAGTTGAAACTATCATGTAGTAGAGATGTTTATACCCTATATTTTATTTCAAACCCCTCTTAGGGGATAGATGTTTTGATAAGAGGGACAAAGCACCCTTATCCTCTTCCACTATAAAAACTACATCTTTTGCCACCACAAAAGTTGAGGCCTTTACCACCAAATTTGTTTTCTTTACCGCTGAAGCTGCTTCTTTTACCACTGTATAAGTTGAGTTTACTACCATGTCACTGTTATCCCATGTTCCTGCCATGAAGAGTGTTTCTTTGACCCCTGACACTGCCTCCTCTGAATTTTGATTTGCCTATATAGAGTTATGGACCACATCATTTTTCTTAATAACCAATGACCCTATCAATATCCTCATCATCGCACCATTCTTTGCCCACATCTGAGTAGCCGTCACCACCCTATCTCTATTTTCTATGGTTTCATGGCATCGCTTAGGGCTTCTCATCACTTAGGGCTTCTCCTTTTATTATTGATCCTCTATTCTCCTTTTGAATCTTCTGATAAATGTTTACGTTTACCTTCTATATTAATTACATATTTTTTTATAGAACTTTATAAAATATTAATATTAACAAAAAAGTCTATTTTTACAAATTTAAATAAAATTAATTTTTATATCAATTACAATACAATTTGAATTATATACAACATAAATTGTCTCTTTGTAGCTCTTGTTAGTAAAGGCCCCAAGAAGAATTTATCATTTGAGATTCAACTTGGTTAGGTAAAGACAATAATGTTTGGTTGGTATTTTTGGATGATTGACCATAATGGTACTAATACATGGTTTGGATTCAGATGAGTAAAATATTACAAAATATTTTTCAATGAGAAAAATATTGATATAATAATATTATGGGTAAAGAAAGGGAATTTTTCTTCTAGACCAATATAGACTTATTGCAATTTATACGTCGAGTATGAGTTGTGGAGCTTTTTTTATCTTTTACGCACTCAATCTTGAAGATGAAGGCAAACGATCATAGAGAGAGGAGAGAAAATCATAGAAAGAAGAGGAAAAGGCAAAGCAGATGGTCTTTATCCACTCCCTCAATGAAGGTTTGTTAAACCCTTGGTCTATAGGTAAAGGAGAACCTTTAGAGAACTTATGCCCCTCTACCAATAAAGGGAAGAACTCCCTTGAAAAATGTCAATGATTGATCATGTGGGAATCAACTAGTTGACTCAGGAATAATTAGTTGAAAATGAAAAAATGAATGGAAAGGGCACCCATCAATTTGGGGCATGTCTAGTTCTTCCATCAAACTAGTCATTCAGAATTAAAGAGCTTCATGAGGAATGCCATTAATAGATCATGTGCGAATCAACGTAAAGGTCTATCTCACTAGAGTTGATCAAGAAAGAGAAATATTACATATGTAATAAATGACCTTATTGATGTGGGAATGGACATCCATTTTTTATTAGGGAGGGCCTTCCAATGGTAGTGATGGGTGGGAAGGAAATCAGTTAAGTGTTCAACCATCATAAAGTGATTCATTGATGTTCGAGTCCTTATGTTAATATGAGGACCTTTATAGTAAGAATTTATGCTCTCTCGGTCGAAAAAGGATCTTTAGATGCTCGACATCTACTTTAGGTATAGAACCCTCTCTGAATTAAATATAAGAAACACATTTAAGCTAATGAAGATCAAGTTCATCTAAATCATTCACCACCTCTAGATTTGGGACAAGTAAGTGTGCCTTAAAATACAAACCCAACCCAAATTAGTTAACCCACCCAACTTGAAAATTTAGGTGGTGATGGGAAATGGATATACTCATATAGAGTGATGGATAGTATTCATCTACAATTTTCATATTTTAAATTGATATGGTGATATACATGTTTTCACTCAAGTATTATATTTTGATTCTATGTTGATGTGAGTGTTTGAAAGACTTATCGTGTATGACTTTTTTGGTATTTTATTGTTATGACTGTCGTTTTTATAGTATTACTAATTTTAAAAAAAGGTATTCATCTTGATTTATCTATAACGTTATGTATTATAAATATAGAAGGTGGATTTTTTAACAATACACTCTATATTTGCTATTCACATGAAAGATTAGATATCGCGTCTTTGGCTTAATATTCTTGAAAGATATAAATTACTATATTATTTGTGTATTTCTTATCAATGAATGTCTTATTTTTATAATTTTTACTAATCTCTTACGACATATAATTGTTAGCAAACAAGATCTTTAAATACTTAAGAATGTCTCAAATATTATATTATTCCTCACTTTATGTATATTTTAATTTTTTTTCCTTCTCTCGTAAAACTTAAATGAACTTGAATAATGACAATACATATATTTCATATTAAAAACATCAATATAAAAATATTTTTATTTTTATTTTCTTTAAACAAAACTCTTATATATTAAATAAGTGTCTCATTTGATAATGACCTAAAATATTTAATTTTTTATAAAAATATATATTTTACCATTTACCAAATTTGTATCTATTTTAAAAACTCTTCTTTTGTTGACATATTTGATTTGAAATGATGAAGATAAAGGTATTAGAGAGCTATATTTATAATAAGCCAAAAATACATCATTGTGTATCATAACATCAACCTTTATTCACAAATAACAATAGAATTCCTTCAAAGACTTCGCACTAAATTACCACATAAGGTAAAATGTCCTTGCATTCTAAAATTGCTTAATCCTTCTAAAAATGTCATTACAAATAAAATAGTATATGGTACAACAATAATATTTGGAAAAGATTAAAAGTTGATAAGTATGTTTGGAAATTGACAGGTTTTTTTTTTTTTAATTGTATATAATTGGTAAAAAATTCAGTAGGATGGAAATTAAAATAGATTTAAAACGTAATAGATCATATATTTTTTAAAAACATATTTATTTAAATATATAAAAATATAATGATTCTTAATATTTATAAGAAAATAATTATTTTGTAATATAAAAAAATGTATTAAAATATTATTATTAATATTTTGGTTAATTTACACGGTCTTGTATTTTTTTTATAATTATAAGATTAGATCATCGTGGTCATGATAGATTCAAATTTTTTTTGGTTGCTTGATATGTATAGAGACAACATTAAATTTTACTAATTTTGTAGGGTTGATTCTATTACATCATCTTAAATCCAATAGCCTTTCTTCTTTTTATTTTGATTTTGTTTGATTCTAAGTTTTAAATTATTTCTATTTTTAAAAATTTATTAAAACTTGGTTTTTGTTTGTGATAGATCATCATTTAGATGTATTTTTCAAAATGTTTTAAATTAATTTGTGAATGTCATATCTTTTAATAATGATGTAGAAGATAATGATCATAATTATTATAATAACATTGATGAAAGTGCAGGGTAAATAAGTTTTACCCTAGTAGGACCAAATCAATATACATATGATATGAATATTTTTGGTGTTGGTTCCCTTAGTATAATCTCTTGTGATTATGGAAAGCCAAATTTTGATATGAAAGAATAAATTAGTAAGGGACAAAAATTTTAGCCTCGCACAATATACGATGTCCACAATAAATTGTTGATTCTTTTGTAGACCACGTGGATTTAGGTGCATGTTGTCATGTATAGATCAATATTTTTTATTTGAATCCCAATAATAGTAATAATGTGAATAATAGCCTCTCAAGATAATTATCAGAATGAAAATGAAAAATACGTGGATTATGAAATCAAATTAGAAGTATAACATAGCAATATGAACATTGTTATCAACAAAGAAATATGATGTTGATAATCCCACTGAAATGTCTAAAATTATGAACATATTAAAATAAGTTGTTTGGACTAAAATTTACCTTGTCATTCAAAGTCATTTTAGGAATCCATTTTAAACCTACTAGAATGTCTCTATTGATTCTAATGTTCTTCCTCGTCAAGTCTTTTTTGTGGCTCTTCCTTCTTCTCAACATGTGATTCCTCCTACTTCTCAACATGTTTTTTTATTTCTATTTCTTCTTATATGTCTCAAAATCTTCCAAGTGTAAACACTCCTCCCGTGTTTCAAAGCCACTTTTTAATCATATTCCTCTTTAAAAAGTGCATGTTTTTAACCCTTGTCCTCTTCAAAATTATTTTATCCTTATCTATTCTACTTCTTCACATTCTATTTTAATACCAAACCCATAAAATAGAATGTGGAGAAGTCATTTGTAATAGGGTGTCTATTCCATTTATAATTTACTATGGTGTTTCATATATTATTTTTCATTTTTAGTTGACAATTTATTAGTTCACTTTCAAATAAATATTACTTTGAAGATTACGTTTGTGGAATTAGCTCAACTAATGCAAGAATATAATGGGTACATTATAAATTATGTGTTTAGGTTTAAACCCATGGTAATTAAGATGACTTATTAACCACTAAATAGTGAGCTTCGAAGAATCTTTATCAACAATATATCATCAATTGTCAAAGAAAAAGTAGCTTTCAACACTTATCAATATTTCAATAAACTTTGTCATGTAGTTAAGGCCTTTGATGTCAAAGTTTTAAAGGAAAATATGCTTAATTATGAGGCCACTTTTATAACTAATAAATTTTTTCAAAATGTACCAAGTTGAAAGTCTAAAAAAATGACCATGAGTTTCAATGTATAATTATGGTAAGAAGATGGTTAATACTTTAGAGAAACCATATAAGAAGCTTGTGTAACCTCAACAACGAACTAAACAAAATTAAGTAGAATTAATGAGAGTCCACAAAATGTCATGGAGAAATTACTTGAATACAATATGATTATTATGCCTACAACATGTGAATTTGATATTCCAAGGCCATTGACTAAATATTTTTGGTGTCAATGCATATTTTTATTATTATAGATTTCAAGGGAATTTTAAAAATAAGTGCCTCACTTTGAAACACAAGATACATGATTTTTCTTTCAATGATCAAATTCAAATAATTTGTACCTATGAAAATTTGAGATAAAGTTGACAATGGTAAAATTAAAGTGGACAATACATATTCAAGCATAAAATTTTAAAAATATATTCATAAAAAACAATTGACTGATAATAGAAATGTCTTTATAGTAAACAGAGAAAAGTATAATAATGTACTTATGGAACACAAACAACATTGAGTTGAGGGTTTTATTAGAGTAATTAATTCAACCAAGAAGAAAGATACATTTATTCAATTTATGATTACTTCAGAATACATTCTACATGATAGTTCATATGATAGACCACTATTTATACAAGCATTTATAAATGACACAGAAAAATATAGCAAAATGATGGATAAAGGTTGAAATTTGAATATATACACTGGATAATTTATTTCTGGCATTGGTATAAGTGTGAATGATTTATTCTATACTTCCACGTTTATCATTAGATATGAGGTAGTGCTATAGAACTTCTTAATTTTGTTATATTACCTGTTATAGCATAAAAAATACAATTTCAACTCTATCTAACATGGTGCCCCTTATTGGATCATATAATGTTTTGTTTGTTCAATCATGGATACACTACTAAATTTGGAGTACATAGTGCCACCAATTGGTTTAAAGATGCATTGCCAACATTTTTTTATTTTTAGCAACAAAATGCTTTTGTAGCATAAATATGGTGCAAGTTGCATTGGGTAGGCACCACAAAAAACATGAAAATATATAAATAAGTAGGAAGGCCCATGTTATCTACATTGAAGAAGACAATGATAACGAGGAAGAAAGAAATAAAAATAATGTTGAGAAAGTGATACTAGATACCTTGAAAAAGATAGAGAGGATACATATACAACAAGGAGGGAGAAAGGGATAACAACAAGGATTGTTTTAGTGATGAATCTTCATTAATTCATAAATATTCCATTTTTTGAATTTAACATTTGGCATATTTGTGGGGTAGCTGACAGTGCGAGATCACCTAAATTTTAGGGCAGGATTTGAATTTAAGGGTTGGATCACCTACTTTTTAAAATAAATTTCCTCTTATAAATGTATCTTGTCACTACTAAGAAAGTCAATCTGAAGGTATTTGTTAATGTGTGTTCACATTATTAAATTTATAATACTGTAATTATTGTTAGTTAAAAACTAAGTATACATTAATAAGTGTTTGTGTGGTATATTATTGTTATGAATAATAATAATATATGAGTTAGTTTTATTTAGTTTGTTAATTATACGAATATATTATAATAACAATATATCTCATATATAGTGGGTTGGTTATTTGTGTGAGCTATTGTAGGCATATCACCATCCCAAATATAAGAAACATATTTCCTATATAACATTGTAATGTTTTGAATGAATAATATAGTGTGAGAACTATATTATCAGTGTTTATCTATCTTCGGTTGGTGTTTATTATGTTGTACAACTCTAATTTTAACCAATATCTGGTATCAGAGTGGTGTTCAATCTCTGTGATGAAGGATTAAAATAAAAATAGGAGCCACTGTTTTATTATTCGCTCCTGTAGATGAAAAAAAATATTTTTTTTGTGAAGAGTTTTGTAAGAAAGGTTAAGTTTATTGTTTTTTGGTTTGCTTTGGTGCTTTAAGTACGTCTTACCCTCAATCACACCTTCATAAATCTATCTTTTAGCATTCATACGCATCTTATTTATCACTAGTGGAATCAAATTCTAATCAGAGCATATCTGACAATTCATATAGCTCCTAACACATAGTCTACATGGATATCATGCAATGAACAAATATTCAGACCTGTGAGTTCCTCAAGAAGACTCGACATAAAGATTTTTTTATTACATTTGAATTGGCAAGAGATCAACTAAATTATGATCATACGACATCCCACACCCTGAGTAGCCACACATAATTTCACAATAATAGTCTGATCCTTTTAGACTGCCATCACTTCTCTTGGATTGATGCATGCATTTTTTTCTTATATTCATTCTGCCACATTGGGAACAAGACTGAAGTATGAACAAATGTGATTTGACCACAAACAGTTAGTCATTTTCAATTTTAGTCTTATTTGAGAGTTCATGCATAGGACCATCATCTCCATACTTCTAAAACTGGGTATGCTGACCACCAATTTAACCGTTCAAATTCACAATTAGAGATATCATAGTTTTTATTGAAATTTTATTAGTCGATGGTTAGCTTATAGTTTTGACATAATCGGTCTATGCGAATTAGTAAGATCTTAGTAGTTCTTTATTTTAGTAAGAGTCATTTTTATAGATTTTCTTTGTTATATTTCAAAAACAAAAGTTATTTTAGTTGGTAGTCCTATTTTTATTATTTTTATAAATAGTCAACTTGGATTATCTCTTTTATAATTTTGTCAAAGTCGTTTGTCGATATTGTAAAAGATAAAAAGTTTGTTGTGTCATTAGTCATTATTATCCTAAAGTGTCTAATTCAAATAGATTAAGAGTGTCATTAAATAGTCATAGGTTTTTAAAAATTTAAAATGCCAAAAATAAAGTCATCCATGTCCAAATTTGTCATTGTAAAGGATGCATTCTCGATTGAAACCAACATCCAAAATGTCAAAAGTCAAGACGAAAGAATTCACAAAAATCTTGAAGCAAGGTATGATGCAGACACTGAACCTAAGTGAATTCGGCCTAAAAAATATAACCACTTGACTACACAATACATCAAACACTTGCAAATAAAGTAAGCAGCTTTACCTACTAGAGGATGGAGAAAATGGAGGTTGAAGGTTTCATAGCCTCTCGTTAGCCACTAGCGTCGGGGCCAATTTTGCTTTAGTGGCACATTTGTTTTTCAGTTGTGTTTGATTTTAGTTTTATGTGAATAAGAATAGAAGATGTATACATGTTCGCAATTTTAACAAGTGAACTAAAAATTACTCTATAATTTTCTAAATATGTGAAAGTGAAGAAAGCTAGTAATTGTATCGTACATCATGATGTGGTTTGTGGCAAGCCACTTGTAAGACCCTTTTTTGTGGTTGTTGATTATCCAGTTGAAAACCATCCCATTTTGATTTTTAGTAATCCATATATAAAACCATTAGTAAGGTTTGTGATTGTCCTATGAAAATCACCAAATCATGAGTACAGGTGTAGATATGGTATATATGTTTTCTCCATAATCACATTAAGGGGGTGTAAACTAGGGGTTAATAATGTTCACAAGGGGGTGAATGTTAAGGTGTGTTCACATTATTAATTTTGTAATAATGTAACTTTTGTTAGCTAAACAATAATGCGTTAATAAGTGTTTGTTTGGTATATTATTGTTGTGAATAATAACAAAAATATATGAGTTAATTTTATTCAGTTTATTAGTTATATGAATATATTGTAATAACAATATATTTTGTATATAGTGGGTTGGTTATTTGTGTGAGAGATTGTAGGGATCTCACCATCCTAAATATAGGAAACATATTTCCTATATAACATTGTGATGTTTCGAATGAATAATATAGTGTGAGAATTGTATTATCAGTGTTTATCTATCTTTTGTTGGTGTTTACTCTGCTATACAACTCTAATTTTTACCAATAGTATTCACTAGTATATATAATATATTAAACTTTTTGCCATCATGGTATTCTCTCCTCAAGTACATCAAACTATCTCAAGTGTTAGTATCTCATGTTAAGCTTTTGCAACCAACAGTCGGGAAACTACAACCAGGTGTCAAATAATAGGGTGAGGATGAAGAGCAAGGATAGCTAGAGTATGAAAGTTAGATAAATAAATTAAAGTGTGGAAAATAAGGTGTGTGGATGCTTTTTATAGGCAATTGGAGGGGGATAGTCAAAGTAGGTGTTGGGCTATTTTAGTAACTTCCAGATCTGGTACTAAGCCTAGCCGAATGTGCTAGTGTATTGGCCCTTTCACACAAAATTTGGGTCTTGCATGCTCACCCAAAGCATGCAGTAAAGGATTAGTTCCTAAAGCTTTTGTTGCACATTTTGGCTGACTTGATCATATTCTTCTCTTTATATCAAATAAACAAGATTATATAAAAGCACAAATTGATACAACATGCTATCATATATTAAGCTTAAATATTTTCTACATTAACACTACAAAATTCATCCATTCGTTTATCTCTAAATCAACCGTCACCATAATGCTTTACAACAGGAGTATTTATATGTGTTTTGCCCTGACCAAGTGTTTACAATCATTAATGACCTAAAGAGTTGTCCAACAAACTCTCAATAGACTGAGAGTTGTGGCACTTAATAATCAGTTTTTCCTAATGATTCGAGCCTTTACACCGCCTATATCCTAACTCTATGTTATATCTTGATGGCCATGTGTTCCTTTCCTTGTGGGCTAGCACAAAATATCTTACTAATAAGGTCAGAGTGTCATATTTAAATTGATATTCTAACTACTTCATGTTTCCCATGCACTCCCCTAGTCTTTCACTTCCATTCTGAGTCATGTGTTCTCAGTTTCCTTGTGACTTGTTCTCCTCTAATTAGGTCCTCTCACATTGGTATTTCTATGTCATTATCCTTTTGTGCCCAGTAGGTTCCACACCATGGTGATTCTATACCTGTCATCTACGTGCCATGGTCGTCTTTCACCATGGTCCTTCCACATCGAGATGGTCACATGCCAAAATGAGACAACACTTGGTCAAAATTTAGGGAAAACATCACCCCACACTATGTTCTTAGTCTATTCTAGACTAAGCTACATTAGTGTCCTCCAAAAATTTAAGCCCCTTTTACTTGAGTTCCTTCCTTAGGTTGTCTCAATGGGAAAATGCCTCGATAACCCTCATATTTATTCCTTATATGGCCTCCTTTAGTGTTTTTATCTCCTCAGGTTAGGTTGGAGTCTCATAGGTCTTCTTAACCTGTTCATCCAGAGCTGTAATGGCATCCCTCCAAACATCTTTGAGTGTAGAGACTTCCTTATCAACCTATCCTTAGAGGACTACAAAACTAGCATTTAGCTATTGATGATGTTTATTAATGGCATCCTCCAACATCTCTACATATTTAAATGCTTTAGCACACTCAATGCAGTCTTTTATTAAGAGTGCAACATCAGCTAAGTGTTACCTCAGGTCCTCTTCAGCTTGGAGCTGAGCCTCCAAGACTTTATTAGGGCACGTGAGCCATGCAAAAATGCTATCTAAAATGGGGATAACTTCCCCAACTCTCTCTATAGTATGCTTTTAGACATCAATGACTATGGTGAATTATTCAGATAATTTTAATCCCTCATCTCTTGACACGGGTCATTCTTTGAATTTCTTGAGCAGTAGTTTCACCAGGATCTCCATCTTTCCTAAGGCATCCCCATCAAGGTCTACACCATTTTTTAGTGCTAGGTCTTCATGAAAAATCATCTTGAAAAGGTTTAAAACCCTTACTTTTGCCTCTATGGCCTCTTAGAGCTATCATTTTAAAGTGATCACTTCCTCGGTGAGTGCTTGCTTCTCTACAACTATTTATTGTACATGCCTAAAACTCTGGAATGTTTTCATTTAGTTGTGCATGCATTAAAATCTAAAAAAATATTATAGCACGTTATTTCCATGCCTAACTTCAAAAATGTAGTGCTTGCTAGAAGAGGGGAGATCTTTTGGGGATCTAGCCATAGTGGTTTCAGTAGCACTAGAGCATCTTGGCCCAAAGAAAGGTTGTCTTGCAGGAGTTCAAACCTATGCTCCTCATTATACATGTCAATTAGGAAGGACACTTGCTTCCTCATTTTTCAAGTTGCCTCTTTGGGGATTAAGAGTGGGCAAAGATAGAGCATATTTTATTGCATGTTGAACTGTTAATGTTTGTGTGTATTGTCTGTTGCACCTTCATCATGTCCCTCAAAATTTGGTTGATCCCTTTCCCTTATTAGGTTCTCATTTAAGCTTGGCCTACTCATGGCCACCCATGGCCATCTCACTTTATTCTTTACCATGCCCCTCATTTTATGGCATTCCAACATCAAGTAGGGAATCATCAGAGGTGGCATTCTCTTCCCACACTAGGGAAAGAGTTCTCTTAGAATCTAAACCTGAGCTATGGACCTACACTTAAGGAACTTCTTATTGGGGTGCTTACCTTGGGGGATGTTATTAGGTATCTCTTGAAGTAGTAGTACCTGGGGGAGATGGTAGTAGAGGTGGAGAAGGTGTAGGTGGAGACAGGAGAGGAGGAAGAGAAGGTGGTAGAGAAAGAGGGGGAGTGGGCTAAGGAGATGAAGGGGATGGATAAGTGTGGGGAGGAAATGGATAAATATGGGGAAGGGATGGAGATGGATGAAGTGGTGAAGGTGAAGGGCAAGGTAGAGGTGGACGTGGCGCAGAGGGATAGGAAGATATGGGTTTGCGGGGATGTGCCTCTGCGGTCTTTTGTCTTTTCTAGGGGGCTTGTTGCCCACTTGTATTTACACCCACATTCGGTCACTTCTTCTTCAAAGGTGGTGTTAGAGGTAATTTTTCCTTAGGGTATCCACCCTATGGGTTCTTACAAGGGTGAAGCATGTAAAATAACTTATGAATTCACTCCCCGACCAAAATCTACTTAACCTAGATGTCGGTTAAGTTTGTCTCCCTCCTCTCCATATAGGCCTTCTTGCCTGGATAAATGTATAACTTACAGAGAGTGTGAATCTTTGAATCGATCCTTTTAACCTATAAAATGATAATATATGTGTCAAATATCTGATTCATAGAGTCAATTAAGTACCATGTGGAGAAAGCATAAGGTAGCTTAAGCCATTGTAAAAACTCTCTGAATGGGTTCATTCTGATATGTGTGAGAGAAGTGTTGCTTTATAACAAACTATGCCTATTTTATAACCAAAGGGGGTGGGTCCTTTGGGATGTGTCACTCATCCATGAATTTTTCCTTCATCCCATCAAACCAATACTTCATCTTAATCTTGTAAGATGGGTCGATGTGTCTAAGGCAAGTGAATACCTTGGAACACTCAGTGGGGGACCAATGCATTGGAGGGTACACCCACTTCATCACTCCAAAACTATAGTCTGACACCCTAATTTTATTAAAAACCAATAAAAGGAGGATTACCCCATTTGAAAACCTATATTTTGGCTCTCAATAAGCCCTTTATGCATCCTCAATAATCTTTTGGGAGAAGTACATGGCCTAGTTGTACTTTAGCCCTTACAAGACTTGATGAGCGATGTATAGGTTCACCACGTCCACCTCTTTCCAGCGATCGATCCCTCTAATCTTGGTCCAAATGATCCACACCATAACTTAGAGGGTGGGATATTGCAAGTTTTTGATGTGCATAGCATGCCCCTACTTTTGATACATTAGTGTCATGGCGGTCTTCTATATCTCCTCAGTGTTGGCCAAGTCATCAATTACACTTAATCTTGAGCACTATAGTCATGTGACCCTACTAATTCTTTTTGGGGTAATCTTCATGCTGCACCCAGTGAAGTAGATGTAGTCCTCATGATTGAATGAAAGGAAGAATTGAACTACCTCTATGGGCTTACCAAAATAGGGTAAGTTGAATAGATGGAACAATCCCATAGCGTCTAGTTGGTTGAAGATAGTGAGGTCATACACCAGTTGTTTCTTGGTGTTGATGGTCTCCACCTAATAATCATTTTGAAGCTCAACCTTATTCCTAGGATGTTGATGATTGTATTCAAAAATGGTGCAAGTTGAGACCTTGGAAACCCAATTTTCCATGTGCAACACTGAATCTAGATAGTGTATCTCTTTAATAAATAAATATGGGGGTGGGGATGCTTGGGCCTTTTATTCCATAGATGTTTGTGCATACTTTCCTTTTTGTACCATTCTTTCCTTCTCTTCTTCTATGTGGTGTTCCTCTTCTCTTCCTGCACTTTGTATCTATTCTTTTGAACATGGCACTTATTCTTCAAGGTTCTCTTCCCTAATTGGGACCCAATCTCTTTCACTCACCTCTTCCACTTCAAGTATTGTTAGAAAGGTCTCATGTCTCTTATCCTTTTCTTAGGCCACATTACCCTTCGAAGATGTCAAAGATTGCATAGCCATCCAATGTTTCCAAAGGAATACGTGTTTGTAGAATAATTCTTTGGCTTTTTTAGCTTAAGCACCCTTTAATGGCAGACCTGTAACCTGTAACTCTCAAAACTAAAGCTTTTCCCAATCTCTCTTCTAAACTTGGTAATGGCCTTTATGGATTTCTAAGAACATGAAAAACTCTATGCTTTGCTCAGGATTTGATTTGCTCAGCTTTGGTAGTCACGTTGATCTTCAACTCTTGTTAATTCACAAATGAACGTAAGATAAAGTATGAAATGGTTTTAACTTGCCTATTTATAAGTTCTAAGAGAGGTTTACCCTTATTAATTATCACCCATCACTTCATAGTATTTAATGTTGATCTTTAATGGCCACCACATTTGGATACTTGATTTATGCAATTAATGCATTAACGGTATTATCCCATCACATCATGGGCACATTTCTTGTCATAACTAACATCATCGCATTGATGGCATGTCTTGTCTCACACCTTTCTTAGAAGTGGGTGATAGTTATGTCTTTTGCTTTTTGTGAGGTGAGAAATAGCCATCTCTTTTAAATTTATAACATATGACATGAACCTTCCCCCTTTATGTCATAAATATCTCACACACCTTTGGTACTTTGCATGCCATTAATAACTTGCATGCCCATGCAACTCACATGTTTAAATAACTTACACACTTTTCAATTTTACTTCTTTAAATCTAATTTCTTACCCCACACTAAAACATGTTGTGGTCCTCCATAAAAAATAACAAAGGCTTAGACAACAAAATTACATAAAGGGAAATTGGTGTGCAACAAACGCATTGCATTTTATTAAAAGCAATAAATCCTAAACTAATGGCATAAGCCTGATTGATTATAATAACTTTAGCTAGTCTGAAGTGAAATACGACCTAAGTTACTTCCATTATAGTGCCCAAGAAGGAATTGACCATCTATACTTCATAACGACATGTTCTAGTAGGTCAAATGTTGTGTATTATAAATAGGCCATCCTAATGGATACGGGGTTTTCTAGGGTGGTGCATGAATTTAGAATCATACAATAAGACCTTCATTCCTAGAGAGAAGATTTTGTTCTTTATATGGTGATCATGACATGCCTTTTGCTTGTGTTTCTCTACATCCTATATCCAATGAGTGAGGAACTGGGTCTCATCCAATTGCATTAAATTATCTAAACACACTTTCAAATATGCCTCTTCATCCAGTTATCCTACATGCATGATATGATGGATGGCACCAAGAACTCTACTGGCAAGACTATTTCTTTACCATACACCAAGTTGAAGGGTGTGATTTTTAATTAGGTGCTTTTAGGTAGTTCGGTAAGCCCATAGTACTCTAGATACCCTATCATCCCAATCAGTGCAGCCAACATTGTAGATTTTAGTTAAAGTCGTACTTAGGATCTTATTGAAAGCCTCAACAATTCTATTGGCTTGAGATTAATAGGTGTTATTTTTTGGTGAGTGACCATAAACTTGACCGGTAGGATGTAAATCATTTCATTTAAAAAATGAGTTTTGTGATCACTGGTGAAACTTAGGGGACATCCAAACTGAGTTATGACATTCTCCTAGATGAACCTCATAGCAGTAGCAGAAGTACGATCATTCATTGGCACAATTTCAACCCAACACATAAGGTAGTCAGTTGTTGTAATACTATATCGAGAACCCATTTATCATCCTTTTAGAGTAATGGGACCAATAAAATCAATAGCCCACTTTTCAAAGGGTTCCTGAGAAGGGATGGGTCATAAAAGCATAACATTTCTTTAGTTTGGTTTGCCTACACTCTGATAAATGTCACATTGCCTAACATATGCTTTATCATCTTAGATGAAAGTTGGCCACCATAGTCAAAATTGTAGAACCTTTCGTGCAGTAGCCTCTCAAGCATAGTGTTCACTAGCAATACCTTCATGAACTTCGTGAAGTATTTCAGGGCACTGATGTTGCTTTACACAACATCAAATAACTTTATCATGACCCATTTTGTAAAGATCACCTGCTATAAGATGAAAAGGTATGGTATGGACTATGAGTTGCTTTTTTTACTAAAATGTAGATTGGGTGATCTAGGTGACCTTCACCTAGTTGTGCAAGAATCATGCCAATGACCATGCCAGAAGCATCAACATGGATAAGAAATGACTTTATCCAATCGAGGAATTATAGAATAGGAGCAATGACCAACTTGTTTTTGAGTGTTTAAAAAGCCTCCTTACAAGACCAAGTCTGTATGAATTGCTCATTGTACTTTAAAAGTTCTTCAAAGGGTGCAATAATTTGGCATAATCATGAATGAATTTTATATAATAACCCATGTGACCCAGAAAGGTATAGACTTTGCATTGATTCTTGGGTGCTAGAAGGTGAAGAATAATAAATACCTTCACTGGGTCTACTAGGAGTCATTCCTTACAAATAATATGCCCCAAGAGCACACCAAAATATATCGCAAACAAGCCCTTCTTAAAGTTTAATGAGATTTGTAAGACTTGACAACACTCAAGCATAAGTTTAAGGTTAGCACAATGGTCCTTGACTAAACCATATACCATCCAATCATCCAAATAGACTTGGAGGAACTTGAGGATGAAGTCCTTAAAGTCTTCAACTGATATTTGTAAAAACACTCTTGGGGCATTTTTCAACCCAAAGGGTATAATAATATAGGCAAATGATCCCCATTTTATGGTGAATTTTATATTTGGCTGGTCTTCCTCAGCTACTTAGACTTGATGGTACCTCGAGAATCCATCTGTAAAGGATTACACTTCACAACCAACAACACCTTCAAGGGTTTCCTCTGTGAATGGTGTTGGAAAGGGATTTGTCATACAGGATGAATTGAGTACTAGTAGTTTACACAAATATGAATGCATCCATCCTTTTCGATACTGATCACCATTAGACTAACCTACTTAGATTTGGTAATGGGAGTGATTACTTTGGTATTGAGCATATTGTCAATCTCTTCTTTAATGCACACCTAGAGATTAGGATTCATCATGTATGGGTGTTTTTTTACTAGTCTAGCATCGTCAACTAGCTTGATGTGCATCTTCCCTAAGGATGGGTAGATACCTTTCATCTCACTATAGTTCCTTGTGAAGACATCCTGATATTCCTTTAATAACACAAAGATTTTTGTAATCTCTGTGTCAGTCCAATAGTTTCCTATTATGACCATATTTGGTTCTTATTTTGTGTTAATATTATGTTAAATAGTCTAAATCAGCCCATGATAGGGGTTGTCCATATTAGCACTTGTGTCCTAAATAGTTCATGTACCAACATTCATGGAAACATCTAAATGGTTGGATAGGGGGTCTAGTGAATTAGATCCTTCACCTTCATCTACTTGGAGGATAGGCTTTTGCTTTCCAAAGTGAATCTCTTCACATCGGTATTAATTAGGGACTACTGTAGGCACAAGAACTCATGTGTTGAAGGCTCATTGAAAAAATTTAAAGGTTCCTCAGGGTCCTGATGGATAGTCCTCAGACGATCCTTCATGGGACTTAGGTCTCTAAGAATTGCTTCACGTATGGCCTATAGGGTGAGGCACAAGTCCATCCTTGGTAATGAATAGGAGAGTGTTGAGCTCATGTTGTCCTTCAGTAACTACCGTAACCTAGTACCCATGTGTCACTCTTCATGAAAATACCATGCTCATGCCCATGTGCATAAAGTTACATAGAATGCATGCACTCATAGGTACTCTGGTGATTATGTTTCCTCATTTCTCCATATTTTCTCACAAGCATCAATGTGAGGTTCAGGTGCTTGCACACCACTATAATGAATTATTCCCTTAAACTTATTATCATAATGGAATCTATGATGTAGATCAGAACATACTTGATCCCAGTATAGGAGTTGTTCTTTATGGGTATGCCACCACCTTGTGATAGTGCCATCAAAAATGTGATCTAATGACCTCATCTAATCATTTTCTTATGTCATAGAATTCTTCAAGGCACTAGACAAAATCACATACCTCCATTTATCCTTGAAAATATGGGGCTTCATCAATTATTTCCAGTGGTGGTCCGACTAGTGGCCCTCTCATTTCTAACTCAGTAAGGTGAACAAACTTGTGATATTTCATAAGCTAGTGTGGGAAGTTCTCTTGACTATTGATAGTGTTACACATCTACCCAGTGAGATCATAGTCACCATGAGCCCAACAATTATAAGCATTCCTTGTAGTATTAAAAATAGACTAGTTTTCTATCCTTCAAAGAACACCATATAGGGTGGGATCATGTTTTTCATCACTTCTAGTAGTGACATATATATATGATTGATATCTTCATCAACATTGGTGGGCTCTATATAAGGTGGTCCTTGTGCTTGATCTAGTGGGATTGCAACATGTTGATCAATGTTTTCAAAACTAATGTAGTAATTTTTGAAGCTTAGGTCTACATTATTCTCATAGCACCAAGGTATTCCCAATAGAGTTAGGCAATCATCAGCTTTAGCTAGCTCCAAAACCTCAAAATATGATTTGAATAGTACTCTAGGTATATCAACTATTGCATTTTTTAGGAACCCAATATGGTGCACATGAGTCTTATTTACCATGAATAATATATGAGGTGAAGGCTATAGCACTGGACTAGACATTTTACACCAAGCATCCTTGATGAGGGCATTGTCTTATGCACTGATATCTACTAGTATGTCTTGGATTACCCATCCATCGATGGTATCATTAACATATATTTCTCTATCTTCTAGGGGGAAGAGGAACTAGGAATTTCCTATCACTGAGCATGATTTAAATAATGATCTTTACTTTACCTAATGATGTGCAGGTAAACCTCATTTCATATTCAAGCTTGACTCTTAATCCAAGTGTTGAGCTATTGGACAATATCCTCATCCATCATATGCTTGCATATTTCCTGAAAGTCATCCTGCACCATAAGTCAAGGTTCAGCTTCCTTTTGCACAACATTGCACTGCATTACATCCTTGTCTTTGAGGAACTAGATCTCTCCCTGAAGTTCATGTGTGAGCACCATCATATCATGGAGGACATCCTTTTGCCTCTAAACATTAGTGTAGTTTCTATCTCATGGTTCTTCCTATTGTACCTTCTCGATTAGATTAGTTATCGACTAGGTCTATCCCCCACTATGAGTGTTAATGTTCACTTGTTGATCTATAGGGATGATCAAGCATGCACACCATTATGGTTAATCAATTTGAATCATCCCAACACCCTTTTAATTTCACTCCTTGATGATAGATGAATATAAGTTTAAACACTCTTCTAATCGGTGGTCCTTTTTATAGAAAGCACACATCAGGTATTCTAGGCAATCCCTTTGACAATGGTCTGGAGATCCACATTTGTAATAGGTATTGGGTGGAAAATGACCACCTGCTCATCCTCTCATTCTTCCTCATCCATGGTATCCACCATTGTCTTGAGTATTTTTTACTAAGGTTTGGCATATGTCATATGCTCAAGCTTCATGGAAGTCACTAATCAAATGACAGTCATTAGTGTCATGAGTGTAGGCATCACAAATCTTACAATTAGATACCTTAATGTGCATAGCTCATTTTAGAAGAGGATAAGAGTAGACATCATGTTCCTCATGTAATATTTCACATGTTTGTTTAAGTATTGCATGAATATTCTTGCATTAACAATTACTTTGTGTATGGCCTTCAGTTTCATAGTTGGTACACCGAATACCATTGCGCATTTCATGTGCATTATTGGCCATCAAATTCTCAAGTTGTGATTCCATGGATGCTATATGTGCTTTGATAAAGGGATTGATCCCAGTGTCAATGATTCCAACCACTTCATTCAGCAGATCAGATTCCAAAGCCTCATGTAGGCTAGTGAAGGTCCATTATGACAAGGTTCATCAGAAGGGTAGTAACAGTCCTCCCACAAACCATTATGCATGTTGGGAAACATTAATTTCAAATGATAGTTTAGACAGCAAGGTCTTAAACCTTGCATCATACTCAAGTACGCTCTTTATAAGTCCTTACTTTATGTCCTTCAGTGTTTATATGCTCTATTTCTCAAATTTGAGAACGTCAAATTCTTGTAAGAAGGTTATTTTGAGTTGATTAAATTCAAACACTACTTGTTGAGGGTCAAAATTTTGATACCACTTGTGTGTACGCTCTAACAACATAGTTGTGAATTATGTGGCCTTATCCATTCAGAGGATGTGATGCCTCATGACTTTCAAATCAGTTTGCATTAGTGGGCATGCTCAGCTATATTCTCCACCCCTCGATATTTAGGTAAGTGTAATTTCATCTCATAGTAGATCTTAGTTGGTTGAGGTGTTTGAACAGGTTGTTACTGGGAACCTCTAGCTTTGGTCCCTTGAGGAGGGAGTCCACTTCCTCCCGTGCCTCCTCCTAGTCCTCTTCCATTGCCTCCAACAATAGTGCTCATGGTATGGGGTGTGTTAGCTAGTTGGTTAACCAAGTTGGGGCCTGTATTTTTTCCTTGAAGATTAGGTCCACTAAGCATCCCAAGTTGTGCCATAAAATTCCATTAAATAGGGAAAGATAGTGTTAAATCTAAATGAGCATCACATAGCTCAGTTTTAATATCCCTTACCAGTTAAGCTTCTGAATCCTAACTTTTTGTATCCCAATTTTGAATGTGTACTCCATCTGACTCAAAGGCTTGAGCACGTACTATGTTGTGGGAGTTGGGTTGGCTTAGAATTGATTCCTTAGCTCCTACTGTCCAGCTTGTTTTTCTTTCATAAGATAAAAGTGGCATAGAATTCATCTTGAAAGTTATGAGGTCCTCATGTGTTTCTACTTCCCTATGGCTCCTAACAACACTCCTTGAGTTCTCTTGGTCTCTTCTCATACCGCTAACTCTCATAATCCTTTGTAAAGATTCATCATACTTTTGTTTCTGTAATGCATGTTGGTTGGATACCATTTTGAACCCATAATATTTTATCAACCCCTATTCTCCCCTTCAAAATGTGTAACTCATGCATAAGAGGATTTATCCCTTCATTGGTATAGTTTCTAATCCAAGATCAACAAATAACTTCTTAATTACAAAAGTAAAAAGTTCAAGATAACGACCCTATGGTTCTCAAAGAAATTAGAACTTGGCTTGTTCAAGGCATGAATAGGTGGTCACAGTGTACTCCAAAATGTTGTTGTTCAGCACTCCTTTCCACCAAAATATGACTGCTCACGTCTATGGGGCTCCAAGTCATGCTAAATCCCTTTGCCACTCTAGCATCCAAGACTGCCTCCTCCCAATATTCCTTAATCATCCTTGAGCATATGTTATCAACCAAGCATGTAAATGAACTAAGGCCTCTGAAAATAAGGTTTCATATAATGGACTAGAGATCCTGCTCAACCCATTATTGTGTGGATATTCCTAGCTCAAGATAAGGAACTATAAAATTAGCTTCAACACTGGTAACCCATTCTTCTATATTCTCTAGTGTAATGCACTCAAAAAAAATTCCATGACTGTGCTTCAAGTACTTCATGTCCTAGCAATGGAACCAAAATGTTGGGTTGTTTTAGTAACTTCTAGCTCTAGTGTTGAAGTCTAGCCTAACATGCTAGTGCATTGGCCCTTTCACACAAGATTTAGGTTTTACATGCTCACCCTGAGTGCGTGGCAAAAGACCGGTTCCCAAAGGTTTTATTGCATAGTTTGGATGACTTGTTCATATTCTTATCTTTATATCAAATAAATGAGATTATATAAAAACACAAACACACTATCTTAGTCTTATGAGTTATAGGTTTGATTAATATCATCATGCAAATTATAATCATCTTTTAGTTAGCATTAAGTGCTTAAAAAAGAAAATAAGATCAGGTTTGCTTCATAAAGAGTTTAAACATAATTCTTACCATCATTGATAGTACCATAAATTGATACAATATGCTATTATATATTAAACTTAAAGATTTACCATAATAACACTACCAAATTTGTCTGTCTATCTATCTCTAAATCAATCATCACCAAGTGTTTAAATCATTAATGACCTGAAGAGTTGGCCAATGAACTCTTAATAGACTAAGAGTCGTGGTGCTTAACAATTAGTTCTTCCTAAAGATCTAGGCCTCTACACCCCATATATCCTCGCTCTATGTATATCTCAAAGGCCAAACATTCCTTTCATTGTGGGATGGTATACAATCTCCTACTAATAAGGTCAGAGTGTCATGTTTGAATCGATCTTCCAATTGCTTCTTGCTTCCCATGCGCTCCCCTAGTCTTTTGCTTCTATTTTGAGTCTTGTGTTCTCAAGTTCCTTGTGACTTGTTCTCCTTTGACTGGGTCCTCCTTCATTGGTCCTTCTACATTGTTATCCTTTTATGCCCAATAGGTTCTACATTGCAGTGCTTCTGTGCCTATCAGCTACGCACTATTGTCCTCCCGTGCCATGGTCCTTCTATACCATGCTAGTCCCATGCCAAAATGGGACAACACTTAGTTAAAATTTAGGGGCCAACAATAGGTGATCATCTATTGCATGTAAAGAGATGACTAGATGATGCAGTCAGGAAAATGCATCTTACAATTGAACAACTACATGATGTAGATAGGTGACTGCATGATGCATTTGAATGACTGTATCATGTAGTCATCCAATTTTAGGATGCAATCACCTAACTACATCATCTAGTGATCTCTCTGTAATGATGCAATCGAGTAACCACATCCTATAGTCATACAATTGCATGATGTAGTTAGATGATTGCATTATGTAGTCAGATGACTACATCATGTATTTAAGAGGTTACATTTTGTAGTCATGCAGCTACATCTGACATCATGTAGTTGGGCAGTCACATCGTGTAATCAGGCAACTACATCATGTAGTTATGCAACTGCATTATGTAGTTAGATGACTACATAGTGTTGTTCTTATTAGGGCCTAGGATGTTGTTCCTACTCAATTTACATTCACCACATATCACCTCATAATTCACATATACTATTATATGCCTTCCAACCTTATTCACCACCATTACGAAACTAATTTTCCTAGTGACATCCAATTTTTTTAATACAGGCCACTACAATTTCCCCTGGATAACAAAGAGGAATAAAGGGAGAACAAGAAAAAAGAGAATGAAAGGGACAATAAAATGTCTACCTACTAATAGAGTTTTGGGGGTAAAGTAAGGATAAGAGAAGGATTAAATGGCAATTAATAAAATATCTACTTAAAGATGATGAAGAAGAATCTATGTACCACCCTTACAAAACCAAATATTAGAGGTATTTAATATTTTAATTTTATAAAATAATTTAATTTATATTTATGTAATTGCCTTCAAAAATCATAAGAAAAACTCTAGAAAATACATGTTAAAAAACATGTCAAAAAACTTAGAAAAAATCATTAAATAATTATGAAAAACCCTAAGACAAACCCTTAAAAAAATCAATGACCCTATGAAAACATTTGATAGACACCTCATTCTCTTGTATATCCTTACATTTTATTGAATTCTTAGTACCATCTCCAATTGCTCTAGTATACAATTCTAGCTTGCATGTAAATTGTTTAACGAAATTATTAATTCTCTAAATTTAAGTTTACTTAAATGCTCAATATAACCCTAATATAAAATTAAATAAAGAAGTTGTAGATATTTCACGGATTATAGTGTTTTAAAATATTTTTTTAAGTGTTGAATATTCGGCGAAATGTTTACGATTACCCTCTATGTTAATTACATAATTTTTCATAAATATTAAATTTCACAAAGAAATTTCTAATTTTGCATATTTATTTTGAATTAATTGTTATATCAATTACAATACAATTTGTATATATACAACATAAATTGTCACTTTGTATCTCTTGTTAGTAAAGGCCCAGAGAAGAAGTTCTCACTTTAGATACAACTTGGTTAGGTAAACATTAATGAAGACAATTATGTTTGGTTGGTCTTTTTAGATGATTGACCATACTGATACCAGGGTAAATTTTAATGGCTATTCTTTTTAAATTCATAAACACTTCAATTTTAAAAATTGGCATTTGGCTATTTTTAGGGGGTGTTGAACAAAGTGGATTTTCTTAAATTATCTAGATGTAAGTTAGTTTTTCAAGTCGGCTCACCTATTGTTTAAAATAAATTTCATACATATAAATATAGTTTGCCACTCCATCAAAAGTCAACATGAGTTTATTCACCATTATATATAAATAGATGTCTGCCCATATACTCATAATAAAAAAATTTAGTAGCAGGAAAGGGATGAAGGAAGTGTCAGGTGATGGTGCCAAATGACATCATGCTGCCAAGTGACACCAAAGCTATCGAATGATAATAATGCTATCAAATGACATCAATGTTATTGAATAATAGTAATGTTTTCAAATGGTGGTAACACTACCAGATGATATAAATGTTGTCAAATGATAGTAATGCTATCATTTAATAGTAATCTCTATCGTTTGATAGCAATGTTGTTAAACAACAGTGTTGCTATTGAGTGACAACATTACTATCATTTGGAAGCATTATTATGAAAGGACAACATTACTTTCATTTTATAGCATTAATGTCAAACAATATCATTACTATCATTTGGCAATATTATTGTCAAATTATAACATTACTGATGTTTGACAACATTGTTGTCAAATGATAGCATAGTTGTCTTTTGGTGGTGGTGTTTCCATTTACATCAACTCTTTTGTTTGATGATGAAGACATGTGATCCATAGAAAAACAAGGTGTAGTCATCTATGAGTTTTATGTACTTTTGCACACCCCTCTGCATTCTACATTCTATTGTAATTCACCTTCTCACCTAAATATTGTGTATTAAATTTCTCCAATCTTTCAAAACACATAATTAGAGATTCACCAAATAAAACCCAAGTTAATTTCTATATGAGCCACTAAAATTTACCCTGACTAGTACTAAGACATGGTCTGGAGTCTAATAGGTAAAGTATAAGGGAATATTTGTCAAAGGAAAAAATATTAATTTAATAATATTGTGGGTGAAGAAGGGGATTTTTTCTTGTAAAAGTCATATACCAATATGGACTTGTATTCATTTCTACCCTGAATATGAGTTGTGGAGCTTTTTGGAACCTTTAAGCACTCGATCTTAAAGGTGAAGGCAAAAAATCATAGAGAGAGGAAATAAAATCACATAAAGAAGAGGGAAAGGCAAAGGAAATGGTCTTTATCCACTCCCTCAATGAACATTTTTTAAACCCTCGGTCTATAGGCATAAGAGGGCCTTTAGGGAACTTATGCCCCCTCCTAATAAGGGGAAGAACTCCCTTGAAAAAGGCCAATGATTGATCATGTGGGAATCAATTAGTTGACTTAGGAATAATAGGTCGAAAATGAAAAAATGAAGGGAAAGGGTACCCATCGATTTGTGGCATGTCCAGTTCTTCCATCAAACTAATCATTTAAAATTTAAGAGTTTCATGAGGAATCCTAGTAATAGATCATGTGGGAATAAACGTAAAGGTATATCTCACTAGAGTTGATCAATGAAGAGGAATATTACATATGTATTAAATAACCTTATTGATGTGGGTGTGGACATCCATTTTCTATGAGGGAGCAGCCCCCAAGGGTAGTGATGCATGGGAAGGAAATCAGTTTAGGGTTCGACCATCATGAAGTGATCCCCTAATGGTCGAGTCCTTATGTTAGTATTTGGACGTTTACAGTTATGCTCTCTATAAAAAGGGTCTTTAGATGCTCACCATCTACTTTAGGTATAGAAGCCTCTATGAATTAAATATAAGAAATACATTTAAGCTCATGAAGATCAAGTTCATCTAAATGATTCACCACCTCTAGGTTTGGGATGAGTAAACACCTTAAGATATCAACCTATCCCTAATTAATTAGCCCACCCAATTTGAAAAATTAGTAGTTGATGGGAAATAGATATACTCATATAGAGTGATGGATAATAGTCATCTACAATATTTTATATTTTAAATTGACATGATGATATATGGGATTTCATTCTTATTACATTTTGATTCTATGTTGGTATGAATGTTTGAAGGATCTATTGAGTACGCTTTTTTTGGTATATTATTGTTATGACTCTTTTATTGTCACTTTTATGTTATTATTAATTTAAAAAAGAGGTTTTCATATTTATTTAACTATAAGGATGTGTATTATAGATATAGAAGGTGAATTTTTTAACAATCCACTCTCTATTAGAATTGTAGACAATATCATAGGATCAACAAATGGCTATGGTGAAGTGATCACGTGATTCAATAAAGCACACATCACATAGTTGAAAGAAATTGAAACCACACAAGAGAATATTGAAACAACATTAGAGCAAAAAATAAATACTCCACATTCCACCATATTCCACCATAGAATACAAAGGATGGTATGTGCTTAAATATGCAAGTTGAGTGCAGGATGACTCAACCTGACAAGGTGAGTGGATGGGCTCCTCTATTATGGGTGGAGAGAGCATTGAGGGAACACAGTGGAAAAGTGACTTGACTAGACTAGGCACTCAGGGGACCAAGTGGGATGGATGACCCCAACCACTCATTGTGTGACCTCATGCACTCATAAGTGCATGATGAGATCATGATGATGTGATAATGACCTCATAAATACCTATAAGGACCTAATATCCACCTAATCAAGGTGAATAATATAAGGGTAGTAAAAACCCATGCAATGGTGAAAAACCTACACCAACACCCCCTTAAGTGTACCTTAGGTGGGTAGTAAAATTTGGGTCTTGGCAAATAGGCTTGATCAAGTACCCAAGTACAAAGCAACTCTTAGAAAGTGGAGTAAAAGGAGAAAACGCAGTGGGAAGAAAATCTCCCCTAAAAGAGAGAAAAGAAGAAGAGGAGACTAAAAGACCCCCCAGATGATAATGTTGAAGCAATCAACACTCTAAGTATACCTCACAAGATGATGAAGGTCGATGATGATATCTTCTACTTGAAGACTGTAGAAGCTCCATCTTCATCAAAAAATGTTTATTCCCTTTGCTAAAGGAAGAACTCGATGTGTGTAATGAAAGTCTGCCCATTCCACAACTAAAAATGTAGGAAATAGTATGAAGATATATGAATTTGGTCTAAATCAGATATGTGGCATAAGTTTAGCAAGAACATGCACATAAGCTAGAGGTAATACCACTGAAATAAACCAATCAAAATAATAACATGGAAGATTCACATAAATAATTCCCATGTGAAGTGTGGAGCATGACTTACTAACTGAAGAAATAAAATCCATAAAAAGAGATGAGTCATCGATGCTCCCAATATGTGTACTCACACTATAAATAATAGAGTCCTCCAAAGTTAAAATATGTGGAAGAATATATGAATGAAAGTATAATCTACAATAGGATATCTAAGGTCTAGCATAATCTCATCATATAGTGGTGTCTTGATATAAGGAAGAGCATTGTCCACCTAAAATGTGTCATCATAGGAAATAGAAGCAGGAGGAGATAGTAAAATAGTCTTAGAAGAGATAATAGGAAGGAGAGGAGGTGTGATGCAGGTCATAGTAAGATCCCTAAAAATACTCTGAAGAGTGCTCCAAAAAATTAAGGGGCACTCTATGTGCTCCATATGGTGGTGTAGATCCCATGAAACGTGCAACAATAAGTGATCATAAACACAATGACATGAGTTAGCCCAATCATCGTATTGACTTTGGTTAATAGGAGCAAAAATGTATCCATATAATAATGGAATAATTTCTAATTCATTGAGTGAATATTTCATGTACATAGCCATAAAGCATAATTGGTCTTCCCAAAAAAGACCGCTGACCTGTAAACCCAACCTTCCTATTTTGGTATCTCTCAAGTGGAGTCATCATGACCACAACTAAGAGTAATAATGCACACTCTAGAGATAGACTTCAGACTACGTTGAAAATGAGTCCATTTAAATGAGAGCAATATGTGCATAAGTGACAATGCATGCTCAAATGGACATCAGGCTCAACTGACAATGCATCCAAGAATACAAGAGCAATCTGTGCAAATAGTCACTAAATGGGCACAAATAACAATTATGAAAAATTGAATGTGTACAAAAGATAATTTAGGGCCCACAACAATCTCCCCAAGGTAATAAGCAATGACCCCTCATGTGTTTTCAATTACAAAGTACGCTCAAGGAATGAGCAATCATGCTTATGATTGAGTACTAGTGCATGCTCCAAGTATGGATGTTGGAGTCAACCAAATGGGTCCACACAAATGAGAGAAATTAGTGCATGAGTGAAAAAACATGTTTCAGTGAATGGATGTCAAACTATGTTGATAATACATCCATAAACATGAGTAATCAATGCAATATCCACTAAATTAGCACAAGTAAAAACTACAAATAAGTCAAGCAGGAGGACATCGGACTCTACCAATAATGTGACCGTGTAAAAAATTCAACAAGACATATATAAAATGTTGTTGTGAGGGGATCTAATCTCCTATCAGATCAGACCTCACCCATCGATCTTTGACACTCAAGAGAAAGTACACTAGAAGTAAAAAATGCCCCCTAAAATAGACGCTAATTTGGAAAAACCCCAATTTTAGTACTTTATAATTTTAGTACAATTATAATATAAATAAAATGAATAGATCAGGAATGAAAAAATAGTAACTTTTAAAGATTATGGTACTCGATTTTGAATTACCGATCAAAATTTATTACAATATCAAGTTCCCATGATTAGGGTCCATTTTAATTAAATTTAAATGAAATTTAAATACACTAAGGTTGATAAAATGAACATAGGCTTATAACCAAGCGATGGAACGAAAATCAAATTAGTGACCTCTCCTTAGTAATTACAAGTCTTAACCAATCCTTCCACACACCCCGATGTGCACCTTAATAGAAAAAAATCCTCTTAAAGCAATAAAAAATCAAGCTATTTAAAAAATAATAAACATGCATCAATTTTTGTAGGGTTTGACTTAGTTTTGAAATAATTATTGAGAGCTTAGGCTTGCTAGAAAATGCATGGCACTGTCAATGCACTTGTACAGGCCTGTAACAGATAAGTAACACAAGTTTTAAGTGCCAATTAGAAGGTGGGAGGATGCCATGAATGAAGTTGGAGGTCACCAATGAGTCTTTTGTTGTAAAAAAAAACTTCAGATTCTGAGTTTCCTACTTTCAATGTCTAACATTATCCTTATATAGGTATGAGCTAGGATGGGAAAAATCTTAAGGAGAGAGTATTCCACACAATAGAATGTCTGTGTGCAGCCAAAAGTGGTGAGCTTAAATGCAATCATAGTAGATGGGTAGGAGGTCGTGTGGACTGAAAAATCATTGTAGGAGACTTCAATGGTGCATGTATCTATTGAGGCATCAAACCAGGTAAGTAAGGTGGTTTAGAATACCACTCAACAAAGCTTGTGCATAGTCCAAGGATGTTTGGAGGGTCGATGTAGGACTGAAAGTGGTCCATGAAATTTGTGAAACAAAGAGCAGGCTGAGGACAGGACGTGAGGCACCCTAAATTTGTGGAGGCTCTTGCTTCATATAACCTAGTTTGGAAACCAAAAGAAAACGCTGCAAGCACACGAGAATCAATCCAAGAACAAAACCCACAACTAGCTTACCAATCCAAGATAAAACCAATACAATAGATTTTAGCAAAAAGGACCCCTATAAAAAATTTTGGTTGC
Organism: Torreya grandis; assembly: GCA_037957365.1. Lineage (NCBI taxonomy): Eukaryota > Viridiplantae > Streptophyta > Pinopsida > Cupressales > Taxaceae > Torreya > Torreya grandis. Next base: position 1,980,853 of record JARHVA010000008.1, read on the forward strand.
CCAAAAAATTTTGAGGTTTTTGAGATTTCAAAAAAGACCCTTGATTTTGTTTTCAAACCCACTGAAAAATTGCCTTACAATAAATGCAGATAATCTTTAGATTTCAAAATGAAACTAAGCAACAAAACAAACCAAACAATCGTGAACATGGATTGATGCTCTAATACCATATGAGAATCAACAACCTACTTATAGGGTTATTTAGTATGAATATGAGGGCATACCATAGGAATTGGGCACTACAGCTTGTTCACAAATTGGCTATATCCCACATAGTACTCAACCTTGAATAAGAGTTATGCCAAAAATGTGTACGCCACATGTCCTATGTCGAATACCACCAACACCATTATGTTAGACATCTACTCACCCAATGTATTTGACAATAAATATTATATAGATTTGATGAATCGATAGGGGTTGTTCACATCTGATTAGGATATCTACACCAGCTCCCACACTAAAAGCATTGTCAAAGATTTCAAATTGTGGATCAAGATATTTTTCTTCTAGAAATTTGCATTGGTAATGGATAAAATGAGCCAACTAAACGTACTAATTGGCTCATCAAGGGAAATAAAAAATTATTGTTCTGCTCATAATCCCACTTCTTCCATCAAGGGCATGTTGAGTAGAGGTTGCAGGTCATGGCAAGGTTGTTAGATCTTTCCAAGGGATTTTGACCAATAAAGGGAGGAAATAACTAGAACTTAGCGAAGGGTGGGCAGTGGTACAATGAGCCGAGGAGGATGGTTAAGCCCACAAGGCACTTGGCAACCTATTTTAAGCTACCCATAACTTTTAGAGTGCCACCACATTAGGTCAGTCTTCAACCAAAAAAAACTTTCAAACACTGTCCTTTAGAGTGTAGATGCATGAGCTCAACAGAACAACCCCTAGACTTTGTCATTTAAAAAAAACCTTGGAATCATGTTCCTAGATCAGTTGCACATGTAGAAGCCATAGAATAACTAATCATGGAGGTCGATCCAAAGCTTCAACCATTCAAGCAGACCAAAACAATGCAAATACCATTTTGAAATTTAACCAACAAAAACATATGTAAATGCAAATGTCATATGGGTTTTAGAGGAGACAAAATTGTAGATGAACACTCAGATCTAAAATTTACCTTGAAACAAATTTTGTTAGAATATAAAATAGTCTACTCAAATATTATGTCATAAACAACAACATAAATAATGGTGTTTGTTTACCAGTAAACACTCTGAAACCATATTAGAATTACAACTAGGATCACCAGATCAATGAATGGCCATGGTGAAGTGATCACACGAGTCAAACAAGCACACATCACATAGCTTAGAATAATTGAAACCACACATGAGAGAATATTGTAAAAGCATTAGAGCAAACAATGAATACTCCGCATTACACCATATTTGACCACATAATACATTGATGACATGTTCTTAAATAGGTAGGTTGAGTGCATGATAACTCAACCAGACAAGATGAGTGGATGGGCTCCTCCACTATGTGTGGAAAGAGCACTAATGGAACATAGTGGAAAAGTGACCTGAGTGGACTAGGCACTCAGGGGACCAAGTGGGATGGATGACCCCATCCACTCACTGTGTGACCCCATGCACTCACAAGTGCATGATGATGTCATAATGATCTCATGATGACATCATAATGACCTCACAAATACTTCCATCTAATTAAGGTGAATAACACAAGGGTAGGAAAAACTCATGCAAAGGTGAAAAACCTACACCAACACTCTCTACATTTGCTAATCGCATGAACAATTGGATATCACATCTTTAACTTAACATTCTTGAATGATATAAATTACTATGTTGTTTGTGTATTTATTATCAATGTATGTCCTATTTTTATAGAACTTTTTGCTAATTTCTTACCACATATAATCGTTAACAAACAAGATCCCTAAATACTAAGGGATGTCTCAAATATTATATATATTTTTAGATATATACATAGATTTTGACAGGGGCAACTGAACTGGTTACATCAATTGCTACTACCGGCCGATACCAAACTACCAATATTCACACCACAATCGGCTTTTTACATTCCTTACCACACTATTCTTGCCACAACTGGCGTTTACAATCCCACCACAACTGACATTTACAATCCCACCACAACTGACGTTTACAATCCCACCACAACTGACGTTTACAATCCCACCACAACCGACATTAATACTAATACGGCCAGAACTGACCTTTTTCATACCTCTGAGATTTGAACCTGGGTGGTACATATAACAACCAAGTTACTTTACCGATGCACCCCATCTCTTTGATTCTCAAATATTATATTATTCTTCTTCTTAGGTATATTTAAAAAAAAATTCCCCCTTTTTCCTTATAAAACTTAAATGAACTTGAATAGTGACAATGCATGTGTTTTATACTAAAAGCACCAATAAAAATTTTAAAAAAATTTAAAAAAAAATGTTATTTTTTTTTAATAAAGTTTTTATATATTAAATGGGTGTCTTATTTAATAATGACCTAAAATATTTAGTTTTATATAGAAAAATATATTTCACCATTTACCAGATTTATATTTATTTTAAGAACTCCTCTTTTGTTGACATATCTTTCATTCTACTCCACTTGTCTAGTTGTGTGATTTCTTTCCACTTGTCTAGTTGTGTGATTTCTTTCCACTTGTCTCTTGTTATAAAGGTAAGGGAGAGCTCTATTTCTAATGAGCCAAAAATACATCATTACTATTATAAGAAACAATAAAAGCCTATTCCTGATAAGAAACACACATTACAAAGGAATGAATAAATAACATTAGAAATCCCACAAATACTCCGCACTAAGTAGGATATATGGTAAACACAATCATATTAAATTACCACTAGGCTATAATGTCCTTGCTAATGTATAATCTACTTTTTCTATTACATTCTACAAAGACCTAATACTTCTAAAAATGTCATTACAAATAAAATAGTATATGGTGCAACAATAGTATTTGTACAAATGTCATTTAAAAAAAAAATAGTATATTGTACAACAATAATATTTGGAAAGTGAAGCATCTCTAGAAATTGATAGGGTGTATTTTTTTAAGATTGTATATGACCTCTGAAAAATTAGTACGATCTAAATGGATATAGATTTAAAATTTAGTAGATTATATATATATTTTTAAAACATATTTAAATATATAAAAATATAACGAGTGTTAATATTTATGAAAAGGTAAATAATTTGTAATATAAAAAATTATATTAAAATAGATATTTTGTTGATTTATATAGTTTTGAATTTTTTTATAATTATAAGGTTAAATTATCGTGGTTATGATACATCTAAATTTTTTAAGGTTGTTTGATGTACGTAGAGATAACACTAATTTCTTAGGATTGATTTTATTATATCATCTTAAATCCAATAGCTCTCCTAGTTTTTATTTGTGATGGATCACCATTTAGATGTATATTTTCAAGATATTTTAAATTTTTTTTGTGAATGTCATCTTTTAGTAATGATGTAGAAGATAGTAATCATAATTATTATGATAACATCACTGAAAGTGCAAGATAAAGAAGGGCACCATGTGCCAAGCCCCTATGGGGATTGAAATAGACAAGTTTGGTAGAAACAAACAAGTTTATTAATGCCACTGATATTGCTATAGACTACCCACAATAGTGGAAAAATCTAAAAATATGACTTATTGAAAAATCTAATAATATGACCTATCGGTTTAAGTGACCACAAATTTGGAAGATAACAAATTGGGAATTGCAAAAAATGAGAATTTATGCCTCCCAGGGCCACAGATTGAGAGGGAAGGAAGAAGGATTCAGATTTAAAACAAAAGTGTTTGCATGGAATCAAAGACATTATCTGTACAATTCATAAAATTTAACTTTATGGCAAAGCAAAATAGGAAAAAATAACCCTTAATCCCTTTATTTATTGATTCATATCAAGGCTCGAGCTAAATAACCCAGATACCTAGATACAAATGGGTTATTTAGCTAGAGCCTTGAAGATTAGAAGTCTTCTGAGTATTAGGAAAATGATGATCAAAAGTCTTCTGAGTCTTTGGAAAATGATGTTTAGAAGTCTTGTCTACAATGGAGGAAAACATTATACACAAATGTATGATAGAAAGTATGAGGGCATGCAGAGAAACATAATTAGCTATTGATCAGACATAAACCATACAAACATAATCTATACCCTGGAATTAAATCCCAATAGTTGTGAAAATTCATAAAACTGGTTAGTGAAATCCATCATAACAAAAGACAATATTCATAAATTAAATTCAAGAAACAATTCTAAATGTTTTGCCTGCAATATTTACAGACATAAACCCAAGGGCTTCATCTACCTGGTCTGCAAGCTCGAAATACCTACAAAAGTTTTCAAGAAAACACAAAAAGATGTATATGAGTTCAGAAAAAAAATTGCAAGACAAGAATATAAATGTAATAAAAAACACTTTGGTAGCCTAACGAAGATCTTACTTTTCTCCCTAATCACTGTTAGAGGTGAAATCCAAATTCCACTACATCACACATTGCATCACTACATACACTCCAAATACCTACAAGCTCCAAATACCTACAAAAGTTTTCAAGAAAACACAAAAAGATGTATATGAGTTCAGAAAAAAATTGCAAGACAAGAATATAAATGTAATAAAAAACACTTTGGTAGCCTAACGAAGATCTTACTTTTCTCCCTGATCACTGTTAGAGGTGAAATCCAAATTCCACTACATCTCACATTGCATCGCTACATAAACTCCAATTGCAAATGCTTGAATAAGGTTAAGGGTTACATTAGATTGAGAATAGGAACAAACCATCCTTTGCAGATTTGGCTGTTGGGATTTAAAATTGACAACATCATTGTTAATAGTGTCACCATGGTAGTTAGCTACATCTAAGCTATCCACGACTTCAAAATTCTCTGATTTGGGTTTTGCAAACTACCCTTCCATTCACCCTACCTAAAATATAAAAGTGATACCAGTCAAACAAGCATCCCAAATGATTGAAGCACTAGATTCTAGATCAATACAAAATCTGGCTTGGATACTAAATGATCTTCCTATTAGATCCATGGCTTTCTACTAACTTCAAAGCAACTGCTTTAACATGGGATCATGGCCAATTGGGCTTGATCCCAAGGCATCATCACCGTAATCATGTTGCTTTGTTCTTTCCCAGACTCATGTGAAAACTTGATGATGACTATTATTAGTACTAAATTAGAGTAGAAGTCATAAGATGTTGTGACAACTCTATTATCAATGGATATGAGGCACAAGTTTATGGAAATATAATATACTAATGACATATTGATAAGAGAAAGACTAGGGATAAGTGATCAAATTCTAAGGTAAGATCAAAGACTCCAAAACTTTTTTGAAGAAGTTTTTGAACTGTGGCAAGACAAGGTATATAAAATGGACTACAGAGAAAATAAGATGGAAAAGGTAAAACAATCTTCAAATGAAATATTCATCATCATTAGAGATGTAGATCTATATATTGAAAATTCAAGTTTGCGCTCATGCAATAGTGCATGATTGATTGATTATAGATCCACTTATCATATGACTCCTACACTAAGTTTAGATTTAATTCTATGTTTAATTCATATATTAATATAGTGTCCTGTCATAACATTTAGAGACTACATCATATAGTATATCCTAATTAGAGATTACATAGATTACTGCTAACAATAGTGTCATTGCTGAGAACCGAATATGTTAAAATGGTTACTTGGTCAACAGGACCTTGACAATTAGATAGACTTAAAGATACATAAGTTCATAAATAAAGAATCTATAAGAATAGGATTTTATATAGAGGATATTATTTATATTCATATTCATGGAAAACTCTATGAAAAATTCAGGTGTGAGTTGCTTGAGTTGCTAGCAACATGTTTGTCTAGACTAGAATATTATTGATTTAGATCGCATGAAATAGAACACTTTGTATGAAGTGAATCAAATTTATAAAAATTGTGCAACCTAGATACTAAATGGACCCACACTATTGACCATTGGGTGAAGACTATAATTTGCATATATGTTGTTGAATTTGTAGTGTAGAGCTACTGTATGCTTGAAGTAGTATACAATTTTTTTTATATGGTTTATAGGAATTTTTTGAAGTAACTTCTCATGTTTTAAAAAATATATTTGAGGAATAGATCATGTTACCAATTCCATTCGACATCAATTAGTCACACAGGCCACCATGAGGGTCCAAACCAGAGGGATTTGAATAAAGATGATATGAATAAAGGAATATAAACCAAAACCTAGATAATGGATAAAGTAGAGAAGAAATAGGATAAAATAATTTATGGACTTCAGAGGGAGTTGTGATAACTAAAAAGATTGAAGGTTTTCAAAATGCACAATAGTAGATCTGAAGATTATTAAAAATCAAGATTCCACCAAGAAGAGTAGAGAGTGAGCACATAGTTGAAAATATGAATAGAGGACTTGATGAGATTTCAAAAAAATTAAAATTTTATGTAGATAATGTTGGCTATGATAGAGAATGATTGGTCTTAAGGTATGATGTGATTGATGTATAGGATGAATCTGTTAGGATCCTGTAGCTCACTCTGATACCAAATGTTAGTACCTTAGAGCTCAATTGATTACCTTGTATATAAGCAACTAAACACGGAATTAAACTAGAAGTAATAAGTAACTAGAATTTAGAATCAGCAAAGAATATATGATACGAGAAACAATACAATCTGTATTAACACTCTTCCAGAAGGAAATACAATGAAGAAATCACACTCTTTCCACACCTCTTGGGTGTCCAATAATTTTCTCTCAAGAGTTCTCTCTCTCTCTCATACAATCAATTACAACCAACTCAACACCGAGTTGTTCCCTCTAGTGACAATCAACCCAATGGTTGTTTCACACATACACAAGCAGATCTTCTTGATCTTGCACCTTTAAAATCTAACTTACCTTGCTTACCATGTAGATCTCCCTGATCTTGCACACTTGCAGATCTAACTGATCTTACACTCGGAAGGTTCTAGTCCTTGTCCTTTACAAGTCCTTGACCTTGTCCTTGATTACAATACAGCCCCATGGGTCTCTTAAATAGATTCAAAAATAAAGAATAATTAGAAAAGCAAACTCAAGACTAAAATTAGTCTTTTACATGCAAACTAAATGTTCGTCTAAAATTAGACCAGTTCTGGAAACACACAGGTGACCGATGTCAGTTCCTGTCTGACCGATGCCAGCCGACTATAACCAATGTCGGTTACTATGTACACTAAATATGACTAACGTCGGTTGGCCTGCTGACGTCAGTTACTCTGTAACTCATCAACCTCCACCATTTGCATCAGTGAAGCTTTTAGCTCCACAACCTAACAATCTCCCACTTGGAGATAAATAGTTGCACCTGTACCTGTACTTGTACATCCTCTAATTTTATTTCTGGCTTGTATCTCCATCTTCAAGTTCAGTCTTGAAGACCAACAAAATTTGAATGAAGATTCAACTTCTCATTTGTCCTTGGCTTTGTTAACATATCAGCAGGGTTCTTGTCCTTGCTAGGCACTGTGACTGCAACAACCTTCTGCATCTATGAAATCTAGCTAACCATCGTTCCACCAACAGTGAACACATATCCTATGGTGCTTCTCCTGCCATCCAAGTCACCTACCATATCCGAATCTACATACCCATGTAGTGAAGTGCTTGACCTTGCATAACATAAATACCTGTTGTTGGTCCCTCTCAGATATCTGAGAATCCACTAAACTACTTTCAAGTGCTCCTTTCTTGGATTGGCCATAAACTTGCTAACAACTCCCACTACTTGGGCAATATCAAGTTTAGTACATACCATGTACTCAACCTCATTATGTGATTTAGGACACTGTTCATAGCTCAACTTGAACTATCCAACCATAGGTGTGCTAACTGGTTTTACATCCTGCAAATTGAACCTCTCCACTACCTTATTCACATAATCCTCTTGAGACAAAATCAACCTATGATTTTCCCTGTCTCTAGAAATACTCATGCCAAGGATTTTTTTTGCTCCTCCTAAATCCTTCCTGGCACATGTCTGAGCTAATTTTACCTTTAGCTCAGTAATTCCCTGCATGTGTGACCCTGCAACAAGCATATACACTACATATAGTAATAGGATAATGTAGCTAATATTATCCAACCTGGTAAAATAAACACAATGGTCACATTGACATTGACTAAAGCCATGCTTTGTCATAAACCTGTCAAACCTCAAATACCACTGCCCTAGAGCTTGCTCAAGACCATATAACCTGGCCTTCTGTCTCACTTAGCCATTCTCTCCTTTCTTTAACCTGTGAATCCATTTATCTTTTAGTGCTTTCTTTTCGGCTGGCAACTCTACCAAATCCCATGTTTGGTTCTCTTCCAATGAATCAATTTTCTCATTCATGCCATGCTCCCACTGTTTCCTGGATTCTACCTACATTGCCTCTTCAAAACTTCATGGTTTTCCACCATCAGTGAGCAACAAGTAGTATAAAGAAGGGGAATAATGAATTTGAGGCTTACTTACCCTTTCAGACCTCCTCATGGGCATTTGAGACTCCTTGACAGCTTGTTGTCTGCCCAAATTTCGTTCTAACAGTGACCGATCCCGGTCATCTCTCAGTCTACACCCGATCGATGTCAGTTCCATGTGACCAACCTGACCAACATCGATTCTTACTTGACCAACGTCGGTTTCCACCTAATCACCGACATCAATTTCTTGACTGACGTCAGTGTCCACCTGCCCAACATCACCGACTTTGGTCTCCATCAGACTGACATCGGTTCCTACTTGATCGACGTCAGTTCTCACCTCACCGACGCCGATAACTATGTTTTTCTGTGAGTGATGACTTTTATCCATGAGCTCACTTTGGATCATAACCTTGTCTAAATTTCCCTAATCAGAATTATCTAGCTTCTTGAGCTGATCTCTATCCATCATCTTCTCCTTGAAAACTAAGGCTTTCCAGTTCTTAAATATGTCAAAAACATCAGATTTCTTCTTTATGAAATAAACCCAATCCTTTCTTGTAGCATCATCAATGAAAGAAACATCATACTATGATCCTCCAATAGAAGCTCCTTGAGCTGGTCCCCACACATCCGCATGAACAAGCTCCAACCTGTGCTTCTTCTTTGTTGACCCAGTTGTGAGAAACCTCACTTTCTCCTGTTTTCTGAAAATACAATGCTCACAGAAATCTCAGTCTATCAAATCTGAAAGCATACCTTTTGACTTAAGAACATCAGTTCCCTTCTCACTTATGTGACCAAGCCTACAGAGCCACATCTTTGCATCTACATCTGAAGTAGATAAAACAGAAGGAGAATTAGTAATACAAGTAGATAGATAAAGTGTACCTACTTTCTTACCTCTAGCTAATACAAGTGCACCCTTGGAAACTTTCCAAGATTTTGCTGTGAGAGTTGTTGTGCAACCCTCATCACCCAACTTCCCTACAAAAATTAAATTCCTCTTCAGGATGGGTACATGCATGACATACTTCAACACCCATGTGTTGCCAGTCTGCAACTTCAGCTGCACTTCCCCTTTGCCAACCATTTGACAAGGCTCACCATACAGATAATCCTCTATCTGCATCCTCTATAATTGATAATTCTTGCAATTGAATTTCTCCATTCTTAGATTACTTTCTTCTACCATTGCTTTACTCCCACTCAATCAGAAACCCCTGAGAGTGAACCTGTAATCAAAAAATACTAACCTGCTCTGCCACTTGTTAGTGATCCTAGCTTTGATACCACTTGTCAAGAATCTAGAACACAAAGCTCTGATACCACATGTTAGGATCCTGTAGCTCACTCTGATACCAAATGTTAGTACCTTAGAGCTCAATTGATTACCTTGTATATAAGCAACTAAACATGAAATTAAATCAGAAGTAATAAGTAACTAGAATTCAGAATCATCAAAGAATATATGATACAAGAAACAATACAATCTGTATTAACACTCTTTTAGAAGTAAATACAATGAAGAATCACACTCTTCCCACACCTCTTGGGTGTCTAGTAATTCTCCCTCAAGAGTTCTCTCTCTCTCATACAATCAATTACAACCAACTCAACACCGAGTTGTTCCCTCCAGTGACAATCAACCCAATGGTTGTTTCACACATACACAAGTAGATCTTCTTGATCTTGCACCTTTCAGTTCTAACTGACCTTGCTTACCATGTAGATCTCCTTGATCTTGCACACTTGCAGATCTAACTGATCTTACACTTGGAAGGATCTAGTCCTTGTCCTTTACAAGTCCTTGTCCTTGTCCTTGATTACAATACAGCCCCATGGGTCTCTTAAATAGATCCCAAAACAAACAATAATTAGAAAAGCGGACTCAAGACTAAAATTAGTCTTTTACATGCAAACTAACTGTTCGTCTAAAATTAGACCAGTTCTGGAAACACACAGGTGACCGACGTCGATTCCTGTCTGACCGATGCCGACTAATTATAACCGATGTTGGTTACTGCATACACTGAATATGACCGATGTCGGTTGGTCTACTGACGTCGGTTACTCTGTAACTCAGCAACCTCCACCATTTGCATCAGTGAAGCTTTTAGCTCCAAAACTTAATAGAATCAAAAGAGGGTGAGTTTGATAAATAAGATCCAACATAGGAGTGATTAGATGAGGGAGAAGGGAGGCTTATTAAAGCCATATCTAATATAAGAAGAGGAACATTAGTGAAGGATTCATGTTTTACTTGAATATTGAACCCCCAAAAGTTAATAGATTGGTTTAAAAGGATGTAAGAATACTTCAAATTTGATGAAATAGTAGATAAGTGAAGGATAAAGGTCTTATAAATAAATTTGAAGGGGCGCATAGATCTATGGTGAAAAGAATACATATTGAGTGGAATCATAAGGGTAAAGATAAAATCACCTATTGGGAAAGGATGGTTATAAAATCAAAATCCAAGTTTCAACATGGATACTATCATTTGGATTTATTGAATAAGTTGTAGAATTTGTGACAAAATGAGCTAAGCGTAAAAGAATATATAGATGAATTTTATAATATCACTATGCAGGTTGGTCATAGTAATATTTACAAAGATAAGGTAGTATGATACATTAACAGACTAAAATGTTTCCTATAAGATGGCATCAACATAGTGAGATTGTAGATAGTGGAGTAAGCATATAAATATGTGTTAAAAGTATAAGAGAAGTTGGCACAAAGAAAAATTAATAGAAGAGGCAAAGAAAACTCTGATGGTAATAAATAAAAACCAATGGAGAAGAGAGATGAAGATGCAAGCACTATGTAAAATTCAAGAGTAAGGGAAGATCATATTTTGTGAGAATTGGTAGAGGAAGAGGTAGAGATGGAATGTTTGAGGCAACATGTTTCAACTGTGGGGAGATAGGACACCGTGCATTTGAGTGTGCTCATGCTTATGTTTATAGTGGACAAAGATGAAGTGATGGCGTGTAATTATTACAAATAGATGTGAAATCTAAAGAGATGTATGTACATCATATAGATGAACCTAATCAAGGATAAATTTTATTAGAAGTGTCTTAAAGGTCTCAAGAAAGAGCAAAGATGTGATGTAACAAATAAAACTTTTCCAAACCAATTGTAGTATAAGAAGTAAATGTTGCACAATTGTGGTAGATAGTGGAAGCACATATAATTTGGTATTTGGAAAAATAGTGACGAAGATGTTATTAATTATAAAGGATCATCTAAGACCATACAAAGTGTCATAGTTGACAAAACATCACAACAACATTATGATGGAGTAATGTGAAATGGAAATGATTATTGGTACCTACATGGAAAAGGTTTTGTGCGATGTGATAGAGATGGATGCATGTCATGTTTTCTTGGTGAGGCCATAGAAATATGACCATGATTTATCATAAGATAGGAGGAAAAATACAATATGAATGAGGAAAGATAGTCAAGTCTATATCCAAAATCCATTGCAAACATAGAACATAAAGGATACACACCAAAATCATTTGGCTGTGTGAATGATACACAACTTTACAATACAGCCCATGAGTCTATTATATAGATCCCATGCAAACAATAATTAGACTTCCAATTACAATAATTAGAAACACAGCTCCAAGACTAAAATTAGTCTTTACATGCAAACAACCAGTTCGTTAAATAAACTGTTCGTGAAACTAATAGTTGTGGAACCGCATAGGCGACCGACGTCGGTCCCTGTCTATCTAGAGATGACCGACGTCGATCGATCTCTGACCGATGTCAGAAGTTTCCTATCCACTCCTGACCGACGTCGATTGGCCTGACCAATGCCGGTGACTGTGACACTCAGCAACCTCCTCCATGTTTGCATAACAGTGAAACTTTTAGCTCCACAACCTAACAGGGAGACCTCGCACTCTGCTGAGAAGGGTAATCAAGTCACCAATTTATTCAATGAAATCACTCCTTGGGAAGTTCCACGGCCATCTAGATAGATTGGTTCTGGGGGTCTTCAGCCACCTGTTATTCATTACCTTCTTTGCTCTCTCAAGATCCTTGTCATACTCCTTATGTGCTTCTATAAAGTCAATCTTCAGCACTTCAGTAGCAAGAGGGCACATGAAGACTTTGTGAATGAATTCGGGTTCTAGCCAAATTATTATGTTACCACTGGCATCTGAGACTGCTCTTGTCTCTTTGTTGTAGAACTGGGTGCACTGGAGGACGAACTCCGTATGATGTGCTGCCATTGGGAAAGCGGCAACCAAATAAAAGTTGCTTTCGATGATTCTCTTTATTTTGGAACTCAAATTCATTGTCTTGGTTCTGGTCACGAACTCGGCCATATCCATATGGCCAATTTTTGTATCTCTAATATCATCAACATTACAAGTGATCGAAGTGATCAAAAAGGTGCCCTGGTACTTGTACTTCATGGACTTTGACTTTTTTAGAGAATTTTCAGACATCAGAACTGGCCTCAGTTAAGCGGGTGCTGATGAGCAAAAATATTCAGAGGGTACTGCAATCATGATCGTGCAATTAGGGAATAGTGGGCAAATAAGGGAATTCGCACATTCAGTGATCATGACCAAGGAAGGGCACTTAACAGATTTGTGTCAAAAAATGAGGGAAAAAGAGGAAGAAAGGGGAAAAAATGGAATAGGAGGAAAATTTCTCCAGAGTTGGAGAAATTTGGAGGAAAAATGCATGGGCGGCAAAAATCATTGCCCTTGCATAAAGGGGAGAGAAAAAGAAGGCGTGAGCGACAAATTTTGCCGCCCTTGCAGGTTTAGCTTGCATGGGCAGCAAAATTTGCCGCCCCTACATACCAAGGAAGAACAACAGAGTGTGGGCAGCAAATTTTTTTGCCTGTGCATGTTTAGATGGAAGGTGTATGGGCAGCAAAATTCACTGGTAAGGGAGGGTGGCGATTTTTGCCACCCTAGCATGTAGAGGAAGTCTTGGAGATCAACGGGGAGAGAAAAGGGAGCGGGCCAACCAGCCCAAGGGAAAAAGCAAGAACAAAACCCCAACTTAGAAAAATAAATTAAAAAAAAGAAAATAAATGCAAAAAACACAACCTACCTGATAAACCACGCGCGCTGCAAACTTGAATCTACCAAAGCGCACTTTTACTAGTTCGATGAATGGTCCAGAGGTAGAGGGCAGGAGGAGGAGAAGAGGAATGAATCGAAATGGGGTTAAAATCAAATTAAATGGGGTGAAAATTGACCCCAACAACCTAGCATGTGTGGTAATAAATGTCATGCACAAAAATTGAGATAATGCAGGGGTGGCAAAAATCGCCGCTCTTGCACTGGGAAAATGGGTAGTGACATGTAGGGGCAGCAAAAATTGCCACTCCTACATGTGAGATGGGAAAATGTAGGGGCGGTAATTTTTACCGCCCATGTAGGCAAGATGCAGGGGCAGCAAAAATTGTCGCTCCTGCAGGCAAGATGCAGGGGCGGCAAAAATTTCCGCTCCTACAGGCGTCAAGATAAATGCACTAACGGTGAAATTCCACGCCCGTGCACAAAAATAGAAAAAATGCTAACTCTGAAAGAACTAAAATATGGCCCTCTAAATGCATCAAGACTGTAACGACTTCCACATTTTGGGGAAAACGTGATGAAAAGATGTTATGAATTTCAGATGATATCAGTCGAGCCAAAATGAGAACGAAAAAAACTCATCTCAAAAAATGAACTTAGAGAGACAAAGGATGAAATGAATAAGTTTTGTAGGGGGTTGTTCCCAAAAATGAGCTAAGCTAATTTTGGAAACAACAACTAACTCCCATTGGGGAACTTTTGTTAATCAAATCGATCAACGGGAGTAGAAACCAGTCTCTAAGTGCCTTCATCCAAACCATTGGGCTATGGAGTCAAGCTAAAAATGAAAGAAAAATAGACAAAACATAAAAAGTATACATATGTACAAATAGATCCATCTAAGCTTTAAGGGTTGAATAGCTTCGGATGTTGCCCACTATGGGGTAGTGCAAATTGTGTCTCATCCTGGTATTTCAGCAAGAAGCTAGCCTCACCACAAAGCTATCAAATGGTGAACGGGCCTCTCAATAAAGAGTCAAATTTGTCATGCATTCCTTTCGGTTCTCACCTCTTGTCCCACAACAAGACTTGATCTTCGACTTGAAATTCACAAACCTTATCTTTTTTATCAAAAAGTTTTTTCACTCAATTCTGATGCACCGTAATCCAATCCACTACCATGGTTCGCCGCTCATTCAGTTCAGTCAGACACATGATCCTTTTGTCGATCAAACTTTTAAAGGTTGAGTCTTCGATTGCTTTGGCTAACTTGAGTGCTGGCAGATCCAGAGTGATGGGTATCTCTGAATTTAAGCCATACAAAAGTTGGAAAGGCGACATACCTATGGCCTTCTTGGGAGTAATCCTATCTGCCCATAAAGCATCAAATAATGCATTGTGCCAAGTCTTCTGATTGTCGTCTACCAATTTCTTGATGATAGTGACTAGGTTCTTATTGCTCGATTCTACTTGGCCATTTCCCTGAGGAAAATAATCTGAAGTATGGGATAGAGTAATCCCATAGTAAAAATAGAATTGAGCAATCTCATGTGAAGAAAAAATAGGCTACATTATCTGTTACAATTTTGAGCGGGACCCCAAACTAGGAGATAATATTTTCCTTGAGAAAATTGCACACCACTTCAAACGTAACGTGCTTGGTTGGGATGGCTTCCAGCCACTTGGTAAATTAATCAGTCACCGTAAGGACATAATCATGTCTAGCACTCGAAGATGGGTTGACTGTGCCAATGAAGTCAATACCCCACTGCTGAAAAGGCTCCTCGATTTCTACTGGCTTGAGAAGTAATGCAACCAATTTAGGCTTCCCAACGAACTGTTGACACAATTCGCACCTACGCACCCATTTGTAGGCATCCTGAAATAGCGTGGGCTAATAGTACCTTACAAAATCTTGTGTGTTGTCACCGGTGCAAAAAAATGCCCTCCATAGGCCAAATTGTAGAAAGACTCCAAGAGTTTATCTTGTTGCACCTTATCAACACAATAAAAAAATGCCCCTTCCAGGTTCCTTTTGTACAGACCTTTATCCCATAGAACATAACTAACAAGATTTAATTTAACATTCCATTTCTCCTTATAGGAGAGATGAGCGGGACACTCACCATATGTCAAAAAATGCGTGATGTCAGAATACCACGCATCAGTGGTGGCAACAAAGAGGACCGTAGGCATACCTGTGATCTTTATTCTTTCACTCTCTGCTTCATCTGGAATGTTGTTGGCAATCAAATGACAAATACCCTTTCCTCGCACGAGTTTGGTAGGTTTAATGTCTAGATCAAACTCCTGGATCTTGGCAATCTAATTACCCCTCTTCGTACCAAACTCATGTTGAGTCAAAATGGACTTTACTATTGTATCAGGTATGAAAACTTCAGTGTGCGAGTTCAGGATATAAAAACTGAAATGCTTGACTTCTTTGACCACTGCGTATGCATGCTTCTCCATGTTAGAATATTTTAGCTCATGAACCTTGAGTGGACAACTCATGAAGAAAATAGGAGATTCCACGCCTTCTTGGTTTTGTTGAACTAAAATGGCTGAGAGTGTATGTTCAGAGGCATAACTATATATTTTGAAGCTCTTGGTATAGTCTGAACAAACCAAAATTGGTGCGTGAGCAATCACTTCCTTGATGTCTTTAAATGTTGATTTGCCCTCAACAATCCACCTGAAGGTAGCATTGTCTTTCATCATGTTGACGATATGGCGAGTCTTCTCAGCGAACTCAGGGATGAATCTTCGAAGAAAATTCATCTTTTCAAAGAAAGAGTGAACCACAGTTTTGTTGGTAGGCAGAGTAAGTTCTTAGATGGACTTGACTCTTTCCAAGTCAATTTTGATACCTTCTCGAGACACAATGTGTCTGAGAAGTTTCCCTTCAGTCACCCCAAAAATAGATTTCTTTAGATTTAGAGAAATACCATTCTGACGACAGCGTTCCAGTATTCTTTGCAAATGGTGGACATGGTTAGAATGATGCTTTGAAAATACTATCAAATCATCTAGGTACACTACAATGAACTTACCCATCTCATCTTTGAAAGCGAGGTCTATCACTCTTTGAAATGTGGCACCTGCATTTATCAAACTGAAAGGCATTCTTCGATAGGCGAATGTGCCCCAAGGTGTAGTGAAGGTTGTCTTATGTTGATCTATTTTTCTGACTTTGACCTGATTGTACCCTGAGAAATTGTCCAGCATTGATAATATTTCTGAACCTGTAACCATTTACAGGACTTGATCTATGATAGAGAGGGGGTAGTTATCTTTTAAAGATAACTGATTCAAGTTCCTGAAATCCACGTAGATTTGAATTTCATAATTCTTCTTTCTGACAGGCACTATGTTGGCAATCCATGTGGAGTGATGGATTGGGAAAAATATCCAGGCATCAACCATTTTTTGTATCTCAGCTAAAATAGTACCTGAGATTTTTGGATTATATTTCTTGGACTTTTGCTTGTAAGGTACAGAGTTTGCCTTAAGAAGAATGTTGTGGCAAATGTCATTCGGCCTGAGTGATTTCAGGTCATCATAGGAATAAGCCAAGACGTCTATATATTGGTGAAGTAGATTAGAAAGCCTAAATCTCTCCTCGAGAGTGCAGCATTTCCTAATGTTTATCATCTTAGGATCTCCCTTGGTTCCCAGGTTTACCTGATCAAAATCTTGAGAGGAGTTTGAATTTGTTCGCTGTTGTTTAATAAACCTATCATGGTTATCAAACAATTTCTCTAGGGAAACCAGGCCTTTGGGGATCTTATTCCCCTTAAGCTACAAGAAATCCTCACATATGTTCGTGTTTGATTCAGAAGTTGCTTTTCATTCCTAGAGTTCACTACCTTCAAAATGCAATTGTTTGAAGCTATCCTTTTGCTCCAAGAAGACAATGATTTGATCGTCGTTGTTAAATACTTGCCAATGGCTGGCATTATCAGGTACACTTGGTCGAAAGACTAGTTCAATAGTGTACTTATCTTCTTTAAAGTCTGGGTGGGGAACCAAGAGAGTAGTAGAGACAACCAATGCATCCGCTCGATCATTGAATTCTTATGGAACGGTGGAGATGCTGAAAGTGTCAAATTTTTTGATTTAGTCCCAGATAAGATTGCGATAGTGACGCAATTTTTTATTTTTAGTTTGATAGAGGTTTCTTACCTGGAAAACCACCAATTTGATGTCCCCTTTAGCATGGAATAATTTAATGCCTTTTTCTCTGGCAGCCTGTAATCCAAGTAAAATGGATTTGTACTCAGCTGTGTTGTTGGTATTGTTGAACTGCAACTTGTAAGACAAAAGAACAATATCTCCTTGAAGAGATACCAACACAACCCTGGCTCTCAAACTGGTAGAAGAGCAGCTGCCATCAAATTCTAAGGTCCATACCTCATTAGACACCGCTTTTTCTTTGAAAACTTCTTCGTTTAGGGGAAGAGGTTGTTCCATGTGTTCATTTTGCTTTGTCAATTCTCCTGCTGTGTCAGCTGAACACAATTTCAAGTTGTCACTTGTAGGAGTTTCATCAGATGCCTCATAGATCTCATTCGTAGATAGGAAGTAGTTGCCCATGCCAAAAGACTCAAATAAAATTTGAGCTTCTAGGACTGAAGATCGGGTGACTACATACCTTGCCTCTTTTTCAGGAAGCAACTTCTTCATAACACTTTGAATGGGGATCCTTGCTTTTGACAAGTCCATGCTCAGCTCACCTCTAACATCTTTGCAAAAATTCCACCCAAGCAAGATGCCATAAGAGGCTGGAACATCGGCCACTAGAACCGTCATTTTTATCCTCTTTTCTGGAAAAGCTATGAAAGCAAATTGGGCATCTTTTATCTGACCAAGAAGTGGAACTTGCTTGTTTTCCATAGAAAAACACCTCCCAAAGGTTTTGGTCAAAGTTAATCCAAGAGAATTTGCCACCTTGGTGGGCATGACATTATCTGAGGCTCCACAGTCTATTATGCAATTACTTAGTTTGTAACCATTTATTAGCAGGAAAACATAAAAAAGTTCTATCTTCCCAGGAGCAATAAGAGGAGTCACGATAAGATTATTTTGGGCAGATTTATCTTTGGGGGGATCATGAACGGCTTTTGAAGAATCTTGTCCTAGAGGGACGGCTTTATTTTTCACATATTCCATCAACCTATCAAATTGTTATGGGTTAGATCTCAAATATTCAATCTCTGTCATTTAGATTTTAGTCTTTCTAGCGTGATCAATTATATCAAATAATTGAAAAGAATTTGAAACAGAGGAAGAGAGTCCCTCATCTGGGTCTTTAGTAAGTGTGGCACTGATCTAAGCAACAGAAGTGGAAGGTATGGAGTGGTTGGAGGTACTTACTTTCTAGTGAGTTACCCGATCTTTTGATTGAGGAGGGAAAGAGTTCCTCGTTTAGTGATGAAAACCACTGGTCGAGGTTCTTCTACTTTTTTTTTATCAGCTTGTGGAGCTGATTGGTTTTGAGATCTGGTGAAAATAGCGTAAGATCCATCCAATCCCTCTCTTTTACTTCCAGCTTCATCCTAGTAATTCAAGAAACCAATATTGGAGTCACCAGCTAATTCTTCTTCCTGCTCATTGAAGATATTAGCATCATCTTGTTGGTCCAACTAAGGTTGGAGCGAATAGTTGTGTTTAGCCTCTAAGTAACCGACCGCTGAATTGGCAGGTGCTGCTTTAATGGCCAATTTCCCTAGAGGGAGAGGTGGGCAATTTGGTTGCCCTTGGTTCTGGGTAGCATTACCCTGATATTGTTGATTCTAGAACGTTCTCTTGGGCATATCTCGATAGGTGGGAGTAGACGTACCTTGGGCTATTTGCCTCTTCAAAGCTATCAGTTCATTTATCAATTTTTGTACCATAGGATCTGTAGTGCCTGTAGAAGAGCCTTCAGCAGATGAAACGAATCTATTTTTACTAGGGTCTTTTTTGATCTTACCTGCCAGAATAAGATCATCCTCAATCTCAGTAGCCAAATTTTGAGCCAATGCTAGATCCATAGGGCCAGCTCGCCTCAACAAGAAACTTACTTCAGGAAGCTGTGAGTTGATAAAAAAGCACTTGAGATTCTCCGGCGTGGGCTGAGCAACAGTTGGAATTCAGTTCCTTAACTTGTTGAATTTGGTTATGAAATCCCTCATGGGTTCCTGGGATTCTTTTTTCATTTGTGTTAGCTGAGCTAACAAAGCGTGTGCATCTTCAGCAGGTTTAAATCTAGCTTCAAATATGGACTTTAGTGTATTCCAGTCAGTTATAGTTTGAGCTTGAAGGTGGTAGAACCAATCCATGGTAGCGCCTTCCAGAGTTTCTACAAAAAGTCTCACTGTTACATCCTTGAATTCCACACTGATTACACCGCATGCTATGGAGAAAGCGGCAATATGTTCATTGGGATGAACCTTCCCGTCACTAAAAAACTTAAGAATTTTTTTCTGGAACTATGAGGTAGTTCAAGCAAGGGTGGGGTCAAATTAAGAGGATCAAAGGAATTGCCCCACGGACCTTGAGTCATTATATTAGGATGATTAAATGGTGGGATGACAAATTTTGGTAGGGTATTTTTAGGCAGGGCACTATTAACAGCAGGAAAAGAAGCTCTACCTTGTGTTGGTGACCCGATAAGGTCAGGAGGAAGACTCTTAGACTATTGGAGGAAAGGTGGTAGAGGAAACAGATCAAAATTGCTCTGCTGCGCCAAGTCAAACACGGGGTCAAAAACACCCTTGGATCTCTAGCTTCTTGTGTAGCGTGGAGTTGCCAGATTTCAAAACAAAAATAAAAAAGAATAGAATTTGCTTCAGTTTGAAGTTTGGGACTTCAAACTGCGTGCTCTTCTCCAGCGGAGTTGCCAAGAATTGTTGGATGAATATTTTGTCATCAACTAACTGATGACAAAATGGGTATATCAACCTCAGCACAGGGAGATTTACGCCATGAAAAATGTGGGTTTACCAGATTTGGACGAGGTAAATCTCTCCTCTCATCAAGGGGAGGTTCTCTATGACTATTTATACGCTATATGTATATATAATTAAGTAGAAAATAATACTCAGGGTGGTATAACAGCATTCACCTCTCTTTTTTCAGAGGTGATGTACAAAGAACAAGAGAGATAAATCCTGGTCATTGGCCAACAACATTTCTCTTCTTTCAGGAATGGTATCTAGCGTAGAGCAAAAAATCACCTGAAGTAATAAAGTTCACAAGGAAACTTACGTAAGCACAAAGTCTTCCATAGCCTCCTTCACCGATTCGAAACAAGCGTAACCGTAGAGTGAAATGAAGCACAAAGTCTTCACCTGAAACTACAAAAGATAAAAAGATCACAAAGATAAAAGTAGCTCAAAGTCTCTCTTCTATCTTTTAAAAATGCTCTCAGATAATATCAACACACCCACTTTACTTATTAAATCAAACAAATAAGAGATTATTAGGAAAGAGGACATAAGTACTGTTTCCTAAATAACACAGATAACTTCAACACAAAGTCTGAAATAAATCTGATTCTCATTCATTTAATAAAATATAATTTAGAAATTGAGCACAAAGTCTCAAGAAGTATCTCAATTTCAGTAGAGTTTTTACTCTCAATTATCTGAGATAGATATTTACAAAAGAGGTCTCCACTATATATAAGGAGAAACTTTCAAAATTAGAAAATATTAAAATATAAAAATATCTTAGTCAAAGATGACTCATCTTTGACTTTTGAGATATTATTCTGGATTTTTTACATGTAATTACACATTACAAAATTGCATGCACTTTTACATAACAAAAGTGCATGAGAAAAGAAGAAGAGAGAGGGGAAAAGTTTCAGCTCTTGCCACCAGACTTCTTCAGATGAGCATCGTATATAGTAATAGATGTCTGAATTTCTATGCTATCTGGCACAATTGTGTTCTTGAAGATGACCCTGGCTCTAATTATAGCATCCTTCAATGCTGTGATTGCCTTAGCATGACTAGTTAATCTAGATCTCAGATTATCCAGAGTTAACTGAGTATCTAAAATATTGTCCACAGAAGTCATTGAGAAGGCTTTCTTTTCAAAATCTCTTTGAATCATACCCTTGAATTCTTGGATCATCTCTTCGGCTGAGAGATATTGATTGTCCCTGGTGGTGAGGTTGCAAGACAGTTCTTCCAGTCTATTCAGTAGGCCTGGATCACTTTTCTCACTAGCATCTTTAGAAGACTCGAGATCTTCGATGAGCTCCTTGAGTACCTGAACCCTGTATATCAGTGATTTCTAAATCTCAACATAGGAATCTTTGCTAGAAATGACACCGATGAATATCAAGGTGCTTTTCATCAAATCTTTTATTTCCCTCCACTTGCTAAGATATTTCTCTGTATTATCAATGTCTTGAGAAATAAGTGAGACAAGGTCCTCCAAATCCATCCTCACTTTCTTCATCTTGTCTGTCTTCTCGGCAACCTCTGTAAGTAAGGAAATTCCTTGAGTGTGCATCTTTTCAATGTAATCCTCTAGCACTTTTCCTTTCATATAGGTTTTTTCTGCCTTTTGAATGGCAGGGTCATCTATGGAAAAGGCCTCTGGGGTTGCCACTTCAGGGGGAAGGGTGAATTTCTTGACTACTGCAGTTAATTGCTCTGTCTTGGCCTTATAGTAGTCTTTCATCTCCTTTTCTCTATCAAACTTCTAGACCATGATATCTATTGCAGACTGCAGATCACTTTTCACACCTTTGTGAGTAACTTTTACAAGTTCAACATGAGAGATGGAATAGTTGCTCATATCAAAACCCTCAAGGGTTGCATCCTATAGTGGTTTAGCTATTTCCAGAAATTTATGCCCCTTTTCCTCAACCAATTTTGAGAGGATCCTTAGTCTCTTAGGGGCCTTGGCTTTCACCAGCACTATCTTGCTAAAATCGAAGTCATCTAAAGAGATGGCTAACTACTTTCTTTTAGGTGTGAAAGCTGACATCTAAGGAGGGAGAGAAGTACCTATTGTGATAATAGTTCCTACAGCTGGTGTTACCATGGTAACTTCTGCACTGCTAGTGGTAATAGTGGTCGCAGTTGGAGTAACTAGTGAAATCATATCGGCCGTTGATTGATCAAGGGCAGAACTTTCTCCTAATTTGAAGGAAAGAGCTGCCAGACTAGGAATAGACCCAGATGAATGAAGAGTATCTTTAGAAGCACCTTGAGGATCATCAAACATGAATTTGGAAGGAGAGGTGGCTCCAGAAGAAGGAACACTGATAGGAGAAAAAGGTGGTGAAGGAGAGACTTTTGTAAGTGGTCGTGCCCCTTCCTGGGAAGGTAGAGGCTCAGTCCTTTACTGCTCTGAGGGCCTATCCTCAGTCTCCATTTATTGAGCTACCTACTCTTGAGATATTTATTCTCTAATTTCCTTAGCTGTCGATTCTATCTCTTCAGCAACTTTTGACTTCTTGGAAATGAAGATGATTCTAGGCTTGTGAGGCCTAGATGGAGAAGGAACATCACCTTTGTTCTTGGTCCTATTTTCTGCCTTCTTCCTCATTTCTACTTGGAACTCAGCCTCTGATCTTGTAATAAACTCCTTCAGCGTGATCCCTTTGGCTAATAACCAATCATTGGTGTTAGCCAATATTAGTTCGAATCTCTTCCTCAAAGAAGTTAATTCTTTCTGAGACCACTGAAATGGAGGAAGAGGGGAGTCATCAAACTTCTTGGCCAAGTACCTATTGTTGATAATGTTATTGTCATCGACCAGATTGGGGGGAATCTTTGCAAGCCCCAAATATTCGATATGCTCCAGGGTCAGCTTGTTGTAGTCCATTTTCCTAATTTCTTCAGTTGTCTGCAGGTCTACCCAGATGTCTTCGATCATAGGGTCATGAAACTGAGTCCTTCTTCTGATCATGTATTTGACACTCCTATAGTCAAAGTTATCCCTCCTCTTGAACTATTTCATAGTAATCAGTTGCATCTCTGTCCCCATGACCTTGGCTTTAGCTGCAGTTAGAATCGAGTATCTACCAATTTCGATTGAAAACCTAAAACCTGGCTTTTTTAGCTCCATCTGTCTAGTGTGCACAACACCCATTTGTCTACACAGCTCCATTTTAGACTAACTTATCAGAAGGAAACCTGGGGAGCATATAGGGATAGCCTTGGAAAAAGCCAACCTGAAGATAGCAGAAGGAGGGAAATTGTAAGAACATACAACCGTAGTCATTGACGGTCGTCCAGGCCTCATAAGATACTCTCTTCTTCTCGAGATGAGGGTTAAAGAGACATAAAAATACTAAAAAGAAGGCAGCATTTACCCTCCTAAAATGGTAGATTAATCCTTGCAGTGTTATCTGAGGGTAATATGAGTAGACTAGGGTGGTCTTTCTGTCCCCTTTAGTTGTCAAACCTGAAAAGGTTCGCATGGAGGCAGCTATGTAGACCAAGTATGAAGTCATATAGAACTTTGAAGTAGTTTGTACCTTGGTCAGCTGCTTGCGAAGAGCGTTGCTAATCTGCTCACCCCAGAAGATGACCTATTTACCTTGAAGGATGATTTTAATGAAAGAGTACATCCACTCGTGGAACTGTGAGGAGGACGGGAGTGTCAGGATTAGGAGCACAATTGATTACTTTGTATAAGCAACTAAACACAGAATTTAACCAAAAGTAATAAGTAACTAGAAATCAGAAACAACATAGAATATGAGAGACAATACCTAATTGTATTAATACTCTTCCAGAAGGAAATACAATGAAGAGATGCCACACTCTTCCCACACCTCTAGGGCTTCCCACACCTCTATGGCATACAAATATTCTCCTTCAAGAGTTCACTCTCTCAATTACGGTCATAATAAACAACTCAAACACAGAGTTGTTGTTCACCTCCACCAGTCAGTAACAACACTGCCAGTGCCACCAGTAAGTGACAATCAACTCAACCGTTATTGCCTACTTCCAGTCTACCAAGTAATCCACGTACTCCAAGTCTGAGTACACCACATACTCCAAGTAGATCTCACCTAATCTTGCTATCTATTATGTTTCTGATCTCCTTGATCTTGTTTTCACCTGTAGATCAACCTGGTTTTGCACACTTGTAAACTTAGATCTCGCACATACACACCTGCAGATCAACTGACCTTACTTACCATGTAGATCTAACATGATCTTGCACAACCGCAGATCAACCTGGCCTTGCACACCTGCTGACCTAGATCATACACACCCGGAAGAACTCTTGTTCTTGCCTCACCAAGTCCATATGATTCTCCCTTGGATAGAACTCTGATTCTACAAAACCGATA
This sequence comes from Torreya grandis, assembly GCA_037957365.1. Taxonomy (NCBI): domain Eukaryota; kingdom Viridiplantae; phylum Streptophyta; class Pinopsida; order Cupressales; family Taxaceae; genus Torreya; species Torreya grandis. The sequence goes on from JARHVA010000008.1 coordinate 2,005,768, forward strand.
CTACAACTTTACAATACAGCCCATGAGTCTATTATATAGATCTTATGCAAACAATAATTAGACTTTCAATTACAATAATTAGAAACGTAGCTCCAAGACTAAAATTAGTCTTTAAATGCAAACAACTAGTTCATTAAACAAACTGTTCGTGAAACTAACAGTTCTAGAACCGCATAGGCAACCGATGTCGGTCCCTGTCATCTGGAGATGACCGACGTCGACCGATCTTTGATCGATGTCGGCAGCTTTCTATCCACTCCTAACCAATGTCGATTGGCCTGACCGACATCAGTTGGCCTGACCGACGTCAGTGACTGTGACACTCAACAATCTCCTCTATGTTTGCATAACAGTGAAGCTTTTAGCTCTACAACCTAACAATCTCCCACTTAGAGATAAATAGTTGCACCTGTACCTGTACATCATCTAGTTTGTTTCCTAGCTTGTATCCCTCTTCAAGCTCAATTTTGAAGACCAACCATCACACATCCTGTAGTACTCTACCTGTCATCCAAGTAACCTGCCATATTCGAATCTACATACCCATGTAGAGAAGTGCATGACCCTGCATAGCATGTTAACCTGCTGCTGGTCCCTCTCAGATACCTGAGAACCCACTGAACTGCTTTCTAGTGCTTCTTTCCCAGATTGGCTATAAACTTGCTGACAACACCCACTACTAGGGCAAAAATAGGTCTAGTACACATGTACTTAACCTCATCATGTGAATTGGGACACTTTTCTGTGAACTGTCCAACCATCAGTGTGCTAACCGGTTCTACATTCTGCATAACAAACCTCGCCACTACCTTATTCACACAATCATCTGGAGACAAAATCAATTTGTGATCTTCCTTGTCTCTAGAAAAACTCATGCCAAAGAATTTTGGTCCTCCTAAATCCTTCCTGGCACACCTCTGAGCTACCTTTACCTTTAGCTCATAAAAACCCTTCATGTGTGACCCTGTAACAAGCATACACACTACATACAGTAACAGGATAATGTTGCAATCATCATCCAACCTGGTAAAGTAAACACAATGGTTACATTGACATTGACTAAAGCCATGCTTTGTCATACACTTATCAAACTTGTACCACTGTCTTGGAGCTTGCTCAAGACCATATGACTTGGCTTTCTGTCTCACGTATCCATTCTCTCTCTTCTTTAACCAAGGAATCCATTCATCTTTCAGTGCTTTCATCCCAGCCGATAACTCTACCAAATCTCCCATTTGGTTCTCATTCAAGCAATCAAATTCCTCATTCATGCCATGCTCCCACTATTTCCTAGATTCTATTTGCTCTTTAGTGAACAACAAGTATAAAGAAGGCAAATAACGAATTTGAGGCTTACTTACCCTTTCAGTCCTCCATATGGGCATTTGAGACTCCTTGACAGCTTGTTGTATGCCCAATATCCATTCTCTGATTGACCCTGGTCTACACCTGATCGATGTCGAATCCACCTGATCGCTGATGCCGGTTCCCTAATCGACGTCGGTGTCCACCTGGTCAGTGACGTTGGTTCTCTGCCTAACATCGATCTCCCCCAGCCTGACACCACTGACTCTAGTCTACACATGACCGACATCGGTACCTGCCTATTCGACATCGATTCCACCTGACCGATGCTGGTAACTGTGTTTTCCTGTGAGTGATGAATTTTTACTCATGAGTTCACCTTGGATCAAAACCCTATCCAAAGTGCCCTGCTCAAAATTCTTCAACCCCTGTGACTGATCTTTGTCCATCATCTCCTCCATGAAAACCAAGGCTTTCCAATTCTTAAGTTTGTCAAACACCTCTGACTTCCTCTTAAGAACATGCATCTCCTTCTTACTCATGTGACCAAACCTACAAAGCCACATCTTTGCAACAGAAAGAGAATCAATAATACAAGTAGATAGATAAAGAATACCTACTTTCTTATCACATGCTAATTCAAGTGCATCCGCTATGAGAGTTACTGTGCATCTCTCATCACCCAACTTTTTTGAAGCAATTAGACTCCTCTTCAAGACTAAGACCTGCATGACATCCTTCAACACCCATGTGTTGGCCGTCTACAATTTTAGCCGCACTTCCCCTTTGCCAATACTTTGACAAGGCTCACCAACCCCTAAATAAATCTTTCCAAAGTCTCCAAGGACATTAACATGGAAAAATACTCTATTTGAGGCTGTATGGAAAGAGACAACATAATCTATAATCTAAGATTTTACTTTATCTAAGGAACATACAAGAGCAATCCGTGCAACAATATCTGCAACACCTGCTTCTTCATTTCCTTTATGTTGATCTTTTACCGACCAACAATATTTCTTTACCTGCTCTTTCTTTCTATAACTCTGTAATTGATCATTCTTGCTTTTGAATTCCTCCATTCTTAGCTTACTTTCTTTTGCCATTGCTATACTCCCACTCAATTAGAAACCCCTGAGAGTGACCTGTAATCAAACACAAACCTGCTCCGAACCAGGCTCTGTGAACCTACAACCCTAGCTCTGATACCACTTTGTTAGTGGTATCACTTCGTGAACTAGCAACTTAGCTCTGATACCACTTTATCAAGATTAGGAACACAATTGATTACTTTGTATAAGCAACTAAACACAAAATTTAACTAGAAGTAATAAGTAACTAAAAATCAGAAACAACACAAAATATGAGAGACAATACTCAATTGTATTAATACTCTTCCAAAAGGAAATACAATGAAGAGATGCCACACTCTTCCCACACCTCTAGGGCTTGCCACACCTCTAGGGCATATAAATATTCTATTTCAAGAGTTCACTCTCTCAATTACGATCACAATAAACAATTCAAATACAGAGTTGTTGTTCACCTCCACCAGTCAGTAACAATACTGTCAGTACCACCAGTAAGTGACAATCAACTCAACCATTGTTGCCTACTTCCAGTCCACTAAGTACTCCATGTACTCCAAGTTTGAGTACACCACGTACTCCAAGTAGACTTCACTTGATCTTGCTAACTGTTGTGTTGTTGATCTCCTTAATCTTGCAGCCACCTGCAGATTAACCTAGTTTTGCACACCTGTAAACCTAGATCTCGCACGCACACACACACCTGCAGATCAACCGACCTTACTTACCATGTAGATCTAACCTAATATTGCACAACCGTAGATCAACCTGGCCTTGCACACCTACCGACCTAGATCATACAGACTCGAAAGAACCCTTATCCTTGCCTCACCAAGTCCTTATGATTCTCCCTTAGATAGAACTCTAATTCTAAAGAACCGATTCTACAACTTTAAAATACATCCCATGACTCTATTATATAGATCCCATGAAAACAATAATTAGACTTTCAATTACAATAATTAGAAACGCAGCTCTAATATTAAAATTAGTCTTTACATGTAAACAACTGGTTCGTTAAATAAATTGTTCGTAAAACTAACAGTTCTAGAACCGCACAGGTGACTGACATCAGTCTTTGTCTATCTAGAGATGATCGATGTCAGCTAATCTCTGACCGATGTCGATAGCTTCCTGTCCACTCTTGACCGACGTCGGTTGGCCTGACCAACGCTGGTGACTATGACACTCAACAACCTCCTCCATGTTTGCATAACAATAAAGTTTTTAGCTTCACAACCTAACAGGGAGACCTCACACTCTGCTAAGAAGGGTAATCAAGTCACCAATTTCTTCAATGAAATCGCTCCTTGAGAATTTCTACGGCCATCTAGATAGATTGGTTCTGGGGGTCTTCAACCACCTGTTATTCATTACCTTCTTTGCTCTCTCAAGATCCTTGTCATACTCCTTCTGTGCTTCTATAAAGTCAATCCTTAGCACTTCAGTAGCAGGAGGTCACATGAAGACTTTGTCAATGAATTCGGGGTCTAGCCAAATTATTATGTTATCGCTGGCATCTGAGACTGCTCTTGTCTCTTTGTTGTAGAACTGGGCGCATTGGAAGACGAACTCCGTATGATGTGCTACCACTGGGAAAGCGGCAACCAGATGAATGTTGCTTTCGACGATTCTCTTCATTTTAGAACTCGGGTTCATTGCCTTGGTTCTTGTCATGAACTCGGCCATATCCATGTGGCCAATTTTTGTATCTCTAATGTCATCAACATTAAAGGTGATCAAAGTGATAAAAAAGACGTCCTGGTACTTGTACTTCACGACCTTTGACTTTTTTAGAGAAGTTTTAGACATCAAAATTGGCCTCAGTTGAGCAGGTGCTGATGAGCAAGAATCTTCAGAGGGTACTGCAATCATGATCGTGCAATTAGAGAATAGTGGGCAAATAAAGAAATTTGCACATTAAGTGATCATGACCAAGGAAGGGCACTTAACAAGACCGTGTCAAAAAATGAGGGAAAAAGAAGAAGAAAGGGAAAAAAATGGAATAGGAGGAAAATTTCTCCAGAGTTGGAGAAATTTGGAGGAAAAATGCATGGGCGGTGAAAATCACCACCCTTGCATAAATGGGAGAGAAGAAGAAGGCACGAGCGACAAATTTTGCCGCCCGGGCAGGATCGACTTGCATGGGCGATAAAATTTGCTACCCTTACATGCCAAGGAAGAACAACAGAGCATGGGCAACGAATTTTGCCGCCTGTGCATGTTTAGATGGAAGGTGTATGGGCAGCAAAATTCATCGCCCATGCACCTTCGCTCTGCGTCAATGATGAAATTCACCGCTGATGCAAGTCAAAAAGCAAGGGAGTGCAGGCGGTGAAAATTGCCACCCGCACAGGTTTAGTCTACTCAGGTGGTGAAATTCGCTACCCACGCAGGTTTCAAGAGGAAAGGCATGGGTGGCAAAATTCACTACCCGCGCATGCCTATAGGAACAAACAAGAGGCATGGGCGGCAAATTTTGCTACCCGTGCAGGTTCAAACAAGAAACTCGTGGGTAAGGGAGGGCGGTGATTTTTGCCGCCCTAGTATGTAGAGGAAGCCTTAGAGATCAACGAGGAGAGAAAAGGGAGTGGGCCGACCGGCCCAAGGGAAAAAGCAAGAACAAAACCCCAACTTAGAAAAATAAATTAGAAAAAAGAAAACAAATGCAAAAAACACAACCTACCTGAGAAACCACGCGCGCTGCAAACCTAAATCCACCAAAGCACACTTTTATTAGTTCGATGAATGGTCTAGAGGCAGAGGGCAGGAGGAGGAGAAGAGGAATGAATCGAAACGGGATTAAAATTGAATTAAAATCGAATGCAATGGTGGCAATTTTTGTCGCCTATGCAGGTGAGATGCAGGGGCGATAAAAATTGCCACTCCTACAGGCGAGATGTAGGGGCGGAAAAAATTGCCACTCTTGCAGGCGTCAAGAGAAATGCACTTACGGTGAAATTCGTTGTCCGTGCACGAAAATAGAAAAAATGCTAACTCTGAAAGAACTAAAATATGGCCATCTGAATGCATCGAGACTGTAACGACTTCCACATTTTAGGAAAAACGTGACGAAAATATGTTACAAATTTTGAATGATATCAGTCGAGCCAAAATGAGAATGAGAAAAACTCGTCTCAAAAAATGAACTTAGAGAGACAAAGGACGAAGCAGACAAGTTTCTTAGGGGGTTGTTCTCAAAAATGAGCTAAGCTGATTTTGGAAACAACACATATAATCATTTACGCATGAATGAATCTTACATTAAAATCAATTCCAAACTGGAAACAATAATCTCTTTTTATACCACCTGGGTAAAACACACAATTGACTACTTATAATAAGATCCAAGTAACTACACCTTAAGACAACCCGTATTATCTTAGTCTGGTGTTCTTAAGCATGACTACTAGTTTTCCCATAATTAATCATACAAAACAATCATAACTACATGAATTATAAGCTCTTATTCAAACAAGCATATATATAATAAGCAAGTCATACAATTACACAAAATTCTAACATAATCATTCATTTACATTCATAAGGTTGTATGCATACATACAAGATATCCTATTAATTGTTACAAAATATATTGATCAAGTACTAAACAACACATATATTTAATCAGTCAATGTAAGTAATAGTTTAGGCATGCAACAATAGTATGTACCATCTGGGTATACACTTTTAAATTGAAGCATTTTATAATATCTCATACTATCATAGTTCATTGTGCCCAAAGCACTCTAATCAACATGAATAAACAATATTACACTATAATTATTAAACCAACAAACAGGGATTATACCACCCAAGAATACCCTAGATTAAATTACATAATAATAATCAGACAAAAATACAATCTCAAGGCACACATCATGATGCATTATTTTATACCAAGAATGTCAAATCATTGCATATAAAATACTCTCACAAAAATATAATGCACACAAGTTTCCATCATTTCATGATGCTAGAGAATTTGACTTGGTTGACATGTTGCATAACACAAGCACATAAAATACTACTTGGCCTCTATGAGTGTTCTAAGCAAAGCCACAATATAAATTTAGATCATATAAATATATCCATCTGGGATAAAGTATTAATCAAATAGGAATATAATAATATTACCATAGATTTATGTAGCTTTGCTATTGATTACCCAAATCATAAAGATATATAACTTTAAGCATAGTCATCATACGTAAATCGCTAATAAGGATAAATAGCCTATAAAAACATTGATTGACTAAAATTCATTAATTCATTTAATATGGATTTGAATATCAAAATTAGCATGTTGAAAAGACATTATTGACATCATCACCGTCATGAGAACATAATAGAACTTAAAGTGAATTATCTTCATAAAAGGTTTTGATCATGTTATATCAATAGATATAATGGAGATATCTAAATAGCATAGTGAAACTCTATGTGAAAACGTAATATAGAAATTCTAGGCAAAAATATAGTTTTACCAAATAGTCAATCTTACATTTAAGGAGATACTACACTACACCTATAAAAAAGACTCAATGTTTTAATCAAAAGACTCAGCATTGGTTTATTCAATGCAATCAAAACTCAACCTTATTTAAATTGGACAACTTTTATTTAATTTCAATGACTCAATAATAGTTTTATTCAATGCCCAACGTAACTCAATTAGACTCAGCAACTATTATCAATTCAAATTTTCATTATAGATCCAACACTTATTTGACTTAGCCTAAGGCATTTTTATCTTTACACAGGGCTTTTATATAATATTTAGTGATTATTATTTAAATTCTGTGATTTTAATTTAACTTCAGTGATTTCAATTTAACTTCAGCGATTGTTATTTAACTTTAACAATTATTATTTAACTTCAACAATGAAGTACTTGCATAACTATTTGAATATTGGTTTGTCATTTTATAATATTAGTCTTAGCTTTGAATATATTAGCAAATCAATGAATTATAATTAAAAACATAATCAATTACCAGAAATAGAGACTTGACAATTTTATCTAATGGCTTGGCACTACATGCAAAAAACCCATCATAATGACTCAACATAATAGCTTAGAGGCTGGTGTTACAATTACAACATTGAAAATTTTCAAACATAGCTTCCAATGGTTTGATTTGACGTTGCAAATTTATGGCGTAGAGCTATATATATTCAACTCAATGAATTCATTTAAATTCAATGACTTTATATAATGACTTGACATTTAATAAAGGGCTTCAGCAATTTACCATCTAGCTTCATCGATTTCATTAAGATAATAATTTTCCAATAAATATTAAGCGATCTAAAAACCTCAGCATTCTGATTTAATTTTTCAACTTTCTATTAATAAAGTCGGTAGCTTCTGCATTGTAATTTAAGTGCAATGTTTTACTTTATATCTGACTAAGTGTCACATGCATAGACTTGGTGTTGAAATTATTAGCTCAGAGTGACATACTAAATACTCAGTAATTCTTTTTCATATTTAGTAGTACATGACATTTTTTTAATAAGGCATTGACAACTAATGGCCAAATGTTATAATGGTTAAACTAAGTAGTTTATATCTAATACACAACAATTTTTTTTAGTACTGAAGTGTTTTATTTTTATATATGACTCAACTTTTAATCAAAATTCAAGTCATACAAATTCACAATGCAGACAAATAAAAAGAATGAGACACAAGTTCATAACCATCAAACTATGAGACTCGAGTAATAAGCAGACAATAGATATTCAAAGCATTATTCATAATATTCAAACTCAGATTTAAATGAAAATTACAATTATTTAATCTGCAACAGCTACCTCCATCATAGCTCCCAGATAAAATAATAAGAAAGAATATTTTCTTTACTTTTTCGTTACGATTTTTCACCTTTATTTTTTTCTCCCTTCCTTTCTTACGCTCTCTTCCTTTTTATTTATAAACTTTCTTTTCCTTCTCCGTCCATGTGTCCTAATTTCCAAAATTCCTCTCTTATTTATAAAAATTCACTCTCCCTTGAACTACAACACTACCCCTTTTCATGTAAATACTCTAATCTTCTAAGTTTATCTTTTTCTTAATTTTTTCAATATTGACTTAAGTTGACTTACTAATTATTTCCTAATTTTCAAATAAATTCTTGCATGGATATTCAAGATTACATTTAACTCAATTTCTAAATTTATTGTCTTCCATTAATTTCTTTTCTTCCCCTTTAGTTTACTAACTAATTTCAAAACATGTTAATTTAACTAAAATAATAATAAAATCATTTTTCTTAATTTTCATGCATAATTTTAATTTTAATAAAATAATATTTATAAGGATAATTATGTCATTGATTATCTTTTTATTTGAAAGATAACTATTTCCACAATGATTATATCTATTAGTATTAATATTTATTTTATGAATTAATGTTTAAAATTCAAATCAATTAGAAAAGAGATCTAATGAATACTAACATTAATTCCACACACACAAATTATCATAAGCAATGCACACTAATATTTTAACATAAATGTCATTTAAAACCTATTGTGTTGTGTGTAAGGTCATTAGTATTTTCCACTGAAATTTTTTCAATCATTCCATCAAGACGATCCTCTTTGATGATGCTCTTCCTCATCAAACTTTGAGGGTAAGTCCTATCCTACATCCAACTCACAATAAGTAGGTAGTCAGTTTGAGTCATCATAACTATCACTAATGATACAAAAAATAACTAATACATATCCATAATGTACTAAATATAACATACATTTGTCACAATATGTATAGTAATCAATTATATTATTGTCTTATTTCAGCATATGTCATAAAACTCAAAATCAATTAATAGTAATCAGACATTAATCATACTAATCAATGAATTAAAGGTTTATTAATTATAGGGTGAAATCAAAAGGTGACATCCTCTACCCCTAAAACTAGTCATCACTGCGATGACTCTTATTCAAAAAAAAAATCTGATTAACAAACAAAATTTAACAACATAAAAACATAGTATCAATTATCAAATCATGCTAACCAATATAAGATTTACCTAAAGAACTCATCATAGTTTTCTCAATTGACACTTTTCTTAGAGTATTGGTCCCATAAGCCCCTACTCGATGACATTCCCTATTCTGTACACAAGTTTCATGAAAAGTCACTTTATGCTAATTAGTTATATCATGACCACCCTAGGGTCTAGAATCGCAAGAAAAGTCTAATAAAAAATTGGTAAAAGTTTCACTTCTAAATCAACAACACATGAGATCATCATAAAAGCCAAACAAATGACCATACAACTAAATTTTGACAAGTTCCATCTATGAAATCCCAGATTCGACAAGTTCATCTGTCAAATTTAAGTCAGTAACAACCAAGTCCATATGAAGCTAAGTAGGATACCATCCTATCGCTTAGAACTCACATTCATAATTCATCACTCTTCTCTTAGGTCTCCACGACCCAATGACCCCCTTAATGTGTTAAATATTTTATGAAACACAAATTTATACTAACAAATTATAAAATGCAATACTATATGCTAAGAGATTCCATATGTACTAAGATACACACAAGAGAAATCATATAATCATCCTGAGATTATATTAAGTTGATACAAATCAATCATAACTAGTGTCATATTTTTCAACTTAATCTATAGTGTTATATTCATATTAAAGAGATAATAATTAACATAACATACTAAGACTAAGAATTATATCGTCCCTACAACTTATAAGCGAGACAATGTCTCATTGCTTACATGATTAGCACTCAACAAGTTAAAAAGTTTGTCTATATCTTTTTAAACTACCAAGATGTTTTGCAAAGTATATAAATTACTCTTCCAAAACAACATTATTATCAAAAGAGAATAATATCAGTCTAGACAAGGTTACATAATAACATAATAGTTATAATCAACTAGAATTAATATAAATTCAATGTTAGTCATTCCTCATGATCAAGTTCATAAATTAGATAAAATAGTGACACTAAAAAGAAAACCACAAATAGAAAGTAGAGAACAAAAATCTCATAAACCAAAACTTCCTACCTACCCTCATATTGTAAAAGGTAATATTGTAATCCACATTGCCAAACACTATTCACTTACCAAATTTGTAAGTGTAGTATGATCACCTACTTTCACAATTGGAAAGAAAATATGAAACACAAGGATTCATCAATCCATTCAATCCTACGATTTTTCTAAATGAGAAAAAAAAATGCTATCCCACTAACTCAAAGGAATAGAAACAACAATAATTCATAAAAAAATTATTGATTAAAGAAAAACTCTAAATCAACATCTTGAAAAATATGAATCTTCTCAGTAACTAAAATGATGTAAGATGAGAGTGAGAGCTTAACAACTCACCTCTAAGCTACTAAGAGAGTTGAAACTTCTTCTCGAGTCTAATTAAATATGAGGATGTTAATCTACATTTCAACTCCTAACATGAATGAATATTAATCAAGATATCTATATTTAACTACAAGAAAATTTCCACCGCACTAGGTGGTGCCACTCTAGAATGGTCTTATATGATTCCCACTCCTAGGATCTGTGTAAATAAGACACAAGAATAATGCATATAAACCTAAGTGTGTATCACTCCATACTTTTTAAACCACTCAACAAAACACAAATGTAAATGGTGAAGGTGACTCGATTACAAAGAAAGACATAATGACAATTGAGGTGTTCAATCGAAAAGATCAAGAATATGGTAAGAAACTCTTGTTCACTATAGATTTCATTCTCTAAGCAATCACATCACATGTTAAACAAGGAGAAATCAAGGTACACACATAATCATCTATACATGAATGAGTTTTACATTAAAATCAATCCCAATCTGGAAACAATAACCACTATCTATACCACTCAGATTAAACACACAATTGACTAATTCTAATATTATCCAAGTAACTACACCTCAAAGAAACCCATTTTATCTTAGTTTGGTGTTCTTAGGCATGACTAATAGTTTTCCCATAATTCGTCATATAAATCAATCATAACTACATAAATATAAGCTCTTATTCAAGCAAGCATACATATAACAATAAATTCATACAATTACATAAAAGTCTAACCTAATCATTCATTTACACTAACAAGGTTGTTACATACAAGATATCTTACTAACTACTAAAAAATATATTGATCAAGCACTAACCAACACATATATTTAATCGATCAACGTAAGAGTCTAGGCATGCATTAACAGTATGTACCATCTAGGCATATACTTTTAAATTGAAACATTCCATGATATCTCATACTATCATAGTTCATTATTTGCAAAGCATTCTACTCAACATGAACAAATAATATTACACTTTAATTATTAAACCAGTAAATAAAGATTATGCCACCTTAATATATCCTAGATTAAATTGCACAATAATAATCAAATTAAAACACAATCTCAAGGCACACATCATAATACACTATTTTATACCAAGAATGTCAAATCATTACATATAAAATACAATCACAAAAATACAATGCACATAAATTTCTATCATTTCATGATGCTATAGAATTTGACCCGGCTGACATGTTGCATAACATAAGCATAGAAAACACTACCTGGCATCTACAAGTGTTCTAAGCAAAGCCATAGTATACATTTAGATCATATAAATATATCCATCTGAATAAAATATTAATCAAATAGAAATATAATAATATTACAATAAATTTGCATATATTTGCTATTTATTACCCAAATCATAGTGATGTATAACATGAAGCATAGTTATCATACGTAAATGACTAATAAGGATAAATAGCCTATAAAAACATTGATTGACTAAAACTCATTAATTCATCTAATATAGATTAGAGGATTAATATTAGCATGTTAAAAAGTCATTGTTGACATCACCATGGTCATGAAAACATAACAGAACCTAAAGTGAGTTATCTTCATAAATGGTTTTGATCATGTTATATCAATATATATAATAGAGATAATTAAATAGCACAATGAAACTCTATTTAGAAATGTAATATGAAAATCTGAGCCAAAATTATAGTTTTACCAAACATTTAATCTTACATTTAAAAAGATACCACGCTACACCTATAACAAGGACTCAACATTTTAATCAAAAGACTTTGCATTGGTTTATTCAATGCAATCAAAACTCAACCTTATTTAAACTGGATGACATCTATTTAATTTCATCGACTCAATAATAGTTTTATTCAATGCCCAACGTAACTCAATTAGACTCAACAACTATTTCCATTTTAGCTTTTCATTATAGATCCAACATTTATTTGACTCAGCCCAAGGCATTTTTATTTTTACACAAGACTTCTATACAATATTCAACAATTATTATTTAACTTCAACGATTTCAATTTAACTTCAACGATTTCAGTTTAACTTCAGTGATAATTATTTAACTTAAGCAATTATTATTTAACTTTAGTGGTACTTACACAACTATTTGAATATTGGTTTGTTGTTTTATAATATTTATCTCAACTTTGAATATATTAGCAACTCAGTGAATTATAATAAAAAACATAGCCATTTACCATAAATAGAGACATTAATTCTATCTAATGGTTTGGTGCTACATGCAAAAGACCCATCATAATGACTCAACATAATATCTTAGAGATTGGCGTTACAATTACAACGTTGAATTCTTTCAAAGATAGCTTCCAATGGTTTGACTCAACTTTGTAAATTTAAATTCAAAAACTTTACATAATGACTTGACATTTAATAAAGGGATTTAGAGATTTACCATCTACCTTCATCGATCTTAACACAATTTTCTAATAAGTATTAAGTAAGCTAAAAACCTCAGCATTCTGATTTAATTTCTCAACCTTCGATATGACTCAGCTTTTAATCAAAATTCAAGCAGTACAAATGTACAATGTAGACTAATAAAAAGAATGAGACACATGTTCGTAGCCATGAAAAGATGAGACTCAAGTAATAAATAGACAATAGATATGCAAAGTGTTATTCATAATATTCAAACTTAGATTTAAATAAAAATGGCAATTATTTAATCTGTAGTACCTACCTCCATCATAGCTCCCAGATAGAACAACAAGAAAGAATATTTTCTTGAATTTTTTGTTGCACCTTTTCACCTTTATTTTTTTTCTTCTTTCCTTTCCTACGCTTTCTTCCCTTTTATTTATAAACTTTATTTTCCTTCTCTGTCTGTGTGTCTTAAGTCCCAAAATCCCTTAACTTGTGTGCTACCCCTTTGCATGTAAATTCTTTAATCTTCTAAGTTTATCTTTTTCTTAATTTTCTCAATAATAACTTAAGTTGACTTACTAACTTATTTTCTGATTTCCAAATAAATTTTTACATGAATATTCAAGATTGAGTTTAAATCAAGTTTTAAATTTATTGTCTTTTGTTAATTTATTTTCTTCCCCTTGAGTTTACCAACTAATATCAAAACATGCTAATTTAACTAAAATAATAATAAAATCATTTTTCTTAATTTTCATGCATAATTTTAAATATAAGAAAATCATCTTTATAAGAATAATTATGTCATTAATTGTCTTTTTATTTGAAAGATAATTATTTCCACAATTATTATATCTATTAGCATTAATATTTATTTTTTAGATTAATATTTAAAGATCAAATCAATTAGAACAGAGATCTAATGCATACTAATGTTAATTCCACACACACAAATTATCACAAGTAATGCACATTAACATTTTAATATAAATATCATTTAAAATCTGTTGTGTATGTGTGTAAGGTCACTAGAATTTTTCACTCATATTCTCCCAATTGTTCCATCTAGCCGATCCTCTCTGATGATGCTCTCTCTCATCAAACTTTTAAGGTAAGACCTATCATGCATCCACCTTACAACAAGTAGATAGTTAGTTTGAAGCATAATAACTATCACCAATGACATAAAAACTAACTAATACATATCCATAATATACTGAATATAACATACAATTGTCACAACATGTATACTAATCAACAATACTATTGTCTCATTTCAGTATATATCATAAATCTTAAAATCAAGCAATAGTAATCAGATATTAATCATACTAATCAATGAATTAAAGGTTTATTAATCATAGGATGAAATCAGGATGTGACAAAAATAGGTATTCAAAGATAAAATATTACTCTATACACTCTAAAGTAGAATGCAGTCACATAGTAGATGAATATGTCGCTAATGGACAAAGGATAGACTATGTTGAGTGGTGCACATTTGAAGCATTTTTTTGGGTTGAAGTAATAGATGCTACTTTTTACTTAGTCAAATAATCCCCAACATCAAAGTTGGTTGATAAAATTAGACAAGAAGCATGGACTAGTAAGAATCCTTGCTTGAAACATTTGCACACTTTTAGTTGTGATGCTTACTCTCATATCCCAAAGTAAAAGAGCTCAAAGCTCGAATATAAGTTTTCAAAGTGCATCTTTATTGGGTACAGGGGTGGCATAAAAGGGTGAAAGTTATGGAGTTTAAAGATGAAGGTGGTTTATAGTTAGAATGTAGTCTTCAAGGAAGTGTGCAATGTTACTACACATGAATAACAAAGGGATCAACCAAAGAAAGAGACATAAAAGATGCAAGTTGGTGTATAATCTAAATATAGTGTCTGAATATGGTGCGATAGATGACAAATTATAAGAGTCACAATAAAAAGAGGAACCAACTACTCCTACTCTGAGGACATCATAAAGGGTGTGCATAATGGTTGAAAGGTATAACCCACCAGATTTCAATTTTACATACCTATTATCAGTGGTTGATAATGATGAACGCAATATGGTGAAAGAAGATCTAAGTTATGTAGAGATAAACTCTTAGAACATGGCTATGAAGGAGGAGATGGAGTATTTAAACAAGAACAAGACTTGTGATCTAGGGAATTCAACTCCTAGAATAAAACATGTGGGTTTTCAAAAAGAAGCAAAATACATAAGAAAAGCTAGAGAGGTAAAAGGCTTGCATAGTGGAAAAATGAGTCTCTCATATTGATGGAATTGAATTTGGTGAGACTTTTTATTAAATTAAAAACTAATTTTAATTAGATTTATTTTAGCTATTACTACTACATTTGATCTAGATATGGAGTATATGGATGCAAAGACAACATTCCTTCGTGGGGATATTGAATAATAAATATGCATGTCGCATTTGGATAGCTTCAAGGTGAAGGGGAAAGAGGAATTTGAATTTAGACTTAAAAAGTCCTTGCATGGCCTCAAGCAATCACCCAAAATTTAGAATCATAAATTTGATAGTTATGTGGTAGAATCATAAATTTGATAGAAAGTAGAATCACCTAGAATGTAGAAGCACAGTAATTTTGTCCTTTTGTCCATTATATAAGGAAGAGGGTGACCAATTTCTCCTCATATTACTTTATGTGGATGACATGTGGTTGATCGTAAATGACATGGGCATGATCAAGCAAGTGAAGTATCAGTTTCTTAGGTTGTTTGACATAAAACATCTAGGTGCTACAAGATTCATCTTGGACATGGAAATCAAATGGGACTATGAGAACATGAAACTCTGGTTAAAACAGAGGAAGTACATTCAGATGGTTTTAGAAATTTTCTAGATGTAATGTATAAATTTGGTGCACAACATTTTCCTATTTGGTCAGAATCTATCAATTGTGCAATGTCTGAAGACTCTGGAGGAATTGAAGAACATGATTCAGGTTCCATATGTGGGTGCAATGGGAATCCTTATATATGAAATAGTTTACACAAACCCTGATATTTCAATATCAATGTGAGTAATCAACATATTCATGTCTAATAAAATCAAGGATCATTGTTCGATAGTGAAGAGGATCTTAAGATATCTACGGGGAACATTGATTAGGCTATTTTCTATCAGGGTACATCTGATGGAAGTATGGTTGTAAGTATAAAGGGACTTTTGGATTCTAATTGGGATAGTGACCTTGATTGTCCTATGTCTACTATTGCATACATATTTAATGTTTTTAGTGGTACATTAATTTGGATGAGAAAATTTTAGTCTAGTGTGGCCATTTCTATCACCAAATCTAAATACATTGCAACTACTTATGTAACAAAGGAAGTGGTGTGGTTTCAATGGTTGTGCTCTAATGTTGGGTTCAAGTAGGATGAGTTAAAAATAAATTGTGATAGTTAAAGTGTAGATTATTTATCAAAGAACCTTGAGTATCATTCTTAAATGAATCACATTGACATCTAATATCATTTTGTGATGAAAATAGTGGAAAAGAGGAACATATCTCTGGATAATATAGGCACAATTGAAAAAAATGCAGATTCATTAACCAAGGAATTGAGTACTGAGAAGTTATCTTGGTGTATGAAGGAGATGGTCATGATTACCTCAAGTTGACGAAGGATGAGGGCATGATCCCTTATGAAATGTGTTCAAAAAGTAGGAGATTGTTTGGAAATGTCTCAACTTTACATGAGTCTGTACAATTGTGAGCATGATTATGTTGTACAAGGTGTTGGTTATGTATTATACTACAAAGGTTAGTTGTCAAAGCTAGGATGGTTATGTAGTCTTTCATGGATATTGTATTTAGAAATTGTGCAAAATTTTCAGCATGTGAGGATGATGAATTTTTTTTAAGGGAACTCTCTATGGTTTTAGTATCACTATATAATATTACAAAGTGGTGCTCAATGGTTGAGTTATAGTGAGGTGTTATAAGGAGTTGTGTAACATGTAGAGTAATTAAATGTGATCTGAAGACATTCTAAACACTTTCCTAACTATATCTAATAGTTTAAATAGGTGTTAGTGACATATTTTTGGCATTTTGACACATACCTGTTATGGAGCCTTACACATTTTTCCATTGGTTCAATAGTTGGTGCAGGCATACTATTTTGTAGTGTAGATGTTGTAAATAAAGTGTTTTCTATAAGATATGATTCTTCTTTGGAAGCTAATATGATGTTAAACATTTAACTACATAGGACATGTGTAACATAGGGTTTTAAATGTTGAATACACATAATCAAGTGTGTGCATTTAAATATATAATAAAGTGTTATATGTATATTATATAACCTTGTCACTTGAACATAGAATTATAAGACGTTTCATTTATGTTATAATTCAAGACAGGTATTATGTTCGGGTTTTTACCCAAATTTTTTTTCCAATGTAAAAAATATCATGCATGCTTGTGCAAGTTGCTTATCATCTTATCTAGCTTTGTTATATTCTTACTATGAAAAATATATTTTATATTTTTTACCATGTTCATAAATTATCCCAAACATAATTGAGAACCTATTGATTTTATTGAATTTCCTTTGATTAATTCTAGATCTTACTAGAAAAAAATGGAATCTGAAAATGTAGGTAGTGTTACTTCAAAAATTGTGCTTTTAGTTTTAAATGATAATGATGTATCTTTTAATGGCTCTAAAATTTATAATGCATGTGAATTAGTCAAAAAGATTGCTTAGATAAAGAAGATAAGGTTGAAAATCTTAATTATTTTAGGAAACAAGTCATGAAAAATCCAAATGAGATAGTTAGATTGATGAATGTGTTGAAAGAAGTTTCAAGTCAAAATATACCTTCTAATGTAGTCATTTCTCATTATACTCAAGTTTTTATTGCTTCTAATGTTTCTTCCATTATTCCCATTACTTTTTCTTCTTCTCAAGTTCTTCCCTTTTCTCAAAATGCTTATATTTATTCTTAAGTTCCTTTGATTTCTCAACAAGATTATATTACTTCTTATGGCTCTCAAATTTCCAATTATTCTCCTTTGCTTAAAAAATATCTTTCTAATAATGCCCCTTTACTTACTTCACATATTTATAATGCCTTTTCAATGAATTTTTTTTATATTCCAATCTATTTATCTTATCCATATTCTACTTATATTCAAAATCCAAAAAAGACTACTATGATTCATACACTACTTTGCTTACAACATCAAATTAATGTTCTTTCTCAAGGGTCTAAAAATCCAAAACGTAGGCTCACTTTTAATGATATAGCTCTACACCCTTGGCTTATGAAGTGATTTCATATCCATTTCTAATAGGATTTTTTTTTCTCGAAACTTTGAATTGTTTAATGGAAAAGGTAGATCATTTTTCTCACATTAGGGTTGTTTATGACACTTGTTGAGAATTTACACATGATGATCGATTAATAACTAAGTTATTCCTAAGGACCTTGAAGGATTGTATTTGATTAATTTTATTCTTCACCATATGTATGTATACATTCTTGTACAACATAATTTATTGACTTCTTATCTCATTTTTTGATGAATATTAGTATTAAGGTCACATTTGCAAAATTATCTCAAATCAAATGAGACTATTAGTAAGTGTGTGCTTAGACACAATATTATGGTTACTAGTATGACACATTGAATAATAAATAGTGAACTTAAAAGTATCTTTGGTCATATATTGCTTTGAATAAAAAATTAAAATTAGTTTTGAATCTTAATCGTAATTTACTTTACAATCATAATACCTAGGAAATGGCCTCCTGATTTAACATTTTAGGGTTTTACAAGTGTAAATCTTATGTTTAGATTAAAGGGCTGAGATGTCTAAACTAGTTAAATAATATGAAATAATTAAGCACTAATTTGTTATGGATTTAACTTCTTTTGAATTTCTAAAAATAGTAATAAATATGTTTAAATATAGAATTATCTTGAAAGTGATTGTCGTGAATGATCTAGGTTCTAAAAATTGGGTTCCAAATAGTTATGAGTGTTGTCAACAAGGTCTTGGGATTTATTTGCTCAATGGATAGTATCACCCCACCTAGATAGTAGTGCCATACTATTTTAGTATTGTCAAAGTGGCACTAGTGTCCTCTTTACAAGATTTTTCCTATTTTATGGGATCACTTATGCCTATGTTTCTAGGTCCTATTCCTAAGCACATGAAATATAGAACTCTATGTTGTGCCTAAAAAACTTTATTTAGTGTGAAAACCCTAATCCTCCTTGAGAGTATGGCATGAGCAATAAATGTGTGTTTATTATTTGGATATGCTAGATATCCTCAACACCCTATTGTGAAGAGATTTGTCTACATACCAATACTCTGAGGAGGGATCAAGCCCAATGTAGTTCTCCCACCTAGTGATTGGTGAAAGTGCAAGTGAATGCTATAATGAGAGTGGAATTGGATGCCTTGAATGTGTTTGAGCTTTGAAGACTTTAAAATATAGGATTGGGGTTGTTGTAGATAATAATATTCATAAGTAGGATTGAATAGGGATCAAATACCTTAATTTTTCTCAACTTATCTTTTGTTTGAATAGGATTTTGCATCTATTTTACATATAGTGAATAAAGGTCAAATAAACTTGTATTTATAGAGATTTATAGCTTGTGTGGATAATAAATTATACTTAGGCCAACCTTAGGAGGGGCACACATTTGGAAAAGTATCTGTTCAGGAGAGTTAGGGCAAGGGACACTAGCACCCAGTTGGGGACACTAGTGATATGTGGCTGTAGTGTCCCAAATGTGGTGCTAATGTCCACCTGGAAGACTGCTAGGAAAATTGGATTGGTATCTAGGAAGGTTGTCCTAGGATTGTGTTTGAACTAAATGTAGTTATCTATGTTTTGCATAATGACTAGAAAAGTCTAGCAAAGGGGATAAGTCTAAGTCTAAACTAGGAATAGGATAACTCAAGCAACACTCTTAGCATCCAAATACCACTTTTAAGTGATTACACCTCCAAATATCCAACTCTCTAATGGGAGGCAATATAAACCTATTACACTCAATCAATATTTTGAAAACTTTTTGTGGGATTTCACTTAATCTTGTAAATTTTATGCGCTCTCTTTATTTATACAATACTAGACTATTATATGGTTTCTCCATAACATTCACCACATTCTAGGCCTCACTCTTATTTTCAAAGGTATTTTCATTACTTTTGCCTTAAAATTTTTCTTACCTTGGAATTCTGCTCCACTATAATTTGGGGCATTAAGTCCATATTTAAGCATTTTTCCCTCTACAAATTTGATTTTTAAGTTTTTAACCACATGAAAAAGCTCATAGAAATATCGATAAGTGTTAAATACCACCTTGTCCTTAATGGGTGGAAGCAAGATTTGAAAAAAAAAATGAAGCTCATTATCATGTAACTAATGAGTCATTTATGTAACCACAATCTTGAAATGGAGCACATACTCACTAATAGTTTAATTGGCTCCTTCTTTAGTTTGAGTATTTTTTGTAAAGGTAACCATCATGCTAATGTTAATAAATCTTGAGATAGAAAATCATCAGCTAACATTTAAAAGCATGCATATATTCACATGATAAGGAATAAAACAAATCAAGTTCATACACTTCCATTTTTTTTTAGAATAACTTTGTCAAATGTTTATAATTGTGAGTAAATTATATGCCAAAGGCATAAAAATGTCTAAAATAATGAGATATGTCTCCTTTGCTATTGAATAATTCAAACTCTGGAGGCACAACTCTAGTTAGTAAAAGTTATGCAATAATTTCATAAGCTAAATGATTAAGTAAAATATCATTAGATATGTCCCTTTTACTTATATTTTCAGATACTTACAATAATACTTTAATTTCATTTTATAAATCATGAAAAAAATGTATCATAATAGTCATTTCGAGATTTGGAAGATAATTATCGGTAGAATAAGTTCAATTATAAGTTTTTTGTGAAGAATAAAATTGAGAATAATTCAAAGTAATAGAGGGTTAAACAAGAGGAATTTTGGAAGCATGTTGATAATTTTGAAAGTTTTGAGAAGAAGCAAGTGGAGGATGTTGAGAAACATGGGAAGCAAGTAAAGTATTTTGAGAAGCAAGAAAATCATTCACAATAGTAGGAGCAATAGAACCATGAGGATGAATGGCTTTAGAATAAAGTTATAAAATGACTATATATTATTAGGTATAGAAGATGTTCTTTTAAGTGCTTGATATACATTATTAGAATTCAAATATATAATGTTTACCATAGCCCCATCTCAAGCCTCTTGATCTAGGTTTTTTCCTTGAAAAATTTCCATTATATACACCAAATATGTTATCTCATTAAGGGAGTCATAATATGGTTTCTAAAGTGTGCAAGGTTTTCTACTCTTTCTTATTCAACCTGGTGTTCATTATCATAAGCATTACCACCTAGGGATCCATTCACACCATTATCATTCAAAGGCATCTTAGTGTCATTTGAAATAGAAAACATAACAATAAGAGCAACTCTAACTTTATTTTTAAACTCTATTTTATTTCTCAAACAAGATTTAGGACAGACTAATGAAATTTCAATAAAATGAAAATGGTTATAATTTATCCTAACATTTATTTTGGTTGGGGTCTTATATCTAATTAATATTGATCGTAGTAAGAGAAAACATACACAATAACTAAAGACCCTAGGTTTTGAATAATATCCAAGAAAAATTAATATAGGGATTGGAATGCAACACCCTAGAGTTTTGGCTAATAGATTTTAAGAATAAAATGGAACAAACCCTAGAAAAATTAGATCTATGACAATGAATGCAAGATCTAACCCTAGAAAACTACAAAGAATGCAATAGAATTTGGGTTCACCAAAATGTTTAATGGGAAAGTGGTTTTACATAGAAATACAATACATCTATCCATACATTATGCAATAAAATATTATCAAATCTATAATAGTAAAATAGTATTTAATCACTAATTTATTTCTAACATAATTATGACAGAGAGGGGTTTAGATGACTATATGATCTTCTTGCAAATCTAGAAATAGTTATCAAGATTTGATAATGAAAAAAGTTATATACAACAAGGTGAAGTGAACCCAAAAAATTAAACCAGATAGAGATTGATCCAAAACCATGTTGACATTTGTAGAACCGTATATTGATTGTTGGAAATGTATGGTTATTATTGGTAGACAACATACAGGGGAGAACTGATTTGATAACTTTTTTTATTAAATCTAAGGCTCCAAAAAACTCACTGGTTTTTCTAAAACTTTATGTAGATTCATAGAAAAAGAATCTCCTTAAAATACATAATAGGAAAGTTGAACCCACAAATGGATAAGGAATATATTTATTTTGGAGCTTATGCTCACAATTAACATAGTTTTTTAGTACTGACTACTTATCAAGCCCTTCAATGATTCACAAATATTGAAAACAACAAACCAAGTATAATATAATTCATTCAGGGAGTTGAGTGTGATACAATGTCTACTCTATATGACTTACAACACTATAATGAATGTTTAATGTAATGATAAATGTTTTATATTTCCTTAGTTTCTTGAATGTTGGCTCTAATTTCTTGAATTGATTGCTCATGTTCATTCACTATATGTTCTAAATGTGCTAGTATATCTATAGACTTCTCGAACTTAAATTAAGACCCTATTAGAACGCAAGATAACACTTAATAGGGGGAAAGTTGACAAGAAATAATCCATATGAGGCCCAAAATAAGGGTCATAAGAACCCAACCCCAAAATTAGATACTATATTTTTGGGGACTAGAGTTGTACAATGTATATTTTTGGAGAAGATTCCATAAATTTAGGAAAACATGAGGATATGAGAGAGAACATAGGAGGAGAGAGAACATAGGAGGAGAGAGAAAATAAGAGGAAAGAAAAACT
The DNA here is from genome assembly GCA_037957365.1 of Torreya grandis. Taxonomy (NCBI): domain Eukaryota; kingdom Viridiplantae; phylum Streptophyta; class Pinopsida; order Cupressales; family Taxaceae; genus Torreya; species Torreya grandis. The sequence goes on from JARHVA010000008.1 coordinate 2,028,834, forward strand.
TCAGGAACATAATAAGAAATAGCCAAAACACAGAAAATATGTCAATAAGAACTTAATCTTAACCAATAATCAACAAACACATAAGTACCGTAAAATGGTATAATTTTATGACTAATAAATATCCCTAAAGCAAATTTATGTGTCTCTAAGTGAACCTTGTTTTTTGAATCATTGTCAAAAATCTCTTTCAATAATGTTATGATTATATTTCATTAATTTACTTTTTTTAAGGATAAACATTCTATTGATATCGAGTGTATGAATAAATCAACTCTCTTTAATATAGTAACAAGGATCAAGAAGTATCCATTCAATTTAACTTTTCTCGGACTCGAACCGAACCTTATCCTTTTTTAATATCATTATGATGTAAAAATACATTTTACAATCATCTATACCAATTAAATCACATCCCATTTAATTTATTTATTAGATTATTTTAAACTTAAAACTTTTCTAATAATAATATTTTACCACCTTTTGAAACTTTTTTTATTAATACAATTATTCATTATAAAAATAAAATAAATATTAAAAAAAGAATGATTTTTTAAGGCATAACTCCCTTTTCCATGAAGATCAAGTGATTAAGAGGCTTCCAAGTAATTTAATCATGTTATTAAATTTTTGATATTTCTAAAGGTTTTTTATTAATAATGAAAATAATTATTTAGTATAAAATAAAAATAGATATTAGTTAGATTATTTATTTTTTATTTTTTATTTTTTATTTTTTATTTTTTTAATAATTTGTGAAAGTTTTCTTAAATCAACCTGCTAAGGGAGAATGTGGACTTTGTTAAGTTAAATGAAGATCAAAATGTTTAGGAGAAAAAATATATATATGTTTTATTATGAAAGAATTATTAAGAATATTTTGTCAAGTATATGGATTATTTTATTTTCAGTTTGAGCATGTTTAGGGCTTATGTTATTAGGTTTTTTAACAAAAGAGTGTGCGTATGAGAATCAAAGAATTCAAAATTTACTTTTCAAAATAGTCATATTAAAATTGGCATGTATCATTCAATATTAAATTAATTATTTAATTAGTGCCAGGAATGATATTTAACCATAGGAATTGTGTCGAGTATAAGGAAGTCCTGACTTAACCTAACCAACAACAAAACTTACTATAAGGATAAGTACAAATAAGCCCAACACACTTTTGAACACACCCAAAACCCATTTTCATGTTACATGTGCACAACTCTTAAATTTATCATACATTTTAATAAATTCCTTGAACTTAAATTTTCATTCTAAATTTTAGATTAACCATATATTTACTTAGATCCTTTAAGTTTGAAATTTATTATTTAAAGAATGTATTATCATATTTGGAATGATTTCATGTTCATTATTCTCCCTTAGATTAGGAGTGAATCTTAAAATCTTTTTCTCAAATATTTTTATACAAATTAGTGAATAATATAAATTGTTTAGTGCTTATTCTTTGTTGATCTATTTTAATCATTAATATGTTACTATTAATCATAAACAATATGAGCAAGATATATAATTGTTTGTTTTTATTATTTTTGTAGATATATATATTTTTTTATTTAACATATTTAAGTTAAATTGGGTCTCCTACTATCTTCGAGTGTAAGTTTTTTTTCTTTAGTGATATGTCTAATATAGATTTCAAAATATCAGAAATCAAAATTTTGTAAGTATATATACACAAATATTTATACTATTAAAAAGGTTGTAGTTCAATTATTAAAGATGATGGTTTATAAATTATTCATCGAAGTATAAATCCCTTTAAATACTTAATTCATAGAATCAATCAGATAAAACCAATATCATTTTCTAAATGACTTTGATGCATTGGATACCTTAACTTAAAAAATATTTAAATTTAAATATATACGTACTCATAAATTATAATTCACTATATATAATCTAAAACACACACTGATATATATAAAACTTTGAACTTCTACAAATAAAAAATTACTAAAACCTAACATTTTATATTTAACCTTTTTAAAAAAGGTTAAAATCTTATTTAATCAAATCAAAAGGTCTAGATACATGATTGCCCTTCTACCACGTGAAGCATGGCATGCCGTAGATAATTATATAGTCCGTAGGTACCACATGATTGACAGGATGCATATCTTCCTTCCCAGAAGCCACTCATAAATCCAACACTATTTATTTAATATAAAAAATGGGGTCTAATAAGATTAGATCATATATATCCATATAAAACATATATATATATATATATATATATATATATATATATATATATATATATATAAATTTAAAATAATAAATGATTAAGATAGAGGTTGGTAAGAGTATTTTAATTTATGAATAATTTTTTAAAAATTATCGAAATTTAATAGTTAAAATCAAAGTTTTACGATAAAATAATAAGAATGTTGAAAGTTTGTAACGAACAAAGCATCTCCATTGAATTGTACATGATATTTTAGGACTTCATTATCTTAAACAATATATTTATTGTAAATGATAGGGAATTGAAAATTGTTTTAATGACTCTATTTGTCAAGTCTAAAGGTTTAAATAATTTGCTCAATTTTCTAGACCTTCATGTCATTTACAAGGAAATGTACTTCTTCTTCAAACCCTAACATGACAATGAAATTTCTAAATGATAAAGAAAGGTAGTTGTTTTAGGGTTTGTGATTAGGGTCAACAATTTTTTTAATCACCACCTATTTTTTAGACGTTTCAACAATGTACAATATCGAAAACAACAAACTAAATAAATATAATAATACTTCAACTAGGGAGTCTAATGTAATGTAACATGTCATTTCTATGAATTTAAATGTTAAAATGATTTTTTCCTTAATGTTTGTTTGATTTCTCTATAATGCTTGCAATTTCTTATAAGATTGATTTGAAAATAAATGTTTGGTGCTCTTTTCTCTAGATTCTTAAATTCACTAATGTACATGTGTATTTATAAATTCCTTAAATTTAATTTGGACATGTATTTATAGTTTTTGATCTAAAATATATATATTTACATGTTTTTAATAAACTCTTTGTGAACCAAACAACTTCACCAATTAAATTAATAACTTTTTCCCTATCAATTAATTATTATTTTTTAAATAACTAATTTAATATTAAATACTAAAAAAATTAAAATATTATAATCAATCACACAAAAAAACCATCATTTTAATTAAAATTATAACTTACTTTTTTGAAAAAATACACGTCTTTAAAATAATAGTTTTTTCCCAACTTAAGCCTTTCCAAAGGAGAAACAATAACTTAAAAGTACCCTTATCATAAGGACTTTGAGAAAATATAAATATCATACATTTGAGTTTGGAAATTTTTCATATTCAAGAGAATATATATATACTTTAAAAACACTTAAGGGAGTGGAAGACATCTACTCGAAAATATTTTATTATTTTTAATTTATAAATAAGTTTTATTTAAATTGCGATGATAAAATATAAAATGTGATTTAAAATATTAATTAAAAATTATTTATACAATTTTATTTAAAAATTAATTACTTATAGTAAAAATGACTTATTTTTTATAACATGTTGCCTAGATTTATAAAAACATAGAAAAAATTGCATGATATTAGAAAAGATACATTCAAAAATTATGTTTTGAGCTTTTTTTGGGGGGTTATCTTTACTCCCCTTGTACACCTTTTTTAATCATGGAATGGAAAAACCTTATCATAAAATTTTCCCTATGTATCAGAGGGTTTTGTCTAGTATATATTTTAGGGCCCCAAATATGGACGTTATGTAATTAAATATATATACTGTAAAAATCTTTAATATTTTTTTTGGTTTAACATATCATAGGTTTTTTCCTTAATCATAAAAGATATAATATTTATTTAAAGTTTTATTCTTTTACAAATTTTGTCAGTTTTTTAAAGTAAATTAGTAATTATGGGGTAGATCGATTGGGATCTGAATCAATATGTAATATTTTAGTCCATAATGGTTTGTATTCTTCATAGAAAGAAATAGTGTATTTGTCTAATTTTTATATTAAAAATGCAACTCTTTATAATTTAAAGGCCCAACATGTTGGGATCGAGTCAATTATGGGTGATCGGGTTTTGTCTTGGTGATTGTAATGGAAAAATTATTTCCATTACAATAACCAAGAGTAATTTGGAATTTTGAGTTTGGGATTTCGAAAAAAATTGAAGTGGACATGGGTACATATGATCTTGATATCAAAATTGAAGTTGTAAATGCTTTGTGATTATTTTTCCCGGTCATTTGTTAAGGTGATCAAACACAGTGTGATGTGGTTGATTAAAAATTGTTTCCATATTGTATTTAAGGCATGGTTTATGCCAACGATCATCAACATTCCAATTCCAAACCTTCGTGCGAAATGTGTCATCCAAATTTCATGATAGATTACATTTGTGATTGTTGGGCTTTGAGCTGACATTTGGACATTTAGAAGATTGTACAAATTTAACCTAGTTGTTGGATTTACACGACTTGCATCCATCAAAAATAGGTACACAACTTGCAAGATGGCAAATTCTTTGATTGGTGATCATTTCAAGGTGGCAGAGAAAGTTGATAGGTTTAATTCTTATGCAATAGGGGTTGCCCACACCATAAACTTAAAAGGGGAATACACTCCATAAATGAAAATAAAACACTTATCAAAGAAAATCAAGAAAATTAATTTATATATATTTCCTCCAACGTAACTTGCACCTTTGGGGTAACTCCTAGTAAAATAGGTATAGTGACCCCTATCAATAATTAAAAATAGGTTATTTTTCCAAAACATATATTTTTTTTATCAGAATAATATGTAAAAAATTGTGCTAAAACGAACGATGTTTGAAAAAGCCCTAATAAATTCTCCTCGTCCCCCATGCCCTTTTCTTAATCACACAAAGCACTCTAGTCGAACCCAAATTATTTATAAAGCTTCCTTGAAATTGAGCTCATGTCTCTCATTTAAATTCATATTTTTTAATGCAAGATAAACATCTCATTTTGAATGCACAATTAATCATAAATAATTAGCTTTCTTCAACTTAATCTTAAAAACTAAAAAAATGTCTACTTTATCTTCTTCAATTTAATCTTAAAAACTAAAAAAATGTCTACTCTATTAAATTTACAAGAAACTCAAACCTAACTTTATTCCTTTTATTTCATTTATCCTTAAAATAAATTAGCATAACATTTATCCCATACCATTTTCTTCACCCATAAAACTACAACACTTGTTTTCTTTTACTGCTTCTAGACTCTTTATCTAGGTTTGTTTGATTATAAGTCGTTCTAAACACCTATAATATTTATAGTATAATTTAAAATTCCATTTTTTTAATGAAATATATCTACATATATATTAATAAAATAAATATACAAATAATTCACAAAAAAAAGGTAGTATGGAAGCACACCTCAATGTCAGACTAGGCAAAGCCTAGTCATAGGGAACAACATAAGCAAAAACAACTAGCCCCCCCTCCAGGAACAAGTCATAAGAACATCATCAGAGAAAATATTAAGCTACCAAAGTAAGGCTTGAAGGCAGAGAATCCATATCATTGGGTCCCCATCCCAAGCTTGGCAAGTCATTACCATCTGGAATTGACTCCCAACCAGAAACCTGACTAGCGTCCTTATCATCTTCTTGTGTCCAAGTAGGAGAAATGGCTAGAGAGAGCTTGGGGAACTTATCCAAGCATTTAGATGTAGAGGAGGAGGTGAAGCATCTAGATGTAGAGGAAGAGGCGAAGCATCCCAACCATTATGCCCATCAAGGGAAGGAGGTGGATGTTGTCATCCCCTTGTTGCCTAGGAAGGGTCATGCATTGATACAGGGCACCACTGTGAGAGCAGCACCGAAATTCGTTGCATCAGTGTCCACCTCAAGGTGGTACATCGATTATGTCATCAAGTCAGTACTCCTTGGGCAAAGATGGAGGAACCCATGCCATAGCATAAGAAGCATCTCCCCAATGAGTGAGAAGGTCCTGGAGATGGCCAAGCTTCATGGCAACTTTGTTTGATTGCACTTGTATCTAAAAAAGAACATTGGAAATAATAAAAAACTTGCTCAAAGTATAAAAATTACAGTCTTAAGAAGCATTGTTAAATATTGCATTATTTCTCTTTCCATAACCAAAATAAAATCTTCACTCTGAAAGTATGCTAGATTTGGGTATATTTAAAAGGCAAGGCGGGTTTATCTCCAAGAAGGATATGCTCCTAATGAAAGAATTCAGACTAGAAAGGCTAGAAGAGGTCATAATCCATGTTCAGACCCTTTGAGTTTTAGAGTAGTACCAAAAAAGATGAGGGAGCATTTGCAGATGGCCAAAAAAAGGTCAACTAGGAAGGGAAACACCTAAGTATACAAGCCTTTTACCAATAGGTAAGCCCTGATATAAGATACACTAAGCAAAATGAGCTAGCTTAGGCTCCAAGCAAGCCTCCCAGATAGTGTGAAATTGGAAGCACCAGGGACGAATAGAGGAATGTAGACCTCAACAGGAGTTAATCTTGCCCACCATAGGCATGTGGGGAGTAATCCATCCATAGCCAAGCCATGGGGTGTAATTATGAAATGGAGTTTCAACATACCACTTCCAATCCTTCCACCAAGGACAAATAGAGTGAATAGAAATTTTGTGAAGCATTGAAGGTGGAACAACATTAAGGATTTATAGGAAGGATTCTTGACCAGCATTAGCTAACCATAATTTGGTTTTCACCTCTTCCTAGGATAGCCAGGAGCGAGACTACTTACAAAAAATATCTTGGATAGTATGAACGTCTATATGAAACAACTTGAGAGCATTGATCCAAGGAACATCGGCCATAGCGATTCATTTAAATTGATAACATGTGACCACCATAGCAAGTGGGAGTTAACATATAACCCATCTCAAACCCTTGAGCCATTCCATTAAAGTCATGGTTTAATCCTTTCCAATGCTTTCCATATGCTTTTTTCCATAAAGGACCTTGAAATTTGAATGGGGGATTTGATGATAAGCATATTGGAGAAGTTGATCCCTTTCTAGGCTTTCTTGCCTTTAGGCAAGCCCGAAGAGATGCAGTGTTAGAACAACACCTTCCAAGATTCCTTGCATTCAATGGTCCATACAATCCATTTGGCACATAAGACAATTCCTTAACGAGCCACGTCAATGAGCCCCATACCTGTGGTATCCTGCATGAGGTAGCAGTAATCCAAGGCCACCCTGTGGAATCCATGTCCATGAGAAGAATTGACCCAAAGAAAATCCTTGAGAAATTTTTCAAGTTTATGATAAGAATTCTTTAAAGGCACCCAACACGAGGAGTAGTAAACATGGGTGGTCGCAAGCACCTTCGAGCAAATTTGGAACTAACCAGCTAACGGATAAGGGCTTAGTCACCCAATAATCTAGCTTTTTAGCAACTCTATCAACAACATATTGCCATAATAGGGATGAAGCGGCATCAAAAGCAAAAGGGATGCCAAGAAACTTGAATATTTCATCATGTTGGATATAGGCCCTTCCATATTTGGTAGCCCATAATGGCGGGGGGAGGTATGATTTCCTATAATAATGAGTTTTTCCCATTGGATGGTTGAGGCAGAGGTAAGGCAGAAGGTGTTGAGACACTACAAGGATTATCATATTGTCCTCATCTTCAATAAGAGTAAGGAAAGAATAATCTGTAAAGTGGCCATTCAACAATTGTAAATATTCATGGGAGTTTTCTCTATTTGGAAGGAGATAGATTCCCTTAACAAGTCCCTTAGCTTGGGCATTACTAATAAGATATCCAAAACCCTCAGTTACAAGCACATACAGGGCGGGTGCCAAAGGGCATCCTTGGCGAATAGATCAAAACAAACTAAATTGCTTAGAAGTGACTCCATTAATGGAAAGGATGGTCGAGGCATCTGGATGGTTTGAATAAAATTGGGCCCAAAGCCTAGGGATCTAAGCATCGCCAAAATGAATGACTACTCAATACGGTCATAAGCTTTTTCAAAGCCAATTTAAATGAACATAGCTTGTTGCTTAAAGCTTCTATCGCAGTCCATTCCTTCCCAAACCACAATGATATTGTCTAATATATCTACTTCTGATGAATCCTGTTTGCTCAAGGTGAATGATGTGTGGTAATAGATTGTGCAGTCAAAGCACTATAACTTTGGCAATGATCTTGTAGGAGACATTCAGGAGGTGATCAACTGCCAATTACATATCAATTCAGGATCCCCTTGATTAGGTATGAATTTAATCTTTCCTTTATTTATATTTTTCCTTAGAGAATGAGTGTGAAAGGCCTCTTGATAAATATGGTGCGAGTCAGCACCCACAAGATCCCAAAGCGTTTTATAGAATTCATAGGGGAAACCATCAATCCCTGAAGCTTTATCAATTTCCATATGAGACATTGCCTCATGTAGATCATCCATAATGAGGAGCCTATCGCAAGCCACTCATGGAGAGGAGGCTACAAGTACACCATGATTTGACAAAGATCAACAAAAGGGACTAGGAGTGTCGATGGCATTCCGAACATAGGATACAAAAAATATAGAAAACATGAAAAAATTGTCTAAAAAAATAATTAAAATTAAAAGAAGAGAATTATTAAAATTCGACAAATACACAAATGATATTTAATTAGAACTAATAATCAACAAATAGACAAACACACTAAATATGCATAAAATACATCCCAAAAAAAAAAGTACCTTAAAACCATTATTAAGAGTGTAAAAATAATTTCTAAATTAAATAGTACAGTCCAAAAGGTGTAAATAATCATCCCATGCCGTATATAACTACATTAAAGAGCAATAAATAATTAGAAAAATCTAACAATATGCAATAGAATCGGTGAAATCTAATTAAATTGCATCACTTATATTTATAAACATTTTTATTACGTTTAAATAAGTATAAAAATAAATTAATTTAAATTTAGAGAAATAAATAATTAGAAAAATGAATTAAAAAGTTACATATTAAAATTGTTAGGTACAAAGTTATATATTTTATTGAAGAATATATACATTAAATTAATTAAAAAAATATTATGTAAAATTCTTAAATAAAATCTTATATATTAAATTTTTGTCTTACTTGATATTGATTTAAAATTTACTTTAACCTCTATATTATATGTATGTATGTATGTATATGTATGTATGTATGTATTTACATATATATTTATATAAAGAGAAAAATAATATTTTTAAAAATGTATTAAAAAATATGAATTATGTTCAGGTAGGATAGTTCGTTAAAGGTTTTGGGTTATTTTTATATAAGTTTCGAGGTCAATTTTCGTGGTTCGGGTTATTAAGGTTGTCTGGTATGTGCAGGTCTCACCGATGACGTCCAGAGGATTAGTCTCGGCTCTACTCGCCTCAATGAAAGTTTTATAATCAATGAAATGTGGGTGGGTTGATAATATGATTTGGTTGTTTCAAGTCGCACTTAGATTCAAATCTCACTAAACTATATGAAGTCAGATGTAACTATTATTGGTATTCTTCACTTTGTTGTAACTATTATTGGTATTCTAATATATGCAGTAGATGATCTCTTAATTATATTCCAAATTTATTTATAACTCCAATAAAAACAAATACCAATCAAAAATATAAATATATTTTATAATTTTTTTTAAAATATTTTAAATAAATAAAATTGTGGAAAATAAATTTTCAATAATAAAAATATACATATAAAATACTTTTAAACCATAATTAGACATTAAATTAAAATGTAGATGGTGTAATAAAACAAGCTATTAGAGTTCTTAATATATTTTTTTGGAATTATTTTATGGAATAAGAAGTGGACAAAAACTTTTAACTTAAACAAGATCCACTTAAAACATACCATTTCTATTTTTTAAATTAAACTAGACGAAGACTTTTAACTACTCTATTATTATTATTATTATTATAGAAAAGTGGATCTTCCTACTCTATTTAATTGTTCAACAAGGAAAACTATGTAATTGTTCCAATTTAAGTGGAACTATTATTTGGCAACCCCCAAAAAATTGTATAAATGTATTTCTCTTGAGTAATCGGAAGACATGTTATCTTGTGTGCTTTGGGTGGCCTTCAAAATAAAATAAATAAATAAATAATAATAATTTTTGTATATTTTAATATGAAAATAAGTATAATGATATTTGTTTATTAATTAAAATGGGTTATGTTTTAGATATATTTTTTATTAAAATAATATATAAAAAATAGTATTAAAATTATTGATGTTTGAGAAAATATTTTAAAAAATTCTTTTATTTTTTAAATCATTGTAAACATTATACTCGAATCAATATTATTTATAAAATTTGATTAAAATTAAATTTATTCATCTCATTTAATTTCATGTTTTTATGGAAGATAAACATTTTAATTTGAATGCATAAATAATCATGAACAATTAAATTTCTTCAATTTTAAAAACAACCTAAATCTAATATTAATTATTATGTTTTATATATTTCTTTAAAATTTTATATATTTTAATAAATAATCTAATGATTATCCCATACTATCATCCTCACCCATTAAACAAAAAGCACTTATTTTCTCAACTCTTTATCTATATTTGTCTGATTGTAGATTGTTCTAAACACTCGTAATATTTATCATATATTTTAAGATACTTGCATTGAGTTTGCAACATGCTTACAAAAAATTTAAAGAGTGGATATCATTTATAAGCAATTAAAATTAACACCTATTTTATCATATAATCCTGCTTTGTGAATATTGATATGGATGAGTTGTTTCTCAAATCAACATTTAGAGCTCTCATATGCAAAATTATAAACATAAATTTTTTATAATTCAGATTGTAAAGAGTTACCTCAACCACCCTGACATTCTCGTGAGAAGTTTTATAATTAATAAATTACATTTAATTAAATATTATAATAAATATATAAAACATGTTAATGTTTAATTAATTATTTAAATCAATTAATAAAATAAATATATAAGATTATGATGTATGTTTTAAATAAATTGTTATTCTTAATTTTTGTTTAAATTTCAACCTATCAATAATCATATTTTAAAATATGGATATAATAGTGTTTTCATGTTAGGTGCATCAAGGTGCTTTTAAGTTGTATTAAGAGCATCATGACCACTTCTAATAATTGACAATCTAATGAAAAATAACTTGAAATTTGTGTTCGCTTGTTAATGTTTTTTTGTTTCTTCAATTTTTTCCATACATCATGCCCTGTGCTATTTAAATAATGGATAAAGGAGTATCTTCTCCCGTGTTTCTTATTAATGGTTCAAGTTAGTTTGTTGGTGTGTGTAATATGTAGTTTTAAGGTGACATTATATTAAACATTTATCTCACTTCCCATGCCATACTCTTGGCCTGAGTAATGGCATCCAAATCTACATTGGCATTTTTTCTCCATTTAGGGCATGAAGCTCTTTCTAGCACCTTCTAGTCAGGTGAACATCTACCTCCAAACCTGTAGATATCCATTGGTGTTTAAGTCTCTTCAAACATAGTGCTTCCTTGGATGGCTTATATATGAGCACCAAAATTCTCTGGTGAGGCTATTACATCCTTCAGTCCCCTCAGAGATATTCAGATGGTAGCACAAATCTGGTTCACATCTTGCCATCCCTTTTTTTTACTAAATATGATTTTTTAGTAAAAGTGCATTTTAATTTTTTGTGTGAACATTTAAAATGCCCATTAATGATATGAAATAAATTTTGTAATAACTTTTGATAGGCAACTCAGATTTGAGTGTCATCTTGTTCAAAAGTGATTATTTTTTTGTGTTCATTCCATTAGATCCATTTGTTTTGTAATCATATTAAAATTATAAAGTACCAAAATTGGGGGGGAGAGGTTAATCAGAAATAATTTTAGAGGGGTGTTGCGTGTCTCTTTGCATTTTATTTTTGCCTTCTTTTCATTTCTATAACAATAAACTTAATTCTGCATTATAGATGTTAATTTGATAAGTACTCTCATGTCATTTAATTGTTATGAATGGAAATCTAAAATGCAAATCATATTGAGGAGTAAGGGATTACATCACATAACTATGGGAATTGAGACTAAACCAAATACTGATGCAACAAAAGTTAAATGGTTTAATCGTTATGATGAAGCCTTTGGATTGTTGTGTCTTTTTATGTTTGTCAATTTACTCTTTCATGTTGAATCTATGAAAAAACCTAATGAATCATGGACCACATCAGAAAAACTCTTTGGGAAGCTAGGTGCGATGAGAGGTCATGAACTAGAGAATGAGCTCATTAGTTTGATTCCTACCAGTTTTGATACCTTAAAATATTTCTTCACTAAGTTTAAGTCTTTGAGATTATAGTTAAAATCATGTGGAATAAATAAGAAAAAGGATCAACTAGTTCTTTTTATACTCTCTAAACCTGGTCCAGATTGCTCTACATTCATCTCTACTTTCTAGGCTACCAAAAGTGATCTTGGAGCCACATGGAAAATGTCCTCTTTAGATGATTTTGTTGTTGACTTAACTTGAGAGAAAGATAAATTGATTCATATGGTCACACTATACTCCTCAAAACCACGAGTTCTAACTACTGGAAATGGTAAACCAAAGTCTTCAAACAACAAAGTGAAGAAATAGAATTTAAAATATCTAGAGAATAAGAAGAAACAAAAACCTACCTCCTCCAAAACCATCACTGAAACCTCCTCTTTTGAATATAAACTTAAGAAAGAGAAGGTTAAGTGTGCTTATTAAAATAAAATTGGGCATGATGAACATAAGTATATGAAGAAACAAATAGACCACCTAACTCATATTCCAAAAAAGAACAACATAGGTGTTCATGACTCTATCAAATAAAATTCATCAACTCCAGATTATTCTAATGCAAATGAAAATGGTAAATAGAAAGTTAAGGGCAATGATCTTATAGATAACTCCTACTTCATTTTGGGTTATTAACTTAGGTGCTTCACATCACATGGGTTCTTCACAGGTTGAGTTCACTTGCTTGGAACCATGTAGCATGTCTTCTATCACATTGGGTGATGACACTCTGAAAACATTTGTATATAAAGGGTATGTTGAAGTGAATGGTGGAACACTTACAAATGTTCTAAGTGCTCCCTTACTTGAGACCAATCTCCTATTAGTGTTCCAAATCACTCACATTAGTAAATGCATGAGAGTTTAATTCTCTCCAAATTATGTAGTCATCAGAGATTTACACAGTGAAACTATAGTAGAAGTGGGAAGAGTAGATCACATAAGTCACATTTTTTATTAAAAAAATTAAATGATGTATCTTATCAAATAGGTCACATGTTTGAAAAGATAACTAAGGTGTACCTATTTAATATGCACTGTAAGTGTTTTAAAAAAAAATTTAAAGAAAAAATATGTATCTTATAAAATAGGCCACGTGTTTGAAATTAGAAGGGATAAGGTTATCTATTTTATTGAATAATATATAAAACATATAGATTAAACAATTTTTTTTAGATTTTTACAATAAATTCTATATTAAATTGATGTGTCACTTGATATTGATTTAAAATTAATAAATACTTTTATTTTATATAAATATAATAATTTATCAATGTCTCATGAATATATTAAGAGTTAAAGTTAAAATTTTGAACGTGTATCAAAAGACACATTTTATATTTATTTTATTGGCTATTAAATTAAAAGTGGTTATGAAAAGGTATGAAAGATAAGGTTTCAATAATATATGTCACAAAAATACTTCAAATAAATAATTGGTCGTTAAATTAAAAATTAGATGGTGAAATAAAACGAATTACACAATCTTATATTGGAATTCTTTACATGTCTTTTTTGTGTATTTATATTTTATAAAAAGGTGTTAGAGTTCCTTACATATCTCGATAAAATTGATCATTAAATTAAATTAAAATGATTATGAAAAGATATGAAAGATAAGTTTTTAATAATATATGTTACAAAAATGCTTCAAATTAATAATTGGTCATTAAATTAAAAGTTAGATGGTGAAATAAAACAAATTACACTATTTTATATTAAAGTTCCTTACACATTTTTCTTGCATGCTATTAAATTAAAAGTACAATGGTGAAATAAAACAAACTATAGTCATATCATATTGGAGTTCCTCACACATTTTTATTGGATTTCCTTACACATTTTAACTGTGTATTAAAAAGTATGTTTTATATTTGTTTTATTGAATAATAAATTAAAAGTGGTTATGAAATGTTTTCAACAATATATGTCACAAAAATATTTCAAATAAATAATTAATCATTAAAATAAAAGTTAAGTTAGATGGTGAAATAAGACAAATTACATGATATTATATTGAAATTCCACACACACACACACACACATATTTGTGTGTTTATATTTTATAAAAGGGTGTTGGAGTTCCTTACATGTCTTTATCTTATTATTGAAAGTGGTAATTAAATTAAAATAATTATGAAAAGATATGAAAGATAGGTTTTCCACAATATATGTTACAAAAATGCTTCAAACCAATAATTGGTCATTAAATTAAAAGTTAGATGGTTAAATAAAATAAACTACACCATATTTTTTTTGGATCAATACCAGGGTTCAATAGGTTCCTTGCTCTATATTTAAAAAAATGTAAAGTTTTTACCAAAAACTAAACCTCAAGGATTTTCAAAGCGAAATCAAGGTCCCTACCAAAGACAAGGCCAACCATGTGACAAGTTTGTAAAATGTCAAAAAATAATATCTAACAAGCAGATGTAATAGGATAGCCTCTAATAAAATAGTAAGACAAAAAATGAGCATCGTGCCAGAAAGATCAGACAAGGCAAATTCATTCTTCTGACTTAACCTCAAGATCAAGATTAAGCTTTGCAGCCGTGACTCACTCACCACTTATCGAAACTCGACAAATCCTACCTTTAATACAACCAACTGAAGCAACTCCATGATTACTAGCCAGATGACTATGCATTACAATAGAAATCACTCGATGGTCAACCTGAACTAGCCAGGGAGGAGTCGTTCCATGGGACTGATCCACCAACTGACAAAAAAACTCCCTAACATCGACCCTTTCCTCACAATGTCTCGATTCTTTCCAAAATTTGAGCTCCATAATAGGGCTTTAGATCTAGGCCAAGAGTGGAAGAGAGATAAATTGACCATTAGATAGAGGAGGATGTCAAAGATTGCCCTGCAACTCTTTCACAAAACCTAGCAATGCTACAAACCTAGTCTCTAGGGCCCTAAAGACTAAAATTGGGATGAACCCAAAACCATTGTTTCAAGAAAAGGGAAGATTAAGGAAAGGGCATGCCTTGAAATCTATCAAATTTTCTAGCAAACCCTTCTTATGAATCAGAGCCACAAAAAAATTGAGAACCCTGGCTATCCTTTCCTTATCATGTACCAACACTAACATGTTCGAAGTGAAGAGAGCAACAACTTCTGAATTGACTCTGCTCATAGGACACTCCACTAGATATTCTTCCCCAAGGTGAAGAGAATAACCTGCATGATCTCCTCCGATGGTGCCCAAAAGATATTCTTAACATGAGTTGTAGAAGCTCATCCACTAAAATCCATTTCCCTAAATTAATTACCTCCAACCACCATTGGAACCCAAAGGGCCATTGCAACATAATGCTCCATCATTACCATCGCTGCTATGAAAGACAAAGAGGAAATTGTACCAAGAGGAAACAATCCTCAAGTATATGATGGCAGAATAGAAACCTCTCAAAGAATTATACCACCCATGACAATAAGCATGCCTATACTTATTACCAACACTGCCAACCTCATGTCAAGTGAGAATGAATCAATAAAGAAAAGGGTTGAATAAACATCACCCCTAATTATGACCCAAGGTTAATATTTGAAATCCCCTCAAACTCTTCCCATGAGGCTCTTTGATTATCAACTATTAAAGACTCTTTTTGATTTATACCACAATTAGCAAGAAAATTGGTCACAAAATTGGCCTGCCTATAACAATGATGACTTTCCCAAACTTCAAAACCAACTAAACACTCCCAGGCCTTGGACATAATGTTTTCCAAATTCTAGGTAGAAGTTGAATTATTTTTCAAAGCAGATAAAAATATTTGTGAGTCACCTTCGATCTGTAGCTTGACTATACCACATTGGGATGCTATGTCAAGACCAAATACCAAGGCCTGAGCCTCCGCTTTGTTGTTGGTTTTATCCATTAATTTTTTAAAAACAACCCTTATAAGAGAGCTACTGTAATTTCTACTTATACATCCTGTCCCAAACGCTCTAGGATTACCCCTAGAGGTGCCGTCAAAATTCAATTTGAACCAGCGATCGGGAGGAGGATGTCACTCTGATTTTTCCTTTCTTTTCTCTTTAACTGAAACTACCATTGACCCATGAATGGGGGCTAAACTAAACCATATTATATTGGAGTTCCTTACATATTTTTCTTGCATGTTGATATTTTAAGGAGATGTGTTGGAATAAAATAATAAACACTTTGAAATATAAAAGAGTCAGTAGGTTTCACAACTCAAATGGTAGAACATCTCAACATATATATCACAATCATTACAAAGTCTTAGATTCAAATGCTTGTTAATCTATAGAAAATAAATGTAAAAAAAAATGCTTCTTTTTTTAAAAAAGTATTTATAATTACTTTTTATTGAAATTTTTTTCTCCACCACCCTCATAAAATAAAATAAGTATTTTCTCTCATTTTAATCTTTGTTAAATATTATTTATTGGTCGCATGTTTATAAACTTGTAATACAAATCAAATATAATTTCATTTTGTTATTCATTAAATGTTAGTTATTTATTGGTCTCACATCTAAATTTCGAATGATGTCTATATATGTGATTAAATTCATCAAGGTAATACTCTCATTTTCTCATGTTTATATTTTACAACTTTATTATTTTTCATATGGTATAAGCTATTCTCACACTTATTGTTTCTCAAAAGACGAATGGTTGCTAAAGGGTTTACTCTCATATTAGGGTTTTTATGTTTATATTATTTTTAATTTAATTGTTATTTTTAAGTAATTTTAATTGGTGTTTTTGTGATTAAATTTAGTGCAATTTTTGTTTTAAATTGGGTTGAAATTATGTTAAAAGTTAATAGTTTTTATGTTTTTTGTATTAAAATTTTGAAGAAATTATGTTAGTTTTTAAGATGTAAAGTTGATATGATTAGACATTTTTTATGCGTTCTATTGTATCATAATATGAGTCACATTAACACTAAAGTTACATCGAGAACTAGTAAACATTTTAAAATAATTCATCCAATTCTATAAAATAAATCAACAAAATTTGAGAAGAAATATATTATATTTATTTTTTATTTTTTTATAAATATATATTATATAATATATTCTATTTTTTTTAATTATCCAAACATTTTAGTTGAACCACAATTATGTATAAGTCTTCATTGAAATTGAGTTTATATCATTTATATTTATGTTTTTTAAGATAAACATTTCAATACGAATACAAAAATAATCATGAATAATCAACCTTCTTCAACTTGATTTTAAAGACTAAAAAATATCTATTCAATTAAATTTACAAAGAACCCAAATTTTACTCCTTTTATTTCATATATCCTTAAAATTTGTTTTATACACTCATTCTCACCAATCAAACTACAACCACTTATTTTCTCTTTTAGATTTTAAATTAAAATTTATTTTATAGGTTTTTTTACATACCTGTAATATTTATAATATATTTTAAGATACTTAATTGTGACCAATAATCAAATAAATAGACAAACATACTAAAAGTATATGAAATAATACTAAATAAATGTCTTAAGATCATAATTAATTTTTAAATTAAAGTATTAAGATGGGCAAAGCCGCAACGGAAGTACCTGACCAACCGACTACACCCCTCGACCAAATTTGATGTTTATTTAATTATCATTTAAAAAATTTATTTAAAAATAAATTCGTCTAGCATTATTATATCATATTAATTTTTATTAAAAGTATAATTTATTAATAAATATTATTTCAAAAAAAAATTGAGTATTATATAATTGGTCCTTTCATAATACTATTCGTAAAGCAAACAATATGTAATAGAATCAATAAAATCAAATCAAATTTACCACTTACAATTATAAACATTTAACTAGGTCTAAATAAATATGAAAGAGTAAATTACATCTAATAAATTAATTATGTCAAGAGGCATTTTATAATAATATTTGGAGGGATAAATTGTAATGCACTGAGTGTGTTCACTTTTAATCCCAATCTTAAATGTTATACCATATTATTTTTTTAAATGTTCACTTTTTGATCTTCACTTTAAAAAAAACTATTTAAAAATAAATTTGACTAACATTATTGCACCATATTAATTTTTATTAAAAATATAATTTTATAAATAAATATTATTTCAAATTAAAATTCGGTCAACATAATTATATCATATTAACTTTCATTAATAATATAATTTTATCAACAAATACTATTACAAATTACAAACTTAAAACTTATATTTTCTAATTTCAACCCATCCTCCACCGCCACATATTAATTCTCTCTTCTTTGATAAGCTAAAGTTGTAAACTTATTAGGTTATACCATTATGATTATACATAATACTAAATTTTATTCTCATTTGCTTCATGTAATGCTAAGTCTAACCAAGAACTTTATTTTTTTATGTCTACTATAAAATTCATTGTTTTTATTTAAATGTTAATGTTGGTGTGTGTTTGAAAAGAATCACTTATGCTTCTATTTAACACTTCATAGTATATTTTGAGTGGCATCGCAACCAAGTTTTCCAAATCTCTTAAATGGTACTTGTAAAATTAGGTTCATTTCTATACTTAAAAAATTATTGTTTTTGATGGATTAATAATTATGTTGTTATTTTATACTTAAGTGAGCCTACGAGTGGAGTTTGAGAATAAAAGTAATATTTTTTGGAGAAGTCAATTACTACTATGTGGTAGTTAAAGGTGACAATATTTTTTACAAATTTTATTATCTATAATTGAAATTAAAATAGAGTCATGCTTAAGTTTGTAAACTATATTTTATCATCGTGTAGATCATAGATTTATCTATAATTGTTTGTAATAAATTAAAATTAAAATATTTTGTAGATGCAATATGTAATTTTGAGCACACCAAACTATTAAAATATATATGTATTTCATTTAATGTTTCCATCTTTACTCTGATTTGTATCGGCAAAGTTGAATAACAAAACTTTTTAAACCCATTTGAACTAGACATATCATATATTAAAATTATAAAAATTAAATATTTGCTAAGTTAAGTTTATTATAGATGAATTTAGAATGAACACAACTTTCTAAAGTGAATCCCAGTCTTCATAGCTATTACTATTAATGATAGACAAAGGCCTTATACATAGTGTCGGGTGCAACTTTGTATATCAGAGAAAATATGTGTAACAACAAATAAAATTTAAACTAGAAAAAGCAATCTATCTACAAAAATAATAATTTAATTATTATAATAATTAACCTTATTATTTTTTATATATTTGTTTCTTATTTTAAATTAATAATTAATTAGCGTACATGTCTTAGCTAATTTTATGTAAAAGATATCGAGAGATATTATTCTCGACGTACCCATTCTATTTAAGCATTGGAATTCTTTACATATCATTATTGAAAGTGATCATTACATTAAAGTGACTACGAAAAGATATGAAGGATAGATTTTGAATAATAGATGTTACAAAAGTACTTCAAATCAATAGTTGGTCATTAAATTAAAAGTTAGATGGTGAAATAAAACAAACTACACCATATGATATTGGAGTTTCTTACACATTTTTCTTGCATGCAATTAAATTAAAAGTACATTGGTGAAATTAAACAAACTACACCATTTTATATTGGAGTTCCTTACACATTTATACTAGAATTCCTTACACATTTTCAATGTATATTAAATGGTATATTTTATAGACTATTAAATTAAGAGTGGTTATGAAAAGGTATGAAAGATAGGTTTTCAACAACGTATGTCACAAAAATACTTCAAATAAATAATTAGTCATTAAATTAAAAGTTAGATGATGAAATAAAATAAATGACATGATATTTTATTGATATTCCTTACATGTCTTTTTTTGTGTGTTTATATTTTATAGAAGGGTGTTGGAGTTCCTTACATATCTTTTTATCATTATTGAAAGCCATCATTAAATAAAAGTGACTATGAAAAGATATGAAGGATAGGTTTTCAATAGTGTATGTTACAAAAATGTATCAAATTAATAATTAATCATTAAATTAAAAATATGATGGTAAAATAAAACAAACTACACCATATTATATTAGAGTTCTTTACACATTTTTCTTGCATGTTAATATTTTAAGGAGGTACGTTAAAATAAAATAATACACACTTTAAAAGATAAAAGGAATCTATATTCTAATCATTACAAAATTTTAATTTGAATACTTGTTAAAAAGAAACTCTTCTTTTTAAAAAGTGGTATTTATAATTACTTTTTATTTAATTTTTTTTCTCCACCATCTTTATAATACAAAACAAATATCTTATCTTATTTTAATATTCATTAAAAATTATTTATTAGTCTCATACAAACTTGTAATACAAAACAAATATATTCTCATTTTTCCTTTATTAAATGTTATTTATTTATTGCTCTCATATCCAAATTTTGAATGATGTCCATATATGTAATTGAATTCATCAAGATAATACTCTCCTTTTCTCATACTTTTATTTTACAACTTTTTTATTTTTCAATTCGCATATGGTATAAGAAATTTTCACACTTACTGTTTATCAAAGAACAAATGGTTGCTAGAGGGTTTACTCTTGTATTAAGATTTTATCTTTATATTATTTTAAATTTAAATGTTAATTATTTTTGAGGAATTTTTGTTGGTGTTTTTGTGAATAAATTTAATGTGATTTGTAATTTAAATTTTTTTGAAATTATGTTAAAAGTTAATAGTTTCTATGTTTTTTGTATCAAAATTTTGGAAAAATTACATTAATTTTTACGATGTAAAGTTGATATGATTAGACATTTTTTATGCGCTCTATTTGTGTCATAATATGGGTCGCATTAGCACTAAATTTATATCGAGAACTAGTAAACATTTTAAAACAATTCACCCAATTCTATAAAATAAATCACCAAAATTTGAGAAGAAATATATATTATTTATTTTTTATTATTTATAAATATATATTATATAATATATTTTATTTTTTAAATTATCCAAACATTTAAGTTGAACCAAAATTATTTATAAGTCTTCATTAAAATTGAGTTTACTTATTTCATTTATATATATATATTTTTTTTTGGGATAAACATTTCAATACGAATATATAAATAATCACGAATAATCAACCTTCTTCAATTTAATTTTAAGGACTGAAAAATATCTATTCTATTAAATTTACAAAGAACCCAAACTTTACTCCTTTTATTTCATATATCCTTAAAAATTATTTTATACCATCATTCTCACCAATCAAACTACAACCACTTTTTTTTTTTTGTAAATTTTAAATTAAAATTATTTGATTGTAGGTTTTTCTACATAAATGTAATATTTATAATATACTTAATTGTGAACAATAATCGACAAATAGATAAGCATACTAAAAATATATGAAATAATACTAAATAAATATTTTCGGATCATAATTAATTTTTAAATTAAAGTATCAAGATAGAATGGGAGTTATCATGTTATTTATGGCAGAGAACATGACTTTACTTTTGATAATATGAGTTAGAGGTTAATTAAGGATTGTAACAATTTTTTTTTATTTGAATATTTTTATTTGATAAGGTAAAATGTTTTTGGTTGGAGTTATGAACCACTACTAGGATATAACTAGGGGTTCAGTGCCTACAATAAAATAAAACTTCGATGAGACAAGGACATATGTAAGAAAAACGATAAACAAGATATCGCATTAAGGGGACGAACAATAACAAAAGATATAACATTTAGCTAAAAATAGAAATTACTCTTACAATTGAATTGATTCTACAAATCTTCAACAAAATCGTAACATAACAAAATCCAATCAAAAAAAATTTAAATAAAAGCACCTCAAACCTCATATATAGACAAAGGCATATCTTCTTTCTTACCTAATAAAGAGATCTTTTATTATCCACTAAGAAGCATTTTACACCAAATCTTTTACCTCCAACCAAATTTTTTTATGTTGAATCTTCTACATTTTCCACTTAAAAAATATCAAAATTAACTTCTTTCCTTATTCTTCTTATTTTTTTTGGATTATTGTTTGGATGAGAGAGAACATGAGTGATGTTGATTTTTTTTGGTTTTAAATAATTAAAAGGGCAATCAGATTACTAATTTTTTAGTATTATTTCTTAAAATATTCGTGTACAACTATCCAAAAGGTGTAAATAATGATAGCCTTCCTACAACGTGAAACATCCCATGCCATATATAATTATATTAAACAATTGGTACCATGATGTATCACTAATACCACTCATAAATCTAACAATATGTAACAGAACTAATGGAATCTAATCAAATTGCATAGCATAAATCTAACAGTGGAAGCTAATCAAACTGTATCACTTACAATAAACATTTAAGTTTATCTAATTAGGTTTAAATGAAAAGAAAATTATATATGGGAAAGAGTAAATTATTTTTAGTAAATAAATTTTATTAGGAGATATTTTATGACGATATTTTAGGATAGTAATGGATTGTAATGTAATGAAAATAATTCACTTTTAATTTTAATTTTGATGTCTATTTAATTATTATTTAAAAATAAATTTGTCTAACATTATTATATCATATTAATTTATTAAAAATATAATTTTATGAATAAATATTATTTCAAAAAAAACTTTGAATATCACATAATTGGTCTTTTCATAATACCACTTACAAAAGTAATAATTTTTGGAGATGTCAATTATGGTGTAGTAGTTGAAGGTGACAATATTTTTTATAAATTTCGTTATCAATAACTAAAATTAAAATAGAATCATGCTTAAGTTTGTAAGCTAAATTTTATCATTGCATGGGTCATGGATTTATCTATAATTGTTTGTAATAAATTAAAATTAAAATATTTTGTAGATGCAGTATGTAATTTTGAGCACACCAAACTATTAAAATATATATGTATTTTCTTTAATGTTTCCATTTATGATTTGTATGGCAAAGTTGAATAACAAAACTTTTTAAATCCATTTAAACTAGATGTATCATATAATAAAATTATAAAACTTGAATGTTTGTGAAGTCAAGTTAATTATAGATGAATTTATAATGAACACAACTTTCTAAAGTGAATCCCAGTCCTCATAGATATTACTATTAATGATAGACAAAGTGTTGAGACATGGACTAGCTAGGACTCGAACCTAGGACCTTCCATATGCTGTTGGAGTGCTCTACCACTGAGCTACTGGCTCCTCTTGAACCAGTCCATCTTCAGTCCGAGTGTGGCTTAACACCAACACCCCCCCTTTAGCCACACCTCTCGTGTGCTTGGGGCTCCTAGCCTGGGCCTGGCTCTGATACCATGGTGAGACATGGACTAGTTAGGACTCGAACCTAGGACCTTCCATACGCTGCTGGAGTGCTCTACCACTGAGCTACTGGCCCCTCTTGGACCAATCCATCTTTGGTCCGAGTGTGGCTTAACACCAACACAAAGGCCCTATAAATAGTTGTCAGGTGCAACAATGTGTATCAAAGAAAATATGTGTAACAGAAAATAAAATTTAAACTAGATCAAACAATCTAACTAAAAAAATAGTAATTTAATTATTATAATAATTAATCTTATTATTTTTCTTTTTTTTTTTCTTATTTTAAATTAATAATTAACTAGCATACATATCTTAGATAAATTTATGTAAAAGATGTCGAGAGATATCATTCTCAACATGCCCATTTTATTTATTTTACTTATTCTATTTATGCTCAGATATTTTAAATACATATCTATTAAACACTGAGAGATATCAATTTCGAGGCACCTATTTAATACACAAACCCAACATTTAATATAAATACTTTGAATTTGATATCTCTCATGTTTAATAGATATGTATTTAAGATATGTGAGTATAAATGGAATGCGCACCTCAAGAATGATATATCTCATTGTCATTTACATAGATTTATCTAAGATATGCATGTTAGTTAAATTTAGAGCAATAAATGATTAAGATAGTGTTTAGAGGAATATTTTGATTTATAAATAATCTGATGACAAACGTTGGAGTCTAGCACTTCAGAAAGTAGACATTACATTTATGGTCCTTATAACTGTAAATAATACGTTTCTAGTAAATGACGTGTAGATAAATTATTTTGACAACTATGTTCATCATATTTATAACTCCAAAAATATTGCTTACTTTTATGAAATTTCACATTGATCATTAAAAAATTGTAATTCTTCTTCAAATCTTAATAAAAAATTGAACCTCTAAACGATAAGAAAAAAAAAATGTTTTAAGATCTATGTTCAGAGTCAACAAAGTTTTTAAGCACTAAGAATTTGTTAGGGCTCTCAAAAATACACAATATAGAAAACAACACAGTAAGAAAATGCAATAATGTTTTAGTCACACAAGTTGGTGTTATGCAATGTATTTCTATAATGAATTTGAATGTGACACTAAATATTATCTAAATGTTTGATTCTTTAAAATATTTATAAATATTCAATAGATTGTGAGAATAAATGTTTGATGATCTTTTACATTTCTCTTAAATTTTTGGATGTTTTTTAGCTTCTTAAATCTACTAACATATTTCTGTATATATAATATTAATGTACAAACCGACAACAAATATACAAAATTGTAAATAAAAGCCAAGATCACGAAATTTGAGTACATTCGAATAAACCCAAAATAACAATTTCTCAAAAAAAAATACACACTATATTTCTAAGCTCCAAAAACTTAATATATACATTTTTTTTTGAAACCAAAAAAATAACAATAAAATATAAATTTAAATCACAAACAAGCAAACAAAATTCGAATGGTACAATCTACATATTAATAAGCTATGTTTAAATGTATATTATTTATATATATACTAAATGATTTGTACGCTACTAATATATTTTGCATTTGTAACATTTTGTATTCCATTTAATTTGGTAAAGAAAAGATTTTTAAATTTTAGTGCCTTTGGATGAATTTTTTCTTCATGGGAGCTTCATTGCGAAGTTACAGTTTTAACAATTGTTTCAAATCAATTAATGGTATTGTGTGTAAAAATGAAGGTATAAAAGTTAAAATTTACAAATCATAAATAAAATAAATTTAGGTATAATTATCAAAATTATAATTAATAAAAATGTATTATTATTTGAAACATTATTTTTAAATAGAAGATGGATGTATTATTTTTAAAAATATATTAAGATTTTTTTAGTTAAGATAATTCACTAGAAAAAATATTTTATCATTGGTTAACATTATATTTGTATAATAAAAAAAAATTAACACTAAATATCGTTTGGTTAGTTAAGAACACTGACTTTGATCCCATAGTGAAGAGGGAATACTATTATAGAGATTTTTTTATTGAAACATGTATCATATTAATGAGAAAATATAATACATATAATGATCAATGAAGTTTAGTATTGAGATAAAAATAAAATAATATTTTATAACCTTGTAACTTATAATTCTCTATAGTTGTTAATTTTTCGATGCAAACATATCTCAAGAAATACGGAACAAAAAAGAATAAATTTAACAATAAAATTTATTATTCATAACTCCAAAATTTAAATAAATACAATTTACCTTTTCGTCCTTAAAAAAGTTAAGAGTATATTTTCTATATGAAAGTGAATCCTTAAAACGACATATGTTATACAAACATAACATGAAAAACTAAAACATAAGAAACTCCCTATTGTTTCTTAACAATTGTGGAAAATAAATATTCATTTAAAAAAGAAACTCCCTATTATTTCCTAACAATCGTGGAAAATAAATATTCATTTAAAAAGATGGCCATGATTTTTTTTTGATAAATAATCAAAACTTTTGAACATCCATGATGAAATAACTGTTAGGGTATGGAGCTAAAAGCTTCACCCATGAGCAAGTTGCAGAGTTGCAGGCGTTCGACAGTCGCCGACGACGGTCAGAAATAGACCAAAGGCGACCGACGTCGGTCAAAAGGAGACCAGGATCGGTCGACGTCGGCAAGTTCAAGCAGGCAAGAACTGATGTCGGTTACATGTGGCGTCCAGAATCTATTTTCGTGCGTGAACAGATTGTTTGCATGTTAAGGAACGAACTGTTGGTTGTTAAGTCCGCGTTTCTATTTTGAGTAGGACTGTAATTAGAGCCCTTGTTAGGAGGTGCATCTATTGGTTGTAAGAGCATGCTCATGAGTCTCTATAGTTATATAATAGAGATAGATCTTCATAGTTCATTAGACAAGAAGAGAACAATACTGTAGAAGTAGAATACAGATTGTATATCAATCCAGTTTGTGGAGTTGATTGAAATTGAGAGAGAGGACTCTTGAGGGAAAGAGATCTAAGAAGAGATCTGTACATCTAAGAGAGGTGTGGAAGAAAAGAAGTTTCTTCAATTGTAATTCATTCTGTAAAGAGTTGAATAGAAGTTTTTAGGGTGGTTTCTTGTATCTCTTGTTTCTTGTTAATTCTGATTCTAGTTACTTATCTATCTGATATAATTCCATGTTTATTGCTTTCATATTGTAATCATATTGTTGATTGATCCCCAACAAGTGGTATCAGAGCATTGGTTGTAGGTTCTAAAGCTTGATACCAACTAGTGGTATCAGAGGATTGGTTGCAGGTTCTAAAGCTTGATACCAACAAGTGGTATCAGAGCTTTGGTTCACTAACAGGCAGTTCAGATCTGGTTAGTGTGTATTGATTATAGGTTACTCACAGGGATTTCTGTTTGAGTGGGAGAAGCAATGGCAGAAGAAAGTAAACTTAGAATGGAGAAGTTCAATGGCAAGAACTATCAATTATGGAGAATGCAGATAGAAGATTATCTGTATCAAAAGGATTTATACTTACCATTAGGAGGGACTGCAAAGCAACCCAAAGACATGGATGATGAAGAATGGGAAGTTCTTGATAGAAAGGCTCTTGGATCAATAAGATTGAGTCTAGCATCTACTGTGATATCTAATTTATCACAGGCAAAGTCTACGGTAGAGTTAATGACTACTTTAGCAAATTTATATGAAAAACCCTCAGCTTCAAATAAGGTATATCTTATGAAGCAATTATTTAATTTGCAGATGCAGGAAGGTAGTTTTGTATCTAATCATTTGAATGATTTCCATGGAATTGTGAATCAATTAAATTTAATCAAAATAGGATTTGATGATGAAATTAAAGCTCTATTAATCTTATGTTCTTTACCAGAAAGCTAGCACAGCTTAGTAATGGCAGTTAGTAATACTGCTTCTGCTTCAAATATTTTAAAAGTAGATGATGTGGTTAGTGTAATCTTGAATGAAGAAATTCACAGAAAAAGCACAGAAGAGGCATTAGGGAACGCTTTAAGTTTTGAGAGCAGGGGAAGACAGAAAGAGAAGGGCAAGAAAGGGAGATCAAGATCTAAATCAAAGATGAGAGGTAGATCTAAATCCAGAAATGGAAGGAAGCCACAATGCTGGAATTGTGGAAAGATTGGGCACATAAGCAAAGATTGCTGGTCAAAGCCTAAAGAGGACAAACAACATGATGATAAAGAAGAAGCAAAGGTGGTAGGTATTGTTGCACAAGATGTTCTTATATTCTCTTTACATACTAATATAGAATCTTGGGTTTTAGATTCGGGTGCATCTTTCCATGCAACCCCCAATAGAGAATATTTCAGTGACTATGTCCATGGAGATTTTGGAATAGTTTACTTAGGGGATGATGAGCCTTGTAAGATTATTGGCAAAGGTAAAGTGCAGTTGAAAATGCAGAATGGCAACATATGGGTGTTGAGAGACGTCATGCATGTTCCCAGCTTGAAGAGAAATTTGATTTCTGCAGGAAAGCTAAGGGATGAGGGTTGTACAGTAACTCTCACAGCAGAAGCTTGGAAGGTTTCCAAGGGTGCACTTGTATTGGCCAGAGATAAGAGAGTAGGTACTCTCTATTTATGTAATTATATTACTGAATATTCTCCTTCTGTATTATCTACTTCAGATGTAGATGCAAAATTGTGGCATCAAAGGCTTGGCCACATGAGTGAGAAGGGAATGACAATTCTTAAGTCAAAAGGTATGTTTCCAGATTTGAAAAGCATAGATCTAGATTTCTGTGAAGACTGTATTTTTGAAAAATAGAAGAGAGTGAGTTTTCTCAAGACTGGGTCAACAACAAAGAAGCACAAATTGTAGCTTGTTCACACAGACGTGTGGGGACTAGCCCAAGTTGCTTCTATTGGAGGATCATAGTACTATGTTTTCTTCACATATGATGCTACAAGAAAGGTATGGATCTATTGTATTAAGAAGAAATATGATGTTTTTGACACGTTTAAGATCTGGAAAGCTATGGTTGAGAATGAAATAGGTAAGAGATTGAAGTGCCTGAGATCTGACAATGGTGGTGAGTTCTGCAGCCACAAGTTTAATTGGTATTGTTATATGCATGGGATCCGCAGGCAAAGGACTATTCCAAGAACACCTCAGCAAAATGGAGTTGCTGAAAAGATGAACAGAATAATCATGGAGCGTGCAAGGTGTATGAGATTGCATGCTGGATTGCCCTTAGAATTTTGGGCAAAAGCTGTAGATACTGCAGTGTACCTGATTAATAGAGGACCCTCTACAGCTCTAGATGGTGGAATTCTAGAAGAGGCATGGACAGGTAAAAAGGTAGATCTATCATTTCTCAAAGTTTTTGGTTGTGAAGCCTTTGTGCACATTGATAAGGAAAATAGAAAGAAGCTTGATGCTAAGTCTATGAGGTGCACATTTATTGGCTATGGCTCTGATGAGTTCGATTTCAGATTTTGGAATCTAGGAAATAACAAGATAATTAGGAGCCGTGATGTTGTTTTCAATGAAAAAGTGATGTACAGTGATCAGCTCAAGAAGCTAGATCAACCTGAGCAGAGCAATGCAAAATTGGACAAGGTGAAGGTCCAAAAGGAGCTCACGAGAAAGAAAAGTCACAGGAAGGAAAACACAGAGACCAACGTCGGTCAGGTAGTAATCGACGTCAGTCGTATAGAGATCGATGTCGGATATACAGGAATCGACGTCAGCCAAGTAGGAACCGACGTCGATCAGGCAGAATCGACGACAGTCAGTTACAGGCCTAGAAGTGACCGAGGTCGGTCACTATCAAAAAATTTGGGCAGACAGCGTGTTTTGGATGAGTCTCAGTCACCCAACAGGAGGTCAGAAAGTGTAAGTAAACCTCCAATTTGATATTCCCCTTCGTTATTCTATTTATTGCTTACTGATGGTGGAGAACCAGAGAGTTTTGATGAAGAAATACAGGTGGATTCCAAGAATCAGTGGGAGCTAGGCATGAATGAGGAAATAGATTCCTTGAGAGAAAATCAAACATGGGATTTGGTTGAGTTGCCAACAGGAAAGAAGACACTGAAGAACAGATGGATCTACAGATTGAAAGAAGGTGAGAATGGACAGATGAGATATAAGGCTAGGTTAGTAATGGAAGCATTTGCACAAAAACCAGGTATTGACTTTGGTGAGATTTTTTCTCATGTTGTTAAAATGACTTCTATACGGACTGTATTGTCTTTAGTTGTTATTGAGGATTTGCATCTTGAGCAGCTTGATGTTAAGATAGCGTTTCTTCATGGAGATTTAGATGAAGAAATATATATGGATCAACCGAAATGATATGAGGTCAAAGGTAAGGAGAAAATAGTGTGCAGATTGAAGAAAAGCTTGTATGGCCTCAAGCAAGCTCCAAGACAATGGTATCTGAGGTTTGACAGGTTTATGACTGAGCATGGCTACAGTAGATGTCAATCTGACCATTGTGTGTATTTTAAGAGATTGAATAATGGTAGATATATTATTCTGTTATTGTATGTAGATGATATGCTGGTTGCAAGATCACACATGCAGGATATCTCTGAACTTAAGGTAAAATTAGCTCACACGTTTGCCATGAAAGATTTGGGAGCAGCAAAGAAAATCCTTGGCATGAATATTAAGAGAGATAGGAAAAATCACAGGTTGATTTTGTCTCAAGAGGATTATGTGAACAAGGTGTTGAAACGGTTCAATATGCAGGATGCAAAACCGGTAAGCACACCTATGGCTGGACATTTCAAGTTAAGTAAAGAACAGTGTCCTAATTTACATGATGAGGTAGAGTACATGAGGAAAGTTCCATATGCTTCCGTAGTAGGAAGTTTAATGTATGCAATGGTTTGTACTAGGTCTGATATTGCCCAAGCAGTGGGAGTTGTAAGTAAGTATATGGCCAATCCAGGAAAGAAACACTGGAAAGCAGTTCAGTGGATCCTTAGATATCTGAAAGGAACCAACAGTAGGCACTTGTGCTATGGCGGTTCAAATACTTCTCTACATGGTTATGTAGATTCAGATATGGCAGGTGATTTGGATGGTAGGAGAAGCACCACAAGATATGTTTTCACTGTAGGTGGAACGGCAGTTAGCTGGATATCAAAGTTGCAGAAGGTTGTTGCCTTGTCAACTACAGAAGCAAAGTATATTGCAGTCACAGAGGCTAGCAAAGAGATGATATGGATGACACGGTTCATGGAAGAGCTTGGAAAGGAGCAAGAGAGTTGTAGACTATACAGTGACAGTCAGAGTGCAATTCATTTGGCTAAGAATTCAGCCTTTCATTCAAGAACAAAGCACATACAACTTAGGTATCACTTCATTAGACAGGTATTAAAGGATGGTGAGTTGAAGCTGGAGAAAATCCATACAGATAAGAATCCTGCGGATATGTTAACCAAGCTGGTTACAAAGGAGAAGTTGAATCTTCATTCAAATTTCGTTGGTCTTCATGATTGAGTTGAAGATGGAGGAGCTAGAAGATGTTGTACAGGTATTGGTGCAGCTGTTTATCTCTAAGTGGGAGATTGTTAGGGTATGGAGCTAAAAGCTTCACCCATGAGCAAGTTGCAGAGTTGCAGGCATTCAACAGTCACCGACGACAGTCAAAAATAGACCAAAGGCGACCGACGTCGGTCAGAAGGAGACCAGGATCGGCTGACGTCGGTAGGTTCAAGTAGGCAGGAATCGATGTCGGTTACCTGTGGCGTCCAGAATCTATTTTCGTGCGTGAACAGATTGTTTGCATGTTAAGGAACGAAATGTTGGTTGTTAAGTCTACATTTCTATTTTGAGTAGGACTGTAATTAGAGCCCTTGTTAGGAGTTGAATCTATTGGTTGTAAGAGCATGCTCATGAGTCTCTATAGTTATATAATAGAGATAGATCTTCATAGTTCATTAGACAAGAAGAGAACAATATTGTAGAAGTAGAATACAGATTGTAATCAATCCAGTTTGTGGAGTTGATTGTAATTGAGAGAGAGGACTCTTGAGGGAAAGAGATCTAAGAAGAGATCTGTACATCTAAGAGAGGTGTGGAAGAAAAGAAGTTTCTTCAATTGTAATTCCTTCTGTAAAGAGTTGAACACAAGTTTTCAGGGTGGTTTCTTGTATCGCTTGTTTCTTGTTAATTTTGATTCTAGTTACTTATCTATCTGATATAATTCCGTGTTTATTGCTTTCATATTGTAATCATATTGTTTATTGATCCCCAACAATAACCCTCTCTAGTAATGCAAATCTAAAATATATATTTAAAAACTTTTAGGAGGAAAATATTATTTAGATATAAGAAAAACTATATCCTGTTATAAATATATATCAATCACAAACTTGAATATATGTCATATCTATATAAGGTTGTAAGTGTTAAGAAGAAAACTATAATTGTGAAACTAATAGTTATAATTCATATGAGCTAGATGGCAAAACCAAAAAATGGACACTTTAAAAACACCTAAGAAAAATGAACACAAATTTGTATAACTCAAATGAAATAGTATTAATGAAATCATTTTCTCTTAAAATTATTATTATACAAATGATATAAGACACGTTATAATGGTATTTACAATCATAACTTGGTTCGTAACTTTTAAATTGGGGTAATTAAACAAAGTTTGGTGATTTTAATTTGAAGCTAAATGCCTAATGAATCAATTATATATATATGTAAACAAATTTTTGGTGATCCAAAAAAATTCTTTTGGATAAATTTTTTGTTAAAAAAATATCACTCAATTTTGATTTGTTTTAAATTTGTTACTTGTTTTTTCATGCATTTTGATTAGGAGTCGTCCAAACATTTTGACACACTACAGTTAAAAACATCCCAATAACTACAATAATTAGAATCAATAAATATGACTCTAAAATAATACTAAAAAAAATATTTGAATTAATTATATTTTATAGACATTTTATTCATCTTATAAATTAATAAAAGACATTAAAATTTGTTATAAACATCACTCTCACAATCACCCTTATCACATTGAATGGGACATTAAAACATACATCTAATAAATTAAATTTGTTATGGATACAAAAATAACACATCACATAAATAATATTAAAATTGCTCAAATAATTTATAATATATATAATATACACAATCACTCTTATCACATTATGTAATACATTAAAACATACATCCAATAAAATTAATTTATTATGAACATAAAAATGACACATTGTATAAATAATATTAAAATTACTTAAATAATCTATAATAAATATAATGTAATACACACAACCACATCAAAATAGTTCCACAATATATTAATAACCTAAAAATACTATAAAATCCAAGAGTTAATTGAATGCCCAAAACAAACTACACATGTTTAATCTCTTTTTTATTTTTTCCTTTTTATTAATGTAGGTAACAAGTTCTTTAAAAAGCTTTTTTAAAGAAAAAGGATCTTTAAGAAAAAGGATATATTTTATCACATGTTTGAAGAGATAACTAAGATGTACCTAATTAATATATTCTAAGTGTTTTTAAAATATATATTTTTTAAAATAATATGTTTTATAAAATAAGTGGCAAATTTGAAATTGGAATTGGAATGAATAAGATTGTATATTTTATTGAATATATAAAATATATAGATTAAATAATTTTTATAGATTCTTATAATAAAATTTATATTAAATTAATGTTTTATTTAATATTGATTTAAAATTAACAAATACTTTTATCTTATATAAATATATAATTATTTGTCAATATAATATGAATATATTAAAAATTAAAATTAAAATTTGAATGTATATTAGAAGATATATTTTATATATTTTTTAATTTGTCATTAAATTAAAAGTAGTTATGAGTGGTTATGAAAAGGTATGAAGAGTAGGTTTTCAAAGATATATGTCATACAAATATTTTGAATAAATAATTAATCATTAGATTAAAAATTAGATGGTAAAATAAAATAAATTGTATAATATTATATTGAAATTTTTTACATATATTCTTTGTGTGTTTATATTTGATAAAAGAGTGTTGGAGTTCCTTATATATTTTTATATCATTATTGAAAGTGATCATTAAATTAAAGTGGCAATGAAAAAATATGAAGAATAGATTTTCAACAATGGATGTTACAAAAATGCTTCAAATTAATAGTTGGTCATTAAATTAAAAGTACGATGGTGAAATAAAACAAACTACACCATATTACATTGAAGTTCCTTACACATTTTTATTGAAATTCCTTACACATTTTGAATGTGTATTAAAATATATATTTTATATTTATTTTAGTGACTATTAAATGAAAAGTGGTTATGAAAAGGT
The DNA here is from genome assembly GCA_037957365.1 of Torreya grandis. Lineage (NCBI taxonomy): Eukaryota > Viridiplantae > Streptophyta > Pinopsida > Cupressales > Taxaceae > Torreya > Torreya grandis. Next base: position 2,062,758 of record JARHVA010000008.1, read on the forward strand.
ATGTACGATAGGTTTTCAACAATATATGTCACAAAAATACTTCAAATAAATAATTGGTCATTAAATTAAACATTAGATAGTGAAATAAAATAATTACACGATATTATATTGATATTCCTTACTTGTCTTTTTTGTGTGTTTATATTCTATAAAAGGGTGTTGGAGTTCCTTACATATATTTATATCATTATTGAAAGTGATCATTAAATTAAAGTGACTATGAAAAGATATGAAGGATAAGTTTTCAACAATGTATGTCACAAAAATGCTTCAAATCAATAGTTGGTCATTAAATTAAAAATACGATGGTGAAATAAAATAAACTACATCATATCATATTAGAGATCTTTACACATTTTTCTTGCATGTTAATATTTTAAGGAGGTGTGTTGGAATAAAATAATGAACATTTTGAAAGATAAAAGGAGTCAGTAGGTTTCACAACTCAAATGATAGAACGTCTCAACATGTACATTGTGATCATTACAAAATTTAAATTTGAATGCTTATTAATCTATAGAAAATAAATGTAAAAAAAAAAAATCTTTTTAAAAAGTAGTATTTATAATTACTTTTTATTTTTATTTTTTTCTCCATCATCTTCATAATTCAAAACAAATATCTTATCTTATTTTAATCTTCATTAGATATCATTTATTATTAATCTCATACAAACTTGTAATACAAAACAAATATGTTCTCATTTTTCCATTATTAAATGTTATTTATTTATTACTTTCATATCCAAACTTTAAATGATGTCCATATATGTAATTGAATTCATCAAGCTAACACTCTCCTTTTCTCATACTTTTATTTTATAACTTTTTTATTTTTCAATTCACATATGATATAAGAGATTTTCATTCTTTTATTGAATGTTATTTATTTATTACTCTCATATCCAAATTTTGAAAGATGTCCATATATGTAATTGAATTCATCACGGTAATACTCTCCTTTTCTCATACTTTTATTTTAAAACTTTTTTATTTTTCAACTCGCATATGGTATAAGAGATTTTCAAACTTATTGTTTATCAAAATACAAATGGTTGCTAAAGGGTTTACTCTTGTATTAAGGTTTTATTTTTATATTATTTTAAATTTAAATGTTAATTTTTTTGAGAATTTGAGTTGGTGTTTTTGCAATTGAATTTAATGCAACTTATGTTTTAAATTGGGTTGAAATTATGTTAAAAGTCAATAGTTTTTATATTTTTTATATTGAAATTTTGAAAAAATAGTGTCAATTTTTACAATGTAAAGTTGATATGACTAGATAACTTTATTTGTATCATAATATGAGGCACATTAACTCTAAAATTGCATCGAGAACTGGTCAACATTTTAAAACAATTCACTCAATTTTATGAAATGAATCTACAAAATTTGAGAATCAATATATTATATTTATTTTATTATTATTTATAAATATATATTATATAATATATATAATTTTGTTATTTTTAAATAAATAATTAAGAATTGGTCATTCCTTATCCATTTGTTATATTAAAAAAGTGATTATAAAACTAATTGTATTATTGAAAATCTCTTCAATAAACAATCCAAACAACTAAAATAACCTAAAATTATATCAATAAAAATTAGATAAAAGACAAACTCCAAAACTATAAAAATCAAAACTAATTATTAAAATCGCAAAACAAAACAAAAATAAAAAAAATCCAACCTAACAAAAATTCTCAAAAACAACTTTAAAATCAACTAACCAACCAAAACACACTCTACCATCTAATCCCCCACTTCTCCACCATTCAATATACCACCGTACAAATCACTACCATCTAATCCTCCACTTCTCCACTCACAATCTAACATACCAACAACCACCACTACATCCATTGTTTAGTATTACAGCTTTGTTGTTTAGTAGGGTTAATATGCCCATTTAATTTCTATAATGGATGTAGGGGTCCCTCATGGAAAAACATAAAATACTTATGGACAAAGGCTTGAGTTGAAATCATACGCGTGTATCATAATTATTTATATGAGGAGCTTTAATTTTCAATCTTAATATAACATAAAAATGTCCCTATGCATTTAAATTACATGATTTTATTAAAATATTATTTTTTTAGATTTTTATTCATTGCATTTTAATTATTATTTAAATAATTTTTATGAATATTAATGTATTTATCAATTATAGATCTAAATTAAACATTATCAATATATTTTGTGACTTATTGTCATGTCTTCTTCTTTTCTCACTTTTTCTTTGAATTTTATATTCGTTTGACAGTCTTATCAGAACCAAGCACATGTTAATAACATGGAGAGTATGTTTTTGGAGTTTTTTGTGGTCTCAGTTGATTGAGGCACCCTTTGTTGTGGTCTTATATTTTTCTTTTTTTGACAATTTGATCTCTGTTCGCTAGTGTTGTCATTTTAATTCAAGTCATCTATACATTCGTAAACATCTTAGTACACTTATGCATAAGGAGATCATTTGTAAATGCATCTAGCAATTGAAAATAATCTATTTATGATAGTACTAATCTATTAATCATTGACAATAATATAGATAAATTAAGTAATTATTAGAGCATTCCTTGTAACATGTTGAAGTTCATGTTAGCCACACATTGCATTGTATCGGTTCTCTTGGTTGATGAATTATCTCAATTATGATAATGCTATTTTTGTTATTGTACACCATTGACGTGCCTAACAAATATCAATATCACTTAGTTATTCTATGGTATAGTGTAAGCCCTAAATAACATGTTTTTCTCTAGATTTTCTGATATAGTTACACAATTAAGTTAAGGAGAAGAAGTGCATTTTCCTAACAATTCAAATTAAAAAATCAAAAAAATTGAGTGAGATTTTTCGAATTTTGGATTTGATGAACATAATATTCAAAATATATTTTTCCTGTTAAGAATTCCTAAACATTCCTTTTATCTCTATTATTATTTTTTAGATAATTAATTAGATTCAATTCAATATTTTACATCTTTTTAAAACCTAATTAAAAATGATCACATATTTTTATATTGTAATTTAGTTGAATTTCATTTATTCATGTTACATTTTGGATGGGTTTTAGGTTATATCTTGTTGAACATTTCTAGTACTTTTGATTTTCTTAGAGTTAATCATCGAAAACATGTGCTTTTAAAGTTTTATAAAACATCATTGTGTTGTGCCCTTCCTTCTAAAGTGAGCTCTTGTTCAACAATGTTAAATCTAAATTTTTCTCAATGTTATGCCATTTTATGCTTTAAATGTATTTATTCGCTCTCCAATGTTTGATTTCAAACCCTTGATTTATTTCTTTTGGAAAATTTTAAACTATGAGATGCTTATATGGTGTGTATGCTCTATGCTTGAATTATATTATATAATAAATCAAACCCTTGATTTATTTGTTTTGAAAAAAAATCAAACTATGAAATAATTATATGGTGTGTATGTTCTATGTTTGAATTATATTATATAATTAATTAAATATAAAATTCTTAGATTCAATTTTAGTTTCGTTTGAATCATATTTGTTTAGTTTAATTTATATCAAATTTGAATAAAAAAATGAATTTCAAAAACATATTTAATGTTACTTTAAAAGTTATATTTATTTATTGTAAAAGATATGTCTTCTTTAAATAATAATATTATTGATGAATATAAAAAATATAATATATAAAAATATAATAATTATTATAATTATAAAGTTCAATCATAATAATGTCATAGAAAACATAATATTAATATCATTAAAAAAAATACTACAATAAAATTTAAAATTATAAACATATTAATAAAAATTAGTTGTCAAAATATATCTTTTGATACAATGATTTTGAAAATTCCTTCTAAACTTAAATCCATGTCTTTACTGCTTCTAAGATTTTTCCTTCCCAAAATATTATGTTCTAAAATCATTAAAATCATTTTATTACTTTTCCTTCTTCCCAAAATATTATCTCTTCTAAATTCTCCACGTTTGTATTGCTTTTTAACATCTTTCAATTTCTTAATATGTTTCTAGTCCTCCCTATATTTTCGAACCTCTTCAAAATTACAAAATTTTCAACAAACTCTTCCAAATACAAAATTTTCCCCTATAATTCAACAAACTCTTTTTCATAATGTCTTTTAAATTGTTTTGATTGTGTTGATCCTTCTCTTTCATAAATTTCTTATATTTTGGTTTATTCTAGTGCCTCATCTTTTATATTTATATATAATTTTTAAATGAATATTATAATATATAGTGTATGACTTGTAACATCAAATTCAAATTATTTCTTAAGTCTCTTAAAATTTAAGTAGTAGGATTAATTCTATTATGTTCTTCTAAACCATTTGTCTTGTGTAGTGTTTATACATCCATTTTCAATATGATTTATTATTTTAAATTAATAAAAAAGAGACCCTTCTTATTATATTAGAAATTTTTATGTTTTTATAAATTTTTTTTATAAAGATAAAAAAATTAATTTATATATTTTCAATGAGTTTGAAAGAGTCTATATTTGATTGGTTATATTCTTTAAAATGTTAATTTATATTTTCTTTTGTAATATTAATCGATGACTTCATAACTAATTTTTCAATTAATATTGACATGAAAGTCATATCTTCATACATAGTCCAAGTCAAATAAGAATCAAATAAGATTATTAGTAAATTTATGATCAGATTCAAGATCATGGAATCTAGGATTAATGACATATCAATCATCAAATAACGAACTCCAAGCTATTTTTATCAATAGTCTACTATCAATTAATAAGGACGAAGTGCTTTTCAACATCTATAAACCTTTCAATTAAATTTGTCAAGTTGTTAAGTATTTTGAAATAAAAAATTAGATGCACAAATTCTCAAAGTATGTATCAATTGTTAGAGTTCATCAAGATCTCTGAATAGCGAGCATGCAGTAATATCGAATTCCTATAGAGGCAGAATAAGAGCTCCAAAAATAAGAAATTTTCACAAACGAAATGTTTGCTTTAACCAACTTAAAATAAGAATAAATACATATAGGGTGAAATTAGGTCACCAAAAAGGTAAAACCCTAATTCATAATTAGAACCCACTTAAAGGTAAATGACCCCTAATGACTTAATTAACTAATCTAAGTAAGTTGAAAAGACGTGTAGGTAAAACCACTAGGTGTAAAAACACGTACACTAACACCTCCTTGAAATATAGTTTAGGTGGGTAGAAGAATTGAGTCCCGACAATGAGGCCTGATGGGATACCCAAGCACAATGCAACTCCCATAAATCGGGGTAAAAGAGAAAACCCGTAGGAATAAAACTCCTCCCCAAAAGAGAACAAAGAAGAAAAGAGAGCGAAAAATCCCCACTAAGTCTACAATTGATTGTAGCCACCTAGTGTCCCCCAGAGGAATACTCGAAAGTAATTGTGAATCAAAAATAGATGCAGTGAAGAGTGGTTCACCCTAAAATAGTGAGTTTGTCCACCAAGTACCTTATAGATCTTTAACCAATGTGTAATTCCTATGAAAGGAATGATTCTCATACTGGGAGGTAAATGGGCCACCTACTCTATGCCATGATGGTGTACTAGAAGTAGAGGTGAAGAAGGTCAATGGAATCCTTTATAACTATGGAATAGACTACCTAATTTTTGATGTATCCTGGATCAGTAGACCATTTCCCTATAATCTCATAAGTAGACTAGAGGTAGGTGGATTAGGAAATAACTCTTAAATATCTAGAAGGTGACAAGGAGATGGTGGACATGCATCCACTTCATTATTATAGTCATATATAGAAGAAGGGTTGTTAATATCAGAAAAATGCTCAGGCTCAGAAGTGCCAACAAGTACAGGTGAGTTCGAAGAGGAATCTGAAGAATATAAAGGAGAATCAAAAGCAAAGTGTGAGAAGATATATAGTTGATTCTGATGATTGGCCATTCCCACTACCAAAATAGTATCATTGTGCAACTCCTTGATGTACACTAAATCTAGAGTGAAATCAACTCACATGTTAAGACCAAAGTGAGTGATCTAATAGACTGATAGGAGATTAGTTGAGAGTGAGGGCACACTTAGAACATTATTAAATATTCCACCACTCACTTCAACAGACCCTCTCCCAAGAACCTTTTTAGAAGTGTTGTCACCTAGTTGTATAGCGGACATGTCACATGGTTCCAAGGAACTGAACTCAATCTTTGAAGAGGCCATATGATGTGAAGCACCAGAGTCAATGACCCATGTAGGAGGAGTTGGAGGCACAACTGAAACTAAGGCTTTGCCCTTTTATTTCCCCTTGTTATTTTTTTTTGCCTTTTCTTTGTCAGAGTCATTTGCCTTGGTGGATTCATGGGTTGATGAAGATGGTTTGACAAAATCTAGAACACCTATGTTGTTCTGAATAAGAAGGCTAGTAAGGTGGTCAATTTGTTTCTTCAAACATTTACTCTCATCGTGCTTACCTAAGGAAAGCTCATATTTGATCCAATCTTTCTTAGGCTTATGACTGGAAGAAGAGGTCACATTATTTTATTTAGAGGTGGAAATATTTTCACCCTTCTCATCATTTTTCTTACTCTGCTTTCTCTCTCTATTGTTAGAAGCCTTATCTTTCTCAACAAGCAGTGTGTGAGATTTAAATGACTTCAATGTGCCCATCTAGATCAACTTATCTTGCCCCTAAATTAGGTTGGCAACAAAGGTATCTAAAGAAGGCATCTTCCATGTAGTGTCAAGAACACTCTTAGTGGCATGGAAAGTGGACACAAATATAAAATATTTAGGACCCAATTTATTCGTCTTTCTTGTCGTTTCCACATGTTTTCAACTACAATCTCAAAAGTTTGAACTTGGTGAAGAAGTCCTAAAGAGTATCAAAGTCATATAGGCTCAATCTAATGAGCTCATTTTTCATCTCATGTCCTCTCATCACATCCTGCACCCAAAAGAGCTTGGTGAGTTAGGCCCACACTTCAATAGATATTTTGTCAAATTTGATGTGAAAGAGTAGATCTGGGGAGATGGAAAGACATAGTAGTCCACAGACTTTGTCACAATGGTTAAAAAATTTTATTTTTGCTCCATCATTAGTAGGTTTAGTCTCAGTGCCCATTATAATTTGATGGTAACCCTTGAATTGCAAGATGATTTCCATTCTAGGTTTCCATTCATGATAAATAAATGGTATAAGTGGACTAATAAAGAGTGAGTCTATAGTGTAGAGTTAAAAAGTGTTGCAGTAATTAAAGAAGAATGCATAAAAAGAAAGAATGCACATCATAACATAGCACCTCCTTAGAACTATCAGTAGTAACCCCCCTGAATGTTTCAAATACAAGCACACTCATATAGATGTCTGATTCAATCAAAAATGCATCTTGAGCAGTAGGTGCATAAATACAAGGAACTAGAGGGACATCATATTCAATGGATAATGCATCCAAGAGAGAATACAATAGGGATGAAGTGAGATTTAAGCCATTGCACCATGAAGAAAATGGATACTCCAAAAATCCAAAAATAATACCACCAATGTGTAGAGATTAAAAAACTATGCACTTTCAAAAAAGTAGCACCCAAAACGGAGCCAAGGATTAAAAGTTGTGGCACTTACAAGTTCTTTCTTCTACACATTCCCAAGCCCTTTCCAAAAATGAAATTTTTTTCTATTCTTGTGTTTTTTCATCCAAAAATCCAAAAATGGCATAAACTTCAATCTATTTCTTCATTACCTTTCACCTAAAATTTGATGCCCTCCTAAACACACAGGGTTCTATTTCAATCTATTCCTTCATTAACTTTCACCTGAAATTTGACACCCTCCTGAACATCACACGGGATTCTATTTCTTCATTGTCTTTCACTTGAATTTTTTTTATACTTGTGTTTTTTATCCAAAAATAGCAAAATCTTCAATCTATATACTAGATAATTCACTAGATAATTTGATTGACCACAAAATGTAGTATGACAACTTTACCTTCAACAAAAGAATTTGATATTTCAATACCATTATCTACGCAATTTAATGTCATTATATACTCTGATTATCGTAGAATTGATATATCACTTTGAAACATAGCATATAATAATTTATTAACAATAATAAAATTAGATTACATGCCACAAATACAATTAAAATATAGTAATAGAATCATCAACTCATAAATATCAATCAATTGATTATAGAAATTTTCACGTGGTAGATAAACAAAAATATAACAATGTGCTCATAGATTATAAACATCCACTTAATATATTTATTAGTATAATTAATTCAATAAAAAAATTACCACCTATTAAAATTATATATACTAAAAAATATCTATTGTATAATAATTTATATTATAAATTATTATTTATATAAATATTTAAAAATATATTTTTTCATATATTAAATATTAATTTAAATTAAATAGTATGAACATATTTTATGATTTATTATCATATTCCTTTTTTTTCTCTCTTCCCTTTCTCAAGATTTGTATAAAAAATAAATAAATACTAAGACTAACTCTTTTTTAAAGGTATAAGTAATGTAGTTTGTTTGGTGTTAATTATTTTTTCGTATTATTTTGGAGAATGGGTTCGGTGAAGTCAAAATATTCGGGCATTAATAATGATTCCGTCTAAACTCGTAAACAATATAAATTGTTTATTTTTTTCTCTCTTCCCTTTCTCAAGATTTGTATAAAATAAAAATAAATATTAAAACTGACGTTTTTAAAAGGCATAAGTAATGTAGCTTGTTTGGTGTTAATTATTTTTTGGTATTATTTTGGAGAATGGATTCGGTGAAGTCAAAATATTCAGCCATCAACAATGATTCTGTCTAAACTTGTAAACAATATAAATTGTTGTTTTTTTCTCTCTCTTCCCTTTCTCAAGATTTGTATAAAATAAAAATAAATATTAAGACTAACTCTTTTAAAAGGCATAAGTAATGTAGCTTGTTTGGTGTTAATTATTTTTTGGTATTATTTTAGAGAATGAGTTAGGTGAAGTCAAAATATTCGAGCATCAGCAATGATTCCATCTAAACTCGTAAACAATATAAATTATTTGTTTCTAAACCTAATATTTTAAGATTGTCCCAAAAAAATATTTTACAATCACATAGTCAAATAAATTTTAATACTGAAAGTATTTTTAACGCGTAAAACATCCAATACTATAGTTACATAGATAATTAAGAACCATAGGTAAAAGAGGGTTGATCCTTTTATGCCACTCATAACTAACAATATGCAATTGATGGATTCTAATCAAGTTGTATCATATATATCTATAAATATTTAATTAGGTCTAAATAAATATAAAAATGAGTGAATTAGATTTAATAAATTAATTTAAATTTAGAGGAATAAATATTTAAGAAAACATTTGAAATAATATTTTAATTTATTAATAATATAGTAATAGTTATCAAAGTCTAGCATTTCTTTAAAATTATGTATTTTATATTTCTCAATATTAAAATCATAAACATCTTTTTTTAATATATGAAAAGTAAACAAAATTTATTTTGATAATTGTATTCCTCAAATCCAAAACTCCAAAAATTATATTCACCTTGTTTAGACTTCACATTGACCATTAGAATTTTGTAATTTTTTAAAAACCTTAATAAGGTAGTTAATCTTTTAACTGATAAGAAAAAAGAATTGTTTTGAAACTTATATATAAGGTTAGTAGTGTTTTTAAGCACTGATTACTTATTAAAGCCCTCAATAATGTACAATATTGAAGACAACACATCAAATAATCACAATAACATTTTAGTTACACAATTTTATGTAATGCAATACATTTCTACAATGAATTTGAATGTTACAATGAATATCCTCTAAATACTTGCTATATTTATCTAGAATGTTTATAAATGCTCTATAGATTGATGTTACGATAAATGGTACATGCACTTTCAAATTTTCCTTAAATTCTCAAATTTCGTGTAGACTCTTAAATCTACAAATATCCTTTTGTGTATATAGAATTATTGAATTCAAATTAGAACCATATTGGTATATAAATCAACGTCAAATGTGCAAATATGCAAACACTTATTGATGTAGACCTTTGTCCCACTAGGTTTTATCTACACGATCTAGTCAAGCTTGCTTAAGTTTAATAAAGATCTTTAGTGAAAAATAATCCCACATGTATGAGGATGTTGGGACATGTCTATTTTTCACCTATATAAGGAATATTTCTATATACTTTTACGTTAATGTTTTTTTAATGCTTGAATGCTTAATGAGATAATGCTCTTTTGTACAACTTTCCTTATGTGAGCTTTTTTCTTTCAGGTTATGAGATTTCACTTTATAGGTTCTTCACACTTGCATCGTTGTTCAGTTAATCAAGGTACAATCTGATATGATATCAGAGCCATTCTAATAGCCAATCAAATCTCTATAAATAACACCATTATGGTATCCATGCAAATCTCTACAGTTAATGTCTCTAGACAAAAAATAGATAACACCATTATATTGATTTAAATATTATATATAATATTTAAAAAATTATTATATTTTTATTTTGACATATACTTATTCTCCATAAAATTCAATAAGGTATATATACATAAGAAAATTAAATATATACTTTTTCTAATTAATAAATTAAAACTTAACCAATGACATAAATATATTTTTCCTTATGTATTTTAATGTTTAAAAATCATAATTTTTAAGTTCCACTTATCTCATTATTAATTAATCATTTACATTTGATGTAATTGATTAAAGCTACTATAAATTATTAATTTTATAAATTTAAATTTACTTAAATGCCCAATATAATCTCAATATTAAAAAAAAAAAAAAAAAAAAGTATGGAAGACAATAGACATTTCATGGCTTTTAGTATTTTAAAATATTTTGTTAAGAGTTGAATCTTCTAATAAATATTTTTATTAATGGTAAAAGTGAGTTTTTTGTAAATAGAAACTCTACCCTTTACAATATAACCGGCAAACATGGTCTTCAAAACCAAAAATAACAAAAATGTTTGCAGAGAATCAATCAACAAAAACAACATTAAAAGAACAACAGATAAGTAACAATTTCCACATCAGCTACACAAAACAAAGATGTATCAAAACCCTTCAAAACTTATTTTCATTTGCGATCTGAGGGTCATATTAAGAGATGTTAAATCCTTTCTCCGTCTATCATTCTTTTTGTAACCTACCATGATTCACTTCCCCTCATCATCCGAAAGGAAAGCAATGAACATATCTAATGAAGCTTCTAAATCATTCAATCGTAACTGCACCAATGAATCCCTATTTAAATCTTCACCTCCAATTTGGTGATCTTTATTTTCCAACCCCAAGGAGGTTGGAATTTGTGGTGTTTGTTGAATTTCATTTTGGGATAAACTTGTATCTTCATCTGGTTCCTTAGAATCACACTCTGTACTCTCACAAACCATGAAATGTTTAGGCAGAACTTCCTTCTACCAAGAGATACTAGTAGTATGCTCAGAAAAATTACATGAAGAGGCAAGATGATCTATTTGATAGCAATTTCTACAAGGAAAAGATAATGTCTCAAAGTCGAGAGACTGCTTCCAAGTTCTACTTTGAACCTTCAAATCCAGGGACTCAAGAAGATCTATGAAAACATCTAGATTAACTAAAATTCGAGCAATGGTTGTGTGGTAAATAACCTTGGGATCCATATACAAGAATTTTTCTAATGAATCACCAATAGCTTTGAACCATAAAAGAGTCCAAAATTGTAAGGGTAAAAGGTGTTGTCTTACCCAAATTGGTTTGACATTGAAGGCCTTAGAATGAGGATCGAATGAAAGAAAACGTGATTTATAGGCCAGAACACACTGGTTCCAAAACCAAAAAGGCTGCTAAAATAGGAAAGTCCTATCCACTTCTCAATCAAAGAGAACAATGAAAAATCCTTTTGCACAGGAAAAAATGCATAGGTTACCATCCATAAGTGGAAGCTAGTTATCCTTCAACTAGCCATTCAGATCTACAAGAGAAGGCCACAAGTTAGAGAAATGGCAGATCAACCCATAATTTGATAGATCTTGTTTTCTATCCAGAAGTGTTTGAAGCTACTCTCCTTCAAAAGAGATAGAGAGGTACGATTTAGAAGGTGTCATAGGTTTGTTTTGCTTCTCCTTAGTTGCAACTATCGTGTAGGAGAGACGTTTATATCTTATATTTCATTTCAAACCCCTCTCAGGGGATTGATGTTTTGATAAGAGGAACGGAACACCCTTATCCCCTTCCACCGTAAAAACTAATTCCTTTGCTACCACAAAAGCTAAGGCCTTTACCACCAAATTTGTTTCCTTTATCATTGAAGCTACTTCTTTTACCACTATAGAAGTTGAGTTTATTACCGTGTCAATGTTATCCCCTGTTCCTGCCATGAAGAGTGTTTCTTCAAACCCTGGCACTACCTCCTCTGAATATTTATATGCCTATATAGAGTTATGGACCACATTGATTTTCTTAATAACTGATGACCCTGCCAATATCCTCATCATTGCACCATTCTTTGCCCAGATCTGAGTATCCATCTCCACCCTATCTCTTTTTCTATGGTTTCATGGCATCACTTAGGGCGTCTCATCACTTAGGGCTTCTCCTTTTGTTATTGAGCCTCTATTCTTCTTTTGAATCTTCTGATAAATGTTTATGTTTACCTTCTATATTAATTACATATTTTTTAATAGAACTTTATAAAATATTAATATTTATAAAAAAAGTCTATTTTTACAAATTTAAATTGAATTAATTTTATATCAATTACAATACAATTTGAATTATATACAATATAAATTGTCTATTTGTAGCTCTTTTTAGTAAAGGCCCAAAGAAGAATTTCTCATTTTAGATTCAACTTGGTTAGGTAAAGACTAATGTTTAGTTGGTATTTTTGGATGATTGACCATAATGGTACTAAGACATGGTTTGGATTCCGATCAGTAAAGTATTAGGAAATATTTTTCAATGAGGAAAATATTGATATAATAATATTGTGGGTAAAGAAGGGGAATTTTTCTTCTAGACCAATATGGACTTATTGCAATTTATACTCCGAATATGAGTTATGGAGCTTTTTTTATTTTTTACGCACTCAATCTTGAAGTTAAAGGCAAAAAATCATAGAGAGAGGAGATAAAATCATATAAAGAAGAGGAAAAGGCAAAGTAGATGGTCTTTATCCACTCCCTCAATGAAGGTTTGTTAAACCCTTGGTCGATAGGCAAAGAAGAGCCTTTAGAGAACTTATGCTGCTCTACCAATAAAGGGAAGAACTCCCTTGAAAAATGTCAATGGTTGATCATGTGGGAATCAACTAGTTGACTTAGGAATAATAAGTTGAAATTGAAAAAATGAATGTAAAAAGGGTACCCATCAATCTGGGGCATGTCCAATTCTTCCATCAAACTAGTCATTCAGAATTTAAGAGCTTCATGAGGAATCCCATTAATAGATCATGTGGGAATCAACGTAAAGGTCTATCTCACTAGAGTTGATCAAGGAAGAGAAATATTACATATGTAATAGATGACCTTATTAATGTGGGAATGGACATCCATTTTTAATGAGGGAGGGCCTTCCAATGATAGTGATGGGTGGGAAGGAAATCAGTTAAAGGTTCAACCATCATAAAGCGATTTATTGATGACTGAGTCCTTATGTCAGTATGAGGACCTTTATAGTAAGAATTTATGCTCTCTCTGTCGAAAAAGGGTCTTAAGATGCTTGACATCTACTTTAGGTATAGAATGCTCTCTAAATTAAATATAAGAAACACATTTAAGCTAATGAAGATCAAGTTCATCTAAATCATTCATCACCTCTAGATTTGGGACGAGTAAGCATGCCTTAAGATACAAACCCAACCCAAATTAATTAGCCCACCCAACTTGAAAATTTATGTGGTGATGGGAAATGGATATACTCATATAGAGTGATGGATAGTATTCATCTACAATTTTCATATTTTAAATTGATATGGTGATATACATGTTTTCATTCAAGTATTATATTTTGATTCTATGTTGATGTGAGTGTTTGAAAGATCTATCGTGTATGATTTTTTGGTATATTATTGTTATGACTCTTTTATTGTCATTTTTATATTATTACTAATTTTTAAAAAAGGTATTCATCTTGATTTATCTATAACGTTATGTATTATAAATATAGAAGGTGGATTTTTTAACAATACAATCTCTATATTTGCTATTCACATGAAAGATTAGATATCGCATCCTTGGCTTAATATTTTTGAATGATATAAATTACTATATTATTTGTCTATTTCTTATCAATGAATGTCTTATTTTTATAATTTTTGCTAATCTCTTACCACATATAATTTTTAACAAACACGATCTTTAAATACTTAAGAATGTCTCAAATATTATATTATTCCTCACTTTATGTATATTTTAATTTTTTTTCCCTCTCTCGTAAAACTTAAATGAACTTGAATAATGACAATACATATGTTTTATATTAAAAACATCAATATAAAAATATTTTTATTTTTATTTTTTTAAAACAAAATTCTTATATATTAAATAGGTGTCTCGTTCATAATGACCTAAAATATTTAATTTTATATATATATATATATATATATATATATATATATAACAAATTTGTATCTATTTTATAAACTTTTCTTTTGTTAACATATTTGATTTGAAATGATGAAGATAAAGGTATGAGAGAGCTATATTTCTAATAAGCCAAAAATACATCATTGTGTATCATAACATCAACCCATTCGTGATAAGAAGCACACATTCTTCAAAAAGTACTTTCAAAGGAATGAGTATCCATAAATAACAATAAAATTCATTCAAAGACTTCACACTAAATTACCACATAAGGTAAAATGTCCTTGCATTCCAAAATTGCTTAATCCTAATAAAGAATTAATTAGTAAGGGACAAAAATTTTAGCCTCGCACAAAATACGTTAGAGCGATATAGATTTGGACTACGATGTCCACAACAAATTATTGATTCTTTTGTAGACCACATGGATTTAGGTGCATGTTGTCATGTATAGATCAATGCTTTTTATTTGAGTCCCAATAATAGTAATAATGTGAATATATAGCCTCTCAAGATAATTATCAAAATGAAAATGAAAAATACGTGGATTATGAAGTCAAATTAGAAGTATAACATAGCAATATGAGCATTGTTAATATAAAGAAATATGATGTTGATAATCCCACTGAAATGTCTAAAATTATGAATATATTAAAATAAGTTATTTGGAGTAAAATTTACCTTGTCATTCAAAGTCATTTCAGGTATCCATTTTAAACTTACTGGAATGTCTCTATTGATTCTAATGTTCTTCCTCGTCAAGTCTTTTTTGTAGCTCTTCCTTATTCTCAACATGTGATTCCTCCTACTTCTCAACATGTTTTTTTATTTCTATTCCTTCTTATATGTCTCAAAATCTTCCAAGTGCAAACACTCCTCTCATGTTTCAAAGCCACTTTTTAATCATATTCCTCCAAAAAAAGTGCATGTTTTTAACCCTTGTCCTCTTCAAAATTATTTTATCCTTATCTATTCTACTTCTTCACATTCTATTTTAATACCAAACCCATAAAATAGAAAGTGAAGAAGCCATTTGTAATAGGGTGTCTATTCCATTTATAATTTACTATGTTGTTTCATATATTATTTTTCATTTTTAGTTGACAATTTATTAGTTCACTTTCAAATAAATATTACTTTGAAGATTACGTTTGTGGAATTAGCTCAACTAATCTAAGAATATAATGGGTACATTATAAATTATGTGTTTAGGTTTAAACCCATGGTAATTAAAATGACTTATCATCCACTAAATAGTGAGCTTCGAAGAATTTTTATCAACAATCTATCATCAATTATCAAAGAAAAAGTAGCTTTCAGCACTTATCAATATTTCAATAAAATTTGTCATGTAGTTAAGGTCTTTGATGTCAAAGTTTTAGAGGAAAATATGCTTAATTATGAGGCCACTTTTATAACTAATGAAAAATTTCAAGATGTACCAAGTTGGAAGTCTAAAAAAAATGACCATGAGTTTCAATGTATAATTATGGTAAGGAGATGGTTAATACTTTAGAGAAACCATATAAGAAGCTTGTGTAACCTCAACAAAAGGACTAAACAAAATTAAGTAGAATTAATGAGAGTCCACAAAATGTCATGGAGAAATTACTTGAATACAATATGATTACTATACCTATAACATGTGAATTTGATATTCCAAGGCCATTGACTAAATATTTTTGGTGTCAATGCATATTTTTATTATCATAAATTTCAAGGGAATTTTAAAAATAAGTGCCTCACTTTGAAACACAAGATACATGATTTTTCTTTCAATGATCGAATTCAGTTAATTTGTACCTATGAAAATTTGAGATAAAGTTGATAACGATAAAATTAAAGTGGACGATACACATTCAAACATAAAATTTAAAACATATACTCATAAAAAGCAATTTACTGATAATAGAAATGTTTTTATAGTAAACAAAGTAAAGTATAATAATGTGCTTATGGAACACAAACAACATTGAGTTGAGGGTTTTATTGGAGTAATTAATTCAACCAAGAAGAAAGATACATTTATCCAATTTATGTTTACTTCAGAATACATTATATATGATAGTTCATATGATAGACCACTATTTATACAAGCATTTATAAATGACAAAGAGAAATATAGCAAAATGATGGACAAAGGTTGAAATTTGAATATATACACTGGATAATTTATTTCTGGCATTGGAATATTTGTGAATGATTTATTCTATACTTCCACGTTTATCATTAGATATGAGGTAGTGCTATAAAACTTCTTAATTTTGTTATATTACCTGTTATAGCATAAAAAATACAATTTCAACTCTATCTAACATGGTGCCCCTTATTGGATCATACAATATTTTGTTTGTTCAATCATGGATACACTACTACATTTAGAGTACATAGTGCCACCAATTGGTTTAAAGATGCATTGCCAACATTTTTTTTATTTTTAGCAACAAAATGATTTTGTAGCATAAATATGGTGCAAGTTGCATTGGGTAGGCACCACAAAAAACATGAAAATATATAAATAAGTAGGAAGGCCCATGTTATCTACATTGATGAAGACAACGATAACAAAGAAGAAAGAGACAAAAATAACCTTGAGAAAGTGATATTATATACCTTGAAAAAGATAGAGAGGATACATATACAAGGAGGGAGAAAGGGATAACAACAAGGATTTTTTTAGTGGTGAATCTTCATTAATTTATAAATATTCCATTTTCTGAATTTAGCATTTGATAATTTTGTGGGGTAGCTGACAGTGCGAGATCACCTAAATTTTAGGGCAGGATTGAAATTTAAGGGTTGGCTCACCTACTTTTTAAAATAAATTTCTTCTTATAAATGTATGTTGTCAGTACCAAGAAAGCCAATCTGGAGGTATTTGTTAAGCTATGTTCACATTATTAAGTTTATAATAAAATAATTATTGTTAATTAAACAACAATATATTAATAAGTGTTTGTGTGGTATATTATTGTTATGAATAATAATAATATACGATTTACTTTTATTTAGTTTGTTAATTATACGAATATATTATAATAATAGTATATCTCATATATAATGGGTTGGTTATTTGTGTGAGATATTATAGGGATATCACCATCCCAAATATAGGAAACATATTTATTATATAACATTGTAATGTTTTGAATGAATAATATAGTGTGAGAATTATATTATCACTGTTTATCTATCTTCTATTGGTGTTTACTATGTTGTACAACTCTGATTTTTACCAATGTCTGGTATTAGAGCGGTGTTCAATCTCTGTGATGAAGGACTAAAATAAAAATAGGAGCCACTGTTTTATAATTCGCTCCTGTAGATGAAAAAATATTTTTTTTGGTGAAGAGTTTTATAACAAAGGTTAAGTTTATTGTTTTTTGGTTTGCTTTGGTGCTTTGAGTACGTCTTACCCTCACTCACACCTTCATAAATCTATCTTTTGGCATTCATATGCATCTTATTTATCACTGGTGGAATCAAATTATAATCAGAGCATATCTGACAATTCATACAGCTCCTGACATATAGTCTACATGGATATCATGCAATGAACAAATATTCAGACCTGTGAGTTCCTCAAGAAGACTCGACACAAAGATTTTTTAATTACATTTGAATTGGCAAGAGATCAGCTAAATTCTGATCATACGACATCCCACACCCTGAGTAGCCACACATTATTTCACAACAATAGTCCAATCCTTTTAGACTGCCATCACTTCTCTTGCATTGATGCATGCATTTTTTTCTTACAGTCATTCTGCCACATTGGGAACAAGACTGAAGTATGAACAAATGTGATTTGACCACAAATGGTTAGTTGTTTTCAATTTTAGTCTTATATGATAGTTCATGCACAGGACCATCATCTCCATACTTCTAAAACTGGGTATGCTGACCACCAATTTAACCGTTCAAATTCACAATTAGAGATATCATAGTTTTTATTGAAATTTTATTAGTCGATGGTTAGTTTATAGTTTTGACATAATCCGTCTATGCGAATTAGTAAGATTTTAGTAGTTCTTTATTTTAGAAAGAGTCATTTTTATAGATTTTCTTTGTTATATTTAAAAACAAAAGTTATTTTAGTTGGTAGTCTTATTTTTATTATTTTTATAAATAGTCAACTTGGATTATCTCTTTTATAATTTTTTCAAAGTCATTTGAATTAGGTTTTGTTTATAGATAGTCTTTATTGTCATCAAATTCAAGTTGTTTAAAAAGTAATTTTCTTTTATTTTTAAAATATTCAAGTTATCGATATTGTAAAAGATAAAAAGTTTATTGTGTCATTAGTCATTATTATCCTAAAGTGTCTAATTCAAATAGATTAAGAGTGTCATTAAATAGTCATAGGTTTTAAAATTTTGAAAATGCCAAAAATAAAGTCATCCATGTCCAAATTTGTCATTGTAAAGGATGCATTCTTGATTGAAACCAACATCCAAAATGTCAAAAGTCAAGATGATAGAATTCACAAAAAAATTGAAGCAGGGTATGATGTAGACATTGAACCTAAGTGAATTCGACCTAAAATATATGAACACTTGACTACACATGAATACATCAAACACTTGCAAAGAAAGTAAGCAGCTTTACCTACTAAAGGATGGAGAAAATGGAGGTTGAAGGTTTCATAGCCTCTCATTAGCCACTACCGTTGGTGCCAATTTTACTTTAGTGGCACATTTGTTTCTCAGTTGTGTTTGATTTTAGTTTTGTGTGAATAAGAATAGATGATGTATACATGTTCACATTTCTAACGAGTGAACTAAAAATTTCTCTATAATTTCTCTGAATATGTGAAAGTGAAGAAAGCTAGTAATTGTATTGTACATCATGATGTGGTTTGTGGTAAGCCACTTGTAAAACCCTTTTTTGTGGTTGTTGATTATCCACTTGAAAACCATCCCATTTTGATTTTTAGTAATCCATATATAAAAACATTATTAAGGTTTGTGATTGTCCTATGAAAATCACCAAATCATGAGTATAGCTGTAGATATTGGATATATGTTTTCTCCATAATCTCATTAAGGGGGTGTAAACTAGGGGTTAATAATGTTCACAAGGGGGTGAATGTTAAGGTGTGTTCACATTATTAATTTTTTAATAATGTAACTTTTGTTAGTTAAACAATAATACGTTAATAAGTGTTTGTTTGGTATATTATTGTTATGAATAATAACAATAATATATGAGTTAGTTTTATTTAGTTTATTAGATATATGAATATATTTTAATAATAATATATTTTGTATATAGTGGGTTGGTTATTTGTGTGAGAGATTGTAGGGATCTCACCATCCTAAATATAGGAAACATATTTCCTATATAACATTGTAATGTTTCGAATGAAAAATATAGTGTGAGAATTGTATTATCAGTGTTTATCTATCTTCTATTGGTGTTTACTCTGCTATTAAACTCTGATTTTTACCAATAATATTCACTAGTATATATAATATATTAAACTTTTTGCCATCATGGTATTCTCTCCTCAAGTACATTAAACTATCTCAAGTGTCAGTATCTCATGTTAAGCTTTTGCAACCAACAATCGGGAAACTACAACCAGGTGTCAGATAATAGGGTGAGGATGAAGAGCAAGGATAACTAGAGTATAAAAGTTAGATAAATAAATTAAAGTGTGGAAAATAAGGTGTGTGGATGCCTTATATAGGCAATTGGAGGGGGATAGTCAAAGTAGGTGTTGGGTTAATCTAGTAACTTCCAGATTTGGTACTGAAGCCTAACCCAATGTGCTAGCGTATTGGCCCTTTCACACAAAATTTGGGTCTTGCATGCTCACCCAAAGCATGTAGTAAAGGATTAGTTCATGAAGGTTTTGTTGCACATTTTGGTTGACTTGATCATATTCTTCTCTTTATATCAAATAAACAAGATTATATAAAAGCACAAACACACTACTTTAATCATATGAGTTCTAGGTTTGATTAATATCATCATGCAAATTATAGTCATCTTCTAGTTAGCATTAACTGCTTAGAAAATAAAATAAGATCAGGTTTATTTCATAAAGAGTTTAAACCCAGTTCCTACCATCATTGATAGTAACACAAATTGATACAACATGATATCATATATTAAGCTTAAATATTCGCCACATTAACACTACAAAATTCATCCATTCGTCTATCTCTAAATCAACCGTCACCATAATGCTTTACAACAGGAGTATTTATATGTGTTTTGCCCTGACCAAGTGTTTACAATCATTAATGACCTAAAGAGTTGGCCAACAAACTCTCAACATACTGAGAGTTGTGGCACTTAATAATTAGTTCTTCCTAACGATTCAGACCTTTACACCCCCTATATCCTAACTCTATGTTATATCTTGATGGCCATGTGTTCCTTTCCTTGTGGGCTAGTACAAAATATCTTACCAATAAGGTCAGAGTGTCATATCTGAATTGATATTATAACTACTTCATGTTTCCCATGTACTCCCCTAGTCTTTCACTTCCATTCTGAGTCTTGTGTTCTCAGTTTTCTTGTGACTTGTTCTCCTCTGACTGGGTCCTCTCACATTGGTATTTCTATGTCATTATCCTTTTGTGCGCAGTAGGTTCCACACCATGGTGATTCTATACCTATCATCTATGTGCCATGGTCCTCCTCCACCATGGTCCTTCCACATCAAGATGGTCCCATGCCAAAATGAGACAACACTTGGTTATAATTTAGGGGCAAACATCACCCCACACTATGTTCTTAGTCCATTCTAGACTAAGCTACACTAGTGTCCTCCAAAAATTTAAGCCCCTTTTACTTGAGTTCCTTCCTCAAGTTGTCTCAATGGGAAAATGCCTCGAGAACCCTCATAGTTATTCCTTATATGGCCTCCTTTAATTTTTTTATCTCATCAGGTTAGGTTGGAGTCTCATAGGTCTTCTTGACATGTTCATTTAGGGCTGTAATGGCATCCCTCCAAACATATTTAAGTGTAGAGACTTCCTTATCAACCTATCCTTAGAGGACTACAAAACTTACATTTAGCTATTGATGATGTTTATTAATGGCATCCTCCAACATCTCTACAACTTTAAATGCTTTAGCATACTCAATGTGGTCTTTTATTAAGAGTGCATCATCAGCTGAGTGTTACCTCAGGTCCTCTTCAGCTTGGAGCTGAGCCTCCAAGACTTTATTAGGGCACGTGATTCATAGAAAAATGCTATCTAAAATGGGGATAACTTCCCCAACTCTCTCTATAGTATGTTTTTAGATGTCAATGACTATGGTGAATTATTCAGATAATTATAATCCCTCATCTCTCGACAAGGGTCATTCTTTGAATTTCTTGAGCAGTAGTTTCACTAAGGTCTCCATCTTTCCTATGGCATCCCCATCAAGGTCTACACCATTTTTTAGTGCTAGGTCTTCATGAAAAATCATCTTGCAAATGTTTAAAACCCTTACTTTTGCCTCTGTGGCCTCTTAGAGCTATCATTTTAAAGTGATCACTTCCTCGGTGAGTGCTTGCTTCTCTACAACTTATTTATTTTACATGCCTAAAACTCTGGAATGTTTTCATTTAGATGTGCATGCATTAAAATCTAAAAACATATTATAGCATGTTATTTCCATGCCTAACTTCAAAAATGTAGTGCTTTCTAGAAGAGGGGAGATCTTTTGGGGATCTAGCCATAGTGGTTTCGGTAGCACTAGAGCATCTTGGCCCAAAGAAAGGTTGTCTTGAACGGGTTCAAACCTATGCTCCTCATTATACATGTCAATTAGGAAGGACACTTGCTTCCTCATTTTTCAAGTTGCCTCCTTGGGGATTAAGTGTGGCCAAAGATAAAGCATATTTTCCTGCATGTTGAACTGATAATGTTTGTGTGTATTGTCTGTTGCACCTTCATCATGTCCCTCAAAATTTGGTTGATCCCTTTCCCTTATTAGGTTCTCATTCAAGCTTAGCCTCCTCATGGCCACCCATGGCCATCTCAATTTATCCTTTACCATCCCCCTAATTTTATGGTGTTTCAACATCAAGTAGGGAATCATCGGAGGTGGCTTTCTCTTCCCACACCAGGGAAGGAGTTCTCTTAGAATCTAAACCTGAGTTATGGACCTACACCTAAGGAACTTATTATTGGGGTGCTTGCCCTGGGGGATGTTATTGGGTAGCTCTTGAAGTAGTAGTACCTGGGGGAGATGGTGTTAGAGGTGGAGAAGGTGTAGGTGGAGACAGGAGAGGAGGTAGAGAAGGTGGTAGAGAAAGAGGGGGAGTGGGCTGAGGAGATGAAGGGGATGGATAAGTGTGGGGAGGAAATGGATAAGTATGGGGAAGGGATGGAGATGGATGAAGTGGTGAAGGTGAAGGGAAAGGTAGAGGTGGAGGTGGCACAGAGGGATAGGAAGATATGGGTTTAGAGGGATGTGCCTATGCAGTCTTTTGTCTTTTCTAGGGGGCTTGTTGCCCACTTGTACTTATACCCACATTTGGTCGCTTCTTCTTCAAAGGTGGTGTTAGAGGGAATTTTTTCTTAGGGTATCCACCCTAAGGGTTCTTAGAAGGGTGAAGCATGTAATACAACTTATGAATTCACTCCCCAACCAAAGTATACTTAACCTAGATGTCAGTTAAGTTTGTCTCCCTCCTCTCCATATAGGCGTTCTTGCCTGGATAAAGGTATAACTTATAGAGAGTTTGAATCTTTGAATCGATCCTTTTAACCTATAGAATGATAATATGTGTCAAATATATTATTCACAGAGTCAATGGAGTACCATGTGGACAAATCATAAGGTAGCTTAAGCCATTGTAAAAACTCTCTGAATGGGTTCATTCTGATATGTGTGAGAGAGAAGTGTTGCTTTATAACAAACTATGCATATTTTATAACCAAAGGGGGTATTTCCTTTAGGATGTGTCACTCATCCATGAATGTTTCCTTCATCCCATCAAACCAATACTTCATCTTAATCTTGTAAGATGGGTCGATGTGTCTAAGGCAAGTGAATGCCTTGGAGCACTCAGTGGGGGACCTATGCATTGGAGGGTACACCCACTTCATCACTCTAGAACTATAGTCTGACACCCTAATTTTATTAAAAACCAATAAAAGGAGGATCACCCCCTTTGAAAACCTATATTTTGGCTCTCAATAAGCCCTTTATGCATCCTCAATAATCTTTTGGGAGAATTACATGGCATAGTTGTACTTCAGCCCTTACAAGACTTGATGAGTGATGTATATGTTTACCATGTCCACCTCTTTCCATCGACTGATCCCTTTGATATTGGTCCAAATTATCCACACCACAACTTGGAGGGTGGGATATTATAGGTTTTTGATGTGCATAGCATGCCCCTACTTTTGATATATTAGTGTCATGGCGGTCTTCTATATCTCCTCAGTGTTGGCCAAGTCATCAATTACACTTAATCTTGAGCACTATAGTCATGTGACTCTACTAATTATTTTTGGGGTAATCTTCATGCTTCACCTAGTGAATTAGATGTAGTCCTCATGAATGAACAAAAGGAGGAATTGAACTACCTCTATGGGCTTACCAAAATAGGGTAAGTTGAATAGATGGAACAATCCCATAGCATCTAGTTGGTTGAAGATGGTGAGGTCATACACCAGTTGGTTCTTGGTGTTGATGGTCTCCACTTGATAATCATTTTGAATCTCAACCTTATTCCCAGGATGGTGATGATTTTACTAAAAAATGGTGCAAGTTGAGACCTTGGAAACCCAATTTTCCATGTGCAACACTAAATCTAGATAGTGTATCTCTTTAATAAATAAAGATGGGGGTGGGGATGCTTGGGCCTTTTATTCCATAGATGTTTGTGCCTACTTTTCGTTCTGTACCATCCTTTCCTTCTCTTATTCTATGTGGTTTTCCTCTTTTCTTCCTACACTTTGTATCTATTCTTTTGAACATTGCACTTATTCTTCAAGGTTCTCCTCCCTAATTGGGACCCAATCTCTTTCATTCACCTCTTTCGCTTCAAGTATTGTTAGAAAGGTCTCATGTCTCTTATCCTTTCTCTTAGGCCACATTACCCTTCGAGGATGTCAAATATTAATGCATATCCATCCAATGTTTCCAAAGGAATACATGTTTGTAGAATAATTCTTTGGCTTTTTTTAGCTTAAGCACCCTTTAATGGCAGACCTGCAACCTGTAACTCTAAAAACTAAAGCTTTTCCCAATCTCTCTTCTCAACTTGGTAATGACCTTTGTGGATTTCTAAGAACATGAAAAACTCTATGCTTTGCTCAGGATTTGATTTGCTCAACTTTGGTAGTCATGTTGATCTTCAAATCTTGTTCATTCACAAATGAACGTAAGATAAAGTATGAAATGGTTTTAACTTGCCTATTTATAGGCTCTAAGAGAGGTTTACCCTTATTAATGACTTTTCATCACCCATCACTTCATAGTATTTAATGTTGATCTTTAATGGCCACCACATTTGGATACTTGATTTATGCAATTAATGCATTAAGGGTATTATCCCATCACATCCTGAGCACATTTCTTGTCATAACCAACCTCATCCCATTAATGGCATGTCTTGTCTCGCACCTTTCTTAGAAGTGGGTGATAGTTATGTCTTGTGCTTTTTGTGAGGTGAGAAATACCCAACTCTTTTAAATTTATAACTTATGGCACGAACCTTCCCCCTTTATGTCATAAATAGCTCACACACCTTTGGTACCTTGCATGCCCTTAATAACTTGCATGCCCATGCAACTCACATGTTTAAGTAACTTCCACACTTTTCAATTTTGCTTATTTAAATTTGATTTCTTACCCCACACTAAAACATGTTGTGGCCCTCCGTAAAAAAGAACAAAGGTTTAGACAACAAAATTACATAAAGGGAAATTGGTGTGCAACAAAGGCATGCATTTTATTGAAAGCAATAAATCCTAAACTAATGGCATAAGCCTGATTGATTATAATAACTTTAGCTAGTCTGAAGTGAAATACGACCTAAGTTGACTTCCATTATAGTGCCCAAGAAGGAATTGACCATCTATACTTCATAATCAACATGTTCTGGTAGGTCAAATGCTATGTATTATAAATAGGCCATCCTAATGGATATGGGGCTTTCTAGGGTGGTGCATGAATTTAGAATCATTAAATAAGACCTTCATTCCTAGAGAGAAGATTTTGTTCTTTATATGGTGATCATGGCATGCCTTTTGCTTGTGTTTCTCTACATCCTATATCCAATGAGTGAGGAACTGGGTCTCATCCAATTGCATTAAAGTATCTAAACACACTTTCAAATATGCATCTTCATCCAGTTATCCTACATGCGTGATATGATGGATGGCACCAAGAACTTTACTGGCAAGATTATTTCTTTACCATACACCAAGTTGAAGGGTGTGCTTTTAATTAGGTGCTTTTAGGTAGTTCGGTAAGCCCATAGTACTGTAGATACCTTATCATCCCAATCAGTGCGGCCAACATTGTATATTTTAGTTAAAGTGGTACTTAGGATCTTATTGAAAGCCTCAACAATTATATTGGCTTGAGAGTGATAAGGTGTTATTTTGTGGTGTGTGATCATAAACTTGACCGGTAGGATGTAAATTGTTTCATTTAAAAAGTGATTTTTGTGATCACTGGTGAAACTCAGGGGCATCCAAACTGAGTTATGACATTCTCCTAGATGAACCTCATAGCAGTAGCAGGAGTACAATCATTCATTGGCACAGGTTCAACCCAACACATAAGGTAGTCAGTTATTATAATACTATATCGAGAACCCATTTGTCATCCTGTAGAGTAATGGGACCAATAAAATCAATAGCCCACTTTTCAAAGGGTTCCTAAGAAGGGATGGGTCATAAAAGCATAACATTTCTGTAGTTTGGTTTGCCTACACGTTGATAAATGTCACATTGCCTAACATATGCTTTAGCATCTTAGATGAAAGTTGGCCACCATAGTCCAGATAGTAAAACCTTTCATGCAGTAGCCTCTCCAGCATTGTGTCCACCAACAATACCTTCATGAACTTTGTGAAGTATTTCAGGGAACTCATGTTGCTTTACACAACATCAAATAACTTTATCACGACCCATTTTGTAAAGATCACCTGCTATAAGATGAAAAGGTATGGTATTGACTGTGAGTTGCTTTTTTTACTAAAATGTAGATTGGGTGATCTAGGTGACCTTCACCTAGTTGTGCAAGAATCATGCCATGACCATGCCAGATGCATCAACATGGATAAGAAATGACTTCATCCAATCGAGGAATTATAGAATAGGAGCAATGACCAACTTTTTTTTGAGTGTTTCAAAAGCCTCCTTACAAGTGCAAGTCTATATGAATTACTCATTGTACTTTAAAAGTTCTTCTAAGGGTGCAACAATTTGGCATAATCATGAATGCATTTTCTATAATAACCCATGTGACCCAAAAAGGTATAGACTTTGCATTGAGTCTTGGGTGCTATAAGGTGAAGAATAATAGATACCTTCATTGGGTCTACTAGGAGTCCTTCCTTACAAATAATATGCCCCAGGAGCACACCAAAATATATCACAAACAAGCACTTCTTAAAGTTTAATGAGATTTGTAAGACTTGACAACACTCAAGCATAAGTTTAAGGTTAGCACAATGGTCATTGACCAAACCATATACCATCCAATCATCCAAATAGACTTGGAGGAACTTGTGGATGAAGTCCTTAAAGTTTTCAACTGTTATTCATAAAAACACTCTTGGGGCATTTTTCAACCCAAAGGGCATAATAATATAGGCAAATGATCCCCATTCTATGGTGAATGTTATCTTTGGCTGGTCTTCCTCAGCTACTTAAACTTAATGGTACCCCGAGAATCCATCTGTAAAGGATTACACTTCACAACCAACAACACCTTCAAGGGTTTCCTCTATGAATGGTGTTGGAAAGGGAGTTGTCATACAGGATGAATTGAACACTCAGTAGTTTACACAAATATAAATGCATCCATCCTTTTCGATACTAGTCACCATAAGACTGACCTACTTAGATTTGGTAATGGGAGTGATTACTTTGGTATTGAGAATATTGTCAATCTCTTCTTTAATGCGCACCTAGAGATTAGGATTCATCATGTATGGGTGTTTTTTTACTGGTCGAGCACCATCAAGTAGCTTGATGTGCATCTTCACTAAGGATGGGTAGATACCTTTCATCTCACTATAGTTCCTTGGGAAGACATCCTGATATTCCTTTAATAACTCAAAGATTTTTGTGATCTCTGTGTCAGTCCAATAGTTTCCTATTATGACCATATTTGGTTCTTATTTTGTGTTAATATTATGTTAAATAGTCTAAATCGGCCCATGATAGGGGTTGTCCATATTAGCGATTGTGTCCTAAATAGTTCATGTACCAACATTCATGGAAACATCTAAATGGTTGGATAGGGGGTCTAGTGAATTAGATCCTTCACCTTCATGTACTTGGAGGATAGGCTTTTGCTTTTCCATGTGAATCTCTTCACATTGGTATTAATTAGGGAGTACTATAGGCACAGGAACTCGTGTTGAAGGATCATTGAAAACATGTAAAGGTTCCTCAGGGTCCTGATGGATAGTCCTCAGATGGTACTTCGTGGGACTTAGGTCTTTGAGAATTGCTTCACGTATGGCCTACAGGGTGAGGCACAAGTCCATCCTTGGTAATTAATAGGAGAGTGTTGAGCTCATGTTGTCCTTTAGTAACTACCATAACCTGGTACCCATGTGTCACTCTTCATGAAAATACCATGCTCATGCCCATGTGCATAAAGTTCCATAGAATACATGCACTCATAGGTGCTCTGGTGATTATGTTTCCTTGTTTCTCCATATTGTCTCACAAACATCAATGTGAGGTTCATGTGCTTGCACACCACTGTAATGAATTATTCCCCTAACCTTATTATCATAATGGAATCTATGATGTAGATCAGAACATACTTGATCCCAGTATAGGAGTTGTTCTTTATGGATATGCCACCACCTTGTGATAGTGCCATCAAAAAGGTGATCTAATGACCTCATCCAATCATTTTTTGATGTCATAGAATTCTTCAAGGCACTAGACAAAATCACATACCTCCATCTATCCTTGAAACTATGGGGCTTCATCAATTCTTTCCAGTGGTGGTCCGACTAGTGGCCCTCTCATTTCTAACCCAGTAAGGTGAACAAACTTGTGGCATTTGAGAAGCTAGTGTGGGAAGTTCTCTCGACTATTGATAGTGTTACACATCCACCCAGTGAGATCATAGTCACCATGGGCCCAACAATTATAAGCATTGCTTGTAGTATTAAAAATAGACTGGTTATATATCTGTCAAAGAACACCATATAGGGTGGGTCATGTTTTTCATCACTTTTAGCAATGACATTTTATATATGGTTGATATCTTCATCAACATTGGTGGTCTCTATATAAGGTGGTCCTTGTGCTTGATCTAGTGGGATTACAACATTTTGATCAATGTTTTCAAAACTAATGTAGTAATTTTTGAAGCTTAGGTCTACATTATTCCCATAGCACCAAGGTATTCCCAATAGAGTTGGGTAATCATCAGCTTTAGCTAGCTCTAGAACCTCAAAATCTGCTTTGAATAGTACTATAAGTATGTCAACTATTGCATTTTTTAGGACCCCAATACGGTGCACATGAGTCTTATTTACCATGAATAATATATGAGGTGAAGGCTATAACACTAGACTAGACATTTTACGCCAAGCATCCTTGATGAGGACATTGAATTATGCACCGATATCTACTAGTATGTCTTGGATTACCCATCCATCGATGGTATCATTAAAATATATTTCTCTATCTTCTAGGGGGAAGAGGAACTAGGAGTGTCCTATCACTGAGCATGATTTAAACAATGATCTTTACTTTACCTAATGATGTGGGGGTAAACCTCATATGGTATTCAAGCTTGACTCTTAATCCAAGTGTTGAGCTGTTGGACAATATCCTCATCCATCATATGCTTGCATATTTCCTGAAAGTCATCCTGCACCATAAGTCAAGGTTCAACTTCCTTTTGCACAGAATCGCACTGTGTTACATCCTTGTCTTTGAGGAACTAGATCTCTCTAAGAAATTTATGTATGAGCACCATCATATCTTGGAGGACATCCTTTTGCTTCTAAACATTAGGGTACTTTCTATCTCATGGTTCTTCCTATTGTACCTTCTCAATTGGATTAGTTATCGACTAGATCTATCCCCCACTATGAGTGTTAATGTTCACTTGTTGAACTATAGGGATGATTAAGCATGCACACCACTATGGTTAATCAATTTGAATCATCCCAACACCCTTTTCATTTCAATCCTTGATGATAGCTGCATATAAGTTTAGACACTCTTCTAATTAGTGGTCCTTTTTATAAAAAGCACACATTAGGTATTCTAGGCAATCCCTTTGATAATGGTCTGGAGATCCAAATTTTTAATAGGTATTGGGTGGAAAATGACCACCTGGTCATCCTCTCGCTCTTCCTCATCCATAGTATCCACCATTGTCTTGAGTATTTTTTACTAAGGTTTGGCATATGTCATATGCTCAAGCTTCATGGAAGTCACTAATCAAATGACAGTCATTAGTGTCATGAGTGTAGGCATCACAAATCTTACAACTACATACCTTAATGTGCATAGCTCATTTTAGAAGAGGATAAGAGTAGACATCATGTTCCTCATGTAATATTTCACATGTTTGTTTAAGTATTCCATGAATGTTCTTGCATGGATAATTACTTTGTGTATGGCCTTTAGTTTCATAGTTGGTACACCAGATACCATTGCGCATTTCATGTGCATTATTGGCCATCAAATTCTCAAGTTGTGATTCCATGGAGGCTATATGTGCTTTGATAAAGGGATTGATCCTAGTGTCAATGATTCCAACCACTTCATCCTGGAGATCAGCTTCCAAATCCTCATGTAGGCTAGTGAAGGTCGATAATGACAAGGTTCATTAGAAGGGTAGTAACAGTCCTCCCACAAACCATTATGCATGTTAGGAAACATTAATTTCAAATGATAGTTTAGATAGCAAGGTCTTAAACCTTACATCATACTCAAGTACGCTCTCTATAAGTCCTTACTTTAAGTCCTTTAGTGTTTCTATGCTCTATTTCTAAAATTTGAGAACGCCAAATTCCTGTAAGAAGGTTATTTTGAGTTGATTAAAGTCAACCACTACTTGTTGAAGTTCAAAATTCTGATACCACTTGTGTGTACGCTGTAACAGCATAGTTGTGAATTATGTGATGCCTCATGACTATAAAATTCGTTGTTTTTATTTAAGTGTTAATGTTGGTGTGTGTTTGAAAAGAATCACTTATGCTTCTATTTAACACTTCAAAGTATATTTTGAGTGGCATCGCAACCAAGTTCTCCAAATCTCTTAAATGGTACTTGTAAAATTAGGTTCATTTCTATACTTAAAAAATTATTGTTTTGATGGATTAATAATTATGTTGTTATTTTATACTTAGGTGAGCCTACGAGTGGAGTTTGAGAATAAAAGTAATATTTTTTGGAGAAGTCAATTACTACTATGTGGTAGTTAAAGGTGACAATATTTTTTACAAATTTTATTATCTATAATTGAAATTAAAATATAGTCATGCTTAAGTTTGTAAACTAAATTTTATCATCGTACAGATCATGTATTTATCTATAATTGTTTGTAATAAATTGAAATTAAAATATTTTGTAGATGCAACATGTAATTTTGAGCACACCAAACTATTAAAATATATATGTATTTCATTTAATGTTTCCATCTTTACTCTGATTTGTATCGGCAAAGTTGAATAACAAAACTTTTTAAACCCATTTGAACTAGACATATCATATATTAAAATTATAAAACTTAAATATTTGCTAAGTTAAGTTTATTATAGATGAATTTAGAATGAACACAACTTTCTAAAGTGAATCCCAGTCTTCATAGCTATTACTATTAATGATAGACAAAGGCCTTATACATGGTGTCGGGTGCAACTTTGTATATCAGAGAAAATATGTGTAACAACAAATAAAATTTAAACTAGAACAAGCAATCTATCTACAAAAATAATAATTTAATTATTATAATAATTAATCTTATTATTTTTTATATATTTGTTTCTTATTTTAAATTAATAATTAATTAGCGTACATATCTTAGCTAAATTTATGTAAAAGATATCGAGAGATATTATTCTCGACATACCCATTCTATTTAAGCATTGGAGTTCTTTACATATCTTTATATCATTATTGAAAGTGATCATTACATTAAAGTGACTATGAAAATATATGAAGGATAGATTTTGAATAATAGATGTTACAAAAGTACTTCAAATCAATAGTTGGTCATTGAATTAAAAGTTAGATGGTGAAATAAAACAAACTACACCATATGATATTGGAGTTTCTTACACATTTTTCTTGCATGCAATTAAATTAAAAGTACAGTGGTGAAATTAAACAAACTACACCATTTTATATTGGAGTTCCTTACACATTTATACTAGAATTCCTTACACATTTTCAATGTATATTAAATGGTATATTTTATATTTATTTTATTGACTATTAAATTAAGAGTGGTTATGAAAAGGTATGAAAGATAGGTTTTCAACAACGTATGTCACAAAAATACTTCAAATAAATAATTAATCATTAAATTAAAAGTTAGATGATGAAATAAAATAAATGACATGATATTTTATTGATATTCCTTACATGTCTTTTTTTGTGTGTTTATATTTTATAGAAGGGTGTTATAGTTCCTTACATATCTTTTTATCATTATTGAAAGCCATCATTAAATAAAAGTGACTATGAAAAGATATGAAGGATAGGTTTTCAATAGTGTATGTTACAAAAATGTTTCAAATTAATAATTAATCATTAAATTAAAAATACGATGGTAAAATAAAACAAACTACACCATATTATATTAGAGTTCTTTACACATTTTTCTTGCATGTTAATATTTTAAGGAGGTACGTTAAAATAAAATAATACACACTTTAAAAGATAAAAGGAATCAATAGGTTTCACAACTCAAATGATAGAATATCTCAAGATGTATATCCTAATCATTACAAAATTTTAATTTGATTGCTTGTTAATCTATAGAAAATAAATGTAAAAAGAAACTCTTCTTTTTAAAAAGTGGTATTTATAATTACTTTTTATTTAATTTTTTTTCTCCACCATATTTATAATACAAAACAAATATCTTATCTTATTTTAATATTCATTAAATATTATTTATTAGTCTCATACAAACATGTAATACAAAACAAATATATTCTCATTTTTCCTTTATTAAATGTTATTTATTTATTGCTCTCATATCCAAATTTTGAATGATGTCCATATATGTAATTGAATTCATCAAGATAATACTCTCCTTTTCTCATACTTTTATTTTACAACTTTTTTATTTTTCAATTCACATATGGTATAAGAGATTTTCACACTTATTGTTTATCAAAGAACAAATGATTGCTAGAGGGTTTACTCTTGTATTAAGATTTTATCTTTATATTATTTTAAATTTAAATGTTAATTATTTTTGAGGAATTTTTGTTGGTGTTTTTGTGAATAAATTTAATGTGATTTATAATTTAAATTGTGTTGAAATTATGTTAAAAGTTAATAGTTTCTATGTTTTTTGTATCAAAATTTTGGAAAAATTACATTAATTTTTACAATGTAAAGTTGATATGATTAGACATTTTTTATGCGCTCTATTTGTGTCACAATATGGGTCGCATTAGCACTAAATTTATATCGAGAACTAGTAAACATTTTAAAACAATTCACCCAATTCTATAAAATACATCACCAAAATTTGAGAAGAAATATATAATATTTATTTTTTATTATTTATAAATATATATTATATTTTATTTTTTAAATTATCCAAACATTTAAGTTGAACCAAAATTATTTATAAGTCTTCATTAAAATTGAGTTTACTTATTTCATTTATATATATATATTTTTTTTTGGGATAAACATTTCAATACGAATATATAAATAATCACGAATAATCAACCTTCTTCAATTTAATTTTAAGGACTGAAAAATATCTATTCTATTAAATTTACAAAGAACCCAAACTTTACTCCTTTTATTTCATATATCCTTAAAAATTATTTTATACCATCATTCTCACCAATCAAACTACAACCACTTTTTTTTTTTTGTAAATTTTAAATTAAAATTATTTGATTGTAGGTTTTTCTACATAAATGTAATATTTATAATATACTTAATTGTGAACAATAATCGACAAATAGATAAGCATACTAAAAATATATGAAATAATACTAAATAAATATTTTCGGATCATAATTAATTTTTAAATTAAAGTATCAAGATAGAATGGGAGTTATCATGTTATTTATGGCAGAGAACATGACTTTACTTTTGATAATATGAGTTAGAGGTTAATTAAGGATTGTAACAATTTTTTTTTATTTGAATATTTTTATTTGATAAGGTAAAATGTTTTTGGTTGGAGTTATGAACCACTACTAGGATATAACTAGGGGTTCAGTGCCTACAATAAAATAAAACTTCGATGAGACAAGGACATATGTAAGAAAAACGATAAACAAGATATCGCATTAAGGGGACGAACAATAACAAAAGATATAACATTTAGCTAAAAATAGAAATTACTCTTACAATTGAATTGATTCTACAAATCTTCAACAAAATCGTAACATAACAAAATCCAATCAAAAAAAATTTAAATAAAAGCACCTCAAACCTCATATATAGACAAAGGCATATCTTCTTTCTTACCTAATAAAGAGATCTTTTATTATCCACTAAGAAGCATTTTACACCAAATCTTTTACCTCCAACCAAATTTTTTTATGTTGAATCTTCTACATTTTCCACTTAAAAAATATCAAAATTAACTTCTTTCCTTATTCTTCTTATTTTTTTTGGATTATTGTTTGGATGAGAGAGAACATGAGTGATGTTGATTTTTTTTGGTTTTAAATAATTAAAAGGGCAATCAGATTACTAATTTTTTAGTATTATTTCTTAAAATATTCGTGTACAACTATCCAAAAGGTGTAAATAATGATAGCCTTCCTACAACGTGAAACATCCCATGCCATATATAATTATATTAAACAATTGGTACCATGATGTATCACTAATACCACTCATAAATCTAACAATATGTAACAGAACTAATGGAATCTAATCAAATTGCATAGCATAAATCTAACAGTGGAAGCTAATCAAACTGTATCACTTACAATAAACATTTAAGTTTATCTAATTAGGTTTAAATGAAAAGAAAATTATATATGGGAAAGAGTAAATTATTTTTAGTAAATAAATTTTATTAGGAGATATTTTATGACGATATTTTAGGATAGTAATGGATTGTAATGTAATGAAAATAATTCACTTTTAATTTTAATTTTGATGTCTATTTAATTATTATTTAAAAATAAATTTGTCTAACATTATTATATCATATTAATTTATTAAAAATATAATTTTATGAATAAATATTATTTCAAAAAAAACTTTGAATATCACATAATTGGTCTTTTCATAATACCACTTACAAAAGTAATAATTTTTGGAGATGTCAATTATGGTGTAGTAGTTGAAGGTGACAATATTTTTTATAAATTTCGTTATCAATAACTAAAATTAAAATAGAATCATGCTTAAGTTTGTAAGCTAAATTTTATCATTGCATGGGTCATGGATTTATCTATAATTGTTTGTAATAAATTAAAATTAAAATATTTTGTAGATGCAGTATGTAATTTTGAGCACACCAAACTATTAAAATATACATGTATTTTCTTTAATGTTTCCATTTATGATTTGTATGGCAAAGTTGAATAACAAAACTTTTTAAATCCATTTGAACTAGATGTATCATATAATAAAATTATAAAACTTGAATGTTTGTGAAGTCAAGTTAATTATAGATGAATTTATAATGAACACAACTTTCTAAAGTGAATCCCAGTCCTCATAGATATTACTATTAATGATAGACAAAGTGTTGAGACATGGACCAGCTAGGACTCGAACCTAGGACCTTCCATACACTGCTGGTGTGCTCTACCACTGAGCTACTAACTCCTCTTGAACCAGTCCATCTTCAGTCCGAGTGTGGCTTAACACCAACACCCCCCCCTTAAGCCACACCTCTCGTGTGCTTGGGGCTCCTAGCCTGGGTTTGGCTCTGATACCATGTTAAGACATGGACCAGCTAGGACTCGAATCTAGGACCTTCCATACATTGTTGGAGTGCTCTACCACTGAGTTATTGGCCTCTCTTGGACCAATCCATCTTCCGTCCGAGTGTGGCTTAACACCAACACAAAGGCCCCATAAATAGTTGTTAGGTGCAACTATGTGTATCAGAGAAAATATGTGTAATAGAAAATAAAATTTAAACTAGATCAAACAATCTAACTAAAAAAATAGTAATTTAATTATTATAATAATTAATCTTATTATTTTTCATTTTTTTTTCTTATTTTAAATTAATAATTAACTAGCATACATATCTTAGATAAATTTATGTAAAAGATGTCGAGAGATATCATTCTCAACATGCCCATTTTATTTATTTTACTTATTCTATTTATGCTCACATATTTTAAATACATATCTATTAAACACTGAGAGATATCAATTTCGAGGCACCTATTTAATACACAAACCCAACATTTAATATAAATACTTTGAATTTGATATCTCTCATGTTTAATAGATATGTATTTAAGATATGTGAGTATAAATGGAATGCGCACCTCAAGAATGATATATCTCATTGTCATTTACATAGATTTATCTAAGATATGCATGTTAGTTAAATTTAGAGCAATAAATAATTAAGATAGTGTTTAGAGGAATATTTTGATTTATAAATAATCCGATGACAAACGTTGAAGTCTAGCACTTCAGAAAGTGTACTTTACATTTATGGTCCTTATAACTATAAATAATACGTTTCTAGTAAATGACATGTAGATAAATTATTTTGACAACTATGTTCATCATATCCATAACTCCAAAAATATTGCTTACTTTTATGAAACTTCACATTGATCATTAGGAAATTGTAACTCTTCTTGAAATCCTAATAAAAAATTGAACCTCTAAACGATAAGAAAAAAAATTGTTTTAGGATCTATGTTTAGAGTCAACGAAGTTTATAAGCACTAAGAATTTGTTAAGGCTCTCAAAAATATACAATATAGAAAATAACACAGTAAGAAAATGTACTAATGTTTTAGTCACACAACTTGGTATTATGCAATGTATTTCTATAATGAATTTGAATATGACACTGAATATTATCTAAATGTTTGATTCTTTAAAATATTTATAAATATTCAATAGATTGTGAGAATAAATGTTAGATGATCTTTTAAATTTCTCTTAGATTTTTGGATATTTTTAACATTTTGTATTAGACGAAGGGTATCGCTTATTGTTGTATGCTATGGTTAATGTGCCCACGATCCCATTTAATATCAAGAAAAGATTTTTAAATTTTAGTGCCTTAGACAAAATACAGAAGACAAGATTTTTAAATTTTAATATGATGATTTTTTCTTCGTTGCGAAGTTACAGTTTTAACAATTGTTTCAATTCAATTATGTGTAAAAATATAAGTTTTTATAGCACTTTATAAAGATGTTGAAAAGAAATTTTCATATAGGTATAAAGGTTTTTACAAATCATAAATAATATAAATTTAGGTATAATTATCAAAATCATAATTAATAAAAATGTATTATTATTTAAAACATTATTTTTAAATAGAAGATGGATGTATTATTCTTAAAAATATATTATGATTTTTTTCAATTAAATTTTTTTTTGTGTCAATTATAAGTATGCTCTCATCAACTTTATATGTAGTTATGGTACTTTCATCTTCAAAATCAATGCATATATAAACTTTATAATAATAAACCCAAATCGTAAAAGTATTTTATATTTAAGTGTACAATATATTATGATATTTTTAGAAGGTTTTATTGTGTCTTTTTTAATGTAATCAAGGCTCTTTAAGAGATCATATTCATTATAAGGATCAAATATGTGTAATTATGTTCATTAAAAAGATCACCTAACACAGAATTGACCTACTTAAAATTTGTCAACACAGTGGCTTATTTAATGGTTCAATTTAGACTCCTTTCTTTAATCTCAATTTAAGAGGCATAAACATACACACTATTCCACTCAACAATCACAAATTATCAGGAGAAATATCTTAATAACTTAACAATTATGTTTTATGTTTTATCTCTTATTTATCTTCCAAATTCTTACTTGAAATATACTTTTCTTGAAATTGTAGTTAATATTGAATGAGTAAATATCCATTTTAATTTAAAAAGGATTACATGGATTTGAAAATTAAAAAAAACTAAATATAGACACACATGTAATTAAGATAATCCACTAGAAAAAATATCTTATCATTGGTCAATTAATGAGAAAATATAATATATGTATGATCAATGAAGTTTAGTATTAAGATAAAAATAAAATAATATTTTATAACTTTGTAACTTATAATCCTCTATAGTTGTTAATTTTTCAATGCAAACATATCTCAAGAAACATGGAACCAAAAAAAATAAATTTTAAAATAAAATTTATTATTCATAACTCCAAAATTTAAATAAATACAATTTACCCTTTCCTCCTTAAGAAAGTATTTTCTATATAAAACTGAATCCTTAAAATGACATATGTTATACAAGCATAACATGAAAAATTAAAACAAGAGAAACTCCCTGTTATTTCTTAACAATCGTGAAAAATAAATATTCATTTAAAAAAGAAACTCCCTATTATTTCCTAACAATCGTGGAAAACAAATATTCATTTAAAAAGAGGTCCATGAAAAGATTTTGATAAATAATCAAAACTTTTGGGCATCCATGATGAAATAACCCTCTCTAGTAATGCAAATCTAAAATATATATTTAAAAAAATTTAGGAGGAAAATAATATTTAGATAAAAGAAAACTATATCCTGTTATAAATATATATCAATTACAAACTTGTATATATGTCATATTTATATACAGTTGTAAGTGTTAAGAAGAAAACTATAATTGTGAAACTAATATTTATAATTCATATGAGCTACATGGCAAAACTGAAAAATGGACACTTTAAAAACACCTAAAGAAAATGAACACAAATTTGTATAACTCAAACGAAATAGTATAAATGAAATCATTTTCTCCTAAAATTATCATTAGACAAATGATACAAGACACGTTATAATGGTATTTACAATCATAATTTGGTTCGTAACTTTTAAATTAGGGTAATCAAACAAAACTTGGTGATTTTATTTTGAAGCTAAATGCCTAATGAATCAATTTTATATATAAGTAAACAAATTTTTGGTGATCCAAAAAAATTCTTTCAGATAAATTTTTTGTTAAAAAAATATCACTCAATTTTGATTTGTTTTAAATTTGTTATTTGTTTTTTCATGCATTTTGATTAGGAAGAGTCCAAACATTTTGACACACTACAGTTAAAAACATCCCAATAACTACAATAATTAGAATCAATAAATACGATTCCAAAATAATACTTTAAAAAAATATTTGAATTAATTATATTTTATATACACTTTAATAATCTTATAAATTAATCTGATCTAAAAGACATTAAAATTTGTTATAAACATCACTCTCACAATCACCTTTATCACATTGTATGGGACATTAAAACATACATCTAATAAATTAAATTTATTATAGATACAAAAATAACACATCACATAAGTAATATTAAAATTGCTCAAATAATTTATAATAAATATGATGTGCACAATCACTCTTATCACATTATGTAATACATTAAAACATACATCTAATAAAATAAATTTATTATAAACATAAAAATGACACATTGTATAAATAATATTAAAATTACTTAAATAATTTATAATAAATATGATATAATACACACAACCACATCAAAATAGTCCCACAATATATTAGTAACTTAAAAATACTATAAAATCCAAGAGTTTATTGAATGCCCCTACACATGTTTAATGTCTCTTTTTTATTTTTTCTCCAAACTTTTTTCTTTTTTCTTTATGTGCTCCATAGGTGTACCTAATTAATGTAGGTAACAAGTTCTTTTAAAAACTTTTTTAAGAAAAAGGATGTACCTAATTAATATATATTCTAAGTGTTTTTAAAATAATATGTTTTATAAAACAGGTGCCATGTTTGAAATTGGAATTGGAATGAATAAGATTGTATATTTTATTGAATTTATAAAATATATAGATTAAATAATTTTTATAAACTCTTATAATAAAATTAATATTAAATTAATGCTTTATTTAATATTGATTTAAAATTAACAAATACTTTTATCTCATATAAATATATAATTATTTGTCAATATAATATAAATATATTAAAAGTTAAAATTAAAATTCTGAATGTCTATTAAAAGATATATTTTATATTTTTTTTAATTGGTCATTAAATTAAAAGTAGTTATGAGTGATTATGAAAATGTATGAAGAGTAGGTTTTCAAAAATATATGTCACACAAATATTTTAAATAAATAATTGATCATTAAATTATAAATTAGATGGTGAAATAAAATAAATTGCATAATATTATATTGAAATTTTTTACATATATTTTTTGTGTGTTTATATTTGATAAAAGAGTGTTGGAGTTCCTTATATATTTTTATATCATTATTGAAAGTGATCGTTAAATTAAAGTGGCAATGAAAAGATATGAAGAATAGATTTTCAACAATGGATGTTACAAAAATGGTTCAAATTAATAGTTGGTCATTAAATTAAAAGTACGATGGTGAAATAAAACAAACTACACCATATTATATTGAAGTTCCTTATACATTTTTATTGAAATTCCTTACACATTTTGAATGTGTATTAAAATGTGTATTTTATATTTATTTTAGTGACTATTAAATTAAAAGTGGTTTTGAAAAGGTATGAAAGATAGGTTTTCAACAATATATGTCACAAAAATACTTCAAATAAATAATTGGTCATTAAATTAAAAATTAGATGGTGAAATAAAATAATTACATGATATTATATTGATATTCCTTACTTGTCTTTTTTGTGTGTTTATATTCTATAAAAGGGTGTTGGAGTTCCTTACATATATTTATATCATTATTGAAAGCGATCATTAAATTAAAGTGACTATGAAAAGATATGAAGGATAAGTTTTCAACAATGTATGTCACAAAAATGCTTCAAATCAATAGTTGGTCATTAAATTAAAAATACGATGGTGAAATAAAATAAACTACACCATATTATATTAGAGATCTTTACACATTTTTCTTGCATGTTAATATTTTAAGGAGGTGTGTTGGAATAAAATAATGAACATTTTGAAAGATAAAAGGAGTCAGTAGGTTTCACAACTCAAATGATAGAGCGTCTCAACATGTACATTGTGATCATTACAAAATTTAAATTTGAATGCTTATTAATCTATAGAAAATAAATGTAAAAAGAAAAAAAAATCTTTTTAAAAAATAGTATTTATAATTACTTTTTATTTTTAATTTTTTCTACATCATCTTCATAATTCAAAACAAATATCTTATCTTATTTTAATCTTCATTAGATATCATTTATTATTAATCTCATACAAACTTGTAATACAAAACAAATATGTTCTCGTTTTTCCATTATTAAATGTTATTTATTTATTACTTTCATATCCAAACTTTAAATGATGTCCATATATGTAATTGAATTCATCAAGGTAACACTCTCTTTTTCTCATACTTTTATTTTATAACTTTTTTATTTTTCAATTCACATATGATATAAGAGATTTTCATTCTTTTATTGAATGTTATTTATTTATTACTCTCATATCCAAATTTTGAAAGATGTCCATATATGTAATTGAATTCATCAAGGTAATACTCTCCTTTTCTCATACTTTTATTTTACAACTTTTTTATTTTTCAATTCGCATATGGTATAAGAGATTTTCAAACTTATTGTTTATCAAAAAACAAATGGTTGCTAGAGGGTTTACTCTTGTATTAAGGTTTTATCTTTATATTATTTTAAATTTAAATGTTAATTTTTATGAGAATTCCTTATCCATTTGTTATATTAAAAAAGTGATTAAAAAACCGATTGTATTATTAAAAATCTCTTCAATAAACAATCCAAACAACCTAAAATTATATCAATAAAAATTAGATAAAAGACAAACCCCAAAACTATAAAAATTAAAACTAATTATTAAAATCTC
This sequence comes from Torreya grandis, assembly GCA_037957365.1. Lineage (NCBI taxonomy): Eukaryota > Viridiplantae > Streptophyta > Pinopsida > Cupressales > Taxaceae > Torreya > Torreya grandis. The sequence continues at coordinate 2,104,724 of JARHVA010000008.1, forward strand.
AAAACAAAACAAAACAAAAATTAAAAAAATCCAACCTAACAAAAATTTTCAAAAACAACTTTACAATCAGCTAACCAACCAAAACACACTACTATTCAAGTCCACAACAGAGCCACAAAATCCACCTATGCTTGACCATCTAATCCCCCACTTCTCCACCATTCAATATACCACCGTACAAATCACTACCATCTAATCCTCCACATCTCCACTCACAATCTAACATACCAACAACCACCACTACATCCATTGTTTAGTATTACAGCTTTGTTGTTTAGTAGGGTTAATATGCCCATTTAATTTCTATAGTGCCTTGGATGCCCATTTAATTTCTATAGTGCCTAGGATGCCCCATAATGGATGTACGGGTCCCTCATGGAAAAACATAAAGTACTTATGGACAAAGGCTTGTGTTGAAATCATACGCGTGTATCATAATTATTTATATGAGGAGCTTTAATTTTCAATCTTAATATAACATAAAAATGTCCCCGTGTATTTAAATTACATAGTTTTATTAAAATATTATTTTTTGAGATTTTTATTCATTGCATTTTAATTATTATTTCAATAATTTTTATGAATATTCATTTATTTATCGATTATAGATCTAAATTAAATATTATCAATACATTTTGTGACTTATTCTCATGTTCCCTTTTTTTCTTTCTTTCTTTTCTCATTTTCTCTTTGAATTTTATATTTATTTGAAAGTCTTATCAGAATCAAGCACATGCTAATAACATGGAGAGTATGTTTTTGGAGTTTTGTGTGGTTTCAGTTGATTGAAGCACCTTTTGTTGTTGTCTTATATTTTTCTTTATGGGACAATTTGATGTTAGTTTGCATACAAATAGTGTTGTAATTTTAATTCAAGTCATCTATATATTCGTAAACATCTTAGTACACTTATGCATAAAGAAATCTTCGTTAAATATTATTTATTAGTCTCATACAAACTTATAATACAAAACAAATATATTCTCATTTTTCCTTTATTAAATGTTATTTATTTATTGCTTTCATATCCAAATTTTGAACGATGTCCATCTATGTAATTAAATTCATTAAGGTAATACTCTCCTTTTTTCATACTTTTATTTTACAACTTTTTTATTTTTCAATTCGCATATGGTATAAGAGATTTTTATTGTCTATCAAAGAACAAATGGTTGCTAGAGGGTTTACTCTTGTATTAAGTTTTTATCTTTATATTATTTTAAATTCAAATGTTAATTATTTTTGAGGAATTTTTGTTGGTGTTTTTGTGAATAAATTTAATCTGATTTGTAATTTAAATTGGGTTGAAATTATGTTAAAAGTTAATAGTTTTATGTTTTTTGTATCAAAATTTAAAAAAAAAATTATTAGTTTTTACGATGCAAAGTTGATATGATTAGACATTTTTTATGCGCTCTATTTGTGTCATAATATGGGTCGCATTAGCATTAAAGGTATATCGAGAACTAGTAAACATTTTAAAATAATTCACCCAATTCTATAAAATAAATCAACAAAATTTGAGAAGAAATATATGATATTTATTTTTTATTATTTATAAATATATATTATATAAAATATTTTATTTTTTTAATTATCCAAACATTTAAGTTGAACCAAAATTATTTATAAGTCTTCATTAAAATTGAGTTTACATCTTTCATTTATATTTATTTTTTTGGGGATAAACATTTCAATACGATTATATAAATTATCACAAATAATTAACCTTCTTCAATTTAATTTTAAGGACAAAAAAATATCAATTCTATTAAATTTACAAAGAACCCAAACTTTACTCTTTTTATGTCATATATCCTTAAAAATTATTTTATATCATCATTCTCACCAATCAAACTACAACCACTTATTTTTCTTGTAATTTTAAATTAAAATTTATTTGATTATAGATTTTTCTATATACATGTAATATTTATAATATATTTTAATATACTTAATTGTGACTAATAATCGACAAATAGATAAGCATACTAAAAATATATGAATTAATACTAAATAAATATCTTAGGATCATAATTAATTTTTAAATTAAAGTATTAAAATAGTGATGCTGATTTTTTTTGGTTTTAAATAATTAAAAGGGCAATCAGATTATTAATTTTTTAGTATTATTTTTTAAAATATTGGTGTACAACTATCCAAAAGGTGTAAATAATGATAGCCTTCCTACAACGTGAAACATCCCATGCCATATATAATTATATTAAACAATTGGTACCATGATGTATCACTAATACCACTCATAAATCTAACAATATGTAAAGAACAAAATGGAATCTAATCAAATTGCATAGCATAAATCTAACAATGGAAGCTAATCAAATTGTATTGCTTACAATAAACATTTAAGTTTATTTAATTAGGTTTAAATGAAATGAAAATAATATATGGGAAAGAGTAAATTATATTTAATAAATATATTTTATTAGGAGATATTTTATGATAATATTTTAGGATAGTAATGGATCGTAATGTAATGAAAGTAATTCACTTTTAATTTTAATTTTAAATTTGACGTCTATTTAATTATCATTTAAAAAATATTATTTAAAAATAAATTCGTCTAACATTATTATATCATATTAATTTATTAAAAATATAATTTTATGAATAAATATTATTTTCAAAAAAACTTTGAATATCACATAATTTGTCTTTTCATAATACCGCTTGTAAATCTAACAATATGTAATAGAATCAATAGAATCTAATCAAATTGTACCACTCACAATTATAATAATTAATCTTATTATTTTTCATATATTTTTTATTATTATTTTAAATTAATAATTAATTAGCATACGTATCTTAGATAAATGTATGTAAAAGACGTTGAGAGATATCATTCTCGACTTGCCCATTTTGTTTATTTTACTTATGCTCACATATTTTAAATACATATTTATTAAACACTGAGAGATATCAATTTCGAGGCACCTATTTAATACACAAACCTAACATTTAATATAAATACTTTGAATTTGATATCTCTCATGTTTAATATATATGTATTTAAGATATGTGAGTATAAATGGAATGGGCACCTCCAAAATAATATATCTCATTGTCTTTTACATAGATTTATCTAAGATATGCATGTTAGTTAAATTTAGAGCAATAAATAATTAAGATAGTGTTTAGAGGAATATTTTGATTTATAAATAATCTAATGACAAATGTTGAAGTCTAGCACTTTAGAAAGTAGACTTTACATTTATGGTCCTTAGAACTGTAAATAATACGTTTCTAGTAAATGATGTGTAGATAAATTATTTTGACAACTACGTTCGTCATATCCATAACTCCAAAAATATTACTTACTTTTTTGAAACTTCATATTGATCATTAGAAAATTGTAATTCTTCTTCAAATCCTAATAAAAAATTGATCCTCTAAACGATAAGAAAAAAATATTGTTTTAGGATCTATGTTCAGAGTCAACAAAGTTTATAAGCACTAAGAATTTGTTAGGGCTCTCAAAAATACACAATATAGAAAACAACACAGTAAGAAAATGCAATAATGTTTAAGTCACACAAGTTGGTGTTATGCAATGTATTTCTATAATGAATTTGAATGTGACACTAAATATTATCAAAATGTTTGATTCTTTAAAATATTTATAAATATTCAATAGATTGTGAGAATAAATGTTTGATGATCTTTTAAATTTCTCTTAAATTTTTGGATGTTTTTTAACTTCTTAGATCTACTAACATATTTCTGTATATATAATACTGATGTACAAACCGACAACAAATATACAAAATCGTAAATAAAAGCCAAGATCACGAAGTTTGAGTACATTCGAATAAACCCAAAATAACAATTTCTCAAAAAAAAATACACACTATATTTCTAAGCTCCAAAAACTTAATATATACAATTTTTTTTAAAACCAAAAAAAATAACAATAAAATATAAATTTAGATCACAAACAAGCAAACAAAATTCGAATGGTACAATCTACATATTAATAAGCTATGTTTAAATGTATATTATTTATATATATACTAAATGATTTGTACGCTACTAATATATTTTGCATTTGTAACATTTTGTATTCCATTTAATTTGGTAAAGAAAAGATTTTTAAATTTTAGTGCCTTTGGATGAATTTTTTCTTCATGGGAGCTTCATTGCGAAGTTACAGTTTTAACAATTGTTTCAAATCAATTAATGGTATTGTGTGTAAAAATGAAGGTATAAAAGTTAAAATTTACAAATCATAAATAAAATAAATTTAGGTATAATTATCAAAATTATAATTAATAAAAATGTATTATTATTTGAAACATTATTTTTAAATAGAAGATGGATGTATTATTTTTAAAAATATATTAAGATTTTTTTAGTTAAGATAATTCACTAGAAAAAATATTTTATCATTGGTTAACATTATATTTGTATAATAAAAAAAAATTAACACTAAATATCGTTTGGTTAGTTAAGAACACTGACTTTGATCCCATAGTGAAGAGGGAATACTATTATAGAGATTTTTTTATTGAAACATGTATCATATTAATGAGAAAATATAATACATATAATGATCAATGAAGTTTAGTATTGAGATAAAAATAAAATAATATTTTATAACCTTGTAACTTATAATTCTCTATAGTTGTTAATTTTTCGGTGCAAACATATCTCAAGAAATACGGAACAAAAAAGAATAAATTTAACAATAAAATTTATTATTCATAACTCCAAAATTTAAATAAATACAATTTACCTTTTCGTCCTTAAAAAAGTTAAGAGTATATTTTCTATATGAAAGTGAATCCTTAAAACGACATATGTTATACAAACATAACATGAAAAACTAAAACAGAAGAAACTCCCTATTGTTTCTTAACAATTGTGGAAAATAAATATTCATTTAAAAAAGAAACTCCCTATTATTTCCTAACAATCGTGGAAAATAAATATTCATTTAAAAAGATGGCCATGATTTTTTTTTGATAAATAATCAAAACTTTTGGACATCCATGATGAAATAACTGTTAGGGTATGGAGCTAAAAGCTTCACCCATGAGCAAGTTGCAGAGTTGCAGGCGTTCAACAGTCGCCGACGACGGTCAGAAATAGACCAAAGGCGACCGACGTCGGTCAGAAGGAGACCAGGATCGGCCGACGTCGGCAGGTTCAAGCAGGCAGGAACCGATGTCGATTACATGTGGCGTCCAGAATCTATTTTCGTGCGTGAACAGATTGTTTGCATGTTAACGAATGAACTGTTGGTTGTTAAGTCCGCGTTTCTATTTTGAGTAGGACTGTAATTAGAGCCCTTGTTAGGAGGTGCATCTATTGGTTGTAAGAGCATGCTCATGAGTCTCTATAGTTATATAATAGAGATAGATCTTCATAGTTCATTAGACAAGAAGAGAACAATACTGTAGAAGTAGAATACAGATTGTATATCAATCCAGTTTGTGGAGTTAATTGTAATTGAGAGAGAGGACTCTTGAGGGAAAGAGATCTAAGAAGAGATCTATACATCTAAGAGAGGTGTGGAAGAAAAGAAGTTTCTTCAATTGTAATTCCTTCTGTAAAGAGTTGAATACAAGTTTTCAGGGTGGTTTCTTGTATCTCTTGTTTCTTGTTAATTTTGATTCTAGTTACTTATCTATCTGATATAATTCCATGTTTATTGCTTTCATATTGTAATCATATTGTTGATTGATCCCCAACAAGTGGTATCAGAGCATTGGTTGTAGGTTCTAAAGCTTGATACCAACTAGTGGTATCAGAGCATTGGTTGCAGGTTCTAAAGCTTGATACCAACAAGTGGTATCAGAGCTTTGGTTCACTAACAGGCAGTTCAAATCTGGTTAGTGTGTATTGATTACAGGTTACTCACAGGGATTTATGTTTGAGTGGGAGAAGCAATGGCAAAAGAAAGTAAACATAGAATGGAGAAGTTCAATGGCAAGAACTATCAATTATGGAGAATGCAGATAGAAGATTATATGTATCAAAAAGATTTATACTTACTGTTAGGAGGGACTGCAAAGCAGCCCAAAGACATGGATGATGAAGAATGGGAAGTTCTTGATAGAAAGGCTCTTGGATCAATAAGATTGAGTCTAGCATCTACTGTGATATCTAATTTATCACAGGCAAAGTCTACGGTAGAGTTAATGACTACTTTAGCAAATTTATATGAAAAACCCTCAGTTTCAAATAAGGTATATCTTATGAAGCAATTATTTAATTTGCAGATGCAGGAAGGTTGTTCTGTATCTAATCATTTGAATGATTTCCATGGAATTGCGAATCAATTAAATTCAGTCAAAATAGTATTTGATGATGAAATTAAAGCTCTATTAATCTTATGTTCTTTACCAAAAAGCTGGCACAGCTTAGTAATGGTAGTTAGTAATACTGCTTCTGCTTCAAATATTTTAAAAGTAGATGATGTGGTTAGTGTAATCTTGAATGAAAAAATTCGCAAGAAAAGCACAGAAGAGGCATCAGGGAACGCTTTAAGTTTTGAGAGTAGGGGAAGACAGAAAGAGAAGGGCAAGAAAGGGAGATCAAGATCTAAATCAAAGATGAGAGGTAGATCTAAATCCAGAAATGGCAGGAAGCCACAATGCTAGAATTGTGGAAAGATTGGGCACATAAGCAAAGATTGCTGGTCAAAGCCTAAAGAGGACAAACAGCATTATGATAAAGAAGAAGCAAAGGTGGCAGGTATTGTTGCACAAGATGCTCTTATATTCTCTTTGCATACTAATATAGAATCTTGGGTTTTAGATTATGGTGCATCTTTCCATGCAACCCCCAATAGAGAATATTTCAGTGACTATGTCCATGGAGATTTTAAAATAGTTTACTTAGGGGATGATGAGCCTTGTAAGATTATTGGCAAAGGTAAAGTGCAGCTGAAAATGCAGAATGGCAACATATGGGTGTTGAGAGACGTCATGCATGTTCCCAGCTTGAAGAGAAATTTGATTTCTACAGGAAAGCTAAGGGATGAGGGTTGTACAGTAACTCTCACAACAGAGGCTTGGAAGGTTTCCAAGGGTGCACTTGTATTGGCCAGAGGTAAGAGAGTAGGTACTCTCTATTTATGTAATTGTATTACTGAATATTCTCCTTCTATATTATCTACTTCAGATGTAGTTGCAAAATTGTGGCATCAAAGGCTTGGCCACATGAGTGAGAAGGGAATGACAATTCTTAAGTCAAAAGGTATGTTTCCAGATTTGAAAAGCATAGATCTAGATTTCTGTGAAGACTGTATTTTTGGAAAACAGAAGAGAGTGAGTTTTCTCAAGACTGGGTCAATAAAGAAGAAGCATAAATTGCAGCTTGTTCACACAGACGTGTGGGGACCAACCTAAGTTGCTTCTATTGGAGGATCATAGTACTATGTTTTCTTCACAGATGATGCTACAAGAAAGGTATGGATCTATTGTATTAAGAAGAAATCTGATGTTTTTGACACGTTTAAGATCTGGAAAGCTATGGTTGAGAATGAAACAGGCAAGAGATTGAAGTGCCTGAGATCTGACAATGGTGGTGAGTTCTGCAACCACAAGTTCAATTGGTATTGTTATATGCATGGGATCCACAGGCAAAGGACTGTTCCAAGAACACCTCAGCAAAATGGAGTTGCTGAAAGGATGAACAGAACAATCATGGAGCGTGAAAGGTGTATGAGATTACATGCTGGATTGCCCTTAGAGTTTTGGGCGAAAGTCGTGGATACTGCAGTGTACCTAATTAATAGAGGACCCTCTACAGCTCTGGATGGTGGAATTCCAGAAGAGGCATGGACAGGTAAAAAGGTAGATCTATCATTTCTCAAAGTTTTTGGTTGTGAAGCCTTTGTGCACATTGATAAGGAAAATAGAAAGAAGCTTGATGCTAAGTCTATGAGGTGCACATTTATTGGTTATGGCTCTGATGAGTTCGGTTTCAGATTTTGGAATCTAGGAACTAACAAGATAATTAGGAGTCGTGATGTTGTTTTCAATGAAAAAGTGATGTACAGTGATCAGCTCAAGAAGCTGGATCAACCTGAGCAGAGCAATGCAAAATTGGACAAGGTGAAGGTCCAAAAGGAGCTCGCGAGAAAGAAAAGTCACAGGAAGGAAAACACAGAGACTGACGTCGGTCAGGTAGGAATCGACGTCGGCCTTACAGAGACCAATGTCGGCTGTACAGGAACCGACGTCAGCCAGGTAGGAACCGATGTCGGTCAGGCAGAACCGACGACAGTCAGTTATAGGCCTGGAAGTGACCGAGGTCGGTCACTGTTAGAAAATTTGGGCAGACAGCATGTTGTGGATGAGTCTCAGTCGCCCAATAGGAGGTCAAAAAGGGTAAGTACACCTCCAATTTGATATTCCCCTTCGTTATTCTATTTATTGCTAACTGATGGTGGAGAACCAGAGATTTTTGATGAAGCAATACAGGTGGATTCCAAGAATCAGTGGGAGCTAGGCATGAATGAGGAAATAGATTCCTTGAGAGAAAACCAAACATGGGATTTGGTTGAGTTGCCAACAGGAAAGAAGACACTGAAGAACAGATGGATCTACAGATTGAAAGAAGGTGAGAATGGACAGATGAGATATAAGGCCAGGTTAGTAATGAAAGGATTTGCACAAAAATCAGGTATTGACTTTGGTGAGATTTTTTCTCTTGTTGTTAAAATGACTTCTATACGGACTGTATTGTCTTTAGTTGCTATTGAGGATTTGCATCTTGAGCAGCTTGATGTTAAGACAGCGTTTCTTCATGGAGATTTAGATGAAGAAATATATATGGATCAGCCGAAAGGATATGAGGTCAAAGGTAAGGAGAAGCTAGTGTGTAGATTGAAGAAAAGCTTGTATGGCCTCAAGCAAGCTCCAAGACAATGGTATCTAAGGTTTGACAGGTTTATGACTAAGCATGGCTACAGTAGATGTCAATCTGACCATTGTGTGTATTTTAAGAGATTGAATAATGGTAGATATATTATTTTGTTATTGTATGTAGATGATATGCTGGTTGCAGGATCACACATGTAGGATATCTCTGAGCTTAAGGTGAAATTAGCTCACACGTTTGCCATGAAAGATTTGGGAGCAGCAAAGAAAATCCTTGGCATGAATATTAAGAGAGACAGGAAAAATCACAGGTTGATTTTGTCTCAAGAGGATTATGTGAACAAGGTGTTGAAATGGTTCAATATGCAGGATGCAAAATTGGTAAGCACACCTATGGCTGGACATTTCAAGTTAAGTAAAGAACAGTGTCCTAATTCACATGATGAGGTAGAGTACATGAGGAAAGTTCCATATGCTTCTGCAGTAGGAAGTTTAATGTATGCAATGGTTTGTACTAGGCCTAATATTGCCCAAGCAGTGGGAGTTGTAAGTAAGTATATGGCCAATCCAGGAAAGGAACATTGGAAAGCAGTTCAGTGGATCCTTAGATATCTGAAAGAAACCAATAGTAGGCACTTGTGCTATGGCGGTTCAAATACTTCTCTACATGGTTATGTAGATTCAGATATGGCAGGTGATTTGGATGGTAGGAGAAGCACCACAGGATATGTTTTCACTGTAGGTGGAACGATGATTAGCTGGATATCAAAGTTGCAGAAGGTTGTTGCCTTGTCAACTACAGAAGCAGAGTATATTGCAGTCACAGAGGCTAGCAAAGAGATGATATGGATGACACAGTTCATGGAAGAGCTTGGAAAGGAGCAAGAGATTTGTAGACTATACAGTGATAGTCAGACTACAATTCATTTGGCTAAGAATTCAGCCTTTCATTCAAGAACAAAGCACATACAGCTTAGGTATCACTTCATTAGACATGTATTAAAGGATGGTGAGTTGAAGCTGGAGAAAATCCATACAGATAAGAATCCTGCGGATATGTTAACCAAGCCGGTTACAAAGGAGAAGTTGAATCTTCATTCAACTTTCGTTGGTCTTCATGATTGAGTTGAAGATGGAGGAGCTAGAAGATGTTGTTGTACAGGTATTGGTGCAGCTGTTTATCTCTAAGTGGGAGATTGTTAGGGTATGGAGCTAAAAGCTTCACCCATGAGCAAGTTGCAGAGTTGCAGGCGTTCAACAGTCACCGACGACGGTCAGAAATAGACCAAAGGCGACCGACGTCGATCAGAAGGAGACCAAGATCAGCCGACGTCGGCAGGTTCAAGCAGGCAGGAACCAATGTCGGTTACCTGTGGCATCCAGAATCTATTTTCGTGCGTGAACAAATTGTTTGCATGTTAACGAACGAAATGTTGGTTGTTAAGTCCGCGTTTCTATTTTGAGTAGGACTGTAATTAGAGCCCTTGTTAGGAGGTGCATCTATTGGTTGTAAGAGCATGCTCATGAGTCTCTATAGTTATATAATAGAGATAGATCTTCATAGTTCATTAGACAAGAAGAGAACAATACTGTAGAAGTAGAATACATATTGTATATCAATCCAGTTTGTGGAGTTGATTGTAATTCAGAGAGAGGACTCTTGAGGGAAAGAGATCTAAGAAGAGATCTGTACATCTAAGAGAGGTGTGGAAGAAAAGAAGTTTCTTCAATTGTAATTCCTTCTGTAAGAGTTGAATACAAGTTTTCAGGGTGGTTTCTTGTATCTCTTGTTTCTTGTTAATTCTGATTCTAGTTACTTATCTATCTGATATAATTTTTTGTTTATTGCTTTCATATTGTAATCATATTGTTGATTGATCCCCAACAATAACCCTCTCTAGTAATGCAAATCTAAAATATATATTTAAAAACTTTTAGGAGGAAAAAATTATTTAGATATAAGAAAAACTATATCCTGTTATAAATATATATCAATCACAAACTTGAATATATGTCATATCTATATAAGGTTGTAAGTGTTAAGAAGAAAACTATAATTGTGAAACTAATAGTTATAATTCATATGAGCTAGATGGCAAAACCAAAAAATGGACACTTTAAAAACACCTAAGAAAAATGAACACAAATTTGTATAACTCAAATGAAATAGTATTAATGAAATCATCTTCTCTTAAAATTATTATTATACAAATGATATAAGACACGTTATAATGGTATTTACAATCATAATTTGGTTCGTAACTTTTAAATTGGGGTAATTAAACAAAGTTTGGTGATTTTAATTTGAAGCTAAATGCCTAATGAATCAATTATATATATAAGTAAACAAATTTTTGGTAATCCAAAAAAATTCTTTTGGATAATTTTTTTGTTAAAAAAATATCACTCAATTTTGATTTGTTTTAAATTTGTTACTTGTTTTTTCATGCATTTTGATTAGGAGTCGTCCAAACATTTTGACACACTACAGTTAAAAACATCCCAATAACTACAATAATTAGAATCAATAAATATGACTCTAAAATAATACTTAAAAAAATATTTGAATTAATTATATTTTATAGACATTTTATTCATCTTATAAATTAATAAAAGACATTAAAATTTGTTATAAACATCACTCTCACAATCACCCTTATCACATTGTATGGGACATTAAAACATACATCTAATAAATTAAATTTGTTATGGATACAAAAATAACACATCACATAAACAATATTAAAATTGCTCAAATAATTTATAATATATATGATATACACAATCACTCTTATCACATTATGTAATACATTAAAACATACATCCAATAAAATTAATTTATTATAAACATAAAAATGACACATTGTATAAATAATATTAAAATTACTTAAATAATCTATAATAAATATAATGTAATACACACAACCACATCAAAATAGTCCCACAATATATTAGTAACCTAAAAATACTATAAAATCCAAGAGTTAATTAAATGCCCAAAACAAACTACACATGTTTAATGTCTCTTTTTTATTTTTTCCTTTTTCTTTATATGCTCCATAGGTGTACCTAATTAATGTAGGTAAGAAAAAGGATCTTTAAGAAAAAGGATATATTTTATCACATAGGTCACATGTTTGAAGAGATAACTAAGATGTACCTAATTAATATATTCTAAGTGTTTTTAAAATATATATTTTTTAAAATAATATGTTTTATAAAATAAGTGGCAAATTTGAAATTGGAATTGGAATGAATAAGATTGTATATTTTATTGAATATATAAAATATATAGATTAAATAATTTTTATAGATTCTTATAATAAAATTTATATTAAATTAATGTTTTATTTAATATTGATTTAAAATTAACAAATACTTTATCTTATATAAATATATAATTATTTGTCAATATAATATGAATATATTAAAAATTAAAATTAAAATTTGAATGTATATTAAAAGATATATTTTATATATTTTTTAATTTGTCATTAAATTAAAAGTAGTTATGAGTGGTTATGAAAAGGTATGAAGAGTAGGTTTTCAAAGATATATGTCATACAAATATTTTGAATAAATAATTAATCATTAAATTAAAAATTAGATGGTAAAATAAAATAAATTGCATAATATTATATTGAAATTTTTTACATATATTCTTTGTGTGTTTATATTTGATAAAAGAGTGTTGGAGTTCCTTATTATTTTTATATCATTATTGAAAGTGATCATTAAATTAAAGTGGCAATGAAAAAATATGAAGAATAGATTTTCAACAATGGATGTTACAAAAATGCTTCAAATTAATAGTTGGTCATTAAATTAAAAGTACGATGGTGAAATAAAACAAACTACACCATATTACATTGAAGTTCCTTACACATTTTTATTGAAATTCCTTACACGTTTTGAATGTGTATTAAAATATATATTTTATATTTATTTTAGTGACTATTAAATGAAAAGTGGTTATGAAAAGGTATGTACGATAGGTTTTCAACAATATATGTCACAAAAATACTTCAAATAAATAATTGGTCATTAAATTAAACATTAGATAGTGAAATAAAATATTTACACGATATTATATTGATATTCCTTACTTGTCTTTTTTGTGTGTTTATATTCTATAAAAGGGTGTTGGAGTTCCTTACATATCTTTATATCATTATTGAAAGCGGTCATTAAATTAAAGTGACTATGAAAAGATATGAAGGATAATTTTTCAACAATGTTTGTCACAAAAATGCTTCAAATCAATAATTGGTCATTAAATTAAAAATACGATGGTGAAATAAAATAAACTACACCATATTATATTAGAGTTCTTTACACATTTTTCTTGCATGTTAATATTTTAAGGAGGTGTGTTGGAATAAAATAATGAACATTTTGAAAGATAAAAGGAGTCAGTAGGTTTCACAACTCAAATGATAAAGCATCTCAACATGTACATCGTAATCAATACAAAATTTAAATTTGAATGCTTATTAAAAAAAAAACTCTTCTTTTTAAAAAGTGGTATTTATGATTACTTTTTATTTTTTATTTTTTTCTCCATCATCTTTATAATTCAAAACAAATATCTTATCTTATTTTAATTTTCATTAAATATTATTTATTATTAATCTCATACAAATATGTTCTCATTTTTCCTTTATTAAATGTTATTTATTTATTGCTCTCATATCCAAATGTTGAATGATGTCCATATATGCAATTGAATTCATTAAGGTAATACTCTCCTTTTTCTCATATTTTTATTTTAAAACTTTTTAATTTTTCAATTCATATATGATATAAGAGATTTTCATTGAATGTTATTTATTTATTACTTTCATATCCAAATTTTGAATGATGTCCATATATGTAATTGAATTCATCAAGGTAATACTCTCCTTTTCTCATACTTTTATTTTACAACTTTTTTATTTTTCAATTCACATATGGTATAAGTGATTTTCACACTTATTGTTTATCAAAGAACAAATGGTTGCTAAAGGTTTTACTCTTGTATTAAGGTTTTATTTTTATATTATTTTAAATTTAAATGTTAATTTTTTTGAGAATTTGAGTTGGTGTTTTTGCAATTGAATTTAATGTGATTTATGTTTTAAATTGGGTTGAAATTATGTTAAAAGTCAATAGTTTTTATATTTTCTATATTGAAATTTTGAAAAAAAAGTGTCAATTTTTACAGTGTAAAATTGATATGATTAAATAACTTTATTTGTATCATAATATAAGCTGCATTAGCACTAAAATTGCATCGAGAACTGGTCAACATTTTAAAATAATTCACCCAATTTTATAAAATGAATCTACAAAATTTGAGAATCAATATATTATATTTATTTTATTATTATTTATAAATATATATTATAAAAAATATATAATTTTTTTATTTTTTAAATAAATAATTAAAAATTGATCATTCCTTATCCATTTGTTATATTAAAAAAGTGATTATAAAACTGATTGTATTATTGAAAATCTCTTCAATAAACAATCCAAACAACCAAAATAACCTAAAATTATATCAATAAAAATTAGATAAAAGACAAACTCCAAAACTATAAAAATCAAAACTAATTATTAAAATCGCAAAACAAAACAAAAATAAAAAAAATCCAACCTAACAAAAATTCTCAAACACAACTTTAAAATCAACTAACCAACCAAAACACACTCTACCATCTAATCCCCCACTTCTCCACCATTCAATATACCACCGTACAAATCACTACCATCTAATCCTCCACTTCTCCACTCACAATCTAACATACCAACAACCACCACTACATCCATTGTTTAGTATTACAGCTTTGTTGTTTAGTAGGGTTAATATGCCCATTTAATTTCTATAGTGCCTTGGATGCCCATTTAATTTCTATAGTGCCTAGGATGCCCCATAATGGATGTACGGGTCCCTCATGGAAAAACATAAAGTACTTATGGACAAAGGCTTGTGTTGAAATCATACGCGTGTATCATAATTATTTATATGAGGAGCTTTAATTTTCAATCTTAATATAACATAAAAATGTCCCCGTGTATTTAAATTACATAGTTTTATTAAAATATTATTTTTTGAGATTTTTATTCATTGCATTTTAATTATTATTTCAATAATTTTTATGAATATTCATTTATTTATCGATTATAGATCTAAATTAAATATTATCAATACATTTTGTGACTTATTCTCATGTTCCCTTTTTTTCTTTCTTTCTTTTCTCATTTCTCTTTGAATTTTATATTTATTTGAAAGTCTTATCAGAATCAAGCACATGCTAATAACATGGAGAGTATGTTTTTGGAGTTTTGTGTGGTTTCAGTTGATTGAAGCACCTTTTGTTGTTGTCTTATATTTTTCTTTATGGGACAATTTGATGTTAGTTTGCATACAAATAGTGTTGTAATTTTAATTCAAGTCATCTATACATTTGTAAACATCTTAGTACACTTACGCATAAGGAGATAATTTGTAAATGCATCCATCACTTAAATATAATCTATTTATGATCGTACTAATCTATTAATCATTGACAATAATATAGATAAATCAAATAATCATTAGAGCATTCCTTGTAACATGTTGAAGTTCATGTTAGCCACACATTGCATTGTATCGGTTCTCTTGGTTGATGAATTATCTCAATTATCATAATGTTATTTTTCTTATTGTACACCATTGACGTGCCTAACAAATATCAATATCACTTAGCTATTCCATGATATAGTGTAAACCCTAAATGACATGTTTTTCTTCAGATTTTTTGATATGGTTACACAATTAAGTTAAGGAGAAAAAGTGCATTTTCCTAATAATTCAAATAAAAAAATAAAAAAAATTGAGTGAGGTTTTTGGAATCTTGAATTTGATGAACATAATATTCAAAATAAATTTTTCCTGTTAAACATTCCTAAACATTCCTTTTATCTTTATTATTCTCGTTTTAGAAAATTAATTAGATCCAATTCACTACTTTACATCTGTTTTAAACCTAATTAAAAATGATTAGATATTTTTGTATTGTAATTTGGTTTGATTTCATTTATTCATGTTACATTTTGGATGGGTATTAGGTTATATCTTGTTGAACATTTGTAGTAGATTTGATTTTCTTAGAGTTTATCATCGAGTACATGTGCTTTTAAGGTTTTATAAAACATCGTTGTGTTGTGCCCTTCTTCCTAAATTTTGATCTTGTTCAACAATGTTAAATCTAAATTTTCGTCAATGTTATGCCATTTTATACTTTTAAATCTACTTATTCTTAGCTCTCCAATGTTTGATTTCAAACCCTTGATTTATTTCTTTTGAAAAAATTTAAACTATGAAATGCTTATATGGTGTGTATGCTCTATGCTTGAATTATATTATATAATTAATCAAACCCTTGATTTATTTCTTTTGAAAAAAAATCAAACTGTGAAATGTTTATATGGTGTGTATATTCTATGTTTAAATTATATTATATAATTAATTAAATATAAAATTCTTAGATTCAATTCTAATTTCGTTTAAATCATATTTGTTTGGTTTAATCTATATCAAATTTGAATTGAAAAATGAATTCCAAAAACATATTTAATGTTACTTCAAAAGTTATATTTTTTTTACTGTTAAAAATATATCTTCTTTAAATAATATTATTAATGAATATAAAAAAATAATGTATATGAATATGATCATTATAAATTTCAATCATAAAAATATCATAAAAAACATAATATTAATATCATTAAAAAAAATACTACAATAAAATATTTAAAATTATAAACATATTAATAAAAATTAATCATCAAAATATATCTTTTCATACAATGATTTTAAAACTTCCTTGTAAACCTAAATCCATGTCTTTACTACTTCTGAGATTTTTCCTTCCCAAAATATTATGTTTTAAAATCATTATAATCATTTTATAAATTTTCCTTCTTCCCAAAAATTATCTCTTCTAAATTCTCCACGTTTGTATTGCTTTTTAACATCTTTCAATTTCTTAATATGCTTCTAGTCCTCCCTATATTTTCGAGCCTCTTCCAAATACAAAATTTTCCCCTATAATTCAACAAACTCTTTTTCATAATGTCTTTTAAATTGTTTTGATTCTGTTGATCCTTCTCTTTCATAAATTTCTTCTATTTTGGTTTATTCTAGTGCCTCATCTTTTATATTTATATATAATTTTTAAATGAATATTATAATATATAATGTATGACTTGTAACATCAAATTCAAATTATTTCTTTAAGTCTCTTAAAGTTTAAGGAGTAGGATTAATTCTATTATGTTCTTCTAAACCATTTGTCTTGTGGAGTGTTTATACATCCATTTTCAATATGATTTATTATTTTAAATTTTAAATTAATAAAAAAGAGACCCTTCTTATTATATTAGAAATTTTTCTGTCTTTATGAATTTTTTTTATAAAGATAAAAAAAAATTATTTATTTATTTTCAATAAATTTGAAGGAATTTGCATTTGATTGGTTATATTCTTTAATATGTTAATTTATATATATTTTTATAACATTAATCGATGACTTTTTAGCTAATTTTTCAATTAATATTGACATGAAGGTCATATCTTCATACACAGCCCAAGTCAAATAAGAATCGAATAAGATTATTAGTGAATTTATGATCAGATTCAAGACCATGATATCTAAGATTAATGACTTATTAATCATCAGATAACGAGCTCCAAGCTATTTTTATCAATAGTCTACTATCTATTAATAAGGACGAAGTGCATTTCAACATCTATAAACCTTTCAATTAAATTTGTCAAGTTGTTAAGTATTTTAAAGAAAAAAATTAGATGCACAAATTCTCAAAGTATGTCTCAATTGTTAGAGTTCGCTAAGATCTTTGAATAGTGAGCATGCAATAATATCGAATTCTTATAGAGGCAAATTTAGAGCTCCAAAAATAAGAAAATTTCACAAAAGAAATGTTTGCATTAACCAACTTAGAATAAGAATAAAGTACATATAGGGTAAAATTAGGTAACCAAAAAGGTAAAACCCTAATTCACAATTAGAACCCACTTAAAGGTAAATGACCCTTAATGACTTAATTAACTAACCTAAGTAAGCTGAAAAGATGTGTAGGTAAAACCACTAGGTGGGAAAATACCTACACTAACACCCCCTTAAAGTGTAGTTTAGGTGGATAAAAGAATTAGGTCCCGGCAATGAGGCCTGATGAGGTACCCAAGCACAATGAAACTCCCATAAATCGGGATAAAAGAGAAAACTTGTAGGAATAAAATTCCTTCCCAAAATAGAACAAAGAAGAGAAGAGAGATAAAAAGCCCCACTAAGGTCTACAATTGATTGTAGCCACCTAGTGTCCCCCAGAGGAATGCTTGAAAGTAACTGTGAATCAGAAGTAGATGCATTAAAGAGTAGTTCACCCTGAAACAATGAGTTTGTCCACCAAGTGTCTGATGGATCTTCAACCAATGTGTAATTCCTGTGAAAGGAATGATTCTCATACTAGGAGGTAGATGGGCCATTTGCTCTACGCTAAGATGATGCACTAGAAGTAGAGGTGAAGAAGGTCCATAGAATCCTTTGTAACTATGGAATAGACTACCTGAGGTCTGATGTATCCTGGATCAGTAGACCATTTCTTTATAATTTCAAAAGTAGACTAGAGGTAGGTGGATTAGGAAATAACTCTCGAATATCTAGAAGGTGACAAGGAGATGGTGGAGGTGTGTCCACTTCATTATTATAGTCATCTACAGAGAAGGGTTGTCAATATCAAAAAAATGCTCAAGGTCAGAAGTGCCAACAGGTACAGGTGAGTCCAAAGAGGAATCTAAAGAATTTGAAGGAGATTCAAAATCAAAGTGTGAGAAGCTATATAGCTGAGTCTGATGATTGACCATTCTCAGTACCAAAATAGTTTCATTGTGTAACTCCTTGATGTACATTAAAATCTGGAGTGAAATCAACTCACATGCTCAGACCAAAGTGAGTGATCTGATAGACTGATAGGATATTAGTTGAGAGTGAGGACACACTTAGAAATTATTGAAGGTTCCACCACTCACTTCAATAGACCCTCTCCTGATAACCTTTTTAGAAGTGTTGCCACCTAGTTGTGTAGAGGACATGTCACATGGTTCCAAAAAACTAAACTAAATCTATGAAGAGGCCATGTGATGTGAAGAACCAGAGTTAATGACCCATGTAGGAGGAGTTGGAGGCAGAACTACAACTAAGGCTTTGCCATTTTATTTCCCCTCGTTATTTTCTTTTGCCTTTTCTTTGCCAGAGTTGTTTGCCTTAGTGGATTCATGGTTTGATGAAGATGGTTTGACAGAATATAAAATACCTATGTTGTTTTGAATAAGAAGGCTAGTAAGGTGGTCAATTTGTTTCTTCAAACATTTACTCTCATCATGCTTACCTGAGCAAAGCCCACATTTGATCCAATCTTTCTTAGGCTTATAACTAGAAGAAGAGGTCATATTATTTGATTTAGAGGTGGAAATATTTTCACCCTTCTCATCATTTTTCTTGCTCTACTTTCTCTCTCTATTGTTAGCAACCTTATCTTTATCAGCAATCAGTGTGTGAGATTTAAATGACTTCACTGTGCCTATTTGTATCAACTTATCTTGCTCCTAAATCAGGTTGGCAACAAAGGTATCTAAAGAAGGCATCTTCCATGTAGTGTCAAGATCACTCTTAGTGGCATGGAAAGTGGACACAAATACAAAATATTTAGGACCCAATTTAGAGAGTGTTGATAGAAAAAGTTGTTCATCTTTCTTGTCAATTCCACATGTTTTCAACTGCAATCTCAAAAGTTTGAACTTGGTAAAGAAGTCCTAAAGACTGTCAAAGTCATCTGGGCTCAATCTAATGAGCTCATTTTTAATCTCATGTCCTCTCATCACATCCTACACCCCAAAGAGCTTGGTGAGTTAGGCCCACACTTCAATAAATATTTTGGCAGATTCAATGTGAAAGAATAGATCTAGAGAGATGGAAAGACACAGTAGTCCATAGACTTTATCACAATGGATAAACCATTTGATTTTCACACCATCATCAGTAGGTTCAGTCTCAGTGCCCATTATAATTTGATGGTAACCCTTGGATTGCAAGATAATTTCCATTCTAGGTTTCCATTCATGATAAATGAATGATGTAAGCGGACTAATAGAGAGTGAATCTATAGTATAGAAGTAAAAATTATTATAGTAAGTAAAGAAGAATGCATAAAAAGAAAGAATGCACAACACAACACAACACCCCCTTAAAACTATCAGTAGTGACCCCCCTGAATGTTTTAAATACAAGCACACTCATATAGATGTCAGATTCAATCAAAAATGCATCTTGAATAGTAGGTGCGTAAGTGGAAGGACCTAGAGGGACATCAAATTCAATTGATAATGCATCCAAGAGAGAATACAATAGGGATGAAGTGAGATTTAAGCCATTCCACCATGAATAAAATGGATGTTGCAAAAATCTAAAAATAATACCACTAATGCGTAGAGATTTAAAAACTATGCACTTTCAAAAAAATAGCACCCAAAATGAAGCTAAGGATTAAAAGTTGTGGCACTTACAAGCTCTTTCTTCTACACATTATTGAGCCCTTTCCAAAAATAGAATTTTTTTCTATTATTGTGTTTTTTCATCCTAAAATGGCAAAAACTTCAATCTATTTCTTCATTACCTTTCACCTAAAATTTGATGCCCTCCTGAACACACATGGTTCTATTTCTTAATTAACATTCACCTAAAATTTGACACCCTCCTGAACATCACACGGGGTTCTATTTCTTCATTGGCTTTCACATAAAATTTTTTATACTTGTGTTTTTTCATCCAAAAATGGCAAAAACTTTAATCTATTTCTTCATTACCTTTCACCTAAAATTTGACACCCTCCTGAACATCATACGGGGTTCTATTTCTTTATTGCCTTTCACCTGAAATTTGACACCCACCTGAACATCACGCAAGTTTCTAGAGCTAATTTGATGCCCTTTTGAACATCATGCAGGGTTTTAGAGCTTACTTACTTGAACTTGTGGGGAAGACTTACTCGTTCAGGATTTCAGACAACTACTAATCGACTGTTCGAGCAACTTCAGCTCAAAAACTTAGAGAAGTTTCCTTCAAAACAATGAACAAGTCTAGCAGTCAGGGTTTTGAGCAACTGCTACTTTGGGCTTTCAAACAACTTCAACTAGGGAACTCAGAGAAGTGAGACTCATTTGCAAACTTGGATCTCCAAGCAAGTTGTCAGGTTTTGGAAGTCTGATTATTAACTGCGAATTAATTCCAAGTTGTCAAGATTGTGAAGTCTGATTGCTTAAGTCATCAGATTTGTGAGTTTTGTAGGCTCTTCTACTCATCTGTATAGATGTCTAACCAGTTAGAATAAACTTTATTTCTAAAAAATCTATGAACTTTTTAAAAAATCTAAGAGAGACCCATTTGAAAAATCAATAAACCCACAAGGAATATGCAACTAGATTTTTGTTCTGAGATCATTTGACATGAGTTTCAAGGTAGAGAAGAAGCATGCCTCCAAGATCAAAAAAGCGGCCATGAGAGAACAAAACCAGCTATGGTGAATGGTGGAGGATTGTGTCAAAGGAGACAAACATATGAGGCTATCAAGAAAATTCCAATACCATGTTAGAGTTCACCAAGATCTCTGAATAACAAGCATGTAGTAATGTCAAATTCCTATAAAGGTAGAATCAAAGCTCCGAAAACAAGAAAATTTCACAAAATAAAATGTTTGAATTAACCAACTTAGAAGAAGAAGAAAGTGCATATAAGGTAAAATTAGGTCACTAAAAAAGTAAAAACCTAATTCACAATTAGAACTCACTTAAAGGTAAATGACCCCTAATGACTTAATTAACTAACCTAAGTAAGCTAAAAAGATGTGTAGGTAAAACCACTAAGTGGGAAAACACCTACACTAACATCAATTATTTCAACTTCTATTCACATGAAATATTAAAACAAAACAAGTTATAAGACTATAAGTAATGAGCATGAGTTTCAAAATAACTATGTTACTAAGAAAGTGGGTAATAATATAGGGCAACCATTTATGAGGTTTGTGTAACCTTAACAAAAAGAGTATAGGCAATTCACTAGATAATATGATTGACGACAAAATGCAGAATGACAACTTTACATCTATTAGCTCTCCAAGATGACTGTTTAGAAAAAATTTCCTGATTTTGTTTTCCCAAAACACATGACTCATAAAGAATACTATCTTTGCAAAAAGTGGGAAACCCACTCACCATACCATATCTCTATAAATACACTAAAGAGTGGATATTCAAATGTCCATAGCGGAGATGCCATAACCACTATGTAGACATAGTACCTATACCTATGTCAACAACTGCCGCAAGTTCTATAGTGGGAGGAAGCACTTTACAATGCAATCTAACCAAGTTTTCATCTTCATATCCTGTATACGTTGTTTTATAATCATCCTTCACTGAATTGATGTAAATGAGCCCATTTTCAAGCACTATTTGATAACCTTTTTTTCGAATAGTTACCAAAGAAAGTAAGTTTTTCTTCAATGTGGGAACATACCAAACATCCTCCAAGTATTTTATAGACCCATTAGGAAGATGAATCTAAATAGATCTAAGTCCTAGTGGTGTATGCATAAACTTATCTACTAAGGAAAATGGAGAGAGAGAGAGAAGCTTCCTTAAAAGACCAAAAGAAATCTCTCCTAAATGTCATGTGTTTGGTTACACTTATGTTTAAAACCCATACATTTGTGAGCTCATCTCTACCCTCATATTCAATATAATCAATGTGCCCCAAAGTAGTGAATGCATATTCATGGGCAACATTATTGGACTCATCATAGTCATGATTGGCATACTAAGCAGAGTTAGACTTAGTCACTTTTTGTGGCCTCTGAATTTTATCAAAAGGAATCCTACATTGTGAGGCAATGTGACCAAATTTTCCACATCTATCACACTGAATGTCTGATCTACCTCAACCTCTGCCCCTATAAGAGTTGTGACCATGTCCTCGATCACTTGTTTCATGTGAATGAGATTGGTTAGATTGTTGATTATTTGAATGACCCCTACCTCTATTTTGATATCTTCCTCCTCTATAACCTCGACCCCCTCTATAACTATTTCTTCTATTATTTTCATGCCCAGATGAAGATGAACTAGGCTTTGACTCTAAAACATGGGCTTCTTCAGTTTTCTTGGATTTTTTGGGTAGAGAGAGGTCGTGTTGGATGAGAAAATCAGCCAACTTATCAAATGTGATGCTTGTGATCTTGTCAGAGACATGCAACATTTCAACAAAATTCCTATAGGACTGTGGTAGTCCTTTCAAATTAGCAGTAACTATGAGGTCATCATCTAGTTTTCCAAAACTAGCCTTAGTGTACTTAGTAGTGATATTTTTCAGCTTAGACATATATTATCCCATATCCCCATCTTCATCTAATGACAAAGTAAAGTACTACATATGAATATCTATCTTCTTATGCTTAGGTTTCTTATCATACAAATTTGACAATGTCTTCCATGTAGTGTAACTATGAGGAGAATTTCATGTAGTTTAGGTGGGTAGAAGAATTGGGTCCCAGCAATGAGGCTTGATGAGGTACTCAAGCACAATGCAACTCCCATAAATCAAGGTAAAAGAGAAAACCCATAGGAATAAAACTCCTCCCCAAAAGAGAACAAAGAAGAGAAGAGAGCTAAAAAGCCCCACTAAGGTCTACAATTGATTGTAGCCACCTGATGTCCCCCAGAGGAATGCTCGAAAGTAGATATGAATCAAAAGTAGATGCAGTGAAAAGTGGTTCACCTTGAAACAGTGAGTTTGTCTGCCAAGTGCCTGACCATCTAATCTCCCACTTCTCCACCATTCAATATACCACCGTACAAATCACTACCATCTAATCCTCCACTTCTCCACTCACAATCTAACATACCAACAACCACCACTAATGGATGCCCATTTAATTTCTATAGTGCCTTGGATGCCCCATAATGGATGTAGGGGTCCCTCATGGAAAAACATAAAATACTTATGGATGAAGGCTTGAGTTGAAATCATACGCGTGTATCATAATTATTTATATGAGGAGCTTTAATTTTCAATCTTAATATAACATAAAAATATCCCCATGTATTTAAATTACATAATTTTGTTAAAATATTATTTTTTTAGATTTTTATTTATAGATTTTAATGATTATTTGAGTAATTTTTATGAATATTAATGTATTTATCAATTATAGATCTAAATTAAACATTATCAATATATTTTGTGACTTATTGTCATGCCACCTTCTTTTCTTTCTTTCTTTTCTCACTTTTTCTTTGAATTTTATATTCGTTTGACAGTCTTATCAAAACCAAGCACATGCTAATAACATGGAGAGTATGTTTTTGGAGTTTTTTGTGGTTTCAATTGATTGAGGCATCCTTTGTTGTGGTCTTATATTTTTCTTTTTTTGACAATTTGATCTTTGTTTGCTAGTGTTGTAATTTTAATTCAAATCATCTATACATTCGTAAACATCTTAGTACACTAGAGGTAAGTGGATTAGGAAATAACTCTTGAATATCTAGAAGGTGACAAGGAGATGGTGGAGGTGCATCCACTTCATTATTATAGTCATCTTTAGAAGAACGGTTGTCAATATCAAAAAAATGCTCAGGCTCAGAAGTGCCAACAGGTACAGGTGAGTCTGAAGAGGAATTTGAAGAATCTGAAGGAGAGTCAAAATCAAATTGTGAGAAGCTATATAGTCGAGTCTGATGATTGGCCATTCACACTACCAAAATAGTATCACTGTGTACCTCCCTAATGTACACTAAATCTGGAGTGAAATCAACTCACATGCTCAGACCAAAGTGAGTGATCTAATAGACTGATAGGAGATTAGTTGAGAGTGAGGGCACACTTAGAACATTATTGAATGTTCCACCACTCACTTCAATAGACCCTCTCTCGAGAACCTTTTTTGAAGTGTTGTCTACTAGTTGTATAGAGGACATGTCACATGGTTCCAAGAAACTGAACTCAATCTATGAAGAGGCCATGTGATGTGAATAACCAGAGTCAATGACCCATGTAGGAGGAGTTGGAGGCAAAACTACAACTAAGGCTTTGCCCTTTTGTTTCCACTTGTTATTTTATTTTGCCTTTTCTTTACCAGAGTCGTTTGCCTTAGTGGATTCATGCGTTGATGAAGATGGTTTGACATAATTTGAAATACTTATATTGTTTTGAATAAGAAGGCTAGTGAGGTGGTCAATTTGTTTCTTCAAACATTTACTCTCATCATGTTTACCTGAGCAAAGCCCATATTTGATCTAATCTTTCTTAGGCTTATGACTGGAAGAAGAGGTCACATTATTTGATTTAGAGGTGGAAACATTTTCACCCTTCTCATCACTATGCTTTCTCTCTCTATTATTAGAAGCCTTACCTTTCTCAACAAGCAGTGTGTGAGATTTAAATGACTTCACTGTGCCCATATGTATCAACTTATCTTGCTCTTGAATCAGGTTGACAACAAAGGTATCTAAAGAAGGCATCTTCCATGCAGTGTCAAGATCACTCTTAGTGGCATGGAAAGTATACACAAATACAAAATATTTAGGACCCAATTTAGAGAGTATTGACAGAAAAAGTTGTTCATTTTTCTTATCAATTCTACATGTTTTCAACTATAATCTCAAAAGTTTGAACTTGGTGAAGAAGTCCTAAAGAGTGTCAAAGTCATCTGGGCTCAATCTAATGAGTTCATTTTTCATCTCATGTCCTCTCATCACATCCTGCACCCCAAAGAGCTTGGTGAGTTAGGCCCACACTTCAATAGATATTTTGGTAGATTCGATGTGAAAGAGTAGATCTGGGGGGATGGAAAGACATAATAGTCCATAGACTTTGTCACAATGGTTAAACCATTTGATTTTTGCTTCATCATCAGTAGGTTCAGTCTCAATGCCCTTTATAATTTGATGGTAATCCTTGGATTGCAAGATGATTTCCATTCTAGGTTTCCATTCATGATAAATAAATGGTGTAAGTGGACTAATAGAGAGTGAATATATAGTGTAGAAGTAAAAATTATTATAGTAAGTAAATAAAAATGCATAAAAAGAAAGAATGCAAAGCACAACATAACACCCCCTTAGAACTATCACTATTGACGCCCCTGAATGTTTCAAATATAAACATGCTCATATAGATGTTGAATTCAATCAAAAATGCATCTTGAGCAGTAGATTCGTAAGTACAAGGAACTAGAGGGACATCGGATTCAACTGATAATGCATCTAAGAGAGAATATAATAGGGATGAAGTGAGATTTATCCACTATGAATAAAATGGATTTTACAAAAATCCAAAAACAATACCACCAATGCGTAGAGCTTTAAAAACTATGCACTTTCAAAAAAAATAGCACCCAAAATGGAGCTAAGGATTAAAAGTTGTGGCACTTACAAGTTCTTTCTTCTACACGTTCCTGAGCCCTTTCCAAAAATGGATTTTTTCTCTATTCTTGTGTTTTTTCATACAGAAATTCAAAAATGGCAAAAACTTCAATTTATTTCTTCATTACCTTTCACCTAAAGTTTGATGCCCTCCTGAACACGTGGGGTTCTATTTCTTCATTAACTTTCACCTAAATTTTGACACCCTCCTGAACATCACACGAGGTTCTATTTCTTCATTATCTTTCACCATAATTTTTTTAATTCTTATGTTTTTAATCCAAAAATGGCAAAAAATTCAATCTATTTCTTCATTACCTTTCACCTAAAATTTGACACCCTCCTGAACATCACGCGGGGTTATATTTCTTCATTGCCTTTCACCTAAAATTTAATGCCCTCCTAAACATCACACAGGGTTGTAGAGCTAATTTGACACCCTCTTGAATGTCATGCAGGGTTTTAGAGCTTGCTTACTTGAACTTGTGGGGAAGACTTACTTATTTAGGATTTAAAATAACTGCTACTCATCGTTTCGGTCAACTTCAACTCAAAAACTCAGAGAAGTAAGTCTCTTTGAAAACACTGAACAAGTCTAGCAGTCAGGATTTCGAGCAACTGCTACTTTGGGCTTTCAAACAACTTCAACCAAGGTACTTAGAGAAGTAAGACTCCTTCAAAAAATTAGATCTCCAAGTAAGTTGTTGGGTTTTGGAAGTCCGATTACTGACTACTAATTAATTCCAAGTTGTCAGGATTGTGAAGTCTGATTTCTTAAGTCATCAAATTTATGAGTTTTGTAGGCTCTTCTACTCTTCCGTATAGACATCTAAGCAGTTAAAATAAACCTGATTTCTAGAAATTCTATGAACTTTCTAAAAAACCTAAGAGAGGCCCATTTGAGATATCAAAAAACCCACAAGGAATATTTAACTAGATTTTTGATCTGAGATCATTTGACATGAGTTTCAAGGCAGAAAAGAATCACACCACCAAAGTCAAAAAAGTGACCATGAGAGAACAAAACCAGCTATGGCGAATGTAGGAGGATCGTGCCAAAGGAGACAAACACATGAGGCTATCAAGAAATTTCTAATACCATGTTAGAGTTCACCAAGATCTCTGAATAGCAAGCATGCAGTAATGTCAAATTCTTATAGAGGTAGAATGAGAGCTCCAAAAACAAGAAAATTTCACAAAAATAAATGTTTGCATTAACCAACTAAGAAGAAGAATAAAGTACATATAAGGTGAAATTAGGTCACCAAAAAGGTAAAACCCTAATTCACAATTAGAACTCACTTAAACGTAAATGACCCCTAATGACTTAATTAACTAACTTAAGTAAGCTGAAAAGATATGTAGGTAAAACCACTAAGTGGGAAAACACCTACACTAACATCAGTTATTTCAACTTTTATTCACATGAAATATTTTTAAAAAAACAAGTTTTAAGACTATAAGTAATGAACATGAATTTCAAAATAATTATGATGCTAAGAAAGTGGGTGATACTATAGGGCAACCATTTATAAGGTTTGTGTAACCTTAACAAAAAGAGTATAGGCAATTCACTAGATAATATAATTGATCACAAAATGTAGTATGACAACTTTACCTCCAACAAAAGAATTTTATATTTCAATACCATTATCTACATAATTTAATGTCATTATATCCTTTGATTATCGTAGAATTGATATATCACTTTGAAACACAACATATAATAATTTATTAACAATAATAAAATTAGATTACATGGCACAAATACAATTACAATATAGTAATAGAATCATCAAGTCATAAAGATCAATCAACTTATTATAGAAATTTTCACGTGGTAGATAAACAAAAATATAACAATGTGCATGTAGATTATAAACATCCACTTAATATATTTATTAGTATAATTAATTCAATCAAAAAAATTACCACCTATTAAACTGATATATACTAAAAAATATCTATTGTATAATAATTTATATTATAACTATTATTTATAAAACTATTTATTTATTTTTTTCATATATTGATTATTAATTTAAATTAAATAGTATTAACATATTTTATGATTTATTATCATACTCCCTTTTTCTCTCTCTTCTCTTTCTCAAGATTTGTATAAAAAATAAATGAATACTAAGACTGAGTCTTTTTTAAAGGTATAAGTAATGTAGCTTGTTTGGTGTTAATTATTTTTTGGTATTATTTTGGAGAATGCGTTGGGTGAAGTCAAAATATTCGGGCATCAACAATGATTCCATATAAACTTGTGAACAATATAAATTGCTTGTTTTTTCTCTCTTCCTTTTCTCAAGATTTATATAAAATAAAAATAAATATTAAGACTGACTCTTTTTAAAGGCATAAGTAATGTAGTTTGTTTGGTGTTAATTATTTTTTGGTATTATTTTTGAGAATGCGTTAGGTGAAGTCAAAATATTTGGGCATCAGCAATGATTCCATCTAATCTCATGAACAATATAAATTGTTTGTTACTAAACTTAATACTTTAAGTTTATCCCAAAAAATTATTTTGCAATCACATAGTCAAATAAGTTTTAATATTGATAGTATTTTTACCACGTAAAACATCCCATACTATAGTTATATAGATAATTAAGAAACGTAGGTAAAAGAGGGTTGATCCCTTTATGCCACTCATAACTGACAATATGCAATTGATAGATTCTAATCAAGTTGTACCATATATATCTATAAATATTTAATTAGGTCTAAATAAATATAAAAATGAGTGAATTAGATTTAATAAATTAAATTAAATTGAGAGGAATAAATATTCAAGAAAATATTTGAAATAATATTTTAATTAATTAATAATATAGTAATAGTTATCAAAGTCTAGCATCTCTTTAAAATTATGTATTTTATATTTCTCAATATTAAAATCATAAACATCATTTTTTAATAAATGAAAAGTAAACAAAATTTATTTTGATAATTGTATTCTTCAAATCCAAAACTCCAAAAATTATGTTCACCTTGTTTAGACTTCACATTGAACATTAAAAAATTGTAATTTTTTTAAAACCTTAATAAGGTAGTTAATCTTTTAATTGATAAGAAAAAAGAATTGTTTTGAAACTTATATTTAAAGTCTGTAACATTTTCAAGTATTCACTACTTATTAAAGCCCTCAATAATGTACAATATTGAAGACAACATATCAAATAATCACAATAATGTTTTAGTTACATAATTTTATGTAATGCAATACATTTCTACATTGAATTTGAATGTTACAATGAATATTCTCTAAATGCTTGCTTTATTTATCTAGAATGTTTATAAATGCTCTATAGATTGATGTTATGATAAACAGTACATGTACTTTCAACTTTTCCTTAAATTATCAAATTTCTTGTAGACACTTAAATCTACAAATATCTTTTTGTATATATAGAATTATTGAATTCAAATTAGGACCATATTGGTATATAAATCAACATCAAATGTGCAAATATGCAAATATTTATTGATATAGACCTTTGTCCCACTAGGTTTTGTCTACACAGTCTAGTCAAGCTTGCTTAAGTTTAATAAAGATCTTTAGTAGAAAATAATCCCACGTGTATGAGGATGTTGGGACATGTCTATTTTTCACCTATATAAGGAATATTTTTATATACTTTTTGGTTAATTTTTTTTTAAATGCTTGAATGCTTAATGAGATAATGCTCTTTTGTACAACTTTCCTTATGTGAGCTTTTTTCTTTCAGGTTAAGAGATTTCACTTTATAGGTTCTTCGCACTTGCATCATTATTCAGTTAATCAAGGTACAATCAGATATGATATCAGAGCCATTCTAATAGCCAATCAAATCTCTATAGATAACACCATTGTGATAACCATGCAAATCTCTACAATCAATGTCTATAGACAAAAAACAAATAACAACATTATATTGATTTAAATATTATATAATAATATTTAAAAATTTATTATATTTTTAGTTTGACATATACTTATTCTCCAAAAAATTCAATAAGTTATATATATATATATATATATATATATATATATATATATATATATATATATATATATATACATAAGAAAATTAAATATATATATTTTTCTAATTAATAAAGTAAAATTTAACCAATGACATAAATATTTTTTTTCCTTCTGTATTTTTATGTTTAAAAATCTTAATTTTTAAGTTCCACTTATCTCATTATTAATTAATCATTTACATTTGATGTAATTGATTAAAGCTACTATAAATTATTAATTTTATAAATTTAAATTTACTTAAATGCTCAATATAATCTTAATATAAAAGAATAAATTTAAGTATGGAAGATAATAGATATTTCATGGCTTTTAGTATTTTAAAATATTTTGTTAAGAGTTAAATTTTCTGATAAATATTTTTATTAATGGTGAAAGTGAGGTTTTTAGAAATAGGAACTCTACCCTTTATAACATAACCTACAAACATGGTCTTCAAAATAAGATATAACAAAAATATTTGCACAGAATCAATAACCAAAAATTAACATTATAAGAACAATAGATAAGCAACAACTTCCACATCAGCTGCACAAAACAAAGGTGTATCAAAACCCTTCAAAACTTATTTTCATTTGCAATCTGAGAGTCATTTTAAGAGATTAAATCCTTTCTCCATCTATCATTCTTTTTGTGACCTACCATGATCCACTTGCCCTCATCATCCGAGAGGAAAGGAATGAACATATCTAGTGAAGCTTATGAATCATTCAATGGTAACTGCACTAATGAATCCCTATTTAAATCTTCACCTCCAATCTGGTGATCTTTATTTTCCAACCCCAAGGGGGGAGGAATTTGTGGTGTTTGTTCAACTTCATTTTGGAATAAACCCATATCTTTATCTGGGTCCTTAGAGTCACACTTTGTACTCTCACAAACCATGAAATGTTCAAGTAGAGGTTCCTTCCACCAAGAGATACTGGTAGTACACTTAAAAAAATTACATGAAGAGGCAAGATGATCTATTTGATTGCAATTTCTACAAGGAAAAGATAATGTCTCAAAGTCAAGAGATTGCTTCCAAGTTCTTGTTGACATAGTGGATTGCACCCTGGGCAGGACGCTGAGCCCCTGCCTTCCACACGCAATAATGGAAACTCCCCTCTTGCCTGTGGGCCTGGCAAAACTAGGGGGAGAGTCTCTAGATAAGGGCTAGCTCCCTTTGGTGCATTTGAGTTATTCCAATAAGTGCTAATACACACACACACACACACACACATATATATATATAATGGGGGGGATGAAAAGGGAGAAGGATTATAGGAAAACAAAACCTAATCTAAGAAGGTGATGCACCAAATAATTTTGACCTACTCACACTCACACTCTGAACCATAAGAACACATACATACACTTTAACTAGTAAAAGGACCAGATTACAGGAAGTTCAACAAGGAGGCTTTAATGGAACACACAAAAAAGGGACTTAACATAGGTGCTGTAAGAAAAGCACACTATCCAGTAACCTCCTTCTACCTCTACACTCCAGGTACAGCTCCTCTTGTCACCTATAAGAATGGCACCTTTTAGATACCAGATGCGTTGGTGTCAACCTTGTGAAAGCATTAGGAAGCAATGACTGAACACAAAGGCTAACACTCAGACACACTCAGAGATATCTAACCAGAATAGAGGTAAAAATGCATTTTTTTTAATTTCAAGTGAAAATTTCTAGGGCTTCACCTTATAATGTGAAAGATACCTTCTAAAAATGAGAAGTATACAATATATAAATGAAGAAAAGAGGCCTTTTGGCACCCTTTTTACAAGTGACCCATGTGCATTCTAATCATTGGGAAGAGGAAGCTGCTTAAACATCATATGTGAAATTATGGGCCATATCGTTTGTCTACAAACAAGACCACTCCTTCAAGGCAATCACATGACTTGTCTGCTCATCAATACAAATTGAAGAAAATGGGTCACGTCATTCACCGTTTGTGCCTCTTGATGATCAATTCACAGACACTGTGTCAACCGCTGGAGTAACTCCTTGAGTCGACACCGTCCTTCACCACTTGGACTATTTTGTCTATTTTTGCACCTGGTTCTTTTGCCCCTTCCTGGCTTTGTCTTTCTTCTGGCCTTAAGCCTTTGAATTCCTTTGGGTTCACGCTTAAGTCTATGAAGATCAACAACTACTTCATTGCCACAAATTTGATGTCCTCGAGTTCGTCGTCCTCCTTAGCAATTCATCCAGGTCTTTCCCACTTGTTTTGGTCGCTTTTCACTAATGTCAACAAGAGACACGTGGCATGTTCCACTATGAAATAGGTGAGGACATGTGGCAGCATCTACTTAACTTATAGAAGCTTTAGGCACCTTTTGAGAGTCTTGCAGAAGATGACACGTGTTGGCTTTCGCTGAGCTTTAGAAATAATACAAAAGCATTCAGGACTCATTCAGATTCATCACAAATGATGACACTTGGCAGCTTCTACTCTCTTTAGCAATACGTCTGGGGCCCACCACAGTCTTTACTGAACAAAAGGGAGAGACCACGGATGTTGACACTTGTCAGCTTCCATCGATCTTTGCAAAGGACACGTGGCACGTTTTGCTGCTCTTAGAAAAATATGTCAAAACCTTCTGCATTTGCCACTTGGCACCCTCCACAGAACTATGAGGGAAGCTTGTTGAAAGGATCTTTGAGACTCATATGCAGACACTTGTCACGTTCCATCAGGTTTTGCAAGGGACATGTGGCACATTCCACTGCTTTTAGAGGCAAATTATCATGTGTCCCGACAGACGACACTTGGCAGCTTCTGCTCTCAGGCTTTTTTGGGTGTAAAATTGACATTTACGGGCCCGTCACTATTTGAAAACCAATGGCTAGTTCATTTCCTTGAAATTGATGGCCTCAGAGACATCACTGTCCTTGGCAAATCCTTTGATTCTTTTCCTTTTTTTCAGCCTTTTTTTGCTCCAGTCAGGCTTTTGTCTCAGCCAATTTTCCCACAGATAAAAAGTCCACAATAATTCTTTTGATCATTGCTTCGCTTTGCTTGACCTTTAGAATTTCTTCAAGTTTTTTATCCCACGGCCCTTTTCTAAATTTCTTTGAGCTTTTTGTCTGAAGGAATTCCTTCGGATAAAAAGTTCGAAAGAAATCAATTTATACCTTTGCCTTTTTATTTTTTGCAAGATTTTCTTTCGAAGGAATATCTTCAGACAAAATGTCTGAAGGAATTCCTTCGAACATTTTATCTGAATAAATTCTTGTGTTTCTTGCCTTGAAAATTTCTAAAAGAATTCTGACTTGCCTCTTGCATTTTTCAAAATAATTCCAACCCTTTCGGCCTTCTCTTTGGTCCCTTTGAAAATGTTCCCTACCCTCCGTGAGGGAACTTGGGTCAGGAACTGCCCTCCACAAGGGCACTTGTTCTTCGAGAGACCTTCTTGAATCTTCTTATTGAACCGTCCCTTTGAAATAACCCATTGAACCAACACTTTGAACCATTTTTATTGAACTAGTTCAATGGTTCAACGATTGTTGAGCCAAGGCATTGAACCGAATGTTTGAACCAAACCAATTGAACCAAGGCATTGAATCGAACTGATGAACCGACTGAGTGAACCAAGTGATTGAACTAGTTTTTGAACTTTGTCGTTGAACCAAGGCATTGAACCAAGCCTTTGAAATGAGCACTTGAACCAAAACGAATTGAACCAATTGAACTAAACCAATTGAACTGAAATGTTCAATGGTCTGAAGAAACTTTTGTAGAAGCTTACACTCTTTGAACTAGTTCTTCATCTACCAAAAGGCATGCTTGTAGAGTCTGTAGAAATGCCTATAGAGTCCGTAGAAATGCCCAGACTTGTGCAAAATCAAAAAATGAAACTGGCTCAAAACAACAGGGAAAGAAGGGGACCGATTTTGGCCTAATGGACCAAAAATGGTCAACAAATTGGTGACTCCCAGGGGAAGCATGCCTGCTATGTTTAGAAACTAGTTGCCTTAAAATCCATTGGGTACGGAGTCGAGATGCAGCTTTAAAAAGTTATCAACCACCTTGATACATCCTAGAATCAATCATGAAGGTTTACCTCAAAAGGAAATGAAAAACACACACACAACTAAGGAAACTACTAACATGTGTCAAAAGCACTTAGGGAAAATGGGAAAAAGCAAGGAAAATATATACATGATGGGAGAGGGGCTCAGTGATAATGCTTAAGATGTATCCCATTAACTGGGATATACAGTTCTTCACCATCTAACCTAGAGAGTTGGAATGCATTATGCTACTTGCACTGAGTGATGACGTATGGACCACTCCATAGGGCATCGAACTTCACGTGATTTCTAGGCTTAGCTCGGTCCTCATCCCATTTCAAGACAATGACTCCTTCAGAGAAACCTTTTCATGAATATTTCTTGTTGAAGTGTCTCTTCATCTGCTATTGGTGGCTGGTTATAGAAGCCATAGCCTGGTCTCTTGTCTCTTGGAGCTCCATCAGCTCGCATAGCCTAACATCTATGTTATTGCCTTCTTCTAATTTTAGCTAGCAAGTGAGTTCCAAAGATGGAAACTCAAGTGAAATGGGAAGCCTAGCTTCCCTTCCATATACGAGCATGTACGGCGAATTACCAATTGCTCTCTTTGGGGTGACCCTATCTGCCCACAGGGTTGTTTTCAACTTGGCATGCCAAGTCCTTTGATTCTCCTCCATGGTTCGCTTAATGATCTTGATCAGATTCTTATTTGTATATTTAGCCAACCCATTCCCTTGTGGGAAGTAGTTGGATGAAGTACTAAGATAGATACCATATCTTGATGCCCATTCACTTGTTTTAGTTCCCAAAAAAGCTAACGCGTTATTTGAGATTATGGTTGCTGGAACCTCGAACCTTGCCACTAGGTCTTCATAAAAATCTAGGACTGCACTTTCACTGGCTTCCTTCAAAGCAACAGCCTCTACCCATCTTGTGAAATAATCTGTGGCAGTCAGGACCCACTTGTGTCCAGCACTGGAACGAGGATTAATCATCCTTATGAAGTCAAGGCCCCATTACATGAATGGCTGCTCTACCTGAATAGGCTATAAAGGCATGGCAGCCAATCGTTATTTCCCATCAAAAAGTGCACATTTTTGGCACTTTCGTACCCAGGCATGGGTTTCCCTGAATAGAGTAGGCCAGAAGTAACTAGTTCTCATTATTCTTGTAGCTATAGGCCTAAGAGCAAAATGACCGCTGACTGGCCCATCATGAAACTCGGACAGCACCCTGTCAGCTTGCCTTGGGTCTATGTATCTTAAAAGGACTCTTGAAAGGTCCCTTCTAAACAACACTCCATCAATCAGGACATAAGGGAGACACTAGAGTCTAAAATATCTCCTCTTGGTCCTATCAAGGCCCTATGGGCACTCACCAGTGAGAAGGAAATGCATCAAGTCTAATGTACAATCCTTCATGATAGTTGGTTCTTCTGTTGTAGTTGCATCATGAATTATTAGACTATCCTCCCTTTGTTTTTTAAAGTCTGCAGCAAGGTGTTCACACAGGCCTCTCCCTCTTACTAGCTTGGTGATCTTGATATCCACGTCATATTCCATCACCTTAGTGATCCACCCTGCTCTCTTTTTATTCAAGTCTTAGTTAATCAAGAAATCCTTGATTCTAGGATGTGGAACCATGAGGTAGATTTTGCTATTGGACAACATATGCCTAAATTTCTTTAGACTCCATATGAGTACAAGAACTTGCTTCTCCACATATGTATATCTGACCTCAAAACCCTCTAGGCCTTGGCTAAAAAATGCAATTGGTTGCTCAAGGTTATCACCACTTGCTTGGGTAAGCATGGCAGAGATTACCTCTTCATTGCCGAAGGTGTAGAGGTTGAAATCTTTGGTGAAGTCAGGGCTTATCAAAGTAAGAGCCTGGGCTATGGCCTACTTGATCACTTTGAAACTATCATTTCTTTGTGTTGTCCACATGAACTCTTCACCCTTCCTCAGCATAGAGGTCAACGGCTTGACTACCTCTGCAAAATTTAGGATAAATCTCTTGATGAAATTTAATTTTTTGAAGAAGCTTTGTAGGCCTTTCTTGTGCTTAGGCAAGGATAGCTCCAGGATGGAGCAAACTCTCTCTAGATCAATAGTTAAACCTTCCTTAGAAACAATGTGGCCAAGGAGTTTCCCCTCGTGGACAGGGAACATGCATTTCCTCAAGTTGAGAGAGATATCGAACTCTCTACACCTCTTAAAGATTTGTCTAAGGTGTTTCATGTGTTGGTTCACCTCCTTGGAGAAAACTGTCACATCATCAAGATATACTAGCATAGTGTTATTTATCAGGCCTCGAAAGGTCATGTCCATGGCTCATTGGAAGGTGGCACCAACATTAGATAGTCTGAATGGCATTTTACTTTAAGCAAACATCCCCCATATGGTAGTGAAGGTTTTCTTGTGTTGATCACAGTCTTGCACCAAAATCTGTTTATATCCTAAATACCCATCCAGGATGGAGAAATGCTCGCTACCTGTCACCATTTGAAGGATCTATTCCATGCTTGGGAGAGGATAATGGTATTTTAAAGAGACTCTATTGAGGTCTCTAAAATCAATGCATAGTCTGATGTCCCCATTCTTTTTTTGGATAGAAACAAGATTGGCCAACCAAGAAGAGTGTTTGATTGGAAATATTATCCTAGCCTCAATCAACTTGGTGAGTTCCTTCTGCATGAGAGGCTCAATCATTGGGTTAATAGGACTTTGCTTCTACTTGATTGGCTTGACACCTTCTTCCAACTCAATGGTATGTTGGGCCAGACTTGGGTCAAAGCCCTTCAAATCACTATATTCCCAAGCGAAGACATCAACAAATTATTGGCACAACAAAATGAAGGCCTACCTCTCACAGTCCATGCACACTTTCCTAAGTGCAAGCATCTTATCTTTGAATATTTCAACCTTCTCATGGTGCTCCTCCTTCATTACAATGAATGCCTTGTTGCTTTTCAACTGGTCATCTCCATTAAAGATACTCTCTAGAGTGACCAAACCTTTAGGGAGCTTATTTTCCTCAATTGAATAATTTCGCTATCATATTGCTATTATAGATTAACTTGGTTTTTTTATAGCAAACTCATCTTCTTCTTGCAAGAAGTGTGCTATTTGTTGGTGACTATCAAAGACCTCCCAGTTGGTGATGTTGTCAGGGACAGATGGCCAGATCACTACCTTCAAGTGGCACGAGCTGTGGTCTCGACCTATTTCCCTAGGGATATCAAATTGGGCACCAATTGCTGCTAGCTTATCTGCTTGTTTGTTTTGCTCTCTAGGAATGGAGGTAACATTAAAAGTAAATAAATTCTCCACTAAGTCCCATACTCTATGTTTGTAGGACTTCAGTAAATAATTCTTTGTCAAATTTTGGCCTCTTAACTAATTGACAATCAGCTCACTGTCATCGAAAACCTGTAGCTCTTTGATTCCTCTTTTCCTCGCCCACTCCAAACCATGGATGAGGGATTCATACTTTGCAACATTGCTCATGCAAGAAAATTAGAACTGGAAAGCCAAAAAGTATCTCTCCTTTGAAGGAGAAACGAGCACCGCTCCACCACCAGCTCCCAACTTACTTCTTGAACCATCAAAGAATAGCTACCATAGACTTGAGCTTTCTTGGCTCGTTTTCATCAAATTTGGCACAAAAGTACCCTCTTCATGTATATAATAAATTCCAAGGCCTGCCTCCTCTATGAACTTATAAGGATCATGCTCGAATTGTCACTTCCCCATTCTTCTAAGAACAGGTCTGCAACTCCTTCAAGGGCAGAGGATGGAGATTGATCCACTTGGAACTCTTCTTAGTCAATAATGGCATAGCTAACATTTGCTACCTTGAGTGAGTATGGTTCCAGATGATCTTTGTGGAGTGGCTCAGATTCAATCTTAACTTTAGTCCCATACTTGGTCCTAAAAACTAGATAAGACCAGTTCGCTGCTAGGTATCCACCTATCTTAGATGTAAAATCCCTGGATAAGCAGATGGCAAAGTAAGGAGGGACATCCACCACTACCACATCTTGAAGAACTGAGAAGGTCGACCAAGCATGTAGCGTTAAGCTTAAACCTTTCACCACCCTAATTGTCTTTGATGGTGTTCCATCCAGCTGCAGGACTCCCTTAGTCATTTCTTTGTATTTCAACCCCAGCTTGTCGGCTATGTATTTGGGCATTATCGAGGTGATTTCTCCACTATCAATGATGCAATTATGCACCAAGAAATCTCCTATGACTAAGGACAAATAAAAATGGGGAACCTTTTCTTCTATCCTGACTTGGCCTGAGGTGGAAGGCTGTCCATTCATCATCAAAGCATTATCAGTTCTTGTTGGGACAGCTTGTTCATTCATCTCATGCAATTCCTTTTGTAGCATGTCCTTTTGCCCTGGTATTGATAATGAATCCCACAAGGAGATGTTCATGTGTAGATTCTTCATTTGGTTAACTACATTGACACGAGGGTTTCCTTCCTTCATATTTTCTTTGGGATTATTTACAGCGTGAGGTGTAGGCCGAGGAGCTGAAGATAGAATCGGTGGTCTGAAGCTGGGGACCTTTTGATTTACATGTGATGAAGAAGGTATTGCTGACATTTGGGCAGTAACCTGAGCTTCTTCCATTGCTCTCCTTTTGAATCTTATGTTAGCTACGACACAGTCTCCTTGATTGTTTGTAGTACCCATGTAATTAACTGAATAGAACTCACCTTCCAGGTGATTCATGAGAGTAGAATCAAGCTGAGTTTGACTGTTCATGCTGTGTTGCATTAAAGCCTAAAAACCTTGGAATTGGGTGGCTGCCTGATTGTCTTGTAAATTTGGGTAGTGACCCATCATTTCATTTGTATAAATAGCCTGCTCTTGACCATATCCCATGGTTGAGCAACTGGGTTGTTCTTGTACTAGATTGTTTTGAGCGGGCACCATAGCCTTGGTTGATGAAGGGGTGCTTGGATTGTAGCCTTGAAAAGGTTTGGTCTGTGTAAGCTAACCCTATCCTTGATTGTAATTTTGGAAAGGGTGCCTATTTGTTTGACCATACTGCTGGTATCCTTGGTTTGGTCAGTTGTTTTGAGCTTGCTTCTTTTTAATAGCCACTAGTTCATTTGTCACATTCTGCAAAAGACTTTTGACTTCATGGAGTTCATTTGATGAAGTGGCAGCCAGCTTTTTTGTGCTAAGTAGAAGAGCTAAGGTGGGAGCAACGATCTATATTGGGGACAACATTTAAGGGAAAAGTTGCATATGGAGTCTAGGAGCTATTTTTCTAGCCTGCACTAGGCAATTTTTAGCTGCTATAGCTATGTCATAGGCGGCAAGCAGCACATGTCCTCTAATAGACTGTATCATAACAGTGATATCATTATTCAACACTCTTAAGTAATAAAAAAAAGCATAGCTAGGATTTGGCCTTACCAGAATGGGGATTCTATCCCATGTCTTCTGAAACTGAGTGTTGAAATCCTGCATGTATTCATGTGGAGCTCTTTTCATTGTAGTCAGTTGCTCAGCAAGCGAGAGGTGGTTGCTCTTCTCCCCAAATTGGTTCATCAAAAAATTACCCAATTAATTCTAGGAATCGACTGAATTCATGGGTAAAGTCCCATACCAGTTCAAAACTTTGCCCTTGAGAGACAATGCCAACAATCTGGTTGCAATATTATCCTTCGTGACATTGTGAATATTACAGAGGTAGCAATATTTTTGATGTGTTCAATAACTATAATGGGTCCCTCTCCATCAAAGGGAAGGATGCTTTTGAGGACTACTCCTGGAATTGGGTCATAACACGAGAGATTCAAGGGACTCTAACCACAAAAAATCACAAAAGGTAATGCCATAGCTATGATAGGATGTAACCACGGCCTTCTTGCATAGATGTTCTTTATAGCAAGTTTGAGAAAGTGGTTGGTTGAATAAGGATGGGTCCTCTCAAACCTCAATTTTTTTGCTAAGTTTAAAGGCAATTCAATGAATTCAAAAGGGACACCCTTAGCAGCAGACCGTGTGGTGATTTTAGGCATAGGAAGTCAAACTGGTCTTTGATCAAAAAATGAAGCTCTTACCAGTGGAGTCACCAGATGCTGAAAATAGTTGATTTTGCTATAACAGGACTAGCATGAATCCTGGAACTTTACTAAGTGTAAAAATTGAGTCCCACCAGGCATGCCAAAAATTGTTGATGCAGTGGATTGCACCCTAGGCAGGAGGCTGAGCTCCTACATTTTACACGTAACAATGGAAACTCCCCTCTTGCCTGTGGGCCTGGCAAAACTAGGGGGAGAGTCTCTAGATAAGGGCTAGCTCCCTTTTATGCATCTGAGTTATTCCAATAAGTGCTAATACATATATATATATATATATATATATATATATATATATATATATATATATATATATAATGTGGGGGATGAAAAGGGAGAAGGATTACAAGAAAACAAAACCTAATCTAAGAAGGTGACGCACTAAATAATTTTGACCTACTCACACTCTAAACCATAAAAACACATGCATACACTTTAACTGGTAAAAGGACCAGACTACAAGAAGTTCAATAGGGAGGCTTTAATGGAACACACAAAAAAAGGGACTTACCATAGGCGCTGTAAGAAAAACACACTGTCTAGTAACCTCCTTCTGCCTCTGCACTCCATGTATAGCTCCTCTTGTCACCTATAGGAATGGCACCTTGTAGATACTAGATGCATTGGTGTCAATCCTGTGAAAGCATTAGGAAGCAATGATTGAACACAAAGGCTAACACTCAGACACAATCAGAGATATCTAACCAGAATAGAGGTAAAAATGCATTTTTTTAATTCTAGGTGAAAATTGCCAGGGCTTCGCATTACCATGTGAAAGATGCCTTCTCAAAATGAGAAGTATACAATATATAGAGGAAGAAAAGAGGCCTTTTAGCACCCTTTTTATAAGTGACCCATGTGCATTTTGATCATTGGGAAGAAGAAGCCGCTTAAACATCATATGTAAAATTATGGGCCACGTCATTTGTCTGCAAACAAGACCGTTCCTTCAACGCAATCACGCAGCTTGTTTGCTCATCAATGCAAAGTGAAGAAAATGGGTCACACTGTTAATCATTTGCACCTCTTGATGATCAATTCATAGACACTGTGTTAACCACTTGAGTAACTCCTTGATTCGACACCTTCCTTCACCACTTGGACTATTTTGTCCATTTTTGCACTTGGTTCTTTTGCCCCTTCCTGGCTTTGTCTTTCTTTTAGCCTTAAGCTTTTGAATTCCTTTAGGTTCACGCTTAAGTCTGTGAAGATCAACAGCTACTTCATTGCCAAAAATTTGACATCCCCAGGTCTATCGTCCTCCTTAGCAATTCATCTGGGTCTTTCTCGCTTGCTTTGGCCACTTTTTGCTGATCTCAACAAGTGACACATGGCATGTTCCACTGTGAAATAGGTGAGGACACGTGGCAGCATCTACTTAAATTATAGAAGCTTTAGTCACCTTTTGAGAGTCCTATGGAAGATGACATGTGGTGGCTTTCACTGAGCTTTAGAAACAATACAGAAGCATTCGGGACTCATTCGAATTCATCACAGATGATGACACTTGGTAGCTTCCTCTCTCTTTAGCAATACGTATGGCGCCCACTAAACTGAATTGAACCAAAATGAGCACTTGAACCAATTGAACCAAAATGAGCACTTGAACCAAAATGAATTGAACCAATTGAACTAAACCAACTAAACTGAAAGGTTCAATGATCTGAAGAAACTTTTGTAGAAGCTTGCACTCTTTGAACTGGTTCTTCATCTGCCAAAAGGCACGCCTGCAGAGTTCGTAGAAATGCCTGAAGAGTTTGTAGAAACACCCAGACTTGTGCAAAATCAAAAAATGAAACTGGCTCAGAACAACAGGGAAAGAAGGGGATCGATTTTGGCCTGTTGGACCAAAAATGGTCAACAATTCTGCTTTGAACCTTCAAATCTATGGACTCGAGAAGATCTATGAAAACATCTATATTAACTAAAATTCGAGCAATGGTTGTGTGGTAAATAACCATGGGATCCATATACAATAAGTTTTCTAATGAATCACCAATAGCTTTGAAATAGAAAGGAGTCCAAAATTTTAAGGATAAAAGGGGATGTCTTACCCAAATCGGTTTGACGTTGAAGGCCTCAGAATGAGGGTCGAATGAAGGAAACCATGATTTATAGGTTAGAACACACTGGTTCCAAGACCAAAAAGGCTGCTAAAATAGAAAAGTCCTATCCACTTCTAAATCAAAGAGAACACAAAAAAATCATTTTGCATAGGGAAAAATGCATCAATTACAAACCATAAGTGGCAGCCAGTTATCCTTCAACTAGCCATTCAGATCTACAAGAGAAGGCCACAAGTTGGAGAAATGGCAGATCAACCCATAATTTGATAGCTCTTATTTTCTATCCAGAAGTGTTAGAAGCTACTCTCCTTTAAAAGAGATAGAGGGGTATGATTTAGAATGTGTCATAGCCTTGTTTTGCTTCTCCTTAGTTGCAACTATCATGTAGTAGAGACATTTATACCCTATATTTAATTTCAAACCCCTCTTAGGGGATAGATGTTTTGATAAGAGGGACAAAGCACCCTTATCCTCTTCCACTATAAAAACTACATCCTTTGCCACCACAAAAGTTGAGGCCTTTACCACCAAATTTGTTTTCTTTACCGCTGAATCTGCTTCTTTTACCACTGTAGAAGTTGAGTTTACTACCATGTCACTATTATCCCATGTTCCTGCCATGAAGAGTGTTTCTTTGACCCCTGACACTGCCTCCTCTGAATTTTGATCTGCCTATATAGAGTTATGGACCACATCGATTTTCTTAATAACCAATGACCTTGTCAATATCCTCATCATCGCATCATTCTTTGCCCAGATCTGAGTAGCCATCACCACCCTATCTCTATTTTCTATGGTTTCATGGCATCACTTAGGGCTTCTCATCACTTAGGGCTTCTCCTTTTAGTATCGATCCTCTATTCTCCTTTTGAATCTTTTGATAAATGTTTACGTTTACCTTCTATATTAATTACATATTTTTTATAGAACTTTATAAAATATTAATATTAACAAAAAAAGTCTATTTTTACAAATTTAAATTAAATTAATTTTTATATCAATTAAAATACAATTTGAATTATATACAACATAAATTGTCTCTTTGTAGCTCTTGTTAGTAAAGGCCCCAAGAAGAATTTATCATTTTAGATTCAACTTGGTTAGGTAAAGACAATAATGTTTGGTTGGTATTTTTGGATGATTGACCATAATGGTACTAATACATGGTTTGGATTCAGATGAGTAAAGTATTACAAAATATTTTTCAATGAGAAAAATATTGATATAATAATATTATGGGTAAAGAAGGGGAATTTTTCTTCTAGACCAATATAGACTTATTGCAATTTATACTTCGAATATGAGTTGTGGAGCTTTTTTGATCTTTTACGCACTCAATCTTGAAGATGAAGGCAAACAACCATAGAGAGAAGAGAGAAAATCATAG
This sequence comes from Torreya grandis, assembly GCA_037957365.1. Lineage (NCBI taxonomy): Eukaryota > Viridiplantae > Streptophyta > Pinopsida > Cupressales > Taxaceae > Torreya > Torreya grandis. Next base: position 2,148,697 of record JARHVA010000008.1, read on the forward strand.
AAAGAAGAGGAAAAGGCAAAGTAGATGGTCTTTATCCACTCCCTCAATGAAGTTTTGTTAAACCCTTGGTCGATAGACAAAGGAGAGCCTTTAGAGAACTTATGCCCCTCTACCAATAAAGGGAAGAACTCCCTTGAAAAATGTCAATGATTGATCATGTGGGAATCAACTAGTTGACTTAGGAATAATAAGTTGAAAATGAAAAAATGAATGGAAAGGGCACCCATCAATTTGGGGCATGTCCAGTTCTTCCATCAAACTAGTCATTCAGAATTAAAGAGCTTCATGAGGAATGCCATTAATAGATCATGTGCGAATCAATGTAAAGGTCTATCTCACTAGAGTTGATCAAGAAAGAGAAATATTACATATGTAATAAAAGACCTTATTGATGTGGGAATGGACAACCATTTTTTATTAGGGAGGGCCTTCCAATGGTAGTGATGGGTGGGAAGGAAATCAGTTAAGTTTTCAACCATCATAAAGTGATTCATTGATGGTCGAGTCCTTATGTTAATATGAGGACCTTTATAGTAAGAATTTATGTTTTCTCAATCGAAAAAGGGTCTTTAGATGCTCGACATCTACTTTAGGTATAGAACCCTCTCTGAATTAAATATAAGAAACACATTTAAGCTAATGAAGATCAAGTTCATCTAAATCATTCACCACCTCTAGATTTGGGACAAGTAAGTGTGCCTTAAAATACAAACCCAACCCAAATTAGTTAGCCCACCCAACTTGAAAATTTAGGTGGTGATGGGAAATGGATATACTCATATAGAGTGATGGATAGTATTCATCTACAATTTTCATAGTTTAAATTGATATGGTGATATACATGTTTTCACTCAAGTATTATATTTTGATTCTATGTTGATGTGAGTGTTTGAAAGATCTATCGTGTATAATTTTTTTGGTATATTATTGTCATGACTCTTTTATTGTCATTTTTATATTATTATTAATTTAAAAAAAGGTATTCATCTTGATTTATCTATAACGTTGTGTATTATAAATATAGAAGGTGAATTTTTTAACAATCCACTCTCTATATTTGCTAATCACATGAAAGATTAGATATCACATCCTTGGCTTAATATTCTTGAACGATATAAATTACTATATTATTTGTGTATTTCTTATCAATGAATGTCTTATTTTTATAATTTTTGCTAATCTCTTACCACATATAATTGTTAGCAAACAAGATCTTTAAATACTTAAGAATGTCTCAAATATTATATTATTCCTCACTTTATATATATTTTAATTTTTTTTCCTTCTCTTGTAAAACTTAAATGAACTTGAATAATGACAATACATATATTTCATATTAAAAACATCAATATAAAAATATTTTTATTTTTATTTTTTTAAAACAAAACTCTTATATATTAAATAAGTATCTCATTTAATAATGACCTAAAATATTTAATTTTATATAAAAATATATATTTTACCATTTACCAAATTTGTATCTATTTTAAAAACTCTTCTTTTGTTGACATATTTGATTTGAAATGATGAAGATAAAGGTATGAGAGAGCTATATTTCTAATAAGCCAAAAATACATCATTGTGTATCATAACATCAACCCATTCGTAATAAGAAGCACACATTCTTCAAAAAGTACTTTCAAAGGAATGAGTATCCATAAATAACAATAAAATTCATTCAAAGACTTCACACTAAATTACCACATTGCATTCTCCTTCTAAAAATGTCATTACAAATAAAATAGTATATGGTACAACAATAATATTTGGAAAAGATTAAAAGTTGATAAGTATGTTTGGAAATTGACAGGGTTTGGTTTTGGTTTTTTTTTTTTTTTTTAATTATATATAATTGGCAAAAAATTCAGTAGGATGGAAATAGAAATAGATTTAAAACGTAATAGATCATATATTTTTATAAACATATTTATTTAAATATATAAAAATATAATAATTTTTAATATTTATAAAAAAATAAATATTTTGTAATATAAAAAAATGTATTAAAATATTATTATTAATATTTTGGTTAATTTACATGGTTTTGTATTCTTTTTATAATTATAAGATTAGATCATCGTGGTCATGATAGATTCAAATTTTTTTGGGGTTGCTTGATATGTATAGAGACAACATTAAATTTTACTAATTTTGTAGGGTTGATTCTATTACATCATCTTAAATCCAATAGCCTTTGTTCTTTTTATTTTGATTTTGTTTGATTCTAAGTTTTAAATTATTTTTATTTCTAAAAATTTATTAAAACTTGGTTTTTGTTTGTGATAGATCATCATTTAGATATATTTTTCAAAATGTTTTAAATTAATTTGTGAATGTCATATCTTTTAATAATGATGTAGAAGATAATGATCATAATTATTATAATAACATTGATGAAAGTGCAGTGTAAATAAGTTTTACCCTAGTAGGACCAAATCAATATACATATGATATGAATATTTTTGGTGTTGGTTCCCTTAGTATAATCTCTTGTGATTATGGAAAGCCAAATTTTGATATGAAAGAATAAATTAGTAAGGGACAAAAATTTTAGCCTAACACAAAATACATTGGAGCGATATACATTTGGACTACAATGTCCACAACAAATTGTTGATTCTTTTGTAGACCACGTCGATTTAGGTGCATGTTGTCATGTATAAATCAATGCTTTTTATTTGAATCCCAATAACAGTAATAAAGTGAATCTCTCAAGATAATTATCAGAATGAAAATGAAAAATACATGGATTATGAAGTCAAATTAGAAGTATAACATAGCAATATGAACATTGTTAATATAAAGAAATATGATGTTGATAATCTCACTGAAATGTCTAAAATTATGAATATATTAAAATACGTTGTTTGGACTAAAATTTATCTTATCATTCAAAGTCATTTCAGGTATCCATTTTAAACCTACTAGAATATCTCTATTGATTCTAATGTTCTTCCTCGTCAAGTCTTTTTTGTGGTTCTTCCTTCTTCTCTACATGTGATTCCTCCTACTTCTCAACATGTTTTTGTATTTCTATTCCTTCTTATATGTCTCAAAATATTCCAAGTGTTAACACTCCTCTTGTGTTTCAAAGCCACTTTTTAATCATATTCCTCAAATAAAAGTGCATGTTTTTAACCCTTGTCCTCTTCCAAATTATTTTATCCTTATCTATTCTACTTCTTCACATTCTATTTTAATACCAAACCCATAAAATAGAATGTGAAGAAGTCATTTGTAATAGGATGTCTATTCCATTTATAATTTATTATGTTGTTCCATATATTATTTTTTATTTTTAGTTGACAATTTATTAGTTCACTTTCAAATAAATATTACTTTGAAGATTAGCTCAACTAATGCAAGCATATAATGGGTACATTATAAATTATGTGTTTAGGTTTAAACTCATGGCAACTAAGATGACTTATCAACCACTAAATAGTGAGCTTCGAAAAGAATTTATCAACAATCTATCATCAATTATCAAAGAAAAAGTAGCTTTCAACACTTGTCAATATTTCAATAAACTTTGTCATGCAGTTAAGGCCTTTGATGTCAAAGTTTTAGAGGAAACTATGCTTAATTATGAGGCCACTTTTATAACTAATGAAAATTTTCAAAATATACCAAGTTGGAAGTCTAAAAAAAATGAACATGAATTTCAATGTATAATTATGGTAATAAGATGGTTAATACTTTAGAGAAACCATATAAGTAGCTTGTATAACCTCAACAGAAAGACTAAATAAAATTCAATAGAATTAATTAGAGTCCACAAAATGTCATGGAGAAATTACTTGAATACAACATGATTACTATACCTACAACATGTGAATTTGATATTCCAAGGTCATTTGACTAAATATTTTTGGTGTCAATGCATATTTTTATTATCATAGATTTCAAGGGAATTTTAAAAATAAGTGCCTCACTTTCAAACACAAGATACATGATTTTTCTTCCAATGATCAAATTCAATGAATTTGTACCTATGTAAATTTGAGATAATGTTGATAATGATAAAATTAAAGTGGAAAATACACATTCAAGCATAAAATTTAATTCATATATTCACAAAAAGCAATTGATTGATAATAGAAATGTCTTTATAGTAAACAAACCAAAGTATAATAATGTATTTATAGAACACAAACAACATTGAGTTGAGGGTTTTATTGCAGTAATTAATTCAATCAAAAAGAAAGATACATTTATTCAATTTATGTTACTTCAAAATACATTCTACATGATAGTTCATATTTTTGTTCCCAAAATCCGTCATTTGTTTTTGTGGACAACATGCCGACCATTTTGGTCCTGCAGGCCAAAATGCTCTCTTTCTTTATCAAAAAATGTTCTGAGCAGTTAAGTTTTTCAAATAACTCAGGCCATTTCAGCTAAAGAAATTGCAGTTTCAATAGGTGGGCTTTCTCAAAGGGAAGTTCAAAATACTTAAGGCATTTCCTAAGTGTTTTGAGGATGGTTCAACGCTGAGGTTCAATCAAAAGACTTAACGGCAGGGTTCAAATAATTGGAATGAACCATTGAACCGTTGAACCATTGAACCCCACCTCTGAAAGGTTTAAAGGTTTAACGACTTCGATGGACTTAAAGAATAAAAGGATTCAAAGATTTAGAATGAACCATTGAACCATTGAACCTTGAACCGAAAAGGTTCAAAGGTTCAAAGAGTTCAAAGTTTGAGTGGAAGCTTCGAGCAAATGGATGAAGCAAAAGATTCCAGAAAATGGTTCAACCAAAGAAGAAAACTAAGTGAATGCGGCCCTTTACAAAACATTGAAATGCCGAACCATTGAACCGTTGAACCATTGAACCAAAAGAGTTCAAGGTTCAAGGTTCAAAGTGGTTCAAGCGACCAGTGACGTCCCCGTGGATGTCAAATTTAGGGTGATGGAATAACTGTTGATTTTCAAAAGAGTGCAAACTTGAGAACAAACTCAACGACCAGCCAAGAAAGGAGCCGAAGGAGCCAGCTAAAAGCGAGAAGATAACCTTGAGAGCTCAAATCACCAGGAAGAGATAAAATGTAGCAAGGAAAGAGGGAATGACTACAAAAAATCTAGAAATATATGCAAAAGAGTTATTCTAGTAGGTGGAAAGTCCACCAGGTGGACCTCAGAGAACACAAATATTCAATGGCGTGGCCTATTTTTATTCATTAAGTAAAGGCGAATGGATAGCCGTGTAAGCATCATAAAGAAGACTAGGCAACCCATGCTTAGGAGGAGACATTTGAGATGATTTAGAATGCTAAAGTTAAGGCTGATGACCTATTCTCGCATAACCCCATCACAGAATTTTCAATGCATTCTATGCAGCATGGGCCATTTCATGAAAACAAGCGCCCAAGTCTTTCTTTGGATGTTATATATTGTAATCTCTTATTTTACACAAAAAAGATCTCTCTATTATTAGAATCAAAGCTCTACCCAAATTGAAAGGCATTCCTGAGACTTTGAGTTTAGACTGTTAATCATATTTTGTTAAGTGAATGAGAAAGCAAGTGACCTTTCAGACTTTGTGTTGAAATAGCTTATGTTATCTAGGAAATCCTTCTTATGTCTTTTTCCTAAATGCAGTCTTGCCCCTTTAATCAAATAAGCAGAACAAGTGGAAATAAGCTAGAAGATGTCCTGAAGCTGACTGTGGGAGACTTTATGCTGCCATAATTGTCTTCAATCTATGTTTTGTGTAAAGGATACTGGAGAGACTTTGAGCTCCCCTTATACTTCGTAATATTTTACTTTGTTGTAGTTTTAGGTGAAAACTTTGGGCTACACTTCATTCTATAGTTTTCTTATCCTAAATCAGTGGGAGAAGCAATAAAAGACTTTATGCTTTCATATGTTTCTTGTGGTTACATTTACTACCCAAGAAGAATTCATGTTGTTTGTTGAATATCATTTCTGAAAGAAGAGAAGTGCCTTCAGTAATTACACGAGAATTCTCCTCTATTTTGTGAACATCATTTCTGAAAAAGGAGAGATGGATGGTATGATTTCACCCATGTGTCTATTTGTAGCTTATATTAGTATTGTATAGTTATAGGGAACCTCCCCTTGCTGAGAGGAGAGATTTGTCTCATTCTGGTTGTGGTCACTACATCTATTTTATCGTATAAATCTCCTTATGATGTGGTTGATATAACCATTTTGTCGTCAGCAAGTTGATGACAAAATATTCACCCAATAGTGACTAACTAAAACACTTTCAAGGCTAAGTTTGAGGCTAGATTCAAACCTATAGAAGATGCACATGCCCTATTAGCTCAGCTTACGCAAATGAAGAAGGAGCCTCATGAACCCATGCGAGACTTCATTGATAAATTTGATAAACTGAGGAATAGGATTCCTACCATTGCTCAGTCGACACCTAAAAATCTTAAATGCTTCTTCATCAATTCTCAGCTTCTTGAAGTGAGTTTCCTATTGAGGCGGGCTGGCCACATAGATCTTGCTATAGCTTAGATTTTGGCCACTGAGATTGAAGATGATCTTATCTTGGTAGGAAAGATAAGAAGAGTTCCTAACATAAATAAATCTTCTTCATCTTCTAAAAATGTCTCTATAGGTGCCACTGATCCTATGGTGTAAAAGCTTGCAAATGAATTGCTAGCCCTAAAAAAACAAATGGCCCAGGGGATGTTTACTCCTCCTTCTTATCAGTATATACCAAGGAAGACATTTCTAAACTAGTCATATCAAGGCAATGCTACCAGAAATCAAGGGCAACCAAATCATCTTCCTCCCCCACCAGGGAAGCTTGCTATTGAAGCAGCACCAGCTAACTCAGTAGTTAGTTATCTTGAAGCTAAATATGATTTCTCTTTCCAGTTTGAGTTGAACCAAGAAGATGACATTGATCTCTTTACAGAAGGATAAGAAGAATTAGATGGCTACTCCAACATTGGTTTCCTGAATTACCAGGATGAAGCTAGAAGTAAGGGGGAAGTGTTTGATGGATCATACATTGTATTTACTAGGTCTCAGAACCAGTCAACTCAACAAGCCGATAAGAGAAAAATAGGGGAAGAATCTCGAATAGTAATTTCAATTACTAAATGAGGGACTTCTCTGCCTTTCCAATCAAAGGACCCAATGAGAAATAAAAAAGTAAGTACCTCAAGCAATCCTTCACCTTCTGCTTCAATCTCTCAAACTAGTCCCACACCCAATAAAACCCATAATGATGGACTTCCTTCCATTGTTCCTAGTTCTTTTCAGCCATTTGATATAATTGACCATACTAAAAAGACCAAGATCCAAATGTCTAGGTTTGAATACTTACAAGCTAACCCTAAGTAGTTGGATAGGTTAGTTGAATGCATCAAGAACAAAATTGTCTCTACAAGACAAATTGTTTCGAAGGTAACTCATGATCCCCCAAAGAACACATCCACCTAAAACAATCTTGTCATTACTCCTCCTATTACCCCTGAGAAGACAGAACCTTTCTACATTTCCCTGTTGATAAATGGTCATAAGCTGAATAATTATATAATAGATTCTGGCACCTCTGACAATGTGATGCCCGCCAAGGTGGCAGACTCTCTTGGGCTCACGCTGACTAAAACTTTTGGGAGATGTTTTTCATGGAAAAAAAACAAGTGCCATTTTTTAGATAGATCAAAGATGCCCAATTTACATTTTTGGCTTACCAAATAAAAGAATTAAAATGACAGTCCTGGTGGTCGATGTTCCAGCCTCCTACGACATTTTACTTGGGTGAAATTTTTGCAAGGATGTTGGTGGAGAGTTAAGCATGGACCTGTCTGAGGTGAGGATACCTATTAAGGGCATCATGCAAAGGCTACTTCTTGAGAAGGAGTCAAAATACATTGTCACCCAAACATCAGCCCCTGAGGCTCAAATTTTGCTTGAATCCTCAAGAATGGGCAACTACTTTATATCTACTGAAGATGTTCCTATTTCATTAGATGAAAGTTTTATAAGTGACAATCCAAAAAATTCAGACAAGACATCAGAAGAATTGGTAGAGCGTGCTACAGATGAAAAAGGATCTTCCCTCCCTAAAGAAGAAAAATCTTATAGAAGTTTATATTCTAATGGTGTCTGGATTCTTGAATTTGATGGCAGCAATTCTTCTACTGGTTCTGGAGCTAGAATTGTTTTGATATCTCCTCAAGGAGATATTTTTCCCTACTCATACATGTTGCAGTTCAGCAATACCAACAACACTACTGAGTATGAATCTTTACTACTCAGATTAAACACTGCTCAAGCTAAAGGCATCAAATTACTTCACACCCAGGGAGATGCTGAGCTGGTGGTTTGTCAGGTGAGAAATTTGTATCAAACTAAGAATGAAAGATTGCAACATTATCACAATTTAGTGTGGGACTGTCTTGAAAGTTTTGATGCTTTTAGTATTTTTGTCGTGCATAGAGAATACAATAATTGAGCAGATTCCTTGGCCATCTCTGCAACTCTTATGGTTCCTCACTGAGATTTTAAAGAGCACAAGTACACTATTGAGTTGGTCTTTTGACCAAGTGTACCAGATAATGCCAACCATTGGTAGGTATTTAATGGTGACAACCAAATCATTACTTTTCTAGAATAGATGGATAGCTTTGAGAAGCTTCATTTTGAAGGTAGTGAATCTCCACTGCAGGAATCAGATCCCAAAACAAATTTAAAAACCAGCAAAAAGTTCCTTCAGCTCAAAGGAAATAAAATTCCCAAAGGATTAGTTTCTCTTGAGAAGCTATTCGATAATCATGATAGGTGTATCAAGAAGCCACAAATAGACTCAAAATACTCCAAGGATTTTGATCAAATAAATTTGAGTACAGAAGATAATCCTAAAATGGTCAACATCGAGAATTGTTGCACTCTTGATGAAAAACTCAAATTCATTACCCTGCTTTGCCATGACATTGATGTTTTGACATAATCTTATGATGATCTAAAATATCTCAGGCCTTAAGAAATTCAACACAAAATTCCTCTCAAGATTGAGTCATTGCCTCACAATCAAAAACAAAGGTAGTAAAACCCCAAGATATCAGGCACTATTCTTTCTGAGATACAAAAAATGTTGAATGCAAGAATTATTTTTCCAATCCATCATTCCACCTGGATTGTGAACATAGTCCCTGTGAGAAAGAAGAATGGATAAATTTTCATATGTGTTGATTTCAAAAATTTGAATCAGTCAACTTTAAAAGACAACTATCCCTTACCCATCATGGATCAGCTACTGCAAACAGTGACTGGCACAGAGATTTTATCAATGTTAAATGGTTTTTTGAGATATAATCAATTAGAAGTTGGTGAAACAAACCAACATAATACCACATTCACTACACCTTGGGGCACCTTTTCATATCATAGAATGCCTTTTGGCTTGATCAATGCTAGCGCCACCATCTAGAGAGCGATGGATCTTGCCTTCAACAACAAAATGGGGAAGTTCATTATGGTATACTTTGATGACTTGATAGTTTGTCTAAACATCATCCTGATCATATGCATCATCTACAATAAGTGATGGAGCAATGTCGGTAAAATGGTATTTCCCTTAATCTTAAAAAGTCAATATTTGGGGTTACAGAAGGTAAACTATTTGATCACACTGTATCCCAAAAAAGTGAAAAGATTGATCCAAAAAGAGTCAAATCCATCCAAGAGCTTACTCTTCCTACTAGTAAGACTGCAGTCCATTCTTTCTTTAAAAAGGTGAATTTTCTACAAAGGTTCATTCCTAAATTTTTAGAAAAGACTTACTACATTGTCAACATGATGAAGGGTAAAGTTACTTTTAGTTGGATTGAAGAAGGCAAGTCAGCATTTCAAGACATCGAGGAAGCTATCGCCCATGCCCCAATCCTAGTTTGTCTTGATTACACCAAAGACTTTGTGATATATAGCTATGCTTCTGAACACACGCTTTCAACCATTTAGTTCAGCAATATAAAGAAGGTGTGGACTCTCCCATATCTTTCATGAGTTTTTCTCTCAAAGCTCATGAGCTAAAATATTCAAACATAAAAAAGCATGTTTATGCTGTGGTTAAGGCAATAAAACACTTCTATTTTTATATCTTGAACTCATACACTGTTGCTCTGGTTCTTGATACAACAGTAATGTCCATTCTAACTCAACAGGAGTTTGGAATTAAAAGGAGTAATTGGATTGCTAAAATCCAAGAGTATGATCTTGTTTTCAAACCTATGAAGCTTGTGTGGGGAAGAGGTCTATGCCAATTAATTGCTGATAACATACTAAAAGAAGTAGGGCATGAAGAAACAAAGGTTGAAGACATGCCTATAGTTCTCTTTGTCACCACTATGAATGAGTGGTATTCTAATATTACTCATTTTCTTACCTATGGTGAATATCCTGCTCACCTATCTCATAAAGAAAAGAGGACTATTAAGTTGAAAGCTGCTAACTTTGTCCTGTGGGACAATGGTTTGTACAAGAGGAGTTTTGATGCACCTATGACTACCCATAAGATTCTGTGAGCTAGGTACTATTGGCCTACTCTATTTTGAGATTCATACACTTGGGTTCGTAGATGTGAGCTATGTCAACAGTTCGTTGGGAAACCCAAGTTGGTCACACTACCTCTCAAGCTTGTGGTAATTGAAGAGCCTTTTCAACAATGGGGAATTGATTTCATTGGCACTGTAAACCTATCCTCAAGTGTTGGACATGACTATGTTCTCACAGCCACAGACTATTTTACCAAGTGGGGTGGAAGCCATTCCAATCAAGTATGCTACTTCAAAAGTGGTATGTAATTTCGTCAAAGAAAATATTATTTCTCAGTTTGGAGTGCCAACCAAGATTGTAATAGACAATGTAGCCTCTTTCTCTTCTCATGAAGTTACCCAATTCTACTACTATTATGGGATTATCCTCTCCTACTCTTCTGACTATTATCTGCAAGGAAATGGTCAAGCAAAATCAAGCAACAAGAATCTGGTGACCATTATCAGGAAGTTGGTAGATAACAATTAGAGAACCTGGCATAAAGCATTGCTTGATGCTTTATGGGCAGACAGGATTACACCCAAAAGAGCGATAGGTATGTCACCATTTTAACTTTTATATGGTTTAAATACAGAGATACCAATCACCTTGGAATTACTAGCATTAAAGTTGGCAAAGACAGTAGAAGATTCAACTTTTGAAAGTTCCATCGATAAGAGGATCATGTGCTTGACTGAATTAAATGAGCAATGAACTATGGTGGTGGATCGTATTGCTACACATCAAAGTCTGGTAAAGAAACTCTTCGACCAAAAAGTAAGGATTAATGATTTTCAGATTGGAGATCAAGTATTGTTGTGGGACAAGAGGAGAGAACCAAAAGGAATGAATGGAAAATTGGATTCCTTATGGAGAGGTCCATTTGCAATTCATTGATTAAATGGTGAAAATAGTTTCTTGCTAAAATATCAAGATGGAACGCCATTTTCATTGCCTCACAGTGGGTAGCATCTGAAACACTTCAATCCTTGAAGTATCAGATAAGTCCAATTGTACATATGTATAGTCTTTCTTTGTTTTGTGTTGTTCATTTGTTTTTGACACCTTTCTTTTTGGGTAAGCATGACTCTGTAGCCCAATGGCATTGATGAAGACACTTAGAGTCTAGATTCTACTCCCTTCGATTGCTTCAAATCTTAACTGATGGAAGTTCCCCAACTAAAGCTAGTTGTTGTTCCCAAAATCCTTCACTTGTTTTTATGGATAACATGCTGACCATTTTGGTCATGCAGGCCAAAATGCTCTCTTTTTTAATCAAAAAATATTCTGAATAGTTAAGTTTTTCAAATAACTCAAGCCTTTTCAGCTAAGAAAATCGCAGGTTCAAGAGGTAGGCTTTCTCAAATGGAAGTTCAAAATACTTAAGGTATTTCCTAAATGTTTTGAGGATGGTTCAATGTCAAGGTTCAATAAAAAGACTTAAAGGTGGGGTTCAAAGAATTGAAATGAACCATTGAACCCCGCCTCTGAAAGGTTCAACGACTTCAACAGACTTAAAGAATAAAAGGATTCAAAGAGTTAGAATGAACCATTGAACCTTGAACTAAAAAGGTTCAAAGGTTTAAAGGTTCAAAGAGTTCAAAGTTCAAGCAAATGGATGAAGTGAAATATTCCAAAAAATGGTTCAATCGAAGAAGAAAACTAAGTGAACATGGCCCTTTACAAAACATTGAAATGCCAAACCATTGAACCATTGAACCAAAAGAGTTCAAGGTTCAAAGTAATTCAAGCGACCTATGACATCCCTGTGGAAGTCAAATTCAGGGTGATAGAATAACTGTTGATTTTCAAAAGAGCATAGACCAAAGAACAAACTCAGCGACTAGCCAAGAAAGGAGCCGAAGGAGCCAACTGAAAGTGAGAAGATAGCCCCCAGAGCTCAAATCACTAAGAAGAGAAAAAATGTAACAAGGAAAGAGGGAACGACTATAAAAAAATTAGAAATATCTATAGAAGAGTTATTCCAGTAGGTGGAACAGTCCACCAGGTGGACCTCAGAGAACACAAACATTCAATGGCACGACCTATTTTTCTTCATTAAGTAAAGGTGAATGGACAGCCGTGTAAGCATTATAAAGAAGACCAGGCAACCCATGCTTAGGAGGAGACATTTGAGATGATTTAGAATGCCAAAGTTAAGGTTGATGACCTATTCTAGCATGGCCCCTTCACAAAATTTTCAATGCAACATGGGTCATTTCATGAAAACAAGCACCCAAGTCTTTCTTTGGATGCTATATATTGTAATCTCTCATTTTGCACAAAAGAGATCTCTCTGTTATTAGAAGCAAAGCTCTGCCCAAATTGAAAGGCATTCCTGAGGCTTTGAGCTCACACTGTTAATCATATTTTGTTAAGTGAATGAGAAAGCAAGTGACCTTTCAGAGTTTGTGTTGAAATAGCTTATGTTATCTAGAAAATCGTTCTTATGTCTTGTTCTTAAATACAGTCTTGTCCCTTTAATCAAATAAGCATAACAAGTGGAAATAAGCTAGAAGATGTCCTGAAGCTGACTGTGAGAGACTTTGTGCTACCATAATTGTCTTCAGTCTGTGTTTTGTGTAAAGGATACTGGAGAGACATTGAGCTCCCCTTATCCTTCGTAATTTTTTATTCTGTTGTAGTTTTAGGTGGAGACTTTGGGCTACACTTCATTCTACGATTTCCTTGTCCTAAATCAGTGGGAGAAGCAATGAAAGACTTTATACTTTCATGGGTTTCTTGGGGTTACAGTTACTACCCAAGAAGAATTCTTGTTGTTTGCTGAATATCATTTTTGAAAAAAGAGAAGTGCCTTCAGTAATTACACCAAAATTCTCTTCTATTTTGTGAACATCATCTCTAAAAAAAGAGAGATGGATGGTATGATATCACCCATGTGTCTATTTTCAGCTTATATTAGTATTTTATAGTTTTAGGGAACCTCCACTTGCTGAGAGGAGAGATTTGTCTCATTCTGGCTATGGTCACCGCATCTATTTTACCGTATAAATCTCCTTATGCTGTAGTTGATATAACCATTTTGCCGTCAGCTAGTTGATGATAAAATATTCACCCAACAGACCATTATTTATACAAGCATTTATAAATGACAAAGAAAAATATAGCACAATGATGGCCAAAGGTTGAAATTTGAATATATACACTAGATAATTTATTTTTGGCATTGGAATAAGTCTAGATGATTTATTCTATACTTCCACGTTTATCATTAGATATGAGTTAGTGCTATAGAACCTCTTAATTTTGTTATATTACCTATTATAGCATAAAAAATACAATTTCAACTCTATTTAACATGGTGCCGCTTATTGGATCATCCACTGTTTTGTTTGTTCAATCATGGATACACTACTACATTTGGAGTACATAGTGCCACCAATTGGGTTAAGGATGTATTGCCAACATTTTTTAATTTTTAACAACAAAATGCTTTTGCAGCATAAATATGATGCAAGCTGCACTGGGTAGGTACCACAAAAAACATGAAAATATATAAATAAATAGGAAGGCCCATGTTATCTACATTGATGAAGACAATGATAATGAGGAAGAAAGAAACAAAAATAACCTAGAGAAAGTGATATTAGATACCTTGAAAAAGATAGAAAGGATACATATACGACAAGGAGGGAGAAAGGGATAACAACAGGGATTTTTTTAGTGGTGAATCTTCATTAATTCATAAATATTTCATTTTTTGAATTTAGCATTTGGCAATTTTGTGGGGTAGCTGACAGTGCGAGATCACCTAAATTTTAGGGCAAGATTTAAATTTAAGGGTTGGCTCACCTACTTTTTAAAATAAATTTCCCCTTATAAATGTATGTTGTCACTACCAAAAAAGCCAATCTGGGGGTATATGTTAAGGTGTGTTCACATTATTAAGTTGATAATAATGTAGCTATTGTTAGTTAAACAATAATATATTAATAAGTGTTTGTGTGGTATGTTATTGTTATGAATAATAATAATAATATGCGAGTTAGTTTTATTTAATTTTTTAATTATACGAATATATTATAATAACAATATATCTCATATATAGTGGGTTGATTATTTGTGTGAGAAATTGTAAGGATCTCACCATCCCAAATATAGGAAACATATTTCCTATATAACATTGTAATGTTTTGAATGAATAATAGAGTGTGAGAATTATATTATCAGTGGTTATCTATCTTCTATTGGTGTTTATTCTATTGTACAACTCTAATTTTTACCAATATCTAGTATCAGAGCGGTGTTCAATCTCTGTGATGAAGGATTAAAATAAAAATAGGAGCTGCTATTTTATAATTCACTCCTGTAGATGAATTTTTTTTTTTTTTTTTTTGTGAAGAGTTTTGTAACATAGGTTAGGTTTATTATTTTCTGGTTTGCTTTGGTGCTCTGAGTACGCCCTGCCCTCACTCATGACTTCATAAATCTATTTTTTGGCATTAATACGCATCTTATTTATCACTGGTGGAATCAAATTGTAATCAGAGCATATCTGACAATTCATACAGCTCCTGACATACAATCTACATGGATATCATGCAATGAACAAATATTCTGACCTATAAGTTCCTCAAGAAGACTCAACACAAAGATTTTTTTATTGCATTTGAATTGGCAAGAGATTGTCTAAATTTTGATCATATGGCATCCAACACCATCAGTAGCCACACATAATTTCACAACAATAGTCCAATCCTTTTAGACTGCCATCGCTTCTCTTGGATTGATGCATGTATTTTTTTCTTATAGTCATTATGCCACATTGAGAACAAGACTGAAGTATGATCAAATGTGATTTGACTACAAATGCTTAGTTGTTTTCAATTTTAGTCTTATTTGAGGGTTCATGCACAAGACCATCATCTCCATACTTCTAAAATTGGGTATATTGACCACCAGTTTGACCATTCAAATTCACACTTAGAGATATCATAGTTTTTATTGAAATTTTATTAATCGATGGTTAGTTTATAGTTTTGACATAATCAGTCTATGCAAATTAGTAAGATTTTAGTAGTTCTTTATTATAGTAAGAGTCATTTTTATAGATTTTCTTTGTTAAAATTCAAAAACAAAAGTTATTTTAGTTGGTAGTCCTATTTTTATTGTTTTTATAAATATTAATGTTGGATTATGTCTTTTATAATTTTGTCAAAGTCATTTGAATTAGGTTTTATTTATATAGAGTTTTTATTGTCATCAAATTCAAGTTGTTTAAAAAGTAGTTTTCCTTTATTACTTCTTAAAATATTCAAGTTGTCAATATTGTAAAAAAATAAAAAGTTTGTTTTGTCATTAGTCATTATTATCTTAAAGTGTCTAATTTAAATAGATTAAGAGTGTCATTAAATAGTCATAGGTTTTAAAATTTTGAAAAAGCCAAAAATAAAGTCATTCATGTCCAAATTTGTCATTGTAAAGGATGCATTCTCGATTGTAACCAACATCCAAAATGTCAAGAGTCAAGATGACAAAATTCACAAAAATCTTGAAGCAAGGTATGATGCAGACACTAAACTTAAGTTAATTTAACCTAAAAAATATCAATGCTTGACTACACATGAATACATCAAACACTTACTAAGTAGCTTCACGTACTAGAGGATGGAGAAAATGGAGGTTGGAGGTTTCATAGCCTCTCGTTAGCCACTAACATCGAGGCCACTTTTACTTTAGTGGCACATTTGTTTTTTAGTTGTGTTTGATTTTAGTTTTGTGTGAATAAGAATAGATGATGTATACATGTTCACATTTGTAATAAGTGAACCAAAAATTACTCTATAATTTCTCTGAATATGTGAAAGTGAAGAAAGATAGTAATTATATTGTCCATCATGATGTGGTTTGTGGTAAACCACTTGTAAAACCATTTTTTTTGGTTGTTGGTTATCCACTTGAAAACCATCCCATTTTGATTGTTGGTAAGACATATATAAAACCATCAGTAAGGTTTGTGATTGTCTTATGAAAATCACCAAATCATGAGTATAGGTGTAGATATGGGATAGATGTTTTCCGCATAATCACATTAAGGGGGTGTAAACTATGGGTTAATAATGTTCACAAGGGGGTGAATATTAAGGTGTGTTCATATTATTAATTTTGTAATAACGTAACTATTGTTAGTTAAACAATAATATGTTAATAAGTGTTTGTTTGGTATATTATTGTTATTAATAATAACAATAATATATGAGTTAGTTTTATTTAGTTTATTAGTTATATGAATATATTGTAATAACAATATATTTTGTATATAGTGGGTTGGTTATTTGTTTGAGAGATTGTAGGGATCTCACCATCCTGAATATAGGAAACATATTTCCTATATAACATTGTAATGTTTTGAATGAATAAAATAGTGAGAGAATTATATTACCAGTGTTTATATATCTTCTGTTGGTGTTTATTCTGCTATACAACTCTGATTTTTACCAATAGTATTCACTAATATATATAATATATTAAATTTTTTGCCATCATGGTATTCTCTCCTCAAGTGTCAATATCTCATGTCAAGATTTTGCAACCAACAGTCGGGAAACTACAACCAGGTGTCAGATAATAGGGTGAGGATGAAAAATAAGGATAACTAGAGCATGAAGGCTAGAGAAATAAATTAAAGTGTGGAAAATGACGTGCATGGATGCCTTATATAGGCAATTGGAGGGGGCTAGTCAAAGTAGGTAGTGGGTTATTTTAGTAACTTAAAGATCTGGTACTGAAGTCTAGCCTAATGTGCTAGCACGTTGATCCTTTCACACAAGATTTGGGTCTTGCATGCTCACCCAAAACACACAGCAAAGGATTAGTTCCAAAAGGTTTTGTTGCATAGTTTGGATGACTTGATCATATTCTTCTCTTTATATCAAATAAACAATATTATATAAAAGCACAAACACACTACTTTAATCCTACGAGTTCTAGGTTCGATTAATATCATCATGAAAATTATAGTCATCTTCTAGTTAGCATTAAGTGCTTAAAAAAGAAAATAAGATCAAGTTTATTTCACAAAGAGTTTAAACATAGTTCCTACCATCACCGATAGTAACACAAATTGATACAACATGCTATCATATATTAATCTTAAAGATTTACCACAATAACACTATAGAATTCATCCGTTCATCTATCCCTAAATTAATCATCACCACAATGCTTTACAACAGGAGTATTTATATGTGTTTTACCCTGACCAAGTGTTTATAATCATTAATGACTTGAAGAGTTGGCCAATGAACTCTTAATAGACTGAGATTCATGGCACATAATAATTAGTTCTTCCTAATTATTTGGGCCTCTACACCCCCTATATCCTAACTTTATGTTATATCTCGATGTCCATATGTTCCTTTCCTTGTGGGCTAGTACAAAATCTCTTACTAATAAGGTCAAAGTGTCTTATTTAAATTGATCTTCCAACTACTTCATATTTCCCACACACTCCCCTAGTCTTTCACTTCCATTCTGAGTCTTGTGTTCTCAGTTTCCTCATGACTTATTCTCTTATGACTGGGTCCTCTTGCATTGGTCTTTCTATGTTGTTATCCTTTTGTGCCCAGTAGGTTCCACACCATGCTGCTTCTACACCTGTCATCTACATGCCATGGTCCTCCTGTACCATGGTCCTTCCACATCGAGATGGTTTGATGATAAAATGATACAAAACTTGGTCAAAATTTAGGCACAAACATCACCCCACACTATGCTCTTCGTCCATCCCAAACTAAGCTACACTAGTGTCCTCCAAAAATTCAAGCCCCTTCTGCTCAAGTTCCTTCTTCAAGTTGACCCAATGGGAAAATACCTTGAGAACCTTCATAATTATTCCTTCTATGGCCTCCTTTAATGTTTTTATCTCCTTAGTTTAGGTTAGAGTCTCATAGGTCTTCTTAACCTATTCATCTAGGGTTGTAATGGCATCCTTTTGGACGTCTTTAAGTGTAGAAACCTCCATATAAACCTATCCTTAGAGGACAACAAAATTTAAATTTAGATATTGATGATGTTTATTAATGGCATCCTCCATCATCTCTACATCTTTAAATACTTTAGCGCACTCATTGTGGTATTTTATTAAGAGTGCAACATCAGTTGAGTGTTGCCTCAGGTCCTCTTCAGCTTGGAGCTAAGCCTCCAAGACTTTATTAGGGCACGTGAGCCATGAAAAAATGCTATCTAAAATGGGGATAACTTCCCCAACTCTCTCTAAAATATGCTTATAGACATCAATGGCCATGGTGAATTATTCAGATAATTCTAATCCCTCATCTCTTAACATGGGTCACTCCTTAAATTTCTTGAGTAGTAGTTTCACCAGGGTCTCCATCTTTCCTATGGCATCCCCATCAAGGTCTACACCATTTTTTAGTGCTAGTTCTTCACTCAAAATCATCTTGAAAAGGTTTAAGACCCTTACTTTTGCCTCTGTGGCCTCTTGGAGCTATCATTTTAAAGTGACCACTTCCTCGGTGAGTGTTTGCTTCTATATAACTTATTTATTATGCATGCCTATAAATCTAGAATGTTTTCATTCAGTTGTACATGCATTAGAATCTAATAAAATATTCTAGCATGTTATTTCCATTCCTAACTTCAAAAATGCAGTGCTTGCTAGAAGAGGGAAGATCTTTTAGGGATCTAGCCACAGTGGTTTCAGTAGCACTAGACATCTTGGCCCAAATAAAGGTTACCTTGTAGGAGTTCAAACCCATGCTCCTCATTATACATGTCAAGTAGGAAGGACACTTGCTTCCTCATTTTATAAGTTGCCTCTTTGGGGATGAAGTGTGGTCAAAGATAAGATCATATTTTCCTGCATGTTAAACTGATAATGTTTGTGTGTATTATCTATTGCACCTTCATCATGTCCCTCAAAAGTTTTGGTCGGTCCCTTCTGCTTATTAGGATCTCATGCAAGCTTAACCTCCTCATGGTCACCCATGGTCATCTCACTTTACTCTTCACCATCCCCCTCATTTTATGGTGTTCCAAAATCAAGTAGGGAATCATCAGAGGTGGCATTCTCTTCCCACACTAGGGAAGGAGTTTTCTTAGAATATGAACATGAGCTAAAGACCTGCACCTGAGGAACTTCTTATTGGGGTGCTTGCCTTTAGGGCTACTATTGGGAAACTCTTAAAGTAGTAGTACCTAGGGGATATCATGGTAGAGGTGGAGACAGTAGAGGAGGTGGAGAATGTGGCAGAGAAAGATGAGGAGTGGGTTGAGGAGATGAAGGGGATGGATAAGTGTGGGAAGGAAATGGAGAAGTTGTTGACCATTTATTGCCCAATAGGCTAAAAATCGGTCCCTTCTTCCCCTGTTGTTCTAGGCCAATTCATTTTTTTATTTTGCACAAGTCCAGGAATTTCTATGGACTCTGCAAGTCTAGGAATTTCTATGGACTCTGCAAGTGAAGTTTCTACAGATTTTGCAAAGAATATTTTTCTATAGACTCTGCAGGTCAAGTCTTTTGGCGCATGAAGAATCAGTTCAAAGAGTGCTAGGTTTTTACAAGGCTTCTTCGGGCTCTTGTCTGAAGAAATTCACAAGGAAGGTTGGCATCCTTGAACCATTGAACCGGTTCAGTGCCTTGGTTCAATGCCTTGGTTCAATCGGCAAGTTCATCACCCAAGTTCAACATTTTGGTTCAACAGTCAAGTTCAACAGTTTCAGTTCAATGCCTCGGTTCATCAGCTTGGTTCAATACGTTAGTTCAACACTCTTGGTTCATTTGTCTTGTTTCATCGGCAAAGTTCAATGCAAAGTTCAACGGCTTTGGTTCACACTTGGTTCACTCCATCGGTTCATCAACTTTTGGTTCAATCAAAGGGTTCATCAAGATGGTTCAAAGCCTTGGTTCATTGTGATAGGCTCAAAGGCTCAGTTCAATGAATGAGTGGCGTGCAGTGTTGAACTGTTGAATCGTTGAACCATTTTGGTTCAATTGGTCAGTTTAACAACTTAGTTCAATTGGGCGGTTCAAAGGAGCGTCCACAGAGCTGAAGGACAAGTGCCCTTTTGGAAGGTAGTTAGGCATAAAGGCACCCTTCAGAAGGGTCATTTTTCAAGAAACCTGAAAGCAAAAGACAAGAATGAATTCTTTCAGACTTTTATCTTAAGGAATTCCTTCGGACAAAAAGTCTAAAGAAATTTGGGGAGAACACAAGAGAGAAAAAAGCTGAGGAAATTCCAAAGAAAAGAACCCGGGGAAATTTTCAAAGAAATCAAAGCAACCAAGACAACTCTCACAGACTTTTTGTCTGTGGGAAATTTTTCCAAAAGAAAAGCCCACAAAGAAGAAAAGCCGAAGTAGGAAGCCAAATGAATTTGCCAAGGATGGTGACATCCCAAAAGCTGTCAACTTTAATAAGATAGACTAACTATTGGTTTTCAAGCTATGACGAGCCTGTGAATGTCAAATTTTACAACAAGAAATCCAAAGCGCAGAAGGCACCAAGTGGCAACCATGGAAGGTTTTGAAATTATTTTCTAAGAGCAGTGAAACATGCCACATGTCCCTTGCAAGGCTCGGTGGAAGCTGACAAGTGTCAAACATTCACGGTCTCTCTCTTGTCCCATGGAGAAAGGTGGTGGGCCCCAACAAACTGTTAAAAAGAGTGGAAGCTACCACACGTCATTTTTTGCAGTACTCTCCAAAGGTGTTTGAAGATTTTATAAATTTAGTGGATACTACCATGTGTCCCATCACAAACTCAGTGGAAGCTGCCACGCATCGACATCTGCATTTTAAAGTGCCTTATGAGTTTCAAAGTGACGGGTGTGTCAACGTCAAACTTTGCAGGAATGAATAACCATAAATTTTCAAACAAATGGCGTGAACCCGAAAAGTATTTCAAAGACTAAAGTCCAAAGAGTTGAAGAACTAGTAGAGGTAACTTGAGAGACGAAGGAGTAGAAATCGAGAAGGCAGCCCAAGTGGCAAAAAGAAGGTGAGTAATATTTACAGTTGAAATAGGGTCTACTAATTGATTACCAAGAGGCACGAACAGGGGATGAACAACACAACTCATCTTTCCCCATTCTACATTAATGAGTAGGTAAGCCGTGAAATGCCTTAAAAGAGCAATCTTTTGCAGACAAATGGCATGGCTCATAATTTCACCTTAAAATAAGGGGCCGACACATCATTACCTTGGAGCGGCTTTCCTCTTCCCAATGATCAGAACGCACATGGGTCATTTGTAAAAAGTATGCCAAAAGGCCTCCTGTCTTCCTCTATATATTGTAGACTTGTAATTTGGAAAAGGATCTTTCACATTTGTAAGGCAAAGCCCTGGCAAATTTTCACCTAAAATCAATAAATGCTTTTTTACCTCTGTTCTGGTTAGATATCTCTGTGTGTGTCTGAGTGTTAATTTTGTGTTTAGTCATTGCTTCTTAATGCTTCCACAAGTTTAACACCAACACACTTGGTGTCTATAAGGTGTCATTCCTGCAGGTGACAAGAAGAGTTGTACTTGGAAGCACAGAGACAAAAAGAAGCTACTATACAGTGTGCCCTTTCCACAACACCTATGGTGAGTCCCTATTTTTTGTGTATTCCATTAAAGCCTCCCTGTTAAGCTTCCTACAGCCTGGTCCTTCTGCCAATTTGAAGTGTACGTATGTGTTTATCTTGCTTCAAGTGTGAGTGTGAGTAGGTCGAATCATTTGGTGCATCACCTTTTTTAGAGTAGTTCTGCCTTCCTGTAATCTTTCTCCCTTTTCATCCCCCTATTATAAATCTATATATATGTATTAGCACTTATTGGAACAACTCAGATGCATCAAAGGGAGATAACCCTCACTTAGAGACTCTTCCATCCAGCTTCGCCAGTCCCACAGGTGAGAGGGGAGTTTCCATTTTGATGTGTGGACAGTAGGATCTCAACCTCCTACCTCGGGTGCAATCTACTACGTCAATAGTTTTTGGCACGCCCAGTGGGACCCAATTTTTTTACACTCAATAAAGTTTTAGGATTGATGCTGGTCCAGTTATAGCAAATCAACTATTTTTAGCATCTGATGACTCCACTGGTAAGAACTTTTTTCTAATCAAATACCAGTTTGACTTCCTATGCCTAAGGTCACCACACTGTCTACTTCGAAGGGTGTTCCTTTCAAATTTATCGAATTGCCTTTGAACTCAGCAAAGTGACTGAGATTTGAGAGGACCCATCCTTATTCAACAAACCTCTTTCTAAAACCTGCTATAAAGAATACCTACGCAAGAAGACCGCGGTTACATCCTATAATAGCTATGGCATTACCCTTTGTGACTTTTCATGGTCAGAGTCCTTTGAATCTCCAACATTATGACCCAATTCCAGGAGCAGCCCTCAAAAGTGTGCCTTCCTTTGATGGAGAGAGGCCCATTACAGTCATCAAGCACATCAAAAATATTGCTAACCTCTACAATATTCACAATGTCACTGAGAAAAATATTGCAATCAGATTATTGGCATTGTCTCTCAAGGGCAAAGCTCTTGACTGGTATGGGACTTTGGCTATAAATTCAATCAGTTCCTGGAATGAATTGGATACTCACTTAACATACCATTTTGGGGAAAAGAGCGACCACCTCTCACTTGCTAAGCAACTGACTACCATGAAAAGAGCCCCACATGAATACATGCAAGATTTCAACACTCAGTTTCAGAAGACATGGGATAGAATCCCCATTCTGGTAAGACCGACTGCTAGCTATGCTTTCTTGTATTACATAAGAGCATTGATTAGTGATATCGCTATTATGATACAGTCCATGGGAGAACATGTGTTGCCTACCGCCTATGACATGGCTATAGCAGCTAAAAATTGTTTAGTGCAGCCTGGGAAGATAGCTCCTACACCAAATATGCCACTTTTCCTCGAAATGCTACCTCTAATTTAGACCACTGCTCCCACATTCGCTCTTCTACCTAGCATAGAAAAACCAGCTGCTACTCCATCCAATGAGCTTCATGAAGTCAAGAGTTTGTTGTAAAATATGTCAAATGAACTTGTGGCTATTAAAAGGCAGCAAGCTCAAAGCAATAGACCCAACCAAGAATACCACCAGTATGGTCAAGCTCCTAGACCCCCTTTCCAACATTACAATTAAGGACAGGGTCAGCTTACTTAGACTAGACCCTTTCAAGGTTACAACCCAGGCGCCCCTTCATCATCTAAGGCTATGGTGCCTGTTCAAAACAATCTAGTGCAAGAACAACCAAGTTGTTCAACCATGGGATATGGTCAGGAGCAGGTTATTTATACAAATGAAATGATGGGTTATTACCCAAATGTGCAAGATAATCAAGCAGCCACCCATTCCCAAGTCTTTGACGCTCCAATGCAACCCAGCATGAGCAACAGACAGACATAGCCTGATTCTACTCTCATGAATCATCTAGAAGGAGAATTCTATTCAATGAATTATGTGGGTGTTGTAAACAATCAAGTTGATCATGTTGTAACCAATACAAGATTCAAATGGAGAGCAATGGAAGAAGCTTAGGCTACTACCCAAACATCAACAATCCCCTCTTCATCACCTATAAATCAAAAAGTCCCAAGTTTTAGACCCTCAGTTGTACCTTCAACTCCTCAGCTTGTACCTTAGGCTGTAAATAGTTCTAAAGAAAATTTGAAGGAAGGCAACCCTCGAGTCAATGTGGTTAACCAGATGAAGAAGCTACACATGAACATCTCCTTGTGGGATTCACTGTCAATATTAGGGTAAAAGGACTTGTTACAAAAGGAATTACAGGAGCTAAATGAACAAGTTGTCTTAACAAAGGTTGATAATGTCTTGATGATGAATGGACAACCTTCCACCTCAAGTCAAGCCCAGAAACAAGAAAAGGTTCCTCCTTTTTATGTGTCCTTGGTCATAGCAAATTTTTTGGTGCATAATTACATCATTGACAGCAAAGCAAGCACCTCGGTGATGCCCAAATGCATAGCTGACAAGCTAGGCTTGAAATATGAAGAAATGACCAAGGGAGTCCTGCAGCTGGATGGAACCCCAGCAAAGACAATTGGGGTGGTAAGAGGTCTGACCTTGACACTGCACACTTGCCCAACCTTCTCAGTTCTTCATGATGTGGTAGTGGCAGATGTCCCTCCTTACTTTTCCATTTGCTAATCCAGGGATTTTACATCCAAGATAGGTGGCTACTTAGCAGCGAATTGGTCTTATCTACTTTTTAGAACCAAGTATGGGACTAAAGTCAAGATTGAATCTGAGCCACTCTACAGAGATCATCTAGAACCTTACTAACTCAAGGCAATAAATGTCAGCTATGCCATCATTGACCAAGAAGAGTCCCAATCAGACCAATCTCCATCCTCTGCCCTTAAAGGAGTTGCAGACCTACTCTTAGATGAAAGGGGAAATGATAACTTCAAGAATGATCCTTAAAAATTCATAGAGGAGGCAGGCCTCAAAATTTATTACATGCATGAAGAAGGTACTTTTGTACCAAATTTGATGAAGGCTAGCCAAGAAAGCTCAGGTCTATGGCAGTTATTTTTTGACGGTTCAAAAAGTAAGTTGGGAGCTGGTGGTGGAGCAGTGTTGGTCTCTCCTTCAAAAGAGGTATTTTTTGGCCTTTCGATTCCAATTTTCTTGCACATGCAATGTTGTGGAATATGAATCCCTCATCCATGGTTTGGAATGGGTGAGGAAAGGAGGAGTCAAAGAGCTGCAAGTCTTTGGTGATAGTGAGCTGATCATCAATCAGGTAAGAGGCCAAAATTTGATGAAGAATTCTCTACTGAAGTCCTACAAACATAGGGTATGGGACTTAGTGTAAAATTTCTTTGCTTTCAATATTTCCTCCATTCCTAGAGAGCAGAACAAACAAGCAGATAGGCTGGCAGTAGTTGGTGTCCAGTTTGATATCCCTCAGGAGATAGGCCGAGACCACAGTTGATGTCACTTGAAGGTAGTGAACCGGCCCTTTGTGCCTGATAACATCACCAACTAGCAGGTTTTTAATAGCGATGAAGGTGAAAATATTCAAGGATAAGCTACTTGCACTTGGGAAAGTGTGCACAAATCATGAAAGGAAGGCCTTCATCTTTTTGTGCCAAGAATTTGCCAATATCTTTGCTTGGGAGTATAGTGATTTGAAGGGTTTTGACCCAAGTTTGACCCAGCATACCATTGAGCTAGAAGAAGGTGCCAAACCAATCAAGTAGAAGCAGAGGCTTGTCAACCCAATGATTGAGCCTCTCATGTGCAAGGAGCTCACCAAGTTGATTGAGTCTAGGATAATATTTCCAATCAAACACTCTTTTTGGCTGGCCAATCTTGTTCCTATCCAAAAAAATAATGGGGAGATCAGACTATGCGTCAATTTTAGAGACCTCAATAGAGTCTCTTTGAAAGACCATTATCCTCTCCCAAGCATAGAGTAGATCCTTCAAATGATGATGGGAAGCGAGCGTTTCTCCCTCTTGGATGGGTATTCAGGATACAACCAAATTTTGGTGCAAGACTGTGACCAACACAAGACAGCCTTCACAACCAAGTGGGAAATGTTTTCTTAAATGAAAATGCCTTTTGGACTGTCTAATGTGGGTGCCACCTTTCAATGAGTTATAGACATGGACTTTCAAGGCCTGATAAATAAGACTGTGCTGGTATATCTTGATGATGTGACAGTTTTCTCCAAGGAAGCGAGCCAACACATGAAACACCTCAGGGAAATCTTTGAGAGGTGTAGAGAGTTTGGTATCTCCCTCAATCCTAAGAAATGTGTGTTCATTGTCCATGAGGGAAAGCTCCTTGGTCACATTGTTTCTTCAGAAGGCTTGACTATTGACCCAGAAAGAGTTTGCTCCATCCTGGAGCTGTCCTTGCCTAAGCATAAGAAAGCCCTGCAAAGCTTCTTCGGCAAGATAAATTTCATATGGAGATTTATCCCAAATTTTGCAGAGATGGTTAAGCCATTAACCTCTATGCTGAGGAAGGATGAGGAGTTCACATGGATAGCATCGAGAAAAGACAGTTTTGAAGAAATCAAGTAGGCCATAGCCTGGGCTCCTACTTTGATCAGCCCTAACTTCACCAAAGATTTCAACCTTTAAACCTTCGGCAATGAAGAGGTAATCTCCGCCATGCTTACCAATTCAAGTGATGATAACCTTGAGCAACCAATTGCATTTTTTAGCCAAGGCCTAGAAGGTTTTGAAGTCAGATACACATATGTGGAAAAGCAAGTCTTAGCAGTCATACAGAGTCTGAAGAAATTCAGACACATGTTGTCCAATAGCAGAATCCACCTCAAGGTTCCACATCTCGGCATCAAAGATTCCTTGATCAACCGAGACCTAAATGAGAAGAGAGCAAGGTGGATCACTAAGGTGATGGAATATGATGTTGATATCAAGATCACCAAACTGGTAAGAGGAAGAGGCCTATGTGAACACCTCGCTATAGACTTTAAATAGCAAAAGGAGGATTGTCTACTAATTCAGGATGCAGCTACAGTAGAAGAAGAAACTATCATGAAGGATTGGACATCAGACGTGAGGCATTTCCTTCTCACTGGTGAGTGCCTGCAAGGCCTTGATAGGACCAAGAGGAGATATTTCAGACTCTAGTGTCTCCCTTATGTCTTGATTGATGGAGTTGTTCAGAAAGGATTTCTCAAGAGTCCTTTTTAAGATGTTTAGACATAGGACAGGCCGACAGGGTGCTGTCTGAGTTCCATGATGGGCCAGCTGGTGGTCATTTTGCTCTTAGGGCTACTGCAGCAAGAATAATGAGAGCTAGCTATTTTTGGCATGTTCTTTTTAGGGACACCCATGCCTGGGTACGAAAGTGCCAGAAGTGTGCATTTTTTGATGGGAAGTAATGATTGGCTGCCATGCCTTTACAGCCTATTTAGGTGGAGCAGCATACATGCAGTGGGGCTTGGACTTCATAGGGACGATTAATCCTCCCTCTAGTGCTGGACATAAGTGGGTCTTGACTACCACAGATTATTTCACAAGATGGGTAGAGGCTATTGCTCTGAAGGAGGCCAATGAAAGTGCGATTCTGGATTTTTGTGAGGACCTAGACCTGGTGACAAGGTTTGGGGTTCCAGCAACCATAATCTCAGATAATGCATTAGCTTCTTTGGGAACCAAAACAAGTGAATGGGCACTGAGATATGGTATATATCTCAACACTTCATCTAATTACTACCCACATGAGAATGGGTTGGCTGAGTCTACAAATAAGAACCTGATTAGGATCATCAAGCAAACCATGGAGGAGAATAAGAGGACTTGGCATTCCAAGTTGAAAATAGCCCTGTGGACAGATAGGGTCACCCTGAAAAAAAATTGACAACTTGCCATACATGCTCGTCTATGGAAGGGAAGCTAGGCTCCCCATTTCACTTGAATTCCCAGCCTTAGACCTCACTCTTTGGCTACAATTAGAAGAAGGAAATAGCATGGAGGTTAGGCTATGCGAGCTGGTGGAGCTCCAAGAGATGAGGGACTGGGCTATGGCTTTTATGACCAGTCGCCAATAGCAAATGCAGAGACACTTCGATAAGAAATCTTCATAAAAAGGTTTCTCTGAAGGAGACATTATCTTGAAATGGGATGAGGACTGAGCTAAGCCTGGAAAGCATGAGAAGTTTGATGCCCTATAGAGTGGCCCATACGTAATCACTCAGTGCAAGCAACATAATGCATTATAACTCTCCAAGTTGGATGGTGAAGAACTATATATCCTAATTAATGGGATACATCTTAAGCATTGCCACTGACCCCCTTTCGATCATGTTTTTTTTCCCTTGCTTTTCTCTTGCTTTCCCTAAGTGCTTTATGCACATGTTAGTAGTTTTCCTAGCTTTGTGTGTGTTTTCATTTTCTTTTGAGGTAAATCTTTGTGATTGGTTCTAGGATTTATCAGAGCTATTGCTAATCTTAAAGTTACAATCTGAATCTGTGCCCAATGGATTTTGAGGCAACTGGCTTCTAATCATAACAGGCATGCTTCCCTTGGGAGTCACCAATTTGTTGACCATTTTTTGCCCAAAAGGCTAAAAATTGGTCCCCTTCTTCCCCTATTGTTCTAGGTCAATTCATTTTTTGATTTTGCACAAGTCCAAGAATTTCTATGAACTCTACAAGTCCAAGAATTTCTACGGACTCTATAGGTGAAGTTTCTACGAATTTTGCAAAGAAGATTTTTCTACAGACTCTGTAGGTTAAGTCTTTTGGCACATGAAGAATTAGTTTAGAGAGTGTTGGGATTTTACAAGGCTTCTTTGGGCTCTTGTCTGAAGAAATTCACAAGGAAGGTTGGCATCCTTGAACCATTGAACCATTGAACCGGTTCAGTGCCTTGGTTCAATCAGCAAGTTCATTGCCCAAGTTTAATGTTTTGGTTCAACAGCCGAGTTTAATAGTTTCAGTTCAATGCCTCAGTTCATTAGCTTGGCTCAATACATTGGTTTAACACTCTTGGTTCATTTGCCTTGTTTCATCGGCAAAGTTCAATGGCTTTGGCTCATGCTCAGTTCGCTCCATCGATTCATCGACTTTTGGTTCAATCAAAGGGTTCATCAGATGGTTCAAAGCCTTGGTTCATCATGACAGGCTCAAAGGCTCAGTTTAACGAATGAGTGGTGCATAGTGTTGAACCGTTAAACTGTTAAACCATTTTGGTTCAATTGATTGGTTCAATGACTTAGTTCAATCAGGAAGTTCAAAGGATCATCCACAAAGCCGAAGGATAAGTGCCCTTTTAGAAGGTAGTCAGGCGCAAAGGCACCCTTTGAAAGGGTCATTTTTCAAGAAACCCGAAAGCAAAAGACAAGGATGAATTCTTTTAGACTTTTGTCTGAAGGAATTCCTTCAGACAAAAAGTCCAAAGAAATTTAGGGAGGCCACATGAGAGAAAAAATCTAAGGAAATTCCAAAGAAAAGGACACAGGGAAAATTTTGAAGAAATCAAAGCAACCGAGACAATTCTCGCAGACTTTTTATATGTGGGAAAATTGTCCAAAGGAAAAGCGCGTAAAGAAGAAAATATGAAGCAGGAAGCTGAAGGAATTTGCCAAGGATGGTGACATCCTAGAAGTCATCAACTTTAAGAATATAGACTAGCCGTTGGTTTTCAAGCTGTGATGGGCCCACAAACGTCAAATTTTACAATAAGAAATCCAGAGTGCAAAAGGCACCAAGTGGCAACCACAAAAGGTTTTGAAATGATTTTCTAGGAGTAGTAGAACATGCCACGTGTCCCCTATAAGGCTCGGTAGAAGCTGACAAGTGTCAAACATCGGCGGTCTCTCTCTTGTCCTGCAGAGAAAGGTGGTGGGCCCCGATGAACTGCTAAAGAGAGTGGAAGCTGCCACACGTCATTTTTTTTAGTACTCTCCAAAGGTGTTTGAAGCTTTTATAAATTTAGCAAATACTACCACATGTCCCATCATAAACTCAGTGGAATCCACCATGCGTCGACATCCACGTTTCAAAGTGCCTTATGAGTTTCAAAGCAACTGGCGTGCAGACGTCAAACTTTGCAGGAATGAATAACCATCAATTTTCAAACAAATGCTGTGAACCCAAAGGAATTCAAAGACTAAAGTCTGGAGAGCCAAAGAACTAGCAGAGGTAACCTGAGAGATGAAGCAGAAACTGAGAAGGCAGCCCGGGTGGCAAAAAGGAGGTGGGTTATATCTGCAGTTGAAACAAGGTCTGCCAATTGATTACCAAGAGGCACAAATAGGCGATGAATGGTGTAACTCATCTTTACCCATTCTGCATTAATGAGTAGGAAAGCTGCGAAATGCCTTAAAGGATCAATCTTTTGTAGACAAATGGCGTGGCCCATAATTTCACCTTTAAACAAGGGGCTAACACAACATTACCTTGGAGCGGCTTTCCTCTTCCCAATGATCAGAACTCACATGGATC
This sequence comes from Torreya grandis, assembly GCA_037957365.1. Taxonomy (NCBI): domain Eukaryota; kingdom Viridiplantae; phylum Streptophyta; class Pinopsida; order Cupressales; family Taxaceae; genus Torreya; species Torreya grandis. The sequence goes on from JARHVA010000008.1 coordinate 2,179,167, forward strand.
ATTTGTAAAAAGGGCACCAAAGACCTCCTTTCTTCCTCTATATATTGTAGACTTGTCATTTGGAAAAGGATCTTTCACATTTGTAAGGCGAAGCCCTGGCAAATTTTCACCTAAAATCAATAAATGCATTTTTACCTCTATTCTGGTTAGATATCTCTATGTGTGTCTGAGTGTTAGTTATGTGTTTAGTCATTGCTTCTTAATGCTTCCACAAGTTTAACACCAACACACATAGTGTCTATAAGGTGCCATTCTTGTAGGTGACAAGAAGAGTTGTACCTGGAAGTGTAGAGACAAAAAGAAGCTACTATACAGTGTGCCCTTTCCACAGCACCTATGGTGAGTCCCCATTGTCTGTGTATTCCATTAAAGCCTCCCTGTTAAGCTTCCTACAGCCTGGTCCTTCTGCCAATTTGAAGTGTACGTATGTGTTTGTCTGGCTTCAAGTGTGAGTGTGAGTAGGTCAAATCATTTAGTGTATCACCTCTTTTAGAGTAGTTCTACTTTCCTGCAATCTTTATCCCTTGTCATCCCCACCCATTATAAATATATATATCTATATGTGTGTGTGTGTGTATTAGCACTTACTGGAATAACTTAGATGCATCAAAAGGAACTAGCCCTTACCTAGAGACTCTCCCCTCTAGCTTCGCCTGTCCTACAGGTGAGAGGGGAGTTTGCATTTTGACGTGTGGACGACAGGAGCTCGACCTCTTGCCCCGAGTGCAATCCACTGCATCAACAGAAGTATGGGGAAGGGATGGAGATGGAAGAAGTGGTGAAGGTGAAGGGAAACATAGAGTTAGAGGTTGCATAAAGGGATAATGGGTTTGGAGGAATGTGCTTCTATAGTCTTTTATCTTTTCTAGGGGGCTTGTTGCCCACTTTTACTTACGCCCACATTCAATCACTTCTTCTTCAAAGGCGGTGCTAGAGGGAATTTTTCCTTAGGGTTTCCACCCTATGGGTTTTTATGAGGGTGAAGCATGTAAAAAAACTTATGATTTAATCCTTGACCAAATTTTACTTAATCTAGATGTTGGTTAAGTCTATATCCCTCCTCTCCATATATGCCTTCTTGCTTGGATAAATGTATAACTTATAGAGAGTGTGAATCTTTGAATCGATCCTTTTAACCTACAAAATGATAATCTATGTGTCAAATATCTGATTCATAGATTAAATGAAGTACCATGTGGAGAAGGCATAAGGTAGCTTAAGCCATGCTAAAAAATCTCTAAATGGGTTTAGTCAAATCAATGTGAGAGAGAAGTGTTATTTTATAACAAACTGTGCCTCTTTTATAGCCAACAGGGGTAGATCATTGGGGATGCACCACTCATACATGAATTTTGCCTTCATCCCATCAAACCAATACTTCATCTTAATCTTGTAAGATGGGTTGATGTGTCTAAGGCAAGTGAATGCCTTGGAGTGTTTAGTGGGGGACCTATGCATTGGAGGGTACACCCACTTCAACACTCTAGAACCATAGTCTGATACCGTAATTTTATTAAAAACCAATAAAAGGAGGATTGCCCCTATGGAAACCTATATTTTGGCTCTTAATAAGCCCTTTGTGCATCCTCAATAATCTTTTGGGAGATGTACATGGCCTAGTTATACTTCAGCCCTTGCAAGACTTGATGAGTGATGTATAGGTGCACCATGTTCACCTCTTTCCATCGATTGATCCCTCTTATCTTGGTCCAGATGATCCACACCACAACTCAGAGGGTGTGATATTACAGGTTTTTGATGTACATAACATGCCCTTACTTTTGATACATCAGTGTCATGGTGGTTTTCTATATCTCCTCAATGTTGCCCAAGTCATCAATTACACTCAGTCCTGAGCACTATAGTCCTATGACCCTACTAATTCTTTTTGGGGTACTATTCATGCTACACCCAACAAAGTATATGTAGTCTTCACAAATAAAAGAAAGGAGGAATTGAACTACCTCTATGGGCTTACCAAAATAGGGTAAGTTGAATATCTGGAATAATCCCATAGCATCTAGTTGGTTGAAGATGGTGAGGTCATACACCAGTTGGTTCCTGGTGTTGATGGTCTCCACTTGATAATCATTCTAAATTTCAACCTTATTCTCAAGATGGTGATGATTGTATTCAAAAATGGTGCAAGTTGAGACCCTGGAAACCCAATTTTCCATGTGCAACACTGAATTTGGATATTGTATCTCTTTAATAAATAAAGATGGGAGTGGGATTGCTTGGGTCTTCTGTGCCATAGATGTTTGTGTCTACTTTCCTTTATGCACCATTCGTTCCTTCTCTTCTTCTACGTGGTTTTCCCCTTCTCTTCTTGCACTTTGTACTTATTCTTTTGAACATTGCTCTTATTTTACGTGTTTGTAAAATCATTCTTTGGATTTTTTAGGTTAAGCACCCTTTAATGGTGGACCTGCAACCTGTAACTCTCAAAACTAAAGCTTTTCCCAATATCTCTTCTCAACTTGGAAATGACCTTCATAGATTTCTAAGAACTTGAAAAACTCTTTGCTTTACTTAGGATTTGATTTGCTTAGCTTTGGTAGTCATGTTGATCTTCAGCTCTTGTTAATTCATAAATGAATGTTACATAAAGTATGAAATGGTTTTAACTTGCCTATTTATAGGCTCTAAGGGAGGTTTACCCTTATTAATGCCTTTTCATCACCTATGACTTCATAGTATTTAATGTTGATCTTTAGTGGCCACCACATTTAGATACTTGATTTATGTAATTAATGCATTAACGATATTGTCCCATCACATCATGGGCACATTTCTTGTCATAACTAACCTCATCGCATTGATGGCATGTCTTGTCTCACACGTTTCTTAGAAGTGGGTGACAGTTATGTCTTGTAATTTTTGTGAGGTGAGAGATATCCATCTCTTTTAAATTTATAAATTATGGTAGGAACCTTCCCCCTTTATGTCATAAATATCTCACACACCTTTAGTACCTTGTATACCCTTAATAACTCGCATGCCCATGCAACTCACATGTTTAAGTAACCTACACACTTTTCAATTTTGCCTATTTAAACCCGATTTATTACCCCACACTAAAACATGTTGTGGTCCTCCTCAAAAAAGAATAAAGGCTTAGACAACAAAATTACATAAAGGGAAATTAGTGTGCAAAAAAGGCAACAATTTTATTGAAAGCAGTAAATCCTAAACTAATGGCATAAGCCTAATTGATTATAAGAACTTCAGCCAGTCTGAAGTGAAATATGACCTAAGCTGACTTCCATTATAGTGCCCAAGAAGGAATTGACCATATATCCTTCATAATCAACATGCTTTGGTAGGTTGAATGCTATGTATTATAAACAGGCCATCTTAATGGATACAGGGCTTTCTAAGGTGGTGCATGAATTTAGAATCATACAAATGGACCTTCATTCCTGGAGAGAAGATTTTGTTCTTTATATGGCAATCATGCCATACCTTTTGCTTGTGTTTCTCTACATCTTAGATCCAATGAGCAAGAAACTGGGTCTCATCCAATTGCATTAAAGTTTTTAAGCACACTTTCAAATGTGCCTCTTTATCCATTTGTCCTACGTGTATGATATGGATGGATGGCACCAAAAACTCTACTGGCAAGAGTATTTTTTTTACCATACACCAAGTTGAAGGGTGTGATTTTAATCAGGTGTTTGTAGGTAGTTTGGTAAGCCCATATCACTGTAGATATGCGATCATCCTAATCAATGCAGCCAACATTGTATATTTTAGTTAAAGTGGTACCTAGGATCTTATTGAAAGCCTCAACAATTCTATTAGCTTACGAGTGATAAGGTGTTGTTTTGTGGTGTGAGATCATGAACTCGGCGAGTAAGATGTAAATTGTTTCATCTAAAAAGTGAGTTTTGTGATCACTGGTGAAACTCAGGGGGCATCTAAATTGAGTTATGATATTCTCCCAGATGAAACTCATAGCAATGGAAGCAGTATAATCATTCATTGGCATAGGTTCAACCCAACACGTAAGGTAGTCAGTTGTTGTAATAATATATTGAGAACCCATTTATCATCCTGCTAGAGTGATGGGACTAATAAAATCAATAGCCCACTTTTCAAAGGGTTCTTGAGAAGGGATGGGTCATAAAGGCATAACATCTCTTTAGTTAGGTTTGCCTACATACTGACAAATGTCACATTGCCTAACATATGCTTTAGCATTTTGGATGAAAGTTGGCCACCATAGTCCAAATAGTATAACCTTTCTTCCAATATCCTCTCTAGCATAGTGTCTACCAGCAATACCTTCATCAACTTCATGAAGTATCTCAAGGCACTCATGTTGCTCTACACAACATTGAATAACTTTGTCATGACCCATTTTGTAAAGATCACCTGTTATAAGCTAAAAAGGTATGGTATGGACTGTGAGTTGCTTTTTTTACTAAAATGTAGATTGGGTGATCTAGGTGACCTTCACCTAATTGTGCAAGAATCATGCCAATAACCATGCTAGAAGCATCAACATGGATAATAAATGGCTTTATCCAATCGAGGAATTACAAAATAGGAGCAATTACCAACTTTTTTTTTAGTGTTTTAAAGGACTCCTTATAAGAACAAGTCCATATGAATTGCTCATTATACTTTCAAAGTTCTTATAAGGGTGTGGCAATTTGGCATAACCATGAATGATTTTTTTATAATTACATGTGTGACCCAGAAAGGCATAGACCTTGCATCATGTCTTGGGTGCTATAAGGTGAAGAATAATAGATACCTTCACTAGGTTTACTAAGAGTCATTCCTTACAAATAATATGCCCCAGGAGCACACCAAAAGGTGTCACAAACAAGCACTTCTTTAAGTTTATTGAGATTTGTAAGACTTGACAACACTCAAGCATAAGTTTAAGTTAGCATAATGGTCCTTGACCAAACCATATACCTCTAATCATCCAAATAGACTTGGAGTAACTTTTGGATGAAGTCCTTAAAGTCTTCAACCGCTATTTGTGAAAACATTCCTGGGGCATTTTTCAACCCAAAGGGTATAATAGTATAGGTAAATAATCCCCATTCTATGGTGAAGGTTGTCTTTGGCTGGTCTTCCTCAACTACTTGGACTTGATGGTCCCTGAGAATCCATTTGCAAAGGATTACATTTCTCAACCAACAACACCTTCAAGGGTTTCCTCTATGAATGGCATTGGAAAGGGATTTGTCATACAGGTTGCATTAAACACTCAATAGTTTACACAAATAAGAGTGCATCCATCTTTTTTGATATTGATCACCATAGGACTAACCTAATCAGATTTGGCAATGGGAGTGATTACTTTGGTATGGAGCATATTGTCAATCTCTTCTTTAATGCACACCTAGAGATTAGGATTCATCTTGTATGGGTTCTTTTTTACTGGTCGAGCACCGTCAACTAGCTTGATGTGCATCTTCCCTAAGGATAGGTGGACACCTTTCATCTCACTATAGTTCCTTGGGAATACATCTTGATATTCCTTTAATAACTTAAATATTTTTTTAATCTCTATGTCAATCTCATAGTTTCCTATTATGACCATCTTTGGTTCTTGTTTTGTGCCAATATTATGTTAAACAGTCTAAATCAACCCATGCTAGGGGTTGTCTATATTAACACTTGTGTCCTAAATAGTTCATGTACCAACATTCATGGAAACATCTAAATGGTTGGATAGGGGGTTTAGTGAATTATAGCCTTCACCTTCGTCTACTTGGAAGATAGGCTTTTAATTTCCAAAGTGAATCTCTTCACATCGGTATTCATTAGGGACTAGTGTAGGCACAAGAACTCAGTGTGTTGAAGGCTCATTGAAAAAATGTAAAGCTTCCTCAGGGTCCTGATGGATAGTCCTTAGATGGTCCTTCATAGGACTTAGGTCTTTGAGAACTGCTTCACATATGGCCTAAAGAGCGAGGCACAAGTCCATCCTTAGTGATGAATAAGAGAGTGTCAAGCTCATGTTGTCCTTCAGTAACTACTAGAACCTGGTACCCATGTGTCGCTCTTCATGAATATACCATACTCATGCCCATGTGCATAAAGTTCCATAGAATGCATGCACCCACAAGTACTCTGCTGAGTATGTTTCCTTATTTCTCCATATTGTCTCACAAGCATCAATGTGATGTTCAGGTGCTTGCACACCACTGTAATGAATTATTCCCCTAACCTTATTATCATAAGGGAATCTATGATATAGATTAGAATGTACTTGATCCCAATATATAAGTTGTTCTTTATGGGTATGCCACCACCTTGCAATAGTGCCATCAAAAATGTGATCTAATGACCTCATCCGATCATTTTTTGGAATCATAGAATTATTTGAGGCACTAGACAAAATCACATACCTCCATCTATCCTTAAAACTATGGGGCTTCATCAAGTCTTTCTAGTGATGGTCCTACCAATGGCCCTCTCATTTCTAACCTAGTAAGGTGAACAAACTTGTGACATTTAAGAAGCTAGTGTGGGAATTTATCTAAACTATTGATGGTGTTACACATCCTCCCAGTGAGATCATAGTCACCATAGGCCCAACAGTTAGAAGCATTGCTTGTAGTATCAAAAATAGACTAGTTATCTATCCATCAAAGAACACCATATGGGTGGGATCATGTTTTTCATCACTTCTAGTAGTGACATTATATATGTGGTTGATATCTTCATCAACATTGGTGGGATCTATATAAGGTGGTCTTTGTGCTTGATCTAGTGGGATTACAACATGTTGATCAGTGTTTTCAAAACTAATGTAGCACTTTTTGAAGCTTAGGTCTACATTATTCTCATAGCATCAAGGTCTTTCCAATAGACTTGGGTAATCATCATCTTCAGCTAGCTCTAGAACCTCAAAATCCACTTTGAATAGTACTCTACATATGTCAACTATTACATTTTTTTGGACCCCAATAAGGTGCACATGAGTCTTATTTGCCATGAATAATATATGAGGTGAATGCTATTGCACTAGACTAGATATTTTGCACCAAGCATCCTTGGTGAGGACATTGACTTCTACACCGGTATCTACTAGTATGTCTTGGATTACCCATCCATCGATGGTAGCATTAACCAATATTTATCTATCTTCTAGGGGGTAGAGGAACTAGGAGTGTCATATCACTGAGCATGATTTAAACAAAGATCTTTACTTTACCTAATGATGTGGGGTTAAACCTAATTTGGTATTCAAGCTTGAATCTTAATCCAAGCACTGAGTTGTGGGATAATATCCTCATCCACCATATGCTTGCATAGTCCCTGAAATTCATCATGTACCACAAGTCAAGGTTTAGCTTCCCTTTACATAGCATCCCACTACATTACACTTTTGTCTTTGAAGAACTATATCTCTCCCTAAAGTTCATGTATAAGCACCATCATATCTTTGAGGACATCCTTTTGCTTCTAAACATTAGGGTTCTTTCTAGCTCATGGTTCTTCCTATTGTACCTTCTCAATCAAATTAGTTATCGATTGGGTCTATCCCCCACTGCAAGTGTTAATGTTCACTTGTTGAACTATAGGGATGATTGAGCATGCACACCACTATGGTTTATAAATTTGAATCATCCCAACACCCTTTTCATTTCACTCCTTGATGATAGCTACATATAAGTCTGGACACTCTTTTAATCGATGGTCCTTTTTATATAAAGCACACATCAGGTATTATGGGCAATCCCTTTAATAATGGTTTGGAGATCCACATTTGTAATAGGTATTGGGTGGAAAATGCCCACCTCTCATCATCTCACTCTTCCTCATCTACAGTATCCACCATTGTCTTGATTATTTATTATTGAGCTTTGGCACATGCCATATGCTCAAGCTTCATGGATGTCACTAATCAAATGACACTCATTAGTGTCATGAGTGTAGGCATCATAAATCTTACAATAGTTAGATACCTTAATGTGAATATCTCATTTTAGAAGAGGTCAAGAGTGGACATCATGTTCCTCATGGAAGATTTCACATGTTTATTTAAGTATCACATGAATGTTCTTGCATGGACGATTGCTTTGTGCATGGCCTTTAGTTTCACAGTTAGTACACCAAACACCACTGCACATTTCATGTGCATTATTGGCCTTCAAATTCTCAAGTTGTGATGCCATGGAGGATATATGTGCTTCCATAAAGGTATTGGTCCCAGTGTCAATGCTTCCAACCACTTCAGCATGGAGATTAGCTTCCAAAGCCTCACGTAGGCTAGTGAAGGTCCATTATGACAAGGTTCATCGGAAGGGTAGTAACAGTCCTCCCACAAACCATTATGCATGTTTAGAAGCATTAATTTCAAATGATAGTTTATACAACATGGTCTTAAACCTTACATCATACTCAAGTAAGCTCTCTATAAGTCCTTGCTTTATGTCATTTAGTGTTGCTATATTTTGTTTCTCAAATTTAAGAATGTCAAATTCTTGTAGGAAGGCTATTTTGAGTTGATCAAAGTCAACCACTGCTTACTGAGGGCAAAAATTTACATACCACTTATGTGTATGCTCTAGCAACAAAATTGTGAATTGTGTGGCCTTACATTCAGAGGATGTGATGCCTCATGCCCTTTAAATCAATTTGCATTAGTGGACATGCTTAGTTGCATTCTCCACCCCTTGATATTCAGGTAAGTGTAATTTCATCTCATAGTAGATCGTAGTTGGTTGAGGTGTTTAAACATATGGTTACTAGGAACATCTAGCTTTGTTCCCTTGAGGAGGGAGTCCACTTCCTCCCATGCCTCCTCCTAGTCCTCTTCCAGTGCCTCCAAAAATAGTGCTCATGGTATGGGGCATGGTATCTAGTTGGTTAACCAAGTTGGGGCTTATATTCTATCCTTGAAGACCAGGTCCACTAAGCATCCCAAGTTGTGCCATAAAATCCCCTTGAAGAGGGAAAGATATTTTTAAATCTAAATGAGAATCAAATAGTTCAATTTCAATATCCCTTATTGGTTTAACTTCTAACTCATAATTGTATGTATCCCAGTTTTGAATGTGTACTCTATCTAACTCAAAGGCATGAGCACACACTATGTTGTAGAAGTTGGGTTGCCTCAGACTTGATTCCTCAGCTCTTACTGTCCATCTTATTTTTCTTTCATAGGATAAAAGTGGCATAGAATGTAGTTTGAAAGTTATGAGGTCCTCATGTGTTTTCACTTCCCTATGGATCCTAACAACACTCCTTGAGTTCTCTTGGTCTCTTATCATGCTGCTAACTCCCATAATCCTTTATTAAGATTCATCATACTTCTATTTTCATAATACACGCTGGTTGGCTACTATTTTTAACCCATAATATTTTATCAACCCCTATTCTCCCCTTCTAAATGTACAGCTCATGTACAAAAGGATTTATCCCTTCATTGGTATAGTTTATAGTCAAAGATCAACAAATAACTTCTTAATTTCAAAATCAAAAGGCCTAAGATAGCGACCCCATGGTTCTCAAAGAAATTAGAACATGGCTTGTTCAAGGCATGAATAGGTGGTCACAGTGTACTCCTAAATGTAGTTGTTCAACACTCCTTTCCACCAAAAGTTGATTGCTCATCTTTATGACCCTCTAAGTCATGCTAAATCCCTTTACCATTCTAGCGTTCAAGACTACCTCCTCCCAATATTCCTTAATCATCCTTGAGCATATGTTATCAACTAAACATGTAAGTGAACTAAGGCCTTTGAAAAGAAGGTTTCATACAATGGACTAGAATTTCTGCTCCACCCACTATCATGCAGAGATTATTGGCTCAAGATAAGGAACTATAAAATCAGCTTCAACACTGGGAACCGATTATTCTATATTCTCTAGTGTAATATGCTCAAACATTTTTCCATGACTATGCTTCAAGTGCTTCATGTCCTAGCAATAGAACCAAAATGTTGGGTTATTTTATTAACTTCCAGCTCTAGTGCTACAGTCTAGCCTAACATGCTAGTACATTGGACCTTTCATGCAAGATTTAGGTCTTACGCGCTCACCTAAAGTGTGTGGCAAAGGACGAGTTCCTGAAGGTTTTATTGCATAGTTTGGATGACTTGTTCATATTATTCTCTTTATATCAAATAAATGAGATTATATAAAAACACAAACATGTTATCTTAATCTTATGAGTTATAGGTTTGATTAATATCATTATGCAAATTATAGTCATCTTCTAGTTAGCATTAAGTAATTAAAAAAGAAAATAATATCAGGTTTCCTTCACAAAGAGTTTAAACCTAGTTCCTACCATCATTGATAGTAACACAAATTGATACAATATGCTATCATATATTAAATTTAAATATTTACCATAATAACACTATCGAATTCATTTGTCCATCTATCTCTGAATCAACCATCACTGCAATGCTTTACAATAGGGGTATTTATACTTGTTTTACCCTAACCAAGTGTTTAAATCATTAATGACCTAAAGAATTGGCCCTTGAAATCTCAATAAACTAAGAGATATGGTGATTAACAATTAGTTCTTCCTAAAGATATGGGCCTCTGCACCCCCTATATCCTCACTCTATGCTATATCTCGAAGACCATGTGTTCTTTTCATTATTGGCTGGTATAAAATCTCCTACTAATAAGGTTGGAGTGTCCTATTTGAACTGATATTCCAATTGTTTCCTACTTCCCATGTGTTCCCCTAGTCTTTTGCTTCCATTCTGAGTCTTGTGTTCTCAAGTTCCTCATGACTTATTCTCCTTTGATTGAATCCTCTTGTACTGGTCCTTCTATGTTATTGGCCTTTTGTGCCTAGTAGGTTCTACATTACAGTGCTTCTGTGCCTATCAACTATGTGTTATGGTCCTCCCGTGCCAAGGTCCTTCTACACCGTGTTGTTCCCTTGCCAAAATGGGGCAACACTTTGTCAAAATTTAGGGGCCAATAGTAGGTGATCATCTATAACATGCAGAGAGATGACTAGATGATGTAGTCAGGAAAATGCATCTTACAATTAAACAACTACATGATGCAGATAGGTGACTGCATGGTGCACTTAAATGACTGCATCATGTAGTCATCTAGATTTAGGATGCAATCACCTGATTACATCATCTAGTCATCTCTCTGTAATGATGCAGTCGAGTAACCACATCCTATAGTCAGACAACTACATAATGTAGTTAGATGATTGCATTATGCAATTAGATGACTACATCATCCATTTAAGAGGTTGCATTGTGTATTCAGGTGGCTGCATTTAACATCATGTAGCTGGGTAGTCACATCATGTAATCAAGCAACTACATCATGTAGTTATGCAGTTGCATTATGTAGTCAAATGACTGCATAGTGTTGTTCTTATTAGGGCCCAGGATGTTGTTCCTACTCAAATTACATTCGCCATGTATCACCTCATAATTCACCTACATTATTATATGCCTTCCAACCTTATTCACCACCATTACGAAACTAATTTTCCTAGTGACATCCAAGTTTTTTTAAATACAGATCACTACCATTTCCCTTGGATAACAAGGAGGAATAAAGGGACAATAAGAAAAAAGAGAATGAAAGGGATAATAAAATGTCTACCTACTAATAAAGTTTTGTGGGTAAAGTAAGGATAAGGGAAGGATTAAATGGCAATTAATAAAATATCTACTTAAAGATGAAGAAGTCTATGTGCACCCTTACAAAACCAAATATTAGAGGTATTTAATATTTTAATTTTATAAAATAATTTAATTTATATTTATGTAATTGCCTTCAAAAATCTTAAGAAAAACTCTACAAAATACATGTCAAAAAACTTAGAAAATATTATTAAATAATTATGCAAAACCCTAAGAAAAACCCTTAAAAAAATTAATGACCCAATGAAAACATTTGATAAACACCTCATTCTCTTGTATATCCTTACATTTTACTGAATTCATAGTACCATCTCCAATTTCTCTAGTATACAATTCTAGCTTGCATGTAAATTGATTAACGAAATTATTAATTCTATAAATTTAAGTTTACTTAAATGCTCAATATAACCCTAATATAAAAATAAATAAGGAAGATTGTAGATATTTCATGGATTCTAGTGTTTTACAATATTTTTTTAAGAGTTGAATATTCAGCCAAATGTTTACGATTACCCTATATATTAATTACATAATTTTTCATAAAATATTAAATTTTAAAAAGAAATTTCTAATTTTATATATTTAAATTGAATTAATTTTTATACCAGTTACTATACAATTTGTATATATACAACATAAATTGTCATTTTGTATCTCTTGTTAGTAAAGGCCCAGAGAATAAGTTCTCACTTTAGATACAATTTGGTTAGGTAGACATTAATGAAGACAATAATGTTTGCTTAGTCTTTTTAGATGATTGACCATTCTGATACCAGGGTAAATTTTAATGGTTATTCTTTGTTAATTCATAAATATTTCAATTTTATAAATTGGCATTTGGCTATTTTTAGGGGGTGTTGAACAAAGTGGATTTGCTTAAATTATCTAGATGTAAGTTAGTTTTTCAAGTCGGCTCGCCTTCAGTTTAGAATAAATTTCATACATATAAATATAGTTTGTCACTACATCAAAAGTTAACATGAGTTTATTCGCCATTATATGTAAATAGATCTCTGCCCATATACACATAATAAAAAAATTTAGTAGCAGGAAAGGGATGAAGGAAGTGTCAGGTGATGGTGCCAAACACATCATGCTACCAAGTGACACCAAAGCTATCAAATGATAATAATGCTATCAAATGACATCAATGATATAGAATAACAGTAATGTTGTCAAATGGTGGTAACACTATCATTTGATATCAATGTTGTTGAACAACAATGCTGCCATTGAGTGACAACATTACTATCATTTGGAAGCATTATTGTGAAATGACAACATTACTTTCATTCGACAACATTACTAGCAAACAATATCATTGCTATCATTTGGCAATATTATTGTCAAATTATAGCATTACTAATGTTTGATAGCATTGTTGTCAAATGATAGCATAGTTGTCTTTTGGTTTTGTTGTTTCCATTCACCATCAACTCTTTTGTTCGATGATAAAGAGGTGTGATCCTTAGAAAAACAAGGTGTAGTCAACTATGAGTTTTATGTAGAGTTGCACACCCCTCTGTATTCTATATCTTATCATGATTCACCTTCTCACCTAAAAATTATCTATTAAATTTATCCAAACTTTCAAAACACATACTTAGAGTTTCACCAAATAAAACCCAAGTTAATTTCTATATGAGCCACTAAAATTTACCCTGACTGGTACTAAGACATGGTCTGGACTCTGATAGGTTAAGTATAAGGGAATATTTGTCAATGGAAAAAATATTAATTTAATAATATTGTGGGTGAAGAAGGGGAATTTTTCTTGTAAAAATCACATACCAATATGGACTTGTATTCATTTCTACCCTGAATATGAGTTGTGGAGCTTTTTCAAACCTTTAATCACTCGATCTTAAAGATGAAGGCAGAAAATCACAGAGAGAGGAAATAAAATCATAGAAAGAAGAGGGAAAGGCAAAGGAAATGGTCTTTATCCACTCCCTAAATGAACTTATGAGGGCCTTTAGGGAACTTATGCCCCCTCCTAATAAGGGGAAGAACTCCCTTGAAAAAGGCCAATGACTGATCTTGTGGGAATCAACTAGTTGACTTAGGAATAATAGGTTGAAAACAAAAAAACTGAAGGGAAAGGGTACCCATCGATTTGGGGCATGCCCAGTTCTTCAATCAAAATAGTCATTTAAAATTTAAGAGTTTCATGCAAAATCCCAATAATAGATCATGTTGGAATCAACGTAAAGGTCTATCTCACTAGAGTTGATCAATGAACAGGAATATTACATATGTAATAAATGACCTTATTGATGTGGGAGTGGACATACATATTTTAAGAGGGAGGGGCCCCCAAGGGTAGTGATGGGTGGGAAGGAAATCAATCTAGGGTTCAACCATCATAAAGTGATCCCCTGTTGGTCGAGTCCTTATGTCAGTATGAGGACCTTTACAGTTATGCTCTCTAGAAAAAAGGGTCTTTAGGTGCTCACCTTCTACTTTAGGTATAGAAGCCTCTATGAATTAAATATAAGAAATACATTTAAGCTCATGAAGATCAAGTTCATCTAAATGATTCACCACCTCTAGGTTCGGGATGAGCAAACACCTTAAGATATCAACCTAACCCTAATTAATTAGCCTACCCAATTTGAAAAATTAGGAGGTGATGGGAAATAGATATACTCATATAGAGTGATGGATCGTATCCATCTATAATTTTTATATTTTAAATTGATATGATGAATATGGGATTTCATTCTTATTACATTTTGATTTTATGGTGGTATGAATGTTTGAAGGATCTATTGAGTACGATTTTTTTGGTATATTATTGTTATGACTCTTTTATTGTCACTTTTATGTTATTATTAATTTTAAAAAGATGTATTCATCTTTATTTAACTATAACATTGTGTATCATAAATATAGAAGGTGAAGTTTTCAACAATCCACTCTATATTAGAATTGTAGCCAGGATCAACAAATGGCCATGGTGAAGTGATCATGTGAGTCAATCAAGCACACATCACATAGTTAAAAGCAATTGAAACCACACAAGAGAATATTGAAACAAAATTAGATCAAAAAATAAATACTCCACATTCCACCATATTCTACCATAGAATACAAAGGATGATATGTCCTTAAATATGCAAGTTGAGTGTAGGATGACTCAGCTAGAGAATGTGAGTGGATGGGCTCCTCTACTATGGGTGGAGAGAGCATTGAGGGAATGCAATGGAAAAGTGACCTGACTAGACTAGGCACTCAGGGGACCAAGTGAGATGGATGACCCTAACTACTCATTGTGTGACCCCATGCACTCATAAGTGCATGATGAGCTCATGATGATGTCATAATGACCTCATAAATACCTATAAGGACCTAATATCCACCTAAACAAGGTGAATATTATAAGGCTAGTAAAAACCCATGCAAGGGTGAAAAACCTACACCAACACCCCCTTAAGTGTAGCTTAGGTATGTAGTAGAATTTGGGTCTTGGTAACTAGGCATGATCAGGTACCCAAGTACAAAGCAACTCTTAGGAAGTGGAGTAAAAAGAGAAAACCCAGTGGGAAAAAAAATCTCCCCCAAAAGAGAGAAAAGAAGAAGAGGAGACTAAAAGACCCCCTAGATGATGATGCTGAAGAAATCAGTGCTCTAAGTATAGCTTGCAAGATGATGAAGGTCGATGATCATATCCTTTACTTGAAAACTGTAAAAGCTCCATCTACATCAAAAAATGTTTATTCCTTTTGCTAAAGAAAGAACTTGATGTGTATAATGAAAGTTTGCCTATTCCACAACTGAAAATGTAGGAAATAGTATGAAGATATATGAATTTAGTCCAAATCAGATATGTGGCATAGGTTTAGCAAGAACATGCACATAAGCTAGAGGTAATACCACTAAAATAAACCAATCAAAATAATGGCATTGAACATTCACATAAATAATACCCATGTGAAGTGTGGAGCATAACCCACCAACTGAAGAAATAAAATCGATAAGAAGATATTAGTCGTCGATGCTCCCAATATCTGTACTCACACTATAAACAATAGAGTCCTCCAAAGTTAAAATATGTAGAAGAATTTAGGAACGAAAGTAGAATCTATAATAGGATAGCTAAGGTCTAGCATAATCTCATATTTTAGTGGTGTCTTAATATAAGGAAGAGCATTGTCCACTTGGAATGTGTCATCATAGGAAATATAAGTAGGAGGAGAGAGTACAACAGTCTTAGAAGAGATAATAGCAAGGAGAGGAGGTGTGATGTAGGTCATAGTAGGATCCCTAAAAAAACTCTGAAGAGTGCTCCAAATAATGAAAAGACACTCTATGTGTTCCACATGGTGGTGTAGATCCCACGAAACTTGCAACAATAAGAGATCATAAACACAGTGACATGAGTTAGCCCAATCATCATTTGACTTAGGTTAATAGGAGCAAGAATTTGTCCATATAAGAATGGCATAAGTTCTCATTCGTTGAGTAAACATTTCATGTACACATGCAATGAAGCATAAATGGTCTTCCCAAAAAGGACCACTGACCTATAAACTCAACCTTCCTCTGTTGGTATCTCTCAAGTGGAGTCATCATGACCACAACTGAGACTAATAATACACACTCTAGAGATAGACTTCAGACTACATTGAAATGAGTCCAATTAAAAGATAGCAATATATGCACAAGTGACAATGCATGCACAAATGGACGTCAAGCTCAGCTGACAATGCATCCAAGAATATAAGATCAATTTATGCAAATAGTCATTAAATGGGCACAAATAAAAATTATGAAAAACTAAATGTGTACAAAAGAGAATTCAGGGCCCACAACAATCTCCCCAAGATAATAAGTAATGACCCCCCATGTGTTTGCAATTACATTCTAGGCTTAAGGAATGAACAATCTATGCTTATGATTGAGTACTAGTGCATGCTCCAAGTATGGACGTTGGAGTTGACCAAAATGGATCCACACAAATGAGAGATATTAGTGCATGAGTGAAAAAACATGTTTCAGTGAATGGATGTCAAACTATGTTGATAATACATCTATAAACATGAGTAATCAATGCAATATCCACTAAATTAGCACAAGTAAAAATTACAAAGAGGTCAAGTAGGAGGACATCAAACTCTACCAATAATGTGACCGTGTACAAAACTCAACAAGACATATATAAAATGCTGTTGTGAGGGGATCTAATCTCCTATCAAATTAGATCCCACCTATCGATCTTTGACACTCAGGGGAAAGTACATTGGAAGTAAAAAATACCCCCCAAAATAGACGTCAATTTGAAAAAACCCCAATTTTGACACTTCATAATTTTAGTGCAATTATAATATAGATAAAATGAATAGACCAGGAATAAAAAATATTAACTTTTAAAGATTATGGTACTCGATTCTGAATTACCAATCAAAAGTTATTACAATATCAAGTTCCAATCATTATGGTCCATTTTAATTAAATTTAAACCAAATTTAAATACACTAAAGTTGATAAAATGAACATAGGCTTATAACCAAGTGATGGAACCAGAATCAAACTAGTGACCTCTCCTTAGTAATTACAAGTCTTAACCAATCCTTCCACACACCCCGATGCACACCTTAATATAAAAAATCCTCTTAAAGCAATAAAAAATCAAGCTATTTAAAAAATAATAAACATGCATCAATTTTTTTAGGGTTTGCGTTAGTTTTGAAATGATTATTGAGAACTTAGGCTTGCTAGAAAATGCATGGCATTGCCAATGCACTTGTACAAGCCTATAACAAATAAGTAACACAAGTTTTAAGTGCCAATTAGAAGGTGGGAGGATGCCATAAATAAAGGTAGAGGTTGCCAATGAGTCTTTTGTTGTAAAAAAAAACTTCAAATTCTAAGTTTCCTACTTTCAATGTCTATCATTATCCTTATATAGGTTTGAGCTAGGATGGGAAAGATCTTAAGGAGAAAGTATTCCACACAGTAGAACGTCCTAGTGCAGCCAAAAGTGGTGAGCTTAAATGCAATCATAGTAGTTGGGTAAGAGGTCGTGTGGACTGGAAAAACATTATAGAAGGCTTTAATGGTGCATGTATCTATTGAGGCATCAAATGAGGTGACTAAGGTGGTTTGGAATAACACTCAATAGAACTTGTGCACAGTCGAAAGATGTTGGGAGGGTCGATGCAGGACTGAAAGTGGTCCATGAAATTTGTGAAACAAAGAGCAGGCTGAGGAGAGGATGTGAGGTACCCTAAATCTATGGAGGCTCTTGCTTCATATAACCTAGTCTAGAAACCAAAAGAAAACCCTACAAGCACATGAGAATCAATCCAAGAATAGAACCCACAACTAGCTTTCCAATCCAAGATAAAACCAATACAATAAATTTTAGCAAAAAGGACCCATATAATTTTTTTCGATCACCCAAAAAAAATTGAGGTTTTTGAGATTTTAAAAAAGACCCCCAAATTTCTTTTCAAATCCACTAAAAAATTGCCTTATAATAAATGCAGATAATCTTTAGATTTCAAAATGAAACTAAGCAGCAAAACAAGCCAAACAATCATGAACATTGATTGACACTCTCATACCATATGAGAATCAATAACCTACTTATAGGGTTATTTAGTATGAATATGAGGGCATACCATAGGAATTGGGCACTACAGCTTGTTCACAAATTGGCTATATCCCACATAGTACTCAACCTTGAATAAAAGTTATGCCAAAAACTTGTATGCCATGTCCTATGTCGAATACCACCAACACCATTGTGTTAGACATCTACTCACCCAATGTATTTGACAACAAATATTGCATAGATTTGATGAATCGACAGGGGTTGTTCACATCTGATTAGGATCTCTACACCAACTCCCGCACTAAAAGCATTGTCAAAGATTTTAAACTGTGGATCAAGATATTTTCTTCTAGAAATTTGCACTGGTGATGGATAAAATGAGCCAATTGAGCCTACAAACAGGGTCATCAAGGGAAATTACAAATTATTGTTATGTTCGTAATCCCACTTCTTCCATTAAGGGCATGTTGAGTAGAGGTTGCAGGTCATGACAAGGTTGTTAGAGCAGCAATTATTCCAGGAAGGGATTTTGACCAACAAAGGGAAGAAATAACTAGAACTTAGCGAAAGGTGGACAGTGGTACAATGAGCCGAAGAGGACGGTTAAGCCCACAAGGCACTTGGCAACCTATTTTAAGCTACCCATAACTTTTAGAGTGTCACCACATTAGGTCAGTCTTCAACCAAAAAAACTTTCAAATAGTTTCCTTTAGAGTGTAGATGCATGAGCTCAACAGAACAACCCCTAGGCTTTGTCGTGTAAAAAAAACCTTGGACTCATATTCCTAGATCAGTTGCACATGTAGAAGCCATAGAATAGCTAATAATGGAGGTTGATCCAAAGCTTAAACCATTTAAGCAGACCAAAACAATGCAAATACCATTTTGAAATTTAACTAATAAAAACATATTTAAATACAAATGTCATATGGGTGTTAGAGGAGACAAAACTACAGATGAACACTCGGATCTACCAGTTACCTCAAAACAAATTTTGTTAGAATATAAAATAGTCTACTCAAAGATTACGTAATAAACAACAACATAAATAATGGTGTTTATTTACCAGTACGCACTCTGAAACCATATTAGAATTACAACTAGCATCACCAAATCAACGAATAGCCATGGTGAAGTGATCACACGAGTCAAACAAGCACACATCACATAGCTTAAAGTAATTAAAACCACACATGAGAGAATATTGCAAATGCATTAGAGCAAACAATGAATACTCCACATTCCACCATATTCCACCACATAATACAAATGATGATATGTCCTTAAATAGGTAGGTTGAGTGCAGGATAACTCAACTAGACAAGGTGAGTGGATGGGCTCCTCCATTATGGGTGGAAAGAGCACTAAGGGAACATAGTGGAAAAGTGCCCTGAGTGGACTAGGCACTCAGAGGACCAAGTGGGATGGATGACCCCATCCACTCACTGTGTGACCCCATGCACTCACAAGTCTATGATGACATCATGATGATGTTATAATGACCTCACAAATACTTGTAAAGACTTAATATCCATCTAAGTAAGGTGAATGACACAAGGGTAGGAAAAACTCATGCAAAGGTGAAAAACCTACACCAACACTCTCTACATTTGCTGATTGTATGAATGATTGGATATCACATCCTTGACTTAACATTCTTGAATGATATAAATTACTATGTTGTTTGCGTATTTATTATCAATTTATGTCTTATTTTTATAGATCTTTTTGCTACTTTCTTACCACATATAATCGTTAACAAACAAGATCCCTAAATACTAAGTGATGTCTCAAATATTATATATTTTTTTAGATATAAACATAGTTTTTTATCAGAGCAACTGAACTGGGTACATCAACGGTTACTATCGGTTGATACCAAACTACCAATATTCCCACCACAACCGGTGTTTTACATTCCTTACCACACTATTCTCACCACAACTAGCATTTACAATCCCACCACAACCGACATTTACAATCCCACCACAACCGACATTAATACCAATACAACCACAACCGGCCTTTTCCATACCTCTGAAATTTGAACTTGGATGGTACATATAATAACCAAGTTACTTTACCAATGCACCCCATCTCTTTGATTCTCAAATATTATTTTATTATTCTTCTTATATATATTTAAAGTTTTTTTTTTGCCCTTTTTCCTTATAAAATTTAAATGAACTTGAATAGTGACCAAGCATGTGTTTTATATTAAAGGCACCAATAAAAATATAAAAAAATTAAAAAAAATTGTTTTTTTTAATAAATAAAATTTTTATATATTAAATGAGTGTCTTATTTGATAATGACCTAAAATATTTAGTTTTATATAGAAAAATATATTTCACCATTTACCAAATTTATATCTATTTTATCAACTCTTCTTTTGTTGACATATCTTGCATTCTACTCCACTTGTCTAGTTGTGTGATTTCTTTCCACTTGATAGCTTTGATTTGATTTGAAATGATGAAAATAAAGGTAAGGGAGAGCTCTATTTCTAATGAGCCAAAAATACATAATTACTATTATAAGAAACAACAAAAGCCTATTCATGATAAGAAACACACATTACAAAGGAATGAATAAATATCCATAAATAACATTAGAAATCCAATCATATTAAATTACCACTAGGGTATAATGTCCTTGCTAATGTATAATCTACTTTTTCTATTACATTCTAGAAAGACCTAATACTTCTAAAAATGTCATTACAAATAAAATAGTATATGGTGCAACAATAATATTTGTACAAATGTCATTTTAAAAAAAATTAATATGCCGTACAACAATAATATTTGGAAAAGTATTAGGTGTGAAGCATCTCTAGAAATTGATAGGGTGTATTTTTTTAAAGATTGTATATGACCTCTGAAAAATTAGTACGATCTAAATGGATATAGATTTAAAATTTAGTAGATTATATTTTTTCAAAAAAAACATATTTAAATATATAAAAATATAATGAGTCTTAATATTTATGAGAAGGTAAATAATTTGTAATATAAAAAATTATATTAAAATATTGTAATTGATATTTCATTAATTTATATAGTTTTGATTTTTTTTTATAATTTAAGATTAAATCATCATGGTTATGATACATCTAAATTTTTTTAGGTTGTTTGATGTACGTAGAGATAACACTAATTTCTTAGGATTGATTTTATTATATCATCTTAAATCTAATAGCTATCCTAGTTTTTATTTGTGATGGATCACCATTTAGAGGTATTTTTTCAAGACATTTTAATGTTTTTTTGTGTGAATGTCATTTTTTAATAATGATGTAGAGGATAGTGATCATAATTATTATGATAACATCACTGAAAGTGTAAGATAAAGAAGGGCGCCATGTGCCAAGCCCCTGTGGGGATTGAAATAGACAAGTTTGGTAGAAATAAACAAGTTTGTTAATGCTATTGATATTGCTATAGACTACCCGCAATAGTGGAAAAATCTAATAATATGACCTATTGAAAAATTTAATAATATGACCTATCGGTTTAAGTGACCACAAATATGGAAAATACCAAATTGGGAATTGCAAAAAATGGGAATTTATGCCTCCTAGGGCCACAGATTGAGAGGGAAGGAAGAGGGATTCAGAGTTAAAAGAAAAGCATTTGCATGGAATCAAAGACTTTTTCTGTACAATTCATAAAATTTAACTTTATGGCAAAGCAAAACAGGGAAAAATGATATTTACAAAAACATTCCTAAAAATTGCTAGGCATGAAAATCAGCAAATACTTAAAATAAAATATATAAACAACTACTAATAAAGCGATGACAAAAAACAAATAGCTTATTTGAACCACAAAAAAGAAAACATAAATTGCCCTCAGAACCAGACCCTGGATCAATTAGTTTTGAACGCCAATGAAAAATCAACACCCATGGGATCATGAAACCGAAGGGGAAACAAACTAAATACCTTGACTGCAAATGGGTTGTGAATATTTTGCACCAAAATTGCTCTAGAAGCTCAAACAATGTCTCTCGGGATTCGTAGCAGTAGCAACTAGGCTAGAAAATTTGAAATCTAGGTGAGAAATGAGGTGGAATTTTTAATATTTATATTAACATGTGCATTAATGACAACTAAGCGACATGTGTGAGGGTAGCCACACAAGCATTTTGCCGATTGTTGGGTTTCATGAATTACTTCTCTTAATTTGGTTTACAAAGTCAAGTAACTTCGTAACCCCGATTTGGTCTAAGCTTATGAAGACTTCAGGGTTATGAACCTTTATTGCTTTTAATTGTGATTTAAGCAAGTGGAATAATGTAACTTCAAAAGCTCAGATTATTCTAATTAATGTTTTGCGGATTTACAAATCTACTTTACTCAGCGTTTCACCGTTATTAATAAAATTAATCGATCTAAAACACCACGCAAGATTCGATTTCTAAAAATATGTTTAGAAAGAATCCAAAATTTGAAAATTGACTGCAGTGGCCGGGTTTCTACCAAAATGGGATCTTATTATCTCATGTCAAGGAAACGATGTTACACCACACAATGGAGGAGGAGATTCGTGAAATATCGTGTTTGGAATTCAACCCTATTTTTTTCATTGATGCGAGAATCTTATTAACTATTAAAAAGGCTTATAATTGAATAGATTTAAAAACAAGATGGAGTCCAGAGACTTCCCTCTTTACATAACAATAGAAAACCCTAATGCAAAGATCAACAGATCTTATGCGTGCATATATTTTTGTGCAATTTTGGGGCTTATATATTATTGCATCGTGTACATGCCAAGCAAAGGTTATTTCCCATGGATTTTGGTATTTTGTGAAGAATTGGGCTTTACCTTCCATTGGGTATTAGACTAGGCCATGAGGTGGTAGCCTATTGATAGGTGTACTTTCTCAAAAAGGCTTTCCAGCAAGCAAGAAATGTAAAATATGTTTGTTTGTTAGGAGAAAAATAAACTTAGTTACAATAATAAAATATTTGTTTATAAATGGATAGGTTTGAGAAGGAATTACCCCCTATTGATGTACTTATATGCACAAATGACCTAATTAAAGAACCTCCTATCAATGTTGTAAGCATTGTGCTGTCCACTTTGGCTTTTGATTATCCAATAGAAAAATTGTCATGTTATGTATCAAATGATGGAGGATCTCCACTCACCTATGTTTCATTTGAAGCTTTGCGCTTTGCAAAGATTTGGGTTCCATTTTGTAAGATGTATTCCATTCAGTGGAGATATCTTGAAACATGTTTTTATGAAGCATGTGCAGAATTAGGCTTTGCCTTCGATTTAAGCAAGTGAAGTAATGTAACTTCGAAACCTTGAATTGATCTAATTAGAGTTTTCCAGGTTTACAAATCTACTTTACTCAGTGTTTATGATTTTGAGAAGTAAAGTCATTTCACAACTCTGATTTAATCTGGATGATGTAACCCAGGTTTGTGAAGACAACTTACTTCACCTTTGTCATTTTGAATAAATAAAGCAACCTAGAGAACTCGAATTGGCCTAAAAATGAGCCCAATATAGAAATAATTCAAGGATGGTAAAGAAAGGAGCAGGAACCTTTGTTCTAAAAATTCAACTTGGTTTGTGCTTTTTGTTTTAGCTTTGAATTTCTAAGCTTCAAATGCATTTGTTGGATTGTATTTTCATATGATTTTAATCATGGGTCCTGCTAAAGTAGGGTGATTGCTTCATATTGTACCTAATGATGTCTCTTGAATGTTAAGCATATAGTAAATTTTGTTTTCAATATGAAACAAACATACCCATTACATTGGATCAATTGTGGTGCATACTGCACAATCATTTTTTGCATCTGTTTTTCCCCTAATGGAGGATGTTGCATCTGTAGTGGTTTATAACATTAGAGACAAGGTATAGGAAGAAAAGAAAAAGATTTATTCTTATTAGAGCCACCATGGATGAAATAGAAATATTTTTACTAATATGAAACAACCCATTATACCCCACACATGTATTTAAGTTCTAGATCAAATATGATGCACAGTGGATCATTTCATGCACTTGGTTTTCTAATGTTGGATGTTGAATTTTCAGGGGTTTCTAATATCTGCGCAGAAATGTAAAAATTGTTTCATAAGAATCAACCATTGATGAAAAAGAGGTTTTGTTTCTAATGAGAAACACACAATGGAAAATATTTTATAACCTAGTCTTTTTAATAAATTCTAGTATATGTATTATGTTGTGTATTCCAACTAATGATATTTAGGTAAATGTTAAGGTCACCCTATTAGAGTTCATTATGGAGCATAGGGTACAAAGTTCAATCTAGTATTTTTGTTATTGTTATTGTTGTTGTTGTTATTGTTGTTATTGTGATGTTGTAGGAATAGTTGGATGTCAAGGATCTATTGCATCATGAGATAGCATATGAACATATGCCATCTTGTTTTTCTTTTCACATGTGATCCTATATACCTTGTAGGTTTTTACCCAATTTCAGTGCCCCTATTTTTTAAATTGTTTTTAATCAATACATGCTAAACTGAAAATGTGTATGGAAGCCTTTCGAGTATGGCTACAAGAGATATGCATCCATACAATTTATAGGTTTACTTTACTATGGGTTTTTATACCCAATTTTAGTGCCCCTATTTTCTCTATTTTTTCAAATCAATACATACTAACCTAAAAATGTGTATGGAAGCCTTTCGAGTATGGCTACAAAAGAGATACACCTATACAGTTTGTAGGTTTACTCTAGCATTCAGATCAAAAGATGTTTTTTTTCCAAAATGGAATCATTATTTCCTTTCATTTTACTATTTTTGATACATTTAATTGAAATGAATTTGGTTAATCCTTTCATTATACTATTATATATGCATTAAAAAAAATAGTTTTCAAATTCCAGACTATTTTTATCTTACATGTTGCTTATATTTGATTTAGGTCAATTGATTTTGCTTTTGAAGATAGATTTTGGACTACTGGGTTCATTTTTAAAATAATATTTATAGTCATAACATATTTTGTTTCCAGTTCATTCATTTGAATTCTCCCATTTGGATATTACTAATAAGCCTAAATTTTTTATGATTCTTCACATGAGTTCAGTGTTTGGAATCAATTAAATTGTAATCTCCAAGCCCTCTGTGTGGCTATTAAACCTTTACAACCTGTCATAGTGCTTAATCCCTTTATTTATTGATTCATATCAAGGCTCTAGCTAAATAACCCAGAAACCTAGATACAAATGGGTTATTTAGCTAGAGCCTTGATGATCATAAGTCTTCTGAGTACTAGGAAAATGATGATCAGAAGTCTTATGAGTCTTTGGAAAATGATGTTTAGAAGTCTTGTCTAAAATGGAGGAAAAAATTATACACAAATGTATGATATAAATTATGAGGGCATGCAGAGAAAGATAATTAGCTATTGATCAGACATAAACCATACAAACATAATCTATACCCTAGAATTAAATCCCAATAGTTGTGAAACTTCATTGTTACAGCTAGGTGAAATTATTCATAAAACTGGTTAGTGAAATCCCATCATAACAAAAGACAATATTCAAAAATTAAATTCAAGAAACAATTCTAAATGTTTTGACTGCAATATTTATAGACATAAACCCAAGGGCTTCATCTACTTGGTGTGCAAGCTCCAAATACCTACAAAAGTTTTCAAGAAAACACAAAAAGATGTATACGAGTTCAGAAAAAAATTGCAAGACAAGAATATAAATGTAATAAAAAACACTTTGATAGCCTAATGAAGATCTTACTTTTCTCCCTGAACACTGTTAGAGGTGAAATCCAAATTCCACGACATCACACATTGCATCGCTACATAAACTCCAAATACCTACAAGCTCCAAATGCCTACAAAAGTTTTCAAGAAAACACAGAAAGATGTATATGAGTTCAAAAAAAATTTTGCAAGACAAGAATATAAATGTAATAAAAAACACTTTGGTAGCCTAACGAAGATCTTACTTTTCTCCCTGATCACTGTTAGAGATGAAATCCAAATTCCACTACATCACACATTGCATCGCTACATAAACTCCAATTACAAATGCTTGAATAAGGTTAAGGGTTGCAGTAGATTGAGAATAGGAACAAACCATCCTTTGCAGATCTGGTTGTTGGGATTTAAAATTGACAACATCATTGTTAATAGTGTCACCATGGTAGTTAGCTACATCTAAGCTATCCATGACTTCAAAATTCCCTGATTTGGGTTTTGCAAACTACCCTTCCATTAACCCTACCTAAAAGATAAAAGTGATACCAGTCAAACAAGCATCCCAAATGATTGAAGCACTAGATTCTAGATCAATACAAAATCTGGCTTGGATACTAAATGATCTTCTTATTAGATCCATGGCTTTCTACTAAATTCAAAGCAACTACTTTAACATGGAATAATGGCCAGTTGGGCTTGATCCCAAGGCATCATCACCATAATCACTCCACTCTATTATTGACTGAGGGCATTTTTGTGATCTAATGAGTGCCAAATGGCTCTAAAATTAGTTGAGAGCATACAAACTATCTCACTTATTGAGTGCTTAGGATATGAGTGGAAGGCATATCTAGGTGGAGGCTTATAGGTAGGGCCAGATGTAGGTTTTAACACATGTGATTTGCTTGTGTAATAGTATTGCTAACATGGCCCTAATTGCAACTTGGTTCTAGTGATTGGAGGTCCATATTTCCATATTATCCACTAAGAAATAGATTCAATAGAATTGATAGATGAGTATTTTGGCCTTTAGGTCAAATAAGGGTGATTTAATCCTGGTGTTATTTAAATTAATCTAAAATTTGTCCATTTGAGCTCTAAAACAACCATTAGAGGTAGAATGTCTAGGATTCGAGAACATCCCCAACATTGGCAGTGGAATGGTTATTATAGTAGAATCCTCAAAACTTGTCATCCATGCCAATATCTGCAAAGGAAGATCATATAAGGGAAAGGTCCTAGTAGCCGTGCACCCCTAACTTTGGACAACAAATTAAGTTGCAATAAAATCACATTAGATTTCAAAAAAATTACCCATTTTAATATGTCATCTTAACTACTTATAACTAAGGTTACAAGGTCTAATGCATTATACATTTTATGATATAATTGATTTTATCATGAGAGGTCATAAAATGCATTTTTTAAACCTATGACCAAAACTTAACCTTTAGAGTACCAATAGTTGTGCATTAGAGTATCAATACTTGAGTCTTACTTGTCAAAATGTGATTGATTACTTTAATTTTATAGAATAAATGTTGAACAAGTATTAGATACTACATGTTCATCTTCTGGTGCACTTTAATACTTATACACACCAATATATTCAAAATATGGAGCACATGTTAACAAAAGCCCTGCTCAGCGATTAGAACATGCACAACTATTGGAACCTTTCCCCTAGCCCATCTTGTGAAAAATGAAATTGGTGATTCAGTCGAGCGTGGTAGGCAAAATTGATTTCATTAAATGCATTTGTACCAACCAACAACAAATGATGAAGATATTTTAATTAAATAATATTTTTGCATGGATCTCTAAGTTGCCAATGCAAATACGTTGTACTGAGCAATAATTAAAAACATTAACATAGGATAGATACACTACCAAGGACAAATATGTTGTAGACAACACATTCATTTTGATGATGTCAGCAGTCCACCCTTAAATAACATCTTCATGGTTTTGGCCAATCAAAGAATAGTTAAATGGATTTTTTCATATTTTTTGTTAACAAATGTGCAACTCAACTTTTGAAAAAATGTAATTTTTTATTCACATAAAACATTGCATTCTGATTGGTCCACAATGCAAAATTTAATCACAGGTTAAATGAAATTGAAAGCTTTAGTATACCCTTCGGGACTAATAAGTTTTATCCTAGTAGGACCAAATAAACATACATATGATATGAACATTTTTGGTGTCAGTTCCTTTAGTATAATCCGTCGTAATTATCAATAGCCAAATTTTGATATGAAAGAACAAATTAGTAAGAGACAAAATTATTAGCCATGCATAAAATATGTTGGAGTGATATGGATCGAGACTTGGATGTGCACAACAAATTGTTGATTCTTTTGTAGACCATGTGGATTTAGACGCATGTTATCATGTAGAGATCAATGCTTCTTATTTGAATGCTAATAATAGTAATAATGTGAATGGTAGACCCTCTCAAGATTATTATTGGAATGAAAATGAAAAATACATGGATTATGAAGATGAATTAGAAGTATAATGTAGCAATGTGAACATTAATAATATAAAGATATATGGTATTGATAATCTCACTAAAATGTCTAGAATTATGAATATATTGAAATAAGTTGTTTGGACTAAAATTTAGCTTTTCATTCAAATTCATTTCAGGGATCCTTTTTAAATCACTGGAATGTCTTTATTGATTCTAGCATCTTCCTCCTCAAGTATTTTTTGTTGCTCTTCTTTCTTCTCAACATGTGATTCCTCCTACTTCTTAACATGTTTCTATGTTTCTATTCCTTCTTATATGTCTCAAAATCCTTAAAGTGTAAACACCCCTCCCGTGTTTCAAAACCACTTTTTAATCATATTCCTCGAACACTTGTGCATGTTTTTTACCCTTGTCATCTGAAAAATTATTTTATCCCTATCTATTCTACTTCTTCACATTATATTTTTATACCAAACCCATAAATGCCTATATTGATGCATATATTATGTGACTTGTGACATTAAACAAAATTGTCTCCAAAGTTTCAAAATCCAAGTAATAGGGTCATTTCTAATGATATTTTATTTAACCCCTTGACATATGAAATATCTACTTGTCCATTTCCAATATGATTTATTCCTCTAAATTTTGTATTGTTCAATTGAATTTATTTTAATTTTGCTTGATTCTAAGCCCTAAATTATTTCTATTTCTAAAAATCTATTAAATTCTGGTTTTTGTTTGTGATGGATCACCTTTTAGATGTATTTTTACAAGATGTTTTAAATTATTTTGTGAATATCATATCTTTTAATAATGATGTAGAAGATGGTGATCACAATTATTATGATAACATTGATAAAAGTGCAAAATAAATAAGTTTTACCCTAGTAGAACCAAATAAATATACATATGATATGAATGTTTTTAGTGTTGGTTCCCTTAGTATAATCCTTCACCATTATAGAAAGTCAAATTTTGATATGAAAGAATGAATTAGTAAGGTACAAAATTGTTACCCTTACACAAAATACATTGGATTAATATGGATCTAGACTTGGATGTGCATAAAAAATAGTTGATTCATTTGTAGATCACGTAAATTTAGATGCATGTTGTCTTGTAAAGATCAATGCTTCTTGTTTGAATGCTAATAATAGTAATAACATGAATGTAGAGCCTCCCAAGATGATTATTGGAATGAAAATGAAAAATATGTGGATTATGAAGTTGAATTATAAGTATAACATAATAATATGAACATTGTTAATATAAAGAAATCTGATGTTGACAATCCCATTGAAATGTCTAGAATTATGAATATATGAAAATAAGAACTTGTTTGGACTAAAATTTACCTTCTTATTCAAATTCATTTCAAGAATCCTTTTAAAACCAACTAGAATGTCTTTATTGATTCTAATGTGCTTCCACCTCAAGTATTTTTTGTGGATCTTATTTCTTCTCAACATGTGATTCCTCCTACTTCTCAACATGTTTCTGTGTTTCTATTCCTTTTTATATGTCTCAAAATCCTCCAAGTGTAAACACTCCTCCCATGTTTCAAAACCACTTTTTAATCATATTCCTCCAACACTTGTGCATGTTTTTAAACCTTGTCCTCTGCAAAATTATTTTATCCCTATCTATTATACTTCTTCAAATTATATTTTTATACCAAACCCATAAATGAATACTATGATGCATATATTGTGTGATTTGCAACATTAAAAAAAAACTTTCTCTAGAGTTTCAAAATCCAAGTAATAGGGTCATTTATAATGATATTTTATTCAACCCCTTGGTATATGAAATATCTGCCTGTCCATTTCTAATAGGATTTATTCCTCCAAACTTTGTATTGTTCAATATAAAGAGAGATCCTTTACATCAAATTAATACCTTCTATGCCTCTTTCATAGACTTTTAATATGATAATTGTTAACTAAGATATTTCCAAGAAGGTCAAGGAACTATGCATTTGAATGGTTTTATAATTTACCATGTTGTTCCATATATTTTATTTCATCTTTAGTTGACAATGTATTCTAGCTCACTTTTAAATAAGTATTACTTTAAAGATTACATTTTTGAAATTAGTTCAACTAATGCAAGCATCCAATGGGTACATTATAGATTGTGTGCTTAGGTTTAAACCCACGATAACTAAGATGACTTATCAACCGCTAGATAGTGAGATTTGAATAAATATTATCAATAATCTATTATCAATTATCAAAGAAAAGGTAGATTTCAACAATTGTCAATATTTCAATAAACTTTATCATGAAATTAAGGCCTTTGAAATCAACCTTAAATGAAAATATGCTTAAGCATAAAGCCACTACTAATAATTTTTTTCAAAATGTACCAAGTTGGAAGGCTAAAAGTTATGCCCAATAGTTTCAAAATAATAATGATGGTTAGAAGATGGTGAATACTATAGATAAACCATATAAGAAGGTTGTGTTACCTTCGTAAAAGGACTACATTAAATTCAATTGAATTAACGAGAGTCCACAAAATGTCATGGAGAAATTACTTGATTGAAATATGATTTATTTACCTACAACATGTGAATTTAATACTTCAAGGCCATTGACTAAATATATTTAGTGTCAATGTATATTTTGATTATCATATACTTCAAGGGATTTCTAAAAATAGGTGCATCACTTTGAAACACGAGATACATGATTTTTATTCCAAGGAACACATTCAATTAATTTGTACCTATGAATATTTGAGATTTAGTTGATAATGGTAAAATTAAAGTGGACGATATGCATTCAAGCATAAAATTTGAATCGTACATTTACAAAGAGAAATTGACCAATAATATAAATGTCTTTATGGTAAACAAATCAAAGTATAATAATGTGCCTATGAAATACAAACAACATTCAGTGTAGGGTTTTATTAGAGTAATTGATTCAACCAAGAAGAAAGATACATTTATTCAATTTATGTTTAATTAAGAATACATTTTACATGATAGTTCACATGATGGACCACTATTTATATAAGCATCCATAAATGACAAAGAAAAATATGGCAGAATGATGGCCAAGGTTCAAATTTCAATATATACATTGGAAATTTATTTCTAGAATTGAAATAAGCATGGATGATTTATTCTATACTTCCATGTTTATCATGAGATATGAGGTATTGTTATAGAACATATTAGTTTTGTTATATTACATATTATATTAGTAACAAATACCATTTAAACTCTAATTAACATGGTTCCCCTTGTTGGATCATACAATGTTTTGTTTGCTTGACCATGGATACAATACTACATTTTGTATACATAGCATTGCCAATTGCATCGGAGTTGCATTGCCAATATTTTTTTTATTTTTAGCAACGAAATGCATTTGTAGAAAAAAATTGATAACTTACATTGGGCATGTACCACAAAAAAACATGAAACTATATAAATAAGTAGGAGGGCCCATGTTCTCTACATTGAAGAAGACAATGACAACAAGGAAGAAAGAGATTAAAATGACCTTGAGAAATGGATATTAGATACCTTGAAAAATATGGAGAGGAGACATAAAAAACAAGGAGGGAGAAAGGAATAAAAAGGGGGAAGAAAGGGACAACAACAAAAAAATATTGAAAGGGACAATAAAATGTCTACCTACCAATAGAATTTTTGGGGTAAAGTAAGGATAAGGGGAAGGATTAGATGGCAATTATAACATATTTGCTTAAAAATAAAGAAGAAAAAGATATGTGCCACCCCTACAAAACCGAATATAAGAAATATATAGTTTTTTTTAATTTTATAGAATAATTTAATTTATATTTATGTAATTACCTTAAAAAAATTTAAGCGAAACTCTAGAAAAAACATGTCAAAATTTTTTAAAAAAACCACTAAATAATCCTGTAAAACCCTAAGACAAACCCTAAAAAAACCTCAATAATTCAACAAAAAACCCTTGATAGACACCTCATTTTCTTGTATATCCTTACATTTTATTGAATTCATAGTACCATCTCCAATTTCTCTGGTGTGTAATTCTAGCTTGCATGCAAATTATTTAACAAAATTCGCTATTTGTTTACCTCTCTTTTCTTGCATATTGTTTCATCTCTTTATCAAGCGTAGAGCTTTTTAAATTAATTCTTATGTTATGTTTTATTTTTAGTCTTTGTTAATTTGGATTAGGTTTTATTTCAAGTCTGAGTTCTTTGCATCTTAGTCTAATTTTTAGTCTTTTTTGTTGACTCTAATCATTATTCAACCTTGTGCATTATTTGTATTGCATTCCAAAGAAAATTTTATTCTTGTTAATTATTTTCACATACCTTAAATACATGTACTCGTACATCATAAATGATTTTGGCATGATATAGGGAAGGTTGTAGGTTAGTTAACAAATTTAACAAAATGCAAAATTTGTTTAATTTTTATATTTTAATAATTATATATTTTAAACTTATTATAGTTAATGCACAAATCAAGATTAGCCAAAATAAAACCCAAGAAGCAAGAGTGAGTCAAGGGATCCAAGTGACTCATTGCTTGGGGTGAATGATCAAAAATGAGGTTGGATATAAGTTTATAAGTTTTTAGTACATTATTTTACATAGAATTGTAAGTTTTTATGATTTATTTTATAAATAAATTTACACCTCGATTTATGATATACATTTATTACAAGAGCAAATCTATGACTACAAGGCCACAATGAAAGTAAAAACATAGTTAAAAGCTCTAGGATAGAAAATAGGAGCATTCAACATGTGGGCTCATACAAGGGGTTGTGTCAATGATAAATGTATTGTTTGATTAGTTGAGAATAAATAGTTGGGACTGTTTTTAATGTCCCCAACTTGGGACAAATCTAAAAATAAGGGTTTACCAACAAACCCTATCAAATCTGAAACCCCTTCCTATGAAGAATCTGAAAATACAAATTCAACTAACAACATAATTATGAAAATGAAAAATAATATTCAGAAATTCCTCTACCAAACCCTATGCGACTAGGGAAAAAATTAGATTTGATACTTCTAACACTCCAAAAATTATGAAGTGAGTTGTATATTGCAGCCACTAATTTTATAAGTTAAAATAGTCACTCAAAAAGCCAAAGAATTTATTATTACAAAATACAGTGGAACCTCATAAATTCACAATGTCCATAATACTTGGATTTACAATACAAATGATACTAAAAATGACAGCGATCAATCAAGACTAAATTCATAATTTTCCCACCTCAAGAATCCACCCAAAATCTGCCTCAAAATTCCTAGCAGTGTCACCCAAGCTGGAAATGGATGAAAATAGCCTAGCAATACTTCCAAAATTTATATATAATTATCTGACATTTTAGCCAAAAATAACCAATTAAAAACCTAATTTTTGTAATGTTCAAGTGCTGGAAAATATTACAATAAATTCATAATATTATTAGAAAATTTAGAATATTTGTTTGGGCATGAATTAGCCCCAAACCCTTATCAAAAAAGCCCTAAGGCAAGTTTTCCAGGCTAGAATAATTAATTCCAGCCCTAATCCACACATCCCTACAATGTAAGGGTCTTCAAAAACCAACAACCAATCTGCCCTTCCCAAAATCAAGTCGCCAACCCTTGGAATGACTTTCTTTCTGAATTTGATGCTCAATGGCAGCTCTTAGGTGAAATTACCTCAATTAAAAATGAGGGTTTTCATCCCCAAACCCCCGTGTCGTTGAAGATTTTTGTCTTCAAGTCACATAGCCAAGTGTTTCATGCCTTAAGCCTCAAAATCAAGTATCATAAATTCATGATAACCTTTCAAAATATTATCATACCACCTTTTATACCAAATATTCCTAGAAGTCCTCCCTAAAAAGGGGCACTCCACTTGGAGGGAGAGTTAAACTGAATTTAAAATATATTGTCCCTTTTCTTCATTAAGTGTTAAGCTAACCCTTTCTCATAAGTTACCTTTTAAGTTATAATATAAAAATATATATCAAAAAAGTAGCTTTTATAACTTAAAATTAGAACCAATGTTTCTCTTTTTCCCATTCTTCCCTTAGCCTAGGGAAAGCACCAAAGAACTAGGCTAAAGGCCATGTCCGTGCATAGGCCAAAAAGGGGGACATGGCACTGTTGAATGTCAATTATTAAAATCATAACCTTAAACACTTATATGACAATTAAGTAATATCTAATATATAAGTGGATAGACATTATATTCCGGTTGAGGATCATAATATTCAATATGAGGTTGAAGAGGATCCCAATTATGGTGATAACATTGATGATGATATTATACACAACCCTATTTGACACAAAACCCTTATTCCTGTGTTTTATTCCCAATTTATCTTATTAGGCAAACTTGTACGTTCTAACCCAATTCTAGGATGACCTCCATCCCACCTAAGTCTTGCTTTGGTCCACTAAGCCCAAAAAGCACCTCAATACTTATCTAGAATGTATCTTTTAGTACATTTGAACTACTTATCACCTGTTATTTAATTTTTCCTTGAAAAAATCCCTACTTGTCTCCTACATAATCTCATAAGTATATGTGTTTGACCTAAATAAGCATCTATCCCTTTGAAATTTTCTCTTTTATAATTTTTTGTCCTTCTACATGTATAGGTTGGGATGATATATAACTATCTTATTTTTCTCAATAGACTAGGACTCAAATAAGGTCATAACAATTGAGTTTGCTTATACTTGGAAAGCAAGTAGGGACCTAGAATTATCGTACACCTAGTAGAGGGTAATAAACATTAAAATGTTAATAAAAAATGGGTCCAAATCCCAAGCTTATGACATGAGGTATACATATCACTAGGGATCATTATAGATAAGTGATTATAATCATGATTGTAAATGGGTGTATCAAGGATATAATAAGGATACCACATGGAAGAAACTAATGAATAAGGGTAACCTATATCTAAGATAGTTGTAAATACTAAACTAATAAAAAGATAAGTGGTGCAATGGTCAACCAATAGGAAATCTATGTAACCTAAGGTGATAAGTGACAAGTCTAAGCAACCATATAACTATACCATATTATTTGGTATAAGGAGGATCATAAGAAAAGATTTAAAAAAATCTATTATAACAACAATCAAAAAATATCTAAGCTACTAAGTAAATAAATGAAAGAGAGGAAGGATAGAGATACTTATCTTTAGGTGGACAAGTCAGTGCTTCAATCTCTGCCTTTGGCTCAAGTGGCACTTTACAAGAGATGTTATAAGTTGAAGATGTCAATTAAAAGATGAATAACTAGGTATCCTAAGTTGGGAACTCTAAATACCAATTGTAACTCCTTTATTCGACTTCTCCTATTAAGCTTTAAATATCACAAGCAAGAGTAGACCTCCAAGATAAGACTCTAACCTCTAACTCCTCCAAATACTACTTAAGAGAAAAATTATAAGCATAAGTAGAACTTATGTGTATATTATCTATATTAGGGAATGACATATGAACCCTACATATACAACTATAATACCCATAACTAATCTTGAACTCTAAGGTGATATCATTGGCTAGGATGATATAGTTGAAAAGATATCAAATGATACACTAGGGAAAACAATAATGAAACATATTATATCAGCCTAGAAAATATAATAAGATATAGAGAAGTTATAAAATATGAAAAAAAAGTAGATAAAGAGTTAAGATGAAAAGGGTTTTGTTTTCACTCGAAACGTGCACCCATATAAGAATGACTCTTATGTGCGTAATCACACCTAGTACTTGAGAGTAATTTAATGCTTTGATGTAACAATGGGATCATCCCCCAAGGTGTGGGACTCTTATGCTCCTTGGCATGAACCTTTGGATAAGTCTAGATTCCTTCTACTCTAATTGCATCTGGTTTAGGATAAGCACGTGGATCTACAAAGAGTAGAAATGGAATCTACTACTAATGTTAAACCTAATCTCAATAAAAGAAAAAGGGGAGAGAAGGTAAGAAGGTTGTTGAAAGGAAAATTGGTGATGCACCAATAATAGAGAGATCACCTCACCCACTTGACAACAAAATAAAACTAAGGAACCAGATGCATATAATCTTCAAATGAGACAACCGTTACATAAGTATTTTGCATGGAGATATGGGAACACAACATAGTACTGGGAGGGATAAATAATAGTCCACAAATAATACCTCTATAGACACATTTATACATGGTCTCTACCTATAGAGGGTTATGATTCCACATGTAGGTGTGAATGGAGGACAATAATGAGAGGGACGAACATCTATAGACAAAGATCAACAACCATTAATACAAACAAAACATAGGGCATGAAGAAAGGTAGTTCTATTCTTATTAAATTCAAGGCCTAATATAATATTACAAACTCGAATGGGTAGAGATTTGTTATACAAAGGAGAGGGATGATTGTACAATAAAGATCAAGGTGTTTATAGAGATGGGAAAGATCTTGCATAATTAATTCACCACTTGAGATGGTAGATTGGAAATTTGAATTTGAAATTTGGCGCTCATAAATCTAGGTTAATTAAGAGGGCAAACCATTCTCATTTGATTTGGACTAATAATTTAGTGATAGAAGTAGATAGAAGTTCATTCTTGGATCTTCAAGTGGTTTGCATATGTATCGGAGACCAAAGTATACTTTTGCAATTAGAAGAGGCATGTGTGCATGTCTTACCAACTTGCCTATTATTTTTACATTTAATTTTGTTCTAACTCAGTCTCACTTAACATCTAATCAGGCCCAAGTACCACCTTTGCTTATGATTGCCACTTATCAATCCACCTAGATCTCATTTATTGATGTATAATCTATGTGGTCATTCCTTAGATTTTCCATGTCATCTTTGTATACGTAGTAGATTTATACTCTTGTCTCTATCAGGGATCATATACACACTAACCCACACATGCTTTATACTTTGTTGAGCTCTATGTTTGTGTCTCTCAAAGATCATATATGCACTAACCTATGCACACTTTAGACTTTGTTAATTTCTATGTTTGTCTCTCTCAAGGATCATATACACATTAACCCATACACACTTTAGACTTTATTGAGTTATGTAAAAATCTACATGCAAAGAGTCTGCATGGAAGGGAAGCATGTGATTTTCATTAGGGAGCTTATATTTGCCTACAAAAGGAGGGGCATATAACATAAATTACATCCTATGAATCATGAGAGTGCATGTATGGATCTCTATGATTAGGTACATGATTTTCCTATTTAGACATGAGGAGTCTCCTGAATAAGAGCGTGTAAGAAGACTGAAGATATCAAGTGTATACTTATAGTTAAAATATGTTCTTTATGTACTTCTCTCTTACCACTACATAAAGTCTAGGAACCTTGCATGCTTTACTTATACATAAATAGATTTATGCTTTGTGTGAGGATGCAAGAATCTTTGCACAGGGTACGTATTAAGGGTTGTTCATAGGCACACATTGACACTTAATTGGTGTGTGAATCTACACTTAATGTTAAATACCAAGAAACCTAACACTGTGCAAGTTAAACTTGCCCAAGCATGGCCTTTTGCATTCAAGTTTTACACACAATCAGGCGCACTTATATCTGAGTATAGAACTCAAACTCTCTTATATGGACTTTTATTTTCATTGTAGTTTTGAGGAAATTATGATCTTGGGAGTTGAACTGGATTGAATGATAATCTCCATTTTGTGCTCACATCTTTTCATGCATGCTCCTGCACAAAAGATTTCAAGTTACATGGTGAATTGAATAGTCAACATTCTAATGACTTTTGTGGGCTACTTGATTGCTAAGTAGAGATCAATATCCCTTGAAGCAATCAATTGGGCATGGATTCATCTAGATCCCCTTGATATTTTATCTTGAGTACAATTGACTACAACAAGACTACCCAACCTTAGAAGAAACTGAGATACCTTTCACAAAGAACAAATAAATCAAACAACTACACCAAATGACACTTAGAGGAAGGAAAATCTAAACTAAGTAGGATACTACACTTAGGCTCTTGGAATAAATGAAACTAATCTAAACAATAATATGTGTGCATGACACTTAGGGAATTTAAAACATCTTGTGAGATTAAGATTTTGAGTGATAAGATTTAATTATGTAATTTATATTAAAATCTACTCAAACCTAAAATCTACCATTAAATCTAGAGTCAATTAGGATTACAATGCAAAGATAAATGAAACATTCATACCATCATTATATCCTAAAACCTAAGTGCTCTAAATCAAGATCAAAACAATAAAAAGACTAAATGATATGGATAATGGATTGCTTATGAGTAGACTTAGATTTTTAGCTTGATCATGGACTTGGATCACATGGATTAGTTTGATTCAAGACTAAGA
The DNA here is from genome assembly GCA_037957365.1 of Torreya grandis. Taxonomy (NCBI): domain Eukaryota; kingdom Viridiplantae; phylum Streptophyta; class Pinopsida; order Cupressales; family Taxaceae; genus Torreya; species Torreya grandis. Next base: position 2,217,896 of record JARHVA010000008.1, read on the forward strand.
TGATATCATTGACTAATTTCTCATGATTTTTTCTAATTAGATTCCAAATCGAGGAGTCAATGTGTTTAAATAGACCATGGAGGGAGTTTTTCCAATGAATTAAAAATTCACTAGAAGTCTCTAGAGAGAAAGGTGGGAATTCTAAGGAAATTAAAATTCCTTAGAATTCTCTAGAGAGAGAACTCTCTAGACAAAGATAAGGGTGGTGGAGAGTTCTATATTCTATTAAGGACGGATTAGACTAGGTTAATAAAGTTATGATGTCATGGCTATTAGGTAGGCTTGTAGAAAAACCTAGGGAATCGGTAGGATTTTGTGAATTTAAAATTCACAAGTGGGAATGGGAAGATTTATTAAGCAAATGGGATGTTAATAAGAGGATAAATGAGGGGATTAATAATTTGTGGGATATATGTAGAATATGAAATATGGAGAAGGCACTTAGATAATTGGCTAGGATGGGGTTAAATGTGCTATGTTAGCAAGAATAATGATAAGAGGAGTTTATTAATGAATTATTAAATGAAATTAGATAGGAATAGTGATATAATTAGCAATTCAAAAAAGGTGAGAAAATTATGATGCATACACATCTAATCTACTAGTTACAAAATATACATGATCATCAGAGATAGTGCTTGAGATGAATCCCATTGACAGGGATGGGCAACAATTATCCACTTCGCTTTATAAGTTGGAAGGCATTGGCTTATTTGTAACTGGCTATAGTGTATGGGCCACTCCAAATAGCATTGAATTTTGTATGCTTCCTAGCTTTTTCCCTATCTTTATCTCATTTTAGTATTAAGTCTCCTTCATTGAAGCTTTTATTAGTAGATTTTATGTCACATATATATATTTTTTTGTCTACTGAACCTCCATATTGCACATGGCATGTGCCCTTATTTCTTCAAGTTATATTAACTCGACTAATCTTAATGTTATGAGATCACTTTCGTGTAATTCTAACTGATGGGCTAGCTCCAATGAAGGAAACTGAAGAGATGTAGGCAATCTGGCTTCCCTCTCATAAACTAACATGAAACGTGAAGTCCCCAACACCCTTTTTGGTGTTACTTGATTTTTCCAAAGGGTTATCTTAAGTTTGGTGTGATAAAATTGTTGATTGTTCTCTATGGTTCACTTGATGATGCAAATCAAGTTATTGTTTACAAATTTGGCTTGGCCATTGCCTTGAGGGTAATAATTTGAGGGATCACTCAAATGAATGTTGTGTTTGACCGCCCATCATTGATTTTGTCTCCAAGAAAAACCATCACATTGTCATACATATTAGTGGCTAGAACATCAAATCTTGTTATAATGATTTTGTATAATCTAGAATTGAAGCCGCATTGGCCTTTTTGAGTGTTATTACGTCCATCCACCTCATGAAATAGTTGGTTGGTGTGAGGATCCATTTGTGTCCAATGATTGATAATGGATTTATCATTCCAATGAAATCTAAGCCCCATTGAGCAAATGGTTGATCAACTTGTATTGAACATAGGGGTAGGGCTACTAAATTATGCTTGCATTAAGGAAGGTGCACTTATTGTAGCCTTGCAACCATTGATGTGTGTCTTTGAATAGAATTGGCCAATAACATCCATCTTAGATGATTTTAATAGCTGTGGTTTTAGGTGAGTAATGGCCTCCTTATAGCCCATCACAGAATTATTTAAGGATCATGTTCACCTAATTATATTCTACACACCTTAAGAGAACTGTATTATTGTCTCTTCTGAATAGTGCACCATTAACAAGCCTATAAGGAATAGTTTATAATATGAAGTGTCCATGCTTAGATTTATTCAAGCCATGTGGATATGAGTCGGTCTGAAGGAATATCCTCATGCTCTAAGTCTAACCTATTGGGGAATTATGGCCTATTGATTGATCCTCATGCAATGCAAAGACTACTCTGTCTTCAACTTTTACATCCTCTTCCAGTTGTTCACATAGACATTTACCTTACACTAGCTTAGTGATTCATATATCTACATCATACTCCATCACCTTCATGATCCAACCAACTCTCTTCTTGTTGATATCCTTACTAAGTAGAAACTCTTTTATACTTGATAGCAAAACCATGATCTGAATCTTGTTGTTGGGGAGCATATGCCTAATATTCTTAAGTGATGTTATGACTACGAGGGTGTGTTTCTCCACAAAGTTATAGTGTAGCTCATAATATTTGATAACCTATCTAAATAAAGCAATAGTCTTCTCCAATTGGTCATTGTTCTACTACACCAGAATGTCAGAGATGCCTTCAGCTCCACCAAATGTATACAAGATAAAATCCCTACTGTAATTAGGGTTTATCAAAGTGGGAGCTTGTGTGATAGTATTATTGATGGCCTCAATACTACCCTTACTTTTGTGGGTCCAAGTGAATGCATTGATTTTCTTGAGTATTCCTATGAGGGGATTGATTAGAGTAGCAAAATTTGGCACAAACCTTTTGATGAATTTTATCTTTCCTAAGAAGCTTTGAAAGCCTTTCTTGTGACTTGGGAGACGAAGAGACAAAATGGCCTCAAATTGTTTTGAATCAATTGCAAGCCCACCATTGGAGATAATGTGGCCCAATAATTTACCCTCATGGACAATGAATACACATTTGCTTTGGTTTAGAGATATCCCAAACTCTTTACACCTTTCAAAGACTTGCTCTAAATGGCTTAAATGATTTATTGTGAACTTAGAAAAAATAGTTATATCATCAAGGTAGACCAGGTTGATATTGTTGATGAATCTATTGAATGCCATATCCATGGCTCTTTGAAAGGTTACTCTCACGTTGGTCAGTCTGAAGGGCATCCTCTAATATGTAAAGGTACCCCACTTACTAGTGAAAGTTGCTTTAAATTGATTTCATCCTGCACAAGTATCTAATTATAGTTTGAATAACCATCTAGTAATGAAAACCTCTCCACACATGTGATTGTTTGCATAATTTACTCCATTAGTGGGAGGGGGTAGTGATATTTGAGGGATGCTTCGTTCAAATCCCTAAGTCCATGCACAACTAGATTTCTATGTTCTTCTTTTGCACCAAATACTAGATTGGCCACCCATGAAGAATATTTAATTGGAAATATTATGTTGGCTTTTATAAGCTTTGAGAGCTCTTTTCTCATTAAGGGCCCAAGCTTGGGGTTTACTACCTCTACTTCTACCTGACTGTCTTGGTGTTGGGATCAATCCCAATAGTATGTGGGGCTAACCCTAGGTTAAAGCTCTAGGCTCTTGGTAACTCCATGTGGTAACTGCTTGAATTTGGTAATCAATTGTGTGCTTCTGGGTTGGTCCTATTCCCAACAAGTGGTATCAGAGCTAAGGTTACAGGAAGCAGGGTTGTGTTTGGTTACAAGGCACTCTCAGTGGTTTCTGATCAAGTGGGAGTAGAGCAACGACAGATCAAAGTAAGCTAAGGATGGAGGAGTTGAAAAGCACAGATGGTTACTTAAGGTCCCATGGAAAGAAAGAGCAGGTAAAAGAAGATTGTTGGTTGGTAGCAGATCAGCATGAAGGAACTGAAGATACAGATGTAGCAGGTGTTGTTGCATAGGATGTGTTTGCAGGTTTCTTGGATAAAGTTGAATCTTGGACAAAAGATTTGGTTGCCTCTTTCCATGCAGCCCCAGGTAGAGGAGCTGGTGAGCCTTGTCAAAGAATTGGCAAAGGCAAAGTGAAGCTGAAATTGCAGGAGGCCAACACACAGGTGTTGATGAAGGTCATGCAGGTCCCAGGTTTGGAGATATGGCTAATTTCTTCAAAAAGATTGGGTGATGAGAGATGCACAAGAACTCTCACAGCGGATGCACTTGAATTAGCTGGTGGTAAGAAAACAGGTACTCTTTATCTACTTGTTTATATTACTGATTCTTCTTCTGTTGCGGAGATGTGGCTTCGTAGGCTTGGTCACATGAGTAGGAAGGAGATGCATGTTCATAAGTGGAAGACAGATATATTTGATAGGCTTAAGCTGGAAAGCCTTGGTGTTCTTGGAGGAGATGGCGGACAAAAACCAGTGGACATGGCTGGATACTTCTGAGCAGGGCAGTTTGGACATGGAGATTGATTCAAAGGAGCTCGTGGGTAAAAAGTCATCACTCACAGGAAACACAAGTACCGACATCGACAGGAAGACCGACGTCGACAGTAGGTAAGACCGACGTCGGTCAGAAAACCGACGTCAGTAGCAGGAGGACACCGACATCGGCAGGTTGGTAGTCAGGATAGGCGCAGGAACCGAGGTCAGTTGGATGCAGACTGTGGAGTGACCGAGGTTGGTCACTGTAATGAATTTTGGGTGGACAGCGTGTTGTCAAGGAGTCTCAAACACCCATACGGAGGACTGAAGGCGTAAGTAGGCCCTCAAATTCGTGTTCCTCTTCTTTATACTTGTTGCTGATTGTAGAGCAGGAAGGATCCAGGAAACAGGTGGGAGCATGGCAGGATTATGATGCAGAACCAAGCGGGAGATTTGGTAGGTTTTCCAGCTGGATGAAAGCACAGAGACGAATGGATGCCTTAGTAGAAGAATAGAGAGAACGGATATGTGAGACAGAAGACCAGGTCATATGGTCTTGAGGAGCTGCAGGACAGTGGTACAGGTTTTGACAGGTGGAGGACGAAGCATGGCTTCAGTCAATGTCAGGGTAACTACTGTGGTTTGCCTTACCAGGTGGATGATGAGTCATGACATCATTCTATTGCTGTATGTGGATGGTATGTTTTGCTAGCAGGATTGTACATACAGGGTTTTGCTGAGCTAAGGGTAAGATTAGTTCAGTGTCATGTCATGAGGAGTTTGGAGCAACAAAATTCTTTGACATGGGAGGCATGGAGATCACAGGTAGATTTTGTCTCCAGTGGGAGCTGATGTGAATCAAGTGTTGGTGAGGTTCAGGATGCAGAGCCGAAGCACACTAAGGGCTGGACAGGTACAGTGTCCGAAATCACATGAGGTCTGGTATAGACCTGAGTTTTCCCATGCAGTGGGAGCTGTCAGAGAGTTAAGAGCCAATTTGGGGAAGTGGGTTCTCAGGTATTTGAGAGGGACCGGCAGCAGGGATTCATGCAATGCAGGGTCAGGACTTCACTACATGTGTTTGTAGGTTCGGATGCGGCAGGGTACTCGGATGACATGAGGTACATCACAGTGTGTGTGGTGGGTTGTCTTCAGGATTGATCTTGAAGAGGGATACAAACCAGGAAACATATTAGATGGAGTATAGGTACAGGTATAGTGCAGCTGTTTATCTCCAAGTGGGAGATTGTTAGGTTGTGGAGCTAAAAGCTTCACTGATGCAGACATGGAGGAGGTTGCGGGATGAGTTGCTGAGTGTCAGAAGTCTTTGGCATTGGTCTAGCCAACCGACGTCGGTAGGTAGGCGACAGGAAGCAACCGACGTCGGTCATGGATCGGCCGGCGTCGGTGACCCCCAGGCGGACAAGGACCGACGTCAGTCGCCTGTGTGGTTCGGACTGCGCTTATTACGGGTAGTTAGCTAACGAACCAAGTGTTTGCATGAAGAGATCTATTTTTAGACTGAGAGCTGCAGATCTAATTATTGTAATTAGATGTCTAATTATTGTTTGGATGAGATCTATATAATAGACTCATGGTTGTATTGGAAAAGTGTTCTAGTTTGAGTTGAGCAAAGTTTGCTCCTTCTGTGTGTGAAGTGAGTAAGGGTGTTCCTCCTAGTTCCTTATCAGTGAAAAGCTTGGTACTGGTTGGAGAATCATAAGGACTTGGTGAGGCAAGGACAAGGGTTCTTCAGGGTGTAGAGTGATCTACATGGTAAGTAAGATCGTTGATCTACAGGTGTATGTGTGTGCGAGGTCAAGGTTCACAGGTGTGCAGAACCGTGTTTGATTTGCAGGTGTGCAAGATCATATAGACAGCAACACAACAGGGAGCAGTATCAGGCAGGATCTACTTGGAGTACAGGTGTGTACTCGGATAGAGCTAAGAGGAAGGCAAGGGAGTTCCTTCCATAAGTATGGTCTGTTGAAGTGCAGGTTATTGCAGGTTCATAGGAGATCTACTTGAAGTACCTTGAGTACTTGTGGAGTGCGTAGAGCACTTGTGGTGTGCGTGGAGCACATGAGGTGAACACCAACTCTGTGTTTGAGTTGGGTGTTGGGACCTGAGAGAGAGAGCTTTGTGAAGAAGAATTACTGTACACTTGAGGTGTGGCAATCCTCTGTAAGGTGGAAGAGTGTGGCGGCTCTTTGTTGTAATCTTTTCTGTAAAGTATTAATACAAGTTGTGTATTGTCTCTCATATGCTGTGTTATTCTGAATTCTAGTTACTTGTTGATTCTGGTTATTTCCGCATATTAAGTTGCTTGAATTTGGTAATCAATTGTGTGCTTCCAGGTTGGTCCTATTCCCAACAATTAGGAGAAGGTTTTACCAAACGTGAAACTTGATCACAAGTCTTCTAGAATCTAAAGTTTAAATCAACCATTTGCTCATGCAGAGCTCTTTTAATGGTAGTGAGTTACTCCATCAATGATAGGTGGTCACTCTTCTCCTCGAATTGTCTACATAGTCTCGCACCTAGATCATTACAATTTTGAGTAGTACTAATTTGAAAACATCGGTACCATTATAGTGTTATTACTTTCAAAGAAGAGGTAAGAAGTGACACTACAACATTGTCTTTGGTTACATTATGTATGGAGGAAATTTTTACAATGTATCGTGTGTTCTCTATATGGGTAGTATATTTCTCTCTAGTAAATTAGGGGATGTTCTTAAGAGAAGATAATATAATGTCATCATATTAAGGGAGGGACAATTGAATTCATCTATTAAAGGGAATATAGTACTGATTTATAGGATCAAGCATGAATGGGATAGGGGATAGTCTTCCTCTATGCATAGGGAATATGCCAAATACACGGGTGGACTGAGCTCTAGGGGAGGATTGTCTTGAATCACTAACTCTCCTAACAGGGTATATATATTATTTAACTCTTCTTCTTCTAGTAAGTACAACTAATTTAAAAAATTAAAATCAGTACCTCTCAAATATAATCTTGTTTATCTTGGCATGTAAAGTGAAAAACTGTTTGCAAACTAGAGATATTTGGAGTCACCAAGTGCTTTATAGAGTGTATTCAACACTAATGATTGAGAATAGCACTAAATTATTAGTTAAATATTTGAAATTGATTCCCTCAGGCATGCTAGAAACTATTATCACTCGAAACATGCACCCATGCAAGAATGACTCTCACGCACCTAATCGTGTAAAATGTTCATGCCTAGCACCTTAGACCTCAGAGCCTGAAGTAATAAAGTGATTAGATGTAATGATGGGATCATCCCAGAAGGTGTGGGATTATTTCACTCCTTAGGATGAACCTCCAGATAATGCTGACTTCAATCTACTCTAAGTGTATCTAGTTTAGGACAAGCACACAGACCTACAAAGAAAAGAAAGGGCATCTACTATGAACGCTAAACCTAATCTAAACAAAAGAAAAAGGGGAGAGAGGATAAGAGGGTTACTGAAAGGAAAAATGGTGAACACTAATAATAGAGTGAGCACCTCACCATTTGACAACATAATAAAACTAAGGAACTAAATACACACAGTCTTCAAACTAGACACCCACTACATAAGTATTTCACATGAAGGTATGAGAACTCAATGTAGCATTAAGAGGGATGAAAAATGGTCCATAAATAATGCCTGGGCAGACCTATTTATACATAATGTGTGAACTACAAAGGGTTTTTATTCCATGTGAAGGTGCTTAGGGAGGACAATAATGAGAGGGATGAACATCCATAGACAACTATCAACAACCATTAATACACACAAAACATAGACCATGAAGAAAGGTGGTTCAGTTCATATTAATTTCAAAGCCTAAGTTAATATTACAAACTTGAATGGACAAAGCTTTGTTATACCAAGGAGACGGTTGATTTTATAATAAATATCAAGGTTTATAGATGGTCGGGCAAGATCCTACGTAATTAATTCACCACTTGAGAAGGTAGATTAAAAAAAAATTAAATTTTAAATTTGGTGCTCAAAACTCTACGTTAATCAAGAGGGCCAAAATCCCACACAATAGCTGTTATGAACCATGATCATTTGATTCAAACTGATAATCTAGTCATAGAAGTAGTTGGAATGTCATTTTTAGATATTTAGATGATTTGCATGTGTATCGAAGACCGAAGTACACTTATGTAGTCAAAGGAGGCATGTGTGTATGTCTTGACAACCTACCTACCACTTTTGCATTTAATTTCATTATTATTGGGTCTCACTTAAAATCCAATTGGGCCCAACTACCACCTTTCCTTATGATTGCCACCTATTAATCCACCTATTTCTCATTTTTTGATGTGTAAGTTACATAGGATTTCCTTAGATTTTACCATGTCATCTTTGTACACAGTAGATTTTTTATGCTTGTTTCTCTTAAGGAGCATATGCGCACCTAACTCTGCACACTTTAGACTTTGATAAGTTATACATTTATCTCTATTAGGGATTATATGTTCACTAACCCATGCACGCTTTAGAATTTGATGATTTTTGTGCTTGTCTCTCTCTTAGATCATAAATGCACTAACCCATGCACAATTTAGACTTTATTAAGTTCTATGCAAAGTTACACATGAAGAGTCTGCATGGAAGGGGAGTATGTGACTTTAATCAAGGAGCATACATTAGCTTATGAAGGGAGGGTCATGTAGCACATATAGTTAGAATCTATTCTCTACATATTTCTCTCTTACCACTACATAAAGTTTGAGAATCTTATGCGCTTCACTTGTGCACCAATAGTTCTATGTTTTTAGTGAGGATGTAAAAATATTTACATAAGATGTGCATTAAAGGTTGTTCATACGTGTGTTAGGTTGTGGAGCTAAAAGCTTCACCCGGATGCAAACATGGAGGAGGTTGCTGAGTGTCACAGTCGCCGATGTCGATAGGCCAACTGACGTCGGTCAGAGGTCGACAAAAAGCAACCGACATCGGTCAAGAGTTGGCCGACGTCGATCACCTCCAGACAGATAAGGACCGACGTCGGTCGCCTGTGCGGTTCAAAACTGTGAGTTTCATGGACAGTTTGTTAACGAACCAGTTGTTTGCATGTTAAAGACTAATTTTAGTCTTGAGTTGCGTTTCTAATTATTGTTTGGCATGGGATCTATATAATAGACTCATGGGCTGTATTGTAAAGTGTAGAACCAGAAGAGTTCTTCCGATGGTGGAATAATAAGGTGCACATCGATACTTAGTTGATATGTGAATATGTGCTAACTATTAACCACTAAAAAACCCAACACCGTGCAAGTCGAACTCAAGCATGACCTTTTGCATTCAAGTTTCATGCATGACCAAGCGTATTTATATATGTGTACAAAAATCAAAATCTCATGTATGGAACTTCATTCTCATTGTAGGTTTGAATAACTCATGATCTTGGGTGTTAACCTGGACTAAATGATAATCTCCCTTTTGAGCTCACATCTTTTCATACACGTTCCTACACAAAAAAGTCTAAGGTACATGGTGACTTGAAGAGTTAACAAGATTCAAATGATGTTAGAATGATAGTAATTAAAATATGGCTCTATGTGATAATATAGCTGACAAAAATAGAACGGTAAAAAACATGGCGGTAAAAATGTAGTATGACAAAAATATTTTGAGGACATTTTATTAATTATCCAATTATTTATTTGTTGTCTAGTTCATTTTGGTGATAGTAGTTACCATTTCATGATAGAAAAGTAATGTACCAAATTTACAAGTAAAATAATAGAGGAAAATGTTATTTCATGAGTTTGGACCTTTAGTTGAAACTTTGCGATGTTTTTGTGACATTACCAATACCGCTACATATTTACTTGTTATGTTTTATCCTTGCGACATTTTTGTCCAACTATGTTTTTACCATTACATTTTTTACCGCTATGTTTTTATCCACTACTTTTTAGTAGGATGCCAAAAATATGATAGAATAGTATACAAACATCTCTCCTAAAGTACCTCAAGTTCATCAAACCCCATTCTCAATACACCCTTTAAGTCATGCACTCAAGGAGATTGACATGCCGATAAGCCTTTATAAGAGAAAGTGTCAATAAATTGATAAAGTGAAAAATATCATGTGTATATATATTTTTCCTATTGTCCCTTAACTTATGACTTAACACTTATTATTTGTATTTTTAAGAGTCAGCTAGCACATATAAGTCATCCTAGATTATCTTATAGATAAAAGGTCTTTCCAAGACATTTAGGAATTTAGGATCAAGAGGGAAAGGATAATATCCATTAGCACTTTTACCAAGGGTCAAACCTAGAGCCAAGTTTCTCCATTTAAGTTGTGCTTCATAATACAACAACCTTGCAAAATTTATTCATCTTTATCTCTCTACACATAACCTTTTGTCAAAGGAGGGTAATTAGAATTAAATAATTGCATTGATCACTTTTATGGAAGACGAGGTTGAAAATCTTACCCAAGATATTACATTTACATGCTATAAAACTATGTGAAGGTATGAATCTAAGCATCTTGGATATGTAATTTTTAATGTTGCTTAAGTAGTTTCCTGACTCAATTATTATTGCTTTCTTTAGGAGTGTGCAATCTATGTAAAAAGTGAATATTTAGTCACACAAGATATTATATCACACACATCAGTAAATTAAAGGTACAATCATAATCAGTAAGATGCAACACATAGACACCAAAAAACTCAAACTGTGAAACCCTACCAAGACAAGCTTGATGACACATAGATAACACTAGTGCCTTAGAAACAATATCGACATGTCTGGCTTGTTGCACCTGATGTGTACATGATAAACATGTAAAATTGTAGGCTTATCTCAGAGCATATTGTAGTTCTAAATTTTTTTAATAGATCAAACGGAGTCAACACAAGCATAATACAATCTCAAATTTACATAAAGAGTCAAGGTGAAGTCATTTCTTAACCTCTTTATCAATTCATTGCATTGTTTTAGATTTTGTGTGGGACACTTGTGTTTGTTTCCGTTATCAAAATATTAAGTAGACCTAAATTATGTAATTAAATTATGTATGTTTATATGTAATTAATTACAATATTTTTATTCCTAATTTGTGTTAAAACTAGAATTACAATAAACATAAATGGTGAATTTTGACTCTTTCAAACTTTCAACATACTATTTCTTCTAAATCCTCTCTTTTCTTACACTTTCGTGGCTCACTTCAAATCTGATTTTCATATATGAATTATTACCATGCATGCTCATTTAAAAAACCTAATTATTATTTAGGTGCACTTACAATCATACCAATCCCACCTAATGTTTAATTAATTGTTTGCATTTAATATAGACTTTTAAACACCTGCATCATCTTAGGGTTTGGTACATCATTTTTAATATTTAATTTTTAAACTTTACTTTAGGTTTTTATCATCCATTTAATTCATAAGGTCCATACACCTTTGTGTGTGAAATGCTTGTTATATTATATTTTAAATTATCAAAATGGATCACAACAAACTTATTGATTGAATTTTTGAGCATTTCAAAACAAATATTCTTGTAAACCCTAGTCACATTTATAAGATGATACATGAAATCAATAAGATCATAAATACAACACCTTCTCACCTAGACTCTCCTACATTTATACTTATGAATTTCCTATATTTTGAAACCCATGTTTGAATCCTATGCCTATTCCAAGTAGTGAATTTATCCCCATCACTAACACTAAGTCCCAACCTTTGAGCAAACTTATTGAAAGTAAAATTGTTTCTACACATGACCTAATAACTATAATGCATTCCATAAATAAATTACAACATCAAATACAAAACCTATCTCTAAGTATATTGTCACTTGAAGTCAACATTACATAATTCCACCCTAGTGCTTTAAAACCAACCTCATTTATCATTACTTATCAATATCAATACATTTATGGTAATCATTTACCATTTTATGAAGCATTTGAAGGGTTTTCATATGACATTATCCATGTAGAATAATGCTTTTTGGGGCATCGAGGACTTCAATGCATACATATTTCAAATCCATCTTTTACTTTACATTTCACTTACTTGACTTGTTAAATGCTTTGTAGGTTCAATTAATTTCTAAATACAAAAACATTGATAAAATATAAAAAATCAAAAATGCCTTGGTGATAATCATCTTTCAGCATATTTTTTGTATCGTATTATTGTATATAGATTTTAATCTTCTATTTTTTGTGATTTATTCTTAGTGTTTCCTTTTCTAAAATTGTAAAAATAAAAATAAAAAAATTGTAAGAGATAAAAATACAATAAATTATTTACCTTTATCTTGGTCATATGATACATGTTACACATATTTTATATATGCTACAAATTTTACACATCCTTGTTTCACACTCTCTTTTTTAACAATATAACTTAGTTTAGGCAATAGGTGTGGTAATTTGGATAGATATGTTTATAAATACCATTTAAATATCTATAGGGATAAAGACATTATTTACTATGCTCAGTAATCACATTAAGTTATATAGAGCTACCTTTAGATATGTTTTGTTTCTTGCTAACTTACATGTAGTATTATATATTACCTGTGTGTATGGATATGTTCATGTTATTTTTATCATATCATTGTTAGGTGTGGAGTCTGATTGTCTTCCAAGATCAAAGGTTAAAATTTTGATGTTATTTAAATTGGGTTTAGATCCCAGTCTTTAAATCCCTCATGGTGTAGGGGGTTGCAAGCGGAGAACCCCCCTTGCAGGGTATGGGGGCAACATCTCTGAAGTAAATTTTTGTGAAAATTACCTTGTTAAATTTGTAATTTCATAGTCAATCTGGGCCATTGATTAAAGGTTTTTAGATCTGATGGTAGAGGTTATGTTTAAGTGTTTTTCACCCTAAAATGTATTGATATATGGTTAAGATGTATAATTTTGATGTATTATGAAAATATTACACACAGAGAGGAGGTGGGAAAGGTAGAGAAGTGTAACAGGGTTTGTTACAGGATTTGTTTTCCTCCTTGTATTGATGGAAATAATATACTGGACAAGTTTGGTGGATGTAACCCACTTTGGGTGAACCATGTTAAATTTGTGTCTCTATTGTGTTGTATTTTTTGTATTTTAATTTTGTCTTTATTTCATTATTATTGCTCTATGTTATATATTCCTAACAACTAGTATCAAAGCCGAAGGTTTATTTGGTAGATAAACTCACAGGAAGAGAGGTTTCTTGGTTCAAGTGGGAGCAATGGTAGAAGAAGGCAAGTTTAAAAATGAGAAGTTTAATGACCAAAACTACCAACTATATAAGATTCAAATGGAGGACTATCTATATTAGAAGGATCTTTTCCTACCATTGGGCAGAATAGTAAAGAAGCCAATGACTATGAAGGATGAAGACTGGGAGGTTCTTGACAAAAAGGCACTAAGAACAATATAGTTGTGCCTAGTAGCATCGATGGACTTCAATATTTCAAAAGAAAAGATAATAGCATATGTGATAAAGGCATTAGATAGAGTGTATGAAAAACCCTCAAGCTCCAATAAGATATTTCTCATGAAGCATTTATTTAGTCTAGAAATGTCAGAAGGTGGGTCTATTGTTGATCATTTAAATGAATTTAACATGGTTACAAATCAGTTAAGCTCTATAAGAGTAGATTTTGATGATGAGGTTAGGGATATTTTGATTATGTGCTCATTGTTAGAAAGATGGAATGGCTTGGTCACGGTTGTGAGCAATTATGTCTCTGGTTCAAACACTTTAAAGTTTGATGATGTTATTGATGTTATCCTTAGCGAGGAAATGCGATGAAAAAGTATAGGTGAGACATCAGGTAATGCTCTGACTATGGAGAATAGGGGAAGAAAAAATAAAATAGAAAATAACACAAAGAATCATGGGAAGTCTAATAAGGGCAGATCTAAATCCAAAGGAACATTAGTGTATTGGATTTGTGGGAAGAAAGGACACCTGAAGAAAGATTGTTGGTTTCAAAAAGACATACAAGGAAATTGACAACAAGATAAAAATAAGGAAGTAAATGTAGCAGGTGATGTGTTACAATATGATTTAATCATTTATTTAGATAATATTAATGATTCTTGGGTGTTAGATTTAGGGGCTTCATTTCATGATACACCCCATAAGAAATATTTTCAAGGCTATGTTCAAGGCAATTTTGGGTAGGTTTATTTGGGTGATGGTGAACCTTGTAAAATTTTAAGAAAGGGTAAGATATAGATAAAATTAAATCAAATGGTTTATAAAAGAGGTGAGGCATGTTCATGAGTTGAGAATAAATCTAATTTCAGCAGGGCAACTGAGAAGTGAGGGCTGCACAGTTATATTCACAAAAAATTCATGGAAGGTCACTAAAGGATCATTGGTAATAGAAAAAGGAGAGAAGGTGGGTACATTATATTTAGCTAATGGTGATGTTAACTCTTATATTACTTTAGCTTCTATAGAAGTAGATATAAAATTATGGCACCACAGACTTGGGCACATGAGTGAGAAGGGGTTGCAAGTTCTCCATTCAAAGAATTTGTTGCCAAATTTAAAGAAGATGTATTTAGATTTTTGTGAGCACTATGTTTATGTAAAATAGAAGAGAGTCAGATTTCTCAGAGTTGAGAGGATAAAGAAGGATGGAAAGTTAGAGCTTGTGCATACATATGTAAAGGAACTGGCTCAGGTATCATCCCTTGGTGGCTCTTCTTATTATGTTAATTTTATTGATGATGTAACTAGAAAAACTTAGGTTTATTGCATATGAAATAAATCTAATGTTTTTGATACTTTTAATAAATTAAAAGCTTTGGTTCAAAATGAGATAAGAAATAAGTTAAAGCGTGTCAGATCAAACAATGGAGGTGAATACTGTAGCAAGGAGTTTGATAATTACTATTAATCCCATGGGATTCGTAGAGTGAAGATGGTTCCAAGAACACAAAAAAATGGAGTGTCAGAAAGGATGAATAGGACAATCATGGAACATGTAAGGAGTATGAGATTGCATGCAAGGTTGCCCTTATAGTTTTGGGTAGATATTGTGGATATTATTGTGTACTTAATAAATAGAGGGCCTTCAAGTCCTTTCGATGGTGGCATTCCAGAGGAAATATGGATAGGTAAAAAAGTAGATTATTCATTTTTAAAGACTTTCAGTTGTGAAGCATTTATCCAAATTGATAAGGAAAATAGAATAAAGCTTGAAGCAAAATCTAAGAAATGTAATTTTATTGGATATGGTGTTAATGATTTTGGTTACCGTTTATGGGATATTAAAAATCGCAAAATCATTAGGAGTAGAGATGTGATATTTAAGGAAAATGCCATGTACAAAAATTAGTTGTAGGAAAAGCCAATTACAGAATATGTAGCACTTGATGAAATTATTGGAAATGAAATTCCAAAAGTGCTAGAAAATTAGAATGTGCAACAACTACATCAAGTACCTCAAACTCCTGAAAGTGTAGTTAGAAGATCTACTACAGTAAGTAGACTCCCTGAACATTACTCTCCTTCAATTTATTATTTATTATTGACTGATGGTGGTGAGTCAGAAAACTATGAAGAAGCAATGTAGGTAAAAACTAGAAAGAAGTGGGAGTAAGGCATGAAAGAGGAGATGGACTCCTTGGTACATAACCAAACATGGGATTTGGTTTAATTTCCTATAGGTAAAAGAGCGTTACAGAATAAATGGATTTATAGGTTGAAGGAAGAAGATGGAGGCAAAAAGAGGTACAAGGCCAGACTTGTTGTAAACGGGTTTACACAAAAGAAAGGTATTGACTTTAACGAAATATTTTCTTCAATAGTTAAAATGACTTCTATAAAAACTATTTTAAGTTTGGTAGCAGTAGAATATTTTCACCTTGAACAGTTAGATGTGAAGTCTGCATTCCTTCATGGTGATTTGGAGGAAGAAATGTATGGAGCAGCCACAAGGATATGAATTGAAAGGTAAGGAAAACATGGTGTGTAGGTTGAAGAAGAGTTTGTATGGCTTAAAACAAGTTCCAAGATAGTGGTGTTTGAAATTTGACATGTATATGATAGAACAAGGTTATAGTAGATGTCATTCTGACCATTGTGTTTACTGTAAGAGATTAGATAATGACATCAATATTATCTTGTTATTATATGTAGATGACATGTTTGTTGCAGGGTCTAACATGCATGATATAAATGAGATGAAAATAAAATTAGTAGATTCATTTGCAATGAAGGATTTGGGTGCTGCAAAGCAAATTCTTGGTATGAGAATAACAAGAGACAGTAAAAATAGGAAATTGACATTGTCTCAAGAAGAATACATCAAGAAGGTGTTAGGTTTAATATGAAAGATGCAAAATCTATGAGTACACCTTTGGGAGGGCACTTCAAATTAAGTAAGGAACAGTGTCCTAAAACATAGGAAGAAATAAATTACATGACTAAAGTGCCATATACTTTAGCAGTTGGAAGTTTAATGTAGATATGGTGTGCATTAGACCATATATTGCTCATGCAATGGGAATTGTCAATAGGTTTATAAACAATTTAGAAAAAGAGAATTGGGATGCATTCAAGTGGATTCTTAGGTACTTGAGAGAGACCACTGATAGACATTTGTGTTATGAAGGGTCAGATGCTACCTTATAAAGATATGTTGATGCATATATGGTTGGAGATTTAGATGATAGGAGGAGCACCATAGGTTATGTATTCATTGTTGGTGACACATCAGTTAGTTGGATTTCAAAATTGCAAAAGATAGTTGCTTTGTCAACTACAGAGGCATAATATGTTGCAGCTATATAAGCAAGCAAAGAAATGATATCGATGCAATGGTTTGTGGAAGAGTTGAGGTAGAAGCACAAAGATTGTAGGTTGTATAGTGATAGCTAAAGTGTGATTCATTTATCAAAGAACTCAGCATTCCACTTAAGAACTAAATATATACAACTCAGGTATCACTTCATTCGTTCAATTTTGGAGGATGGTCAACTGAAGTTGGAAAAGATCCATATGAGTCAGAATCTTATAGATATGTTAACAAAGACAGTCACAAAAGAGAAGTTGGATAGTTGTTCAAATTTAATTGGTTTTCATGGATGATAGTTAAATTAAGGAACTTTTCTAGGTCTAGATAGTATAGTGGATGCAGTAGTAGTAGAGTTATTGCAATTAGTCTCCAAGTGGGAGATTGTTAGGTGTAGAGCTTGATTGTCTTCTAGGATCAGAGGTTAAAATTTTGATATTATTTCAACGAGGTTTAGATCCCATTCTTTGAATCCCTCATGGCACGGGGGGTTGCAAGGGGGGAACCCCCCTTGCGGGGTTTGGGGGGAATAACCCCCTCGATGGGGGGTTCGGGGGCCACACGCCCTGATGGGGGTTCAGGGGCAACACCCTTGAAGCAAAATTTTGTGAAAATTACCTTGTTAAATTTATAATTTCTTAGTCAATCTAAGCCATTAATTAAAGGTTTCCAGATCTAATGATAGAGGTTATGTTTAGGTGTTTTTCACCCTAAAATGTATTGATATATGGCTGAGATGTATAATTGTGATGTATTATGAAAATATTGCACACAAAGAGGAGGCAGAAAATGTAGAGAAGTGTAACAAGGTTTGTTACAGGATTTTTTTTATCCCTTGTATTGCCAAAAATAATATACTAGACAATTTTGGGGGATGTAGCCCATTTTGGGTGAACCACATTAAATTTATGTCTCTATTATGTTGTGTTTTCTACATTAAATTTATGTCTCTATTATGTTGTGTTTTCTATCTTTATTTCATTATTATTGCTCTACGTTCTATATTCCTAATAATCATTGAATTTGAGGAGTAAATATTATATATCATTATCAATGATTTTGATTTAGGCCTTTTCATGATATTGATTGCATTCTTCTATTTTCTAGATTTCACACAACACTTGCTTTCTATTTTCATTGAAATTCTTCTAAGCCACTTGTTTCATGTTGTTTGTTATGTTTCAATAGCCTTGACCACTTGATTTTTGATCCCATTCTTAGGACTTCTATTAGTCTTCCTGATGATGACAACATACTTATCAGCGTATTTTGTTATAACATGCATTGAGTTCAGAGGGAAGCCTATAAATGTTTAAAATCCTCTCCATCTCATTATTCTAATTTGTAAGTTGTGTTCCTTATTTTTCATGTGCAACCACATACTTTCTTGATCTATTTTATATTTTTTTATAAATATATAATTAAAATATCAAAAACATGGTTTCATACATAATCACATCTCTTTTGCATATGGGGGCATTGTACCCAAACATCATCTTTATTGGTTATATTTATACTTAATTTTACTTATACAGGATCATTTATCCCTTGCGTGTGTTAGGTTGTGGAGCTAAAAGCTTCACCAGGATGCAAACAGGGGGAGGTTGCTGAGGTGTAGAGCAACCGATGACTATCAGGCCAATCGACGTCGGTCATATTCAGAGCATAGGGCTGTTGACATCGGTCATGGATCGGCCGACGTCGATCACGACCAGACTAACAGCGATCGACGTCAGTCGCCTGTGCAGTTTTGGAACTGTCTATTTCACAGACAGTTAGTTAACGAACCGATTGTTTACATGTTAAAGGCTAATTTTAGTCTTGAGCTGTGGTTTCTAATTATTGTAATTGGATGTCTAATTATTGTTTGGCATGGGATCTATATACTAGACTCATGGGATGTATTGTAATGTGTGCTAGTTGAGAGATCAAGGTTAGCTCCTTCAGAGTGAAGAGAGCAAGGTGTGTTCCTCCTAGTGCCACAGTGCCAAGTGTGTATGATCAGGTAGATCTACAGATTGTGCAAGGTCTAGTAGAAGATCCACAGGGGTGCTGGTATGGAGAATCATAATGACTTGGTGAGGCAAGGACAAGGATTCTTATGAGTAAGTAAGATTGGTTTGATTTGTAGGTTGTTGCAAGTTCATGGGAGATCTACTTGGAGTGTGTTGTGTACTCGTTTGAGTATGTGTGTATACTCGGTGTACTGGTAGTAGTGATACTGACTGGTTGGAGGTGAAAAGAAACTCTATGTTTGAGTTGTTTGTTGTGACCATGATTGAGAGAGAGAACTTTGAGGGAAGATTACTGTGTATGCCCTAGATGTGTGGGAGCTCTAGAGGTGTGGGAAGAAAAGTGTGGCACTTCTTTATTGTAATTTCCTTCTGTAAGAGTATTAATACAAGTGGGTATTGTCTCTCATATTCTGTGTTATTTTTGAATTCTAGTTATTGTTTACTTCTGGTTAAATTCTGTGTTTAGTTGCTTATACAAAGGTGATCAATTGTGCTTCCTAGATCCTAACAGTGGAATCAGAGCTGTTTGTTGTTCTAGATTCCTGTCAAGTGGTATCAGAGCTAAGGTTGCAGGGAGCAGGTTTGTGTTTGATTATAGGTCACTCTCAGGGGTTTCTGAGTGAGTGGGAGTATAGCAATGGCAGAATAAATTACACTAAGAATGGAAGAATTCAAAGACATGAATGGTCAATTACGGTGTTATGGAAAGAAAGAGAAGGAAAAGAAAGATTATTGGTTGGTAGCAAATCAGCATGAAGGAAATAAGGAAGCAGGTATTGTTGCATGGATTGTTGCACTAGTTGCTCTTATATGTTCCTTGGATAAAGTAGAATCTTGGTTTATAGATTATGTTGCCTCTTTCCATGCAGCCCCAAATAGAGTATTTTTCCATGTTAAGGTCCATGGAGACTTTGAAAAGATTTATTTAGGGGTTGGTGAGCCTTGTCAAAGTATTGGCAAAGGGGAAGTGCAGCTGAAATTGTAGATGGCCAACATATGGGTGTTGAAGGATGTCATGCAGGTCCCAGTTCTAAAGATGAGGCTAATTTCTTTAAGAAAGGTGGGTGATGAGAGATGCACAGGAACTCTCATAGTGGATTCACTTGAATTAGCTGGTGGTAAGAAAGCAGGTACTCTTTATCTACCTACTTGTACTACTGATTCTTCTTCTGTTGTGAAGACGTGGCTTTGTAGGCTTGGTCACATGAGCAAGAAGGAGATGCATGTTCTTAAGAGGAAGTCAGATGTGTTTGACAAACTTAAGAACTGGAAAGCCTTGGTGTTCATGGAGGGGATGACAGATAGAGATCAGCTCAAGGGGCTAGACATTTATGGGCAGAGCAAGGGAGATTTGGACAAGGTTTTGATCCAAAGAATGCTCATGGGTAAAAAGTTATCACTCATAGGAAAATAGGTACCGACGTCGGTCAGGGGTAACCGATGTCAAACAAGTAGCCACCGACATCGGTCATGTGCAGACAGGCAAAGTCAGTGGTGTTAGGCAGGTGGCGATCGACGTCGATAGGAAAATCAGCATTGGTGACCAGGTGGACACTGACGTCGGTCAGAGAACCGGCGTCAGCAGTCAAGTCAGTCGCATGGAACTGACGTCGGTCAGATGTAGACTGGGTGGTGACTGACATCGGTCACTGGGATAGATTTTGGGCAGATAGCAAGCTGTCAAGGAGTCTCAAACGCCCATGTGGAGGACTAAAAGGGTAAGTAAGCCTCAAATTCGTTATTCCCCTTCTTTATATTTGTTGCTCACTGCAGAGCAAGTAGGATCTAGGAAATAGTGGGAGCATGGCATGAATTCTTTGGAGAAGAACCAAATGGGAGATTTGGTAGAGTTGCCAGTCGGTATGAAAGCACTGAGAGATGAATGGATACCTTGGTTAAAGAAGAGAGGGAATGGACATGTGAGATAGAAAGCTAGGTCATATGGTCTTGAGAAAGCTGCAGGATAGTGGTACAGGTTTGACAGCTGTATGACAAATCATGGCTTTAGTCAGTGTCATTATAACTATTGTGTTTACTTTACCAGGTTGGATGATGGTTGCGACATTATCCTGTTGCTGTATGTGGATGATGAGCTTGTTGCAAGTTCATACATGTAGGGTTTTGTTGAGCTAAAGGTAAAGTTAGCTCAGTGGTATGTCATGAAGAATTTGGGAGTAGCGAAATTCTTTGGCATGAGTAATCCTAGAGACAGGGAAGATCACAATTTGATGTTGTCACAGGATGATTGTGTGAATAAGGTAGTGGCGAGGTTTGTTATGCAGGATGCAGAACCAGTTTGCACACCTATGGATGGACAGTTCACAGAACAGGGTCCCAATTCACATGATGAGGTTAAGTATATGTGTACTAGACCTGTTATTGCCCTAGTAGCAGGTGTTGTCAGCAAGTTCATAGCCAATTCAGGAAAGAAGCACTAGAGAGTAGTTCAGTGGGTTTTCAGGTATCTGAGAGGGACCAGCAGTAGGTTAACATGCTATGCATGGTCAAGTTCTTTTCTACATGGGTTTGTAGATGTGGATGTGGCAGGTTACTTGGATGACAGGTGGAGCATCACAGGGTTCACTGTGGTGGTTGGTCTTCAGGATTGATCTTGAAGAGGGATACAAGCCAAGAAATAGATTAGATGATGTACAGGTGTAGTTGTTTATCTCCAAGTGGGATATTGTTAGGTTGTGGAGTTAAAAGCTTCACCAGGATGTAAATAGGAGGAGGTTGCTGAGGTGTAGAGCAACTGACGTCAGTCAGGCCAACCGACATCAGTCATATTCAGAGCATAGGGCTGTTGACATCGGTCATGGATCGGCCGACGTTGATCACCTCCAAACTAACAGCGATCGACATCAATCGCCTATGCGGTTCTAAAATTGTCAGTTTCACGGATAGTTAGTTAACGAACTGATTGTTTGCATGTTAAAGGCTAATTTTAGTCTTGAGTTGCGGTTTCTAGTTATTGTAATTGGATGTCTAATTATTGTTTGGCATGGGATCTATATAATATACTCATGGGCTATATTGTAATGTGTGCTAGTTGAGAGAGCAAGGTTAGCTCCTTCAAAGTGAAGAGAGCAAGGTGTGTTCCTCTTAGTGCCACAGTGCCAAGTGTGTATGATCAGGTAGATCTACAGGTTGTGCAAGGTCTGGTAGAAGATCCATAGGGGTGCTGGTATGGAGAATCATAAGGACTTGGTGAGGCAAGGACAAGTGTTCTTCTGAGTAAGTAAGATCGGTTTGATTTGCAGGTTGTTGCAAGTTCATGGGAGATCTACTTGGAGTGCAATGTGTACTCGGTTGAGATTATCTTATGTTAGAATAATTAAATGATCATAAAATAATAATGTTGAAAGTAAGTAAATAAGTGCATACAAGAAGGATGTCACCTCAAAAGTAAGCCACCATGAGAATGGTTGTTAAGTGGGGAAACTGAATCAATGCAAGAAAACCCCCTATGTATTAAGAAGCCTTGCAAAAAATTATTATCTAAGTACAATCTTTGTATAAGAAAAAAGAATGAGAAATAGGAATGAGCCTCAATATATAAGCAAGTGTTTCAAAATGTTCTTGTGTATAATGATAGAGGAGAGAGCTCATTAAATAGAGTTGGAAGGAAAGATAAGTTACTACGAAAACTATATCATAGTCTTACACAAGCTTCTTAGTATGTACCTAATGTCACTAATCTCTGAGAGGTGAAGGGGAAGTGGGTGACAAGTGTGGGAGAAGTTACATATGACGTGTAACTCCAAGATTCCCTTCAAAAGTGACAAAATATGTGTGATACATCATAAATCTGGATTAAGCGAAATTATCATAATAAGAAATGCACAACTAAATAGACTTCGAATAAAAAAGTAAACACAAATAAAAATTAATCTCCAACACTCACCCTTAAGATTTAATTGGGTTTTAAAAAGTAGAGAAAACCTTACAAATAAATAGGGGAGTTCACATTACATAACACTCCCCCTCGATGAATTACAATATTACAAAATTTGAGAAAAGAGTGAAGAAAAACATGTGTCACCTAAAATTTTGCAATGCTGAAGGTGTGATCATAAAAAATTTCCAAGAATCCTATTTGGACTAAGAAGGTCAATCCATTGTGGAACAAGGACCAACAAGAAAAAAGATGACAAAAATCATCCACTATAGTTGTAAAATAGAAGCTAACACCAATATTCATGTTAAGTAAACAAGATGTTATAAAATATGATCTACATACAATGAATGTAATAAAAGTATATCTAATACAAGGCATAACGAGAAAAAGATAATTTCCACAACATAGTGTTCAATATTTTACAAAAAAAAAGTGAGTAAAAAATGAAATTAGCTCCAAAAAAGGCATGTCTCCTTGACAACTTACAAAAAAAAAGCACAAAAGAAAAAAAAAAAAAAGAAAGTTAAAGCTTTAAACTTATCAAAAGTGAGACAAAAAATATATTCGACATGAGCGAATTAAAAAATTATCAAAAGAAAATACATCATTATCTTGAGAAGATACTATAACTTTAGGTATCCAACGTTTTTTTAATCTTAGAAAGATTGGGTTTAATGGTTTTTGAATAATGCAAAATGTTATAATTTATTTTATCACAAGATTTACATGGATGTAATTTCTAACATTTAATAATATCATATGCCCATGTTTACTATAATACTCACATATTTTAACATTTTAAATCAAAATATGAGTATAAAAAACCTTATAATAAAACACATTATGATGCAACATCCTTTTTTTTGATAAATATGGATTTGGACTGAATCCTAACCATTTATTAATACTGAAAAACTATAACAGAACCAGGCTAAAGACTCCATGGTCCAAGAGAGCCAAATACAATTACTGTCATAAGGCTAAAAGATAACTTAAAGCAAGCCTATTGACTGCCCCAAAACTAGTATCGAATATCAGTTAGTGGAATAATAATCTAAAATATTAGTTATCTTGCCTTTTTTACCTTTTCTCTTTTTAACTTCTTGCCATATTTCATGCTCAACATTTACAAGAACTAATTGTTTATCTGGATGCTACATTTCTAAGATATTATTTTCAAGAAAATCCTTGTATAAGTTTGAGTTCTCATATTCATGTCCTCTTTTAACTCCCCCGACTAGTTGTTTCATAGGAGAGATTTGAATAGTTTTTGTCACATCTTCAATGGGCACTTTTTCATTCACAAAATCAACGTTCCTTCTCTCTTGCTATCTTACATTTTTGTTGCATCTTGTGTTTCTATATCTTCAAAACAATCTTCCGCCATTAGCGATGGATCTGGTGCACTCTATTTGTTTGATTTGGATTTTCCTCCCTTCTTCATCACATGTGAATGCTCCTTAGGACAGGCTACATGAATATGCCTTGGTATTTTGTAGTTATGACATTTAAAAGCAGTATTCTCATAGTCAAGAATCTAAACATGCTGAGTTTTACCATATTTTAATATTATTTTATCTGAAACCCCTTTGCATGATTTTATTTTAACATTAGCATTAGACACATTAAAACCAATCCCTACATAATTTGTATTAGTTTTAAACAAAATGAGCTCAATAATGTCATTTTTGATTTTTCAAAGTCCATCACCAATATAATAAATTGGTTGCATAATTTTAAATCTGAGGCTAAAAATTTGTTATTGTAAAACAATACACTCTATAGGATAAAAAGAATCGTATTTTAAATAAACTTTGGAGGCTTAGTCATTTTTAAAAGAAATAATTTTTTCATTAGAAGTGTCAATTAAAATATACGTATTCTTCAATTTTTCAATAACAGAAGTTTGTAATAGATTAAGAGTCATTTTATGACATTTAATTTGACGCTTAGAATAATAGATTTCATTATCTTTGAATATAATTTTTTGTTTAACATTTTAAAGATATATAAATAATGTTATTTTAAAATCTATAAATTAATGATACTGGTTAGGAAGAAAGCTTGAAAAAATAAGTTTCAAATTGCAAACTATGTCAAACAAATTTAATTCTTATAAAAAACTTCAACTAATGACACATAAATATAAAATTTATATTAAAAACATAAAAAATACTAGATTTAAATATCAAAGTACCAACATTTTATTGAAAGAATATTTAAAATATTGATTAATAATGAAAGAATAAATCATTATCAATTTATCACATTTGAAGAAAAAATATAGTTACTATTTTCACGATTTCTCCATAATAGTGATCTGGGTCATGCTAAATTGTTAACAATTTATTTCCAAATCATATAGTAAAAAACTTGAAAATATTAGATAAATTCATATTTCTAATAAAAGCATAAGCCCCTTTTATCAAATAAGTTTTTAGTGAAAAATCATAAAAAAACAATTACCATTTTTGTGATTTATCTAAAACGATGATTTTAGTCATGCCAAAATACTAATAGTTTGTTTCTAGATTACAAAATAACAACCCAAATTTTTTTAAAAGAAACACATCTTTTCAATCAAAAAATATGGCCCCTTTCTCAAACAAGTTTTTACTAAAGAATCATCAAAAGTCTCCAAAATGAATAAATATCAGTAATCAAACAACAAAATGTATTACTTATATATTTAATGACCCATAAAATAACATGATGAAATTAAAAAAGATAATTTTTTTTAAAAGAAATATTAAAAGACCATATAATATATATATATATATATATATATATATATATATATACACACACACACACACACTTTGCTTCTCATCTATCTATGACCCTGCACATTCCTCAAGTTTAATGTTAAAATATAATTTATTCTGATACCATGTTATAATGATTGACGGATTTTAAAATAATAATATTGAAATTAAGTAAATAAATACATGTAATAAAGATGTCACCTTAAAATCAAGTCACCATGAGAATGTGAGACACAAGTTGTTAACTGCATAAATTGAAACAACGGAACAAAACTTTACGTGTGTTAAGAATATTTGCAAAACAATATTTTTTAAGTATAATCTTAGAAGAAGGAAAGACAATGATAAAAATGAATGGGCTTCATACCACAAACAAGTTTCTCAAGATGTTTTTATGTAGAATGAGAGAGGAGAGAGATCATTAAATATATTTAGAAGAAAATATGATTTATTAAAAAACTCTATCATAGTCTTGCACAACCTCCTTAGTGTGTGCCTAATGTTATTGATCTTTATGAGGTGAAAAGGAAATGTGTAACAAATGTGGGAGGAGTTACATGTGAAATATAACTCCAAGAGTCCCTTTAAAAATGATTAAAGAGACGTAACATCAAATAAATTTGAATTAAGTGAATTTCTCATAATAAGAAATGCACAACTAAATAGACTTAAGATAATAAAGTGAACCAAAATAAAGATTAATTTCCAACAGCTTGTACTATTACATGGAACATGATATTTAGTATAATATTTGTTCACTTTGTCACACTATACTTATTACGCTTAATGATTACATGGCTCATATATTTCAAATTGAGGGGTAGAAACATCAAAAACATTGGCAAAAATTTTAAAAACGTATGAAATATTCAAAAATTATAAAACATTGAATTCTTTTCAAAAAATCAAAAACATTGAATTCCTTTTAAGAATTCAAATACATTGTCTTGTACATGTTATAAATTTACCAATTCCATATATTTTCATTATTTGTGGTTTACGCATATGTTTTTCATGGTATTTTTATGGAGTGAGTGTTATGCATATTCACATGGTACATAATTTCACATGGTGTGCCCATATCTTGGATGGGCCAATTTCATAGACAAGATGTGCTAGTTTGGGGGCATTACCATTTTAGAGGACTCTCGCACAGTGATATCTATACTTTCTTATCCTTTATGATGTTGAGCAAGATTACTACATTTTTTTCTAGTAATCTTGTACATCTTTTATCACATATATATTTTACATTGTGATTGTTACACTATTACAATGACTATTTGTGCGTAAATGTTTGTTTGTGTGTGCCTCTATTTTATTTATTGTGTGTCATTATTCTTACATGATCCTCTAATCATTTTATTTTGTAAGTTGTGTCAAGAATCGAGTCGTTGACTAGTTCAGTCACTATCTTGGGTGTGGTCACTAACATTATATGGTATTTTTTGGGTGCCTACATTGCCATGGTGATTACCAAGCATCTATGGGGGCATGTTGCTTGACTATATTCTCATTATTTTACCTAGACCCATATTTAGGCATGTTTATTGTATGGGTATATTAGTTGCTCCAATTAACAAATTAAACTTTTTATTGAAACTATTGTAGCATGATTGGATGTTAATTCAAAATCCAAATTTCAAATTCCATGTGTAGAAAATAACTTGCTACATTTTGCTCTTAACATATGGGGCCAATTTTTCAATTGCATATGTTATAGATAATAACACATAACAACTAAATTATTTTTCCTTGCATATGGGGTTTTTAACATGTTCTTGTGAGATGTCTTCATCCCTCACCTAAAAAATAGGGAATTTATAAAGGCATAATAAAATTCAATATGTGTTTGTTATGATTGAAGATGAGTTAATTATCTAATTCTTTGATCAAGAAGTGGATGAGGTGCTCATGACTCCCTAAAAGTGTCTTGGCTATGTTTCAATATTTTTCAAAAGTATAGAATATGAACGCCAGGTGTTGGTGACATATGAGAAAGTGTTGGGTTACGTTTTCAACAACTATTGAAAGCTTAGTGATGCAAAAATTATGATGACATTTTAAGGAAATACAAAACATGTGTATTGTCTCTTATGCTTATTTTCAATTTCAATTGCAAGAGCTAATTCATATTCTCATATTTCAAAATTATCAAAAAATTGCATGTATATCCCAAGAGTTCAACTAATTGTAAAAATTATCAATTGTTTCATGTCAATCAACTAATTAATTGTGTATGGAAACTTAGAAAGAGCAAGGTCAAACACTTCATTCTTCCCTAAGTAAGCAAAGATGTGTATTTCAAATTGTTTACATGTATACTTTAACACACATATGCATTTCACTCATTAACCCATGTCAAAGTGAGGGCATTATATAAACAAATGAATTTGGCACAAAACCCTTATTTATTTTATTCCAAATTTTGTTTATTTGGTAAACTTGTACATTTTAACCCATTTTTAGGGTGGTCCTAATCCCACATGAGTTTATATTTGGTCCACTAAGCCTAAAAAATTCCTCAATATTTTTCCAAAAGGTGTTTGTTAGTACATTATAATTACTTATCACTTGGTATCTAGCATTACCTTGAAAAGAAAGCCCTGCGTGTTTCCTAGACAAGCTTGTGGTTATATAAGATTTCCCTAAACAAGACAATGAGTAATAACAACCAATAGTTTTAGTGAACATTAGGCCTAGGGCATGTGTCACCTTAGTTGGCATTGTTGTCCCCAAAAACAACTTTCTCATTTTTGGGACAACATATGAACTATTTTGGTCCTGCGTGACCAAAATTGTCTCTCCGCTTTTCAAAATTTGTTCTAAGCCTTCTAATTCCTCATTTTTCAAGCTTTTTCAATAAATGGATTAGAAATTTCAATAGGTTCAAAGGCTTTTGCAGGTGAATCCAATCAAAAGAACCAGTTTCCAACACTTAGTCATTTTTTAGGGTTGGTTCAACGCCTTGGTTCTATTAGAAATGTCCATCGGCAAGCATCTAAGCCAAGATTGAACCATTGAACCTTGAACCATTTTGGTTCAACGGGTTCAATGTGTTCAAAGGTTCAATGCCATCATCAAGAGCTAAACGCATTTGTCAAAGGTTCAAAGTTCAACAGTTTCAAGGTTCGACGGCTCCGAGCACTTAGCGAGTTTCAAAGGCTTGAACCGTTAAACCATTTAACCTTGAACCATTTTGGTTCATTAGTTTAATGGGTTCAAAGGGTTCAATGTCCAAGAGGTTCAATGCACTTGGTTCAAAGATATCAAAGAGACTTAGCCAAATCAAAAGAATGAACTGACCGAACCATTGAACCTTGAACTGCTTCAATGGGTTCAACGAGTTCACGGGTTCAAAGGTTCAAAGGCAACCTAATTCAAGGAAAGGAGCATGAAAAAGAAAAGGATGAGTAGAAAGTGCCAAGTGTCGATGATGAAAGGTTTCAATATGATGCAGTGGAAGATGCCATGTGTCCCTAGTAAGGATTGACAGAAGCCGACAAGTGTCATCATCCGCGTATACCAAAAATGAGTCCCGACTATTTTTGTATGAGCTCCTGTGAATTAGGTGGATGCTTCCACATGTCCTCACTTGTTCTAGTAGAAGATGCCATGTGTTACTTGTTTGAAGTAGTAGAACGTACCATATGTCAAAAATAGAGCACTCTCAAATGCAGGGACATAGAGCCAAGGAAAGGTTTCCTTCAGACAAACTATTCGAAGGAATTCCTTCAAACATTTTGTCTAAAGGAAATAAAGGGATGATAGTCCTCTAAGGAAATTAGATCCTGAAGGCCACCTGGAGGATCTCGAAGGGCAGGTACCCTTGCGGGGGGACACTCGACACTCAGAAATAGACCCTGTTCAAGACCCTGAAGGGCAAGTTCCCTTTGGGAAGGGTCGAGCCTCAAAGTGCAATAGAAGCTGCCAAGTGTCACAAGTTGAAACATAGTCTCTACCAATTTTGAAGTAGCACAACCTGCCACGTGTCCTATCTCAGTGCAGTGGAAGCTGCCAAGTGTTTGTATCTGCGCTTCCAGCCTCTAACAAGTTTCAAAGCTTATTCTAATAAGCTTATTTCAAAGTCACAGATGCTGCCACGTGTCCTCACCTACGCCACAGCAAAAAGTAGCCATAGAAATTGAGAAAGACACAAATAAGTTTCTAAGGAGAATGACAAGCTCCTGAACATCAAATTTAGGGTAACCGACTAGCTGTTAACCTTCAAAAGATGAAAGACCTATGGATGTCAAATTTACAGTAATAAAGTGTCTAATTAATATTTGCAGGCTTAAAAGGCAGACCCGAATGCATTTGAAGACCTTAAGTCTAGGGCCAAAAGGAAGAAGAGACAAAGATGGAAACTCAACAAGAGTTATTTCCAGTAGGTGGAATAGTCCACTAGTTAGGTATTTGGGGCCTGCCAGCATTGAAAGTGCAACCTATTTGTCCCCTTTGGTGTAAAGGCCACATAGATAGCTGTGTGGGTAGTAAATGATGGAATGAGTAATTTAGGCTCGAGAGAAGATAATGGAGATGAATCAACATGCCATAGTTAAGGCAGCCGCCCTGCTCCAGCATGACTCTCCCTGACAGAACCAAAAATACATCCAAGGCATTAATGCACAGCATGGGTCACTCCATGGGACTAAGTGCCAAGCCTCCCTTGGCCTCTATATAATGTCATCTCTTGTATCATTTTAGGGAGGCATTTTTTATCACAGAAGCAAAACTCTGCCCAAATTGAAAGGCGAATATTGAGACTTTGAGCTCAGATTGTTGTTCATATTATTTTATCTGAATGAGAAAGCAAGTTGTTTGCAACCTTTGTGCTATCATATCTTGTATCATTTTAGAAGATTGTTCTTATGTCTGTCTTATGAATGTATTCTTGTTTATTTAATCTAATAAGTAGAATTAGTGAAAGTGATGAGGAAGGTGTCCTGAAGCCAGCTACTTTCAGACTTTGTGCTGTCGTAGTTGTCTTCAGTGTGTGTTTATTTTCTGTTTCTATGTAAAGGACCTTGGGATGACTTTATGCCCCCATTATTATTTGTATCTCACTCTTGGGCAGTCAAGGTGGAGACTTTGTGCTACATCTTCGATTTTTGGTTACTATGTACTCTGTTATTAGTTACTTTTCACTACCAGAAAGATTCTTGTTGTTTGCAAGAATAAGCACTTCTGAAAGAAGAGAAGTGCCTTCTATCATTTCACTAGGATTTCTACTATCTAGGAAGGGATCTAGCTCTTGGTTGAATGTTACTTTTGAAAGAAGAGAAGTACCTTCACCAATCACCTAGGATTTCTCCTTTGATCTGTGAGCATCATCTCTGAAAGAAGAGAGATGGATGGTTTACCCTACCCTCGTGTGTTATTTTCAGCACATATATATAGTATATAGCTCTTATATATTTATAGGGAACCTCCCCTTGATGAGAGGAGAGATTTGTCCCCTATTGATGTAGTAAATCTACACATTTGGCTGACCAATCTCCCTATGCTGTGGTTGATAAGACCTATTTTGCTCAATCAAACAGCTAGTTGACAAAATATTCACCCAACAGTTTTTGGCGACTCTGCTGGGGAAGAGCGCGCAGTTTGAAGTCTCAAACTTCAAGCTGAAGTAGATCCTACTCTTTTCCATTTTTGTTTTGCAATCTAGCAACTCCAGGTTATACTAAAAGCCAAAAATCTCAAGGTGTTGTTGACCCTGATTTTGAGTTGGTGCAGCAGAGTAATTTTGAGTTGTTTCCTCCACAACCTCACCTTCAATGAACTAGGAGTCTTCCTCCTAGCCCTACCAAGTCACCAACACAAGGCAAAGCTTCTTTTTCTGATGCTAGAAGATCTTTATCTATCCATACTCCACCTAGATTTGTGATCCCACTTTTACATAATCAAATCATGGCTCAAGGCCCCTGGGGTAACTCTTTTGGTCCACTGAATCTTACTCCACCCCTGCATGAACTTCCACGCAATTTAAGGAATAATTTCTCCAAATTTTTCAGTGATGAGAAAGTTCACCCTAATGAACATATTGTGGCTTTCAGCATAGCCTGTGGCATAATAGGAGTGGAAATTGAAGACATAACAGTTAGACTATTCGTGGAGACACTACAAGGTGCTGTTGCAGACTGGTTCTACCATCTACAAGCTAGATCAGTGACTGACTGGGACACACTTAAAGATAAATTTGAAGCTAAGTTCAAGCCTGCAAAAGATGCACATGCCTTGCTTTCCCAGCTCACACAGATGAATAAGGAGCCCCATGAACCTATGAGGGACTTTATTGCCAGGTTCAACAAGCTGAGGCACATGATTCCCATGGTCACCCAGCTGACACCTCAGAATCTCAAGTGTTTCTTCATCAACTCACAGCAGCCTGAAGTGAGTTTCTTGCTGAGACAGGCTAGACACATAGACCTTGCTACTGCTCAGGACTTGGCTACTAAGGTATAAGATGATCTTATCTTAGCAGGAAAGATAAAGAGAGACCCGAATAAAGGTAAATCCTCTTCATCTTCTGAATACTCATCTATAGCCACCACTGACCCAATGGTACAAAAGCTAGCAAATGAAGTGCTAGCTCTCAAAAAGTAAATGGTGCAAGGGATGTCATCTAATCCTGCATACAGAGATATACCAAGGAGGGCATTCCCTAATCAACCCTACCAAGGCCATGCTACCAGGAATCAAGGACAGTTAAATCACCTTCCTCCTCGACAGAAGAACCTTGCCCTTGAAGCACCTCCAACCAACTCAACAGTTGGATATCTTGAAGTTGAATCAGATTTCTCCTTCCAGCCTGAGTTAAATCCTGAAGATGACACTAATCTCTTCACTGAGGAAGAAGAAGAATTTGCTGGTGACTCCCATATTAGTTTCTTGAACTATCAAGATGAACCTAAAAGTGAAGGCAATGCAGCTAAGGGGTCATATGTTGTATTCACCCAGTCCAAGAATCAATCAGCTCAACAAGCTGACAAAGAGAAGATAGAGGGGCAACCTCAACCATCAGTTTCAACTGCTAAGTGTGGGACCACTCTGCCCTTCTAGCCGAAGGAGCCGATGACTGCTAGAAAGGTAAGTACCCCAAACTTTTCTGCACCTTTAACTTCAAATTTGCAGTCCAGTTCTCCCCCTCCCAAAACTCAAAAGGATGAACTCCCATCCTCTATACCTAGTTCATTTCTAACATTTGATATCATTGACCATATAAATAAAACCAAAATTCAAATGTTTGAATTGGAATTTATGCAGTCCCATCCTGAGTAATTAGACAAACTGGTTCAATGTGTTAAAAACCAGAACATCCCTGTTGAACAAGCAATTCCCAAAGTGACACATGATCCCCCCAAGAATGCACCCACCAGAAATAATCTTGTCATTGCCCCTCCTACTGCTCCTAGTAGGACTGAACCTTTTTATGTCTCATTGCTAATAAATGGATGTCAGCTAAACAATTACATCATTGATTCTAGAGCTTCAGACAATGTCCTGCCTACTAAAGTGGTTGAATCCCTTGACCTCGCACTGACCAAGACTTTTGGTAGATGCTTCTCCATGGAGAACAAGCAAGTACCTCTGCTGGGACAAATTAAAGACGCCCAATTTGTGTTTGCAGTGTTCCCAGATAAAAGAATTAGGATGATTGTCTTGGTAGCCAACGTCCCAGCATCATATGGCATCCTTCTTGGGTAGAATTTATGTAGGGATGTTGGTGGTGAATTGAGTATGGACTTATTCGAGGCAAGGATTCCAGTCAAAGGTGTTATGAAGAGGCTGCTCCCTGAGAAGAAAGCAAAATACGTGGTTACTTAAACCTCGACACCTGAAGCTCAAATTCTATTTGAGTCTTCAGGCATGGGTAACTACTTTCTATCCATGGATGAAGTTCATGAGGCATCTGATGAAGCTCCTGTAAGTAACAACCTAGAAATGCGTTCAGATGAAACAACAGAAGAATTGGCAGAGTGCAATGCAAGTGTGGAGGAATCTCCTCCTTTGAATGAAGAAGAATCCAAAGGAAAATCAGAATCTAATGAGGTATGGATTCTTTAATTTGATGGCAACTGCTCCTCCATCGGTTCAGGAGCTAAGGTTGTGTTGATATCTCCTCAAGGAGATATTTTTCCTTCATCCTCCAAGTTAAAGTTTAGCAACACTAATAACATAGCTGGATATGAGTCACTGTTGTTTGGATTGAGGGCTGCTCGAGACAAAGGCATCAAGCTCCTTCATGCCAAAGGACATGTCGAACTAGTGGTTTGTCAGGTGAGAAATCTATATCAAACTAAGAATGAAAGATTACATCATTACCACAATCTAGTCTGGGACCAAATTGAAAGCTTTGATGCTTTCAACATCTCTACCATTCCAAGAGAATTTAATGACTGGGCAGATGCATTGGCTATTTCAACTACTCTCTTGGTCCCCCACACAGACCTCAAAAGAGACAGGTACACCATTGAGCTGGTCTTTCAGCCAAGTGTGCCTGATAATGCCATTCATTGGCAAGTGTTCAACAATGACAACCAAATCATTGCCTTCCTGGAGCAAAAGGACAGCTTTCAACAGCTGCATTTTCAAAGCAGTGAACTTCAAAAGCTTGAATCGACCCCTAAATCAAGTTCAAGCACGGATGAAGAGTTCTTGCAACTTAAAGCGAATAAGATTCCCAAAGGCCTGGTTTCCCTTGAGAAACTGTTTGACAAACATGACAGGTTTGTCAAACAGCAGAAAATGGATTCAAGCTCCTCTCAGGAGTTTGATCAAATAAATCTGGGAACCAAGGAAGATCCCAAGATGGTGAACATTGAGAAATGATGTACTCCTGAGGAGAGGTTCAAGTTCACCACTTTGCTCAAACAATACAAGGATGTCTTACCTTACTCCTATGATGCCTTGAAGTCACTCTGGCCTGATGAAATTTGACATGATGTCCCTCTCAAGGCTGATTCGGCACCTTACAAGCAAAAATCCAGGCAGTATAATCTTAAAATATCAGGTACCATTTTATCTGAGATACAAAAAATGCTAAATGCCAAGATAATCTTCCCAATCCATCATTCCACATGGATTTCCAATATAGTGCCGGTACGGAAGAAGAATGGTGAAATCTGTCTTTGTGTGGATTTTAGAAATTTGAATAAGGCATCCTTGAAAGATAATTATCCTTTGCCAATCATGGATCAAGTGCTCCAAATAGAGATGGGCTCAAAGATGTTATCAATGCTAGATGGCTTCTCAAGATATAATCAGTTTGAAGTTGGTGAAGCAGACCAGCATAAGATTGATTTCACCACACCTTGGGGCGCATTTACATATAAAAGGATACCTTTTGGCTTGATAAATGCTGGCACCACCTTCCAAAGAGCAATGGACCTTGCCTTCAAGGACGAGATGGGTAAGTTCATCATAGTTTATCTTGATGACTTGACTATCTTTTCTAAGCATCACCCAGATCATGTCAGCCATTTGTAATAAGTGCTGGAGCATTGCCACTAGAATTGTATTTTCTTAAACCCCAAGAAGTCAGTCTTTGGAGTAATAGAGAGGAAACTTCTTAGACACATTGTGTCAAAAGGGGGCATAAATATTGACACAGATAAAGTCAAGTCTGTCCAAGAGCTTACCCTGCCCACAAGTAAGATTGTTGTTCAATCTTTCTTCAAAAAGGTGAATTTCTTACAGACGTTCATCCCTGAGTTTGCTGAGAAGACTAGGCACATTGTAGACATGATGAAGGGAAAAGCCACCTTCAGCTCGACTAAAGAAGGTAAGTCAGCATTTGAGGATATCAAGACTGCCAATGCCCACACCCCAATTCTGGTTTGTCTAGACTATGACAAAGAGTTCACCATTTACAGTTATGCTTCTGAACACATGCTTTCAATAATTCTGGTTCAGCAGAATAAAGAAGGTATGGAATACCCCATTTCCTTCATGAGTTGTCCTCTCAAAGCTCATGAGCTGAAGTACTCGAACATGAAGAAGCATGCTTATGCAGTGGTGAAGGTAGTGAAGCACTTCTGTTTCTACATCTTGAATTCACACACTATTGCCTTGGATCCTAACACTATGGTCAAATCCATACTGACTCAGCAGGAGTTTGTGATGAAAAGAGACAATTGGGTTGAAAAGATCCAGGAGTTTGAGCTGGGCATCAAACCAACAAAGTTGGTGCATGGAAAGGGGCTATGCCAACTAATTGCTGATAACAAGCTGGGAGGAATAAAGCACGAAGAATCAGAGGTGGATGACACACCAATAGTCCTCTTTGTCTCCATCATGAATGAGTGGTATTTAGGTATTTCTCATTTTCTTACTTATGGTGAGTGTCCTGCTCACCTATCTTATAAAGAAAGGAGAACAATCAAGCTAAAATCTGCAAATTTTATCCTCTAAGACAACGGCCTATACAAGAGGAGCCTTGATAGAATGTTCCTTCGCTGTGTGGACAAGGAGCAGCAAAGCCAACTTCTGAAGTCCTTTCATAATTCGGCCTATGGAGGACATTTTTTTGCTCCTGTGATTGCCCATAAAATCCTACAGGCCAGGTATTATTAGCCAACTCTCTTTCAAGATGCATACAAGTGGGTTAGAGAGTGTGAACTATGCTAGCAGTTCATCAGAAGACCCAAGTTAGTTACCCTACCTCTCAAGCCAGTGGTCATAGAGGAGACATTCCAACAATGGGGAATTGAATTTATTGGAGTTGTAAACCCATCTTCAAGTGATGGACACAATTATGTCCTTACAACAACAAACTACTTCACCAAATGGGTGGAAGCTGTTCCAACCAAACATGATACTTCAGAACTAGTATGCAATTTCCTCAAGGAGAACATCATCTCCAAGATTAGGGTCCCGACCAAGATTATCATTGACAATGCAGCTTGTTTCACTTTCCAAGAGATTACTCAATTCTATTTCTATTATGGAATTACACTCTCCCACTCTTCTGATTACTTTCCACAAGGGAATGGACAAGCTGAATCAAACAATAAGAACCTAATGACATATCGTCAAGAAGCTGGTGGATGACAACCAAAGGACATGGCATAAAGCATTGGTTGATGTTCTATGGGTAGACAAAATTACACCTAAGAGAGCAATTGGTATGTCTCATTTCCAACTTTTGTATGGTATCAATGCTGAGATACCAATCACCTTGTAATTGCCAGCATTGAAATTAGCTAAGGCAATTGAAGATTAAACGTATGAAAGTGCCCTTGATAAGAGGATCATGTGCCTGACTGAGCTGGATGAGCAGAGAACTACAGTGGTGGACTGAATTGTTGCCCATCAAGGTTTGGTTAAGAAGCTCTTCGACCAGAAAACAAAGAACCATGATTTCTAGATTGGAGATCAAATCCTGTTGTCGAACAAGAAAAGAGAACCAAAGGGGATGTATGGAAAGTTTAATTCCCTGTGGAGGGGGCCTGTTACTATTCATTAGCTCAACGGTGATAATAGTTTCTTGTTGAATTATCAAGATGGCACTCTCTTTTCTCTGCCTCACAACGAGCAACATCTGAATCACTTCAACTCTTGAAGTATCGGATGAGTTCCCCTGTACATATGTATATTTGTATAGTATTTTGTTTTTGTTTTTTGTGCTTTTCATTTTCATTTTTGGAGCCTCTCTTTTTGGGTAGCATGACTCCATAGCCCAATGGCATATGGCATACTTTAAGGCATTGGAGATTCTATTTTCTACTCCTCTTAGCTATTTTGAGTTTTTATCTGACGTAAGTTCCCCAACTGGAGCCAGCTGTTGTCCCCAAAAATAGTTCTCATTTTTGGGACAACATATGAACTATTTTGGTCCTGCGTGACCAAAATTGTCTCTCCCCTTTTCAAAATTTGTTCTGAGCTTTCTAATTCCTCATTTTTCAAGCTTTTTCAATAAAGGGATTAGCAGGTTTAACAGGTTCAAAGGCTTCTGCAAGCGAATCCAATCAAAAGAACCAGTTTCCAACACTTAGTCATTTTTTAGGATTGGTTCAATGCCTTGGTTCGATCAGAAATGTCCATCAGCAAGCATCTAAGCAAGGATTGAAACATTGAACCTTTGAACCATTGAAACTTGAACCATTTTGGTTCAACGGGTTCAATGGTTTCAAAGGTTCAATGCCATCAACAAGAGCTAAGCGCATTTGTCAAAGGTCTAAAGTTTAATAGTTTCAAGGTTCCATGGCTTCGAGCACTTAGCGAGTTTCAAAGGCTTGAACCGTTGAACCGTTTAACCTTGAACCATTTTGGCTCATCAATTTAACAGGTTCAACGGGTTCAACGTCCAAGGGATTCAACACACTTGGTTCAAAGATATCAAAGAGACTCAACCAAATCAAAAGAATGAACCGACCAAACCGTTGCACCTTGAACCACTTCAGCAGGTCCAACGAGTTCACAGATTCAAAGGTTCAAAGGTAGCCTCAGTCAAGGAAAGAAGCATGCAAAAGAAAAGGATGAGCAGAAAGTGCTAAGTGTCAAAGGTGAAAGGTTTCAATATAATGCAATGAAAGATGCCACGTGTCCCTGGTAAGGATCGACAAAAGCCGACAAGTGTCATCATCCGCATATACCAGAAATGAGTCCCAACTATTTCTGTATGAGCTCCTATGAATTAGGTGGATGCTTCCATGTGTCCTCACCTATTCTGGTGGAAGATACCATGTGTCACTTATTCAAAGCAGCGAAACGTGCCACGTGTCAAAGATAGAGCACTCTCAAATGCAGGGACACAGAGCTAAAGAAAGGTTTCCTTCAGACAAATTGTCTGAAGGAATTCCTTCAGACAAATTGTCTGAAGGAATTCCTTCAGACATTTTGTTTGAAAGAAATAAAGGGACGATAGTCCTCTGAAGAAATTAGAGCCTGAAGGCCATGTGGAGGACCCTGAAGGGCAGGTACCCTTGCGGGGGGACACTCGACAATCAGAAATGGACCCTGTTCAAGACCTTGAAGGGCAAGTTCCTTTTGGGAAGGGTCGAGCCTCAAAGTGCAGTGGAAGCTGCCAAGTGTCACAAATTGAAACACAATCTCTACCAATTTTGAAGCAGTGAAACTTGCCACATGTCCCATCCTAGTGCAGTGGAAGCTGCCAAGTGTCTACATCCGCACTTCCAGCCTCTAACAAGTTTTAAAGCTTATTCTAATAAGCTTATTTCAAACCCATGGATGCCAACACGTGTCCTCACCTATGCCACAACATAAATTAGCCATAGAAAGCAAGAAAGACACAAAGAAGTTGCTAAGGAGAATGACAGGCTTGCGAATGTCAAATTTAGGGCGACCGACTAACCGTTAACCTTCAAAAGATGAAAGACCCACGGACGTCAAATTTGTAGCAATAAAGTGTCTGATTAATCTTTGCAAGCTTAGAAGATAGACCTTAATGCATTCGAAGACCTTAAGGCCAGGGCCAAAAGGAAGAAGAGACAAAGAGGGAAACTCAGCAGGAGTTATTTCCAGTAGGTGGAATAGTCCACCAGGTAGGTATTTGGGGCCTACCAACATTGAAAGTGTAGCCTGTTTATCCCCTTTGGCGTAAAGGCCACATGGACAACTGTGGGGTAGTAAATGATGGAATGAGCAATTCAGGCTCGGGAGAAGACACTGGAGATGAATCAACACGCCACAGTTAAGGCAACCGCTTTGCTTCAGCATGACTCTCCCTGACAGAACCAAAAATGCATCCAAGGCATTAATGCACATCATGGGTCACTCCATGGGACTAAGTGTCAAGCCTCCCTTAGCCTCTATATAATGTCATATCTTGTATCATTTTAGGCAGACCTTTTTTATCACAAAAGCAAAACTCTGCCCAAATTGAAAGTCAAATACTGAGACTTTGAGCTTAGATTATTGTTCACATTATTTTATCTGAATGAGAAAGCAAGTTGTTTGCAGACTTTGTGCTGTCATATCTTGTATCATTTTATAATATTGTTCTTATGTCTATCTTCTGAATGTATTCTTGTTTATTTAATCTAACAAGCATAATTAGTTGAAGTGATAAGGAAGGTGTCCTGAAGCCAACTACTTTCAGACTTTGTCATGTCGTAGTTGTCTTCAGTGTGTGTTTATTTTCTGTTTCTGTGTAAAGGACCTTGGGTTGACTTTGTGCCCCCATTGTTCTTCATATCTCACTCTTGGGCAGTCAAGGTGGAGACTTTGTGCTACATCTTAGATTGTTGGTTACTCTATACTCTGTTATTAGTTACTTGTCACTACCAGAAAGATTCATGTTGTTTGCAAGAACAAGCACTTCCAAAAGAAGAGAAGTGCCTTCTATCATTTCACCAAGATTTATACTATTTGGGAAGGGATCTGGCTCTTGGCTGAATGTTACTTTTGAAAGAAGAGAAGTACCTTCACCAATCACCCAGGATTTCTCCTTTGATCTGTGAGCATCATCTCTGAAAGAAGAGAGATGGATGGTTTATCCTACCCCCGTGTGTTATTTTCAACATATAAATAGTATATAGCTCCTGTGTATTTATAGGGAACCTCCCCTTGATGAGAGGAGAGATTTGCCCCCTGTTGATGTAGTAAACCTGCACATCTAGTTGACCAATCTCCCTATGCTATGGTTGATAAGACCTGTTTTGCTCAATCAAACAGCTGGTTGACAAAATATTCATCCAAAAGGCATCACATTATCTGAAACTCCATAATAAATAATGCAGTTATTAAGTTAAAATCCCCTAACAAAGAGAGAAACATAAAATGGATCAAGCCTTTCACTATTATGAGTACATCAGGTTATATTATTTTGAAAGGTAGAATTAACAAGACTAGGAAAAACTCCTGAGGAGATACTTCGTAAGTAATAGATCCATTTCCTTAAATGAATATGATCAATCTATCAAGTTGATCCAAGTTTGACTTGAGGTATTTAGTCAAACCTGAATCTTGATTTTATTCATATGGTTAATGATGTTAAAGGAAGGCAGATAGAAGAAATTTGAATTTTTAGAATTGGTAATGTTAGGAGGAGTCATATTTCCCATCTTCTTCAATTGTTTGTCATTTGAGAAGTTATAAAATGGCACATCTCTATTGAGAATAAACTTCAAAGGAGGTGCTTTAGAGGTCTCTTAAACTTTTAATTTCTCTTTATGTTTATATATTTCTTTACCTTTTTCTATTGCCTTTAATTTCTCATGTTATGCTCTCATGAACACAACATAATAATAGTTGTTCATATCCTCCACCACATCAACATGATCTTCACAATTGGGTTCATATTCCAAGTAACCCATAATAGAGTCACCATCAGGTCCCTGAACTTTAGGATAAGAAGTGCCCAAAACACCTTTTTTTGGTTGTTTTATAATGGTGCATATTTGTAGTAATATCATTGTGTTAGGGCAATTGAAACCATCATTGTCATTAGTATCATGCTAAATACATGAAAAATGAACTTGACTAGGAACTAATTCGATTTTGAGCTTTGGAGGTGGAGCTAGAAGGTAAAGATGAACATCATTATTGTATAGGATGAAATGCTTCTTTGGAACATCTAGTATGGGATAACTTGATGGGTACGAGGAATTCGTTTCTTTAGGTTCAACAAATTAATTTCCACTTTTTGAAATAGAGGGATATTAACATTTTTCCTTTACTTTTGAATACATATTTTGTGAGTTTTTGGCCATGACCATATCATCTTCTATTTCCATATCTTAGATCTAGGCTTAATCCAAAGTTTTTTGATACTTTCTATATAATAAGAAACTTACCTTAAGCATTTTCGCAATCAAGAGATCACACTTTTGATTTTTTAAATTGGGCAATAAATTTCGAGGTATTTTATGCATGAACTTATTGAATTTAGCAATGGACTCCCTCATGGGATCATTGTTTAATTTTTTCATTTGCGCTAGTTGAGCCAAAAACACATGTTCATCCTCTATTTTTTAAAACCTTTCTTTAAAATCATTTTTTATTCCTTTCCAATCTATGATACAAACCATTATACTACTACTTCACTCAAAATCTAAACAAATAATCTGATCATTGCATCTTCATCTTATATACCAAGTATACCACAAGAAAAAAAGGTTGATATGTACTCACATGGTTGTTGTTTACCATCACCGATAAACTTGGGAAAATTATTCCTTGATCCCCTGGGTAACTCGTGAAACTAGGCATCCAAATCCAATAATCCAATTTGAGCACCCCATGGTAGGGGTACAATTGCCATAATTTGTAAATTTATGGCTCTTGGAGCTAAGATGTTGGGTATTGTGTTCGGCAATGACAAAGTTTTATTTAGTGTAACCCCAGTTCTTTCTATCCTTTCTAAGGTAAATTTAAATCTACACTTTTTTGGAATCTAAAGAACAAGTAAAAAATGTTGTTTTTACAAGCTCTAGTGAATATTTTTTCAATTAGGATGACAAGAAGGTTTGCTCATGAATATTTTAGGTGGGGCATCAATTATTTACACATAAATATTTTTTAAATCTTTATGGTAATTTATGAGTTATTGAGTGATGGGTTTAGTGGGTAGCATGGAGATACTAAAAGTATGTCCCACGATGGGCATTAAAAACTTTTGACACTATGGAAAATAATATGATTTCATAGTATTGAAGGGATGAAAGTCCCTCCTCTATTGTGATGGGAGGTGCCCTTTATTGAAAAAAAATTAAAAAATTAAAGTAAACTATTTTCAAGATGAACATGTGAAATTGTGTAATGGGTTTTATCATTTTTTCTTGTTCCTTAAGGGAAGGGGGAAAAATGAAAAGTATTTGGATGGTTTGACAATAAAAACATATATTACTTGAGAGCAAAGAAAGACATACAATAAACATAAGAATAATTCACGTCACCAAAGAAATTAAAAAACACAAAGCTCTTGGAAAATTTTATGTATTATTAATTAAAAAATGAAAATAAAGTTTCATTTTCCTTTCCTTCTAAGAAATTTTCAAAAAGCATCAAACAACCCTTTTACAATATCTATTTCTCTTATATATAGCTTTTAGTAGGGAATGAGCTAACCCTTCGTAATATCGTCATTGTCTTACTCTATTTTTGTATTTACTTTTCAATTTTTAATAATATTAAAATATATAATCTACACTCATTGAATATTAAAAAAATGGAAAAGAAAATATACAAAATAGAATCAATGTATCCCCTAAAAGAGTTTTCTAGAGAAGGATCTATGCTTTTCAAGCCCATCTATTATGAATATGACTGATTTGTATCTTTTTATTCTCTTGAGAAAAATTCATTCTCTATAAATTGTTTATAGCTTCGATGATGGAGTCCCCTTTATGAAATATTGTATCCTTACAATGCATTAACCACCTATCAAATATCATTATCATGACAGTAGGAGTTTCTAAAAATTTTGTCAACTATGTATTCAACTCTTGTAATGAGGTATTAATATCATTGATTTTTTCCATTGAGGTAACATTGAAAGTACCTTCCTTGAACAACTCCTCCTTGGTCAACTTCTTGAATTGCTCTTTTATCTCACCCATAGAGTGCTACCCAAAATAATCTTCTTTATTCAAATCACAGTTAAGATGCCACATATTTGAACAAGCATCAACAAGCCTTTCATATCATATCTTCTATTGCTTATATATAGCTTTGATAGCTTTTTTCAAGACATTGATCTTGTGCAACACGCTCTCAAACCAATCATAGGATAAATCATGCTCCCATTTGTAAAATATTCCACCTTTTATGAGCATACCAACATTAGTTTTTGACATTTCTTCTACATCTTCATGCTTTCCCAAATCTAAAGCTCCTTTGGGTGACATTGGATCTTTCGATCCACTTGTCCCCACTCTATCCTAATATTCTCATAAGTCTTCATCATTTAATCTATGTATTGTAACCCTTCTAAAATTAGTTATTCTAATCAAACTTATATATTATTACCAATGTTTGTACCTAGAAATAGTTGCAATTTATTCCTTATTGATTCAAGGCACATGAATTGCGGTAATAAGTTGATAGGTTGATGAGGCTTTCACTACACTTAAGAATTAGTTTACATATCCAAAACTTTGTGATATTTACTCCAACTATTCCTCAGTTAACACATATTTGTCATATTAGGAGTTACCAATGGAAACCTCTTCATAGTATAATCAATATTCATCATCTCATCCACATTCTTATCCACATTAGGCACAAAAAATTCCATATATTAGGCCTTGGAGGGGTCGTAAACTAGCCTAAATGTGTTTTTTGCCTTATTTGGAGGAGGTGCAACGAAAAGATCTATTACAACATCAAAATCTCATAGTGTTGTATCAAATAACCTCTTCCTCCTTCGTAATAGTGGTTGCATTCATTGAAATGATGCATTATTAAAACTAACCACTTACATCCCTAAGTTAGTATACGTTGAAGGTGGGGTGGGTTTCCTTGGCGACGAGGATTGAAGATGAAGTGGTATTGAGATAATTATGGAATGAGTGGAGATGTTGAGACTTGTTGCATAATGTTTTGAGTTATTTTGATAGTAGCATATTGATCTAATTCTTAACTAAAACCAATTCATTATTGTGAGATGTTGTCAATTAATAGAGAAGTGTCACCCTTATGAGCAGGAACCTATGTGGCACCTTGAAGGGAATTCAATTGTGGGTGAACTTATCTCTTGAATTGTAATTGTAACATGGTGGAAGAACCTCCTCTGTAGGTTTTACTTGGAAAATTTTCTTGATGGGGATCATCTCCATCGCCATATCCACTAGAGGTAGCTATTGGGTGTGATATAAGACCAATGTTATAAGTGGAAGCCACTCTAGATGCTAATGTAGTGGTTTGATTATGAGGAATCAAAAACTTGGATTTTCTTAAGTGACTTGCCCTTGTGAACTCTACAAGTTTCTCTTGAATAATTACATTGACTTGTTAGGTATGGATTGTGTTTGAAATTACAAGTAAACAATATCTTTAGAAGATTAATTCAATATGGGAAAAGGTGCTAACATTTAATTTCCATATACAAAGAGTCAATAGACTCACTTTTTTCATCCACCATTCCCTTAGGGACCCATGTGATGATGAAGGTTTTGATCTGATATAGGCTCAAATGACCTCATTCGCTTATTTGTACCTCATATTCATCAGTATGATCTGCCAATAGTATTCAAAATGAGGTACATGTGGGTCAGTAGCATTAATCCCAAGATGAGCTTTGGCATATCTCTTACTATTGAAGATGAAAATAAAAGTGCAACATTGGTGTCTTAATGTTTTGGTCATCTATGGTAGTTATAAAACTATAGTGGCCCTGTACGATTGGAAAAATTACACCCACCA
The DNA here is from genome assembly GCA_037957365.1 of Torreya grandis. Lineage (NCBI taxonomy): Eukaryota > Viridiplantae > Streptophyta > Pinopsida > Cupressales > Taxaceae > Torreya > Torreya grandis. Next base: position 2,262,767 of record JARHVA010000008.1, read on the forward strand.
TGTGGATCTTCTTACATCTTTTGTGGACCTCAACAACTTAGTGTCACAGTAACTATCAGTAGGATCTTGTCATTCAAAAGCCTTAGAAGTCTAAAAGGGTAACCCTTAAACCCACCTGCTTTGACGTAGGTGAACTTGAGGAATTAGATGAAATAACTTTCGTACTATATGATCAGGTTGTCTCCTTCATCAGACATCATTTCTCCCTAGTCCTCTTTGAGTCACTGAACAACTCTCATTGTTAAAGCATCATTGAAGCACCTAAAATGCTTGTTACTTTAAGGTTCATGAGTAATTATGGATAATACACATGCACTTTAGTGGTGGATCCCATATTTCCCTATTGAGTGAGGCCATGAAAGATTCACAAAGCCACCAATGAGTATACCAATGTCTTGGTGACATGTATTTAGATGAATTGTCAATGTAATGCCTTGTTGATGATGTTCCCCCAATAAATGAATTACTTACCACTGTAGATGATGTTCATAGCCAAGAACAACCAATGGTGGAATTTCAATGCGGTCTTTTTCCCTATAACCTGTTAGGAACCTTATATCTCGCATACACCAAATACACAAAAATATTGAATACATTAATATTTTTTTCCTTTTATGGAAGGAATCACTCCAAATCACTTAGCTTCGAGGGGACTACCTCCTTATCAGAGCATTTGGCTCTAATTGATATATTTTACTTGCATGTCTTACAATGGCCTACACCCCTTTATTTATACTATTCTAATATATCCCATTCTTTCATTCTATGCATGTGGAATGATTCCTCTATGACATTATTATTCATACTACTATTACATTCCACTATTCTACCCCAAATAGACATTATATTCCCCTACCTATGTATATTATATTCCATCTCCCTTGACATGTTTCACCTTCAAAACATGCGAAAAATTACATATCAAAAATATTTAGAAGGCCAAATGGAAGCACGTACATGCATCCTTTTCTACTTCCACTTCTTCTTATGCTTGGATATGAGCAGGTACATCAACAATATGAAATGAAGTACTATAACATGAGGTTGAAGTGCATAAAGATTAATGGAGGGAAGAACTGCAACTAGAAAAATTATAGTTTGAAAGTTATAGTCTGTCACTGAAATTTAAAGCTTGGTGATCATCATCTCAAATTAAGAACAAGAATGCTCAAAATAATCTGCTTGGTGAGCCAATGGACAATACATGCCATCCCCCTTAGCATTGTTCTTTACACACATTATTTTTGGAGTGGCTAACTCCAACAAAGAATGCATTTTTTTTTTTGAAGCATTGGTGGCCAGCGTGGGCTCATCATTGGCATGATTAGGTACTTTTGTTGCTAGCAAGGGTGCATATAGTGTTTGCTTAGGTGCATCCAAATGTGAAGCAGTCTCAGCTAAAGGAAAGAAATTAGTATACTAGGTATTTTAAGAATCCTCCAAGTCTATCCTTGTAGTTATGTCCATCTCATATGCTTCGACTATAGGAGATAAATCCTTATACCATGTGTTGTAGTTATTCTTCCAACCTCCAACCATACATTAATTTCCTCATCATAATGTGTTAGTATATGGGAGTGAAGCATTATATCACCACTTAATTGATTTATAGTAATACTTATTTTATTCAAATTAGCATCCACTTTTGAAATCAATAAACTTATTTGATATATTTGGGCAACAATGAGTAAAACAACCATAATATTGTTTCTTTTACATAGTAGTGGTTAGTAAAACTATGGTAATTTCTACAATACTTGATGAAATTCAAAACTTCAAAATGTTTTGGAAAGCTGGAAATGAGGCACACAAAAGTTAAAAAACTTTTGATGCAATTATTTACCGTTGGTGATTTGTATGTAAAAGAACAATCAAAATTGTTTGAGGACCAAAAATGTAAATTTGCACTTGAAATTGTAATTAAATGGTAGATCCATCTAACTTCGTGATACCACAAAACATGTACTTTTAAAATTATAATCTCCCACTCTATCCACTTTTTGATCACCAGAATCCCATGAAGGCAAGGTGAGAGCATACAGTGAACAAAACTCCTACTTGCACAACCTCCTACAAAAAAGTAATAACACATCAATGGTTGCATAACCTCTTACAAAAAATAATAATATGGAAATGGCCTTGAAAACAACTCTGATACCAAATGTTAGGAACCTAATATCTCACATACACTAAATATTGAATATATTAATATTTTATTCCTTTTATAGAAGGAATCACTTCGAATCACTTGCCACTTCGAGGGGGATACCTCTTTATCAGAGTATTTGACTCTGATTAATATATTTTGATTGCATATCTTACAATGGTCTACACCCTCTATTTATACTATTCTAATCTATTCCACTCTTCCATTTTATGCATGTAAGATTATTCCTCTATGACATTAAATTCATACTACTATTACATTCCACTATTATACCTTAAATATACATTGTATTCCCGTACTTAGGTATATTGCATTCCATTTCCCTTAACATGTTTCACCCTCGAAACATGTGAAGAATTACATATCAAAAATATGTAGAAGGCTAGATGGAAGCACATCTATGCATCCTTTTATGCTTCCACTTGTTCTTCTTGTGCTTGAAGATGAGTAGGTACATAAACAATATGAAATGAAGTGCTATAACATGAGGTTGAAGTGTATAGAGATTAGTGGAGGGAAGAACTGCAACGAGAAACATTGTAGTCTAGGTTATAGTTTGTCACTAAAATTTGAAGCTTGGTGATCATCATCTCAAAGCAAGAACAAGGATGCTTAAAATAATTTGCTTGGCGAGCCATTGGATGATACATGCCATCCCTCTTAGCATTGTTCTTTACACACATTATTTTTGGAGTGGTTAACCCCATCAAAGAATGCATAATTTTTTTTGAAGCTTTGGTGGCTAGTGTGGGCTTATCGATGGCATGCTCAGGTGCTTTTATTGTTGGCATGGGTACATATAGTGCTTGTTTGGGTGCATTTAAATGTGAAGCAATCTTGACCAAAGGAAGGAAATCAACATACCAGATGTTACAAGAATCCTCCAAATCTAGCCATGTAGTTATGTCCATCTCATATGTTTCAACTATAGGAAATAAATCTTCATACCATGTGTTGTAGTTATTCTCCCAATCCAACCATGCATTAATTTCTTCATCATAATGTGTTAGTATATGGGAGTGAAGCATTATATCACTACTTCATTGATTTAGAGTAGTGCTTATTTTATTCAAAGTAGCATCCACTTTCAAAATTAATAAACTTATTTGATATTTTTATGCAATAACGAGTAAAACAACCATAATGTTTTTATTTTTTTACACAGTAGAAGTTAGTAAAACTATAGTAACTTCTACAATACTTAATGAAATTCAAAACTTCAAACTGTTCTTGAAAGTTGGAAATGAGGCGAACAAAAATCATAGAACTATTGGTGTGATTGTTTATCATTGGTGAGTTGTATGCAAAAGAATAGTCAGGGCTTTTTTAGGACCAAAAACGTAAATCTGCACTTGAAATTATAATTAAATGATAGATCTAGCCAACTTCACAATACCACAAAACCTGTGCTTTTACAATTATAATGTCCCACTCCATCCACTTTTTGATCACCAAGATCTCATTAAGGTAGGGTGAGAGCATATGGTGAACAAAACTCTTACTTGCACAACCTCCTACAAAAAAATAATAATACGAAAATGGCCCTAGAAAGAGCTATGATACCAAAAGTTAGGAACTTAATATCTCACATACATTAAATACTAAATATATTAATATTGTATTCCTTTTATGGAAGGAATCACTTTGAATCACTTACCACTTTGAGGGGGCTACCTCCTTATTAGAGCATTCGGTTCTAATTGATATATTTACTTGCATGTCTTACAATGGCTTATGCCCCTCTATTTGTACTATTCTAATATATCCCACTCTTCTATTCTATGCATGTGTGATTATTCATCTATGACATTATGTTCATTACTATTCATACTACTAATACATTCCACCATTCTAAAACAAATAAACATTATATTCCCCTACCTAGGTATATTACACCACCCTGTTGAGGAAGATAATCATGTTTGATATTTCCTCCTTTAAGTCTAACCTAAAAAAAATATCAAAATTCTTTGATAGGCCTTTCCTCTTATGCTTTAATGGCCTATCATTAATGGTCAAGAGATTTTTATCGTGGTTTTTATCCCAATGAGATTGTCCCACCTTCTCACTCATCTTTGCATATGTGTTCCATGGTAGAGTTCTCAAAGTCATATCAATGGATTCACTTTCAAGATTTGCCATCACAATTCCATATGTTGACCAAATTTGTATACTATCAAGATTGTAGTGGTGTGCATAGGTAAACACCATGTCTGTGCATTATACCAAGATGCATAAACTAATGGCTTCTAGTAGGTTGATCATCAATTGGATTACAACCATTGTGGTAGGTGATTCCATATTTATCCTCCTGTGAAATTATTCCAGATCGGCAAGTAGTGTTTATGAATCACCAATTTATGGTATATCAATTTCCAACAAGAATATGGGCTCATAACCCATGTATTTGAACTTCATTTTTGCCTCTTTGGTGGTGGGGATGGTAGCGTCGGTAAGATCTGGAAATTTTTTTAGCGATCTGAGGGGGAAAATGCTTATGTAGATGTGAAGAGCATGCAACAATGGTCATGAAGATGTGTATCTTTCCCTCTAACACCCTTTTAGAAGCTCACAAGAGTGAGGCAAAGTTTTGGTGTACCTCAGGTACTTCAAACTTTCACTAACTTGCAGAGTGCTCAAAACACGCTCAAAATCCACTAGGGGAGTATGGATGAGAAGTATGCAGAAAATGAAGATTTTGACTATGATTGGGATGATTTTCACTTTCTCAAATGCAAATGGTGTAGGGGTGGAGCTTTTGGGTTGTGCAGGTATAAAGGATGAAATTTTTGTTTTTGGTCAGATCTTTCGTGCCATATGAGAATTCCAATCTTGAATTTATAAAAAACTTTGAAGGGCTCAATGTGTTAAGGCCCATCGACTTCTTAGCACACACATAGGTGGTGCATACCCTCAACCCAACTCTATGAGCGCGATGGATGTGAAAGTGCACCTTAATTACAACAAGGCACGCATTTTCATCTGACATGCCCGTGAGGTTGGGTCATCCTAGCCTCAAGGGCATATCAGCCCTGAAAACGTGCCTAGGTATAATTTGGACATGTTTTCATGTTCATCATGTCTATGAGGTCAGGTCGACCTGGTCTTTGAGTTCATAAGACGTTGAAAATATATTTTCAATTTTTAAGAAAACAACTAAATATAAAAATTTGTTTTTTTAAACAAAATTACATTGAAATATATTAACAAAATGAAATTTCAAAAATAACCCCTTACAAAACTTTATAACACTGATAAATAATTGGTGCTTTAAAACCATATTAACCCTCAACCGATACCCCAAAACACCCATCTATTACCAACCATCAATATTTAACATATCTATGATAGTCTATTCTCCACCTAAACACAAGATTGTGTGTCCCATGGTATCAAAAGATGACACGTTACAAAGTACATAAAAATCTACATCCCACAAGGAAAACACATTACTTAAACAATGTAGTGGTTATTCCTCACAAGAAACGTGTAACCTGAGGAGACAATACCCAACACTCATTCTTGGAAAAAGTCCATTCGAAGACAATAAAGAACATTATAATTCCTGGAAGGAATTCGCACTAAGTAGGAGATATGGTACACGAAATCATATACGGAATTCCTCCTTCGAGGTTAATGTATGATATTATTTTATTTTATCTTGTAAAGTTTGTTTAATGTCCCTAATATTCGTTAATCCATTGGCTTAAGCATATTAGACGTGCGTAAAAGGGATTAGTACTTTTATATTAATGTCTAGAAGGTCAAAATAGCATACGTAACAATAATGAAATGAAATGATAAGAGGGTGTTGAAAAAGAATATTTAAGTTTGCATGAATGTGGACACATTTCTTCCAAGTAGAAGACATGTCAACTTTCTAGAATTGTTTAGATACTTCCGAAAGAGTGGGATTGTTTTTAAAAATGTTAGGTTGAATTTGGTAAATTGTAAATATATAAAAATAAATCTGATGATTTTATTTATCAATTTTAAAGATTTAAAGTTTCGATTATTGATCCTTTTAGGACGATCATAACACTGTTGTTTAATTCAAGCGACAATTTTGAAATAATTAGTTTATATTAACCAGTGATAACACAACCACTAGTTTATAATAGCACGTGGTTTCAGGGACAGAGATAGAACAATTAGAGTAACTTCCTAAAAATAGAAAACATGACGTGTGGACCATTTTCCAAAGGCAAAGGGACTCAAAGAGACCCTACAGAATGTTAACACTAGTTAAAAGAGATTCATGAGTCTTGCAAGGGGTAAAAGGTAAGTTACGAAGAGGAGTTGAGGAGAGTTATAACAATAGAGCCTCCCAGGAGAGCATAACAAGTGAGAGAGAAAGAAGCAAAAGCTTGAAGAGCTTGCTAAGGCGATGTATGTCCAAAACAAAGTGTGTAACCACTTCATGAGAGATTGAGATGTTATATGTCTTTTTCATATTTTAGTATAGGGATGCGTGTGTAAAATATAATCTATGTAACCTCTGTCATTCATTCAATATGGAGAGTGTGTTTATATTTCCAAGTCTAAATCTTATGTTTGGTTGTGTGTGTTTATTGGAGAGTGTAAGTCGTCACTAGGGAGTAAGAAAGCCATTAATTTACCCTCGTTAATCTAGTCTATATCAACTATATGCTTCTTATCTTATTGTATTATGTTGTAAAAACCTAAATGAATTTCTTTGGCATATTCATAATATTTCTTGCACATGTGGCATTTAGTGTTTGTATTTGTTCATGCCCTAAATGCACCACACTCTATACATGTGTTAAAAATTTAAGCTCTCTCTATATAACATCTTAATAAAGATTGTGTGATTGCAAAATTTGAGCAATAGATTCTGAACTTTATCACAACAAGCTATAATCCACTTAAAATCTACAAAACACCAAAGAGAGAGAATGAGGAAGCAATCGGAATTTAATCAAAATACTCTTACCATCACCTTGCTTCATTGAGTACTCCCTCTAAAATCATAAATACTTCTCCAAAACAAATTGATTATATGATGTTGACTTGCAAGACAAGGTAGCTTCAAAACTTCAAATGGATGCAAAAGGATTAATGGTTTTGGATGCAAAGCAAGGATTATGGATGCAATGTGATAGAGAGTATGAAGGCTATGTGAACTTGTAGATTTTTAAATTAGTCTAGCCAAAGGCTTTGCATGGCCATTTATAGGGGTGGTGGAGGGAATAAAAAAGGAATTTAAAATTCCTAAGAATCCTCTAAATTTAGAGGGTTATAGAGGAGCAGAGAGATTAAAAAAAGTTTCTAAAGTTAAAGAACTCTAGACTTCATTGGGGATTAATGAAGATTAAATAGGAGTTTTAGATAGAATTAAGGAACCACGTTTATAAGGAAGGCTATGGGTGCATAGGATAGGGAGTTGGTAGTATATTTTGACTTTGAAATTAACAAATGGGCAAGTGGAGATTAAATGAAATAGGATTAATAGGTTAATGGGATATTAATGAGATAAATAATGGATTAATATAATGTGGGGTATGTAGAAAGGTTAGTATTGTGTGAGAAATATATAGTGGGAAGGGGGATTAGATTATTAATTAGGTAAGGGTTATTTAGTTAAAGGAAATTAGTCGAGATAATTGGCAAGGATAGTTGAATGATTAAGACGAGCAGATTAACATGCATACAAAAATTTATTTGTAAATTTAATCCTAATTATTGTTGGATTTTTTGTGGTATTTTTACTCGTATTTTTTTACGTGAAAAAAAAATGTCATTATATTAACGACTATTCATGAAGGTCATTTTGAAATGACTAAAAACACACGAGTAAAAATTCTATTTATAAATTCAACAATAATTAGAAATATTTTTATTGATAAAATGAAAACATCTTTTAAATGTAAATTAGAAAATAATTTTTAAATTAACTATAACTACCTTGTTTTTTAATTGCACTTCGTAGTGTATATTTCTTATAAACATCTTGTTACAAAAGGTGTGGTTCACATAATTCATTCCTATTTCGTAATTTATTTTTTATTTCAATATATTTAAGATTTTTACTAAAAATACAATAAGATTTTATTGTAAATTGTATTAAATACAACACATAATTTTAAGTAGACCCTTAAAAAATTAAAAAAAATATTTTATATTTATTATCTACCATGAATTATATTAGTATATGAAAAATAATGTTTAATATATAATCATCATGACAAATGGGGTCTTGCATGCCACACATAAAATGGGGTGAAAAGGATAAGAAAATTTAAATGTACTTTATAATCATTGTATATAAATTATAATCTAGAAAATTCAAAGGGCCTTGCATGCCACATGAAATGGATGGGGTAGAAAGGATAAAGGAATTTAACTTTGTTATAATTATTGTATCTAAATCATAATATAAAAAATTCGATTATAGTTATATATAGTTTTATTATTAACATCAAAAAGATTATCATGTCTTTTTAAATTTAAAATAGTGGAATTAAGTTTGAAAACATGAACGTAGAACATAACAAAAACTATTAAGCCACAATAACACAACTTTTTTTTTTTAGATATTAGCAGAGAAAAATGATTAGGAATTCAAAATTATCAATATTTTTGATTGATTAAGTCTTTAACTTAATAATGATTAAAGAGTATTTGTTTTGTTAAATTTACTCAAGAATCAAATTCAACATCATCTCCTATAATGTTTAAATTTCTATATTCAATAATTATTAATCTTTAATAATCTTGCATGCCACATAAAATGGATGGAGTAAAAAGGATAAAAGAATTTAACTCTGTTATAATCATTGTATCTAAATCATAATATAACAAATTTAATTATATTTATATATAGTTTTATTATTAACATCAAAAAGATTATCATGTCTTTTTAAATTTAAAATAGTGGGATTAAGTTTGAAAACATGAACGTAGAACATAACAAGAACTATTAAACCATAATAACATAACCTTCCTTTTTTAGAGAATATTAGTAGAGAAAAATGATTAAAAATTCAAAATTATTAATATTTTTGATTGATTAAGTCTTTAACTTAATAATGATTAAATAATATTTGTTTCGTCAAATTTACTTATGAATCAAATTCAACATTATCTCGTATAATATCTAAATTTCTATATTCAATAATAATTAATCTCTAATAATTTTTTAATAAATCAGACAACTTAAATACAAACTAACATAATAATAAACTTTTAACAATATTATATATTAAAAATATCACATTAACAACCTTTCTTTGGACCTTCGGGGCAAATTGCTCCTTCTAAATTATTTATTTATATATATATATTTAAAAGATTATCCACCACTTATTCGAGAAAAAATCTGTGCGCGTGGGTTGGCTTTAGATTTTTTTTATAATTAGCTTTTAACAACCAAACGCCGTTTGGTTTAACTAACGGCGCTGACTTTGATCCCATTGCTTAGCAAGGATCTCATGCGGCGGGCCCACATTATTATGACGTGGAATAGCACAATCCTCCAATAAATCATGTGAAGGGGAAATGATTGGCCACTTTTAAGTACACGTCACACTAACGATTGGTATCTATTCATCCACCTGAATTACGCGCCATTATTGCCGCTTCCTCACAGCGCCGTTAACGTCAGCGCTTACGCAAAGTGCGCACGAATAATTATCTCAAAAATCTCAACTATTTAGAAAAATATCTAAAGCAAGGGGGCGATTGGTGGGAATTAATGTGGGCTTATTGTGAGCCCACTAAGGTTTGGTTGCCCCAAATAAGATAGCGAAAGAGGCCCATTATGTGTTAAGTAAGAGGTTGACTAAATTTGGTGGAATAGGTATTTTTCGCTGTTTGGTTTTGAGTTGAAAAATTGAAAGAGATGGAAAATATTGGATTAGGTGTGGGTTCAGCTAATTTGGATTCCTAGGATATAGTATCTTTTAGATTTTAAGTTAAAGGAGATTGATTTTTTTTTTTTTTTTTGGTTCGTTTTTGAGTGGGTTTTTATTTTTTAAATTAGGGGTGAGTCGTGAATATCAATCGACTATTTTATTATGCAATTTTTATGTATTATTATTTTTTGCAGTATATAATATTTTGAAACGTTTTAATAATAAAAGATACTAAATATGGAGAAATAGTATTCTTTGATTCTCAGTATTAGATTGAAAGAAACTAGCTTTAGAAAAAAGGCATCTTTTAGTTTTTGTTTCGGCTTTTGTATGATGAATTTGGTTAAGAAGAATGGTTATACACTGAGTTAAATAAATGAATTTTGTAGATTAGATGCTCTTTAGTCTTTGGCATTAAGTCGAATGTGATTGAATATGATGGAATGGTTGTTCTTATGTCTTTGGCATTTAGTTGAAGGAGACAAAATTTGGTAGAGTAAGTACCTTTCACACTGCACGAAAGGAGGCTGAATTTTACATAATATATACTTTTTGATCTTTAGCACTAAGTCGAAGGAGGTTGAATATGATAAAACATATACCCCTAAATATTGAAGAACACCTATGCCATTGAGTTGGAGTTTGAATTTAGTGTAATATGTACTTTGTAGTCCTTGGCACTCAACTAAATGAAACCAAATTTAGAAAAATAGAACCCTTGTTACTACATTGAAAGACATCGAAATTGATGGAATATGTACAAGGAAGGACCTAATCCTTGTGCATTTTATGTCTAGAATCTAATAAGTACATCATATGATGTCCAAATGTTGTACAAAAAAAGTCCACTAATAAGATTATTGTGTCATTAATCTACCCTTTTCATTTCACGTATTCACTTGGAAGGAAAAATAATTTTTGAATTAATTTATTACAAAATAAGTTAGTCCCAAAACACATGAATAACGTTCCAATGTCTCTGCACTCTTTATGTGATGTTGTCATAGGGTCTTACACATTATTATTGAATAAACATTGAACAACTATTAATCCCACTTTATTTTAAAATTTGTACTTTATAAACTATTATGGATATTGGGTCTTATCAGAGGAATTGGGTCCTTTATACTTAGCACTCACTTAAAGGACACTCGATTTGAGAGAATATACACCCTTGGCATTAACTTTAGGGAGATTGACCTTTGTCAAAATAGGTACACCTCATTCTTGTTACTAAGTTGAAGAAAATTAAATTATGTAGAATAGTTACCACCGAGTCTTTAGCTTTAAGACAATAGAGACCAAATTTGGTGGGTTAGGGACCTTCAATCCTTGGCACTAAGTCAAAAGAAACCAAACATCTAATACTAACATGTTACTTGTGCTTGATATGTTTTTGAGTCGATGATGCTCAAAGCATAATGCATGTAAAGGCTTGTTAATATCCTTTTAGCTCTAAGCTCCACCAATAAAAACTCCACATACTCACACTATAATTTATTGTCTCCAATAAATACGACCACTCTATTTATATTTGACTTACATATAATTTTGTGAGCCTTAATTTTTTTTCTAATATATACAATAACAAAGAATCCACAGTGAAAAATAAAAATAAAAATATCCTTATATATCCCTAATAAAATCTAATTTTCATCACCTCTACATATGAAGAAAAAGTTTGCCCCCTACCCAATAAACATTGCCTCAAATCTTATATATAAATACCTTCTTACATTGTACACAAACCCCATCTTTCCCTCTTTAAAAAAGGAGAGAGAGAAGAGAAGAAAAGAGGAGCTTTCGTTTCCCTTTTGCCCTTTTCTAATCAAATTTTAAAATGGAAGAAAACCTACCACCATGAACCTAAAAAACATCTTTTTATCTCTTCCCAATCCCTCAAGCAATCCCAGCCGCCCGTATCGAACCCTCGAGAGAATCCGACGGCTTCCAAACGCGGCATCCGCATCCGCTAGTCAATAAAACCCGCGCCACGTGTCACTTCACCTGACCTTCAAACGAAAAATTTCCCACGATATTCAATTTTAAACTTTTGACCAGATAAAAAAAACACGTTAAAGTTAATACATATAAATTAAAGGAAGCCAACTGCGTGTTGTTGGAAGGCAACATTTGTGTCGTTTAACAGATCGTTAACTGCCGATTATAATTACACGTCTAAGAAGAATTTTGTTTTTATTTTAGTTGTTCTGAAAGCAAGGGTTACAGGAGATCCGTTCGGAGCTTTAACGTAAACTCAAGTCTACGGCAGGCGACAGAAATCTCAGATCTTTATACCCAATTGAACGAAAATCACATTTCTGAGCTCTTACCTATCGTTGGCGTACCTTTGATATATATACAGTGAGTATATATCATACGCTTTTGTGATATATATCGACAGTGAGTATATATCGTGTCTATTGTGGGCGTATATTTATGTTCAATGGCAGCGGGAGCCGAGGTGCCTCAGCCTGTGAGAGCTGCTATGAGCAGCAGGGAAAATGGTTTTTGTATGAATAACGATAATTCTGATGGAGATTCTAAAGATATGTACTGTGAAATGATGTCTGGAAAGCCCCCCAGGCCTTTTGCGGCCATTCGCCATTGCGTGAGCACTATGCGGCTTGCAGGGCCGTCTGAATCTGAATTGGTATGAGTGTTTTTCTTCCTTGTTTGGGGTATTTTATGTTTTTCAAGCTCAAGAGGCGACGTGTTGCAGGTTACTGCATCTGTATGTGTTCCTGTGTGTGTTATATGTGGTGATTTGTAGACCCAATTGGTTTTTGGGAATGCTTCATTCGGTGGATCTGAAAATCAGAACCTCTTTTTCAGTTTGGTTTTGTAAATCTGTGCAATTCGAGTTATGTAGGGTTTGAGCTTGTGACTAACAGCAAGAAAATTCCTTTTGGAGACGCTGCTTATATTGAGATTGGGGATGTGTGGCCAGGGGACCCATTTGCGGGTCACGGACTGTATGAATGTGTGGATTCATTGCAAATTGTTTTTCAGCCTGCTTTTGTGAATTCCTGTAAGCCCAGTTGTTTAGGTTTAGGTTTTGAACAAGTGACCAGCAGCTGGAAAAAACCTATTTGAAAAATCTGCATATTTTCCCTGTAGAATGTGGTATTGGGATTGTGTGTATGAGGGCCCAAGGTCTGGTGACGCATTTGCAGGGCCCTGCCTGTTTGTGACCTAAATTTTGGATTCTGGGGAGTGACTGTAAATTGTTTGCGTACCTAATATTACAGATCTAAATATTATGTTTCTTTAGGTATCCTTTACAGCAGTCCCTCTAAGATATTTGTTTAGGGTTTGAGCTAGGGACTACCATTAAGCAAAATCATTTGTAAACCGCCCATACCCATCTCTTGGTCTCTTGGCTGGGTAGTTTTTTATTTGGATTTTGAGAATTTTTGTGAGATTGAACTTGAACAAAGTTATGGTAATTGCCGTGGACAGGCTGGTGCCAAGTCTGATTCCCCTCCTCTTGTTCATTTTCCTTGATAGAGCCATCTGTGGGTATCCAGTGCAGATTGAATGCCTATTTGGGGAAGAAGTCATGGCTGCTAATTTGTGATATGATTTCTCTAGGCAGATGGACTGAACCATATTACCTGATGAATTCCCCTAGATAGAATTGAATAGTTTGCATAAAAATTATGGTTTGTTACTCCTCATGTGACATAATCTGCAAGAAGTGGTCTGCCGAGGTTCACTATCTTTTTCAATCTATTGGTCTGATTTGATCTTGTTTTTAATCTGGACAATATATCTTGCCTCAATTGAGAGGGTTGATGTATGGAAAAGAACTAGCAAATAAACTGATGAGTATTTAATGGAGAAAATGTTGAACTTTTGATGTCTTTGGCTTCAGGAGTGCGAATCGAAAAGTTTGCTTCCAAATTCTTCTGCTGAAAATGGGAAGATGTTTGCACCAGTCTTCCGCTCTGGTAGTTGGGCTGAAATAGGGCCCAAGAGATACATGGAAGATGAACACATCTGTATTGATAATCTGGTGGACCATCTTGGTTCAGTTTCTGAATGGTCAGGGCCAGGTGCTTTCTATGGGGTGAGCATTATTATTTACTTTTCATTTAGATTGCAAGTTTTGAGCCATTTTTATCTAATGATATTTTTGAGCACGGAAAGTTTTATTCCTTTGACAGGCAAGGTAGGATAAGTGTTTCCTTGGATTTTTTGGTGGTAGCATTGTCAAATGCTTTCATGATATATTTACGGTTTAGATATTGTATTTTTGTGGTGTTTTTCACTACGTGGATTATCTTTATGCTCATGTCATCACCTCGATGATTATTTCCATGAGTAGTCATTACCTTAATGAACTCTCACTCATGTATCTTGTTAATAATCATGTTTGTGGTTGACTAAAACAATACTGAACTACATTGTTTCAAATAGCAGCACACTAATTATAGACCATGCAGCTCAGACATAATATTAGCCAAATGCATACCCATTGTATGAATTAGAGTAGGTTCATTTTGGATTTATTCAAGTGATTTGATTTTGCTGGATTCATGGACTCGGATATTCCTAATAAAATTTACTGTGTCAATTATTTCAAATTTCTAAGCTTTAGACAAGTTAATCACTGTTTCAGTTTATTGAATATCTTAACTCTTAACAATTAGACATGAAGTATACCTTTGTTTATTTCTGTGAAGCAAAGAAATAGCCTCATAGTCGGGTTGAAATTTAACGAGTAGTCCTGGCCATCAAGTTATTTTTTCATGACGCAGTGACGACCTCTTACGGCTTCCATGAAAGAGCAGAAGCCCAAACATGTCCACTAAAAATTGGTTGAAAAAGTAACACTGCAATAAATTAAGTCCAATAGTTTAATATTTAACATAGACACAAGTGCAAAAAGTAGATTTTAACTTTCAGACATGGTGCTAGCGGAACACGATGAGATGTAGAAGCCAACCGAATATGAAATCAATTTAAATAAACAAATTGCTAGTCATATGTCTCTAAGAGGAAGCTTTTATACCCTGTTTGAATGGATCTATACTCCTTTTATGGTATTATATGGCAATATTGCAGCTGCTGTATAGACACTTTATTAGTCTTTTGGCTATGTTGCCAGGAAATGGAAATGGGTCTGAAATGCAGAAACATGGATTTTCAAAAGTTTGTGTATAAGTGGAAACGTCTGCTCATTATATTATAAAAAAAGTATAAAAATAAGTGGAATATCTCGATCTTAAAAATTCAGACTAGTCATGTCATTCTAAATGATGATTTTTTAATCTTTACTGCCCTTTTTGGGTTGGCAAAAAAAAAAAAAACTTGTTTCAATAATATTATGCAAGTATACCAAGCCAAGAGGCTGCAAACATACTATTAACAGCACAGGCCAGAAGCTATATTAATGGACCATTAAGTAGCATCTTAATCTTTTTTCTGTTGGAAGTTGACTTCCAGAATCTACCAGGTTGAAATGGTGTTTGATCTTTGTAAATGATTTTAGTTTCTCTCGTTTTTTATTTTGTGGGGATTTCAGGACAGAATTCAGATCCCCTTCCCCCTACACTCTTTGTCTGCTTCTCAAAATTTAAGCTTCTCTGGATTTCTTCAGCAGCTAGATTACGAAGATTCAAGTCCTGATATTCTTCTCTATGTGATGGCTGCTCTGTAACTTTCTGTTGATCTTTTTCCTGACTAGATTCTTCCATCCTCAACAGTGGATGAGTCGATAATAAAGGACTGAACAGGTTTCTTCATCTGCTTGGCATTTGGATTTCTTGCTAATGTCCTTCAATCCCATTTTCCCATGGGAGCAGCCATTCACCCATCTTACAATTCCTACTTCTTAACATTCCCGCTAAATCTATTTCTATTCTAGGAGAGGAAGAATCTCTGCAAAGGATCTTGGGACCAGGAGGTCTTGATTGCCCAACTTCAAAGTAGATTTACATCACTATGTGATGGTCTTGCTGTCTCTTTGTTGCTCCTGAGTGTAACTAAGCAGCTGAAGCTTGATAGAAGTTGGCAGAGCCTTCCTGAAAATCCATATTCATGTATATTCTTTCATATTTTATAGCAACCAATTTGGTTGTAGTCTGTAGGTTAAGAAGGAATGAAATATATGACTAGAGAGTTTCCTAATTTTTATAAAAGATCCCTAAGGCCCGAGCTGCAGGAATTTGGTGGGTAGTCAAATCCACACTGAGTTGTTGATGTTGTCTCTTCAAATATGTTGAAGCCCAGAGTCCATACTTTATGAGTAAACCTGCTGTTCCCTTGATCCATGGGCCAAGACCCATCTTCTATCGTTCTCACTGTGAAACATTCATAAGAAGCAGCCCTGGGGCAGTAAGACAATTCCCACACAATGCCTCACCTTCCAACCTTTTAGTATCCATTTTGTTGAGGTATCTGATACCAGTTGTATGCATAGGAGAAGACATATTATTGCTCTATTCAAATGCTGAATGTTCTTGTGCAGGTTCTCTGGCCTCAAAGTTAGCACCTGAGCTTCACCCGCAAGGGTATGAATGGAAATTCTAGTAGATAATATGTTTTGTCAGTTGGCTATTTTTTTAAAAATAAATCATCAATTGCATTTGAAGATTTGCCCTTTTTTTTAACTAGCATGAGTTACCAGGATACTGATACAGATACAACAATGTTTTGAAGGCCCTAGGATACAATATGGCGTGGATATGTCCGCATGCATGTGTATAACAAGAGTAAATATATATACAAAAATCAACATATTTTTATGAAGAATTTCAAAAAACATGATTTGAAAAATTGAAAGTAGACAAATAAAAGGTTTTGCATGACTTCAAATGCAAATGAGTACATATAAAATGAACCAGCACTCTATCCTTAGGTTAATAAACCAATATTAGAAGTCCTCAATAAGCCAATGTTACCTTAATGACAAAGGCCAAACAGGAATATCTCATTTACTAGAGCCAGGCTAGCTTTCGATTCCTCTGTGAATAGGCCTAGATGCAACTGTGTGCCCAGCACAGCTGAATCGGGATATGGTACAAAATTTCCTGAGTATCTGATATGTATGCCTGCTGTTTTTTAACTGAGACACATTCTAATTTACTTGATATGGTTACGACAGTACTACCCTTAAGTATCCAATAACTTAGTCAAAAAAAATCTTTTGTTGAGAATTTACCAAGTCTTTGTATAATGCCATTTAAAATTTAAGGGGAACACTTTTTCAGATTTTTTTGAATCTCAAAAATTAAGTATTTGATATTGAGAAATTTATAAAAAGACTTTAAAGGAACCATACATTAATAAGTCTTTTTATAAATATTTTTCCTTAAAGATTTATGCATCTTCTCAAAACACATATTGCTACCAAAAGAAACCCTAAGCCTCAAAGAGAGTCAAGGCCTCAACCCACTGCACTTAAAATCTTCTGCCAGCGGCAAGTAACTATTGGCTTGGGCCCATAGCCTGCTATCAGGGGTGCATGATGGCACATCGACATGCAATCTTACATGTTCCCTCATTATTTTATGCTGTTGTAAATCTAATTTCATTTCAGAATTTGAATTTACGGTAGTACAGTTTGAACAGGTCTATGTGAAAGATAGTAATAGACTATAGACACCGAGTATTATTAAACTGAAAGTATTTAAAATAAAAGTTAGATGGAAATGGGGGCTTTTGGATTCTCTGCAGCCTGTGTTAAAATGTATTTTTATGCTGATAGGCATAACCTACAATGGCAGCTAAGTGGAATAGGAGGAGCAAGTGTAATAATGCGAGATCTCAATAAAAATGGTCAACCTTAAATTTGATGTGCATTTGACTATTATAGCAGTTTTCCTTCTTGCTTAGAGAAGGTGATTGTTAAATTCAAGATATCTTGGGCATACAATGAAGTTTGGAGCCCGCTTTTCTTGGGCATATGATGAAGTTTGAAACCCGGTTTTCTTCCCAGGAATTTTTTTTGAGCCCAGCGCATGGTGCAGCTATATTAAGGCCATCCATCACCTCTGAGCAGGAAATTTGCGGAAAAGATGGAGTTGTTAATCAACGTGGAACCCTTAAATGTGCAAAACTATGTGACAAATCTAAGTTGGGCACCTTGAGATTGATAGATATTGGTGTTTTTCAGATAAATATATTTAAGATATTTGTACTAGTTTGTCAAAATTATTGCATGTAAAGTTTGGTTGAAATCAGGATTGAGGCTGTATGACCATCAAATTTGAGGTATACTCATGGTGAAATCACGATACGTACTCCTGGACATTTGGCATAAATGATATTTCCCAAGAATGTGATTGGGAAGTTGTGGTTTGCTTCTCCTTAATGTTAAGTACGCACTTGTATGGTAGAAGAGTTAATTGGTTGGAATTATGGCCAGCGAGTTTATTAATTTCATTAAAAAATATCATGCTTATACCATGTATGGTTCGTTTCAAGATTTTTTGAATGGATAAAAATTATTTGAGACAAAACGTGTTTTTGTCTCTGTTCTTTGCCCATGCATCTTTTCAAGTATAAGGTAGTTTTCAAAATTTTCTTGGTAGATCCAATGTCAATGGCGATTCTCAAAGTTCATTCTCCACAGGTATTTGATGGTCACGGGGGAGATGATGCAGCAATATTTATTCGGGAAAATCTTTTAAATTTTATTGTTGAAGATTGTCATTTTCCAAATGCTATTGGAAAGGCTATGAGGAATGCATTCATGCATGCTGATCATGCTTTTGCGGATGCCTGTTCTGTTGACAGCAGTTCTGGCACAACTGCTCTGGCAGCTCTTATTGTTGGAAGGTAATCATTTGAAGCCTGCTTATTTTGATATCAAATGTCAGATTACTGTTTATTTTGATACAGTGACCTATTGTTTCAGCAGCTTTTTTCCATTTTGTTTATCGTTGGTTCTGATTGGATGAATGTTTGTGTTGCTTTTTCAGGACTATGATTGTTGCTAATGCAGGGGACTGCCGTGCGGTGTTGGGAAAGAGGGGCAAAGCAATTGAGATGTCAAGAGATCACAAGCCAAACTGTAGCATTGAGAGGGTGCGCATTGAATCACTTGGAGGCTCTGTATATGATGGGTATTTGAATGGTCAACTATCAGTTGCAAGGGCATTAGGAGACTGGCACATGAAAGGAGCAAAAGGTTCTAGTTGTCCTCTCAGTGCAGAACCTGAATTGCGGGAGCTTGTTCTTTCAGAAGAAGATGAATTTCTAATAATTGGTTGTGACGGACTCTGGGATGTTATTTCTAGTCAGTGTGCTGTCAGCATTGTTCGGAGAGAGCTCATGATGCACAATGATCCAGAGCGGTGTTCTAAGCAACTGGTTAGAGAAGCCCTTAATCGGAATACTTGTGACAATCTGACAGTAGTGGTTGTCTGTTTCTCAGCTGAACCTCCACCGCGCATAGATCATCCTAGATCAAGATTCAGGAGGAGTATTTCTGATGAAGGTCTAAATAATCTGAGAGGTTATATTGATTGCCCCTTAAGGAATTGAATGCGGGAAGTAGTTTTGTTATTATTTGAGCAGGTAGATTCAGTTGATTTGATCAAAGCCTTCATTACTTGAAACGAGACATGCAATGATGAGCAGACATTTAGCCTTTTAACCTCTTGTTTCTATATTGTGAAATTTATTTCCATATTTTCAAAGCTTAATATTTGCCATAGAGGTGGAAAGTGTACTCTAGATTTGAAGATCTTAGTTATATAAGACAACAAAAGAAGATAGCATCCAGGTTTCTGGAGTTGATTTGGATGTATTGTCAGAAGGGTTATGAATTAGACAAGGACAATTGATAGAAAGAGCAACTTGTTTGCTCAAAGACCGGCCAGCCTTGAAGAGATATTGGCGATCTTTCAAGTGTGGCATGGAGTTGAGGGTGACATTAGTCGTCGTTCTTGCGATGGACTGGCTTCTAAAATATTGGTCACCAGCAAAGGTGGAAATATGTACCACCACTTACTGGTGGTGTAGAAAACGGGATTGCCAACATGTTATTAATTGGCAGCAATGAAGTTGCACTATCATGCAACTATTTGATCGCTTTGTGTTGCCACTGAGTTAGGATAATCTCTTTTTTCAGGACTTTTTGTTGCCACTGAGTTAGGGTCATCTCATTTTTCAGGAGGATAACAGACCACCTATGTAATATTTCATTTTTTTGGGGGGGGGGTTGTTGTTCATTGCCTTTGTCCATTCATTGCATCTAATTGGTAGGACATTGATATTTTACAGCAAAGGCATTAAGAAATTTGGCAAAGTCCAGAAATGTCTGGCAATCTTGTAAATCTGTACTTGGGTTCCTTGTAAATTTCAAAAGAAATCTGAAATCTTTCTGACAACGTAATTTTCGGTGTAGTACAATTTTTTATTTCCCCATTTTTCCATCCAAACACTGTCATTTGCACTGCTTCCTTCGACACCTCTGTATATCAATTGCCAGTAAGTTATCTGAGGACTATTTGGATAAAAGCATAGAATTCAGGACACTAACAGGCCATTGGCACATAAGTTGCCCGCCCTTAGAACTCTGTGTTTTTTAGACAGTTTAGTGAAGTCCAACTTCGACTAAAATTATTTTCACACAGTCGAGTAAATTGAGGGAGCATCTGCTATGGAGTAGGCATTTTCTTTACGAAGTTTCTTCTGCAGGACTGTGTTTTAACTGCTTCTCGGGTTGATATTAGTTATGGTATTTGAGATTTATATAGCAGATTTAATTGGGGGTAATGAGTTGCATTTCAAGGGTAATTTAAATGGTATATCAGCATAAAATATCTTGATTATTTCATCTCCAACTGCAGAAGTCCCATATAAGATACAGGCTTAAAGATCTAAACTGTTCACGGTTCTGAGGCATATATACTTTTGGGAAACAACTATGTGCAATTTTTTTAATCAACATTTCGGATTAACTGATTATCCATCATCAGAAAAAATCATCCAAAAGCATAGGCAACAAAAAATGATTATATTTGTCAGTTCACTTGTGAAACCAATGATTCTTTCTACTCATACAACTAAGTAGCCTTGATTATATCAGCAAATTGTTGATGTATATTTTGAATGTGCACATTTGTAATGATGTAAACTGTGTCTGCCCGTAACACACATGAACCTTACATTCCTTGTGATGTCTCCCAAATGCTCCTCGGGATCTGGATCATTAGTATTCAAGTAAGATGTAGCATCTAAAACCTTACAGATTATGCCCAGTCACCATTGCAAAATCATCCCTCGTCACACACCACCTTGCACTAGTGCAAAAAATTGATTTGGAATGCCAGTCATCACACCTGGTGTTACATCAAAATGTCTCAGTTTGAAGAAAACATTGAAGCGTATCAAGTCCCCAATGTCTCATTATGAATGTTTCCAAATGTTACTAAGAAGATAAATTATCAACATATAAGTGAAAACAACAAACTGCAGTTTGAATTGCATGTAAAATTAAAAAAATAGTGCATTCCTTTATCATGGAGAAACTTACAACATTGACATCACTCACTCGTCTTTATGACTAGGTTTTCAGGCAATAGAGTTAGAATAGATAAAGTAGAAGTAACTCTAGAACTCTAATGCCCAAATCATGGTGGTTGAAATCATTGCAGATTCTTTTGATTCTTCAAGAACCAATCATCCACTAGATTGATTTGGTGGTTTTAAACATCACATCAAAGGTATCTGTTCAAAGTTGTTGCAGAAAATGGGATATCCCATTCAAGGGATTAGCAGAGAAGGACAAGACATCCAAAAGTGTAACTCAGACCTTGCTTTTCACTTGACTATGTAGTGTGAGTAACAACTAGCGCTCTTGTAATAAGCTTAAATAATGTTTGATGTAGGGGCGTCCATGTCTAGAACCAATCTTGCATCAATCAAAAACATGAGTTGGTTAATATGCACAGAGACTTTCTACAATGGCACCCAGGGGGTGGTTGTGGGTTGTAATGTAGTAAATGTGTTTACTTTTAATTCTAATTGTAAATTTGCTATTTGACAGTGTCTTAAAACTTTTTTTATTCTTAGAGAATTCAATCGAAAAATCCTATCTTGGCCACACGGTGGAGTTTGGAGCTTCCTTTTTTCTCCAGAAAGATTATTTTGAGCTTGACACATTGGTGTAGTTTAGATTGACATGATTTGTGACTAGCGAAAGGGAAATTTGTGAAGAAGATAACGAAGTTATAAATAATTGTGAAATGTGAAAAATCTAAGATAAGGGTCTTGAGATTGATATCACTTGGCATTTTTTAGATAAATGTATTTAAAATATATGCATTAATAGAACAAGTAGCGGTGAAGCCCTTGGATGTTTTGATGGTTTGCGGTGTGTTTCCAAATGTTTGTTAGTCTTGTGTGTTACTGCAAGTTCTGGTTCTATTATGTAGTTATATGAGGATATATATACTTTATTGATGCTTGGTGAAGTTGTTTTCTCACCGCATCTCATTACACAAATACAACGGTAATTGTATGCACAAAAAGTGACATGCTAACTTTACACACTTGACTTCCTAGAGTTGGGTTGAGATATCCGAAAATGAATGATGGACAATGCAACTAGTGATCTAGTTGAATGTGTTGAGCTTGTTGAATGGGAGAGACTTGTTGAATTTGTTGAGTTACCTTATTGGGGTTAGGAATTATACATCTCAATGGGTGCTCTCTTCTATACCAATACTCATATGTTGTTTCGTAATGTTGCTTTAGGGCAGTGACTTGTCTAGTCATAAGGACTCTAGAATATTTTAATTTAAAGAATTAAGTAGTGTAACTCTTGATCAATATTGATTTCTATAGATGAAGAGAAGACATACTAAATTACTCGTAGAATTTGACCGAATCGATTGCGTTGGTTTGGTCTAGTCAATGTCATTTGTTAAAAATGAAATAAAAGGGGACAAACCTAGACCCAAAAATAAAATTTCGAATCAAATGCGAAGGTTTATTTATTGGCAGGTTAACAAATGATCTTTTTGGTTAGTTGTATGCTTTCGCTTCTTTGGTTTTTTTGTCTAAAGCTTCAGATTGATTATCAAATGTGGGAGTGGAGTTGAGCGAAAGACTTCCAACCAGTTCAGAGTTGATGTCAATTTGTATGTTTTCTATTAAAATATTAGCGGCTATGTGTGGGAGAGTTCCTACCCTATGTGGGTGTGCTAGTCATGAGAGTGTCATCCAAAGATGTTGGAATTATTATATTTGGCAATGCTTGAACAAAAAATTAATTTTGATTTTTAAATGTGTTGGGTCATTTCTAACTATTGTTTTTCTAATTAATATTTTGTGAAATGAAAGATTCTAATAGTGAACTAAAATATGTTTGTTATGAAAATAAATGAACAATTTGCAAGTGCCAAAACAAAATTAAACTACTATTTATTAATAAACTTAGAAGAAGGTGCAAAACTAAACTAACTAGATGTTGAAATTGGATGACTATTTTTATTATATGCTTTTCAGATTGATTAATACATACAAATGAAATAATCTAAATGCTGAAAAAGAACTACTGAAATATTTTTGTGATTTTCAGATTAATTGATAGATAAAAATGAAATGATCTAAATGTCAAAAATGAACTGTTGGATTGTTTTTATAATTTTCAGATTGACGTGCAAATGAAACCTAATTGATTGTTGGAAATGCACAATAGAAGCTAATTAATTGATGAATATGAACAACTGAAGTTAATTAAATGCTATTGTGTTTTGTATTTCTTCAGATTTTCGAATGTATGTAAATTGAAAGTAATATAAGTGATGAAATGAATGACACGCTGAATTCTTTTTATGATTCTCAATTTTTCTAAATGACTGCCCTCTGAAAGTGAAATGATCTAAACATGCGAATTTAAATGTCCGATATCAATGATTTTTCCAACTGTTGTGGTGTCTTGAATTAATTTAATCCTCTATCATAATTTGATTGGTAGAAGATCATATTAAATGTTTAAAACAATAATTCCAATGTGTTGTTGACAATGAGAAGAAGTGAGAGTTAAAACTACGGGTGAACAAATTAGAAGAAAACTTCAAGAAGAAATGACATACAAGCATGGGATGTTATGGGCAAATTTGTTACAGGTGTAAAACAATAAACATCTATTTTTAATGTTTATGGAGGCTAAAAACAAAGAAAGAATTGCTTGTGTGATCACACGATTGCAAAGGAGGGTAGTTTCTTGTTAGCATGAAAATCAAACCAAAACAATACAAAACTAACATCCTAGATGCATGTCCTTGTATTGGGCAAGGTCTAAGAAGTGGCAAACAAATATAAGATAAGATCAAATGATTATACATTCCTTGTGTATATTTCCTTCTAGCTGAAATTCATGTTTAAAATTGGACTAGACATAGAGCTTGAGGTCTTTGACAATGTCATGTAGTTACTCTGACAACATTTCCCTTTACACTATGCGTGATTTGTTGAGCAATTGAACAACTTGGTGAAACTTTTCTTATATATTTAATAACATAAGCTTAGCACACAAAAGTTTTTAATAGATGATGACCTTAGGATTTGATAGAGCTTCGCTAAACTAGTTGATCCCTCTTGAATGAGGAAGAAGCCCTTCAATTTATACACCTGGTTGACAATGTAGACTATTGGATCAAGTGGAAGATCAATGGTTGAGAAGATGTCCTCCACCTCATAAAAGAGAGAGGTGTGTCTGAGAAATCCACTCATGCAAATTTGGAGTGTGTAAGAGGATGACTTATTAAGGACTTGGAGTGTGTAAAAACATATCATAGCTTGCTTACACACTTCTCTCATTGCATTAACTTTGCCTTGGAAAGAGGAAAATGATGTCACAAACTTCAGATAGAAAATAAGATTAAATGAACTAGAAAAATAGAGATATTCCAAATCTCATGATTTTTTCCATTATAAGAATATCAACTAATTAATTGAGATTAATTAACTAATGCAATGTGATGTGACTTTGTGGGGATGGTTGTGATCATGAAAGAAAAGTTTAATTAATCAAGGGTGGATGAATAGTGAATGGCTAGGAATGTTAGTGCAAATAGAAGAATTGATTAGAAGATTTAGGATGATGTTAACAGATAGTTAAAATCGACATAAGGTGTCCAATTTTAGGTGTCTACAACATGCAACTAAGAGAGGAAATAAAATGACACTTAGGAAGGTTGGGAATGTATAAGCACTTAACAAACAATTTTCTTTGAGGTAATAATTTCTTATTTATAGATAACTATAAAGAAATGAAAATCACAAAAGAAACGTAAAAGATGTATAAGTTTGAAGAAATGAAAATACAAACAATACACTCAGGGATAAAATAAATCAACTATTGGAAACTTATGTAAAATGAAGAAGCAAGGGTTAATATTATAGAAAGATCTTCCATGAAACTAAAAAAAATTGTTGATTCTTGTAGAGTGTAATCCAATTTAGAGTGTAACAATTACTAAAAATGCACATGAAAGATCTTTTATTTTTGGTTGCTTTTGATTTATTAACAAAATTTTAACAAAAAAACTAATTCGAGAAAAGAAAAAGAAAACCAAACAAAGAAATCTCCAACCTGTCAAGTGCAAATTGCAAAATGGAAGTGTGTTGTTGGATGTGGGTCTTCAAATCCTTAGGGTGCTACCTTCATGAGATTGCTCAAATTTTACCCAGGGATATCTTTACCAACAAGAAGAATTTAGGATAGTGAAACTAAAATAAAAGTGTGAATGAAAAATGCAACAATACTATGGTTGGCTCTCACAAAGGACAAAGTGTAGGCTATTCATTGATGAATTTTGCACTCAAAATGCTAGCAAGATGAAAGAAAAATTACGAGAATCAAATGCAATATACAAAAGGAATTGAAAACACATTATGTAATTGAAATGCAAGAGAAGAATTCTTATCATTCATGTTGGGAATGAAAATACTACCTCTTTCACCGTGTTGGGGGGAAGAACTCATTGTTGGGCAAAGACATGTCAATTTGAAAAGAGAAAATGAGATGCAAACATAACAATGAATGGTTTTTAATGAACTTTAGAGAAGATTACATACCTTCGACATAGGGGAAGGGTACTAGTTGGGTCACCCTACTTATAAGACTCACAAAAACATCAAATTACATGAAAAATAAAGTAAATAAGACAAACTATGCTAAAAATGGTAAATTTGGAATAAAATAATAAAATAAAAGTTATTATAAATAACATTCCATTCCAAATTTGGAAATCATTCTCTCTCTTTCACTTGCTAAATTTAGAGCTCTGGTCCACCAATAGCCAAATTGCAAGTCGAGAAAGGTGATAGAGAGAATATAGAGAGGCTGGTAATGGTAGGCGGGGCTCATGCATAAGTTCATTTTTATCAAATTTCTCTAGAACCCTAAGTTTGTTAGATTCAATTGAAAAATATTCTAAGAGCTATCAAATTTGATGAATTTGTAGCCAAAATGTTTAATGTAGATAAGTAACTAGGAAAATGTTTTTTATAAATTTTAATTATTATTTTTTATTGTGCTTTTTTAGAGTCAGGGGTGCGACAGATAAAACTTCCCATATGGGGTGAAAACATCAGTCTATGTAGATAAATTGCTACATAATCACATTGACAATTGCAAAATCACCTCGACAGTTATGTGGCCATTGGCTTACATGGATCGATGGTTGCACAACTAACACGTAACCACCATGATAACTATGTAATCACATATCTACATAGATAGATGGTTGTGCAACCATCACAAAAATTTATTAACAACCCTTGCATATAGAAAAGGTTTAGCCATAGTAGGGGTTTCAATTTGTTTTGGAAGGCCTAGACTGATTAAATCTTGTTTTGGTGAATGTAGGGGACATATGTGAGGTGGATTAGAGCCCAAGAGCAATAGTGTCTGCCCCAAGTGATGATTTTTTTTGTTACTGATGAGATTGCTCTATTGGATCAGGGCTATGTATGGAGGATTGATTAGGGATTAGTTGCCCCAACAATAATATTTTCATGTTATTTTTTTAGTTGTTGGGATGCAGACCAGGACACATTATAGTTTCTACAAGTTCTAAATGAGTGAACCATCACCCTTGAGGATGCATACAAGATTCTGGTCTTTTCTATGATGGGGCATGCATTGAATTTGAGAGAGGCTATGGATAAGGCTAAGGCTCAGAGATGAGTAGTGTATTTTGGTGATGGGGAGTTACCCAAAGTGGGTGCTAAGTAAGGAGTGCAGTTACCAAGAATTAAGGGGGATCTAATACCTAACATTTGTAAGGTCATCATCAGTGTGTTTACCTTACATTTTATCTAGGACAAGGGCATAACATGTTTCTCTATTATTGATAACCCATAATTAGAGATACCAAGGAGTACGAGTGATAATATAACCAGGCATAACATGTTTTTTCCAGGACGTACAAATACTTATAAAGGACATATATATTTGGTGCACTCTATATTATCCACATCACATTGGTGATAAATTGAGTCTATGAGCACAAGACTCCATACCATAGGGGAGTTGAGATTGGGGATCTAGGATCCATCATAACTAATAGGTGGATATATATGGCTCGTTTCAGAGATGTTCTTAGAGTTGTGGGTACCTCACTGTAGGTGACATGATTGCTCAACTCTATATAGGGATGAGAGGGATAGGGGGTGATGAGACTACCACAATGATGGCATGTGAGATGACTTGATAGGTAAGGGATATGAGAAGAAAGGTTAAGACACATATTGTATCTAGAGTCCCCCAACAGTTCAACCTATAGTATGTGGTGAACCTTCCCATTTCACATGTGATCCAAGAGAGAGAGAGATTATGGATGCTCGATTGGAGTGATTAGGATGGCAATCATTAGTCCCAAGGACACCAATTCAAAGATCACCTATGGCTAGGAGAGGAGGAGGGGTACAACTCTAACAACATGAGTAAATTCTATGTAGTAGTAGGAAATGGTAGGAGGAGAAATTGGGAATGCTCCAAGAGCGAGGGCATAGGTAGGAGAGTTTGTACAAGCCCCAATAACAACGACAAAGATTAGATAACAACTAGTTATAGTGGAGGGATGGGGAGGATAAGTTCTAATTGAAGATCAAATAGAGACTTAGCTAGAGGAAGGAGACAAGGAGGAGACCAAGATGAGTTCAGATGATGAATCTAACCTAGATTGGTAGGAGGGGGATAAGGTTAAGTTTACTGACAACTTTTCCTTTTCCATTTGTTTAGTTTTTACTATTTCTATGTTGTATGTTTGACCTATGTGCATGTGTTTTTGTGGTGATATGCAGACTATGTGATCGAGTGGAAAAAAATGATCTTGGATATCTACCTTGACCTATTCCACATGGCTATTGGCCTGAGAAAGGACAAAATTCACATAAATCTAGGGCTACTTATGAGCATTGATAAGTACTTTGAAAAAAAATTGTATATCATGGATCTCGAGAGCTAGCTAAACAAGGGAAACATATTATAATATTAGATGTTCATATTAAAACCCTAAGTGATTTGGTTGCTATGAAGAGCATGTGCACATCATCCAATAGGTAGACTGGATGGGTAGAGGCCTCCTAAGCTAACACTAGTAATGGAAGGCACATGATCCCCCAATGCTCAACATCAGGGGAGTCCATAGGTGATGTAGTATAATCCCACAATATTCTTCCCCGTGGGGGGGACTCCCACAAAGGGTATTTAGGCTTTAGCTTTTAGACAACCTACCTGGATGTTTGCATTATTGCTTTTTTTATTTTTTGAAAATTTAACCACACTTTCCCTCTCAATGTGATATCCTTATACTTAAAAACTGATTTTTTTAATATATATATATATATATATATATGTTCCATTTGGTTTTAGTTTTTTGTAGCATTTTGTTAATTCTGTAAAGTTTTCCTTTTTGGCTTCTGTACTATAGATGGCTAGGAATATGTAAAATGTTATAGATATGATGTGGTAGATGCTATGGAAATGCTTATAATTATGACGTTTAATATAGTGTATGTAAATGTAATAATGTAATGGTTTACAAGTATATGTCTTGACAGTTATTTTCTATGTAATCATTGAGCTGCTCTGATCACATGGAAAGCAATGCTCAATTTACAGTAGGGAATGAAAGAGGTAGTAAGACACATGGAACTATGAAAGGGGAGATCAAATCACCAAAATATCACAATGGGAAAAAGAGTGATATTATTCCATACATGTATGGGATGATTCTATATCTGAAAATAATAGTTCTATACTTTGTTTAGAATTAAATCAATAGATGGCCAACCATCACATAATTGATAAAAGGGAGGTTTCTATTTTTGGTACTATCATGATGGTTAAGTAACCACTTGTCTACAATGACCAACAGTTTCAATCTTGTTGGAGACATGGATAATGTAACTAGCCATAGATATAAAACATGATGTGTGGACCCTTTTTCCAAGATAGAGGGAGATCAAATTGCCTTGCAAAATATCAGTGTCTTGCAATCAAGATTCAGATTAATGTTAGAACAAGATTTGGGAGTCAATTGGAGACAATTTTTTGGAGGGAAAAGACTTCTAATTCCAAGACATTAGAATCTATATAATCGAGTTCAACTCAGAGAGAGAGAAGAAGATCCAAAATCCTGTAAGTGTACTAATATATTCATGAAAACTAGTCCATAAGACTGAGTGTGATGTCTTCTTCATAGTTAGTAGGGTGAAGGGTATAATGTTTGAGTAAATCTTTGCAATTTTGTATAATTATTTAATAAAGTGAGTGTTTTAGTTTCCATTTTGATTTCTTGTGTCTATGTATGTGTCATTTATTAATTAAGTGTATGTCCCAACTATAGATTAAGGGAACCATTCACTTGGTCCACTCATTCTCGTATGCATTTATTGGTATTAGACGAAGATTTACCTCATGGGGTTGAGTGTGTGAGTCTATTTTTGAGTCATTCATAGGTTTTGAAATAGAAGCTTGTCATGTGGAGAAGATATGGCACATGGAGGAATACTTCTTAGAGGAGGAAACACACCTAGAGTTGTAGAGTTTGCAGAGACGCTGATATGAATCCAAGTGAGATTGGATCAAATGAAGACTACACAAAGGATATAAATTATAATCGATAATGTCAAAGATGAGGAAGAAGGAGAAACTCCAAAGATTCAAGTCGAAAAGAAATGGGATGAACCAAAAGATATATTTCTAATCAATATTGTAGATATGAAAAATAAACCAAAGTTGGACACTCATTATAATGGAGGAAGATTAAACCCTAAGTATCTTATTGATCAGATCACCGAGTTCGAAAAGTATTTTGACTACGAATCAATAGAGGACCTCAAGTGGTACAGATCTTAGGAGGTTCGGGGAAAAACACTCTAAATTAGGGTTTATATGGGTTGTATGGGCATGAGAAAGCAATATTAATGGCGATTCAAAATAGATAAAATAACATAACTGTAATGAAAAGACATATTAATCTATGCATTATGTACATTGCATACTCTTGATGGAGATGTATGGTTGCATGGAATACTCTTTAAAAAGATGTATGGTTACATGGCATACTCTTGTGAGAAAGGTATGTATGTTTATCATCTACTATCTTGTTGCTTGAGTCTTATTATCTTCAATGAGATATGAAGGGGTATGGTACATACACATACAATGTGCAAAAAGGTCAGGGATGAAGATTCTAGTCATCATAAATGGGGTAATACTTCCTAACTAATCTATCTTGACTGTTATGAAAAATTAGATGACCATTAGTTTTTCCCCCCTCTAGGGTTGAATGGTTGTTATATATGTTATTATAAGAAGGTAGTTACAAAAGAAGACTATTTAACATCTAAAATGGATGACAATTCACCTTCTTGCAAGTGTGGTAATTGAACTCTAAATGTGTGGTATATTAGAAATTATGTAAGCATGATGTGTGATTTGAGAGTGATGTTACATGCATGGCATGATGTGGTATGAGGTCTCTAAATGGTGGTTGCATAATCCATATGTTTTTCAGCATGGTACAATATGGTGTGAGGTGTCGATGTAGAGGTTGTGCAATCTGAATGTCCTAAGCCATGGCACATTATGGTACAAGGTTTTCACATGGAAACCACATACTTATGTAGGTTTTATAGCATGGTGAAATGTGTTATGATCTCTCTACAAGGAGGTTACACATAATGGATGCTTTCCAATAGGACGTGATATGTTACAACTTTTCATATGGTGACTATGTAGTTTTAAAGGTTTTGTAACATGTTTTAATGTGGAGCGAAGCCTTCACAAAGTGGATATGTAGAAAAGGGTGTTATGTAACATGTCACAATGTAGTGTGTTTGCTCTACATGGTATTTTCATATTTTTATAAGTTTTTTAACATGGTGCAATATAACACAATGTCTCCATAAAGTTGTTGCATAATATGGGTGTTATACAATGTGGTACGATGTGTCATGACTATTCCACATGGTGATTGCATAGTCCTAGATGGCCTATATCATGGTATGAGGTGTTGTACAATTCTTGTGTCATTGCATTGTGCATCATGTGTGGTAATACAAAATTGATGCATATTCATGCAAAGAATATATACATGGCCTAGCATTGTAACACACTAATCACTAAGAAACTGATGTTTTCCTACACCAAGTTGAAGGGACATGCATCCTTTTAGTGAGATCATGTGCATCTAGAAAAGGAGAGAAGAGGAAAATATGAAATAAAATCTTGTGACATAATGGTCATAAAGCATAAAGTTAAATTTCTACCTTCTAATTATAAGCTAAGTTTATTCAAAAAATTGTAAAATTTGATGCAAAGGGAGTTGCATATGAAAGCCTACATAGAGGAATTCGACAAGCTCACCATTAGAGTTGGTCATATGCAAGATGATAAAGAAAAGATATAAAGGTATGTTAATGGAGTTCATATATCCATTCAATATGAGTTTCAAATGTTCAAGTTAAGGTCGTTGGAAGAAGCATATACAATGTGCATTGAAGGTAGATGAAAATTATCTAGTGTAGACACATAAATTTGGTATTAGACACTTGAAAATATCATTTTTGACTTATCCTTGATATACATGACTTATGTGTGATCTAAGAATTTGACTCAAGAGAGGATGGTTAGTATGGTGTTAGTTCCAAAATGAAAACAAAATGAAATAAAAAAACTAATAACATAACATCTCTAGGCCTAGACACTAGGGAGAGCTTAGTTAACAAAAACAAATGACGAACACAAATAAAAAGTAAGGAATAAACCACAAGAATTCCTTCACCTTCCTTGGATGCTCCCAATGCCTTTGTAGTGGTGGCTTGCTTAGCTTGTGCTCATGAAGTCCTTGGCAATGGAAGCTTGGCTACCTACATCTCTCCTTGGCACCTTTGGCTTGTGGCTTGTGGCTTGGCTTGGTTTGGAATCAATTTGGCATGGTAACAGTAGTTGCTTGAATCTTTTGGAATCATTTGTGCATTATAACTTTGCATTCTCAAGTCTTCTGAAATGATGTTCATGGCCTCTCTATTTATAGATTTTTTAGAATGTCTAGAATCAACCTGAACCATCCATCTCAAGATTGAGATGTGTGGTTGAGGATTCTTTCAATTTTTGGAATTAAGTTTGTAATTATCCTCATCATGACATTGGAATAAAGGGAAATTAAGAGAAATGGAGGGCATCATTGAAAGCATTAATGAGGCATGGAAGGCATGAATCCTGATATTTGTGGCATTAATGGCCTAGGGATGTCTTCCCAAGAAATGAGGTCACATGATGATGCAGATATTCAATATCTAATTTTCAAAAATAAGTATTCAAAAAATTTCCTTGGAATTCTTAATTAGGCCTTGATTTGGGTTAGTTATTTCTTAAGCATGTTTAAGCACTTTGTGCACAAATTACTGAAATTGATCAAAATGTCTTTTTATTGGTCCAAAATTTGATTGGATTGGAATTGGAAGGTGATGTCAGATGCATTGGAATTGTATTTTTATTTAGGATGTTACTGACAACAAATAACAAAGGCACGTGTCTTGTGCAAGAGATTTGATAGGAAAGAGCAATCCAAAGCTACCAGGTGCAAAATTGTCATTTTGACTCAGAATGATTTGATCAAAGTTAGCTAGCCCATAAATTGAATTACCCCATTTAGTGATACCCTAGCCAAAATTGGCACTTGAATATGTTAGTTTCACATCATTTAGTGTGTTTAGTGTTTTTAAGCCAAATTGTGAATTTTTGGTGGAAATTGGCCAAAAGCCTGATTAGAGGTTATCAGTAACTAGTTTCAGGCTAAATGTTCAAGTTAAGGTCATTGGAAGAAGCATATAAATGTGCATCGAAGGTAGATAAAAAATTATCTAGTGTAGACACATAAATTTTGTATTATACACTTGAAAATATAATTGTTGACTTATCCTTGATATACATGACTTATACATACACATATGACTCTTGCACACCCTTTTTCCATAACAATTCACCTATCAATTGACTTAGCCTTCCCAATTTATTGCCATTCATATACAAGATTTCCCTAATATGTGCCATTACAAGTTATTATCTTATGCAAAGTGTAGACATATTCCATATTCATGTTTTCTCCATCTTGGACAGTGTTGTAAATAATCAAATGTTATGGATTACTAGTAGTGTTCACCTTCACTGACAATGTCCAAAATTCTCTGGATGATTTTTTTTTCAAATTCACATCCATGCCTTGGGTCAGCCCACATGTTTCACATGTCTATTATGGAGGTAAATTACCCAAATATTATTCTATATACACCCATCAAGTCTAAGTACATTGTTATCTATAATCCTTATAAAATTACACTCACACATTGATGAATAGATCTACACATCCTTAAGACATTATCCAAAAGCATCCAAATATGAAAAACCTCAAAGATACAGTCCAAAACTAAGTCTAAACACCAAAATCAATATCAAAATTGCATATTGTTGAGTGTTGAAATCCAAAGAGTTGCATTGTGTTTTATTGTATAGTTATTGATCACACATACACATAGGTGAGCGAACTACATGTGGTTTGAGCCATATTCATAGTATTTGAATGTAGACAATGCTCAACCACTAAATAGGGTTTGATTGGGGTTTTCCAACCCTTTTTTTAGGTCAAGAAAGTGTTGAAGTTAAAGATAGAATTTTGGGGCAAATGAGGACAAAATATGAATATGTGCATAGGACCAAGGAGAAGAAACATCTTGATAGAGAGGTGTAGTAATTTTTGGTAGATTAGACTAATAAAAAATATAGATAACTTTGGTAGACAATGGTTACATCTGGACACCATAGGAATTTGAGCATTACCAATAATGTCCTAAAATATTTCAATAGTTAGTCTCCTAAGTCGAATGATCATAGATACATAGTAGATTGATTATTACAACTATGCATTGATACAGAGCATAGCATAACATAAACAAGCTAAGTACCATATCCTCTTATCATTTCCATAAATAATAAGCTCAATATTAATCTAATTTTAACATCCAAATCTATATATTGAATGATGTATCTTATGTAATTTAAATACTTAATTGTTTGGATTGTGTAGATCACTAAATATAAATAAGTTAAAACATATACAAGGAAATAAAATACATATAGAGATGTCAGAAGGTTCTCAAGATAGATAAGACAAAAAAATAGTGGTAGAGGATAACATAATCATGAAATAGAAGCTAGTACTTCTCAACATCAAAATCAGACCAAAGAGGAAAAGGGTATTATTATAGAGGAAGAGGATAATTTGAAAGATGATTCATGAGTAGTGATTTGAATGTGGAGATGTTGGACATAAGTCTTTTGAATGTCTTAAAGCATTTCAGAATAGTAGTAAAATAAATTAAGAAAATAATCATATTGCTCATGTGAATGAAGAAAGTGTTGCATCCCCAATTCACACAAAGTAACTAGAGTGTGGTGAAGCTCTTTTGATGTAGAGAGTGTTGATAAAACCATCGAAGGAGGAGAATGAACCCATGCAAGGAAATAATCTTATCTAAGACTATTTACAAAGTGAGAGATAAAGGTTACTATCAATAGTGGTAGCATAAATAATTTGGTTTTAAAAGAAATGGTAGAGAGGCCCAGGCTAAAAATAATTATGCATCCCAATCTATAGAAGGTCTCTTAGTTGTTTAAGGGTTACCAAGTATTGGTAAATGAGGAATATATGGGTATTTTTTAGATTGGTCTTATAAATATGAAGTGTTGTGTGACATAATACCCATGGATGTAGTCATGTGTTATTGGGAGACCATGGAAATTTTATAGAAAGGTTGTGCATGGTGGTAGAGCAAATAACTACACACTTGTGAAGGATGGTAGGAAGTTCACATTATTCTCATTGAAGGAAATAGGAGAATTGGACAACAATCCTAAGATTTTTTAGGTTTCTAGTAAGCAATTCTTAAAGGAAGTAAATAAGGAGAAGGCATGTAATGTTTTCATCCCCAAACTAATGCAAGTTGCAATCAAAAAAGAGGTGAATGAAATTAATTTTTAAGTGTAGAATTTACTAGATGTGCTTCTTGAAATTGTTTCAAAATATTTATTGGGTGTATTTCTACCTACGAGAACCATTAGTTATCATATGGATCTAGTGTCTAGATCTAGTTTACCAAACAAGGAAACACATAGGTTGACACCCATAGAGAATTATAAATTAAAGGTAAAAATGAATGATTTGTTGGAGAAGGGTTTAATATCAAAAAACTTAAGCCCATGTGCAGTTCCAGTAGTATTGGGACCTAGGAAGGGTACAAATTAGTGAATGTGTATAGATTCAAGGGATATTAACAAGATCATTATCAAATACAGATTTCCATTTCCAATGATGGATGATTTGATGGATTATATAAGTGGAGCATTGAACTTCAAAAATATTGATTTGAATAATGGGTATCACTAAATCAAAATTAGAGAAGATGATGAGTGCAAAACTAAATTTAGGATGAAATATGATTTGTATGAGTGGCTTGTTATGCCATTTAAATTTTCAAATGCACCTAGAACATTCATGATACTCATGAATGAAGTGTTGAAGCCTTATTTGATTAAGTTTTTCATTTTTTATTTAGATGACATTTTGATTTTCAATCATACAAAAGACGAGCATTTTTTGCATTTGAGGTTGGTTTGCAAATATTAAAATAAGATAAGTTGTTGGTCAACTTGAAGAAGCATAGGTTTTTTAAAGAGGAGATAATTTATTTGGGATGGTGATCTCACATGGTGTTTAAAATGGGTTCTAAAAATGTAAGAGTAATTGTTCAATGGCCATCACCTAGAAGTAGGTTTGAATCTAGTGTTTTACGAAAGTGTGACACTAGAATAAAATGACACTATTACAATAGTAAAACAATATGCTTAAGGTAGATATAAGATATAAAAGTATAAACTAGTAAATCAGATCTACTCTCATGGCTAAAAATAGCAAAAAAAAGTAATTGAAATTGATTTGACAAATAATGGACAATATGAAAAATAAAATAATGGAACTATTGCACCTTGAAAAAATTCTAGAATTCTTGAAGTGCAACCCTAGTCTAGAAGGAACGAATCAACTCTATGAAAAGTTTGGGCTACTCACTGTAGAGGAACATATTCGACACCCATTGTCTAAATGATGAAGATTCCCATGGCATATTTAGTGTTGTGCCTCTCTGATTGATGAATGTGTCTCTGAGCAATAAATATGTATTGCACACCTTTTAGGATTCTAATTTTTTTAGTGAAGTTTCAACACTTGATACCATGTAGTCCTATATTTACACTTCTCTATTTTTGCATGCATAATTTTTGATTTGATTTAATTTTTATTGAATAAATTCACCACAAAACACTTAGAAAAGGAGAATGGAATAAGTATTTGGGTTTAAAAACATCAAGGGAGTTGAAACTATTTATCTCACATGCTAGAATGAGACATCGTGTATTTCTTGTGTAGTGTGAATGGATATTTTGAGTGAGGGCTTCAACCTCCTCTTCCTAGGTGGAGATGAAACTACATGCATGTTTACCTATCTTTATTTTAGTGCAAGATGAAATTAAACTTTGAATGTAAGTACTTAAGAGCATAAATAAATATTTGTAGAGTGTTGTTAGACTTAAAATCCTTATGATGAATTATAAATAGAATTCCTTGATACTTGTTATAAAAATGGCTTTATAAAAATAATATATATATATATATATATAATTATTGAGTTTAAATTAAAGGCCTGTAGGTGCACAAGCTGACTAAATAAAAACCAAAGAACTGACATACATGTATCCAAACATCAAAAGTATGTGTGTAAGTGAAAAAATATGCACATAATAGAATGGGATGGATTCAATGGCATTGATTCTACCTAGGGAAGATTCAACATGACTGAAGAACCCATCCCAAAGGAAAAAATAATAGAAGACAAAGGTAGAACAAATAAACAAGCTTGCAGTGACAAAATGAAAAAAAAGAAACAAAGCAGAGAAGAAGAAAAAACCATGGGCTCACATAGAGAATAAGGATAGGGAGAAAACAATACTAAAACATTATCTTTAAACCCTCTAATTGATGTGCATATGTGAGTGAATGCATGCATGCATCAAAGTAATATAATATTTAATTGAATTACATAATTTGAATTACCTAGGAAAGGGAACATGTATATTTTATACATGCATCCATCCACACTTTGATTTTGATTTATAATAAAATGAGCAGTTACTTAAAAATAATGGCCAATTATAACAAGTATCCAATGTGAAAATGTAGTATGTGTGTATGCTTGTAAATTTGAGTTATGAATCTAAATATACCAAAAATAAAAACTTTAACCCAAAATTCGAAAAAACATCAAAGGGAGAGAATGTGGAATCAAATTTATAAATTAGATAAGGATTCTTACCACCATTTTTTTCCTCTTGGCTTCCCTCCAAGATCTTCAAACTGATTCTTCAAGAATTTTGGATTGTTTGCTAGATTCTTATGGATAGACTCAGATTTTTAGCATGATGTTGGCTTGATTAAAATATTGGGATTACATGGATTCATGGATTCAAGGATAGTATGAAGGTTTAGAGAGCTTATGTGTATGCTAATTCTAATTCTAATGGTTAGTTTGGCAATGGAGGAGTGGTTGATTTAAATAGAGGAGAGAGGGAGAATTAAAAGGAATTAAAAATTCCTTTGAATCCTTTAGAATTAGAGGCTTATTATATAGAGGAGGGCTAAGATGGAAAGAATTCTAGAATTGGAGAATTCTAGAATCCATTGGGAGGATAAGCAAGATTAAATGAGGTGATTAGATGGGTGACTAGGGACTAGGGATTAATGAACCTAGGAATAGGCTAGGGTAGGTGGGATTGGAATTTTAAATTCCAATATAATAGTTAAGTGAGATTATTTAATGGATAATAGATAATTAGGTGAACTAATTGATTTGTGGGGTAGGAATAAGGGTATTGGATGAAGAATGAAGGGAGATTATTGAAAAAATGACTAGAAGGGGTGGAATTAGAAGAGATAAATGAAATTAAATGAGATAGGTGAAATTAATGTCAACTAATAGTAATATTAGTGATGATAAATGAAGCGAATAAAGTTATATATATACATTTTCCCCCTCTTTGAAAGGGCATTGCGCCTAATTGAAGTAGAAGGAGTAATGGTCTTTCAAAGAAAAACCATTTCATGAATGAATGTTAGTAAATGATGTTAATGGACACAATGTGAAAATGTAAATTAAAAGAGGAGTATAAGAATGACTTCACTTAATGGTACTAATTTTATCATTGCTCATAAAAAACAAAACACTCTTCCAATGAGGAATTATTGGGAGTTATCAGAACCCAATCCATTTTTTAATCAAGGAAGTAGACAAATGGACCATTTTTGGTGCTCTAAGTTCACTCAAGTTCGCTCAATCTTATTTTCTCCATACATTATTTGTACTCAATGTTGAAGATATGCATAAAATATATTGATATATGCCACTTTTTTAGATGGGAGATTGTAAAACTTGCTCCTAAAATCACTCATCTTAAAATATGGAGTTAAAAAAAATATGTGTTCCAATAAAATAAAGTTCAAGCTTTGGAAATCATGTATATGTATATA
The DNA here is from genome assembly GCA_037957365.1 of Torreya grandis. Lineage (NCBI taxonomy): Eukaryota > Viridiplantae > Streptophyta > Pinopsida > Cupressales > Taxaceae > Torreya > Torreya grandis. The sequence goes on from JARHVA010000008.1 coordinate 2,301,925, forward strand.
ACCACATGTATGTAACAATCATAAAATATCATCATGTGAAGCACAATAGTAAGATAAACAAGTAATATGTCCAAGTGCAACCATATAGAATAAATACCATCGTGTAAAGTCCATGGCAAAATGTAACTCTAGGGAATATATATATCAAAAATGAAGACAAAGCATATGCCCCACTCGCATGTGATAAGATTGATAGGTTATATGTCCACAAGAACTGATCTAAATATATACATATATATAACATCATGAAAATCTTGACAGGTGTGTGTATCTTCATATGAGGGGGAAATACTAGAATAAATGTGAAAGAAAACATGCCCCAATGTAATGGAAATAAAATATATGGCCCAATGATATGCCCATATATGACAATGTTATATAGTTAACATCATGTAAAATTCAAAAAAGAAAATTTTATGGATAAATAGTATGCCCCAATGCATGCTCTACAAAAATATGAATCATATTATTAACTTGAGGAGAAAGGGTACAATGCCCCCAAAAAGAAAACAAAGAAGGGACAACAAATATGTGTCAAAGTGGGAAGATATAACAAAATATGTACCAACCATGTGTCAAAGTGTTTGTAAGATAATGTCATATCTTGATATAGAGATAGTGTAAAAATTTCAAGATAAAAGGGTGTAAGAAAGTTTTGTATACAAGAGAATATATATCAATAAAGCTCATGGATAGATATATTTGGGTATGATTTCCCCATAGGCAACACATCAGTGTAAGTCATTTAGAGTTATGAAGATTTGTTTCCCCCAAAAAGCATATTATAGGTAGATTTCATCAATGAAGCTCAAAAAATAAGTGTGGGAGTGATGCCCCCATAGGAAAAGTAAAAGTAGATGTTGTCAATGAAACTCTTCCAAATAAGTATGGATATGATGCCCAAAGGTAAGGTAAAGATAGATATCATCAACGAATCTCTCACAAAAGAGTATGGGTATGATACCCCCATAGGAAATAGGAAGGATCTATAGTACGGATAATGTTCCATTCGATGTCTATAAGTCATGAATACAAATGTGTAAAACAATATAACCATGTATCAATCAATATAACCATAATGTGACAATATGAAAGAGTAGTATGTAAGGAATATGGGACCATCAATATAATAACACAAGGCACATAGGGAACATAAATCTATGGCAATAAGATAATAAAAATGAGGCTCAAGTACCAGATGTGTGAAATATGACTCCAAAGGCCATGACAAATGTAATATAATGGTAATATAATAGAATATAACAGTTCTTGCCCAAAATGGTAAGATGATATCAATATTACCCAATATGAAATGGAAAAATACCCTATTCCAATGTAATTTCCATATTCATAAGATATAATTAATAATAAGCTCAAGGAGATAGGGAAGGGTATGATGCTCCCAATGGTAAAGCAAGATAGGAACTAATGGTATGTCTCAATGGATGCAATATGCCATTAAGAGGACCAAGTATGGGAATGAGTCTCATATATATTAGTAGAAGAGTGGATGAGATGGTACCAAGTTATTAGGAATAGGAAAGAATTGATCACAAGATAAGTGAATAATATGCAAGGAATCCATGTAACACGTAATATGTAGGCAATATAAAAATATATATAATCAATATAAATGGATCAATATGATAAATGGAAATCAATAAATATATCACTATAGAATCTATTGTATAGATATGCCCCTAAAGTAGGGCATGCCACCAATGTGATCATTCCCCTTTGGAGTGAGGAAAAAAGAGTAGTCATTGAACATATGATAGTCCATAACCATATATAACCTATATCCTATGTATCACCCACTCAAATAAATAACAATAGAATCACATGTAACGAATCAATGTGAAAAACCTCTAACATGGGTATATAAGCATGATATGTATCAATCAATTTTTTTTTTAAATTTTCCAATGTTTTTATATTTTATAAATTTATAGAATAATCAACAATGGAATACACTAATTGCAAGCAATAAATAGTGGAAATAGGAAGACCAAAGGGTGCAATCAAACAAGAGGAAAAATAAGAAGATTCTAACCAACCTACCACTTCCCTAAAAACTCAATGTATGCTAGGATGTAAAGTCTTGATATATATGTTTTCATCATCAAGAAATATATGAAAATGTTTGGATTGTGGTAAACAATCAAATGGTTGGGGATAATTCAACATACTAAGAAACAAAAAAATAAGAGGCTAGAAGAATGTCAAGTTAAAATAGAAGTAAACTGCCAAAGATGTCAAATCTAGAAGAATAAAAGGCATGCAATCAAACTCAAGGGAGGAAGGCACATGAAAGATATGACAAACATAAGAAAATAAATTATGTATAATAATTAATATATTAAAATAAATATATAAAAATGAAAAATTATGTTAAAACATGTGAGGTACTAACATATATGGTGAGGATCAAAAGGACATCCAATTAGATCATCATCACCATAATCAATTCCTTGAATGCATTGGTATTGTTTGTTGGTATCAAATGTTGTTAGTTGTGATATATCCCTAAGAAGCTTAATTTATTTGAAAACATTGTTGTTTTCTTGGGGATTTGGGTAGTTAAGTATAATATTATTTTGTTAATGCGGTCTAGAATCTTATATCATAAAGTAAAGCATCTATTAGTCAAATTGCCTCTAATTGTATGGTAGGAAACAAAAGATATTTACATTACAAGATCTTGGCCTATATCTTGGATTATTTTCATGAATAGGTTGTACAATAAAATAATAAATGTATAATAATCTCTTTAGTATGTTGTATTGATCCTTAATAAACTTATTAGTTTCCTTGAGATAGGTCTCATTATGTGTGTTGCTTCTTTCTTCTCCCAAAAATGTAGGAGCTTTCAAGTTCACTTGTAATCTTACATCAACCCAAAAAATACTTAAGTATATAAATAATAATATTACATTAGATTGTACAAGTATTTGTTTACAAACTGTAGATACTAAAACCCAGTATTAAGTACTTGACAATGACAAACTTGACACACATTTACTATGCATGACTTGAGTGCACAAACATGGTCCTAATTTGCCATTATCTCACACCTACATATTATCTTATGAGTTTGACCATTTTTTATAGCTATTACATTCCTAAAATACCCTTATTATCTATTTAAAACCTACTTAATATCCTACACATACATCTCCATACCTTTAATTAATTTTGCACGTACAAAGGTTGGTTTCATCAGTTTTGGTAAGTATCACCAATTAATACTGACCTAATTTTTTTGGTACCAAAATTATCCAAATAATGACTAATTTTTAGAGTCACAAGCCAAATATAAATCATACCTAATCTAATTCAAAGCAAACATTGTCAAGTATCAAATCTAAATCATTAGTTGCATACATATAGCAAAGGAGAACAATTGTATAATCACAATAAGTGGAAGAACTACATGTTAATTGATTTATATCTTTGGAGTATTAGATACATTAGATAGTGGTTAATAAGTATATGGGGGTGATTTGAATCATCTCAACCCATTACACTTTCTAGTTTTTGTAGGTTTTATCCCTCACAAACATACCTAGGGTTTCAAGATGGAAGTTGATTTCTAGAGTTGTACACATCATCCGGGTTCGATAGCACATATATAGAGATTTTAGAGATAGTCATATATGATTATATGGTCACAATCTCTCATTTATACATAGATTAATACTAACTAACCTAGGTCAGTATTGATGGTTGATACTTACCCAAATTGATGAAATCGACCCTATACAAACATAAATATAGTTATTGAATTGGATGAATCACACACTTGCTTTAGTTTGATTTCCACTTCTAGAATATAGTCATAATTAGATAGTCAAATACAAAAGCTAATTACTCATCCTTATATTGTACTTATTATATTTAGCATATGCCACTTGTTAAATCATTGCAATCAGTTTCAATATTTTACATTCAGATGTATGCTTGAATGTCATATCTTATAATATGAATTATTAAAATAATTTTTATCACATTTGGGTTTATAAAACTAAATTAGTGTAAAACATATCATTGAGCCCATATATTGGTCTAAACATATCATACCCTAGGTCTCCATTAGAGTTTCATCCTTCTAAGGTTTCAAATTATAGTCTTAGGGTTTCTCATATCTAAATTTTATTCATTTATGTTCCCTTTGATTTTAGGGTTCATACTTATACTTATATTTGTATGTATTCTAGGGTTTTGTAAATATTATATTCTCCCTAAAACTTAACCAATTTACTCTTATGAATTCTTCTATTTTATCTTCCACCTTTCCTCAATGTCGTGATAGTTACTTTCCCTCTAAGGAGGTCCATGTTGTCACTATCTAAAGAATAAGGGTGACCCCTCCTATAGTACAAAATAAATGTCATCCAAATATCCATCCTCATCCCCAACCACCTACCACAATCCCTCTTGATGGTCCATGTATACATATTCAATTAGAAGTACCTAGGTCTTGTACTTGTGAAGCGTTTCAAGATAAAATAGTCACCATGAAAATGTCCATAAAGGAGTTTCAAAATCAATATCGATATTTTAGTTTAAATACCACATCACTTGAAAATAAGATCATATATAGAAAAAATCTAGAGCATGCAAATTTAAATCACATATCTATCCAAATCATTTGTGCTTACAATGATTTCATCTCAAGAATGGAGCCCAACACATGATACATAGACAACTAGTGAATCAAAAAGTATACATATGGCTAATAAGAGTTTAAGTGAAATTCTAATGGAAATCCTTTAGAACAAATTGATCACATTACCTCCTATGCATACTCTAAGGAAATCAAAATACTATTGTGCCTATCATAGAATGCATGGATATCGTATAGATAATTTTTGGGCTTAGAAGAACAAAATATAAAGTATCAATCATAGTGGTGATCCTATACTAGATAAATCCATTAAACTAACACCTAGTTCAAAAACACCTTCTACAATTAAGCAACCTACTCACACTATGATTGCATATTTTAAGGAACAAGTACAAAAATAATAATTAATAAAGGCAAAATCATAAACAAAAATGTTACAAAAGGAACAATTGGAAAGCAAATGTTACAAAAGGAACAAATTGAAAGAGAGGTAAAAAATGAGTAGTTTGACAAGCAAAAGTTATAAATTCAAAAAATTAAAAAAGGAAAGTTTACAAAAGAGAAAATCAGATAAATAAAGGTTTCACAAGTTACATCAAGATAGTTTACTCAACGATAAATCACTAAAGTAGAATTTTAAAAAATAAACTTAAATTAAGTAATAAAACATCCTTAATAAATGGGTTTTCACAAACAAATTCAAAATCAAAATATACTAAAAAAGGCTAATGTCACAGGAGTGCTTATAAAGCAGACAAGTAAAAAACATTCATCATATCTTGAACCTTTGATTCTTAGGCATTACATTAATGGCAAAAAATGCACTAATATTGAGATTACATATCTTCATGAAATCAATAAATGTAGCATAACACTTCTCCAATGTCTAGGGTATGATGATAAACACTTGGTTAAGATTATTTGACCTCAACACTCCATTGGATCCATTGAGTTTCCAATAACACTTAGACTCATAACATGTTATGTTATATTTCACGTTGACCCTACTTTGAATCAATACAATGCAAAACTAGGAAGATCATGGCTAAGATGAACAAGGGAAACATTGGGTAAAGATCACGATTATGTTAAATTTGAACATGAATGTGTGACTATTACCATTTTATAAGGGGAAGCTTCTTCAGATCAATCAAAAAATTAGAAATTATTTCTTCAAAAGATGATACAAGACCTAGAAATCAACACCACATTCTAATTGGTGAATTAACATAGAATTATGTAGGAGATCACATATTTTATGTAAGAATTCCATGGGAGCATCATATTGATAAAATCATTGATTAAAATTTGACATTATCTATTATACACAATGATTAGGTTTTCTCATCCACACTATTATTTCATATTGACACACATGTGTACGTATGTGCTTGCATAAACTAATTTTTCTAGCCTTGGATTTATTTTCACTTGGACTTTGAATCTTGATTGTTTTCTTGCTCTGAACATCCATGATCCTTATCCTACATTGATTTTAAGTGCACATACTTTGCACAATTTTACTTGCTTACTCTTACATATTGACTACTTATGCATCCTTTGTGGCCTGCATTAAACTTACACAATCACATATATATGAAATGCACATAAATTGATTATTTCCCATTGGAGGAATGTATATCCTTATATGTTATTGAGCTACATTGTTATGATTTACATATACAATGGGGATATATTACTTGCTTTCAATTTCTTCACATAGCCATGTTATCAATAGTGCACACTATGCCTTAACACATGTTGTGGTTGTTCAGACCCCTCCCATTCTTTTATTTTTGAAATAATTATCACGTGGCCTCACTTGACTATATCAAATAACTTTAAAATTTAAAAAAATAAATAAAATACAAAAACATTCAAAATATTTAAAAAATAAAAGTTAGGACCTAAGCATGACATGATTACTAGATTACACTATTTACATATATTATTTATCACATGTTTGATAGATGACATTTTATTTTCATATACACATGCATTTCATGGTATATGAGTGCGATGCATGACATACAAATTACAAATAGACATATAGATGTTGGAATTTACTCTACCCAATGGTTATGTCGATATTGATTTGCATCTTACTCCACATGTTTCACTCATATGGGTTATATCTTTCTATGAACTTTCTACCATGTTGAGTTACCTAGATTAATTACATGTATTTTTAGTTACTCATATCTTACATAGTGCTACATGGATATGGTAGTATACTATGATGTGATATTGATACATATGGATGGTGTAAACTAGTTTACTTGTTCTATGTTGTTACATTGATACATATGGATGGTGTAAACTAATTTAATTATTTTATGTCATGACATTGACACATTTGCGGTCACTTTATGTAAACTTGAGTACAAATTCATACATACTTAGGTGCATATGCATGAGAATATGTACAAAATATATAGGAATAATAATGATAGGTTTATTCATACTTATATATTTGAGATATAGGTTCCCAAATTTAGCATATAGGTATAGATCATTATATATCATTTGGTATAGATTTATGGGTCACAATACTAATTTATGCACATATTTCAGATCCACGAGACTTGATATTCATTTATACACATACACATATTTATATTCTTAAGGCATGATATTGGTTCATGCACAGACACAACAACATAGTTTATAATTGAATAACAAATAGTTGTCATTCCACTTCACACTTGTCAAATATGCAATCATGATGGGGGCATGAACATTATTAATTCTTTTTTTATCATGCATTTTATTCTACACTGAGTAAATTTAATCTAAATTATACAATTAAACATATGGTCATGATGGGGCATGAACACTATTCATTCCTTCTCGATCATGCATTTTATTTTACATGGAATGAAATTGAGCAAACTAGAGTGAAACTATAAAATTTAATCTATAAGCATTCTACATTTGTTGATTTAGTTTCTTTTCCTGAACCATCATGTGGTTCCCTCTTTCTTTTTTATGTAATTATTTGGGTTAGTACATTACGTACTTACACACATAATCATGAGGGTTGGGGCATATTATCTTCCCAACCCAAGGGCATCTGTACCTACATAATTTTTGGGCACAATCACCCCAATTCTCCATGTGTTTTACCAAGTAAGTACAAGTTTCTTCAATGTTTAAACAAGGATTCATCATCTCCAACAAGTTGTAAGGGAAATGTGGTTGTCACAAGCATGTAGATGTATTTCTTCCTTGTTTTCTAAATTTTCAAAAATAAATAAATTTTAGATTAAAATTGTCAATCTATGGGCATTGACTATACATGTTAGTTTTAGGTTTTAATATTGAGTGACCTGCACAATTATAGATTCATACAAAAGACAAATTATGTTGTACACACTCAAGTACATATTTTCCTTTTGCTCTAGCAATTCCATTATTAGAATAAAATGAGTGCAGTTGTAGATATTAAAATCTAGTGTTAAGTACTTGATGATGACAAGCTTGACAAATATGGTCCTAATCCACCATTTTCTCACACATATATGTTATCTTATGATTTTGACCTTTTTATCCTCATTATTTATTTTAAACTTGCTTATTATCCTACACATACATCTCCAAACCTTCACCTTAGTCCCCCTATACACATGTTGGTTCTATTTGTTTTGATCAGTATCGCCAGTCAATACTGACTTAATCTATTTGGTATTGACTCTCTTCCCATAAAAACTAATTTTTAAAATCAAACCTTATCTTTGAAAGGAATAATAATCAGATTGTTCCAAGCCACAAGGATCTATGGTGTTAGTAGAACATCACATTCATAAAAGCAATAATATGAAACTAATTTGATAGAATAAACTTACAGATAGATATGCAAAATAAAGAGCATCAATATCATATATTATATATCCAATGCTTCCTAAAATACAATGAATGAGCCTTGTATGTATAGGCAAGGAAGATTAATATTAACTAAGAAATCACGTTAAATAATTAATCATAACTAAGATATCAAGATAGAGATCAATCATAACTAAGAGATCAAGCTATAAATTAAACTTAAGACTAAAAGATAACTATCCCTAAAGAATAGAAACAACTATAAATTATCTCCATAATATTTAAGACATAAATATGTAATATATCATAATATCTAAAATAAGATAAATTTAATATCCACACATAAGTGGGTGGGAATAATAAAATACTTAGTTAAACATGAGCTAAGGTAAATAACTTACTCTAACACCCCCTTAAAGTGAGGTAAGGGGCCAAAAATAGAGTGACTTATCCACAAAATAAGTCATAACATAAGACCTGATCAGGTGCTCATGTACAATATATCCATGAATCAATCTCTCATAAAATGAAGAAAGGGATAAAACCTATAGGAAAATAAAACTCCTCCCAAAAAGAGAGAAATGATAGAAAGAAATGGGTCCCAACAACAAGGCCTGATGAGGTACTTATGCACAAAATAAGATGCAATGTGAAGACAAGTATCCCTATAGATGCCAATCCATATTTATATAATACGTGGATGTCGAGTCACTATAATCATCTAATCAAAGTAAGAATCATGTTGAATATAAGGATCATTGAACATGAACATTGTACTCCATAATAGGGGTAAAATGATAAACTTGAGGAAGCATTATCTAAACACCCTCCTTCAATGCCAAGCTTAGAGAAATAGCAATGAAAGTCTCTAAATAAGTGGACTAAAAATGGAGAGAAGTGAGCATAGAGACTGGCGGGATGTCATACTATTGTCACTACATATAAATTCACCAAGAATATCATTGAGATATGATAATCTATATATGGGTTGTAACAAACAAAGTGCCTGAATAAGATACCCATGTACAAAGGAGAAATCTAACAAATGTAGATAAAATCTCTCAAGAAGATGGCCTTCGTAGTGATGGGAGAGACTGCAAACAAAAATAATAATGGGTATATAAACTAAGTTACACACACATGAAGGTCCATAAAAACAAACCACCCATGGCACTTTATAATTTAGTGCAAGTACAATATATCGCATACATAAAAACACCAGATAAAAATAAGAAAGATATTGTATGCATTAGAATAGATTCAAACAATGAGATTACCAACCTATCAAATATCTCATCACAAATCATGAGAATTACTCCAAAAACAAGGTTGTAATGTGGACCAAAAACACAAGTGACACAAAAAAAAATACTCAAACAATGCAAGACATTGGGCTTTATCAAAAATGCATTTGTAAGTGTGCATTTAAATAAAAATGAGTACAATAAAAAAAAATTGTGAGAAAATGAACAATGGAGGAACAATGCTAGTAAAATATTTGCAAAGAATGATGGTGTTGCCATGAGTGATCTAAAATCCATCCCAAATCAATGGGAATGGTGGATGAAGATGTCAATATAGGAGTGGATGAAAAAATCCACAATAGTAAAATATGATGTAATATGCAAATGGATGTCAGACTCAGTTGAAAATACATCCATAATGGAGTACAATCAAGATGGCAAAATCAATGAAGGAGAAAGTTTGTTTGCTTGTAAGGGAGTTTGGACATCTGCCAAACCAAGACTCACTTTCTGATATTTGATAAACAAAATTAGAAAAAGGGTATGTGGTCAAGAAATAAAAATATATAATATCTCCTTATGTCTCCCAAATATAAAATATTATTTTTAATAAAAAACAATCAAAAAATCATCCAAAGATTTTGTTTTATATAAAAATCTCTTTAAAAAAATCTCTCCACGAAGATTTTTTATGAATAATACTACTAAGTAAAACTACAATAAATTTTTCAATTCTTATTAAAATTTCAAATTTCAAAATGTTATAGAAAGATGAAAATAAGGCACACAAAACTTATAAATTGTTTTGAGTGGTTATTTACAGTTTCCTCACAAATAATTAAAGGAAAGTTATATATTTTCATAATAGTACTACTTAGTAAAACTAAGATAAGATTTAAAAATTTTAATTAAATTAAAATTTTCAAAATGTTTTGGAAAGTAAAAAATAAGATGCACAAAACCCAAGAAAAAATTGAGAGATCGTCTATAGTTTTCTCATAATCTGAAAAAAATAGTCATTTTTAACTAAAAATGGATTTATAAAAACTTGTAGATATTGCCTCTGACATCCAACTATGATTAAATTGGAGGTGATTATATTTTTCTCAAATAATATGGATGCATTGGTGATCTCTAACATTTAATTCCAATAAAAAATAAATTAAAAAACCCTCAAAAAACTAGAATTTCTTACACACATTTTTTATTATCAAGACCATCCAAAGAGGATGCAAGAGAAGAGCATACTTAGTAAGGAAAGAGAATACCATATATTGAGCAAGGAGAAGCTAAGGCGCTGACTAATAACTTTTGAAGACTGCTCTAAAACTATAAAAGAAAAGATAATCAAATTGTTCCAAGCCATAATGATCTATGGTGTTAGTAGAACATCACATTTATAAAAATAATAATCTAAAAGTATTTTGACAACATAAACTTACAGATAGATATGCAAAAAAAAAACTATAATATCATATATTATATTTTAAAAATTTTCTCAAATCCAATAAATGAATCTTTTATATATATGGGATTTATCATTGTATATTCTATTTATGTATAATATATTGATATATTATTTGTGCAATGCATCAATGGTTTTTACTGTGATAATGGTTTATAGAATTGACCCTAGGTGAGAGTTATCTAAACTCTTTCATGGTAATAGAGCAATAATACCATATATTATATCTTTCAAGCATATTCAATAACAATGAATGAGCCTTGTATATATAGGCAAGAAAGATCAATCTTAACTAAGAGATCAAGTTAGAGATCAATCATAACTAAAGATCAAGCTAAAAATCAAACTTAGGATTAAGAGATAACTATTCTTAAAGGATATAAACAACTATAAATTATATCCATAATATCTAAGAGACAAATATGTAATATCTCATAATATTTAAAATGAAATATCCACACATACGTGAGTAGGAATAATAAAGTACCTAGGTGAAAATGAGCTAAGTTAAATAACCTACTCTATCAAACTTAAGGTCGACCCATCTACTTAGCATGTTGGTGGCATGATAAATTACCCAATTGAAATAATATATAAATCAAAGTTTCATTTGATAGAGGACTTGGCACTTATTTGGTACATATTTATATACTATTACATATTAAGCAAATCTACTTTATTCTTCCTAAATTATGAATATATCACTAGGAGTAGTCACAAGTCAAGTATGAAACATACCAAATCCAAATCAAATCAAAGAATTATCAAGTATCAAATCCAAATCATTAATTACAAACATTAGCGAAAATGCACAATTACACATTCACACTAGGTGGGATAACTATGTATGGCTTGATTTCCTTTTTTGGCCTATTGGATATGTAGGAAAAAGTCAATCATTTAGTAGGCGTGATTAGGGTCAGCTCCTCCCATTCCATTTTCTTAATGTTTACAAGTTTCTAGCCATCACAAGCACACATAGGGTTTTAAGGTGAAGGAGGTTGATTTCTAAAGTTATGCACATCATCTAGGTTCAACATTGCACATACAAAGCTTTTTAGATAGGTGAAGGTGACGATATGTTCACATTTCCTTATTTTTTTATAAGTTAGTATCAATAGTTAATATTGACCCATATCAATGAAACCAACCTTGCATAGACAAAAAATAAAATTCCTAAACTAGACGAATCATAAGCTTGTTTTAGTCTGATTTCCACTTCCATAGTAAATTCTTAGTTAAACATTCAATCATAAAAGCTAAGCACTTATCTTTTTCTTTTAATTAATATATTTATCATATGCCACTTGTCAAATATTGAAATCAGTTTTATAATTTTACATTCACATGTATGTTTGAATGTTGTATCTTATAATATGAATTATTCTACTAGTTTTTATCTTATTGTGGTTTCTGAAACCAAATTAGGGTAAAATACAGGCAAACCTTTTGTGTTATTTTGCATCATTTTATATTTATGCTCTATGTTACTTCCACATATTTTTTCAATACACGTGATTGAGATTGTGAACAGGCCAATAACTTAAGCACAAGGAAACTAAAAAAAATGTTGTGCAACCTCATTTGAGAGGTTTTGTGCATTATCTTTTTTTTAGAACCTTGTACAAATATTGTGCCCAAGCTCTTTTTAGTAGGTTCTAACTCTGAATTATTGCAGCCTAACTTTAAATTGTGTGAGTTTTGTGTAATATGTTTGTGTGTATTATATTTATAGATCATGTCAAATCCTATGATGATTATGATCATGATGTGTTATGAACATGCTACGTATCATTTAATGATTTTAACACATTGTGATGTATTAGGAACATTTAATATTTGTGGTATTAGTGGGTTGTTAAGAGATATTAATGTAAGTATGTAGATCTTATGCTTATATAAATATATCTCTACACTTTTGAAGGCAATGTAGGAGTATCTAAAGCGAATGGGAAATCTTACATCACCAAAAACATAGTATTATTTTTGGGTAGATTTCTCAAACCAAGTTCTAGGTTCACAGAGTTTATACTAGCCACGAAGATGAAGATCAATTTCTTGGGTCATATTACTATTTGTAGCTTTAAGTTATAGTTTAATGGTGACCTCAACAAATTATCTAAGTTTCATAGTGTTAACGAAGGCCATAAAGGATTTATATACTCATTTATAACTCAGTCTTAATGGAGAATAGTTCTCAATGAACTTGGCATGATCATCAATTATTCCAATAGATCTATGGCCTCATGAGAGCCTAACAGAGTTCATAGTGGCCACAATGTCCAAAAACTATTATGTGAGTTTGTGAGACCAGGGTTGTGATAAATTTCACAATCACGACTTGTTCATAAAAAAATTATAGGTCATTGAGGGGATATAGTTTAGAATGAACATGTGAATAATCATTAAGTGGAATTTAAATAATCCATAAGTCAATTCTAAAAATAGAGATCACGTCTTAATATTTACGTGCATGAATTTTAAATTGAGTTAATAGTTCTATGGGTCTGTAGAGATAAAATAGGCCACAAAGGTGACAGTAAGTCCATTGCAAATAAATAATAAGATCATGGCATGTGTCACAATCCCATTAATTCACAATAGCAATAGTTCACAAAGACCTCATCTCTTTGTGAAAATCACCTAGTGAATTTAAAATTACCATATGTTTCACACGAGAGTTTTGAATTAGGCATTATTTATCTCAATGGAAAGATCTCAATGGGGGATTTTGATTGCCAGTGCCCATAGGGCAGGCAATGACATGTGTGGTGTGTAAAACATCTTGAGGATTAATGAGGGAAGTTATAGATGTGAAGGCCAAATTTTGAATATTTTATCATATTCAACAAAAAGGAGAGTATGTATGGGAGAAAAAGGATAGATAAAGGGTAGAGCTAGAGGCTTAGGAGTCCAAGGTAAAACATTGTGATCTATGTCCTTTGATTGTGACTATAATTATGTGTTAAAACATCAATAAAGAAGTTTTTTGTCCCTATATGTGTCTTTTATCCTTCAGAGATTGAGACCAATATACAAGTGTTGTTGGGGATTGAGTCTTTCATTTATTTGCACCCCTAGTTCCCATCTACACTAGTTGGAATTAGATCAAGGTTTTCCTTGCTTGGCTATGTCTTATATGGATGTAGTGGATTTTATATACATGTGAGGAAGTACTATAATTTTTAAGATTTGTGATAGGAAGACATGGCACACAAATTTAATCCCATTGGAAGAGGAACAATGCCAAGGGCACATAGAGTTACATACTTGGCAATAGATGCATTGGAGACAATGAAAAATAGAGGACCTAGTGTTGAAGATGTGAGTGATGACCAAAAAGTATAAGCTAAATATCTTGAAGTATAAGATATGGTGGATGAATTTGAGAATAAATTTCTCAAAGTTGTTATAAATATTGGTATTAATACAAAATTAGATACCCCTTACTATGGTGGAAGCTAATCGGTGAGGAGCTTATATATTGGATCACAGAGATGGAGAAAGTTTTTGACTATGAGTCAATGGAATATCCAAAAATCTAAAGTTTGATTTAAAAAATTTTAAAGTTCATGCATATTTATGGAGGGATCATGTCCAAAAAAAGAGATAAAGAAAGGGAAAAGTGAAAATCACATCCTTAGAGTGGATGGTGACAAAGATGAAAGGTAATTTCTTACCTTTAGATTATTAGCTTAGCTTATTTAAAAGTTGTAAACTGTGAGATAAAAGGAGATGAGTATTAAATAATATATTAAGTATTTTTATAGACTCTCCATAATATTTGGGCATATGGAAGATGATATAGAGAAGGTGTCAAGATATCTGAATAGGTTGCATTTTTACATTCAAGATGAAATTAGTTTTGTTCGAACTGATAATAGTGGAGGAAGTTCATTAATGTGCATTGAATGCAAAGTAAAATTTGCCTAAAAGGAAAAAAATGAACTCTATAGGTAGAGGGATGTTATCAATAGGAATAGTCCAAAACAATGGTAGAAGAGGATAGTAAACTCATGAACGTAAAACAAGCACCTCTCTAAATCTAAATCAAAATGCAAGATGTAGATGTTATTTTTATAGAGGAAGAGGATCCATTAGAAGAAGAATAGGTAAATTATTCATGGATGATGTATATCTATTGAGGATAAGACTTCAAACCATTAAAATCTAATTCATTATTCAAATGGTCTCTTTTATGATGATGGTTGGTCATTCAACATACCATGTCTAGATTAATCTTACCCTTCTTTGATGAGGTCTAAACAATATATTTTCCATGTACCTATTTTTTGAATATAGAGACACATTTTATAATGGTGATATACTCAGTTAATATCATCTTCAATCATTCTCTGCCACCTTACATTCCTTTTCTTGGTTAAATTGCTCTTATACTTTGCTTAGCCTTCACTAGGTGTTCCCCTTAAGGTCTCAAGTGTTATAAATTCACAAAGGCATTGAGTATTCAATCCCTTCACATCAATGATTTTAAATGATATTTATATTCCTTCAAGAACCTCTTTCAAATTATCAAACACTCTTTAGCACTCAGTCCACACCTCATGATCATATTGCATCGCCAAGGCTTATAACCCTATTTTTCCTATTTTTCCCTTATATTATCAAATACATGGACTCTATTTGAAAATTTATACCATCTAGGACTACCCTACATTATCCTTGATGCTTCCACAAATTTTAATTATCTGGTTTAACCATTAGACCCTTTTTTTGGTCTCTATTCCTTATAATTAGCCTTTTAATAGGCCTATTGTAGCCCTGTTTGGATTCAATTGTAAATATCCATAGATGTCTATAATATTTCATAAAAAAACACTTTAATTTATTTAATGATCATTTTATTATAAAAAATACAAAATTTTATATTTTTTTTACGATGGGATCTTTTTTTACAAGCAAAACCCTAAACTAGGGTTTGTATGCTTACACACAGGCCCAAGAAGGAACAACTAGCCATATCTTTTGTTGTAAGTGTCTTAAAACGGTTTTAAGACTTATGATAGGTCTTTTTCAACCTTTAATCACTTCACCAATGGATAATATACCTTAACCACTCCCTTAAAATCATTCTTGCACTTAAACACAGTATTATATGACATTCAATGTGACTATGTGGGTCTGTTGGGGGTCTTTTCTTCTTCACTGGGGTTTCCAAAATCTATATAAGCTAATATTTCATATTAAAATTATCTAAAAGAATTAAAAATTTATTAAATCAACCTCCAATCAGGCTATATGAACACTTCATTATAAAACAGGGTACTTGACTGTGAAACAAGGTTTCTACAAGATAAGGTTTGATCTTCACCCAAAAAGAACACTGTAATCTTGTTATTAGGTTTACCTTCCAAGAATTGGCCTATATAGATCCCATAATACTTAAAAAATCATTATTTTATTCAATCATATCTTCTCCAATGTGTTTATTTTGAGCAAAAAGAATTGACCTTACATATATAGGCTTATCACTGAAATGTAGACACTTAAGAGGTGGAATCACTTTCATTATCAAAACCTCAAACCTTCATATAACCATGATAAAACTAAGTATCTTCCATTTCCCATTATAATCCTTGTCTTTGAACCTTTATCTTTGTTTTACGATAGTGTATAAGAGTTCCTTAATTACAAATAGAGTACTTACCTTATTGGCTATAGCTTGTCACTCCATCATCAAGATTGGGTTCATTCCATTATCAAGGTTGGTTCCCTGTATCTTTGTATTAAAATCTAACCTCATTATATTACTACTTTTAACACCCCTTAATAATTAAATTCATACTCACATACCTTCTTCTTAAAACTTACAGGCCTATAATAGGGTCAATAGACAAATTCTCCTTTTTCCTGAATTTATCATTCCTTGCACACCACCCTTAAGCAATCCAAGATTTATTGAGAGTCCAAAATCTCTTCAAATTATCCTTTTAAATGAATTATTTCATACCTATATAAATCATTCCCCAATCCACCTTAATCTTATCTGAAAAATACACTATCACCTATTCATTGACCCACTTTTGTCTACTAATAACCAAAACCTGAAATTTGAGAACTTTAGCTTGATGTTTCTGCATCAATGGAAAAGA
The DNA here is from genome assembly GCA_037957365.1 of Torreya grandis. Taxonomy (NCBI): domain Eukaryota; kingdom Viridiplantae; phylum Streptophyta; class Pinopsida; order Cupressales; family Taxaceae; genus Torreya; species Torreya grandis. The sequence goes on from JARHVA010000008.1 coordinate 2,319,196, forward strand.
GATTTGAGTGAAATAATTGTACTAAACATAGAGATTTTGAGTGTCCAAAATCATTATAGAATTTAAAAAAAGGGTTAAAGCAACAAACCATATTTCTCATGGATATGAAGAGAATGTTGGGTCTCCAACACACACAAAAAATACTTGGAATGAGGAGAGGCTCTTATGATGAGAAGAGTGATGTTAAAATTAGTCAAGGATATAAAATAAGTGGTTCAAAGAAAGAGTTTATTTTTACATATTTACAAAGTGGGAGGTAAGTATTGCAAATTAACTATTGATAGTGGTAGCATATATAATTTAGTGTCTAAATAAATGGTGCAAAAATGTGCACTAAAAATGTCAGTACATCCAACTCTATACAAGGTTTCATGGTGCTTAAGTGTTATCAAGTGTTAGTGAATGAATAATTTATGGTGATTTTTCAAATTGGTTCATATAATAATTTTGTTTTGTGTGATAGTATTCCCATGTCTGTGTGTCATTTGTTGTTGGGACGACCATGGCAGTTGAGAGAAGAGTCATGCATGATGGTAGAGAAAACACTTACATTCTTGTGAAGGATGGGAAGAGGTTCACTTTGATCCCTTTCAAGGATAAATAAGAAGAGGTGGAAAATAATCCTAAGGTAATGTTGGTCTCTGGTAAAGTGTTTTTTAAGGTAGAAAATATATACGTTGCTTTCATTCTAATGCCTATGCAAGTTATGATAGCCACTAAGGTGAGTGGTCTTCCTATTAAAATTTATAATTGGTTGGGAGAATATTTTGATATTGTGTCAAGAGATTTACTAGATGGAATACCTTGTATGAGGAGCATTAGTCATCATATGGATCTAGTGTTGGGATTAAGTTTTCAAAACAGGGTAACTGATAGATGAAGCCTAATAGATATTGAGGAGGTAAAGAGACAAGTATGTAAGTTTGTATAAAAGGGATTGATTTGAGAGAGTTTGATTCCATGTGTAGTCTCAACCTTATTGTAAACCAATAAAGGTGGGGATTAGAGAATGTGTATGGATTTAAGATCTAAAAAAGATCACCATTAAGTATAGGGTTTTAATTCCAAGAATGGATAAATTTATGGATGGTTTGAGTGGAGCCAAGTACATTGCCAAGCTAGATTTTAAAATAAGATATCATCTAATTCAAATAACGGAAGGTGATTAGTGGAAGATTACATTCAAGATAAATGATGATTAAATTAATGGCGTATTATGCCATTCGGTTTGTTAAATACCCCAAACACATTCATGAGACTTGTGAATGAAGTATTGAATCCATTTACAAGTAAGTTTGTGATTATTTATTTGGATGATATTTGTTTTTCATTTATTATATAGAGGAGCATTTGAGGCATTTAATATTATTAACGGACAAGTTGAATGAATATAAGTTATTGGTCAAATTAAATATGTATAACTTCATGCAAGAAGAGATAATATACTTGGGTTTTCTTAATCTCAAACTATGGATTAAACATGGACCCCAAGAAAGTGAGAGTAATTGTGGGGTGGCATTCACCAAAAAGTATGTTTGAGGCAAGGTGTTTTCATGTGTTGGAAAGTTTCTATTAGACATTTATTAGAAAATTTAGTGGCATATGTGCACACATAATAGAGACTATGAAAACAGATAAAAATAAGTTTTAGTGGATAGCTACAGTGGAGCATAGATTTTAATTTTTGAATAAACATGTAATAGAATATTCAATGTCAATGTTAATAATTTTATAGAAACTGATTCAAGTGGAACATAATTCAAAAAAAATAAAAATAGGAGTGTATTGATATAATAAAGCAAACACATTATGTATTTTATGGAGAATTTTATGGAATCTAAGAGAAAGTATTCAATCTATGACCAATAATTTCATGTAATGATGCATTCTATTAAGAAGTGGAGGCACTGCTTAATACGTGAAGAATTTATTTTGTACATGGATCATCAAGCATTGAAATTAATAAAAAAATAAGGTAAGATTTATCTGAAACAAATGAAAAAGGTAGTGTTTCTTAAAATTTATTATTTCATTTTGAAACATATAAGTGGTAAATCCAATAAGGTTGTGGATGCTTTGAGTAGGTGAACTCTTATTGTGAACGAGTTCATGGTAGAGGTTGTTGAGTTGACTCAAATAAATATTTATAGAGGAGGATTTGGATTTATAGGATGCATGGGTAGCATTCATGAATCCAAAAAATATAGATAAAACTTAATGGTTAGAGTATAAGGTTCAATATGGATTGTTGTTCAAAGGAAATAGGTTGTGCATACCCAAAGGTTCCATGAGAGAGAACATATTGAAGGAAAAACATAAGAAAGGCCTAGCTGGTCAGTTTGGGTATGATAAAAATTTAGCATGACTAAGGGATAGTTATTATTGGCCATAAATGAGCATGGACATAAAGTCTTACATGCAAAGGTGTGAAGTTTTCCAACATGCTAAAAATAAAATTCAGAATATGGAACTATATCAATCGTTACATATTTCGGATAGACCATGGTATGCATTGAACATGGATTTCATTCTTGAGCTACCAAGAACTCATTTAGGTAATGACTCTTTTTTGTTCTTTTGGATAGTATTTTTAATATGGCACAATTTTTAGCTTGCAAAAATACTAGTGATGCTACCAATATTGCTAACTTGTTCTTTAATGAAGTTGTGAGAACGCAAGGGTTATCGATAATTATTATATCAGATAAGGATACTAAGTTTGTTTGACACTTTTGGTGGACTCTATGGTGAAATTCAGGAATGAGATTGGAATTCAGTTTAGCCTATCATCCTTAAATGGATGGGTGAATATAGGTTGTAAATTTTAGTATTAGTTATTTGCTAAGATAGTTGGTTGGTGATAAGCCGAAGTAGTGGGATTTGATGTTAGAACAAATTGAATTTACCTATAATGATTTAATCAATATAAGTACATATACGAGTCCTTTTCATATTATATATGGGATTAGCCATAGAGGAGTGTGTGATTTGAGAAACATAGCTAATATTAATAGAAGTGTTAAAGGTGAGTATTATGCACAAGCTATGCATGATGTGCATATGAAGGTGAAAAAGAGATTGGAGGAAATTGGTAGAAAGTAAAAAGAACATGTTAATCAAAAGAGAAGAGATATAAATTTGAATTTATGGACTTGGCATTGGTGCATTTGTGTAAGGATAGGTTTCCCAAGGGTGTGTATAACAAGTTCAAATGGAAAAAAAATTAGACCTTGTGAAATTCTAAGAATGTTCTCAGTCAATGCTTACAAGATGAGTTTCCAGATGGAGTAAGTATTTTCACCTATCTTCAATGTATCTAATTTATACCCACATATGGTGGGACAAGCAAGTGAATAAATATTTATGTGACTTGAGAAACACAACTAATATTAATAGAATAAGTGTTGAAGGTGAAGATTACACATAATTTATGAACGATGTGCATATGTAGGTGAAAAAGAGATTGGAGGAAATTGGTATAAAGTAAAATGAACATGCTAATCAAAAGAGAAAATAGTATAAATTTGAATTTGGGGAATTGGTATTAGTGCATTTGTGTAAGGATAGGTTTCCTAAGGGTGTGTATAACAAGCTCAAATGGAATAAAATCGGACCTTATGAAATTCTAAGAAGGTTTTTATTCAATGGTTACAAGAATGAGTTTCTAGATGGAGCAGGTATTTCACCTATCTTCAATGTATCTAACTTATACCCATATGTGGTGGGACAAGCAAGTGAGGACATATTTGTGTGAACTAAGAAGCACAACTAAGATTACTATAATAATTGTTGAAGGTGAAGATTACGCACAAGATACGCACAATGTACATATGGAGGTGAAAAAGATATAGAGGAAATTAGTAGAAATTAAAAAGAAACATGTTAATCAAAAGAGCATAGAGTATAAATTTGAAGTTAGGGACTTGGCATTGGTACTTTTGTGTAAATAACGGTTTCCAAAGGGTGTGTATAACAAGCTCAAATGGAACAAAATCATACCTTATGAAATTCTAAGAAGGTTCTTAGTCAATGCTTACAAGATTGGGTTTCCAGATGGAGTAGGTATTTCACCTATCTTCAATGTATCTAATTTATACCCCTATGTGGTGGGACAAGTGAGGAAATATCTAGTCTGAATTATTAAACCATTGATTATAAGGAGAAATTTCTAACCAAGGTAAAGGAGGTGATGGAAGCCATACTAGACATACATATTGGAAAGAGGACAAGAGGCATTGAGTACTATGAGTACTTGGTGAAATGAAAAGATCAAGCATCTGAAGAATCAAGTTGGATGAATGCATTTAAAGTTGTTAAAATTTTAAAATCAATAAAGGAGATCATAATGAGTTCATGATCAGAATCTCATGGACAAATTCAATTACCTTAGGTGTCTGATGTAGCAGAATCCAAGGTTAATGAGCAATATTGCATCACTAAAAATATAGTAGGAATTTTGGGTAGAGTTCTCAAACTATTTTATGTGTTCACAATGTATGCAGTGGGCACAAATATCCCAAAGGTCACTTTTTCAAGTCATATTACTATTCATAGCTTCAAGTTGAAGTTTAATGGTAGTCTTAAAAATCTCTCTAAGTTTCACAGTTTAACAGAGGCCATAGAGGCTTTAATTCCTCATTCGTAACTTATTTTTAATGAAGAATAATTCTCAACAAACTTGGCATGATCATTAATTACAATTTATATTGCAAAATATTTGAGGGCTCGTAAGATCATAATTGAGTTCATGATGGCCATAATGTTCAATAGAGATTTCATGAGTCTATGAAACCAAAATTATGACAAGTGTCATGATCATGACCTATTCACAAAAAGGTCACACATCATGGTGGGGGCCACATCTTATATCAAAGATGTGAATCACTAAGTGAAATTTAATAAATCCATAGGTCCATGCTCAAAATAGAGGACACAAATTAAGATAGATGTGCTTAAATTTTAAAAGGACTTTATAAGTCCATGGGTCCATAGAGTGGAGGAAGGCCATAGAAGTGACAAGTTTGTTGCATAAAGGTAGTGGGATTGTGATACATGTCACAATCACATCACTTCACAATGATAATACTTGACAAATATATTTTTCTCTTTATGAAAATGTCCTAACAAATTTAAAATGGTTGTATATTTCACATAAGAGCACCAAATTGGGAATTAATGATTTGAGTGGAAAGATATCGATGGGGTATATCAATTGGCAGTGGTAACGGGGAAGGCGATGACATGTGTGGTGTGAAAAATGTTTTAAATATCAATGATGGAAGATATAAATCCAAATGTTGGTAGTTTAAGAGGCACTCCACCTCATCACAAGGGAGGGTATGTAGGGGAGAAAAAGGATATAGAAAAGGTAATCTAGAGGCCTACAAGTCATTTTGATATTAGTCATTTGATTGTGACTAAAATTTTGTGTTTATACATCAATAAAGGAAGTGTTTTATCTTTTTATGTGTTTTGTGTCCTTGAGAGATTGAAAGGGAGATATAACTATTTTTTGGGAGTGAGGTAACCATTCATTTAGCCCCTAGTTCCCATTTGCAATAGAAAAGGGATTCAGAAACTCATGAGGTAAAAGTCTAGATTACAGTTATTAGTGAGATTAGCAAGTGTATATGTGAGTGTAGATATATGAAATGGATAAAGGGTCAAATCACATCCTTACATGGCTTTAGGGTAATGCTACAATTTTTTTAAGTATGTAAACTTTGTGTGTTTGTGTAAATATTTCTTTTCCTGAGTAATAAAGATTTATTTTTGTTGTTATTTCATCGTGTTAATTGTTTGTATTGCATAGTATAAGGAACATATTCATTGAGACCCCTAACCATGATTTCATCACCCAAGTAATATATATGTTCATGGTATTTGCATGAGTGTTGTAAATATTTGATTCCTTAAGAGGCATTGCATGAACCTTAGGTTAGATTATCCCTTCTTCTACAAGGTCGATAGCCATATTAGCAAGATCAGTGAATTATTTTCAAGTTGTTCGAAGTAACTTATATTTGATATGTGTTATGAGACCATTAGCCAAGATACGTTGTATTTGAAGACCACATGGTTGATATACCAAGGATTGTATATAAAAATGAATCCAAAGATGTAATCATGCATATCCTCCTTGGGACCTTGATTAAGATATTCAAGACTAACATATGTGGATTTAGGTCCACTATTGGTGATGTACCAATCTAGGAAGGCTTTTTGTAGGCATTACATTGAATGTAAAGACCCACTAGGTAAAGCATAAAACCAAAATAATACATCAACAATCAGAATGATTAGAAACAACTTAAGTATGATTAAAACATGATCCTCATAATATCCTATAGAAATAAATATTGTATTAATGTGTGCTCGAGGGTCTCCATGACCATCAAATAATTTTTAAATTTGAATGATCAAGTCATGTGGAATAAGAATATCAAGTAAATTCTTCAGAATAGGATTGGAAGATACAATGTTGTTCATAAGTGTAGCATTCAAATTCTCCATATGAATGGAAACAATACACAATTATCTTTGTAAATCACTTCTAACACGTAGTATAGCCACTAGCTCATGTGTAGGAATGAATTTTTATAGTTTCATCTAAGGGTTGAGTCTTATCATTAATAGTAGTCATAGGATTATTAGTTTTCATGGGAGTGTGAATCAAATAGTCATCACAAAACATAGCAGATGAAAGAACACAATTATAAATTCTAGGTATTTGTACATGAGAAACATTTGCATTCTTTATTTTCTAAGCCATGTTTATCATTTCATCAATAAGATTGGGATTTGAAAATAAATGTGTTTTAAGAGTATGTTGAATACATTGACTAATAATTTCATCATTTGAAACATTCATATTTTTCAATTTATCATTCAATAAATACAAAACACTCAAATGTATTTTGTTCATAAAAACCATCATTATAACTATGAAAGGGCACACACAAAATTGGGTGTAAAGCCAAAGTAAAATGAAAGATAGCGCTTGAGTTAATGATATATATCAAAATTCAACTCAAAATTGGGAAAGGTAGAAATGAAACCCTTGGGGAAACCTCAAAATATATAGGTGTTTGATTCACTTTAGGTTCACTAATTTATTTTAATAAAATGTGGCACTGAGGCATAGTGACATTATTAGAATAGTAAAACAAGACTCGTAATGTAGATCTAGGATATAAAAATGTAATTAAATGAATAAAATCTACTCTAGTGGAAGAAAATAGTGAAAACTTAAAATTGGAATTGATTTGACAAGCAATAAAAATATGAAAAATAAAAGAGATCGAATATTCACACCTTGACAAATTTGTGGATTATTAGAAGTGAAACCCTAGTCTAAAAGGAATAAATGAGCTTTGTGCAAAATCTTTGCCACACATTGTACAAGATAAAATTCAGTGATGTGCCTTTGTGACTGAATAATGTGTCTCTAAGAAATAAATCTATATGGCACACCTTTTTTTATTCTTCTTTTTTATAAAGGTTTGCCTCCTAATGTCATATATGTTGGGTGAATATTTTGTCAATCAGCTAACTGATGAGCAAAATAGGTCTTATCATCCACAGCAAAGGAGATTGGTCAGCCAGTGTGCAGGTTTACTACATCAGAGGTGGACAAATCTCTTCTCTCATCAAGGGGAGGTTCCCTATAAATATGCAAGAGCTATATACTATAGATATACACAGAAAATAACACTCAGGGGTAGGATACACCATCCATCTCTCTTTTTTCAGAGATGATGTTCACAGACAAAGGAGAAAATCTAGGTGGAAACACTGAAGGCACTTCTCTTCTTTCAAAAGTGGTCTTACAACAAACAACTAGAGCTCTTCATGGTGGGTAACAAGTAACTGGTAATCAAAAAGGGCGTAGTAACCAGCAGGATGAAACAAAACACAAAGTTTCCACCTCAACTACCTAAAGAGTAAAACACAAAGGATAATAGGGGCACAAAGTCATCTCAGAATCCTTGACATAGAAAGAAACTAAAAACACACACTGAAGACAACTATGACAACACAAAGTTTGAAAGTAACTGACTTCAGGACATCTTCCTTCTTACTTCCACTAGTTCTGCCTGTTAAATTAAATAAACAAAAATGCCTCTAGAAGATAGACATAAGAACAATCTCCTAAAATGGCACAAGATATAACATCACAAAGTCTGCAAGTGTCTTGCTTTCTTACTCAGATAAAATAAAATGATCAACAATATGATCTCAAAGTCTCAGCATTCGCCTTTCAATGGGACAGAGTTTTGCTTCTATAAAAAAATGAAAAAGATCCTCTGCATAATGAGAGAAATTACAATGTATAGCAACCAAGCAAGGCTTGGAGCTCTTTCCCATGGGATGGCCCACGCTGTAGTTAATGCCTTCAATGCATTTCAAGGTTTGTCAAAGGACTACGTTGAAAATAGGGTGGTTGTCTTAACTATGGCATGTCATTTCATCCCATATGTCTTTTCCTGGGTCTGGATCATCTAGTTTGTCCCCTTTGACGTCTATACAGCTATCCATTTTATCTTTACTCCAAAGGAGACCAATAGTTTGTGCCTTTAATGTTTGAAAATTCAAAAATCTACTCTGTAGACTGTTCCAGCTACCAGAATAACTTCTACATAGATATTTTCCTCTTTGTCTCTTCTAGCTGTGATTTGAGCTCCTGAGCTATCTTTTCACCTTTCTACTTTTGTCTTTTCTTGGAATTTGAGCTCTTAGGATTATATCCTCAGTCTTGTTGGCTCCTTACGCTCTTCCATCAGCGATTCTTCCTTTTGGCATTTTGGCCTTTTGCATTTGGGTTTGCGTTCAAGCTTTCAAAGATCAACGGCTATTTCATTTCCATGAATTTGATGTCTTCAGGCCCATCATCATTAAGAAATGAATAGCTAGTTTGTTTCCCTAAATTTGATGTCTACAGGGACGTCACCAGACATCTGGATCCCAACGGTTAGTTTATGGTGTTTAACTTTGACGTTTGCGGGCCCGTCATATTCCTTGGCAATTCCTTCAGCTTTGTCATTTGATCCTTTTTCAAAGGGGACCTACCCTTCAGGGTCTTGAGAAAGGTCCAATTTTTTCTCGAGGAGAGGCCCCCCTACAAGGGTATATGCTCTTTAGGTCAGTCTTCAGATGGCCTTCGAGCTTTAATTTCTTCAACGGGCTTCATCCTTCGATGAAATTTTCTTTGGGTTTTCCTTCGTTGTTTCTTCCACCAGGCTTTTGCTTTGCTTCGAGCTTATTCCTTCAGACATTTTGTTTGAAGGAAATGTTCCTTTCCCTTGCCTTAGTCGTTTCTTCCACCTGGCTTCATCGATCGGGTTAATTCCTTCAGAAAAAAGTCTGAAGGAATTCCTTTGGACTTTTTGTCTGAAGGAAATGTCCTTAACAACTTTGCCATGGGATTTCCTTCCAAAGGAATTCCTTTGCTCACTCAGCCTTTGAAACAGTCTACCTGCTCCTCGCCTGTCCTCCGCAAGGGCTATCTAACCTCCAAGGTTGCCTTTCGAAAAAGTTACAAGGGTCCATTTTGGTTGCTAAGTGCCCTCTGCAAGGGCACTTATCCTTCAAGCTCTTGGAAGACCCCTTTGAATTCCCTAATTTAAAAAATGGCTAAGTGTTGAACCTATTTCTTTTCCTGCAGAGTCCGTAGTTACTAACCTGTAGAGTCCGTAGAAATGAGTTCATAGAACTGGGGGAGTCCATAGAAATGAGTTCGTAGATTTCAGAGTATATATATTTCTTCCTGTAAAGTCTATAGAAATGAACCTACAGAGTCCATAGAATCCAATCCTGCAGAGTTCATAGATTCAAGCCTGCAGAGTCCATAGAAACTAAGTCTGTAGTTTTCTCTAAGTTTTCTCTAACCTTGAAAGAGTCCATATAAATCTAGATCACGGAGTCTATAGAAACCTATCTGCAGAGTCTATAGTTTCCTGCCTATGGAGTCCATAGAAACTGAGTCCGTAGTTCTACCTGCAAAGTTCATAGAATCAAGCCTATAGAGTCTATAGAATTATGCCCGCAGAGTTCATAGAAACTAAGTTTGTAGTTTTGGGGGAGTCCATAGAAATTGTCTGCAGGGTCCCTTAGCTTAAAAAGTTTGAAAAATAGAGAATTTGAAGGCTCATAAAAAATTTTGAGAAGGGAAGAGAGATTTTTTGGCTTGTAAGACCAAAAATAGTTCATGTGTTGTCCCAAAAATGAGTAGCAGACTTTGGGGACAATAGCTAGCTCCAATTGGGAAACTTCCCTTAGTTAAGATTTTGAAGCGGCTGAGGGGAGTAGAGACCAGAATCTCTAATGCCTTGAAGTGTGCCATTGGAATATGGAATCATGCTACCCAAAAATGAAAGGCTCCAAAACATTAAAATTAACAACAAACAACAAAAATAAAATCTATACAAATATACATATGTATAGGTGAACTTATCTGATACTTCAAGAGTTGAAGTGCTTCAGATGCTGCCCATTGTGAGGTAGAGAAAAGAGCATGCCATCTTGATATTTCAATGGGAAGATGTTTTCACCATTGATTTGATGGATAATAAATGGGCCTCCCCAAAGAAAATCAAACTTCCCATGCATTCCCTTTGGTTCTCTTCTCTTGTCCCATAAAAGGACTTGATCTCCAATCTAGAAATCTTAGTTTTTTGCTTTCTGGTCGAAGAGCTTCTTCACCAAACTTTGGTGCATGGAAATTCGGTCCACCACCATAGTTCTCTACTCATCTAACTCGATCAAACACATGATCCTCTTATCAAGGGAGCTTTCATATGTTTGATCTTCAATTGCCTTAGCCAATTCAATGCTGGCAATTCCAAGGTGATTAGTATTTCAACATTAAGACCATGAAGAAGTTGAAAGGGAGACATACCATTTGCTCTCTTTGGTGTAATCTTGTCTTCCCATAAAGCATCAATTAATGCTTTATGCCATGTCCTTTGGTTGTCATCTACCAGCTTCTTGATGATAGTCACTAGGTTCTTGTTGCTTGATTCAGTTTGTCCATTCCATTGTGGAAAGTAATCAGAAGAGTGGGAGAGCATGATCCCATAGTAAAAATAGAATTGAGTGATTTCTTGGGAAGTGAAACAAGCTACATTGTTAGTGAAAATCTTGGTTGGGACCCCAAAACTGGAAATGATGTTCTCTTTGAGGAAACTACACACTAATTTTGAAGTAACATGCTTGGTTGGGATAGCTTCGACCCACTTGGTGAAGTAATCTATGGCTGTGAGGACATAATCATGTCTAGCACTTGAAGATGGGTTTACAACACCAATGAAATTGATGTCCCATTGCTGAAACAACTCTTCTATCACCACTGGCTTGAGAGGCAAGGCAATTAACTTGGGTCTTCCAATGAACTGCTGGCATAGTTCACATTTTCTTACCCATTTGTATGCATCTTGAAAGAGAGTTGGCCAGTAATACCTGGCTCATAGAATCTTATGGGTAGTTACAGAAGAAAAAAAATGTCTTCCACAAGCTAGATTGTGGAAAGATTTGAAAATTTGGTTCTATTGCTCTTTATCCCCGCAATGAAGGAAAACTCCATCAAGGCTCCTCTTATACAGACCATTGTCCCAAAGGACTAAATTTGCAGCTTTCAACTTGATATCCCTCCATTCTTTATAGGACAGGTGAGCAGGACACTCACCATAAGTAAGGAAATGAGCAATACCTGAATACCACTCATTTGTAGTCGATACAAAGAGGACTGTTAGTGTATCTTCTTCTTCTGATTCTTCATGCTCCATTTGTTTTGGTTTATTATCAACAATTAATTGGCATAGGCCCTTTCCCCATACCAGCTTTGTTAGTTTGATAACTAGATCAAACTCCTATATTTTAGCAATCTAATTACCTCTTTTGGTTCCAAACTCCTGCTGAGTTAATATGGATTTGACCATGGTATCAGGAACCAAGGCAGTAATATGTGAATTCGGAATGTAGAACTGGAAATCCTTCACTGCCTTTACCACTGCATAGGCATGCTTCTCCATATTTGAGTACTTCAAATTATGAGCTTCAAGAGGATAGCTCATGAAAGAAATGAGAGATTCCATACCTTCTTTATTCTGTTGAACTAGAATTACTGAAAGTGTGTGTTCAGAAGCATAGCTGTATATGGTGAATTCCCTGTTGTAGTATGGACAAACCAGAATTGGAGCGTGGGCAATAGCCATCTTGATGTCTTGGAACGCCAATTTGCCTTCTTCAGTCTAGCTGAAAGTGGCTTTTCCTTCATCATATTTACAATGTGATGAGTCTTTTCAGCAAACTCAGGGATGAACCTTCTTAAGAAATTCACCTTTCCAAAGAAAGAGTGAACTACAGTCTTACTTGTGGGAAAAGTGAGCTCTTGGATAAACTTGACTCTATCTAAGTCAATCTTTATGCCTTCTCTAGACATAATGTGTCTGAGAAGCTTTCCTTCAGTTACCCCAAAAATAGACTTTTTGGGATTCAAAGAAATGCCATTCTGGCAGCAACATTCCAACACTTGTTGCAAATGGCGCACATGATCTAGGTGATTCTTAGAAAAGATGCTCAAGTCATCAAGATAAACTAAGATGAACTTACCCATCTCATCTTTGAAAGCAAGGTCCATTGCTCTTTGGAAGGTGGTGCCAACATTTATCAAGCCAAAAGGCATCCTTCTATATGCAAACGTGCCCCAAGGCGTGGTGAACGCAATCTTATGCTAGTTTGTTTCACCAACTTTAACTTGATTGTATCTTGAGAAGCCATCCAACATTGATAACATCTCCGAACTGATCACTATTTGAAGCACTTGATCCATGATAGGCAAAGGATAGTTATCCTTCAAGGATGATTGATTCAAGTTCTTGAAATCCACACAAAGGAAAAATTTGCCATTCTTCTTCCTTACAAGCACTATATTTGCAATCCATGTGGAATGATGGATTGGGAAGATGATCCTAGTGTTTAGCATTTTTTGTATCTCAGACAGAATAGTACCTGATATCTTCAAATTGTACTGCCTGGATTTTTGCCTATAAGGGGTCAAATCAGCCTTGAGAGGAATGTCATGGTCGATTTCTTCCAGCCTGAGTGATTTCAAATCATCATAGGAGTATGCTAAGATGTCCATGTACTGGCTGAGCAAAGTAGTGAACTTTAACCTCTCCTCAGGAGTGCAGCATTTCCCAATGTTCACCATCTTGGGAAACAATCCATGGGTCTATTTAAAAGAAAAGACTATAGGGAAAACCAATGTCCTTAGATTGGTTTTCTATCTATATTAGATCTATAAAAATGGATTAGATATGTGATAAATGTAGAAGGGCTCATTTGTCGACGTGGCTCCATCATCATCAAAACAAGTACTCCACCACCTAAAGCATGGCTCTGTCAAGTCCATGAATATAAGGACTTTATCCTCATCATGAAAGTAGATGGGAGATGGAGTATAAAATATCAACACAAAGGGATTTTGGGATCGATAGGTATGATGAAGCATTCAATTTGGATATAGAGCCTTTAAGTTTTCTTCCTTAAGCAAATCATGATTCATCACCTATAGGGGGTTTCTTATCTGTTAGTGTGATTCTCAACCAATGAGAAGAGCTTGAAAGCTTCCAATAAAATAAAGTTAACTTGTTGGTAAAGGTTTGGTCATGATGGGAAGGCAAATGGTTTAGAATTCAAAAAGGTGATTGAGCATTCATTAGGGTATGATGGTAGATTGGATAGTAGGCTCTTCTTCTCTCTTCTCCTTTTCTCCTGTTTTAGTCCCATTCTCTTCTTATGGAAAAAGGTTCTCAGATTTTAGACTTTTTATCTTTCTAGGAGACAGGGATAGTCTTTGAGATATTACAAAGTATGCTTAACTTGATTATGCTCAACCATGTCAATAAGTTGTAAGAACTACCTCTTGATGCAATATGAGACTCTCTTTGCCTATCTCTTGCCTGGGATATGGTTTGGTGAGTTGTGCATGATGGCATTATGTGAAAGAGAATATTCATCATCCATGGTCCTCTTTTTTGACCTTGTTTAGGGATTTTTCAATGTTGTTTGAAAGTCAAGATTAGTGTTCTACTCTAAACCTCTTCTATGAAATACTTATGCAAGTAGTTTGATCTTGAGGTTGTGTGAGCTAGTATTGTCTTATGTTGATCTAGTGTGGGTTCAATCTCATGGGAATTTCCCATTTAAATTTGGTGCATCACTAGGTTAACCTTCGTACGAGCCCTTATTCAATTTCTAACCCTTTTACCTATGAAGCATTAGCTTAGCATTAGTTAAGGTGAGCATCAAAGAGGAAGTCGGCCTACTCTAGAGGTTTCGCCACAACATAGGTTACCCACAGCTTCGGGTTGTCCTAATATTATAGATTAGCTGGAGAGATCTTGAATAACCCTCTCTAAGGTGAAAATTAAGCCTATAACAGTTTCACTTTGGATGCTCTTGTATCAGTAGTTAATTATAATAACTTACATCTTTATGATCCTTTCATATTATATGAGGAGGATGAGAAATTACAACCTACCATTGAATAATTTATCTTGGATGCACAAGAGGAGTTGGTGGAGGACATTGTGTTACATAAAAAGGTAAGAGAAACAAGAAGAGGGCCAAAAGTGTCTTGGAAAGTTGGGATTAAAGGCAAGAAAATAATAAAACAAAAGTGGTACACCAAGGAGAAAGTGATTAAGACATCATCTCATCTCATGAATGACTAAGCTTAAGTGGGACCAAGATCCTCCTAATGATCCATAAGGATCGAGAAAATATCATCCCTCAACAAAAAAATTAAAATTTCATCAAAACCAACAAAAATGAAGTTTTGTCTTTACGGTGACAACACTGCTAGGGAAATCTTATGCTTGCAAACTAGTGTTTTTTGTGATATCGATAATTAAATTTGTGAAAGTGGTGATTTCATCCTAAAAATGGTATTTGTTTCCTAAATATGAAAACAAGTCCAGTAATGACCAAGAAATTTTTTTGTTTCTAATTTGTGGTAGTTATAGGTCCTTTAGTGCATGAAAGGACACCTGCAACATTTGTTAAAATAAGAAGACACAACCCAAGTGATTCATGAGAGTGTAGTAAATAAGTAGAAGTGATTAATATTTTTGTATGTTGAAGAAGGTGATGTAGCATTTAATTGAAAGTAGTGTATCCATAGTCTAATATTGTAAGTGTGATGTATAAAATCATATTTAGAACTTTGTGTTAGGAACAATTAAATAAATCAAAACTCCTAATTTATTCCAAACTATGTAACACCTTAAGAATGATTAAAGGAAGAAAGAGATTCATATGAAAACATAATTGAAACATATAACAATTTATACCTCAATAACACATGTACTATTCTCCCTTGATAATTGTATATGAGCCCAAAAGACTTGATAGAATTGCTCGATGCTTGAATGTGTGATTGCTATGTTAGCTCAAGACTTGGACAACATTTTGGGATGGATTGGCTGCTTTTGTTTGAAAAGATGATAGTATGAATTTTTTATCAATGAAGCTCTTTGATTTTCATGGAGGAGTGGATGTTTATATAGAAGGTGATGGAGGAAATCAATGGCTAGGATATATCCCAGTGAGACGAAAATCAAAGGCCTGGAATTCATATGAAGATTTAGTAGGTGGCAATAGAAATTAAAAGTTCCTAAAAACCTTTAATGAGGGATGGTGTAGAGGATTCTAGAAGATGTAAAGGATTCTAAATGTGGATTAGAGAATTCTAAATGTAGTTAGGATAATTAATGGGGATTTAGGTGGGCATAAGGAATGTGATTTATAAGATGCTTAGTGGGGATAGTTGGAGGTAGGTGAATAGGAATGTTAAATTCCTAAATAATGTAAGGATTTGATTAGTGAGTAAATAGAGTGATAATAGTATGATTAATTGATATGGGATGAGAAGTAAGGTTAATATGATGGAGGAATAAATAGGGGATGTTAGATTAATATTAGGATAATTAGGGATTAGATGGTAAATGAATGGAATTAACACGTAATGAATACATAAATAGTAATGAACAACGAAGCAGTAGGTTTTAAATGTATACATTTTGCTCATCTTTGAAAGGGCATTACGACTAGAAGAAGTAATGGTATTTCAAAGATGAAAATGATCGTGAAAATGTATACATCTAAAATTAGCCTGCTCCATCATCCACTACTAATTTCCTTTATTGATCACTAAATAACACCATATTCCTTATATTAACATCATCCTAACATTAGTGACCACCATGCTGAACAATGCCCTAACCTTTGCGGCTGCCTTATTTGCCATTGCATTCTATCGACTGGGGTCGTTGCTCATATTGAGGTGCTTCCAGAGGTCGGGGATTTCTTTGACGATTTTTGATTGCCATGGTGGTGTATCCTCTGCAAAGGGGGAGTTTGGGTAGACGATCGGGTGGATGGAATGGGCATTGGTGACGTTGGTCCTGGGGCTTGTTTCTTTGTTTGTGGTGCTATTTTTTGTGGGTAGCATGATTTTAGGGTTTGTTGGATTGAACCTAGGTATGGCCATCATTATTGATGGATCTAATCGTGTCTTCATCAATCTTTGTGACAGAGAAACCAAAGGTATTCTGGGGTTTTTTATTGTCATGGAAAATGCTTGTGTGGCATTATTACAATATTAACCTGCATTGTTGGCTAGGGCAGAATGCTAAAGATATATTTTTTTTTAGCATTCTTTTCCCTATGCTGTAAGTTGTTACTTGTTTCAAGTTGTAAAACCTGGTTTTGTTAAGGTTTCAAGTCCTTGTAAAACCTAGGTGCTTTTATTGGTTTATGTTTGTGGTTTCAGGTCCCTGTAAAACCTGATTTGATACTATTTTTTAGTAGGCTTCAGGAATGCTTTTCCTTGTGGTTGTTAATGCTTCATCTTCTTGATTCTGTAAAAGGGTTTTGGGGTCCCTTCAAAACCTACTTTTACCTTAATCTAAAACATCATCCTAACATTTTGTTAAGAATTAGTTTTTATATTACTAATTACATTGGGATATTTACCAAGAGGTAAATATAATATTGTGTGAGTTAATTATTGGAATATATTATTTGGTTAGTTGGTTATGATATATTATTATATGTTATAACAATGTTACTCATATAGGAGATTGAGAGATTATAGGGAGATATAGAGATTGTGGTGGAGATATGATCTTCCCAATTATAGGAAAGAATTTTCCTATATAACTTTTTAATATTCCATATGAAGATATATGGAATGAAATGATATTATGCTATGTCAAATATTTTCTCTATCTCTATGTATTCAGCTCTATGATTTAACTTTATTATTCTTGGATTAATTGTGCAGACTCTGATAAATCCCATTATCTGGTATCAGAATAGGCTTATACAATTCATGGAAGCCTATTAATTTTATAGGTGCTATTAGATTATTCATTGCCCCTGTTGATGGTATTTTATGAGTGATTTGCATCTTAATTCTAGATAGGACATTATACAAATTAAATTTATCCTCTTTATCAACAAATTACATTGCTTTTTAAGACAACCCACATATAGACAACATACAATTTCAAAATCCACTTAGCTATTCATCGTATCAAATATTCCACATGTATAGTCTACATATTTCTCTGGCAAGGTTGTTCAGTCCTGAGGAATGACTCATATATCATTACATTTGTTTGGAATAATATCGACTTGTTCTCATATGTGCCATGTAATCGAGCTCCACATTCAAATATGTGTTGCATTAGTCTGTGCATCATCCTGCATTAATATATAATTGTAACCTATAGAGTTATATTCAAGTAATTGGCATCATTGTTCTATTCCATGTAGATGTCATGCAATCTGCCATGCCAAATGAGGTTACATTACTTTTGATGAATAAATCATGGTGTTAAAGACTAGTGATATGTGCATATTTCATATTCTAATTTATTGTTCTGACATTCAACATAGATCCAAAGCCCATGATATCCTCAAACTATGCAACGACAAAACCTGCTTAGTTATTCCAACTCAAATTTTTGAAATGACATCTCATGTAGCTTGACATTCATAGATCCAGCAATAGATTTATTATATTTTGAATTTGAACCAATCAGTAGCATACCCCAGACCCTGCATACAAACATGATTGTATGCATCAATAATAAATTATTCTTTGCCATATTGCAATGGTTCATTCCATGGATTTCATGACATCTCCAACTGATCATTCAAAATTCGAATTGATCCATCTCGACCTTGACATTTATTAGAAAGTACTAGATAGTCATAAATATTTTTAAATAGTTTAACGATTTGTATGGTTTGTTTTGTCTTTATTTATCATTTAGGTATAAGATTAAATATGTTGAATAAAGTCATTTAAAAAAAAAGTGACTTAGGTTTATATAGTTGTGTCACTATTATATCATTTAGTCTTGAGTTATTAGTTTTGTCATAGGTGTATCATTATTTGATGCGTATCAAATAAAATTTGTATAATTAATATGATCAAATATTTTTAGGGGTTTTTATCAATGTCCATAAAAGTGTCTTTGAGTCCAAATATGTACATTATTTATCAAAGTCCTTTAGTTAGGGGCTTTTTAGTTAGTGTATGTCATCATATTAAGAGTCAAAATCAAAACAAAAAGAGTTGTGAGTTTAGATTTTTGTCAATAAAGTGTGTTGACATTGTCAAAGTCAAAAATCTCTCTTGTATGGGCATATTATCAAGTAAACCTGATGTCCTGAGTCATATGTGTCAGTTATGTGTGTGGGAGAGTTTTGTCTTCAAAAATTGCATGCAAGGGTTGATGTTTAAATCCATATTATCTAAGTGAAGAGCAGGTACTGGAGTATGAAGGAAATGGAGGTTGGAGGTTTTAGAGCCTCTCTTCAGTCACCAACGATGGGGCCCTGATGATTTGGTAATATATTGTGTGGTGTGTGTTTTTATAGTTTTCATTATATGTTGGGAATAAGAACATAAGTACATTCTTGTTCAATATTTGTAATAAGTGAGTTCCTAAGTGAGCAATTCCAAACTTTATTCCCTGATGTAAAAACATAGTGAAAGGATAAAAAGCACCAATGTAAGTCAGTTCATGAATCCTGAAAAGGTTTGTGGTAGATCTAAAAAACCAATGGAGGTGAACAGTTATGAGGTTCTTTTTCATGTCAAGGTTTGTGCCAAACCTGATTAAAACCATGGAAGGAATGGGCCTTTATTTGTATCAAGGTCATGAGCCAAATAGGGTATGCCACAGGAATGAACATACTTCAGGTGAGAGTGTGAATGTTTTTGCACCATGTTAGTTTTTACATTAGTAATTACATTTGGATATTTACCAAGAGGTAAATATAATATTGTGTGAGTTATTTATTAGAATATATTATTTGGTTAGTCGGTTGTGATATATTGTTATATGTTATAACAATATTACTCATATAGGAGATTAAGAGATTAATGGGAGATATGGAGAATGTGGTGGAGATATGATTTTCCCAATTCTAGGAAAAACTTTTCCTATATAACTTTATAATATCTCATATGAAGATATATGGAATGAAATAATATTATGGTGTGTTAAATATTTTCTCTGTCTCTATGTATTCAGCTCTATGATTTAGCTTTATTAATCTTAGATTAATTGTGTGGACTTTGATAAATCCCATTATCTTTCCCCTACATTTCCTACTTCACCCCAACCTTATAAATCCTTCCATCTCAATATATTCTCCTATTAACATCCTACTTATCATTAATCTTCACTTACATAATATTTTAGTATTTTATATTCCTCCCTCACCTACCACCAACTACCTCCACTATGATTCCTACTGTATACATCTAAAATTAACCCACTCTATCATTTACTACTAATTTTTGTTATTAATCACTAAATACCACCATATTCCTTATTCTAACATCATCCTAACATTTCCCCTACATTTCATACATTACACCAACCTTATAACTCCTTCCATCTCAAATAATTATTCTATTAACATCCTATTTATCATTAATCTCCACTTGCATAATATTTTAGACTTTTAAATTCCTCCATCACCTACCATAAACTACCTCCACTATGATCCCTACAAATCATCCTACTGGTCAATAAATAATCTTTGTTTATTATCCTTAATGGACTCTAGAATCTTCCAAGTCTCATAGAGCTCGTCATTAATCATTCTTTGGAATTCTATAGGAATTTTTAATTCCTGGGAAATCTATACACCCTCCATATTCATCCATTGTGATTAGATTTCAGCCATTGATCTTCTCTTCCACCTTCTGTATAATCATCCACACCTCCATGCAAATCCAATAAGAATAAGAAGACATTCCATCATAAAAATTTCGTGTTATATTCTTGTCAAAATAATCCTCTAAACCATACCAGCATGTCGTCTAAGTCTTGAGTCTATAAGAGCAATCAAGCATCCTTCAAGTCCTTGAATCCATCTACAATCGTAAGAGGAGGTCAATTGCATGTGAATTTCAAGTATAAATATCCATCTTTGTGTTTCATTCAATTTGATGCAATCATATTTCTATTTTGCTCCAATTAGAGGTTGTTTAGTTTGAATAGGGAGAGAGTTGTGTTTAGAATATCTATAAATTTCTATCTAATCCCTTGGAATGTAAATTAAGCATACATTTTGGCAACCACGGTGGGATTTTATCCCTAATTTGTGTTTGTTGAGGTTTTGGTGTGCTCTAATAAGTTTGAAATTACCTTTGGAATAAGATTGATAGCCAAAAACATCCAAATTTCCATGAATTTTGACTTCCAAATTTGAAGCGAGTTTGCACTATGTAAAAGCATTTTCACTTTATGGAAATGAATTTAATCAAAACATTAGCGACTTTGTGTTTAACCGTTAAACTTGATCGTTATAGGCTAACTAACCACTTGACCTTTTTAATATTTTTGTGGAAAATCATGTTTATTGATTTGTGAATTCATTTTAGTACTGACTATTTTGACATTATTTTAGTGATTTCACATCTTCTAGTCTCTATCTATGTTTAGGTCCAACTTCACTTCTACATAAATGTGACTTTGATCATGATAGATGCGACTTCACTTCAGAAAGTTGAGATTTTTCACTTAACCACTTGAATCAACTATTTGATCGTTTGATTTTTTTGAATATTTTACACAAAGTCACTTTTTATCGAGTTACGAAATCATTTTTATACTTATGATTTTGGTACATTTTTAGCAATTTTATATCTTTTTTCTTATGTTTGTGTGCAGATTTCAAATTTGCCACTATTGAAACACAACTTCATTCATGACAAAAGTGGATTTGTTAACAGTGTAAGTGGCTTTACAATGAGAAGTGGATTTGATAAACCCAAAAGCAGAGTCAATAAGTGGATAAGTGGATTCATACTATGACTTCCACTAAATAACTTATTTTTTAGAGGCCATAAATTTTGACTCATGTGTTTGTTTGACCTCCCACTTACAAAAAAATGAAGGTATAGAAAAGGTATATCCATTCATATGAAAAATATTTTGGATTTTCAAAGCCATGGGGGTGCCTTTGTAACTAGTAGCATCTTTGCTATCCTTAGTAGTAGATTCACAATTTTGATTAACAACTTTGAATTTCTAAGTTTTTAAATTCTATTATCTATATTAGTGATTTTTCTTCTTGTTGTTCCCAAAATCAGCTACACTCATTTTTGGAACAACCCCTACGAAACTTGTTTGTTTCGTGTTTTCTCTCTATGTTTATTTTTCGAGGTAAGTTTTTGTTGTTCTCGTGTTAGCTCTACTGGCCTCATTCAAAGTTCGTGACATTCCCTTAATTGCGTTTTCTCAAAAAATGTGAAAATTGTTACAATCTCAATGCGACCAGAGGACAAAGTTTTCATTTCTCAGAATTAGTGTTTTTTGGCATTTTCATGCAAGAGCGACATTTTTTGCCGCCACTGCATTTGCTTTGCATCCTCCATGCAAAGGCGACATTTTTTGCCGCCCTTGCCTCCGTCATGCAAGAGAGGCAATTTTTGCCGCCCTTGCATCTTTTAGTCTCTTCCATGCAGGAGGGGCAAATTTTGCCGCCCATGCATCCCCATTTCCTCCTCATCCCTTTCTCCCCATTCGGCCTTCATCCTTTTCCTCTATGTCAGGGTGGCGATTTTTGCCACCCTCCCTTCTTTTGCAAGGATTCCTACTTGTAAGGGCGGCGAATTTCGCTGCCCTAGCCATGTGTTTCCCCTCTCTTGCATCGACAATAAATTTTATTGTCGATGCAAGTCTGCTCGACCAAGGTGTAGGGGCAGCAAATTTTGCCACCGTTATACTAGTATGCAAGGGTGGCAAATTTTTTTGCCCTTACACCTTTTCTTGCCAGCATGCACGGGCGGTAAAATTTGTCGCTTGTGCAATTTTTCATCTCACATGCACAAGCGAAAAATTTTGTCGCCCATGCATGCAAACCATCCCACATGCCAGGGTGGCAAATTTTGCCGCCCTTGCATCTTTTTCTTCGATCTCTCTAATTTTGGAGAAATTTTTGCTTTTCGAGCCCGCTCCCCTTTTCTTCCACTTTTTGACCTACTCTTGCCTCAGCCTTTTAAAACACATTTCCCTAGTCATGATCACCCAACATGCAATTTTCCCATATTTCCCATTTTTCTCCTAATTGCACAATCATGATTCTTACTGCAGTTTCTCTAAAGGATCCCTCTTCATCGACGTCTTTCAACAAAAGTTCTTCCAGATCACTGAAGTTTCTCTAAAGAAGTTGAAGACAATGAAGTACAAGTATCAAGGTGTTTTTCCAATCACCTCAGTTGCTTCTAATGTTGATGACATTAGGGATATAGAGATTGGGCCCGTGGATATGGCCGAGTTCATAGAAAGAACCAAATCAAGCAATCCTAGCCATGAAATGAAGAAGACAAAAAATAAAGATTGAAGCTGTTCTTCCATGCTTTATTCAAAATGCACTTTGTAACTGACTTGGGACATTTGCACATGTACTTTTATAATATGTAATTACATGTAAGAAATCTGAAAAAATATCTCAAAATTCAAAGATGACTCATCTTTGAATAAGATATTTTTATATTTTAATCTTTTTAATTTTGAAGGTTTCTCCCTATATAGAGAGGGGACCTCTTTTGTAAATGTATCTCTGATGATTGAGAGCAAAAACTCTACTAAAATTGAGACACTTCTTGAGACTTTGTGCTCAACTTGTAAATCATATTTCATCGAATGAATGAGAAATAGGTTTATTTCAGACTTTGTGTTGAAGTAATTTGTGTTATTTAGGAAATGGTTCTTATGTCCTCTTTCCTAATAATCTCTTATTTGTTTGATTTAATAAGCAAAGTGTGTGTGTTGATATTATATGAGGATGTTTCTAAAAGATAGAAGAAAGACTTTGAGTTACTTTTATCTTGGTGATCCTTTTATCTTTTGTAGTTTTAGGTGAAGACTTTATGCTTTGTTTCACTCTATGGTTACGTGTATTCCAGATCAGCAAAGGAGACAACAAAAGACTTTGTGCTTACGTAGGTTTCTTTGTAGACTTTGTTACCTACTTCAGGGGATTTTCTACTCTAGGCTCAATACCATTTCTGAAAGAAGAGGAATGTCCTTAGCCAATGACCAGGATCTCTCTCTCTTGTTCCTTGGACATCACCTCTGAAAAAAGAGAGGTGGATGCTGTTATACTACCCTGAGTATTATTTTCTGCTTACTTATATATACATATAGGGTATAAATATTCATAGAGAACCTCCCCTTGATGAGAGGAGAGATTTACCTCGTCCAAATGTGGTAAACCCACACTTTTTGTGGCATAAATCTCCTTGCGCTATGGTTGATATACCCATTTTGTCATCAGTTAGTTGACGACAAAATATTCACCCAATAGCTTTTTCACGACTCTGTTGGGGATGAATGTGCAGTCTGAAGCCTCAAGTTGTAGATTGAAGCAGTTCCTTCCCTTATCCATTATATTATAGACTCTAGCAACTCTGTTCCATGTCTTACCCATTATCATTATAGCCTTTCCATCTTCCTCCATCTCTGTTATATTATCTGGTCTGTAAAACCAGAGCCACTGGGAAGAGCGCATAGTTTGAAGTCTCAAGCTTCAAGTTGAAGTAGATCTTGCTCTTTTCCATTTTTTGTTCTACAATTTGGCAACTCCACGTTATACCTGAGGCCAAAAATCCCAAGGTGTTGTTGACCCTGCTTTTGAGTTGGTGTGGTAGAGTAATTTTGACTTGTTTCCTCCACAACCTCACCTTCAATGAACTAGGAGTCTTCCTCCTAGCCCTACTAGGTCACCAGCATAAGGCAGAGCTTCTTTTTCTGTTGCTAGCAGAGCTTTTCCTATCTATTCTACACCCATATTTGTAATCCTACTTTTACATAATCAAATCATGGCTCAAGGCCCCTGGCATAACTCTTTTGGTCCACTTAATTTGACTCCACCCCTACGTGAGCTTCCACACAGTTCAAAAAAAAAAATTCAAATTCTTTGGTGATGGGAAAGTTCATCCTCATGGACACATTGTAGCTTTCAACATAGCCTGTGGTGTAATAGGGGTGGAATTTGAAGACATAACAGTTAGGCTGTTCGTGGAGACACTAAAAGGCACTGCTACAGACTGGTTCTTCCATATGCAGGCTAGATCAGTGACTGATTGGGACACTCTGAAAGATAAATTTGAAGCTAGGTTCAAGCCTGCAAAAGATGCACATGCCTTACTGGCACAACTCACTCAGATGAAGGAAGAGCCTCATGATCCTATGAGACATTTTATTGCTAGGTTCGATAAGCTGAGGCACATGATTCTCATGGTCGCCCAGTCGACGCCTCAGAACCTCAAATGCTTCTTCATCAACTCACAGCTACCTGAAGTGAGTTTCTTATTGAGACGAGCTAGGCACATAGACCTTCCTGCTACTTAGGACTTGGCTACTGAGGTAGAAGATGACCTTATCTTGGCTGGAAAGATAAGAAGAGATCTAAATAGAGGTAAATCTTCTCCTTCTTTTTAATACTCTCCTTCAGCCACCACTGATCCAATGGTGCAGAAGCTAGTAAATGAATTGCTGGTCCTCAAAAGACAAATGGCCCAAGTTATGTCTACTTTTCCTAATTGATATATGTCAAGGAAGACATTTCAGAATTAGGCATAACAAGGCAATGCTGCCAGGAATCAAGGGCAGCCAAATTGCCTTCCCCGCAGAAGAACCTTGCCCTTGAAGCACCTCTAACCAACTCAGCAGTTGGATATTTGGAAACTGAGTATGATTTCTCTTTCCAACCTGAGTTAGATCAAGGAAATGAGGCTGGTCTCTTCATGGAGGATCAAGAAGAATCAGCTGGCGACTCCCACATTGGTTTTCTGAACTATCAGGATGAACCTAGAAGAGAAGGCAATGTAGCTAAAGGGTCATATGTTGTATTCACCCGGTCCAAGAATCAATCAGCTCAACAAATTGATAAAGAGAAAATAGATGACTGACCTCAACCAGTAGTTTCAATTACTAAGCGGGGATCCACTCTTCCTTTCCAGCCAAAGGACTCGGTGATTGTGAGAAAGGTATGTACCCCAAATGCCCCTATGCCTTCTACTTCAAATTCGCAGTCCAGTCCTCCCCCTTTCAAAAATAAAAAAGATGAACTCCCATCCTCTATTCCTAGCTCATTCCAGGCATTTGACATCATTGACCATATAAAGAAAACCAAAATTCAAATGTCTGAATTTGAATTTCTGTAGTCTCATCCTGAGCAATTAGACAAGTTGGTTCAATGTGTCAAGAACCAAACCATCCCTGCAAGACAAGAGGTTAAGAAAATAACTCATGGTCCCCCAAGGAACATGCCCATCCCAAACAATATTGTCATTACCCCTCCTACTGCCCCTGGGAAAATGAAGTCTTTCTATGTTTCCCTATTGATAAATGGTCACTAGCTCAACAATTGCATCATTGATTCTGGGGCTTCAGACAATGTCATGCCTACTAAAGTGGTAGAATCTCTGGGTCTCACATTGACCAAGATATTTAGGAGATGTTTCTTTGTGGAGAAAAAATAAGTGCCACTGCTGGGGCAAATTAAAGACGTCCAATTTGTATTTGTTGCCTTTCCAGACAAGCGAATCAAGATGACTGTCCTAGTGGCCGACATTCCAACATCATATGGCATCCTTCTTGGGCAAAATTTCTGCAAGGATGTTGGAGGGGAATTAAGCACGGACTTGTCTCAGGAAAGAATCCCTATGAAAGGTGTAATGCAGAGGTTGCTTCCTGAGAAGGGGGCAAAATACGTTGTCACTCAAACATCAAGGCCTGAAACTCAAATTTTGTTTGAGTCTTCAGGCAGTGGTAATTATTTTTTGTCTACTGAAGACATTCATGTTTTAGCAGATGAAAATCTTGTAGGTGAAGATCTAGGGATTGGTTCATATGGAACAACACCAAGTATGCCTGATAGTGCCAATGATTGGTAGGTGTTGAATGGGAACAATCAAATCTTGTGCTGGACTGAACCAGAAGAGCAACCAATTATGATAATGGACCATGCTGTTGTGCATCAAAATTAGGAAAAGGAACTTTTTGCCATGAGATCAAAGATTCATGATTTTTTGATTAAAAGTCAAGCCTTGCTGTGGGGCAAGAGGAGAAAACCAAAGGGAGCACATAGAAAATTGGTTTCCTAGTGGAGAGTTCCATTCACCCATCACTGATTCTGGGGAGAAAATGACTTCTTGCTAGTTTATCAAGACATAGTGCCATTTTCACTACCTCACAGTGGGTAGCATTTGAAGCACTTCAATCCTTGAAGTATTAGATGAGTTCACTTGTACATTTGTATAGTTTTTGTGTTGATTGTTTTATTTTGGTTTCTCATTTTTTTCTTTTTTTTTGGCTTGACTCCGTAGCCCAATGGGTTGGATGAAGGTACTTAGAGACTAGTTTCTACTCTCATTGATTGGTTCGATCAATGAAATTTTCCCAATAAGAGCTAGCTGTTGTTCTCAAAATCAGCTATGCTCATTTTTTGAACAACCCCTACGAAACTTGTCTATTTCGTGTTTTCTCTCTAAGTTCATTTTTTGAGGTAAGTTTTTATTGTTCTCGTGTTTGCTCTACTGGCCTCATTTGAAATTCATGACATTTCCTTAATTGCGTTTTCCCAAAAAATATGAAAATCGTTACAATCTCAATGCGACCAGAGGACAAAGTTTTCATTTCTCAGAGTTAGTGTTTTTTGGCATTTCCATGTAAGGGCATTTTTTGCCGCCACTGCATTTGCTTTGCATCTTCCATGCAAAGGCGACATTTTTCATCGCCCTTGCCTCCGTCATGCAAGAGCAAAAAATTTTGCCGCCCTTTCATCTTTCAGTCTCTTCCATGCAGGAGTGGCAAATTTTGCCACCTACGCATCCCCATTTCTCCCTCTCCTCTTCCCTTTCTCCCCATTCGGCCTTCATCCTTTTCCTCTATGTCAGGGAGGTAATTTATGCCACCCTCCCTTCTTTTCTAAAGATTCCTACATATAAGGGTGGAGAATTTCACTACCCTAGCCATGTGTTTCCCCCTCTCTTACACCGATAACAAATTTTGCCACCGTTACACCAGTATGTAAGGGCAGAAAATTTTGCCACCCTTACACCTTTTCTTGCCAGCATGCACAGGTGGCAAAATTTGCTGCATGTGCAATTTTTCATCTCACATGCACAAGTGGCAAACTTTGTCGCTCGTGCATGCAAATCGTCCCACATGCCAGGGCGGTAAATTTTGCCACCCTTGCTTCTTTTTCTCTGATCTCTCTAACTCTACAAAAATTTTCACTTTTCACACCTGCTCCCCTTTTCTTTTGCTTTTTGACCTGCTCTCGCCTCAGCGTTTTCAAGTGCATTTCCCTAGTCATGATCACCCAACATGCAATTTTCTTAGATTGCCCATTTTTCTCTTAATTGCACGATGATGATTCTTACTACAGTTTCTTTAAAGGATCCCTCTTCATCGACGTCTTTTCAACAAAAGTTCTTCCAGATCACTGAAGTTTTTCTGAAGAAGTCAAAGACAATGAAGTACAAGTATCAAAGTGTTTTTTAATCACCTCAGTTGCTTCTAATGTTGATGACATTAAGGATATAGAGATTGGGCCCGTGGATATGGTTGAGTTCATAGAAAGACCCAAATCAAGCAATCCCAGCCATGAAATGAAGAAGACAGGAAATAAAGATTGAAGCTGTTCTTCCATGCTTTATTCAAAATGCACTTTGTAACTGACTTAGGACATTTGCACATGTACTTTTGTAATATGTAATTACATGTGAAAAATCTAGAAAAATATCTCAAAAGTCAAAGATGACTCATCTTTGACTAATCTTTGACTAACATATTTTTATTTTTTAATCTTTTTAATTTTGAAGGTTTCTCCCTATATATAGAGGGGACCTCTTTTGTAAATGTATCTCTGATAATTGAGAGTAAAAACTCTGCTGAAATTGAGACACTTCTTGAGACTTTGTGCTCAACTTGTAAATCATATTTCATCGAATGAATGAGAAACAGGGTTATTTCAGACTTTGTGTTGAAGTAATTTGTGTTATTTAGGAAATGGTTCTTATGTCCTCTTTCCTGATAATCTCTTATCTGTTTGATTTAATAAGCAAAGTGTGTGTGTTGATATTATCTGAGGACATTTTTAAAAGATAGAAGAAAGACTTTGAGCTACTTTTATCTTGGTGATCCTTTTATCCTTTGTAGTTTTAGGTGAAGACTTTGTGCTTTGTTTCACTCTACGGTTACGTGTATTCCAGATCAGCGAAAGAGACAACGGAAGACTTTGTGCTTACATAGGTTTCTTTGTAGAATTTGTTACCTACTTCAAGGGATTTTCTACTCTAGGCTCAATACCATTCCTGAAAGAAGAGGAATGTTCTTAGCCAATGACCAGGATCTCTCTCTCTTGTTCTTTGGACATCACCTCTGAAAAAAGAGAGGTGGATGCTGTTATACTACCCCGAGTATTATTTTCTGCTTGCTTATATATACATATAGCGTATAAATATTCGTAGGGAACCTCCCTTTGATGAGAGGAGAGATTTACCTCATCCAAATGTGGTAAACCCACACTTTTTGTGGCGTAAATCTCCTTGTGATGTGATTGATATACCCATTTTGTCATCAGTTAGTTGATGATAAAATATATACCCAACACTTCTAATACTAACAAATTTATGCTTGATAAACACAATTTTATTTCTTACTAACCTATCTATGTAGCAAATTTTCTCTGTGTAAACATGACTTCACTCTGTGGATTTATGGATTCACTCTGTGTAAAATTGATTTTAATTTTTGATTGATTTTTTTATAGGTTGCCTCCTAAGAGTTGAATCTAAACTATTTATCCTTGTGTTATAGGCCTACTTATCAAATACTCGACATATAAAACCTTTCATAGCATATTTTTATCACATTTAATTTTGGTTAATTGATTAACTTGTGTGTGTGCTAAATTTGATATTTTTATGATAAAATTTTCACTTGTTTGTTTGTCTACCCAAGGCTAAGATTGTGTATGCTCTTCCCTCGCACCCTTAGGGTGATCTTAAGGATAAAAAATGGTCGATAAACCTCCTTCCTTTTTTATTTTCTAATGGAAATGTGATGTGGAATTCATCCCTATACCCCTGTCATAGTTTTTACGTAGGTTGTGATGTGGATTTCATCACCAAGAACTAATCCAAACTCTATGTTTTACTAGAGTATAAATATCAAGGAAAATTATCGTAAATATATGTGAAATTCCATAAAAAGGATTTCATGAATTAAGGAGGTCACAATATAATATGTAGGCATCATACATCATCCTTATATAGACTCGAGCCTCACTATACCATGAGGTATATATGGGAGGCACCTAGAGAGCTTGTACAACCTAGATTAAGACCTATATATGCAAACAAATTCCATTACAGGGAAATCAACATTCCCGAAGAACACTCACCACATATAGACATAGTGTGAGGGTTGGGAGAACAACCTAGGCACCACTCTATATGATTAGATCGGTAGGTTGGTTGTTGGATTGTACACTCATATTTACTAGTATAGGATTGTCACTTGTATGATCTTATTTGAGTGTTGTGAGACATGTGTTATTTATACACCTTTACACTAAACAAGAACCAAGTCAACATCAAAATATGAGTCAAACCAAGACCCAGACATCCCTTTATCATCCAAAATAAGTCATAAGTGAAGCTCAATCATAGTATGAACATCTAATCCACCTAACATCCGCTAATCCTAATGTCCATTTGCATCCCTTAGTCTAATTATACATCAACCAACATCTTTAGTCCAACCCCCATCAAATCAAAATCCTAATAAAGCCCAATCCCATTATTACCTTGTCAAACAACATCACCTATAGTCTAAGCTTGTCCATATCCATACTTTTCTATCAATCACCCCAATCCCACCAAGTCTACAATCATCACTGATCATATAAATCCAACCAACAAATCCAATCATATGCTTTTATTTATCTACATATGCAAACAACCCCATCACATGTCATAATCCACCCTCATAAGTTTGTTTACATCTAAACATAGTCAAGTTTGAATCATACACTTAATCAAATCAAATAATCCACTTAGCAGATCACTTAATCACTTGAGTTAGTCTAAATCAAATCAAGTCAACATCATCAAAGGTCATTTATGATATAGTAAAACTTATCAACTTGTCAAACATACTTAAGCTAGTCAAACCTGACCACCCATCTTAGTAAAATCATGAGCTTATCATCCAATTCAAATATCAAGGTTGTCATACCCTAATCCCATCCTAAGCAATCTAGCTCTTGTCCAAATAAATTTTCTTGAGCTCATCCACTTGACACATATTAAATCCCATCAATCTTCTCACACCATTGTATCCAAACTAAAACCTGAATTGATCTAAATCAAGCCTTCGTCAAATGATCCAAAATATAAAATCTATTCCACGTCACCGAAACACCCCACTATCATATCTTAGTCTTTGCATTCAATCTACCACACTTTTCAATTGGGCTTGACAAATCACATCATCCATCCTTTCTCTCACTTGATCCATGACCTCCCAAATGGTTTTGATTGTCACCCTATTTGACAAATACATCTTTGCCAACAAAGATACCATTCTTTTATGGATCCTAGAAATAGGTGTATAACTCCCTATAGACTTTGATCCCATAAACCTAAATTCACTCATAAGAAATAATCATCCAATCCTTTCATATCAACATTGGTATACTCCTAGGCTCTGCACTAGCCAATCCCAATCAAACTTTTTATCCACTAGTTATATCCTTAATCATGACATTTCCTATCATACTAACAAAGGTAACCCTATCTTTGAAACCGTATCCTTTGACCCACATAAAACACCACCAATTAATTACATCCTATCATCACTACATGACATATAAGTATTTGATCCAAAGTCAAATGATTCCACATATAAATAAAGTTGTGAAAAGAGATAATATACTCTTCCCATTGAACCCTTGTAAGCCATTTTTTACCAAATGGTCATAGCCAATATGATTATTTACCTGCACACCAAGCCTCTTGACCCATATAGACCTAAGAACTCATGGTATAGAAAAGGCCAATAGTGTCAATAACATAAGATCCAAAGGCATCCTAGTAATAGATGGATCAATTTCAAAAATTATGTTTGAGACCTAATCAACCACAGTGACATCAAAATGAAGAATGAATCAAAAGAATCCATGTCTGAGAATGAGCAAGAAGGGATATGTCAAGTTTCCTTTTCTAATCATGATAAAATTATTCCATCTATAAACCAAGGTCAAGACAAAATAAAATATATTTGATAAAACCATCTTTGATAAAAAAAAACCCATCTTTGATGAACCTCTTTATGATCACCCACATACCCTCAAAGATCCTATTTTTGATGAGCCTAGTCCACTCATCTTTGATGTGTCCCCATTTGATGAGCCCATCTTCAAATAAACCATCATTCACCAACCATCCACCTTTTTTCCATCACATAAAATCCCTCATTTCAAAAATATATTTCATCTTAAAGCCTCCATCACCAAGGAAAGATTAAATAAGGTACATGCAAATAATGATATCTAATAGGCCCTCATTGCGACCATAATCCAAAAATCATCTACTAGTAGCATCATAACATCAAAATCATCCAAGTAAGCATTAGAATCAATGACATAGTCAACATCAACATCATCTACATCAAGATCAATATTAAAATTAGAATCAACATCAACATCAAGGTATGTCCATAGCCTTTACAAGGATTTGGCTACCACCAACCTCTTCACAGACATCTGTATCTATACCATCAATTCAGATGACCACCCATAAAAAGACACATCTTTTGATCAGTTTCAGGATGATGAGATCATAATATAATTTATGGGACTTCAAGATGATTTACCCACTACCAATTATAAGAATGGATTTGATATCATCTTGGATTTTGGTCCTACAAATCAATGCAATCACCTCAGTCATCTTTTCATGATTCTTAAGGAAGTTTTCTCTAGCATCAAAATCGGTCCTCCTAGTAACCTCTATGAGGATCATATTTCCCATTATCCACTCATCGCCATCACCAATCCTTTCCCTCAACCCCATTACATTATTGTTCCTTTTTGTCCCCTCGATGATCATCTTATCACAAGCCTCAATGGGGACCAAAAAAACCACACACTATCAGAATATGTCCATAATGACACATCAAGTGTATAAATCATAAGGATCTAAGATAAAATTTAATCCATAGAGCATGATAAATTAATAAACATTGATCCAATGATAAAATCAAATTACAAAAAAATCAAATAATAGGCCAAGTCAAAAATCAATGAACCCTACCAAAAACCTCCTTGAAGCACTAATGAACAATCTAAATCAAAATAGTCAAGAAAATAAAAAATCACCATCCTTTAGTGAAAATATCTTCAAGGCACTATTTTAAAATCAAAATAAGATAAAATTAATAAGTTAGGAAGAGTATGTTAGTGAAAACCTTTTTGAGGTGCCAGTGGATAGACAAGTCATCTCTACATCATTTGATCAAGGCATCATCAAAAGCAATCTCAAAATGGTTGTCAATCCCCATATAATTTGGATCCAAGAATAAAATATTCTTAAGGTCTTGTCCCTATAATATCCAAAAACATGACACACATAGCACAAATGAAGTATCTAAAATCAAACACAGTGCGTGTGATTGTTAATCCCAATTTTTGGTCTCGTGATAGTTATACCTCCCATCATGATCATACCATCCACCTAAATCCTATAACTACCATCAAATCCTATCCATAGCATACCTCACCCTCTCAGGGGACATTATTTTTTGTAGGGGCTACAAAGACACCTGGTTGAGTATTCGAAGGTAGCTGAATGAACAATCAATGAAGATCACAATGACATCAGTAGAACTAACATCGACATCATGATCCTAGTAGAACATCTATCTAGAATAGGTATTGGCTGAAGATATGAAAAGTGTAAAAATCATGCATCTCAAATGCCTCCAATAAATTGAGATGCCGTTAATAAATCAAATAATAATAAAATAATAGAATAATAAAAAATAAAAAAAGTAATATAAAAAAATCATTTGTCCAATGGTGAAAACCTATTTTTTTGCACCTTGTGTATGTACCATGATGAAAATTAGTTTCTATCATCATGCATAAATAATTCATTTTTTGCAAGTACCTTGACACTTAGTGTTGTGGAGGAGTCCTTCAATTTCACTTAAACCTTTGACAACTTGTTTATACCCTATTTTGAGTCCAAATCCTTGTAGTCTCATTTTGAGAGATTTTGTCTTGAAACCAATATATGATTTAATTATAAGGTAAAACAATTCAAATCATTTGAACACATTAGTTTCATCCCAAATATATTGGAACTCCTTTTGTTCCAACTTAAAACAACAAGAATTTCAAACTCTGGTTTTTAGGCTTATAGTCCTCTCTAGGCCTATTTTGAGTCCATTTGAACTTGATATGAACTTAAGCAAATTTCATAGGTCTTATACATAATTCCTAGATTTAATCTCATGTGTTTCAACCTTCCTATACCTTGAATTCCTTTGACACGATTCAAAAAAAAAAGAAACTTGCCTTTTTTAGGCTTAATTAGGCCTAATTCACTATCTATAGGATTTTGTATTGTACCGACGTATACTATCCTAAAAATCTCCTGAGTCTATTAGATCATACCAAATCACATAATATTACAAACTTTCACATTTTTTGTTGGTTAAAGCAAGATATATTTTCATTTGAAAATCTAAACCCTAGTTTGGGGTTTCTCAGGCCTGTAGATACCTGAGGGCCTTCAAAATGCGATAATTTGAAATTCTAACAATATCCAACACTTCTAAAGCTTCATTTATGTCTATCCCACCTTAACTCAACTCATCTAATGGATTTATATCTTTGAACAATCTATGTAGAGATTCTATCATGCATTTAGCAAAATTATGTGTCTTCTTATAGGATTGTATCATCTTGAATGGACGTTTGGATCAAACCTTTTACTAAGTGTGTTCAAAGAATTCAAAAAGATAAATTAACCGAGTAGAGACTCTAATAAAATCCCACCATCCAAAACACTTGAATGAAACTCAAAAAGACCTTTCTAATCTCCTTTTCTCAACTGTGTCAAAACAAAGCTCTTAAATCTTATTTATGTTATGTATTACAAATTTGAACCTAGAGGTTGATGGAAATAATATACTACATTCACAAATAATGACAAAATAACATTGTTTCCATGCCAATAAGCCACTGCATTTCATAAATCTTATATCAAAGCATCTTTGTTATTCATTTATGTCATTATAAATATAACAGTCACACATAGAATTGTAGAACAGATAATCTTTCTTGATTTCTTGATCTTTTATTGATATGTCTTGAAGTTTTTCCACATAAATGAATGAATCTCTCTTCATGATTCTACACAATATATATGACCTAAAATTTCTCTAACTAACTTCTTGATTGCCTCTAACACATGTAGAGGTCTTGACAAGTCATCTTGTCTAGTCTCTAATTAGGGTTAACATAAGAACTATAAGTAGGAGTATGTCATACCACCAAGAAAAATTTCCTACACCTAAGATAATCCTATAAAAAATATTTTCATCAATAACTACTTATAAAATCATGCTAAAGTCACTATAAAGAAAGAACAAAATTTGTATTTTTAAAAAACTATTTTTTGTGGGAAAGCCAAGAACTCAATTTAAAGACCTACTAATGCATCCAAAATCCTAAGAATGGATGTTCAATGAACTCTAATGACTGATAAGGCTCAAAAAATTCATGAACAATCCAAAATTGACTTATTTTCCACATGTTCTTACATCAAACTACCAAGGTACAAAATAACTCTTCATGAGCTCCTACTTGCGAGTTCTCCAATGATACTGCCAAGCTTAATGATGTTTGTAGGTGTCATCCATGTTGAGTCTTCAAGAGGATGAAATTTATATTTTCTCTAAGTTTTCCTCTACTCTATAAGGGTACATATCTAAAACATTGAAAATAAGAGAAATCCTAATATCTATTGGAAGTTCTAACTCATAGGCATTTGTTAGAAACTTCTTTATGACCTTACAATGTCCAATTTTCTTTAGTTTTAGCTTGTTGTATTATGATTTTTGGAATCTTTCCTTCCTGATGTGTGATGGAACTATGTCTCCCTCTTCAAAATTTACTTCTCTCATTTTCAAATTAGCATGTTTATTATATTTTCTTGAACTTACTTCTAACCTCTATTTCACTTCTTCATGCAACTCCTGCATAACTTTTGCAAAGTATTTACCTTTTGCATTTATCCTTTCCTATTTTCCCAAGTTTGTCAATTCATAAAACCCTCCTGGGTGATTACATATACAATGTGTAATGGACTAAGTCTTTTACTCTTATTTGGAGAGTCATTATAAGAAAATTCTACTTATGTTAATAGCTAATCCCTCTACTTTCCAAACTTCTAAGCATGTTTCTCAAACTTCTATTAACTACTTCATTCTAATCATAATTTTAAGGATGGAATATTAAAATAAATTGTAGATTATCTCCCAAAATTCTCTAGAGAGTCCTCCAAAATAGACCAACAAACTTAGTATCCCTGTCAAATACAATGCTTCTAGGAAGCCCATGTAGTCTCACAACCTCTCTAAAGAATAAGTTAGCAATATGAGTTGCATCACTAGTTTTTGTGCCAAGAATTAAGTGAACCATCTCGGAAAATATATCAACTACCACAAAGATAGAATCATTACCCTTCTGAGTCTTTGGTAATCCAAGCACAAATTCCATACTGATGGAATCCCATGACTTGCTAGGAATTGTCAAAGGCTGATATAGACTTGCATTTTGACTTATTCCTTTGGCATACTAACTTATCCTAAAATTATCGAGGAATTTAATCACACCTCTTTGCATTCTAGGCCAATATCAATATGCACTCAGCTGAGATAAAGTCCTATATTGACCAAAGTGTCCTGCCAAGCTACCATTATGCTTCTCCTTTAGTAGATTGTCTCTCATGGAAGTTTTTGGAATACACAATTGTCTGCCCTTAAATAATAGACCATCTTGTAGCATATAGTCCATCCATGGACTCCTATCTCTACTCACAGGGTTCTCACATGCCTCATATATCTCCTTGAAGTGAGCATCTTCCTTATATAAGTCCTTTAATGACTTAAATCCCAAGATGTTTACCTGTGACTCTTATAAAATTAGACTCCTCCTAATTAAAACATCAACAACCTTATTACTTTATCCATTTTTATGCATAATGATAAAATAGAAACTTTGAAACTACTCAACCCACTTTATGTGCCTTTGATTAAGTTCATTTTGACTACTTATGAACTGTAAAGCATGGTTATCAGTGTACACTATAAACTCTTTAGGCATTATGTAATGTCTCCATTTATTCAAAGCTTGAATGATGGCATAAAAATCTTGATCATATGTTGGGTACCTCTTCTTGGATTCATTTAACTTTTTACTGAGCTAGGCAACTGGTTTGCCTTCTTGACTCAAAACAAACCCTATGGCATTACACTCCACTTGGAAAAGTTTACCAAAATCAAGTGACGCAAAAATAGGTTGATCTGTGATATTTTTATTAAGAATCTATAAAAATTTCTTAGCTTCCTCAGTCTATTTAAATGGTTGTTTGCTTCCCTTAATTATCTCTATAATTGGTGCATAGATAGTACTAAAATTTCTTATGAACTTCCTATAAAAGCTAGGTAATCCATGGAAGCTCCTTACCTCAAATGCATTCCCGAGAGTAGGCCACTCCATTATTGCTTCAACCTTTTCCTTGTACATTTTTAGTCCATCTCTAGATATGACAAACCCTAAGTAAACTAAGTTTGTTTTCAAAAAACTACATTTCTTCAGATTGATTAACAATCTCTCTTCTTGTAATTTACTCAATACCATCCTAAGATGCTCAAGGTGTTATTTTTTTATTGGTTGTAAATCAAGATATCATCCAAATATATAATAAAAAAACTACCAATAAAGACCTTAAGTAATTCATTCATGAGTCCCATAAAAGTACTTGGAGCGTTGGTCATTCCAAATGGCATAACCAACCATTCATAGAGTTCATCATTCATTTTGAACTCATCCCCTTCTTTGATTCTGATTTGATGGTATCCACGTTTCAAATCTATCTTAGAAAAGTACTTGGCACCAATCAAGCAATCCATAAGGTCATCAATTCTTGGTAATGGAAACTTGTAATTGATTGTGATTTTGTTTATAGCTCTTGAATCTATGAACATTCTCCAGCCTCCATCCTTCTTTGCTGATAAAATAATTGGGATAACACAAGGGTTGAAACTCTCTCTAACCAACCCCTAATCCAATAATTATTTCACCTACTTCTTAATTTATTCATTCTCTCTTGGATTCATCTTGCAAGTTTCCTTTTTTGGTAGGCTAACTCTTGGAACAAGGTCTATATGATAATTGATATTTCTTCTTAGAGGTAACTAATTGGGCAAGTCATATACAACTAAGTCCACAAACTCCTTAAGCATATTTTGAACTTCTATGGGTAGATTAGTCAAATGAGTAGTTGTAATTATTGTTTTGGGATTACTAACTAAAGCATAACATACCTCATCGTCTTTGATGAGATGTAAGAACTCCTTGCCACTAGTTATCAACACTTTAATATGGTCTTCAACTGATATAACTTCATCTCTTAGTAGAATAAGTGTGTGTTCCTTACCATCCTTTTCAAATGTGTAAGCATTAGTCGTTCCATAATGAATAGCTCTCTTGTCATATTTCCAAGGTATACCTAATAGAACGTGACAAATTTCCATAGGCATTACATCACAAAGAACTTCATATCTATAGTTGTATGTTTGGAGTTCCAACTTGCGTTATTCATTCACTAGAATTTGATGTCCTTTGTATAGACATCAAACCTTGTAGGGTGTGGGATGAACTATATTATTTAGACTCAAATTTTTTACCATCTTAGAATAAACAAAATTATATGTGCTCTCAATATCAATGATTAGCTTACAACACTTACCTTTTGTCTTGCAAGTAGTCCTAAATAAGGTCTTTCTCTATTGTGGTTCCTTGATTTACTTGGTTGATTTTATCAGCACTCTGTTCATAAAAAATGATTCTCCTAACTTAGGTATGTCCTCACGAGATGGAGACCCAACACTTTCTTCCTTTACATGAGAAATCTGATTTCTACCTTTTGTTCTTGTATAAGTTGTTTGAGGGTTGTCTAGACACTCATAAGACTTGTGTCCTACATATTTATTACATTTGAAACACTTACCCTAGAATCCTCTACCTCTTCCTCTAGTGTAAATTCTTCTACTTCTAAATGCATATCCACCTCTTGTAGGCTGATTTGAGGTTTGACAGATACTACTAGCTGATTCACCATGAGTTTATAACTAATTTTTGCCTTCGCATTGCATTCTACCTCTGAATGTTCTACCCCTTCATTTAAAATATTGACTTTGCCTTATGGATAATTTCTCCTATGCCTTAAGTGCAGTTTGGTATGTCTTATCTACTATCCTTGGAGACAAAATATTAATCTCATATAATATATTAAACCTTATCCCACTGATATACTTAGCAACTTTTTTAGCATCCTCCTCAATGTGACTTGCTCTAATAGTCAATTTGTAAAATTATGTTACATACTCCTTCACTGTCAAGTATTTTTGTTTCACATTTTGAAGCCTCCTAAATAGATTGGTTTAGTAGTCTTTGGGTATGAATTTTCCTTTTAGTTTGGACACCATCCTATCCCATGACTTTATCTTTTCCTTTATTCTTCTTCTTTCCTCTTGTACTCCATCCCACTAAAGGAATGCATACCCCTTCAACCTTGTGATGGAAAAGTTAACCTTATTTACATCATCCACCTCCTCATAGTCAAAATATTTATCCATAGTTGTTGTTCAGTCAACTAACTCTTTAAAATAAGGCTATCCTCAT
Organism: Torreya grandis; assembly: GCA_037957365.1. Classification (NCBI taxonomy): domain Eukaryota; kingdom Viridiplantae; phylum Streptophyta; class Pinopsida; order Cupressales; family Taxaceae; genus Torreya; species Torreya grandis. The sequence goes on from JARHVA010000008.1 coordinate 2,358,784, forward strand.
ACATAGGCATCTCAAACTTGGGTTTTAAAGTAACCCCATGGTTGCTTTTATAAGCCTCTTTTATGCTCTATCTTCTCTCTCTTATACAACCTTTTCTTGAGGAGATTTTCTACTCTCTATCACTCACATCCTTTGTATTATTCTAAGTCCTCTGAGCTAATTCCATATCTTGGAGCCTTGCTTACAAATTCCTTACCTTTGCCACCAATGTATCCACTGCTTATAACCTCCTCTAGGCTATTGCAACTCTACGTCATCTAGTTGTCATCTTGTTCTAGGTTATTTTCACAACCTTTAAGTACCTTTAATAATATATTCACTCTCCAATCTATCCTTGTTTTGGCTCTGATACCAAAATTGGTGTGGAGGAGTCCTTCAATTTCACTTAATCCTAATAACTTGTTTACACCCTATTTTGAGTCCAAATCCTTGTAGTCTTGTTTTGAGAGATTTTATCTTGAAACCAATCAAGATGATTCAATTATAAGGTAAAAAAATTTCAATTGCTTGAACACATTAGTTTCAACCCAAATTTACTAGAACTCCTTTTGTTCCAACTTAAATCAATAAGAATTTCAAACTTTGGTTTTTAGGCTTATAACGCTCTCTAGGCCTATTTTGAGTCCATTTGAACTTGATATGAACTTAATCAAACTTTATAGGTCTTGGAAATCATTATTATATTCAATATTAGGTGTTTCAAGCTTATTATACCTTTCATTCCTTTAACAAGATTTAAAACAACAGGAAACTTGCAAAATTCTACCTTTTTAGGCTTAATCAAGGCTAATTCATTGTCTGTTAGATTTTGTACTATACAGATGGATATTATTCTAAAAAATCATAAATATTATAAAGTATACCAAATCGCATAAAATTACAAAGTTTCAAATTTTTTTTAGTTAAAATAAGAGATATTTACATTTGAAAATCTAAACCCTAGTTTAGGGTTTCTTAGACCTGTAGGTACCCAGGAGCCTTCAAAATGGGCTACTTTGAAATTATAACAATGTCCAACACTTATAAAGCTCGGTTTAGGTCTATTCCACCTTACCTCAACTTATCTAATGGATTTATAGCTTTGAATAAATTGTGTAGAGCTTCTATCATGCATTTAGAAGAATTTTATGTCTTGTTACAAGATTGTTTAGTTTGAATGGAGTTTTGGAGTAAACCTTATACTCTAAATTCATTACGAGCATTCAAAAAGATCACTTAACCAATTATAAACTCTCTGATACACTCCAAAATTGAAAACACTTGAATGAAACTCAAAAATACCTTTCGAATCTCCATTTTTCAATTGTGTCAAAATAGAGCTTTCAAATCTTCTTTATGCTATGTGTTATAACTTTGAACCCGTAGGTTGATGGAAATAATATGATAAATTCACAAAGAATAATAATACTATTAGATTAAAGTAAACACAGAGAGAAAATGAGATTGAGAATAGCATAGCACTTATTCAACGTATTCAACCAAGCATGAAGGCCTATTAAATAGGCAAACAAATGAAATACCCGTGAAGCATGAGACGGGTATAAGAAAACTAACCTACGCTAGCTTGCATGAAATAACAAAGACCAAACAAACAACTAACCTCTTAACCAAAGTGGTTAAGGCAACTAACCAACATAAATTACCTTAGTAAATAACCTAAGGTAAATACAATAATATGCTAACACCCTCCCTTAATGACTAAACCAGAAACAAGACCAAGTTTATCTCTGAATTTTATGAACTTGTCTGTACCAAGTGGTTTGGTCATTATATCAGCTGGCTGCTCTATAGTGGGGCAGTAGAAGAGACTAATGTCTTCATTTGTAACCAACTATCAGATGTAATGATGGTGAACCTCAATGTGTTTGGTCCTGGCATGAAATACTGGATTCTTCACCATCTTCAAAACACTTTGGTTGTCACAAAAAATTGGAGTAGGTTTTGATGACTCAAATTGAAGATCCTCCAAAATTTTCTTTATCCACATGGTTTCACAACCTGCACTGACCACAGCTTTATACTATGCTTTTGTTGAAGATAATGCCACTGTAGTTTGTAGTTTGCTCTGCCATGAGAAAACTCCTGAACCAAAAGTGAAAACATACCCTGTTGTAGATTTTCTTGAATCAACTGAACCTGCCCAATCAAAATCAGAATATCTTGAAAGTTCAAAATATACATACTTTTTATATAGTATGCCAAAGTCAAGAGTACCTTTGACATATCTTAATACTTGTTTTGCAGCTAACCAATGGACTTCCTATGGTTTAGACATGAAGCGAGATAGAAAACTCACTGCAAAACAAATATATGGTCTGGTGGTAGTGAGTTAAATGAGACTACCCACTAACTGCCGATACACTGTTTCATTGACCGGAGGTGAATCAGTGTCTATTGAAATTTTAGCTCCTGCTTCCATAGGTGTGTGAGTTGGATTACAATCCATCATTCTGAACCTTTCTAGCAATGAATTGGCATACTTATTCTGTGACATGAATACAATATTACCACTTTGCCAAAACTCAACACCTAAATAGTATTTCAGTAGTCCTAAGTCTGTCATGTCAAAAGTACAACAAACATCAACTTCCATTTTCTGAATGAGACTAGTACTACTCCCAGTGATGGCTATATCATCAACATATATAATGAGAATCAAGATATCATCACCAGACACCTTTACATAGAGAGTTGGTTCCGAGTTACACCTTTTGAACCCTGACTCCCTAAGATATGAGTCTATTTTTGTATACCAGGCTCAAGGAGCCTGCTTGAGTCCATACAAGGACTTGATCAACCTGCAAAGAAGATGTTCCTTACCAGGAACCTGAAAACCCTGTGGTTGAACCATGTAGACTTCCTCCTCTAGATCTCCATTCAAGAAATCACTCTTTACATCCATTTGGTGCACCTGCCATCCAAACTGAGCAGCAATAGCAATAATCAAACGAAAAGTTACCATCTTGGTGGTTGGAGCAAAAGTCTCCTCATAATCAACCCCTTCCTCTTGTGCATAACCTTTTGCAACAAGTCTGGCTTTGTGTTTGTCCAAGGAACCATCTGCTTTGTATTTTACCTTATAAATCCACTTACAACCAATGGATTTCTTCCCTAGTGGTAGTCCCATCAACTTCCAAGTCTTATTTTTCATCAAGGAATCATATTCCAATTGCATAGCTGATTCCCACTCAGACTTCCCTTTGGCATTTGAAAAATAATTAGGCTCAAATACTTGTGAAACATCAGTTGTTAGAGCAAGATTGACATGCTCACCTCTATTACTAAACTGCTTTCCCGATCTCAGTCTTCTACCTTCCACACCTTGTGGCAAGTCTCCTTCTTTTAGTGCTTCAATTGTGGTAGTATACCACTTTGGCTTCTTTGGTTGTTCTACTGGAACCTCATAATGACCTGTATCAATTCCCTCCCTGGAATGTGACTCCACTGATGAACAAGAATCTTGCTCAATTTTCACATTATAACTATTAATTGAATCATTAGATAACAATGACTCAATATCTGAAACTTGACCAGTTGTTGTGAAGTATGGCATTTGTTCATTTACTATGACATCTCTATTTACCACAACTTTGTTAGTAGAAACATCAAGTAATCTGTAGGCCTTTGACTGATCACTGTATCTAACAAACATGTATGTTTTGCTTTTTGCATCCAATTTTTTTCTCTTTTGACTAGGAATAACTGCAAAAGCTACACAACCAAAAATTTTGAAATCACTTACATCTGGAGTTCAACCTGACCAAGCCTCCTCTAGAGTCATATTCTCCAAAGCTTTTGTAGGACATCTGTTGAGGATGTATACTATTGTATTCACTGCCTCTGCCCAATACCTGTATGGGACATTTCTGCTTTGGACCATATAGCGAGCCATGTCCATCACCGTCCTATTATGCCTTTCCACAACTCCATTTTGCTGTGGAGTGTAAGGTGTAGTGTATTGTTTGTGTATGCCTTCAGTGGCACAAAACTCCTTAAACTGTTTTGAGATGAACTCACCCCCATTATCCATTCTAAGAGATTTCACTGGCCGTCCTGCCTATTTTTCAACCATATCTTTCCAAGTAAGAAAGTTAGAAAAACAATTAGATTTATTTACTAGAAAGTATACCCACTTTTTCCTAGAGAAATCATCAATCAGTAACAGGAAATAATGGGCACTAGAAGGGGTAGGTGTCTGCATTGGACCATGCAAATCCACATGTACCAGATCCAATACTCCCTTTGCTCTCGAAGCTTTACCAACATCAAATGAATGTCTAACTTGCTTCCCCAACTGACATCCAGTACATACATGATGACTATGTCGAATAGAAGGAATCCCGTTAACCATCTTAGTCTTACTCAATTTAGTCAAATACTAAAAATTCAAATGCCCATACCTTTCATGCCATAGTGAACTTGTGCTATCAACCGCTGCAAGTGCACTTTCCTTTGCTTTGATTGGATCTGCAAGCTTATACAAGCCTTTCTCACCGATCCCAACAACAATAATCTTGTTATCTTTAGTGGTGACTAAACATTGTTGTTTTTGAAATTTTACAACAAAATTAGATTTTGAGGTGATCTCACTGATTGAAATAAGATATTTGTTCATATCCAGTACATACCTAACATTCTTGAATGTATAATTTATTGTACCATCAAAACTTATATGAACATTACCAAATCCTTTCACAAAATATGTTGTACCATCTCCCAAAGATACAGATTCATTACTACTGTTATCTTCAACAAAATCCACATACCAGTCCTTATGGCATGTATAATGGCGAGATGCCCTTGATTCAAAGCACCAAGCTCGATCCACCATAGAATTACCATTGGAAGCCATGAAAGCAAAATCTGGTAATTCCTCGCCTTCACCTTCAGCTACATTCGCATGATGAGCTTTCTTTCTGGGGTTAGCCATATCCTGTTGTCTTTTCCTGCAATCTTTCTTAAGGTGACCAGGTTTCTTATAGTAAAAACATTTCCATTTAGATCTTTTATTACCACTTACTTGTGAAGATTCTAATGGATAGCTATTTTTACCAAACTGCTTACCCTTTTCCTTGATAAAGAATGCACTTTCTGTGGAAGTGGATGTAGACAACACTGCCTGCTCCTGTTGTCTCTCCAAAGTCTACATCTCAGCAATCATGTGCAAGGACTCCACAAATGACTCAAATGATGGTGAAAGATTTTGCATAATAAGAGCAATCAAATCTTGCTCATCAACAAGTTTCTGCACTGCTTTCAACTGGTCACTAATGTCCTTGATCTGCAATAAAAACTCAAAAATGGAGCCACCTTCCTGCATCTTAGTGGAAAACAACAAATTCTTCAAATACAACACTCTACCGACTTCAGAAGCCTGATATTTTGAAGATAAAGTTTTCCATAAATCTGATGCTATAGTTGCATTTCTGACCTCTAAGATTAGATTATCTGCTACTGACAATTTTAACAACATGAGAGCCTCACGATGACGTTTATCATAGTCATTGGTAGCAGTGGTAAGCCTTTGCTCTTTATCGAGCACTATTTGATCAATATTCAGATATTCACATATTGTCAAAACCTTGTAACTCCACAAACTAAAGTTCTTGCCAGTCAATTTTTGAGAATCTGGTAGTAGCAGGTGTTGAATACTAGCCATTTTACATAGTTTTTCACAAAAATGATAAAATCAAAAAAACTATAATGACTTTTTTTTTAAAAAAATTCCTTCTACTCACTGATTCTATATTGACACTGAACAATCCTATCCGTTTTCAGCAACAAACTCAATACCGTTTGCAAGATCACAAAAATATTATACCACTGAAACAATTAAATCGGGAAAACTACAATTCCGATTTAAAAAAATCTTTCTCTGTTCACATCCAGATAAAAAACCCAGAAAATGATAATTTTTTTAGCTTTCTGGACGCTTTCGTGATTATTAGTCAGCGGTAGGTCCCCAATAACCCTTATTGGCTAAAGTTTTGATTTATTTCAATTAAAAAAATTAAAATAATTGAAATATTAAAACTTTAGGCTAAAAATTTTATAAAAAAATTTAGTCAATTAGAAAATTGGCCTACCTTTGAAACTTTAGGCGAAGATTCTCAGCCTGTTTCTCAACCAAATTGCAAACCGTTTTCATCAGTGTCTTAGTTTTGATTTAACTCGCGATTTAGACTTTTGTTTCACTGAAAAAGATGAAGAAATGATTTTTTTTGATTTTGCCAAATCTGTACAACGCCCATGCACACAGAGAAATTCAACAGAGGCTTCTGAGCCTCTAAAACAGCATGTTTTCACTTCCTTTTGGTCTTATTTAGCCTTCTGATGCTTCTTGGCAATTTTCAGATCTTCTTGTTGAGTTTTTCAAATTCTGTGATGCTTTCTCTCTCCTCAGCTCTCCACTGGGTGCCTGAAGCTCCTCCCTGGGAAGACACCGACCTCTCTCTGGTTTCCAAAAATCTCCACTCAGGTTCTACAAACCATAGGCTCTGATACCATATTAGATTAAACAAAACACAGAGAAAATGAGATTGAGAATAGCAGAGCACTTATTCAACATATTCAACCAAGCATGAAGGCCTATTAAATAGGCAAACAAATGAAATACTCGTGAAGCATGAGACGGGTATAATAAAACTAACCTACGTCGGCTTACATGAAATAACAAAGACCAAACAAACAACTAACCTCTTAACCAAAGTGATTAAGGCAACTAACCAACATAAATTACCTTAGTAAATAACCTAAGGTAAATACAATAATATGCTAACAAATATAACATTTTTTCCATGCCAAGAATCCATTGGATTTCATAAACCTTCTATCAAAGCATCCTTTTTATTCATTTGTATCATTATGCATACACTAGTCACACACAAAATTGCAAAACAGGCAGGGTTTCTTGATTTCTTGATCTTTTCTTAGTTTGTCTTGAAGTTTCTATTCCCTCACTATATTACACATACACGAATTGATCTCTTTTCATGCTTATACACAATTTTTATTGCCTAAATTTCTCTAACTAACTTCTTGATTCCCTCCAACATATGTAGAGATGTTGACAAGTCATCTTGTCTAGTCTCTAATTAGGGTTACCATATGAACTATAAGTAGGAATGTGTTATACCACCAAGAAACATTTATTACACCTAAGATCATCCTATAAAAATTATTTACATCAATAAATACTTACAAAATCATGCTAAAGTCACTATAAAGAAAGAACAAATTTTGAATTTTTAAAAGACTAATTTTTAGGGGAAAGCCAAGAACTCAATCTAAAGACCCACAAACACATCCAAAAGCCTAAAAATTGATGCTCAATGAACTCTAATGACTGATGAGACTCAAAACATTCATTAATAATCCAAAAATTGAACTATTTTACACATGTTCATGTTGGCAAGTTTTGGCTTATATACACAAATTTATCTAGAGGCAATGCCATGTTTCGGAGATCAAGTATGGAGCAAGTAGTTGAGGAGGGTTTTCATAGTTCATTTAAGCCTTCAAACATCCAACGGCATGAAAAGTTGCACAAGTCTAGAAGAGCCTGTAAGCTAAGAAGCTAAGTACAAAACCCTTTTTTTGGCTATTTACTTGGGAATTCTTTGAGAATTTGTAGGGATAAAACTAATTTCTTTCGGACCTTTATTTGACTAAGTATTCATTCTTTTAGGGAATTTGTTTCAATTTTTTAGATAAGTGTCGAGAATTGTTTTAGATATTTTGTCTAAAATAAAAGGCCTAAAGTCACAAATTTTTGCAAACATTTTGTCCATAGTAAAATCCTAAAAGTCATTTCTTTTGGGAAAATTGTCTGAACAATTTTATTGAAGGGTCATTCTTCAACAAAGTATCTTGATACAAAAGTTTCAAAGGGTTGTTTTTTGGGAAAGTGGCTGATACAAAAATCTTGAAGGGTCATTTTTTCAGCAAAGTGTCTTATATAAAAGTTTCAAAGGGTTACAAATACCATCTAAAAGTAAAAGACCGAAGAAATAGTTTGTTTCACAAAAAATGTTTCACGAAAATGCTAAATCTAATTTTTTTTGGATAAATTATTTGCTACAAATCCCTTTGGAGGCTCATTCTCTTGGACATTTTGTCGGCAAGCATAGGTTCCAAAGGAAAAATTATTTCAAATAAATTGTTTTACACAAAGCTTGCAATAAAAAGTACAAGGCATAATTCTTTGAGGGAAATTATCCTAAAGGTAGAAGCCTAAAGTCATTTTCGTTGGACAAACTATCTGATATAAAAGGCCAAAACACAAAATGTAAAATAATTGCTTGTTATTGGGAAAATGTATGGGAAGTAGATGAGAAATTCAAGATCAATAGTCATCTATTGGTGTCCAATGATTGACGGTCATGTAGACGTTATTGACGTTCCCATAGATGTCAATTGCCAAGTGCATAGATGTCAAAGTTGGGCCTCATGAAATAGTCATTTACGTTCAAAAATCATCAAAGGTGTCCCTAACTAAGTGCAAGCTTGACAAGTGTCCAAGTCTTGGGTGCCCTAATTCAATATTACCAACACATGAGTAAGTCAAAGAGTCAACATATCTTGAGAATGGATGTGTGGTTGACAAGTGGCATAAACATGTTTAAGTTGGTAGAAGATCGACGAATTGCATCTTATCATACAGATCAGGATCGAAGATGAGAGATGAGTCAATAGAGTCAATATTGGAGTTGATTTCAATAGCCAATTAAATAAAGGTAGGCCTAACACATATTCAATGAAGGTCAAAGGGATAGTTTTTGACCAAGGTGAGTAAAGATGGATGGAGCAAAGTTTGAGCACTATCCAAATTGGACCAAGAGCATATATTTTGGGATCAAGCGGTGCTATTAAGACTCTGCAGGAAGTGAAATGGACCTATTTTAGGCCTATTTGGATTCATAAAAGTAGCTATGTAGTCTATGTGTCAGAATTAATATAACGTCTATAGGAAAACTAATAATCTTAGATTGGTTTTTTGCTTATAAAATGGACCTATGACCTGAACATGGAAATGGAGAAAATTTGTGATTAATACAAAGGGTCTTATCTGTCGATGTGGCTCCATCATTGACAAAGTAGGTACTAACTGCCATTCATATCTTGACATTGTTAGTTTTATGATTCGAGGATTTGATCCTCATGAATACATCAAGTGGGCTTAAGGTCCCAAGGTGGTGAATTGGTAGTTAGAGAAGCAATTAAGGGTATTAATTCTGCTCAAACAGACTTTGTCATCATGCATAAAAAACCCTTATCTTCTAGTGGGGATCTCTCAGCCAGTGAAAGGAGCTCGAGGAATATTAGAATAAGTGAAGGTTAGCTTGTTGATAAGGGTTAACTTATTGAAGGAATACACACATATAAAAGGAACCAATGAACTACCACCACATTTTTTGATGACTAGGATCCCTTCCCTACTCTCCAACGGATGTTCCCCTCCCTCTCTTTGTCTCTTTATTCTATATAGAGGCTTTTGATCCACAAAATGGATCCTCTAGGGATCCCTCTGATCCCTCTTTTGGGCATGAATAAACTTTGCCAAGATGGAGCTTGTAAGCATAACCTCTTGAGATGAATATCATACTACTTTCAGATTTCATTCTTCTAGTATAGTGTGTACATATCAATTGATTTGCATATGTGGTAGATCTTTTCTCCCTTGTCAAGTCTTGATCTCACTTAGTTACTGGTTGATCTTGTTATGTAGGTCATGTTTAGTGTTATATATCTTTTGATTAAAGCCTACATGTGGATACTTTGACTGGTTAGTGTATTACATTAGACCTCACCATCACTTCCCTTAGCTCTTGATCATTTGGTGAGCCTCTGCATGAAATACTAATTTATGATAGATAATTGGAGTCCTAGATCTGGGCTTTTACTTATTTCATTAGTGTTTAAAAGATAAAACAAAGTGAATCAACCATAATTTAGGGTGCATCACCATCTTTAGCTTAGGTTTCCCTTTTACGTTATCTCTCTCTCCCTTTTCCCTGTTCATTAGTAGGTTTTAGTAGTGTAAATAAACTAAAATGATACATCAGATGAGCTAGCCTCATTAAAAATCCTAGAGGTTTGACCCCATTAAAGGATACCCACATCCTGGGGTCAGTCCCATGTTGAGCTAGATTTGGAAGTAGAACCTAAACACTTCTGCTTCCAACTAGGGTGCAATCTAGATCCTTAACAGTTTTGGGGCATGCATGGTGGGACCGAGGTCCAATAGAATGGGAAGATCTTGCTGTGTCTTTTCTATAATTAGCTTTTGGAAGTAAGCAAGTTAGTACCAATGATGACTCTGAATCAAAGCTTATGGTTATGAATAGACTAGGTATGTCTCATTAGAGATTTTAGTTAGTTTTTACATTTCATTTGGTATATGAGGTTAATATGAACAACTATGGGGAATATCCCTATTATCCACCTCCTTATCAATAGCCCCAATTCAGTCCTCATGATCCATATGAGCCTAATCATCCCTACCAAGATTTATGTCAAAGCTATGAGGAGCCTTGTCAAGTTCCTCATCATCTTTATTATCAGAGGAATGGTTTTTACCTTCCTCATGATCCTAACTAGCAATATGAGGACCTATATCAGTCATACATGTAAGGATATTGCCCTGATCCTCCATATGAACAACAAGCCCATCATAATATTGATCCTTACCAGCCCTATCATTAGCCATCCATACCAGCACTTAGGTGAAATTTAGTGAGCCTTGACGAGCATGCACTAGAATTGTGCCCATAAAATTATTATGGCCAAGATGTCCCTACTTACCATGTCCATTATGTGAGGGGGTCATTACAGTAAGTGAAAGAAGAATGGGCACCTGTTGAGAGAGCAAATTGGAACAATCTCATAGGTGAGATGATGGATGTAGGTGATTACATTCAAAGCATTGAGGATAAGCTAAAAATCTTTGGAGAATAGCAGGTCCAACCTCACCAATCTTATATGCCTTCATATACCCACCTCAAAATTCTTATCTGCTACCCATTCCTCCCCAAGGGACTACTCCAAGTGACCCCTCTTATATGACAAGTTCTTCATGTGTTCCTGAGACCTTTCCTTCCTAGAAATCTATTCGAGAAAGCTATAAAAAAAGGAGATTATTGTGGAATAACCTATTGTTAATATCCAAGATCCCACTTATCTTCCTCAAGAATCCTTTTGTATCTCATACCAACCCTCTTGTGTTCCTGATCTTCATGAGGCCACTAACCACCTTAAAGGGAGGCTTTTCAAATATAATATAGATAGATAAATCAAGGAATTAGAGATAAAAATGAGGAAGGAGGAAGAGATTCAAAATCAAGAAAAGGTAGCTATTTCCTACACATTCCCCTCATGGAAGTTAGTCAATGAAGGCAATAGAAAAGGGAGGTATTAGTCATGGAGGTCTAAGAACCAATTCAAGAAAAGGAGGCTAGTTCATACACTTTTCCCTCATGGAAGTCAATTCAAAAAGGCTTTCAAAAAGTTGAGGTGAACTTCAAAGTTAGTAGCTACTCTCATAAGCTACAAATAAGGTAAATTTCTTCACCCTCCGACCATCTTCCTCTTGGATAAAGAGCCTATTGTACAAAGGATAGATGAAGAGCTTGTAGTCATAGATGAACCTGAAGAAGACACTGCAAGTGTCTATGATGAGGAAATCATAATATGCAGTCCACTTCATTCAAAAAGGGAAGAGTCAGATTTGAATCAACCTTCTTGGCATGGCTTTGACATGAATGAACTAGGTCCTAATGAGGACAATCCTCAAATTGAAAATGGAGCAGACCTTAAATGGACTACAGAAGTGTATTCTCCATAGATCCAAAAGAGGATCAAAACTAGGAACCAAAGCATGGTTCACTTTAGGGTGAGTTGTCAAATGAAGATAACCCTAATGGATTAGCGCTGGAGGAAGGGAAATCAGACCTTAAGCAAGACAAAGGTGTATTTTTGGACATTGGATGTTCAAATCAACCCTCATTTGTAATTGAGGAATAAGATGAGACCCTGAGTGAGGTTGATGAGGAAGACATTTTGAGTGCTCAGGAAATGTAGCTTGATGAACCACCACCTTGTGTGATGGAGGATAAACTTGAGGATGAATAAAGCTTTTAATATAAGCATGTGCTTCAAGAAGACTATGATCTGATTGTGCTCGAGGAACATAATGATGAAGCAACAAAGTGCAAAAGTGAGGTAAAATCTAATTGCTTAATGTTTACATTGACAAGAGGATGTCCTATCAGGTACCTAGTTCAATTCAAAGATGCCAAAGAGGAGCCATTATAGGTTGTGCTAAACTTAGATCACTGATTTGAGCATCAAAAGGAGCAAGATCAACATGCCTATCCACTGTAAAATGTTTGTATGTCAAATCAATCAAATTGGGTGGGTAAATTTATTTTTGTTCTTTTTCTTGGAGAAGTGTATTGTCAATATGTCCATTATGCACTCCTTCTCCATCTTTGGTTGGCTACCCTCAAACATATAAAGCATATTAAATTAGTAATAAAAGGCAGCTATTTTATGCAACTAGTCAATGGTTTTGTATAGGTTCCATTCTGACTAGTTAGTTTAGGGTAGGTAGATTTGTATGCTTTCCTCTAAGTGCCTTTTGCACATTTTCTTTCTATTCTATTGTTTCCTTTTCCAAAAGTGCCTTGGGCACTTTGTTTTGTTTTGTTTCTTTTGGTCCTTGTTGCTTCAATAGGAAGTTCTAGAAAGGGGCAACCTTGTCAATTAGAGACTTGAATCTATGCCCAATGGATCAGTCATGCAAGTATCTTGGTTCTCAAGCATAGCAAACATGCTTCCTTGTGAGTTGCCATAAATGTTGGCTAGTTTTGGCCTACATACAAAAATTTGTCTGTAGGCAATGTCATGTTCTGGAGATCAATTATGGAGTAGGAAGGTCAATAGGGTTTTCATAGTTATTTTGAGCCTTCAAATATCCAATAGTAGGGTAAGTTGCACAAGTCTAGAAGAGATTGCAAGCTAAGAAGATAAGTACAAAACCCTTTTTTTGGCCAAACATTTAGTTGGGAATTATTTTAGACTTTGTGTGGATAAAGTTAATTTCTTTTGAACCTTTGTGTTCATTCTTTCAGGGCATTTGTTTTAGGTTTTTTGGCTAAGCATCAGGAATTGTTTCAAACATTTTTTTTGAAACAAAAGGCCCAAAGGCACAAATTATTGCAAACATTTTGTCCATAGTAAAGCCTAAAGGTCATTTATTTTAGGAAAATTGTTTGAATAATTTTCTCGAAGGGTCATTCTTTAGCAAAGTGTCCTGATACAAAAGTTATAAAGGGTCATTTTTTGGGAAAGTGGTTGATACAAAAATCCTAAAGGGTCATTTTTTTAGCAAAGTATCCTATACAAAAGTTTTGAAGGGTCATAAATTTTGTTCGAAAGAAAAATCCTAAAGGAATAGTTTGTTTTGAAAAAAATGTTCTACAAAAAAGCTAAGTCTAAATTGTTTCGAATAAATTGTATATGATAAATCCCTCACAAGATCATTCTCTCAGACATTTTTTCCACAAGCATAGGCTCCAAAGGCAAAATTCTTTTGAATAATTTATTTTGCACAAATCCCACAACAAAAAGTACAAGGCAAAATTCTTTTGGGGAAATTATCCTGAAGGTAGAAGCTCAAAGCCATTTTCATCGAACAAATTATCTGATGCAAAAGGTTGAAACATAAAATCCAAAAGAATTGCTTGTAGCAAGTAAAATGCATAGGAAGCAGATGATAATTTCAAGATAAACAATCATACATTGGGGTACAAAGATTAATGGTTTCATAAATGTCATTGACATTCCCAAAAACATCAATTGATGGGTGTACAAATGTCAAAATTAGCCCTCATGAAATAGCCATTTGCATTCAAAAATCATCAAAAGGGTCCCTGACTGAACGCAAGATTGATAAGTGTTCAAATCTTGGGTACCCTAATTCAAGATCAATATCATGTGAGTAAGTCAAAGAGTCAATAAATCTTGAGAATGGATGCATGGTTGATAAGTGGCATGAGCACGTTCAAGTTGGCAAAATATTGATAAACTGCATCTTATCATATAGATCATGATCAACGGTGCAAAATGAGTCAATAGGGTCAATATCCGAGTTGATTTCAACAACCAATTAAATAAAAGTAGGCCCATGACACTTTTGATGGAGGTTGAAGAGACATTTTTTGACCAAGGTGAACAAATATAGATTGAACAGATTTTGAGCACAATCTAGATTCAACCAAGCGCAGATATTTTAGGATCAAGCGATGCTATTAAGACTCTATAGGAAGTATAATTGACCTATTTTGGGCCTATTTGGATCCATAAAAGGAGCTATTCACTTTATAGGTCAGCATCACTATGATGTCTATAAAAAACCAATAGTCTTAGATTGGTTTTTTGCTTATAGAATAGACCTATGATTCGAACATGAAAATGGAGCAGATTTATGATTAATGCAAAGGGTCTCATCTGTCGATTTGGCTCCATTATCGATAAAGTAGGTACTAACCATCGTTCATGGCATAACACTATCAGTTTTAGGATTTAAGGATTTAATCCTCATGAACACATCAAGTGGGCTTATGGTCCCAAGGTGGTGAACTAGTAGTTGGAGAAGCAGTTAAGGGCATTGATTACACTAAAACAAACTTTGTCACCATGCATAACAAACTCTTATAGTCTAGTGGGGATCTCTTAGCCAATGAAAGGAGCTCGAGGACTATTGGAATAAGTGAAAGTTAGCCTGTTCATAAAGGTTAGCTTATTGGAAGATGGAAAGCATACAAAAGGAGCCAATGAACTGCCATCATGTTTCTTGATGACTAGGATCCCTTCCCTACTCTCCAACGGATGTTACCCTCCCTCTCATTCTCTCTTTATGCTATATATAGAGGCTTTTGATCCAAAATTTGGATTCTTTGGGGATCCCTCTGATCCCTCTCTTGGGCATGACTAAGCTCTGCCAAGATGGAGCTTGTAACCATAACCTCTTGAGATGAATACAAGACTACTTTTAGATTTCATTGTTCTGTTATACTGTGTATATGCCAATTGATTTGCATATGTGGTAGATCTTTTCTCCCTTGTCAAGTCTTGATCTCACCTAGTTACTAGTTGATCTTGTTAAACAGGTCATGTTTAGTGTTCTATATCTTTTGATTAAATCTTGCATGTGGATACTTTGACTGGTTAGTGTCTTGCATTATACCTCTCCATCACTTATGTTAGCTCTTGATCATGTGGTAAACCTATACATGAAATATTGATGAATGACAGATATTTGGAGTCCTAGATCTGGTATTTTACATGTTTCATTAGTGTTTAAGAGTTAAAATAGAGTGAATCAAACATAATTTAGGTGCATCACCATCTTTAGCTTAGGTTTCCCTTTCATGTTATCTCTCTCTCCCTTTTCTTTGGTCATTAGTAGATTTCATTAGTGGAAATGAGCTAAAATGATGCATCAGAGGAGCTAGCTTTGTTAAAAATCCTAGTTGTTTGACCCCATTATAGGATACCCATAGCTTGGGGTCAGTCCCATGTTGAGCTAGATTTGGAAGTAAGACTTGAACATTTATGCTTCCAGCTAGGGTGCAATCTAGATCCTTAATAGTTCTTACATCAATTGGGGGCAAAATACACTTCATCCCTTTAATGATATCTTGAAATCACTTTTTATCCCCATCTACTTCAAAATCCATCCTCCCACTATCCCTCTCCATACTAAAATCCATTGATCCTATTGCACCCATCTTTTCTTCCTACCTTGACCTTGATAATGGAAGAAGTCTTGAGACATGTTCTATAAACATCTTGGCATATCCTCTAACTGATATTTGGTTCCTATGCGACATGGTTCTTAGAGATTCTAATTGCATTCCTCATCATCTCCCATCTCATTTGAGCATCACCTAAATCCTTTCATCATTTCATCTTCCATTACTTCCCATATTGGTTACTAGGCATGGATTCTCCCTTTGCTAATGACCCCTTTTTTATACATACCTATCCAAAAACTGTAAAAAATAAAAGATTCCATAAAAGCCCAAAAAATCATAAAATTCAACAAAATCCAAAACATCCCAATCATCTTGCCCTACATCCTAAGAAAAATCCATGTCTTCATCCAAATCCATATCTTAATCCAAGTCCAAATCGTTTTGTAAATCCACATTTTTATCCAACAAATTATGGAAATCATATATCAAATCTAACCTTGTGGCATATATTGTTACCTAGGGGCAGAATCAAGCAAGGTGCATCAAATCATGAATCAATCACTCATCCCACATGAGAAAAGACAAGACATTGATCACATAAAAATCAATACATCACATAATTTGCATGTAAATACTTGTGTGTTCATTTCAATTATATGATCTTTGACGATGTTTGAATTGTTTGGTTGTCTTTTATTGTGTATATATTTTTGTCTAATCATTTATGTTTCTTCTTGTTTACATATGTGTGTTTGGTTAGCCATTTTGTGAATATATTTGTATATATTTTATCTTACCATTTTATCATTTTTATCATATGTGCAATAACATACGGAAAAATGTCATCTTTGTTCCTTTTATCAAACGTGCTACTTGTACATCTTTATTTTAAATCTTTGCATCTTCTGTGTCAGTTCAACATGCATTATGACAAAATGTCATCATGGTTACACATATCATGGTGCATAGTACCTAGTGTTATATTAAACATGATTGCTTATATATATATATATATATATATATATATATATATATATATATATATATATATATATATATATATATATATATATATATATATATATATATATATATATATATATATATATGTCTCAAGACCATGACAACACAATTCCACATCTTTACCATCAATGTCTTATCATCATCAAATCATTTAGCCTATCAAGATAAATCATCCAAATCAAATCATCTAACCTCTTATCTAACATTCCTAACAATCATATTCCCCATCCCAACCATTATTAGAAATAAGTACCATATCCAATTTAATGAAACATCAACATTTGAATCCCATCTTTTATAAATCAAATCAATCAAATCAAATCATCAAATTGATCATCTAAGTCCAATCACCTACATCTAATTATATTGTTAGTTGTGGAGCCTGATCTTAATGGTTAACACTCATAGCGACGGGAGTTGCAAGGGGGGCTTCGCCCCCCTTACGTGGTATGGGGTAGCGTCCCCCGATGAGTATCCTCGAAAGCCATATTTTATATGTATTTATGCATTGTGAAATATGGGCCATTCATTATTAGGTCATAGATCTAATGGTATAGTTAGCATGGTTTTCTTTGTTTCCCCAAAATGACAAAAACCCTAAGAGTTGTGAGGTGTGGCTCATTGTAATGGTGATTGTATTGTAATAGTGGCAGCACTATGAGAGTGACAAGTTTTTTGCTGGACTAAATAATAAGGACTGGATGTTTCTGGTGGATGTAGCCTACATTGGGTGAACCACGTTAAATATTGTGTCTCCTTTTATTGTCTACATATTTCCTCTTCTATGTTTATTATGCATTAATTTATTTGTTCAGATTAATATTTTCTATCTAGATATTTATAAATCCCTAACATCATATCTAATAGTTCCAATCATCACTAATCCAACATCTCATATAACATATATAACAATTATCATCATCAACAATCCATGTCAATCATGGTCAGTCTCTTAGGGGCATCATCATCATATCATATATCCTATCATTCCTCATCTCAAACTCCCTCTTTAGGAAAACTACATCAGCCTGGGGTCCATATGGACTATATAGGCAACACTTAGTCACATGGGATGTCTAAAGTCAACTCATCCACAAGCAAATAACCATCACCGATCATTTTACAATCAATTAAATCCTTGAGCTACAATCAATCAATCATTCAACTTAATTTCACATCAACCACCATCTACTCAATCATTTCCCTAATCTTTGCATCAATCTCCCACAACTATTGATTGGGACTGACAAATCATGACATCCATCTTTTCTCCATCAATCAAGTATCAATTAATTAGTCAATCAGTCAATCATATCAATCATTTAGGTACATATCAGTCCCCATCAATTAATTTAGTTATCTAATTGAAACTTGTATATCTCCCTGACATGCATCCTTACCTGGGATACATACAAAACTTGAGACTTCACTCAATCAATCATCAAATTTAACCCTGTAGATCTCTCTAACACGCGTCCTTGCCTGGTATACGTCCAATGCTCAAGGATTTACTTGTCTTGTAATCTAAAATTTATGACTCCCCCTTCACTTGGGACATATCCAAGGTCATAAATTTATCATCTTTCGCTCCTTCACATACGTCTACGTCTTTGTTATGGGCATCATTAATTCAAATCTAATTCAAATCTTAATCATATTATAGCTCATGGATTGACAACATCACCTCATATCCATCACATATATCCCATCTATCACATCTAACCTAATCTCTCTTTCTTTAATCCATGCACCTCACTCCTCATTTTCTTTTGAGTGGCCATCTGTCTCCTTCCTTCCCACGTGGCCCCTTAAGGGGGCATCACCCGTCCTAATTCTCGCTAACTATCACCCCTCATAACTTTCATTAACTTACCAACCCATATTTCCTTTTACTTCTTTGAAATGCCATTGTATCTTTTAGTTGAAATGCTTTTTCAAATAGGGGCAAAATGTATACATCTAAAATTTACTTGCTTCATCATCCGCTACTAATTTTTATTATTAATCACTAAATAACACCATATTATTTATTTCAACATCATTCTAACATTTCTCCTACATTTACTACATCACACTAGTTTTATAGCTCCTTCCATCTCTATTAATTATCCTATCAACATCCTACTTATCACTAATCTCCACTTACATAATATTTTAGAATTTTAAATTCCTCCCCCACTTACCACCAACTAGCTCCACTACAATTCCTATAAATCCCCCTACTAATCACTAACTAATCTCCATCTATTATCCCTCATATACTCTAGAATCTTCCAAATGCCATATATCCCCTCACTAATAATTGTCTAGAATTCTCTAGGAATTTTTAATTCCTATGAAATTTTTACACCCTCCATCTTCATCCACCATGGCTAAATTTCAGCCATTGATCTTCTCCACCACCTTCTATATAATCATCCACACATCCATGCAAATCCAATAATAAGAAGAAGAGATTCAATAATAAATCTTTCATGATATAATCTTGTCAAAACATTCCTCCAAATCATACCATCATGTTGTCCAAGTCTTGAGTCCACAAGAGCAATCAAACATTCCAAATCAAGCATGCTTCAAGTCCTTGGAGCCATCTACAATTATCAAGAGGAGGTCAATTTCATGTTAATTTGAGGTATAAAGATCCATATTTGTGTTTCATTTAGTTTTTTACAATTATCTTTCTCTTTTGCTTCAATCAGAGGTTGTTTAGCTTGACTAAGGAAAGAGTTGTGTCTAGAATGTTCATAGCTTTCTATCTAATCCTCTAGAATCTAAATTAAGTGTACTCTAAGCACAGTCTATAGCGTGCTCTTTATAATTGTCTAAGTTAAAGGAAGGATATTAAGTGATCAACTAACACTTCCAAGCTAGCTTCCCCCACACTAAGATTTTTAGGTTAAAATTCCTTGTGTTTATGTGTTGGTTTCCATTCACATTATGTTGTTTTGCTCATGCTTTTATTCTAGCAGCTGTGCATATTATTTACAACTATAATGTATTTATGTATCATGTTTTTGATTGTCATTGATGACTCTATTTATTGTCAGTTTTATAGTGTTCTTGTTTTTATTACTGCCAGTTGTTTCTCTCTTTCAGGCACTCTTATGAACACTGAATTCTTTATGTAATCTACATTTTTTCAATACAAAAAAAAAACAAAACTGCGCACATTATTTATAACACAAGTTCATTCAATATATTGTCATTTGAAATTTAATTCAAGTAGGAACAATATTAAATTTTACATTTAATTTACAATAATATAAACATGAGAAATTATAGATCACTCATCTTCCAAGTTATGGAATCCATGACACTTCTTTGTCCTAATAAAGGACCCACAAATGTGGTTTTATATATCAATTTTTCAAATAGTGTGTCATAATTTGTCTTAGGAAGTACTTTTACAACATATGCTCTTCCAATAAAGACAACTAATATATTTTGTCTCCTAGTAAAAATAATACAATGCACATAGGTGGATACATGGGCTAGAGTAACAATGACATAATAGTTGGTTAGGGCTAGACAAAACAACTAGGGAAGAAACAACAACACTACATCAATTAATTCAACCATATATATGAACACAAACAAAAATATTATATATAGAGACACGTATCAATTTAGAAATAAATATTTTAGTGTAATCAAACATAATTCACACTAAATTATGTGTAAGATTAATGGTAGATGAGGAAAAGGGGGTTGAAAGAATATGTCTTTCTTGTACTTTAAGGATAGTAGGTGTTGGATGTCACTATATTATGAAATGCCCCACTTATAATGACATTCAAGAAACAATCTAAAATAATGTACAAATATATTCTATACTTATGCTCTTCAAAAAGATTATAGTAGAGAGCATAATAAATTTTATTATCAAAATTAATAATCGAAGATCTAACCTTCATAAGAAGCAGCAACAAACCTATACGTAATCTCCTCATCCCTTTATAGAATGAAATTAATAATTCCCTTAAGATTATAAGGTCTACAAAATAAAATCTAAGTGACCTAAGCAAACTATCCAAGGTATGCCAAGCTAAACTTGAGAATTGTTGCTTCTGGATCTTCTATTATTTATTAGTACTCTGCATAGCAGGTACAATTGGAATCATTTTAAGTAAATAATTTGCATCGGGCAGTGTGTAACCAATAAAATTGAAGTATATTTTCATTTTGAGATTAGGTTTGTTATATTTCTAATATAATAAATACAAAATAAAATATTATATTACTTTCCCATAAGTTAAAGTGGGATGACATGACACTTTTTGTGCGGAAATGTTGTATTTTTCAATTAGAAAAAAGAAAATGATTGATATTGTCCAATAAAATCATATGAAGCAGCAAAATTAAATATAACTATAGTCTCAAAATATGGAGGGGGGCAATGACAATGACAAGTAACTTAAAATATGGAGGGGGGACAATGATAATGACTAATTTAAAAAATGGAGGAAGAACAATGGCAATAATAAACAACTTAAAATTAAATATCAACTATAATCTCAAGCTATTCTTTATAAAAGTACATGAAAATAATGAATATAAAAATATATTTTGTATGCCATTATTTATAGTAAATTGTATCTTATAAAAATCACTTTAAAAAAAACTCAATTTAATTGCATTTTGATTAAATGTTATACCTCTACATAACTGATGTTTTTAATAATCACATTTATTTGTATATGTAAAGTGATCTTTAGAAACAATCAGATTGGGTAAGACAAGTTTAAGTTATTCTAATAGGAGGATGTCAAATTTGGGATGTTTCCCATTCATAACAAGCGAAAACAATAACATGGAATATTAATTTATTGATCCTTAGCTTACAACCTTTTTTATTTGTAAGTACAAGTAATGTGTTTTATTGAGAAGGAAGGTGTAATCGACAAGGACAAAGACATAAAATTGGAGAACAATCATTTTTGTATTTCACATTATTAATCACTTGAAAACATTATATCTACCTCATTATTTCCTTCAGTGGTTTTACCATTGAGTACTTGCTATTGAAATCAATAATGTAGTTTCCATTTATCGATCATAAGTTGATTTATTATAGAAAAAAGACCATCACAACAAGGTTTTATGATAAATACACAACAATATAATCGATAAGGACGAAGACATAAAATTAGAGAACAATCATTTTTGTATTTCACATTATTAATCATTTGAAAATATTATATCCACCTCATTATTTCTTTTAGTGGTTTTACCATTAAGTACTTGCTATTGAAATCAATAATGTAGCTTCCATTTAACGATCATCAGTTGATTTATTATAGAAAAAAGACCATCACAATAAGGTTTTATAGTAAGTACGCAACAACCACTAGCATACCACCTCATACATACACATACAAAGTCCATTTTATATGTATGATTTCATCCTCACAATGATAATTTTATCCTCTTCCATATACTTGTCTTTTACAACGATTGTAAGGACTTGGCTCTTATTTTTGTAAGAAATTTGGGGTTAGTTTTTTCATTGAATAGTTAAATTTGTATTAATCAAAGATACAAATATATAGAAAATCAAACAAAAAAGCAAGTAGAATAACATCACACCACAAATATTACATTAGACACACATCTCTAGACAAAAAACACACTCCCCCAAAAGTGGCACACTCACCAAGGTCTTAGGTCATAAATGTTTAAAAAAACTAATTACAAATAACTACATTTTTCATGTCTTTAAGGATGCCAATAAATACCAATAGCATCAAGAAAAACAAACTAAAGCTACCTCACAACTGAATTATTAGGTGACGACGAAGAATCTTCAGTTTATCCCCAAACCACTTCCATCCTTGACGGGTTGCATCACTCAATGAGGGATCCCAACTCCATTGTTCATTTCCTTCCACCTTTTGGTTATGAGCAATTATAACAAGTACACATGCTATTGAAAATGGGCAACATAAATAACATGTACCAAATGTGGGTACTTATCTTCCAAGGATGGATCCTAATCACCCCTTCCCCATGGGAGAGATGGTCTTCTAAAAGAAAAAGAGAATGCATCCTCGTTCCTAGAGTGACAATGCGAACCAGGGTATACTTTAAGAAACCCCTCCTTTATAAAAGGTGTAAAAAATTGGCGAAATGTGTAAAACACCTGACAAAAAAATTTATTTTTTGTGGCGAAAAAAATAGTTTACAAAGAAAAAATAATAATCTCCATTGGCGAATCATTCATAGTCTCTCAAACAATGTGTAAAATTTGGGCGAATTGTGTTATTTTAAAACCACAAAAAAATTATACTATTCTATCACTTTGCGAGAGATATTTTCATACTATTCTATCACGCATATAGCCCTTCATGCAGCGTTCATACCTCCTATGATGTCTCCTTGAAATCTTGAAACCCTGAAATATGGCTAAGTTTGAAACCCTGAAACCCTAAAATCTGACTAACTCTGAAATATGATAGGATCCTCCATAACCTAGAATTTGCATTATAGCTCCTAGCGGTCCGAAACCCCTCTCAAACACCCTGAAAGTATATAAATAAAATATAACTTAAAGTATAAGTAATGTACACTTATACTTAAGTGTTTATTTTATATATACACTGTTGGGTTCGGAAAAAAAAAAGGTTAAACGAGCCGACTCCTCCACAGTAAAATGAAACTGGGATGGCGAATTCTCCCATACTGCATGAAATGGAAACTTGAAACCCAGCGAACATTCCACAATAAGCGTTCCTGGTCGGCTGCGTGAAAGGCGAATACCGCCAGGGAAAAACTCAAACACAACATTTGCCTTGGTGATTACAATGCTAGCAACCAGGTAAACCCAACAAAGCTTGGCGACCAGGAAACCATCGAAGGGCTCATAAATCGCCAAAAATTACACTGGCAAAACCTCAAATTCGCCAAAATACGAAAATTCGCCACTAAATTATTCCCTGATGTGAACGCAAGTAAGTTTGATGATATTGCCTTCAACCCCACATACCTCATAGAAGACTCAAGAGGAACTTGACTCAGTCTACAAATTGCTCAATCGATCAAATTTTAAAATCTCTTATTGTTTTAATCTCACCTCTTAAAAAAATAAAAGAATCAACCCTCATATTTTTGTTTTAATAATTACTTATGTAGTCTCCTACAATCAAAGGTGGAGGTTCCCCATCCTAACTCGAAGTGGGTGGAGCCATGAAAAACACCCACCCTTTAGCCAACTAAGTTATGTTATATTTGTGAATCAACCTTTATGTTGTTATTATATTTAACTTTGATGTAGACATTATAATTATTTTACAATAGCAATTAAGGAGAGGGTAAGGAGAGAGGAGGTGATGGTAGATTGTAATATTCGCTAGTTGTTAATAATTAATGGTAAATTTAAATTAAATATTTATTTGTCACATGACAATTTCAATCTTAAATTTGGTATCTATTTAACTATTATATGGAAGAATTTTCTTCTCACTTGAATAAATTGATTGAAAAATCATAATATTTTAGATATATAATGAAATTTGAAACTTTTTTTTAAGATAAATTAATGCCATCTATCCCTAATCAACAAATTTTTTGATAAAAAAATATAATCATTAATCACTATAATATATGACAAATGTAAAGTATATACCTCAAGACTGATATCTAACTACATTTTTCAAATATATACATTTAAAATATTTCAAAAATCAAATATTACTTAAAAAAAAATATATAATTTAATTAATATAAATGATTATAAAATTAAATTTATCGTAGCATATGATAAAACACAAATCTTATATTAAAAAAATGAAAATAACAATAATAAATAATAACGACGAACTGGACTCCCAGTGAATATATACCCCAATGTCAATACTAAGCGGAAGCAGATTGACCACTTATGTACCCTTCAATTTGACCAAAAAACTAAAAATTCCTGCGACGCTCCTCGCAATTCAATATTCACACGCAACCATCATTCTATTCCTTCGAGGTTTCAACAATCAACTAAATTTCCATTACAATGTTCAGATCAGACCGAATGGAGCGATGCGGAAGGCTCATTCAACAGAGTGTAATGTAAAACCTCTTCCAGAACCACACTACCGTAAAATTCAATGTCTACATAGCAGTAAACAGATGAAATAACAGCAATCCGTCAGCTCACAGAAGAAAAGAAGTAACAATACGTGAGCTCGTACCATGGGAAAAGGCAACAGACGGAAAAAGCACAGC
Organism: Torreya grandis; assembly: GCA_037957365.1. Classification (NCBI taxonomy): domain Eukaryota; kingdom Viridiplantae; phylum Streptophyta; class Pinopsida; order Cupressales; family Taxaceae; genus Torreya; species Torreya grandis. The sequence continues at coordinate 2,383,776 of JARHVA010000008.1, forward strand.
AATTCTGGCAGTGGCAGCAAAAATAAAGGCCGAACTCCCATCAAAGATCATGGTTCTCATGGAGAAGGACCTATCGATCTGCTTGCGGAGGAGATTACTGCGCTGTAATTTCGCTTCCATTTTTTTTTGCCGTTAATTTACAGATATTTCATGCTCTGTCTTGCAAGTCGATAGATTTTTTCAAAACCCTGGGGCTTTTAGGCTTGCAAATTTAATTTGTTGTTGCTGTTAATTGTTCAATTTACATTTAATTAAGGTCTTAATGTTGACATGTAAATGACGCTGACGAAAAGTACATAGATGAAAACTTATGAGAAGGTTAATTTTATAATCTTGGAAATGGTTTGGTATGTTAAGGATAGTTTAATTTGTTTTGATTTTGATATTAGTGTTGAGAAGATCAAGAGTACACAATACATGATCTTTTACAACAAAGTATGGAATATGATGTCGTTAGGTAGTGGAAAGCTCTAAAAGAAATAAAAGCATAAAGCAACAATGTATGTGGAAACAAAAAAGCTATGTTTTAAGTATACGCTCTTTTGACATTTCGGAGATGAAAGTAGCCTCACAGATCTTGTTCCTGTAAGCTGCTGAGATGTACGATGTCTTAATGATCTTGTGCCTCTATGCTGCTGATGTACGGCTTCCGAGTGATTTTCTGCCTGTAAGCTGCTGAGATGTACTTTGTCTCAATAATTTTGTACCTGCAAGTTGCTGAGATGTACAATGTCTAATAATCTCTGACCTGTAAGCTGCTGAGATGTAAGCTGCCGGACTGATCTTGTTCCTGTAAGCTGCTGAGATGTCCTCTGTCTAAATGATACTGTGCTTGCACCTATAAGCTGTTGAAATGTATGACGTCTGAATGATCTTGTACATGTAAGCTTCTGAAATATGTCTCATAGCCTATGCACATGCAGCTCAAAAGTGTGCTCCTAGTACGCTCAATGTTCCTATAAGCCCTGCTGTACGGACATTTCAGTCTGCCTAGGCTCACTTGGAGTTTACCCTAAGCCCGCTGAATCATCTGTCAAATCCGATAGCCATACTATACAGTTAAAAAATTTACCTATAAAAACACGACAAGTAAAAGTAATTCAAGGGAGTGTTTTTGTGTTTGAAATATTCATGTGGGAGAACCTAGGTAAAATGCCTTGTGACATCATCTAAGCCGTGCTCATTTGTATGGGCTTAAGAGGGCCATGTGTGTAGGCTATCATAGAAGTGCAGCTTAGATGACACCATAACACATTTTACCCGGGTTTGGACACATGCTTACTTCAAAAAGAATTAAACTCCTCCATATTACTTCTACTGGCCATGTTTCTACTGGTAAATTTGATAGATAGTATTGTACATTTATCAGATTTGTCAGATAAGTAAGAGGGCTCAGGGTGGACTCCAAGTGAGCCTGGGAAGTAGGCAAGCTCAAGAGGAATCCTCGTATGGAAGGGCTTAGGGGAGCATTAAGCTCTCGTAGCATGCTTTTCAGTTACATGTGCACACCTCTTCAGTGATTTTTGTACATGTAAACTGAAGAGATGTACACTGTCTGAATGGCCTGTACGCATTCTATTAAATCAAATTGATTTTGACAAAAGCCCTTCCGTTGTGGCAAAGGAGCTGATCATTAAAGACAAAATGTTGATGGGAAATTCTGTGTTAAGGATAATTGGGAGCAACTTTGACTAAATTAGGGCCACTGCCAAAAAAATGAAGTAAATTGGCTGAGAATTTTGGCAACATTGTTGAATTCTGTTATTGATATTAAACTAAGATTCTTTGATTGTTTGGAAGGAATTGATCAATTTAGAACAAAGTTGATGAACTTTGGATAAACTTGATCAATCAAGAACAAAGTTGATGAACTTTGGATAAACTTGAGCAAATTTGACTAAATCAGGGCCCTTGTCAAAAGTTTGATATAAATCTGGCCAAAATCTTAGAACTTTGACAACATAGCTGAATTCTTTCAGACAAATCGGTTTTGACTAAAATCCTTCTGTCGTGTTGAAGGAGCTGATTAATCAAGGTAAATAATTGACGGGACTTAAATTGCTTTTGGTTAAATTTATTCTGCCAATAATAATTCAAACAAATCTGACTAAATTAGTGCCACTATCAAAATGTTGGAGTAAATTGACAGAAGTCATAGAATCTTTCAACATTTTTGAATTATGTTGTGTAAAATTGATTGTGACTAGAATCCTTCCATTGCGTTGAAGGACCTGATCAATCAAGGCAAAAACTTGATGTGAATTAGACTGTATTTTTATTATTTTTTTCGCTTCATGGTATCACTTGCAAAATGACTCATTTTCACATCTTGCACCATGTAAGTGCACATGTCAACATAAAACCATCACACCTACAAATATTAAAAACTATCGACCATTCCAGAAGTTGAACCATCTTCTAACCATACTCTTTTCTAACTACTTTTTTGTAATTATATATTGTAACCATTCAAACCCAAGAGAGACAAGCTTCAAACAGTCATTCGTTCACATTTCAGTTTAGGAAAAATCAGATAGGAAGTGTTGCCCCTTTCTGACCACAGGAATCCTCATTCTCATCCTTGTGAATGAGAATGAAAAGAAAAGGACTATTCTGCAATCTCATTGCATGTGAAAGTGTATTGGTTTATTATTTGTTTTGTTTTCTACTACATATTCTATAACTCGATGATTTACTAGCTAAGTTGTTGTGTTGTCCTCTGCGCCATGATCCTCAGCCCCGTGATTGCCAGGGCTATAGATGCATCGTTGGTTGCAGGCAATGCCCATGCAGGTAAGTAATATGTATGTCGAAGCTATAAATGCTTCCTAGCTGCAGACCTATGTTACATTAGGAGAGACTTGTATGTTGCACTCAAATAAGTTGTCAACCCCGTTGGACTCTGTCAAAACCCCATAAGTGTTGTTAAATGTACTCATTGTCCGTGCACACAATTAACCCTATTTAGATAGGTTCTAAGCATATAAAGTGTTAATGGATAGTTTGCTTATACTTATTTGATTAGATTGCTCTTTTAATAGCTTATTTTTTTAATTTTTGGGTAAACCAGAGATTCTAGATTATGTTTACCCTAAAAAGTCGCCATTTGTTGTCACCAACATGCCCAAACTTTAGAAAGTTGGAGCCATCCCTTTCAAATTTTAAGTGAAACATTTTAATCAACAAGTCTTGTGCATTTGTGTCAGTTAGATTTCCCTTTAATGCTTGACATCTTATTTTATTTAATCTTTTATCTTTGCTTACTCAAGGTAAAGTATTTTATGGATTTGTTGGGCATTTAATCTTTTATTGTTTCCTATTCAAGGCTCCTTGGCTTCTCAGCGTCCTTGGGTGATCACTGTTTTGATTCCATGGTTTTATCTACTTCATTCTTCTGTGCAATGTGAAAACGAGTCATTTTGCAAGTGATACCATGAAGCCCGTTCTCATGACCTTTGGTAATACTAATCATGTTTTATTGTGTGTTTGTGTTTTGAGGTCCAAGATGCCAGACGCCTTGTTTATGGTCCACGATACCAAACAATCTCTAGTGGTCCGTTGTACTTCCAAGATCATCAATCCATCTCTACCAGATGCCGCACATATGTTTCCAGTGGTACAGTGAAACTGGGCAGAATGAACTTGGCACCATCCAAACATATGCCAACCTTACATGGTCTTCATCATTGGCACTGTCAGGGTTCCAGACACCTACAAACTAAACCATTAAGGTCCACTCATAACGTGTGTTACTGCTAAGTTCCAACAGTGTTGCTGCCTTCATTTCTAAAGGGGTGGAATTTCCCATATGACTCACTCTTTGAATATTGTTTATCATTGCTGAATCATTATTTAATATTGCTTTGGTACATGCATATATCACATCTAGTGATCCATGCCAAGCCCAAGAGATGCATGGAGGACAATCTACAACTAACTAAGCTAGACGAATCTGCTCAATTAGGGGTGCAAAATATAGAACATGCAATGGAATCTAACCAAAAAGATGTGGAATAACCATTACGCATTCAAGATTAAGTAAATAACCATCACACATTCAAGATTAAGTACGAGCAGAGTGCTCTTCTATTACTAAGAACATAAAAGGAATGAAAAGATACAATGCAAGTGCCAGGGTATGTATATCATGTATACCAAACACCAAGAAGGATTGTAATGGCATTAGACTGTTACAAAACTGAATTGGATTGATGCGCATATCTATGCTTGCCAATTATTCTCTAACTCTCTTCCTATATCCCTGTGCTATGGTCCTAAAAGCAACAATATATTAGAATGAGAGATATGTTCCTTCCTTTGTTCATCCAAAGTTGTTTGAATGAGTTTTTGGACGACTGTCGTAGAAGACTTCTTTACTTTGTCAGCCATTTTGGAGACATGTCTTTGTTCATTAGGATATACGGATACACAAACAGGTTGAATGCCTTATTTCCGATATTGCGAACAAGTTGACATGCACTAGTAAGATGCTTATGAAAATAAGCTTCGATACCAATGAGCTGTGCCGAGCCCAGAAGATGCATTAAGGACAATCAACAACTAACTAAGCTAAATAGATCTACTCAATCACGGTTGCAGATTATGAACATGCAATGGAATCCAACCAAAGAGATGCGAAAAAACAATTACACATTTGAGATTAAGTAGGAGTAGAGTGCTCATCTATTTCTAAAAACAAAAACAAAAATGAAAATATACAATGAATATGCTAGGTTGTGTATTATCTGTATACTGAACCTTGAGAAGGATTGTCATGGTGTTAGGATGTTACAAAAATGAGCAAGATCGATGTGTAGATCGATGCTTGTCGATTATTCTCTAACTCTTGTCCTATATCCCTATGCTATGCTATTGAAAGCAAGAATATAGTACAATAGGTTACAATGTTACATCATGCAAATGGTTAGAAGAACCACATTCATTTTGTCTATTGATTCGCCTTCCATAACTGTTGTTGATTGTGGAAAATGAAGTGTTGATCCATTGTTCGACATGGACTGTGAAGTAGAAAATGATTTGTTGTGTTGTATAAATGAAGTTCACACTGTTGTTGGTTTGATTCATGGTGTTATTCAATGGGAATGTGAATTTGTGAGCTTTTCAAAGAAGAGGAGGTGTGCAAAGAAGGGGAAGTGCGCAAAGAAGAGGAAGCTTCATAGAAACGAGCTTCGCAACAAAGGAAAATCTTCACAACAAGGATTTTGTTGAAATTTTGCAAAAGGCTTGTGAAACCTGTGAATGCCTTGGAAAGCTTGGGAAAGATGTCAAGATTCTCGGGAAGGTGAGAACCCGATCCTAGAGTGTTGGAGATGCTCTGATCGTCTAGATTGTAACAATTTAGAGTGTTGTCCTTTGGATATCTCCGGGGATGTTGATCAATTATTCTTGTTATAAACATCTATAATGTACAATATCTCCCATATACATGGAAAATAGATTACAAGTAGAATGGCATAAAACATGGAAAACTAATTAGAGACATAAAACATAAGGTCATATGTCTTATATTTATTTCTTTATTCCATCATGACAGAATGTCTAATTTCCTGCCTACATGTTCATTAATAATTTAACTATGTACCAGGTTATTCTCATCAATAGATCAGTTTTGGTAATGATTGACTCTCATTTTGATATGAAATTCAAATTTGGTCTGATAAAATGTATATAGGTTTTACTGTTCAATAGATGCTATTGATTGCTTTTAAAATTTTAGCTTTCAAATCAATTAATCTCAGTTTCGCTCTGAAATTTACGGAATTCACCCTTAGTCTACACATCAATCATTTACTTTTCCACAATTATTGATGTAATGTGTTAAATATTTATCGTTCTTTTCATTCAATAGCTTTCATTAATGGAAATATTCATCATTTGATTGTACTGAAGTTTCTATTTCTTGCTTTAATTAGATCTGCAATCTTTCAAGATGACTTTAAACTTGTGTCTGAGAAGCCTTCTCCTCAACTCTCCATAACTGTCAGGTATAAAATAATTATTTTGATTGTTAGATGTTAAGTGGAAGTTGAAATGAAAGCATGGTCTCTGTGAGGCCCCACCTCTATTGTAAATATTTTTTCTTTCTATAGCTTATCTTGCTTCTATCAAAACATATCTTTATATTCCTTAATTTGTTGTGTTGTCCTTGAAAGAATTGCTTCTAATTATTGCAGGCCCTATTCCATGGACAATGGATTGAATGACTCAAATGTTTCAGTAGAGCTATTAGTGAGGTATGCAAAGTGTCATTTTTTGTGACTCATGGCATGTATACTATCATAATAGAATCTGTACAAATTATTCTCTTTTTTATGTAATTCCATAAGCATCAAATTGGTTGTGTCTGCTAGCTTAATCGATCAGGAGTTGACTATTGTTGTCTGAAAGACAATCTCGTGAAGAAAAAGTTGCACATTCTTGGGCTTTGATCTTCTTGTGTGCTTTTAATACAGATGCTTGCCTGGGTATCCTTATAAGGCTCCAAAATTACAGATTATACCAGATGGGGAGATGTCAGAAGAAGATCTCCAGCTTCTGCACTCAATGCTACTCGATCAGGTGAATTAGTAAATATCTTTGTTAATGTTAAAAGTTTTAGTAAGTAATGTGTTCTTGGAGACTTTATTTTTCATTTGATAAAAATGTAAATATTAAAGAAAAATATAAAGATAAAGTCTGAACTTTTTAAAGGCTTAGACTGAGTTGGACATGCAGCATAGTTGTGGTCTAACAAAATTTATCCTTGTTTCTCTCGTTTGAGAGAGTGAAGATAGCCAAATTAACAATGTGGAAAAGAGTGATGTGGTTTGGGAGTTTTCCTCCATCCAATTAATATTGGCTACTTCTGTTTCTTGGTTTTTATTAATTTTGAACTCTTCATTGTCTATTTTAGCTTTAAGTTTGTGTGTTGGAAAGTAATCACGAATCATCTTAGGTATCAGTGAACTTAAGTGTGGGCTAGGATAAACACGACTTGAATCCTACCTGCTAGAACATGCATGACCATGAAGGAACCTATTCCCTCCAATAATAAGTTAGAAGTCACTTGCCAAGACACGCACATTTAGGAAATTGCTAATTAACTGACTTGCCGTTAAAAGGAACTTGGCGGAGACCACTAATTTGCCAGGCATTGGTTTAAATCTTTTGGAGATTGCATCCATTTTGTTAGCACTTAAGGTGTTACTAAGTAGAAACAAGAAAAAAAAAAGATAAGAAGTAGAGGAATGGTAATAGACTATTGAAACAAAAAGCAGGAGCAAAAAAGCAACCAAACAAGATATCACCAATAGCAATACAGGGAAACGGTGTTTTGACGATCTTAATTTATTATCCGCAATTTATCACCCACTATGCTCACCTATCATATATTATTTCTTGGCAGATGTGCATGCACTTTCTAGCTTGCTTCGTTGTCTTATGTTCTATTGTTGTGTGCAAGTATCCTTGTGGAATTATCTGTCACACTCCTCTGAGTTGTAGGATGATCTTTTAGAAGAGTCTAACTAGGTTTTTACATTGTTATACTGTGGTTGATTTGGGAGTCAATTTGAGAAGGGTTGGTAGGAGTGAGGGTGGGTCTAAGCTAGGTCTTGGGCGAGGATGGTTTTTTCATGTAGATTGTTTAGAAGTTTAAGGTGTTTTTTTGTGGTGAGTGCATCTTAGTGTCTGGTTAGGGTAGATGTTATGATTTAGGAGAATCTAAGCCTTTGATTGCTTTGTGGTGTAATGGTCTTGCTTCGCGCCATGTGCTGTCTTCACCAACAACGTCAAGATCATCCCAAGCACATGTGGTTATACCCAAAAGTCTGAGCGCATCTTTGTTGATGCTGCACAACTCCGACAGTGTCTATATTGTTTCATGTAGCTCCATAGTGGCATTACCAGAAGACAAAAAACCAACGATTAGATACAAAGCGATTAGTTCTAGCTATTGTAATGGCCCAAATCGACACTTCATCTTCCACACTTTGTCTATTAGTGTACACTTCCATTCTTTGTATAAGTAAGTTGGAGATTAGTCTAAACAAAGATAGATTGGGAAGTAGTGATCGTACATCACAATAACATCCGAGCTCTCGGATCATTGCACAAAACTATTGCATGATATAACTTTGTAACTTACAGTTATAATCCGTCCATTTTTTCTTCTTGTCTCTTTCCTTGTCTCTTTGCTCTATAAAATATCTTTCAGCCTCTATCATTGAATAAATGCTTCTGCAATAACCCATTTAATCCGTTAAGTGTGGTTTTCCACCAGTTTTTCCTAGGCCTTGGATTAGTGGTATTAGAGCATACACAACTCATGTCATCTCACAATGGTATCAAAGTTGTATCTAAAATATTGGGTGTCGTGGATCTACTTCTTTGTGATTGCCTCCAGGGCTGCAGAGGAAGACACACATTACGAGTTTCTTTGCCACCACAGGAGCTTCTTCGATCTTGGATGTTAGGAGTGATTTTAGGGGGAGTGCTTTGCTTCCTCCCAAGATTACCCAACCTAGGCCCCTCAGCGCTAGACATTCCCTAAGGAGCATTATCAGATCTTGTATTGGACTTTTCATAGTGATAGACGATGATACAAATGATTCTTCTATCCCGGTGTTGGCAATTTGAGTATCATGGTGTATAAGGAGATTATTTGTAAGATTGTCATTGATGTCAAATAGGCAAACATTAATGACAAAGGCATAGTGATTCGGGTTTGTGAAGTCCATGTACTTCTTTCGCTTTTACTAATAAAGTTTCATAAGTAAAGCTGTGTTGAAAACCCGACTGGGTCAGGGGAATGTTGATTGGGTTTGTGTACTTCAATTGCTTTGACTCATAAAGTTTCATAAGCTAAGCAGTCTCAAGAACCCGAATGGGTCTAGCAAAGTTGATCGGGTTTCCAGAACAACTTTACTTCGTTCAATTTTATAAGCTAAGTAGTCTCAAGAACCCAAATGGGTCTAGCAAAGTTGATCGTGTTTCCAGAATGACTTAACTGCTCTCATCTTTATAAGTCAAGCAAGGTGAAGAACCCGAATGGGTTAAGGAAGAGTTAATCGGGGTTATGGAACAACTTTACTTCATTCAACTTTATAAGTTGAGCAATGTTGAGAACCCGAATTGGTCTAGTGGAGTTGATTGGGTTTATCAAATGACTTTACTTCTTTCAATCTAATGAGCAAAGCATCGAGAAGAATTCAAAGGGCAAGTGGACCAAACAAAGTTTCCGAAAGGATACTTTGAGAATTTTCGAAGGGTACTTTGCAAGAAGTCCGAAGGGCAAGTGGACTATTGCAGAAAGTCTGAAGGGATCTTTTCAAAAAGTCCGAAGGGCAAGTGGACCGTTGCAAAAGTACCGAAGGGCAAGTGGACCATTACAGAAAGTCCGAAGGGATCTTTTCAAAAAGTCCAAAGGGCAAGTGGACCATTGCAGAAAGTCCGAAGGGATCTTTTAAAAAAGTTCGAAGGGTATGTGGACCCTTGCAGAAAAGCCAAAGGGTAGTTTTTGAAAAAGCCGAAGGGTATATGGACCCTTAAAGAAAATCCGAAGGGCACTTAGACATTCCTTTAGGGAAATTGTCAGCAGCAATTCCTTCGGGGAAATTGTCGGCAACAATTCCTTAGGGGAAATTGTCCCGAAAAGCCCTTGACAAAAAGACCGCAACAAATTGTTCGAAGAGAGAGGTCACTTGCAACTTTGCCAAAGATAAAGTGTGGAAGTCTTATAGGGCATTCTCAAAGGGACAAGGCATGTTAAAGATTGAGCAAGTCTACAAGGATCAATTGTCAAAAGCATTACAAGAATGCCAAAGAAAATGAGATCACGTTAACATGCCAGAGTTTAACGATACAATAGAAAGGGTAAAGGTCTAGCATATCGAATATAATTGAAAGGAGCGAAAGTGAACCAATCATGTAGAAGATATCGAGATGCGAGAAAGAGCTCAACGATTAATACAAGAGAGATGGACAATTCTATTGAAATAGGGCATACATTTGACGGTTCAAGATAAACAACGATTGGATCCAAAGACAAGATGAATAAACCTTGTTTAAAGAAATGACCGGATAAATTTTGAGCTCGAAAAGTCTACACGGAGCCCGAGATTGATCGATCCAACCGATCAATCATCAATTAAGGAGTTTGTGCATTTATGAAATAAATTTAGTAGTTGCCAAACATAGAAAAGAGACCAAAACATTACGGTGTGATGCATGAACTGAGACACGAAATGGTATATGTCAAATTCGCATTGAATGAAGAACCAAAAAAGGGAGTTGAAGTGCAAAAAGGAAATGACACAGTAATGACATGAATCTAGCAGTTGATAGATATAGTAAAGAAACCATAACTTATGACATGAAGCATGAATCGAGACACGAAAAGCATGTATGTCAAAGTCACATTAAATGAGAATCGATTAAGTGGAGTTGGGATATGAACACAATTGGAGACGTGAAACCCTAAAATCCATTATATATACACGACTTCAAAACATTGTTTAGCGGCTGCTATCGTTGCATTTGAGAGAGTGCTGTAGAACAACTCAAAGAGTGTCACTTTAAAATGTATGTAGACATAGAGTGAAAGATAGAGCAATAGAGAGTAAGGCAAAGAGGAAGAAAGAGCACACAGAGAATGTGCAGAGATTGAGCAGAGAGTGAGCAACAAAAGTGAGGCAAAGAGGAAGAAAGAGCACACAGAGAATGTGCAGAGATTGAGCAATGAGTGAGCAGTTACAAACTAGACTTGTAACAAAGAAATTGATCTGGATTCATTTGTGAATCCATCTTGTATTCTGAAGTTGTAGCTTCATAGTTTTGATTGGTTGGTGCCATCAAAAAACTAAGTTGGTGCTCAGTTAGGGGATTGGTGTCTCCTTATGAAGTAGGTGCTTCCTTAGAGTGGGTGCTCTTGAATGTAACTAGTGAGGTTAGCCAGTGAGGCATTTAATAGTGAGGCTGGATTAGAACAGTAGATTCTAGCAGCCATTTTCACCGTGGTTTTTTCCTTTGGGTTTTCCACTTAAAAATACTGAGTAATGTGTTTTAGTGTGTATGTGTAATCTTTGCATTTGTTCTTTGACTTGCATATGAATTTGTATTTCATCTACAAGGTTTAAAAGAACTAGTTTTAGTTGATCTACTGATTCACCCCCCTCTCAGTAGATAGTTGTGTTCAACACCCTGGCACAATTGAAGATGTTTGATGAGTCTACCATCTAGTCTTTTTGACTTTTGATTTTCATCAGCCCATGTTCTTTGGGGGTTCATACTCCCCCGCACATGGCTATTTATATTGTTACCCTAACCACATGGGTTAGGGGGTTTATTGAGTTGGGTTTAGCCCACGTTTTACTTTCATTTATTTTGTTCTTCCTTTTTTTAGTTAGTTGTTGTTCCTAGAATCCTTTTACCCTAGCTCTCTCTATTGTAATTGGGTGTACTCTCGAGTCGCATTGACCTACTTTTGGTCATTTGTGGACATTAATATAATTTATTTTTTTCTTTCTCTCTGTTTGTATGCCCACTCATACGAGGTCTGATTACAATAAGTTAGGGATCAAAGCTTGTGACCCTTCATCATACTTTGTCACATCCTTAGATGGTAGGCATAATACCTTTAGAGAGCCAACTTCATAAATGCTCCAAAAAATGATAGATGATGCTTTGCAAAGGCAAAGAGAAGAATTGAAAGAATGCCATGCATGTGAACAAGCGGGAATTATTGATCATTCTGCTCAACTTCTCAAGCATGTTCACATTCCTTTTGACACATTTCATTCTCAACGGCTTTTTGGTGGTCACACACCATAAAAGCTACAAGTCAATATAGACATTCCTATGTATGAAGGAAAATAGATTAAGATGATATAGATAATCGGCTGGATCTAATTTGTTCATACTATGTGGTAAATCATTTATGTCGCAAAGAAAAGATAACCTTTGCTCTTCTGAAAGTTTCTTTATCCATAAAGAAATGGTGGGATAACCATAGCACTACACATGAAGATGACGACTTAGACACTTCTGTGGATACATGGAATGGTGTTGTAGAAGCACTCAAACCAACCTACTACCCTGTTGGAAACTATGATGACTAGTAAATCAAGTTCTCACAGTTGTGCCATGTTGTCATCAAGTTGTTCAAGAATACACAAACACCTTTCATAAATTGGTTTCTAAACTGAATGTTCAGGAATTTGAACAAAATCTCATTTTGAAGTATAGTTTAGGCTTGAGATCTTATATACAATCTGACATGGATTTTATTTAGATCTCCTCCCTTGGGGAAGCCTAGAGATTTGCTTGCAAGTTTGAAGCAAATGCTAAGTAGACGTCTAAGAAGAAGGTTCCATGTCTCAAGGCAAAGCGTAATGTGAAAATTCCAAGTTAGGAATTAAGCCAAATCCTAAACAAGGGAATGGCCCCTCTCACCATCCTTAGAAGAACACACCATCAAATGATTAGAACAAGCAGTCCAAGATTGGCAAATGCTGTTCAGTTCACAAATCTAGCAGTCACTCCAATGAAGAGTTTTGTGCTAGGAAAACTCTACTTGCACAATTTGAGGCAGTGGGTACTAACACTATGGCACTGGACAAAGGTAAGGAGATCATGGACTCTACATCTAGTGCTATGGTAGTACCGCAAACATCACTTATTCCTTCAACACAAATCAGAGGAAGTAGAAAGATTATTCCATTCTCAAATGTGGATCAATGATCAACAAATACTCTTCATCGTTGACAATGGAAGCTAGAAGAACCTGATTTCCCTTGAAGCAATTCATAGATTGAACTTGCTATTGATGCTTCACTCACAACCATTCTCCATTGGATGGTTCAGTTCAAGTTTTGAGAAACACATCACTCAACAGTTTCACCTAGTGTACAAAATTAATCCTTTTCAAGATGTAGTCCTTTGCAATGTCGCATGATCAGAGGTATTTTATGTTTTACTTGGGCAACCATAACCATATCATTGACATGAAATCTGTGAAGTAAATCCTAGAAATGTTGTCATAGATGTTGGTGATATGAGATACCACAAACCAAAAGTAGTTCCTAAGCTTTTGTTCACTAGCACCAACCACTGCAAGAAGCCAGTCAGTTCTAGTAAGAAGTTTGCACTATTGATGTCATACCTGAACGTCAGAACATCCTTGTGGCACAAACTCAAACCACCATTCCTTCAACAAACCCATCTAAATAGTGTGCTGGAAGAATACAAGGATATATTTTAGTCACCTAAAGAAGTACCTACACACTATGGAGTAAAGCACACTATTGATTTGATCCTAGGACTACCTCTATCTAATGCTTCTTTATATCACAGATCATTTCTGGAGAATGTAGAGATCAAGTGGTAGATCCATGAACTAGTGGATAAAGGACACATCAGGCCTTGCTCATTACCTTGCGACAATGCCATAGTGCTTGCGCCAAAGAAGGATGGCACATGGATGTTGTGCATTGATTACAGAGCTCCCAACAAGATCACATTGAAGAACCATCATCATCATCCTAGAATAGAGGACCTTTTGGACCAGCTCCGTGGTGCCAAATTCTTCACCAAAATTGATCTCAAGTTTGGGTATCTTGAGATTTTTGTTGAACCTTCAAATATCTGGGAGACAACCTTCAAAGCTAAAGAAGGTTTGTTTGAGTGGTTGGTTATCCCTGCCGGCTTGACTAAAGCGCTTGCAAAATTCAGTAGATGATGAATGACATTCTTCGGCTATTGATAATTTCATTTGTTGTAGTCTATCTTGATGACATCCTAATCTTCATCAAAACACAGGATGCAAATTTGCACCATATCCAACAAGTGCTTCACACTTTGTGGGAGCATAAGCTATATGCTAGCATGGAAAAATATTTATTTTCCATGTGGGAGATACAATATCAGGGATATATTGTAGGCGCACAAGGAGTTCATGTGGACCCGACCAAGATCTGCGTCATCTAGGAATGGCCTACAACAAAGAATCTCACAGAACTTTGCACCTTCTTGGGATTAGCAAATTTCTATAGGAGATTTGTAGTTGGTTTCTCTCATGTAACTTGGCCTATGAATCAAGTTACCAATGGTGGCGCCAAAGCAAACATCATCTCGTCATCCGCACAACAAAAACCATTTGAAGAATTGAAATGTAGACTCTATTTTGTGTTAGTACTTGTATTACTTGATCTTCAACAACAATTTGAGATAGATACCGATGCATTTTATTTTGCACTTGGAGCAATTGTCACTCAACATGGTCATCTAGTTGCTTATTATAGTGAAACATTTACTGCTTCGGTAAGAAACTATCCCACATATGACCATGAGTTTTATGCCTGTAATGTCCCTCTTCATTTGATAATAATTATGGCATAATTTCCTAATCTATTAATTCCCTAGATTAGGAGAATAGCCTTTTGCAAGGGAATATGGAATAATTAAATAAATTGCTGAAAGTCTATAGTCAATTTAATTTATTTAATTATTCATATTTGAATAATGGTGTGGGCTATTCATCATCTCAGCTTGGTAAATTAAAAGAAATTGCTAAAATCAGCTTCGAGTGCTCGTATGAAGGAAAGATGTTTGATTTTCCTCAAAATGGAAATATTCTATCTTAAGTGGATATCGATGGCTTTTGGGAGTTTGTTTTTGGAAACATCAGTTTTTTTGGAAAGAGATCGCTGCCTTTTGTAGAGGATTTTTGGTAACTCCTCTATTAATTGGAGTCGATTTGTAGAGGAAGGTATTCAAAAATTATTATGATTTTATTCTCTGTCAAACTATGAAAGATGTTTTCACCAGGACGAAGCCCCTGGCCCTGATTTGAATGGGATGAAAACCCCATGTCAATGCTTGACACTATCTAAGTCCCCTGTGCAAATTCAAGACGTCTAGTTGGCTGGAAGTGAATGTGAAGAGAGGAATCAATCTGTGGTCAGTTGTGCGGGGGGGGGGAACGTGTTGCTTGTCTAAGTTTGAATCGCTGCAATCTAGGCCTGAAACGTTGTCTGTTACTTTAAATATCTCATCACCCAGGCATCACGTGGACTCAAGAAGCTGATTTTCTTTGCTGGAGGTCTTCTCAAAATCCAGGAGCTGCATCAACAGAGGTTCTGGACCTTTTAACAGCAAGCATATATTCCATAACAGCATTAAAGTCCAGGTTCATGTAAAAATTCTGCAATTCTGAAAAATTCTGAAAATAATCATATGAAGATTAAGATGTAATAAAATCCAGAAAAGAGATTCTTATTTATGAATAAATACTTTCCATAAGTTTTCTCTCTATTCGAGCAAATTCCTATGTGCTTTGTGTGGAAATTAAAGAAAATCTATCAAACTAAAAATTTCAACATAAGTTCTTTATTTTTTTTCTGGGAAAGTATATTTTAGTGGTATTAGAGCTTGCGATCTTGCCAGCCTAGTAGGATTTCAACGTTGCATGTGGCTTTGAGTTATTGCATGTTAGTTGATTTGATTCTATGCACTCCAGAGAGATAGGATCACACAAATATTTCACCAGAAGCAGGTCAGGACAGCGAGAAGAAGGGCCTGATTTTATTCCAGCTGTAGAAGAGATGGGTAAAAGAGGAGGTGGAAGCCCACCTAGGGATTTGAACAATCAACTTGAGAATTTATTGACCACATTTGCCCAATAGCAGGAGCAAGTGCTACAGCAATTTCAGGATCATATGATTACAGCCATGGGTCAAATGAGAATGGATCGTGCTAGATCGAGTAGATCAAGCAGTGATCATAGCAAAAGTGATGTTGGTCACGGAAATCGAGATAGAGCAGCCTCTAATGCTGTTAGGACTGCGAGCACAAGGTCAGATTGGCCTCTGTGTGCTACATTTGTGACAGGACAAACTGAAGAGGCAATTCTGGAGTTGGAGGATGAGACACACATCACTGATGATGTTATGGTGGCCTACGATGAATATAGAGCTCTCCCACCTGATGTGAGACAATTAATTAATCTGAATCAGTTTATGAATTAGCGGAAAGATAAACCCAGATACAGACTGGAAATGCAAGAAAAGGGACTCAGAAGACAAACCAATCAAGGCACTCAACCCAAGGAATACAAAGAAGCATTGAATAAGGTTCCTTTATCGACCTTCGATGGAAGCGGGAAAATAAGTGCTAGATCAGGGGTGCATAAACATGACACATTCCTGTCCTTGAAACCTATGGAGGAAGATAAGGCTATACAATTTGCTACAATGCATTTGGAGGGTGTAGCATATCACTGGTGGCACCATGGGTTAGTCTCACAAGATCATGCCTTGATACGCTCATACGAAGAGTTTGTCAATAAATTGATTGCACGCTTTGACCGGAAGGATATTGAGGTTTATTATAGAGATTTGGCTCAACGGAAGCAGATTGGTCATGTTGAGGCCTACATTAATGAATTCCAGAAAATTGTAGTTATGGTCCTTGAGATGACGAAGAGGCGAGTTACTATGTTGTTTGTTGAAGGTCTGAGTGATAGACTGAGGGGTCTAGTGAAGGCTCATAAGCCTAGCACACTCCATGATGTCGTTGACCTAGCCCTTGATTTGGAGACTACACCTCCCTTCTAGCCTCAGAAGAAAGCTTTTGGTGGATTTCAGCCAAAACAAAAAGTTTTCAATCAGCAAAAGAACATCCCACTAAAATTGGAACAAGAATCCAGAAACGAATTACGCACGAAAAAGTTATGTTTCACCTGCAAGGAGCCATGGGACCCTGGTCATTGTTGCCTTGGGAAAGGCAAGGTTCACTCGATTGAGGTTTTTTCAAATGATGAAGAACATAATGATTAGGAGATTAGTACTGGAGATGATAGTGTACAGGAGGAGCAGCCACCACAGTTAGAGTTGGATGATTTTGGAGTTAAAGAGACTACCCAGAGTACCATAGCCTCTTTATCTGGGGTTCCTAGACTTCATCCATTCTGTTTGAAGGGTGTCCTTAAGGGGCAACACATGGTCTGTTTGGTGGACAATGGAGCCATGCACAACTTCATTGATGAGGGTCTAGTTGTGAAGCGTGGGCTACAGGTTGATGAGTTTTTGGGATTCAATGTGACTGTAGCAGATGGTTTTCAGTTGAGTTACACTAGGATGGTTTCCCAGCTTAGCATCCATATTGGAGATTACACATTGACTGATAACTTCTATGTGCTGGGACTTGGTAATATTGATGCAGTTTTAGGATTGCAGTGGTTACAATCACTTGGGAGGTACATTCAGGACTTCCACAGAATGGAGTTAGAATTTATAGATGGTGGCAAAAAGATTGTGCTGAAGGCTATTGCTGATGGTGGTCCTCGAGTCATGTCGCTAGGAGGATGGAGGTTTTACTCAGACATGGAGAGGTGGATTGGGCAATTCAGTGCTTTGTTTCATCCAAACCCACTGCAGACAACAAGCCACATTATCATGTTGATATCCAGATTGAGTTGGATAAGCACGATGTAGTGTTTGGAGACATTCCTTTAGGTTGACCACCGGATCGTGGTTTCGAGCATGTCATTGAGCTCGGGGAAGGGGCTAAACCAGTAATAACTACACCTTATCGACACCTGCACCATTTCAAAGAGGAAATTCAGAAGACAATCAAAGAGCTTCTGAGCATGGGACACATTTAGCTCAGTTCTAGTCCGTTTGCCTCGTCGGTAGTGCTGGTTAAAAAGAAGGATGGAACTATGCACATGTGCATAGATTATAGGGCCCTGAATAAGAAGAAAATAAAGAATAGATATCCAATTCCCAGGATCGATGAGCTGCTTGATGAGTTGCACGAGGTTTTGTTCTTTTCCAAAATTGATCTTCGCCTGAGTTATCATCAGATACGGGTCCGGGAAGAAGATGTTCAAAAGACTACCTTCTATTGCCACTACGGGCATTTTGAATTCCTTGTCATGCCATTCGGACTCACAAATGCACTTGCCACATTTCAGTGGTGCATGAATCACACTTTCCGAGAGCAATTACAGAAATTTGTTCTGGTTTTCTTCAATGACATTTTGATATACAGTAGGACTTGGGAGGATCACTTGCATCATTTGGATGTAGTGCTGAGTATCATGGAGGCTCAATCGCTTTATGCGAAGGCTTCTAAGTGTGAGTTCAGAATGACTGAGATACTCTATCTCTGGCATGCGATTGGGGTAGATGGTGTGAAGGTACATCAAGAGAATATCCAGGGAATTTTGGATTGGCCACCACCAAAAAACATATCAAAATTGAGGGGTTTTTTGGGTTTGTGCTCTTACTACAAGAGGTTTGTAAGGGGTTTCTTACAGTTGGCATCAACTTTGACCAATCTAACTAAGAAGGGTGCATTTCATTGGTCTGAGGAAGCACAGGTGACTTTTGACAAACTCAAGGAAGTCATGAGTTCCTGTCCAGTTTTAGCATTGCCGGATTTTACACAGCTGTTTGTCTTGGAGTGTGATGCATCAGGACAGGGAGTTGGTGCAGTTCTAATGCAGAATCAACATCCGATTGCATTCGAGAGCCGGAAGTTGAGGGATACAGAGAGGTTTTATTCCACTTATGATAAGGAGATGCTAGTGATTATGCATGCGCTAGCTAAGTTCAGGGAGTACTTAGTAGGGACTAAATTCGTGGTCAGAATTGATCACAACATTCTCAAATATTTTCTTGAGCAGAAGGACTTGCATGAGCGACAACAAAAGTGGGTGAGCAAGATTCAGGTATATGACTTCGATGTGGAGTACATCAAGGGGAAGAACATTGTTGCTGATGCTCTTTCCAGGAGACCAACACTTTGCTCTCTCACTGAGATTTCAGCTGACTGGAGATCTCAATTAGTGGCTGAATATACCAAAAACACTTTTGCCTGTGATTTGATTGATGGTCGTGTACAAGATGACAAATATTCAGTAGTCATTGACATCATTTATTATAAGAACAAAATTTATCTTGTACCAGGATCGAAGCTGAAGGCTAGGATTTTGAGGGCTATGCATGATACCCCTCTAACAGGGCATCCAGGTTTCTTTAAAACTTATCGTCAGATTTGTGAGAGGTTCACTTGGAAGGGTTTGAAAGATGATGTGTTGCAACATGTTAGAGAGTGCCTAGTTTGCCAATAGAATAAGGCAGAACACACATTCCCTGCAGGCCTTCTACAGCAATTGCCGATACCTGAACGTAAATGGGAAGGAATATCCATGGACTTTATTACTGGGCTGCCACATGTCTAAGGAAAAGATTGCATATTTGTAGTTGTGGATAGATTGACAAAATATGCGCATTTATTTGCTATCTCCACCGATACTCTGCAGTTCAGGTGGCTGAGTTATTTTTCAGAGAGGTGTTTAGTTTACATGGACTTTCCCAAAACGATCGTTAGTGATCGTGACAATGGATTCTTAAGTATGTTTTGGCAGGAGTTGTTTCGGTTGGCAGGTATGGAGTTGACACCAAGCACAAGCTACCATCCTCAAACCAATGGTCAGACAGGGATAGTAAATAAATGGATGGAGGGATCTCTGCGGAATTATGTGTCAGGGCAGCAACGTGCTCGGATCAGATGGTTGCATCTAGGTGACTGTTGTTACAATACCACCTACCACATGTCGATTGTCATGTCTCCCTTCAGAGCTTTAAACGGTTATGAGGCCTCATCATTCATGGATTTGGCCTTCGATGACAGTAAGGTTCCATGGGCCAAGGAGACAATGCAAAACTTTCAGGGTATTCTCAAGGCATTGAAAGACAATCTACAACATGCTCAGAACCAGCAGAAAATGTATGTAGATAGGCACAAAATTGAGAGGTCTTTCGAGATTGGGGACTTAGTTTTCCTGCGCTTGCAGCCATACAGACAATCGTCATTGAAGAAAAGTGGTGCAAAAAAATTTAAGCCGCACGTTTATGGGCCTTATAAGATAGTGAGGAGAATTGGTGAAGTAGCATATGAATTGGAACTTCTTGAGGGCAGTAAGATTCACAACGTCTTCCATGTTTCTTGCCTCAAGAAGGCATTGGGTCAGCATGTTGAAGCATCCCCAGAGCTTCCTCCACTCAATGAAGAAGGAAAGTTGGTGTTAGTCCCTGAGGGTATTGCAGATTGGAGAGCAAGGAAGCTAAGGAATTAAGGTATTCCGAGGATATTTGATCAAATGGAAGGATCTGCTTGTAGAGGATGCAACTCGGGAAGGGGAAGATATTTTGCAGCACCCCAATTTGAGATTGCTAGAGGACCAGCAATCCCGGGAAGGGAGGACTGTAATGTCCCTCTTCATTTGATAATAATTATGCAGTAATTTCCTAATCTATTAATTCTCGAGATTAGGAGAATAGCCTTTTGCAAGGGAATATGGAATAATTAAATAAATTGCTGAAAGTCTATAGTCAATTTAATTTATTTAATTAATCATATTTGAATAATGGTGGGGGCTGTTTACCATCTCAGCTTGGTAAATTAAAAGAAATTGCTAAAATCAGCTTTGAGTGCTTGTATGAAGGAAAGATGTTTGATTTTTTTCAAAATGGAAATATTCTATCTTAAGTGGATATCAATGGCTTTTGGGAGTTTGTTTTTGGAAACATCAGTATTTTTTGAAAGAGATCGCTGCCTTCTGTAGAGGATTTTTGGTAACTCCTCTATTAATTGGAGTCGATTTGTAGAGGAAGGTATTCAGAAATTATTATGATTTTATCCTCTGTCAAACTATGAAGGATGTTTTCACCAGGACGAAGCCCCTGGGCTTGAATTGAATGGGATGAAAACCCCATGTCAATGCTTGACACTATCTAAGTCTCTTGTGCAAATTCAAGATTTCTACTTGGCTGGAAGTGAACGTGAAGAGAGGAATCGATCTGTGGTCAGTATGGGGGGGGGACGTGTTGCTTGTCTAAGTTTGAATCGCTGCAATCTAGGTCTGAAACGTAGTCTGTTACTTTAAATATCTCATCACCCAGGTATCATGTGGACTCAAGAAGCTGATTTTCTGTGCTGGAGGTCTTCTCAATATCCAGGAGCTGCATCAACAGAGGTTCTGGACCTTTTAACAGCAAGCATATATTCCATAACAGCATTAAAGTCCAGGTTCATGTAAAAATTCTGCAATTTTGAATAAATTCTGAAAATAATCGTATGAAGATTAAGATCTAATAAAATCTAGAAAAGAGATTCTTATTTATGAATAATTACTTTCCATAAGTTTTCTCTCTATTTGAGCAAATTCCTATGTGTTTTGTGTGGATATTAAAGCAAATCTATCAAACTAAAAATTTCAACATAAGTTCTTTATTTTTTTTTCTAGGAAAGTATATTTCAATGCCATTGTCAGGGCATGTAAGCATCATAAGCATTACGTATTGGGAAAGGAGAATGTGATCCACACATATCACAAACCGCTTCATTTCCTATAGACACAAAACAATTTGCAGCAAGAATGACATCAAAAATGGTCTTCTTATCTTCAACAGTTCTATTTGAACATCAAGCATAAGAAAGAAAGTGTCAATCCAATAGCAGATTGTTTGAGTCGACCTTTGGTTCAAGCTTTCCTTATTGTGCTTGATGCATGTGGACATGAAGCAAACACTTGGTCATAATTGTATTCATCTAACACAAACTTTGCAAAAATCTGTCAAGTCTTGCATAGCGTTAAGTCAGTTCCAAATTTCTACTTGTAGGATGAACTTCTATATTATCTTGGGCACTTGTGTGTACCGCAGAAGGCAAAGAGACAAAAACTAGTATGGGAGGCTCATTTTAGCAAGGTTGCAAGACAATTTGAAGTTGAAAAGACACTTGCGGTGTTATAGAAGTACTACTTTTGGCCACATCTCAAATCAAATGCTGCCAAATACATTAGGTCTTGTACCACTTGTGCAATTTCCAAACCGGTCAACACGAAGCAAGGTATGTACACACCTCTGCCGGTTCTAATGAAAGCGTGGGAGTCCATTTCAATGGACTTTATTTAAGGCTATCCTACTACCAAGCACGGTAAGGATTGTGTTTATGTAGCAGTTGATAGATTCACAAAGATGGCTTTTCTCACAATTTGTAAGAAAGCAGTCTCCACTCTAGAAACAAATCAATTGTATTTTCCGCATGTTTGGATCCACTTTGGAATACTAGAAACTATCATCTCTAATAGGGATACAAGATTATTGAGCAATTTTTGGAAAACACTTGGGTCTATGATGGACACAAAGTTGAACAAGTCTAGATGGAAATGGTAAACATGATGATTGTGCATCTTCTAAGAATATACAATTCACGGAAGCAACACACATGGGATGCAAGTTTTCCTTGCATTCAACATAACTACAAGAGAACTCGACACGACTCTACTTCATACAATCCTTCTAAGGTATATTTGGGTTTCCAACCTTTGGTACCCATTGACGTTGTCACCGCGTTTGAATTTGCCGAGGAAAAAAATCGGAACTAAAAAATTTGAGATAAAATTCGTGATTAATTCGGCTAATAGAAATATACCTATTTTTCAAAATATAAAATTATAAATTATAAAAATAACTATAAATATATTATATATATATATATTTATATTCTATATTATATTATAAACTATAAAAATAACTATATTCTAATAACTATAAATATATGTTATTGTATTTGTATTAAACAAAAACAATGTACAGTCATAGTATGTAGACTAAAAAAATATGTGTACGAAATTATCTATAGAGTCGCAGATTGCAGGGTCTAGACTCTAAAGCCTATGCAAAATCGTTGCATGCACAAATACAGTAACATAAAACTAACCCTGCAGAATCACCATGAATTGTTGGACGCATTGTCATGGAGTTGGAGTTTCACTGAGAATCACCGTGAATCGTTGAAGACTAACAAAGGCTGGAAGCTGTGGCAATTTTTTTTTGAGCGAATGGTAAAAATGTGACAAATTGCAATGACCCGATAGAAAACACGGAGATTTTAAAAGCGAACCCTAAACATGAATTAGGGCGAATTTAAATGATTTTTTAGGTTTTTTTTGGATTAAATTCGTCTTTAGAAATCCGTGGTGAATTTCGACGAATTTAAGGGTTTTCTTTCAAGTTTGGCTAATTTCCAACTTTTCTCTTGAGATTAGACAAATGTGGTGATTGTGCCCATTGATGTAGCTTATCCCATAATGCTATCAATAGTAGCAACTCCTTCAACCCAAAAGGAAGTTGACAAAGTTGTTAAATTCATTGAGTACATTCAACAAATGCATATCATTTTACAAAGGCTAATGCTAAGTAAAAACATAGCCATGATCAATACATAACACTATACACCTTCTAGGTTGGTGATCAAGTATGGCTTCATTTGTAGAAGGAAATACTGATAGGATCTTACTGCAAGCTCCGTCCACTTTGGTATGGGCCCTACACCATCATCAAGCAAGTAGGAGATAATGTTTTGGAGCTTAATCTTCCTTCCTACCTTAGTTTACACCTAGCATTCAATGGATAACCCTTGCACCATTATTTTCGATCTTTACTGGACACTTCAAATGTCTCAGAGACACTTCAACAATCAAAGATCAATTTTGACTTTAGTGCACTAGGAGAATTGGATCAATTAATTGATGTCAGGGTCAAATAAACAAGACAAAGAATCCCTCTCTTTCATATTGTCAAAACAAGTCAAGTACCGTCCCAGGAAAAATGGTTTATAGAAGTGTAGGTTGCCAACAACTTTCCACATCTTCCACAATTGCACGCAATGGGGAACATTGATGTTCAAGGAGGGGTGATTGATCTAGGAGGATCTAAGCCTTTGATTGTCTCGCAGTATGACAGCCTTGCCCCACGCCATGCTTCATCTTCACCAATAGCTTCAGGGTCATCCCAAGCACATGTGGCAATATTGTGAAGTCCTAACTCCTCTTCGTTGATGTCGAGCAGCTCCCACAATGTCATTACTATTCCACACAGCTCCGCAGTGGCATTACAAGAAGACGACAAAACAATGATTAATTACAAAGTGATTGTTCCTAGCTATTGAAACTATCCAACCGACCCTTTGTCTTCCAAAGGTATATTAGTGTACACTTCCATTCTTTGTAGAAGTAAGTTAGAGATTAGTTCGAACAGAGATAGACTAGGAAGCAGTGATCAAACATCACAATAACATTTGATCTCTCGGATCATTATACAAAACTTTTGCATGATATAAGTTTGCAACTTATAGTTATAGTCTGACGTCCATTGTTGCCTCTTGTCTTTTCTTGTATCAATTCACTCTGATATATCTTTCGGCCTCTATCATTGCATATATGCTTCCGCAAAACCCATTTAATCTGTTAAGTGTAGTTGTCCACTGGGTTCCATTTAGGTCCCAAATCATGTTATGAGATATTCTCCTCATCTCAATTGCACTTTTGATAGATGTCATACGGACGCTAGTTGTACTTTTAAGGTTGAGCTGTTTGTTGGGTAGGCAGTAGGTTGCTATTGCTGTTATTGATCTTGTTGTTGTTATTTAGGTTTCTATGTTCAAGGGGAAATGACTTTTGTGTTATGTCATTTTTGGAGTTGATTGTTCTATTGCTTGTTTGGTTTATAGCTTTCGTTTCAAATTCTAACTTGAGTGCCAAGGATATGGATTAAGCTTGGATGTTGGGTACTTGGGAATGGAGGATGAAGGGGGTATTTAAACTATCTAATTAGCTAAGTATTTGGACGCTTATAGATGGTTTGAATGCTATTTTAACATTACAAGAGTGTATTTGTTAATGGTAATTGTCCCCTCTTGCACAATTGAAGGTAATGGATCTACTGATTTTGTGAACCATATTTTTTTCTTGTTTGGGCAATCTAGTATTTCAGTATTCGGGATGAAGACCACATATACAATGTTTTTAAACTTAATTCATTGTTGGTCTTGTTATACTGTAGAGATAACATGAAATAGAATTAGGGTGTGGCCTCCCAAAAAGTACCTGTTAGAAATTTGTCTATTGTCAATATGCCAAAAAGGGGATGGAGGGTTCTATATATACTCTGTAATTTTAGATCTTACTTGCATAGAGTTTTTGTGTGACAGGGGGATTGACTTGGCTCTGTTACTCCTATTATGGACTGCTTACCTGTGCCAGCACGCATAAGAAACACGAGAACAATGAAGTTGATTACTAATGTTTTGGAGAAGAAGACATGGAGGCCCAGAAAAATGTGACCATCTCCAAATTGTTTGTAGATGGTTGTTGTATGCGTCATTTATGTTTATACTAGATTTTAGCCAATTTTTTTTTTTAAATGGTTATGTTTAATGTTCATAGGCATACTTTTTAATTTTTGGTCTGTCATGGTTGGTAACTGTTGGGTGGTTGGTACAACCAACACACCTTGTGGGCTGGCAAGGTTACTTATAGTATGGACTAGGTGTTGGTTGGGGAGTTCTCTTGTGTGTACGTTCTCCTTGGTATTCTTGCTGTCGATGAGTGCATTGCACATTATATGAATAAATTGAAGTGTTCCATTTAATTTTGTTAGTTCTTTTAAATTCTTGCACTCTTATATTTCCTCATACTACAACTGCTTGATTTGTATTTGCATTTTATGTTCTGTTTATAGGTGTCCTTTGACTTACTTTCCCAATCTTGTTGGGATTTTATAACTTGCTAATTTGGGACTCCAACCGAATTGTCACTTCCAACTATCATCAATCACAAACCAAAAGAAAAAAAACTAGAGCCAAAGGCTTTTGATAATATCTGTTTTCTTGCTGGATTGCATGTTTTCTTATATTCAGTTTGTGTGTATGTAGGTTGACTCATAGGTCTTATTTTTGTATTGATACTTGCATGCTTTGACGGGTGAGCTCTATTTGATATTTGTGCCCATTCGCTTTGACCTATAGGTCTTCTTTTGATTTTGAGATCATAGGCTTTTTTGCAGATTTCGTATTCAGCATGGAAGCTAAGAACAATAGAGGGACGATGGGCAAACTATTTTTTTCCTAATTCAATGATAGTCAAAGGCATGAAGACGACTAAAAGCATCAATTACAGTAAAGGTTTTAGCATGGAAACACGGGAATACGACCAGGGATTGGGACAAATGTATTGATGTTCTATCATTTTGGGGTCGCAAAGATGGGTACAAATCAACCTCGGGTGTTCCGGAGGTGCCAAGCCCAAGGTCCTATCATCCTTGAGCTATCCCAAGGCCTAAGTGGCCCTTCCCAAAACAATTTAGTTTTTTGCATAAAAAATGGGACAGTTGGGTGTCCTTTGATGATGTTCATCCTTTATAGATGGAAAACAAGAAAACAGCCCCACCATTTCATTCCTCCCAAACCTTAAAGTCCTTGTTTCAAACTCATTTCATTTTATTGAGGTGCTTGGAGCTCGAGGAAAACTACAATAGTCACTAGGGAAATTTTCAAAATTGAGGAGATTCTATAGCAAATTCAAAGAGGTAAAGCGAGGAGATTCTGGAGCAAATTCAAAGAGGTAAAGTGAGTCATTGCTTTTTTGTTCAGCAAAGACGAGGAAACAAGTGGGGGAGGGGTTGCTGTAAGTTCAGCTGAAAGTGCAAACAAAAACCCATTTGACCATCCCTCATGTTCTGAATATTTTTGTAATGGGCCCATTCAAACTAGCAAGATCCCTGCTTCAATTTGCGAGCATTCTAAACGATACAAAATTTGGGGGGTGCACTCATTAATTATGTCCTATATGCACTACCTGTTTTAAAGGGTTAATCTCTAAGGAATGTGCTCACTTTATTTGTTGACGCCCATTTTGGGACACCACAAAATGGTGTGAATAAATAAAAGAATACAAGCTTTAACTTCTTGTCCAAGAATTTTTTGATCCACTCTCATGCCCTCATGATTTATTGTAATATTAAAATTTCTCGGAGGAATATTATGATCGGTCCTCGGATAAACTACGTGCCATGTGCTCTCCTAACCTACAACACATACATTGTGAGTTGTATGGTTAAGTTTGCTTGTGCCTTTAATCTAGTTACCATTTATAACATGGAGTTGAAGTCTTAGTCCTATGAAGTATGCACAATGCACGATTAGCTCTTTTGGGATCCCAAATGATCCAGATGGCTGTTCGGAGCAGAATTCTGAATTTTTCAAAAATCTATTTTATTGGCTTTTTCTACTATTCATATTTTGCATTTATGAGGTCGTTCAGTGCAGAATTTGTACCTTAAACTTTAGTCGGATACTTTAAATAGTTTTCGTAGGCACGTATATAGCACATTACTCTAAATAGTTTCCACATGCATTTATATAGCACATCTAAACTAGTTTGCTTGATGAGCTTTCCAACGGATATTAAAAGTTAAAATTCCAATCAATGGTCTAGCAAATATGACCCCAACAAGTGGCACTACTAAAATAATAATGTCGACAACCAAATTTCAGCTATTTGTCCACTTCTGGCTGTTTATTTCCACTTCTAAGGCGGATACATGTTATCTCCATGTGGGGTGATCCATCGGTTCCCTTTTGGAACCCTTTATTTACAATTTTTAGTAACATTTCATTTTTTTCATTGTATAGCTATAAAGTAGATAGTATGGAATGAAGAATGCAGAATTCAAGGCATATAACTCTCCTTTAGAGATTGCCCTCTTTGTAAACACTCTCATTTGCAATAAAATACTGATGTTTTTGCAATTTCAGTTTTGTCAATTTCAGTTCTACTTCTTTAACACATTAAGCTCCATAGTGTGTTGTCCACAGATTTGCATACTTAATTCAAATCATTGGTATCAGCGCAGTTCATTGCATGGCCCATAGAATGAAGTCAGAATACAAGCACGTTCTTGAGACGTGTTCCTTTAGATTATATTCCTTGTCGGTTCAAACGAATCGGACGGTAGAGGAGGAAATGGGAGATCCTTTCAAAGAATTGAT
Organism: Torreya grandis; assembly: GCA_037957365.1. Taxonomy (NCBI): domain Eukaryota; kingdom Viridiplantae; phylum Streptophyta; class Pinopsida; order Cupressales; family Taxaceae; genus Torreya; species Torreya grandis. The sequence continues at coordinate 2,411,673 of JARHVA010000008.1, forward strand.
TGATGCAGCACTTGAGAGGTAGGGGAGGGAGATGATGGCACAATTCGATAATGTTCTTTTCCAAGTTGTGCTTGAGGTTGCACCCACACCATCATCAAGCAAACCCTTTGGGATTTGGCACCCTTCAAGGTACAATTAAATTTTGACATTCCTTGGTTTGAAGGAAAAATAGATGTTGATGAATTGGATAAATGGCTCAACTAGCTGCAATCATACTTCTCTGTGAATAATGTCTCTGACATTGAAAAGATAACATTTGCGCTCTTGAAAGCTTCCTTGCATGTCAAAAAATTGTGGGAATCATATTCTCTTCAAGATGAAGGCGATGGTGAGTTGGCTCTCAAAACAATACCAAACAAAACAGGGTGATTTTTAGAAGCTATCATAGAAGAATGCTATTTAATAAAGAATTACAATGACTGGTTCAAAAAGTTGAATCAATTGCGCCAAGGTCGCGACCTAACAATGCCAGACAACATTAACAAATTTCATGCCTTGTCGGCAAAATTTGGTACATGTTATAGTGAGAAGCATAGAACTCTCAAATATTGTATTGGTTTGCGATGTTACAACTAAGAAGAGATGGAGTTTACAGACATCAGGATAGTAGGAGAAGCATACTGATATGCAGTCAAGATTGAGGAAAAATTCAAATGTTGTCATGTCCCCTTCTAATTGACATCGACATATCAGCAGGATTAGCCTATTAACGGCTCTCGTAGGCTAATGAGGCATGGTGAGAGAGTCATTTTGCAGTCACTTGGTGATTACTTGGCTCAGTTTTTGATTGGAGTAAGGTTTTCCACTATATTTCATCATTATTTCTATTTATGGAAACCTTATTTTATAATTTGATGTTGAGATGCACTTTATTAATGATATAATATTTTAATATTTCATAAAGTGCAAAAAAAAAAAATATTCTAGAATCTTCTAGAAGTCAAAGGATAATATTATTTTATTGAGGCCGACCTCTAGAGGAAATGCATAAATAGACCTTGAGGTCTCACCATTTGGGCATCCAGATTTGATGAATTGTTGATTGGTGAATTCTTCTTGAGTATTTGTGGAGCCAAGTGATCTGCAGATAATCAGATTGTCTTTGGGAACGAAAACTCCCATTGATAGCAATTTTGAGGGTGTGAAATATCACTTGAATTATTGCAGATTGGAGGTGATATTTCAATCACTTCACTAGGGCAGAAATTTGTGGCCTAAGGCAATTTTGAAGACTACAATTTTAGGAGTTGGCTAGCATTGAAGAATAGTGTCTTGTGGCATCGAATTTTGAAGAGAAAGGTCAGATCTACATTGGCCAAAATCTGAAGCAAACTGGGACGCCTTTGGAGGAGCATTTCCATTCATCCCAGCTCATAACCAGGTCGATTCCTCTTGGAGATTGGTGCGCCTCATTTCCAGGGTTATGCTGATCATGTTAAGAGTTATTGGAGGCTTGGAGGGTTAGTAGATTATTTTATTTCACATTCCCAATCAGAACAGGGGCGACTTCTTCAGAAATTCGTATGGGCTGCATATGGTCATCATCTTCCAGAATTTTCATTGCTTCTTCATTGGGAATGCAAGGCGACTCCTAACCAGGTTCCATTGTTAAATTCCATGCATTTTAGATGTCATTTAGTTGCACAATAAATGGTACGGTTGTAGGTGACTGTTAATTTCAGACTTTGCATTAGTTCATATGTAATTTGCCAAGAGTCTTGGCTGAGTTGAAATTGTTATTGTATTGGAAAGATTATTACATTAAAGGAGTAATAAGTAATTCTCAACTTCTTGTTGCAATCAAAGCTTGAAATCAGATTAGGGTTTGTAAGCCAATTGTTTGTAAAAATGTCTATTTGCTGTAGCTAGTCTTTGCATACCTAGTTTCCCATATATTTGCATAAAATCCAAAAAGAATCACAGTTTTGCATATAGATCAGATTGCAGGCATTAAAAGGGTATTTAAATCAGCCTTAGCATCCATTTCTATCAAGTTACTACAAACTGAAACACTACATCAGCAAGCTGCAAGGTTGCATTTAAACTGTTTGACGAAATTACAATCAGCCAACTAGGGCAAATTGTGGACAGTTTTGAGTCAGGCTCCTTACCAATGTAGAGGAAAGAAAGAATATTCTTCGATTGTCCTTTTTTTTTTGTTGTATTTGACCTTAAAGATTTTGCTTTTTTTATTGTCAATGTAGACACTCCAGTTTGTACATTCTACTTCTGACACCCCACTTTTGAAACTTTAATTTCTGTTTATCCTAATTCGTCCCTTATTCATCCCTAATCCACCCTAATATCACTAAATTTTTTTTTTACCACCATTAAAACCCTAATTCTATTTATAGTAACCTTAATTTTATCATATTTTATCATACTACTCTAATCATGTCTTCAACACATCCCTAGCCAATCCACTCTAACCCTCCACCCCTAACCCAATCAATTAATCACACTATCCTAATCCTATCATGACTTTACACAATCCCATTAATCACACGATCCTAATCCTATCATGACTTTACACAATCTCACTAATATCATCCTCCTGGTTAATCAACTAATTAATCACTATTAGTTAGATATTAACACTAATAATATAATCCTGACACATTAAAAAATAGATAAAAAATAATAATATATCACATCACCAAATACTAAATCGCATCACTAATCTAAAATCAAATACCCAAAATCCTAAGTAAAAAATTAAATCAATCAAATCCATCCCTCATTATAGCAAGACCATACCTATCCAACATATCTCATTTAATATCCAACCTGCATAGAATAACAATGTTTACTCAATCTTATCCATCCATTTCAAATCAAATATAACCATCCATTTACCCCATCAAAAATATATAAATTGAACCCCTCTCTTTCATTTTCAAAATTCTTAGAGAGCCTAAGGATATTTTGTCCATTGAGGGAAGAAGCTTCAAGAGCCTAAAGAGATTATGTCCATTGAGTGAGTAAGCTTCAAGATCCTAAGGATATCATTCCATTGTGAAAAACATGCCCTCAACATCAATCTGGCATCTAATCATCACTCTAATTGACATGCTACTGAAATTATGACATAGGTCAAATTGAGCATCCATAATCCAACAATCAAGCGAACAAATCCATATAACAAGGACATATGCATGGTAAGTTCAGGTATAAATCTCTTTTCTAACTCAATCATAGGTATTTTCACTTAATTTAGAGTAGGAATTGGTGTTATTGATATTTTATATTGCATATCTCTAGGTTTTGCATGTGTACATTCTTGGCAAGTCCGGTGGGATAAACCTCATTTTCTTTTCCATTAGTGTATTCCAGCAAGGAAATCTTCAAATTTTTGGGCCTTGATTGCCCTTATATCAGCACCTATACAAGACACAAACATAATAGTGAAAACATGAGTTCTCCACTTCTCTTCAACGCTTGCACATTTGATAGTGCCCTCCATATGTGAAAGTGTTGGAGACATGTAGGTGGCTGCCCTTGAAAACATAGGAGTGTTCATGCTGCCCATACACCCAAGAGTGACCTCAAGGTCCAGAAATCTTCTCTCTAGAGGAGTTGGAAATTTTCTTATCTTGCTTGAAATCCACCCTTCGCCAAAAGACCATTGACACATGTCCACACACTTCAAAAGAAGGGCAGAACCAGCCACTTCCCCTTTGATAAGTTGGCTATGTATGCACATTTCAGACTTCTTATGACTCTAAAACATGGATTTATTTTTCCACCTTTCATCCTTACGAGGTAAAATTTTGCAATCATCCTTCCCCAAACTTCTGAAAATCTTCAAACTCACCATCACATGCCTCAAGCTCACATATTCCCTTACCTTAGAGGGAACCACTTCAAAAGGAAATCTGTACCTTTTGTTTTGAGGGCTGTGTTTGTACTTTACAGCCTTGCAAGCATCCAAAAAAATCAACCTTTTTACTCCCAACTTGCTCCATGATGAGTCTACCACATTTACCATCCCAAGAGGGGTCAAAATGAAAAGTTACAGTCATGCGCTATTAGTTACAGCCAAGAATTCTCACATAACATATGAAAAGTTGGCTGTAGAAATGCAAGTTGGGGTAAAAAATTGCAGTACTTCTCAATCTTGTCCGATAATGAGAATATGAAATTGAAGATGGAACTAGACAAACTCAAGAATCTACCCCAAGCGAAGTTTTATTTTGATATGCTGCCAAATGTTTATCTCATTCAGATGCCTCATCCGCACATAATGGAGGAAGGCTTGGAAGGCATTATTTATAAATCTCAAGGTTCTGAGGTTCATATATAAATCAGGGATTTGAAAAGCAATTGCAGGGCACGTCAGAGTTAGGATATGGCAATTCATGGCATTAGCATCATGAGACTTTCTTGAATCTCCAAAAAAGTTGTCCTTCCATGCTGTCTTCTTCCACACAATAACGAGAGAGAAGTCAAATTAAATGCACATGAATTCACCTTTCTTGGTTTCTGATTTCATATTTGATGTTATCTCACAATTTTGCTTTTATCATCATTAGGGTTTGTTAAAATTAGGGCAAAAATCTCCCAAAACACTCCTATTCTATCTTGTAGTCAACATAGGTCAACATGAATAGAAAATAACACTACACATGAGGAAGTGACTTGGTTTTGACCAATATTTATGTCATTAAATAAATGTGTGCTGATGTTATGCCAATGCCATCTGACATTAGCATGCTGAAAAATTAATAAAATCATTAAATGCCCATTTTCCTTTTTTTCACGAGTATATGTATGTTATATATATTTGGGAAATTCTTACCACGTACTTTCAGATGAAAAAGGTTTGATTTTTAAATTTTGGGATGAATTTCAGTTTTATAAAAATATTCTTTCCATCTTTAGGTTGCAACACCGCACGCACAAAGAGCACTACTTTGGAAGCCTTCTATATTTAAGAAGCACATTGCTAGAAGCACCCTTTAGAAAGTAGGTTTTGGGAATAGAATCTGGAGTTGAAATTAAAGCATTGCATGTGGTGCCATTTGAGGTAGACCTATGGGTATGCAACCTATCAACGGACATGCTTGATCCAACCAAATAAAAGGGAAAGAACTATGATCATTCAAAGCCTTTTGAGGGAGGCCGAATTCTAAGGTTGGCATGACATATGTTAATTGCCAGTCCATGTCTGGTAGTGGTCCACATGTGGCACATAACTCTATGGGAAATTCATGATTTTCCCTAGTCCTTGTGAGATCCCTTACCAAAAGGTAAAAAAAAAAAGTAAAACTATGTGAAACCAGGCATTATAGGTTTTGTGCCAAAACATGCATTGCATTTATGTCACTAGCTCTGGCTGGATTTCCATCACCCATGTAATTTCCCTTGTACCTCACACACATACAAAAGGATGTTCTATAACCATGATTAAAGTATGGATAAAGCTCATAATTAACATGTGTTAGAACTAGGTGTAAATGTATGTCAAGGTCCCATATAAACTTGTTATAGCATCTTTCCAACCCCATGGGTGATGAGGTAAGTCCAATGCAATGTGCAAGAGACTATATTAATATTCAGTGTCATAGGGGTGTTGGTGACAAAGCCACACGCTGGAGGGTAACAATTAGCTAAAGGGCACTTGCTCATGTGACTAGTACAATGACAAGTACCATCTTACAATCAAAATACTTGTCATTTCATTTCCACCATTCTAATCAAAATTTGAAATTATGATCCCCTAGAAACAAGATGCTAAGCTCTCAATCTCAACAATCATGAAACTCTTTCATCAATCCCTTGAGACACAAGTTGACATTGAACCTATTAATGTGACCCTAATAAACTAAAGACGAGCTCTAAAGAAATTTATTATTAGCTCTAAAGAAATTTATTATTAGCTAAAAGTTTTTATGTTGATTTATATAATGTAAACATTGCATAAATATGTTTTCAAATGTTTCCTACGCAAATGTCATTTCTAACGTAGGTTCTTTTTCCTTTGATAGGCAAACTCCAAGGCTCGAGAAGGACGTGTGATGGTGTACAATCTTGTTGAGGCAGCTCAAGAATTTTTATCTGAAATGATTCCAAATGATCAAGATCATGATCGAAATTCAAAGGTTAGTTTCCAGTAATCTTGACTATTTTATGTGTTATGAAAAAGTAGAAATACTATATGAAGTGAATTTTATATTATATTATAACATTAATTTTGTTTGGAGGGTTTCGTTATATTGGATACTTACACCAACTAGGGCAATTCATAGGGATATCTGCAATACCAAGAAGCATATCAAGCTCCTTATCAAGACAACAAAATCAGATATAAAAATGGTCTCAACAACATAAAGAGAAATAAAGTTGCTCCTCATATCAGGAGGATCTTCATTACCATCAACTTTTAAATCTTAAATAGGGGTAGGATTTAGACGAGGAGGCTCAAGGACTTACTACTTTTTCCATCATTACTTTTTTAAGTTTTTGACGTTGTGAGGAAAACAAAAGGAACAAAAGGGTACTTACACTCCTGCTAGTAGCATATTTAGGCCTGTAAAAGTTTCAAGACCTCTTTTAGTTCTTTTTAAAATAGAAGGGGTAAACTATTTCATTTAAAAAAAAGGAGAGCTGTACAAAGTTGTGGAAGTCTTGAGAGAAAAATCGGGCTAACCAAAATCAATGCACTGGCTGATACAAAATGACAAGTTTGCTGGGGGTGTTGGAAACAATTTCGATAGAAGCACACCTTTACACTTCTTTTAGGTTTCCTTATGCTCCCATATCTTCTTATGGATTTATCTATTAAAAGTTGATGTACCGTTTGTATCTAAGTAGAATATTCAGTCTGTATGCTTAAGTGTTTGTATTAGATTTATGTTACTTAGGTCTAAGTGTCATTTGTCACTAATAAATACAGAATGTAATGTTTCAAATTGGAGCAGTTATATTTTATGCATTATAGCTGTAACCATTTTTGAAATATATACAACTTCATCGTATTTGGTGTCTCAGACAAGTCAATGTGAACAATGGGATATCTCAGAATCATTATGTACTACAACTTGGTTCTAACTTCTAATGCTAGCAACTTGGTGGGAGACCCTTGTGCCTTGCTTCCGGAAATCTTTTTCAATTTATTTCACACAAATTTCAGAGTGTATAGTGAGTTGCAGGCCAGGTAGGCTTGCTGCTGTGTCTTTGGTGCATTTATTAGGCCAGTTTGTTTATTGGAAAATAACCTGCAAATGACAGTCAACTTGCACACACTTCCAATGATGCCATATGCTTACCAAACTATATTGTTTTTGGGTATTTATTCTCTCTGTGTATTTGTTAGTCTCGTCCTCTACTATTCTAGTTGGTAAGCATATTTACTGCATATTAAATTATGAATGGCATGCTAGACATGAAGACCGGCCATAGAAGTCCAATCCTAGGGTAAAAGTCAAAAATTCTGGAGTAGATCTTCCATGTCTGCTTCAAATGTTTGGATTGCATATGGTCCATTGTTCCTTGTTAAAGAACTGGGTGGCCCGGGTTTTCTGATCAGAAGCTTGAGTATAAGTATGCAATAGTGTGTGATATGTTAACACAATATGTTAAAAAATTGTTTTAATTCAGGTTCATGTGTCTCATTATACATTTATGTCATCTAGTCATTTGTTCATTGTCATCTTTCTTTATATTGCATTACGTAAGATATCAGTCACGTAACTCGTTTTGTGACAGGTCACAGATTCACCTTAGAACATTGAGAGTCGCATGGTTGTCTAATTTTACATTACTGGAATATTTGAAAGAAAATTCGATGATATTTAATCTGAAAGTTCTTTGCTTTTAAAATTATTTTAAATAGTACCTTTTCTGTGTATGAATCTCATTACTGAAGTCTCAGCCATGAATCTCATTTTGAGACAGATTCACTATAGAATATTGAGAGCTGCACTATTGTCAGACTGTACAGTACTAGAATATTCAAAAGAAATTTCCACAACATTTACTTTGAAAATTTCTGGCATTGCCAATTTTCTTTTTATAGTACCTTTGCTTTTAGATTATTATTATGATATTTCTATTTTACCAAATATTTTTTTCCATGTGTTGACTTTTTCTCTCATCAGTTTTGTTCTTTTCCCAGAATTCAAGTTCTTTTGTCACAGCATATGATAAATGGATCCCTGAAGCTGCAAAGATCTCTACCGAGGATTCACTTTTTTCTGGAGGATCTCAAGTTTGTGGAGTTATTGATCTCTTCAGTGACTTATGGGGGGAAGGAGGTGCATCATGGGAAGGAGCTGTGGAAACAGATGCCAGTTTGCGTGGGTGTTCCACCAATGGTAGAACACTGTCAGGAGGATTAGCTAACAGAATTGAAAAGGGCCATAGAAATGACGGTCTTGCCTTGATGTATCCTGATACCCTGAAAAATGCAACATTACCAGCTGTACAGAAGGGAACAATGCCAGTTTTGCATGCTAAAAATCTTAATAATATGATGACAAATGCAACTGGGAAATTGGAGGTTGTTGAAAAAGAGACTAAAGGTGACGTCGAGGATCTCACCAGTAAAGCTTCCAATACAACTTCTGTGTCAGAACTTCTGCATAAAGTTCGAAGCAGCTTGATTCGTATGGGCCGAGCAATGAAGGCAAGAATTGTTTGCAGCTTGTTCTACTGTATTGGTTTTGTGCAATTTATAATTTTTGTATGCTATGATGTTGAACAATCTACATTTGCAATTACCTCATTTTTTGAGCAAAGAGATGCCCTCATTACTAGGACAGGCTATGTTAATATAATTCATCAAGTAGGAGCTTAAATAGTTTTCTATTCACCTTTCCACCATTTAGTGTTTTGATTAGTAAGACATGGCTAATGTTTGTCATTTGGTCATTTTTTGGGAACTACTTCCCAATTTTAGATAAAATATATAAATTATCTCTATTATAACTATATACGGTGTACACAATTTTTTTTACATTTATTGTGATGGATTCTATGTTCCTAATTCTGAGGATATTAGCATTCGGCTGTTAGCTAGCACATTCTAAATCTCCACAAAATGAATGCCCTGTATCATCCCTATTTTCTAGTATAGTGATTTGTCAAATTATGCTTTATTTCCAAATTTCTTCTGGAGAAAATTGCACAGAGAAGGGAACTAGATTGACGTTTTGGGCCTCTTTTTGTGATCCATCATCGGGATGGGTGATGGATAAAAATAGCATACCAAAGCTTCTTAAATAAATATGCATACAACAAGAGGTGGGAAACCATAGCCAACCCTAACCTTGGAAATCTAAGAATTAACAAGCAAGTGAAAAAAAAAAAACTAGGTTCTCATTAAGACATTCCAAGAATGAAATTTAATGTTTTACAAAGTACGTATTAAAATTTTAATTCATTTAATGTTTTTTCAAATGGGCTTGTGTAATCCTCTTTGGGTATCCAAGTGCCAATTCCAAATCTTCATCCTTGTTGAGATTGTTAAGATGCTTTCTAATCTCAATAGCTTTTCAAAATTTTCTCTTAAAAATGATCCTCCATTAATAAAACTTTTGCTTTCTCTATACAAGTTTTATGTGTCATTAAAAATGACTGTTCAATCAATGCCAAGCTTTTAATATGGCTGTAATGGATATCTGCTCAATGTTCAGAGATTCCTTTCTGAATTTCCCTTCCTTTTTCATGGATGAATGGGTGGCCACATGAGCACTAAATACAATAAATCCCACCGTTGGACTTAGGATCAATTGGGTCCTTTCTTTTTCTAAGTTTCTTACCATTCTTTTTGAGTTAGAAAGATTGGTTTGATGTTGTCCCTCAAGTATTTTTTGCTAATTTATTGAAAATCCCTTTATTGTAAGCTAGAAATGCCTTATGTTGACTAGTAGCAATAATCCCTTTATCATTGGGGAGGATGAGGACCCTTTTTGTGTATTTCTGAAAACCTGAGCTACATGCCTAACTTTGTATCCATTCTTCTTGCGAAGAAGAATTATAATATCAATGGGATATAAGTATCATCATTAGACTTATGGAATGTTGCATCACATAAGTTCGAATTCTAGGTGTATTCACCTCTCAATATTATAAGGGGGATATGTGTAGGTAACTATTTAGACATTTTGCTAGACTTGTCTTTAGACATCATGTTTTATGAAAATTATTAATTATAAAGTGAAGTATATAGGCTAAACTAAATTTTTACTTGTTATTTTGCGTTGGGTACAAGTGGTTGCCTTCTACCGACATACTTGTTGTAGCTTACTCCATATGGAGTTCTTGTGTTGATCATTGATGGAGCTCTGTCACCTCTCCATAGATTGTCTTGCCTATAATTAGTTGAGTTCTTGCACATTACTAATATGCATAATCAAGATATTCCCATTTCAGAAAATATTATCTCGTAAATGTTTATTTTTATTGCTCTAAATGGCATAGTCTTGCACTCTTGTTAGCTGGACTCTTCTATTGATCTCTTTTTAGTTTATTTTATCTTATACCATATTTTTGGAGCTTCTTTTTGCTCCCTAAAGTTATTTCTACTAAGGGTAGTACTTTTGAGTCCCATTAACCTAGTTTAGTTTTTGCTTTTAGGAAAGGAAGTAAACATATAATTGCCCACGAGTGACTAAAGTAGGTCAATGGGACTCAAAATTAGAACCAATAAGAATTGCATCTGTAAGCCAAAAAGAGCTTGAGTACTAAAGCTACAAGCTAGGAGCAAAAAAAAAGATTCAAAAGAGATTCGGTGAAGAGAGGGCACTATTGTTCGATTCCAAAGCGAAAAGGGGATTTTGGCATTTCCAGAGGAAAGGGGAGTTCGTGCCGCTGAGGATGCCATTTGAAGAGGAAACAAGTCTCTTCATCTATTGCGGCATTTGTAGAGGTAAGTTTTTATTTTTTCACTTCCTTCATTTGCAGTCTTTTCATTCTTTTCTTATATTAAAGTTATTAATTAGCTGTTAGTTAATGTTTGACTAATGGGCGGTTATCAAACCTTTCCAATTGAATGTAACCATTTTTTGATTAATTAAAAGATGGACACACAAGTGTGTAAGTATGCCGTATGCCTTCCATTTCTCTTCATTATGTCAGCTTTCATTTGCTAACATTGGCATCAGAGACACTGTTCAAGGAAGCCGTAGGAGAGGGTATGTACAACAACTTGCAATCGTTTGGAGAATACAAATGGAAAAGAGAACCAAATGTTCAGGGAAGCCCTAGGAAGGTTGTTGGGGTATGAACGACAATATTTGAAGAGGCAGATCATGTTCGTTGCAGAGGAAGGGACAAACTAGTGTGTTAGGGCATGAAATGACCTGTAAACGTCTCGCAAAAAAGAAGAATGACACGTCCACAGTGACATCGTGGAAAGATAGTAGAAGAAAAAGTGAGTTTCGAACTAGACAAAAAATCATAGAATGCTAACAAAGAACACGAGAAATCACAAAAAAAATGGCAATCAAAATGGGATTTGCAGGTCAAACTAGATGTTGTGTGAGTAAAACATAAAAGACTATCGTGGAGTTGCAAGAAAAGAATGCAAACAAGCAGAACATAACTCGAACATGTCAAGTTCGAGGCAGGACAAAACATTGAGATTTTTGTGAGGAAGAATAGACCAATTTGCACACGAGTTTGTTTGAAGTCCATCCTAGGAGATGGGAAAACAACAAAAACAAGTGCAGCCAAATAAAATGCAACCTGTAGATCCATGAATGCATGCAGTCAAGTAAAAATGCATTTTAGCACATGGGAAATACCTGCATGGGTACGAGACGCAATTTACAGAAGCATGCAATTAGCCAGAAGAAAACAAGTTTTCACACCTAGCTAAACAAACGTAGATTTGTAGTTCTGAGAAAGCAATTATTTGCAGTTTAGTTTATAAGCAAATCCAAATTATAAATTGTTTATTTATTGCATTCTCCTATTGCATTGATTTCCATGTCAGAACACTGTTCTCTTTATGTTGCATTGATTTTTGGATAAGATAACTGTACTTTTTCTATTACATCTTTTTTAAGGTTAGCCTTGTACTATATTTTTTTGTTCAAAGTCAAATTTTGTATAAAATGGCCAACATTCAAAATCTAGTTTTGTCGGAAGCGCAAAAGTTAACTGGCCACAATTATAATTTTTGGAGTCTTAAGATTTTAACAATAACAGAATTTAGTAATTGTGACAAAAACATTTTCGGCACTGAAATGTTGATTATGACAGGCATCAAAAGGAGGCCTTGTTAAAGTTATTTGTGTCAGATGACACGATTCCTAAGTTTCAAAATGCCATTGTGGCAAGTGTGCTGTGGACCGGTTTGAAAAATAAATATCAAACTTCGGAGAAAACCCAGGTTATGTACTTGAAAAATCTACCATTTTCCACAATGATGTTAGAGGATGAGTCTCTGTCAGAACACCTTCGGATGGAAGATCTCTAAAACCAGTTAGGCACCATTAATAAAAATGTGGATGATGATGATGATATGATGATAATTTGACACCCTCCTATGAATCTTTCGTGGAGGCTCTACACTCGATGGCAGAAAGCCAAAACCTTATATTTGATCATGTTAGTTCTTATTTGATGCAAAAGGAACACAAACATGCACAAAATGAGTCAAGTGTTGGACAAGCAAAGAATGCATTAGTTGCTCAATCGGAGAAGTGGAAATATATCTGTGTTGATTCATCATCTAAGTATCAGATAAAGTGCTTATAATAACATTAGGTTGGGCATCTCAAAAAAGATTGCCAGAAGCGACATGTACTTTTCCAACAAAGTAGTCAAGTGGCTAATATGGCAATAGTTGAAGAACGATATTTTCTGAGGAAGAGTATGCTCTCATGGCATCATACTCGAATGATTGTGCAACCAATGACTAGTTCGTTGATTCCGATGCATCCAAGCATTTCACATGTTGTAAGGACTGGTATGTCACATTTACTGCAAATACAATTTTTTTTGTTTATTAGTTGATGGAAAGTCACTTGCAGTAGAGGGATATGAGATGTTTGCATAGCATTGAGTAATGCGAAAAAATTATAGTAAGGAATGTTAGGTATATTCCTAGCCTAAATAAAAATCTCTTTTCTATTAATCAACTAACATAAAATCCCAACATCGCTGAAAATTTCCCTGGGAAGAAGTGTATTGTGTCTGATGTCAAACAAGACAAAGAAATTGTAATATTGGACATGGTGGCTTGTATAGGCTCGTTGATTCTACGACAATCAATTTAAATGTATGTGTAGAGGGACTCTACAACATACAAGATGTGTTGGAGGATGAAATTCCTCATAGGCTTTTTGACCCTGCTCTAGTGAACTTACATGCATTAGTTGTGGAGGGAATATCCACTATAAAGGACATGCAGGAGGTTGATATGTCTCAGTCAAAGGCACTAGCTTAGAGGATTGAAAGCAAGGTTGTTACTTTAGTAGAGCATGGTCATTTTGCTCTCGTTTTTGATCTTTGTATGGTACCTAAATAGCCAGTTACACAATCCATTGGCTGCAAATGGGTGGACAACATTTGTACTTTGGATAATTACAAGGCTCATCTTGTTGTGAAAGGCTTATCCCAACAAGAGGGAATAGATGAGGAGATGGTTTCTTCTCCTACTATGGAGTTGGTTTTTACTCCCACTGCTACTATGAAGATGGTCACATTTTGGTTGCTTCTCTTAGGAGGTTTGGATGAGAGGTGTACATGGTACTGCCTAAAGGTTTTTGTGTAACTGGTCGTGATCATTTGGTTTGTAGATTGATTAAGTCCATATACAAACTTTTGCAGGCTCGATGAGCCTAGTATACTTTGTTTGAGTAGCGTCTCTAGGATTTTGGATTTAGAACTATGAAGTTCGGGCTGAAGTTATCAGCCAATGATGATTCATCACCGGTCAGTGAATACCCTACAATGAATTGGTGGACAACTTGATGCATATTATGTCCACATGACCGGATCTTTGTTTTGTTGTTGGCCATTCTTTTCGTTTTTTGTCTACAACGAAGCTCCTACATTGGACAACAACAAAATGTCAATGGATTGCAAATTTCATGTTGATATCTTAGAACAATTTGTAAATGCAATGACTATTCTCTATAGTCCCATTGTATTTGTAATATTTTGGGGCAAACTTGGAGTAGTCTTTGGTTTACTCAGTAAGCGAGGGTGTTAAAGTTATTAATTAGCTACTAAGTAATGCTTAACTAATGGGTGGTTAAAAAACCTTCCCAACTGAATTGAACCACTCTTTGCTTAATAAAAAGATGGACACACAAGTGTGTATGCATGCCGTATGCCTTCCATTTCTCTTCATTCTTTTAGCATTTAGTTGCTAACATCTTCTTCATTCTTTTGTTTAATTTTTAAATTGTTATTCTTTCTTATTTTGTCTTGTTTTTTCTCTACTCTAACATTCTTTTTTTCCCTCCCTATTCTCTAACCCTAACTGCTTTTCTCTTTTGAAAAAAACAGCAGGCAGAGTCAAAGTTTTTTTTTTAAAATTTTTCTTTTCCCTAAGAGGTTAGTTGTTTTTCTGCTCTATTTATTAATCCCATTTTTTTGTCTTAGGAATGGCTCCACCACAAAGAAAAGATTCTGCATGGAGACTTGACAATCGGGGCGAAGAGAGAGAGGAATTTATATGCAACTACCGTGGTATATTGATTTTTGCCCCCCTTAAATGCCACCTTGCACGTATACTAGGGAGTGACGTTTGGCTATGAAAGCTTTTTGAACTGGACACTTGAAGGGAGTTGATTGTTTTGCTAGAGTTGTTTAAGAAATAGGAGTAAGCTAAGATTTAGAAGAAAGAAAAGGGAGAGAGTCACCTCACTTTTTACTAGACTTTTTGTAGAGCCCATTTCTGCCTCAATTTACAACCATACCTTTGCCTTGAAATTGATGAAAAAGCTCTCTAAAAGCAAGGAGCTTGTACGAACAAGAATCTTTTTGACATAAAATTTGATACTGGGTACAAATTTAGATAGATTTGTGAGACTTTGGTTAGAGTTGGTGTTGCGTAAGGTTGAGTATTTATATTGATTATGCTACTATGCACACACATGCACTTAACATTGGTCTTTACCAAACTATCTCGTTTATTCATATATTAAATATCCTGTTACAATTGCCGCATATACTTTCTGTCTATACTTCCACTCTCCTCATTATAATATCTCTTTACTCTATTACCTTCTTCTCATACATAATCTTAATTTGTTCATCACCTTAAGATCCTATAATGATACTACGATATGATACACATTGCAATAGTGCAGTAGAAATATGTACTCAAATACCCCTAGTTAACCAACGTACATGTCTATGGGGCATGTCTCCTCTTCATGCAGTCATCCTTGACGTGCTGTGAAGCTTGTCTGATGCCACACAGTCCAGAAGTGCAGAAGCTCTGTTTTGTTTATCTGTCATCATGTCTGATATTGCAGCATGTAGGTTTGCAGTATGTCTACATTCTTATATACTTTTGTTGAAGAATATTGCCAACAAGTCATACAATTTGCCACCACATTTATAAATTTGTAGTCCCAACTTGAAGAAAAGGGT
Source organism: Torreya grandis (assembly GCA_037957365.1). Lineage (NCBI taxonomy): Eukaryota > Viridiplantae > Streptophyta > Pinopsida > Cupressales > Taxaceae > Torreya > Torreya grandis. Next base: position 2,427,228 of record JARHVA010000008.1, read on the forward strand.
GATACTGAAAGAATGTTAGTTAGGAGTGGAATACTTTGAATTTTGCAAGGAAGAGGATGGGCATTGATATGTTAAATATAGTTTTTTGATGAAGGCAATTTTTGGTTCAAGGCGATTGAAAACGTAAAGGTGAGTGATGAGCTGAATATTTCTACTTTCACCATCTTTATCATTTTTATTTTTTATTATTTTCCTTTCTTACTTATTAGACCTAACCTTAAGAATCAAAATTAAAATGTTTACAGTAGACAAAGCCTTTAGTTATTGTTCTTTGTGTTTGCGATGGGTACAATTGCCCAATGGGCTACATCTCAGAGCCTATGGATAAGGTCAAAAAGGCCATTAATAGATTCTATGATGGGGTAGGGAGTGACTACCATCCCATATTGGACATCATAGACTAAAGGTAACACTAACAACTCCTTACACTGTTCTGTATTGATGGGTAATTATTGAAGCCAAGGTTCTATTCTAGTGAGAGCCTCAAGGATGATGTGGAGGTTATGGGTGGCCTCTATGAGTGCATTGTGAGGATACTGCTCCATCGGGAATTAAGAGGCCTCTTTGATAATGACATGGAAATCATAGGAGTGGACTCAATGGAATGGGTAAATTGTTTTAAATCATAGTCTAGTTTGTAATTAGTAAATCTTCTCTCATTGAATTTAATATTTTACTCACTTCCATTAGATTTTTAATATCTACTTTTTGATGTATGGTGGAAGGATTTTGACTTGTCATCTTCACCCAACTCTAAAAACACTGCAAAATGACTCGTTTTCACATTGCACAGAAGAATGAAGTAGATAAAACCATGGAATTAAAACATTGATCACCCAAGGGCATTGAGAAGCCAAGGAAGCCTTGAATAGGAAACAATAAAAGATTAAATTCCCAACAAATCCATTAAAATATTTTACCTTGAGTAAGCAAAGATGAAAGATTAAGAAAAATAAGATGTCAAGCATTAAAGGGAAATCTAACTGACACAAATGCACAAGACTTGTCGATTAAAATGTTTCACTTAAAATTTGAAAGGGATGGCTCCAACTTTCTAAAATTTGGGCATGTTGGTGACAACAAATGGCGACTTTTTGGGGTAAACATAATCTAGAATCTTTGGTTTACCCAAAAATTAAAAAAAAAAACTATTAAAAGAGCAATCTAATCAAATAAGTATAAGCAAACTATCCATTAACACTTTATATGCTCAGAACCTATCCAAATAGGGTTAAGCATGTGCATGGACAATGAGTTCATTTAACAACACTTATGGGGTTTTGATAGAGTCCAAGGGGGTTGACAACTTATTTGAGTGCAAGATACAAGTCTCTCCCAACGTAACATAGGTTTGCAGCTAGGAAGCGTTTATAGCTTCGACATACATATTACTTACCTGCATGGGCATTGCCTGCAACCAACGATGCATCTATAGCTCTGGTGATCATGCGGCCGAGGATCGTGGTGTAGAGGACAACACAACAACTTAGCTAGTAAATCATCGGGTTATAGAATAGGTAGTAGAAAACAAAACAAATAATAAACCAATATACTTTCACATGCAATGAGATTGCAGAATAGTCCTTTTCTTTTCATTCTCATTCACAAGGATGAGAATGAGGATTCCTATGGTTAGAAAGGGGAAACACTTCCTATTTGATTTTACCTAAACTGAAATGTGAACAAATGACTATTTGAAGCTTGTCCCTCTTGGGTTCGAATGGTTACAATATATCATTACAAAAAAGTAGTTAGTAAAGAGTATGGTTAGGAGATGGTTCAACTTTTGGAATGGTTGATAGCTTTTAATATTTGTAGGTGTGATGGTTTTATGTTGACATGTGCACTTACATGGTGCGAGATGTGAAAGTGATGCCCGGCATGGCACATTGGGGCTCAAGGTTTCCACGTGGCCAATGAGTGGCTGGCAATGAGGTTGAATCGTGTGGTGTTCCTCAGTGCATAATGCTACTTGGAGGTGGTCCACACTCCTATCGATTGAAGCATTGCTCGAGGACGAGTGCTGATGTGTTCAACATTGTGTGCCTTGGAGTTGATGTTCCACAGAAAGCCACGAGATGTGTGGGACTGCGCAGGGTTGTGTAGATTGCACGGGAATGCACAACATTGCACAAACACTGCTATGCTAGGTTGCTTGAATGTCTTTCATTGCTTGACGCTACCTCGGGGTGAGCCAATTCAAGTGCAACATTGAATGAGGATGAGTCAATTCTTCCAAGTTAGAGAATCTAGTGGTGTGTTGATGTTGAATCCAATCTCTAAGAAGGATTATAGTGTTAGGAAAATTTAGTATTTACATGGTAATTGTTGATTTACGATTTGATAAATTAGTACTTACTAGTTTGTTAGTATGGTTACAAGTTTATTTGTAACGTATTATATTTGGTTATTATGTTAAGTAATATTGTTCTATATTATAACAATATTATGTACTTAGATTAGTGGTTGCTTATTGAGAGATTGTAGGGATATGAGTATTCCCGATTATGGGAAAAGCCTTCCTATATATTTGTATAATGTCAAAAGACAATAATATAGCTTGTGTTAATATTATTCTCAGTCTTTTTTGTGTATTCAACAGTATCAATTATTTGTATGAGTTACAACTCTGCATAAGCTCCTAAAAATACTAATAGTGGTATCAGAGCAGGATTCTCTGATGGAAGGATAGGAGAAAAATAGGGGTAGTTGATTTATTCTTCGACCCTATGTATGAGAGAAATTAATTTTGAGAATACTTTATGTAGGTAGCTTGTAAGCAATTAGAAAAGCGCCATTAGTGTATTTGATAGTGAATACTAAAGTGTCTCTATTTATTCGAAGCATTTCGTTTTGACTTATGAGATCTTCAATCTGTGGATTCACCTTCCATTTCTTTGTGACTTTTAAGAAAAAAAAAGTTTTCTGCATTCCTGTGGGTTGGGCATCACCCACAACTCACAATTTGAGCTCTCTACGTGGTTTTCCACCTCATGCTTGGCATCCTTATTGGCCATATCATTTCTAGTCCATTTGAATCAGCTGATCTGACAACATCAATGTATTCTATAGTTCATTCTCCTAATCGTGCTTTGGCATGATTAGAATCTAATTCATTCAGGCTTTGAGAGTTTCATTATCAGTACGCCAATACAAGTAACTCGCCCAATTTTGATTCACTTCTCCATATGCATCTGATCTGAAAACAACATGCTTGTATGTCATTTTATTTTTGGTTGTTTTAAGTGGTTTGTGTGGGTGTTGAAGAAGTCACCTACAAAGACTTTGAAAGTAGTGGCGTGATACTTTTTTGCTTGGGTTTCAAAAGCGAGGGAAGAAAGGTTTTGGTTGCACAAGCTACAATGTTTAAAAAAGAACGCCTAGGAAAGGAGACATCCTGATTTACTCAGTCATATTGCCTTGGAAGAAGACTACATTTGTCTTTGTTCGCTCTTGCTGGCTTCTATGTATGTCTAATGCCAGACTGTTGGTTAAATCTATAATTCAATCTAATCCTTGGCTTCAACCTTGTATCTGACTCGCCATACAGTTTTCCCAGCATTGTCCAAGCCATTCCGGAGTTTCCACAGTTCTAGGTTTAAGTTTAGTCATATTTAGTTTGGTGTGAAGTCATTATTGTTTTAATATATTTTCATTATATTCCTTTGTTAAAATATTTATGTTTTTAGGATTATCATTTCTTATGATATGGTTTGTTTTAGGCTATAAAGTTTAAGTGTGAATTATATGCTTAAATAGTCAGTTGTTTTTATATAAATTATTTATTTTTTGGTTTTATAAGTGTCTTTTAGATTGTCAAATCCAATCTTTAATTGGATTTTGATTACTAGTTGTGTGTCGTCAAAAGAGTCAAGTTTAAAAGTTGGTGTCCAAATCAAAGTTGTAACTTGTCTATTTGAAGTCATTTATGTTGTTTGGTCATAAGAGTGAAATAAATTGGAAAATGGATGCATTTTCGGTGGAAACTGACATCCAATGCATGTAGTGCCAAGACATCAAAATTCGTAAGTTGGATATGAGGCGGATATTGAACCTGAGAAAGCTTGACTACAAAAACGTCGACGTTTGATAGCACGACAATACATACGACACTTAACTAGTTTCATGTTGCAAGGGATTTCTCCTCAAAACTTCATACGACTAAGCCTCAAAGCCAAACTTGCTATGTAAGTAGCAACTTGTTGAGGTTGGAGGCAACAGCGGATGGAGGCCATTCAATCCTCTCGTTATCCACTAGTGATGGGGCCACTTCTGCTTTAGTGGCATGTGTTTTTCAGTTGTGTGGTATGGATTTCAATTTTTTAGCTTTTTAGTGTGGTGTGCAAAATAAGAGCGGATGTAGTAAATTCTTGTTCATTTGTGAGTATTTCTTACTGTAATCCCTTGATGTAAACATATAGTGGAAACATGAAAGCACAAAAGAAAAACATCATGATACTTGTAGAGGTTGAACAGTCAGATGTGTTTCTATTCATATCTAGGTTTGTGGTAAACCTTTGTAAAACCATTGAAGGTTGTACAAATTGTTCCTGCTTGCGTTTCCACACTGAGTAGGTCAGATGTGTTCCCTACAATGAATGGTTGATAAGCAGATGGTTCCTGTACGTGGTCCCACACTAGTTCAGTTAGATGTGTTCCCAATAGTGCATGGTTGATAAGAAGTTGATATGCTCCTTCTACCTTCAGTTCGAGTTGTGTGCCAAGATATTGAGCGAGCAGAGGAGAGCAAGCTGTAGAAAAAGTGTGAAAGTTTTTTTTTTTACCATGTAAAAACTAAGGGGGGGAATGTCAAGAAAATTTAGTATTTACATGGTGATTGTTGATTTACCATTTGGTAAATTAGTACTTGCTAGTTTGTTAGTACGGTTACAAGTTTATTTGTAACGTAGTATATTTGGTGATTTGTTAAGTAATAATGTTTTATAACAATATTACATACTTAGATTAGTGGTTGGTTATTGAGAGATTGTAGGGATATGAGTATCCCCGATTATATGAAAATCGTTCCTATATATTTGTCTAATGCCGAAAAACAATAATATAGGAAATAATGTAGCTTGTGTTAGTATTATTCTCAGCCTTCTTTGTGTATTTGACACTATCAATTATTTGTATGAGTTACAATTTTGCATAAGCTCCTACAAAATCTAGTAGTAGCTACATAATCCCATGAAACCTCTCAATTGCTTAAGATTGGTAGGCGGTGTCCAATCCAAGATGGCTTGTATTTTCTGTTGGTCCACATGGACCCCTTGGGAGTTGATCACATGTCCCAAATGTAAAATTTCGGAAGTAGCAAACTCACATTTTGATTTTTTTGAAAAGAGAGTTTGTTGTTCCAACACTTGCAAGACCATATCTAAGTGTTGCAAATGCTTCTCCCATGTCTTGCTATACACTAGAATGTTATCAAAAAAGATTAAAACAAATTTCCTCACGTATTGCTTGAATATGTAATTCATGCAAGATTGGAATCTGGTGGGAGCATTGGTTAAACTGAAGGGCATAATAAAAAATTCATAGTGCCCATAGTGACATCTAAAGGCTATTTTTTGCACATCTTCTCTAACTCGGATTTGGTGATACCCTATTTTCAAATCAATTTTGGAGAAGAAAACCTATCCATGGAGCTCATCAATCCTAGATATGGGGTACCTATTCTTAATTGTCTTCTTATTCAACAACCGATAATCAATGCACATTCTCATGGTTTCGTCTTTCTTCTTTACAAGCACCACCGAATATGCAAAGGGGCTGGAACTAGGCCTTATGTGGCCCATATCTAGAAGCTCATATATAGCTTTCTCTATTTCTTCCTTGAAAACCCTTGGGTGATGGTAGGGTATAGTGATCACCGCTTTGGTACCTTGTTCCAACTCAATGATGTGTTCAAATCCTCTATCCGGGGGCAGCCCATGAGGAATGTCACCAAAAACCTTGGCATGCTTGTCAAGAAGGAATTGTACATCCTTATGAAGAGGTTGCTGCCCTGAATCAGCATTCATGTCTTTTACAAAACATTTGGCTGCCCACACAACCTGTCCTTTGTTGAAAGCTCTTTCCATCCTTTTGGAGGTCACTACCATAGGTGCCCCATTGTTCAATTCATGAATAACCATTTCGTTACCTGCTGTTTTGAATTTCAGCTTCATAGTTTGAAGATTTTGAGTGTATTCTCCAAGGGAGTGCAACCATTGTACCCCTAACACCATATCAATTTCCCCTATGTCAATCACATGAAAATCTCCTTGCACTTTATGCTTCCCCAAAGTGAGTTTCAATCCCGAATCTTATGGTGGCAAGGAAGAGAGAATCCATCTCCCAAAGTCACATTGAACCCTTCAAAAGATGTAGTTTGTAAGCCACATCTTGAAGCCAACTTCTCATCAACAAAGTTATGTGTAGCCCCACTATCGATGAGTATGGTGACCCTCTTATCCTGCAAGACTCCTTTTACCTTAAAGGAGTGGCAATTTGGAATTCCGGTTAGGGTGGCCAAGGTGCCCACCATGCTTCCCTCTGTCTATGGTTTATTCCTTCCCACAAGGGGCTGTTTTTGTCCTTTCTATGCTGCTGTCATTTGTTTGCAGTGCGTTTGAAGGCCTTCCCTCTTGTTGGAAACTCTCCCTTTGATGTTGAAAAAAGTCTGAATTTGTTTGCAGCTCTTTTGGATGCCTTTCCTTTTGCTGGAAACACTCCCTTTGATGTTGAAAAAAGTTTGAATTTGTTTGCAGCTCTTTTGGATGCCTTTCCCTTTTCTAGAAACACTCTTTTTTATGCTCATGAAGGTCTGATTTTTCGACTTTAGAACTTGCCAACCTAGGCTGCTTTTAAATTCCTTTTTCCCCATGCTCAAATGTATGTAAAGTGCTGTTTTTCTGCCTTTCAAGGGGCAGATTTTGCACTATAGGTGCTGCATGCTCAAGATCTATGGCCCTTTTGATGGCCATTTGGAGGGAAGGAGGGTTAAAAGCTTTGACCAATTCCTTAAAGGATTTAACTAACCTTTCAATGAACAAAACTATGAGTCTATTCTTTGAAATATCCATCACCAAGGCTGCTATCCTTTGAAATTTTGTAATTGATTCCCCCAGTGAGTGTCCTTGTTGCAAATGTGCCAAGTCTCAGATGTGCAACTCCGAATCTGCCCTATCAAACCAGTCAATGATCTTTATTATAAATTCCTCATAAGTTTTAATGAGGTTGTGTGCTAGGGATTTTAACCCTTAATGCCACCACTCATGGGCAACCTCTTCCAAGCGTAGAGTGATTAATTTCAAAGCCTCATCTTCCCTCATTTGATGCAATGAAAAGTAAGTATCCGCCTTGCTAATCCAAGCCTTAGCTGGATTATTTGGAGAACCATCAAACGTGGATAGGGTAACCTTCCCTATCTCATCATGCAAATCCATGTGGCTATCCCACCCCCTTTTGGAGCCTCCTCTACCCGTTTTCCAAGTCACGAACCCATTGAAACTCATCTCTTTTCTGAAAGGAGGGGGGTATGTCATGTATTCCCCATGTGTTGCCATCAATTCTAATTTATAGGAGGGTTGTTCCTTTCCTTTCCCATGAAGTTTCCTTCTTTTGAAAGACCTTGGATTTTGGCGTGGATCCTATGCTTGTGCCCACGGTGCTGCTCATCATAACCTGTGCTCTGTCTCCCTTTATATCCTTCACTGTTTGAAGGAATTCGCTCATCACTTCCTTCATCTGCTCTTGTGCTTGAGATAACCTCTCAAGCCTAGTTCCATCCATGTCACTGTTTGACATGAAACCCTCGCTTATCCCATAGCTAGCCAAGATATTGGCTATGATACCACTGAAATGTCCCCTTTTAGGACTGAAATGCTAAATAAAAAAATATTCAACAAACCCTAATGAAATAATTATTTTTTCAGGATATATTCAAACCCTAGGCCACTGAAAATGATTTATTTATTGTTGTAGGTGCCTCAAAATGGCACAAAAATATTATTCAATAGCATAAATATTTCAAATTTATAGTGAAAGAAATCAATCAAAAACCTAATTTTTGATAATGTTTATTGCTAAAAAATATTAGGAAAATTTCTGAATAATCGTGTGGCTGATCCACACCCTAAAAAAGGCTCAAAAGGCCTCCCAACTGGGTCGCTAACCCTAGGAGAGGGTTTGCTGCCCTTAGGAAATGCACACAGCCCTTTTGCAAGTGTTCGCTGCCATAGGACAGCCCTCAAATCCACTTGCCCAACCCTCAATATGGTTTGCCCACGTGCAAATATCAAATTGATGTTGAAAACACCCTTCTTCCGCAAATGAAATACAATACAACCTACTTATGAAGTTGTCCATAATTGAAATCAAGGGTTTCCGTCCTTTTTTCAGCCACTTTGAAGGGTTTTCATCCTCAAGGCACAAGCCAAGTTTTTAGACTTCAAAGAAACACAGTATCCAAAAATGCATGAACCTTTCCACAAGATCCCCCCTTGACCGTTCTTAGACTTCAAAGAAACACAGTATCCAAAAATGCATGAACCTTTCCACAAGATCCCCTTGGCCTTTATAGCCTTCCCACAAGGGTGGCGTCCAAAAGGGAGGGAGAGTAATTCAAATTTAAAAGGCCCTTTCCTTATGATCTTCCATTAGATCACTTAAGTATTCATGACCCTCAAAGGTCCCATCTTTAAGTGAATTTTAGAAACATAAAGTACCTTTTTGAAAAGAGCAAATAACAAATAAGACCCATGTTCCCCTTTCTCTCCATTTGCCCCTTAGCTTTTTGGGAAACAAATCAAGCTAAGGTTCTACATAACTTATGTTAAAAAGGGGGACATGACATCCACCTTGTATTTGTTGCTGTAGACCCACTTGCAGGGAATTGGTTTGTAGCCATATGGAGGATCAACGAATTTCTAAGTCCCATTTTTGACCAATGCACTATATTCATCTTCCATTGCTTTTCTCCAAGGTTCAAGCTTCTTAGCTTGTTTGAAAGATGTTGGTTTTGAATCAAACACAACATTGAGTTCTTTTTCTGGCGAATCATTCAAGGTGAGCTTTTCAATCTTATTTTGAATTTCTTCAAGGAACTTGTTTGATTGTGATGCGGCTGCATGTGCACTTATAGTCCCTGTTTTCTGAACTTCATCATGTTTGACATCGTTCAATGTCTGTGTGGCCCACTTAGGCATCTTTTTCTGTGGTTTAGATGCTTCAATTTCATCTTCTGAAGTTCCTTCACTTTCTGTCCTCTGTTCTTGTGGCCCCTGTTCATGCTCTGATGAAGTTGAACTTACTCCTTCAAGAGGAGTTTCATTCTCATGTATAGGAGAGTAAAGAATCAATTGATTCCCAATTGTATGCCTCCCACTCATTGTTTGGAACATCCAAATGGCTCTCCTTGTAGACATCAAATTTTGCATATTTATCAAGTCGACTCAATTGTTGATCAATGTTGGCTTTGTCCTTTGTAGTTTCACAAAAGACAACTTCTATTGCGACAAGAAACTTCTTTTTCTCATCATATACCTTATATGCCTTGGAGGATTCATAATATCCCAAATGAATACATTTGTGATTCCTATGGTCCAACTTTTCCTCTTCTCTTTTGGAATCAATGCATAACAAGTGGATCCGAAAACTCGAAGATTTTGCACTGAAGAAAGATGACCACACCACATCTCATACGTAGTCTTGAATTGAAGGGCTGTTGATGGTGATCTGTTGCGAATGTATATTGTTGTTTTAGCTACTTCGGCCCAAAAGTGTAGATTTACCCCTTTGAAGTACAACATAGCATAGACCATATTCATCATAGTCCTGTTCATCCTCTCTACAACTCCATTTTGTTGTGGAGTGTGAAGAACTATGAGATGTTGTTTAATCCCATTTTGCTCAAGATAGGATTCAAAATTCATTGAAATGTATTCATCGCTATTATCAGTCCTGAGTGTGTCGATGCATGTTTGAGCTTCATTTTCAATCATCATTCGAAACTTTTTGAATGTCTTGAATGCTTCAAATTTCTGTTTGAGAAAGTATATTCAAGTCATTCTACTATGTGATCAATGAACAACATAAAGTACTTATGACCACTAGTTGAGATAATTGGAAGAGAACACAAGTCTGAGTGAACCAGTCGCAACTTTTAGTTGGCTTTCCACTATGACTTTGGAAATGGTTCTCTTGCATGTTTGGCGAAAATGCAGGGTTCACACTTTTTGTCAAATTTTGCAGGCAAGGTAGGGAAACCAACAACGCCATTCTTTTGCAACACACGAATGTTGTTATAGTGCGTATACCCGAATCTAGCATGCCACAACATGTTTGGAGACATTTCATATTCAACGAGATGAGCATAATTCCTTGAAACTGATGGCTCACCCCTGAGTTTTAGCAAATTTCCTTTCTCATATCCAGTCAAGATGACTGCATTGTCACATTTCGCTCTGATAGTGACATCACCATTGTCCAACAAAGATGGAATGGCCTTGTTGCCGAATGAGCACAAGAGACAACAAGTTTCTCTTCAATTGAGGAAGGTATAAAACATTTTGGAGTTTGAAATCTAGAAGCCTTGGACACTTGCATTGGAATGTACCTCTTTCTTGTGGTTGCAGGCTTGATCTATCTGTGAGGAATATTGGACCACAACTTTCTTCATAAAACTTCTCAAAGAAATCTTTTCAAAAAGTTATATGTAAGGTGGCACCAGTATCAAGAAGCCAATCATCAAACCATGACAAACTGAGTGAGACATTGTTCGCTTCATCATTTGAACTAGAAAGCACACATTCACTGGTGAATTGAGTAGAGTTTGACTCTTTTGTTTGTTTCTTTTACTTTTCCTCTTTACAGTATGCTTCAATTTTCTCCCATGGAGTCCTACATTCATGGGTTTCATGGCTTCCTTTTCTTATACACCGTTCGTAGTAGAGGCGTTGCTTATCATTTTGTTTTTGTTTTTGACCACCTTGATTGTCATTTTTGCCACTTTTTCCCTTGTTTTTCTTCTTGTACTTATTATTGCCTTCACTTTTGGAAGACATGGCCTTATTGGATATTTTGGAAGAAATGTCTTTTACATAACACACACTTCCTCTTGTGGACTCTGTTTTTGTTCTAAAGGTCTTTTTTATTTCTGCCATCTTTTTAACCAATTGATCAAATGTGAGTGTCTTCAACTGATTGCTTGCTTGTAGAGACTCCAAGTAGGTTGAATAGTTGGGAAGAAGGGCTTTTATAAATGCGGTCATATAGATGTCGATTTTGATAATCGTGGCATCCACATCATGCTTGATTGCATGTATTTTTGAAGCCAACTCATCACATCACCCTCTTTCAACTTGAGGTTGAACAACTTCAATTGCAACTAGATGAATTCCAACTCTGAGTGGGAATCATATAGTTCTTTTAATTTGTGAAATGCTTTCCATGGAGTACTGCACCCTTGAATATGACGAAACACATCTCCGTCAACTGAGGCCCTTATCAAGGCCAAAGCTTTCTAATTTTTCTGCCTCCATGTCTGAATATCTTTTGCATTCCCTATAGGCTCAACTCCCTGTGTATCCCCGTCGTGAATATCAAATCATAAATCATTGAAGATGAGTGTGTTCTCCACTTGCCAAGACCATTCTCACTAACTGTTTTTGCCGATCAATGTTGTGCCAACGATTGATTTGATTGATTGCATTGTTTGAGTTTTGAGTTTGTGAAACCCTTAAATTGGTTCCTTATCACTCCAAATTGGTTCTATATATCACCAGACCGATATACCAAACCTTTTTATATACCCGTCCTTATATATTCGTCAATACATGGAAGAAGCTCGCTCTTTATTTATAGTCAATAGTACGTGAAAGAGGCGTTAAGGCATGTGAGAGCAGAGTGGTATGTGGTACCTAGGTGGCACATGAAAATGATTCATCTTGTCATTAACATTGACTTAACAAAAAAACCTCATACTTGACGATATATTTAGTTTTTCTTGATTTCCAGATTTATGCTTTTTGATAGAAGCAAATGGGTAAAAGAATGACTCTCCTTATTTCTCCATTATTAGCAAAATTTGGTCGTTTTTTGCCAAATTTGCATAAATGACCTTGCTCAAGGCAGTCAAAATTTCAAAAAAAGCACTTAAAAATGAAAATTTGTTTTTTAAATTAAAAAAAACTTAAAAATACTTCTAATTCTCCTCCATTTTGGCATATATGTAAAAACAAAGAATTCCAATATTGGAATAAGAAAAAAGTTACAGCCTTCACTCCTCCATGTGGCAATTGTTTTGTATGGAAAAAAAAGCAAACTTTAAAATCAAGGAATATGTTGTCCAATATCAAGCTCTATGTAGGTCACAGTCAGAATTTTGCAGGTATATGCAGCCAGGATAGTCCAAACCCAGCTCTATCTGGCAGAACACAGATGTACGATGCCAAAGAATCAATACACAGTGAATCGCTGCTTAAAACAGATGATACATTGTAATATCCCAAATCGGAATATTATCCTATAATTTGGAATCCTTGGAAATTTGTTTTAAGAAAAATATAGATTTTATACTTGAAATAATAATATAGATAATAAAATGAAATTGATTATAGAATTTTCAAAGTTTTCAAATAATATATTATTAATACTCAAGGGGTTTCGTCCTTGGGTTTTTTGATGACAAGTGTTTTCGTCTTTGTAATCAAATTACACAACTAAGGGTTTCCGTCCTTAATTGTAATTACAAGCATGACACTTGTACAAGATTAAATGATTAAATACATCAATTGGATGCATTCTTCCATTCCCATAATGGATTATTTATACCTTCAACCTTCCATTGAAAGGTATGATTTCCCCAAGGGTGGTGTCCTTCCATTGAATGAATGCTATTAACAAATTAATTAAATAATAATTAATTTATGGTACATTTAATGTTTGTCACTTTGGCACCCACTTTAAATGATTAAAGATTTTAATGCATATTGTTGTTTGGGCATTCCTTGATATAGCAATTTACTAATTAAATGGGGCGTTCCACTTCCATGTTGCGATTTGCATTGGCTTTAACTGTTGACTATAATCTCTTTAACTCTTTAACTGCTGACTATAATTTCTTTGACTGCTGTAGAGCATATGATTGTAGTGATTGTTCCTTATGAACTATGATTTCCCTTTGTTTATTGTGGTGCTCCTCTTGAAGGTCTATGATCTCAATATTCGTAATTGTTGGCCGCAATTTTACTCTAGAACCTGTGCTTTCTATGAAAGGCTTGCAATTTGTTGCCTTCATGGCTGACTTTATTGCTGTCTGCAAAGCTTCTTCATAACCTGCGATCTCCATGTCTGTTGTTGGCTGCAAGTTATCTTTGAGATCTATATTTGAGAATGATTAATTTGTAGGTGGAAAATGGATATTACATACGCAGTCCTAGAACACATATGGTTGATGAAACGCCTCTGGTAGTTGAAACACAGCATGTGATATGATGAAAATACACAGATGGCAGATGAAACGTCTCTCATAATCAGGTAGGTGATGCACAGTCCCAGAAACAAGAAACAACCATAAATTGACAAAACCTCAAGCTTTGGTATCTTCAACTTCCACACAGTCAAAACTCTTAGTACAACTTCTACATAGGTTTGAAACGTTATAAAATATGCTCTAAAGCGCCGCTCAGTGTACTGCGAGTCTCCCACACAGCCAACACACCTTAGCAAATATGAAATGCTACGTAGCAAGTCATACAGGTGAGATTAAGTAGAAGAATGAAATAAAATAATGCCAAAGAATGAATAGAATGACAAATAGAAAAATTCAGTTCTGATACCACTGTTAGGGTGGATAAATTATTGACAGAATGACAATGAACAATCTTTGGTGCAAGCCAAAATTGCCTTCACGACTCAAATTGAAATGAGCAAAGCAATACAATAAATAAGACAAGAAATGGCTATTCACTTCACATTCCCAAATGATCCTTCCTATTTCTATGGGAATGGAAATTAAACTTACTAGTATAAGACAAGCTACCTAAGACATCTAGGATTAATAACAAATATGTTCAATATTGTTACACAAATTTTGCATTGGTTGATGGTTCGCCTTACTGTAGATGTGACGATTCAACTTCTAGATGCATGGTATGTTGGAAGGTGTGTTGACATGTTGCGAGTATTGAAAGTGACACTTAGCATGGTGCAAAGTTTCTATGTGGGCGGTGAGCGTTTGGTGCAAATGTTGATTGCACAATGTCCCTTATTGCTTTGCGTTACCTTGGGGTGCTCTAGTTGAGTTAAGCGGTGCTTGAGGACGAGTGCTGATGTGTTTGGCACCGTGTGCCTTGATGTTGGTGTTGCGTGGAAAGTTGCAAGATGTTTGGGATGCATGACTTTGTGCAAACTGTGCGGGAATGCACAGGGTTGTGCAAATGTTAGGTTGTGTGAACGTTCCTTATTGCTCAACAATATCTCGGGGTGAGCTAATTCAAGTGTAGCATTGGATGAGGATGAGCCAAGGATACGAGTCAGAGAATCAAGTGGCATGCTGATGTTGATCCCAATCTTTGAGAAGGAATGTAGGATGTAGATCATTGAGAAGAGATGTACATCTACGTGAATGTCTTTTGATGTTGTAGAGAAGGGTTGCGTGGAGTGCGAGAATGGCGGAGTGTTTAGATGATGATAAGAGCACCATAATGAGAAGGTGGCCTTGAGTGACTCCTCTTGTGCATGGATTCCCTGATGGAGATAACTCTAGTTCACATCTAGTCATTGCTCTATTGCCATATATCATCCATAATTATGGTAGAGATTGCTTTAATCATTCCCTCAATAAAGATTTGGTTTATTATATCTTATCAATGAAGATCAAGCAGGGGTTCATAGCCACTTCTAGTAGGAAGAGAATTGAGAGGTTTTAAGATTTACTCAACAATCTATCTCTTTTATCTGTTTATTATTGCCTTGGTGCTTTGAATGTGGTGGTTCTCTGTGAAGGGTAACCCACATGTAGGTAAGACATTTCTAATAAGAGTTGCAAGGGAAGAAGCATATATAGATTAAAGCAAAATAAACCTTTAATAGTTTGTACATTTAAGGTTGGAGTTTACTTGAATTAGGATTCCAAGAATACCATGAAGCAAACTTTGTTTAGTTGGTATTTCCTTTCACCAAAACACCCAACTTCTTACTCTTATCCTTAAATATGTTTTTTGATTTGATTACTAGCAACCATCAATCTCTACCAAAAAAAAAAAATGATAAGCAAAGTAGAAACAAGGAAAAGGCAACCACCCTAAGGAAAGCTAAAAATAACAATAACATAACAATAAAACAACAATTAAAAAACAACATAACACAAAAGTAAACAAGATAAACAACAAAAACAAAACCAAAATGGAAAAATTAAAAAAGGAGTAAAAACCTAAGCTACCACACCCAAATTTATGTCAGAAACTTACTTGTTTCTCAATCCAATTGTTGGATATCAAGGCTGTGTTAAGTAGTGTTCCCCAATTTTCAAGGATGGCAAGACAACGGGATAGCAAGATGTGTTTTGGAGGATGACAAAAAATTTCCTGGATTTTTGTGAGAGCTATTAAAAATATATATAAAGGTAATATTTGAAAATCAGTTGACAGAAAATAATGTGATAGAAATTAAAACATTTAACAAATTGAAAGAAGCTGAAATTAAATTGATAGTATATGCATCCGTGATTCAAGATTGAATGATGTAGTCACATTGCTCGTGACTTATTAATGATTAATCATTTAACATCAACGATTACTCGTTACATTGTTACAAGGACAATCCATCATCAACAAGTTTCAACAATGACAATCAAAATGCAAAAATTGAAATGCTTTGCGGCATTGAGTAGCAAGTTCAATAATTGGACTCATCAGCAGACGATCATATCTCCTCATCATTGGAACTGCTGGACTCATTTGGCTCCTGCAGTGTGATAACAACAAATCCTACTTGCGTATCCTTGTCCTCATCAATCTGTGTCAGCTCCTTGGGGTCTACATCCCATTGTGATGCTGGAATCTCCTTGTACAAATTTGTCTTGCAATCATAGAGACACAAGGCACTACGTAGAACAACAAGCTTCTCCGGTTTCCCAGAGGTAAGCTTGTTCCTCTTCACAGGGTGGATCCAACAATATGTAGACCAATTCCTCTCACATGTAGAGGAACTAGAACCCTGTGAAAGGAGCCAAATGGATAGTGTTTGTAGCAGTGAATGAGGCCCATAGAACCACCGCCAATATTCCAGATTTTCTTGTGTAAATATATCTTAGTTGAACTCTTGTAGCCTTCGAGTCGAACAAATTTGGTCCATTGCGTCTTGATTGTTGCAACTTCCTCAACATTATACATTTTTTGATGGCCTTCATGAAGAATTACTTAACCTCCTCATTGTCAATAGGAACAACTCTCCTAGGCCTCGACACAAACCATTTGGGATTCCACGTATATGTGACCATGTGTAAACGAGTGCTCAACTTCTCCCACCTTTCTTGAATGATGGGCTGAATATGCTTATGATAGAATTCGAAGGTGGGGTCTCTATGGTGAATGACATCCTTCTTCTCACCAAGCATTCTATGAATGCAGTTAGATATCTATCCAAGGTTGGGACTGTTAGAGTCACCATATTCGATGATGGAAAACACAGGGGATACAAAGGGTATAATGTATCTACCATCCGACCAATAAGAATCTCTAACCACCACCTCCTTCACCTTCTTTCCCTGATCCATTCTGGTCTTGCCTCACCTAGTCCACTCCTGTGTCATAATCATTAGTTGCAAGGGCTCTTGAAACTCAAGCATCCTATTCAATAAAATGAAATAGAATGCAAATTGGGTCTCGACCAGTTTGAGGTATTCCTTCCTTGAAAAGGACCGAAACAATTCCATTTAGGTGTGGTGGTTGCAGATGAACATGTGCACCTCCCTTGCACTCGCCACAACCTCTTTGATCCAGTGGCTTTTCCCAATGCCCTTTAGTGCATTGTTCATTGCATGCACACACCATGGAGTCCAATATTTGTGCATATAGTTAGCCTCAACTAGCTTCCCTGCTGCTTTGCGCCTAAATTCTGCATTTGTGATCACCTGCACTACATTGGAAGGGCCACCTCTTCAATGGCATCCCTCAAAATATGAAATTGGAATTTGACATGTTTGTGCTTTCCAGAGTAATCAATAGCCTTAAGGAAATAAGGCCCTTCTTTGCATGCGACCACAATATTTGATGAGCGGGTAGTGCCTAATGTCCGTCAACTCATCCATGATGATAGAGCATCCATGTCACCCATGTACCTTCATCTGCTCCATCAACAAATTGACCTTGGAATAGTTTATATCAATGATGGTGGTTCTCAATTTGTTTTCTCCAGGTAGCACATAAGATGACATTGCTTTGCCTACCTTGTAGAATGTTTCCTTGTAATAATGAGACTGGGAAACTTAAAATGGAATACCCTTGGCAAAGAATAATTTTTCAATGGCATCATTTGCCTCTTCTCGAACCTGTGCATTGAACATATCCGTGACTGGGTTTGATGCCAAACTTTTAGCCTTTCTCTTCCCCTTGAATTCCATTGCACTCACCTCAAAGGTTGGAATCTCTGGGACTGTAGTAGCAGTACGCTTAGAAATTTTGGAAGTTTTAGAGGAAGGGACACTAGTATGGTGTAGAAATCTCTCCATTGAACAACGTAATCATTTCAACTTGTTGCTCAAGTGTAATTGCGTCACAAAGACAAACCTATTCACCAGTGATGTGCTGAAAATGTGCATTAACCCTGGTAATACTTCCCATATAGTCTTTGCTGCAAATGTTACATTTCCAATGCTGACTGCCCCCATAGCATTTGACTTGCTAATGTCAAGAAGTGTTGCAAATTGCTTCAACAGTTTCTTTTTGTTGAACGGCCTCTTTGCAACTTGCTTCAATGGACTCTTTTTTGAATGACGACTTTGCAAATTTGGCTAACAACTTGCATGGGCAATTAAAACCTGGAGCATTAGCACTCCCAGCTGAACTATCTTTTTGAGTGCCATGAACTTTCCCTCCCCCACTTACAGTGTCTAATTCTTCTGTTCTGTCATCCTTATCACTTATGTAACTCATCTTGCAGCTTGCTCGGTAAATCATAACAAAAAAAAAAGTCATTTGATTTTGCAGCACATTTTAAATTTAAAAAAATAAATAAAAGTTAAACAGTCATGTTTTTAGCACATTACAAGTGCAAACAAAATAAAATAATCATGTTTACCACATTTCCAATCCAAAAAACAGAAAAATGTCATGTCTACAACACAATTTAAATGCAAAAAAAAAAGATTGTGTTTTTAGTGCATTTGACGTGAAAAAAAAAAAAAACAATCATATTTACCACATTTCCAATCCAAATAACAAAAGAGCGTCACGTCTACAACACATTTTAAATGCATAAAAAACATAAACAGTTGTTTTTTTAGCACGTTTGAAGTGAAAACAAAACAAAATAAAACGATCATTTTTACCACATTTCCAGTCCAATTAACAAAATAGTCATTCTTGAAGTGCAAAAAATAGAAAAAAGTCTTTTTGATTTTAGTGGAAAAACAAACGCAAAACAAAACAAAACATCAACTTGGAGTGATAGATCTGATTATTTAACACATTGAACCAATGAACAATGAAAAAGTTCATTGTTCATTGGTCAAATGTGTTGAAAAAATCAGCTTCATTTGTTCATTTAAATAAAATTTTGTGAAAACATAAAAAATTACGAGTGAAATGTAAAACAAACCATGTATTTGCTTTTAAAAAATGAAAAAATAGACTCGAGTGAATGGCATACCTCTGGTAAATGGCAATGAATGTACCTCTTCCTCTTCCTCTTCCTCTCCTTTCCACTTCCTCTCTTTTAGTTTTCCTTCTCTCTATTCCTCTCTTTCGCAAAATGAAATGGGTTTAGGTTTTAAAAGGATTTGGTGTTTAGAATAGGGTAGGGGGTCTTGGTGGGTCCCACATTTAGGTTTAGGTTATGTAATTTTATTTTTTATTTTTTGATATGTCGGAAGGCTTTATATGGAATCACTGAATTACATAGAATGTTGGCATCTCTGCCCATATTTTGGAAATAAACATATAGCAGATTTACAATGTTGAGTAATCATACATCTAAATCAGTGAGCTCCTTTGGCTAAGCAGCCACGAGTAAGGGGCATCCATGCCATCAAAATCATCCAAGGCATGATCCTGGCCTTAACCGCTTGACTCTCTGTGTCGGGTATCTAGAGGGATTTGTAATTTTAATTTCAAGTGTTTTTTTTTTAAAAAGATAGGGGCATGGGACTTCCGGACATCCTGTGGATGGCAGAATGTCCCGGGCACGGCTGGGCATCCCAAGGACAAAGTGTGTGATGGTAGGGAGTTTTCGGGATCCCCCCTACTTTGTGTTTGAAATCTGGGATGGAAGCGGGACATTTCCTCCCCATCTTGCCATTCCCGAAATGTCCCGGATGGGAACACTGCTGTTATGTTTTTTTGCTATCCAGCAGTCCCCTTTTGTATTGTTTGTCCATGTGAAGAGACCTTGGGGAAACTGCATGCCTATGAGTCCATTGGTGTCTATTAGATTGATTAATGATGCCACTGTTCTAACATTAATTCTTCTTCCTCCTTTCTTTCATCTGGGGATTTTATGGAGTTAAAGTCTCCTATTAGAATAAATTTCTCTTGATTTCTGCTCATAATCTATCCACTTAAGAGATCAAGATATCTGATTCTGTTATTTTCATAAGGGGTATGTAAATGTTGGCTAATGTGAAGTGTTCCTGCATTTAATTAGAGAAGAGTTTTGACGAAACTCCCCAAGGATGGGTGGAATGATAAAGGAAAACATACCTTGCAGGGTCCCATTGGATGACAATTTTTGTTTGAGTACAGAAGTAGAGATGTTTTGGCCCCTAGGTTCCATTGTATCTGATTTTGTTCAAGTTGTCCGATCTGGTAGTTTCTGTTTTAAAACAAGACCTATTCATCCCTCTTTGAACAATCTTTTCGGCAACAGGCTTTTGTTGGGCATGCCTATTACCCTTGCATTCTAGGAGAGAATCCACATTATTATAACTACATTTGTGTAGAGGTGCTGGCCTTGATATTTTCTTTTATGTTCTAATCTTTTGTGTCTCAGAATCGTGCTTTTCTTTCTGGGGATTTTTTTTCTTGATGTTGTGTTGATGGATTCTGTGATCACCTATGGTAGCTTGCCTTTGATTGCTTTGCAATTGCACAGAAATTATCATTTTCATGAATCTCTGACATATACCACCGGAATTCTAAATTTCCTTACAGCAATCTCTTCTTGTGGAGCAAACATCAAGTTTGGGTGAGGGTGATTTGAAGGAAGATGATTTGTTAGAAAATTTATTTTCTTCAAGTCTAGCCACACAAGATAAAGCAACTCATGCTATTCAAAAAGATATGCTTATGGTACTGCTTACATTACTTGTTTTAATTACATTTTAAAACAGCTTAGTTCAGTTTGAAATAACAACTTCAAATGCTAGATTAATGAATCAGATTTATGTCAGATTCATCTACTCCGCCTTGTATGCTCATCAAAGGGACCACTTCCAGAGGCATTACCTGAATTAACATCACAACTGCAATCCCTAGGGGTAAGCAGAAGGAATTTAAAAGTTCGAATGTGTGTTTGAGTTGTGCTATTTTAAGATTCAAAATTTTATATATGAAGTGCCCTTATTATGACTTTTTTAATCAGATTTTGCCTCATTGGGCTAGAGAATTGGCAACAGAGCAGCCCCAGCTCTTCGAGAAGACTTTCCGCCGCATATTCCGTCATTATACGCTAGGTGATATTTCTAATGTAAGCATTTCCATTCTGTAGTCAAATGAAATTTATTACTCTTGTATTTTGAAGGCTATATGATGTATCGCAAAAATTGATGAAGTGGGATTCTTCTGATTATATTTCTGGTAAATCTTATGTGTAGATACAGCCTTCAGTATCTCTTTTCTGGAAGGCAAGCCCCAAGTTGCTTGGTGAAGGAAATGCTTCATCGGTTGTGAATTCACGATATATAAATGACTTTGAGGAAGTCTGTTTACTAGGTATTTATTGTGTACTTTGTGGTCCTTAACGTTGGAACTCTTTTGTAGAGAATGTTTTATTATGCTATTTGATTTTTTTTTGTTTCAAGACTTAGCTAGACCATGTATTTAATGTTCATAAAAGTTTTTGAAGTTTCACTTATCCTGGAAATGTAGTCTTGTATCATTTTCAGCATATTCCATTCTAGACATATTATATTATGTGCATTTTATCTACTTTTCTCCTCTCTTATTGTTTCATCTTTAGATGACAATGCTTCAGTATTGTTCTGTAAACAGGGGCTTATGGTTCATGGTTATTAAAATTTAGAGTCTCTAAAATAGTTGTATTTACTATTGATAGCTGCGTGCATCCATGTAGTACCTTAGAATAATCCTTTGTAAGATTATAGAGTTTTGGCCCTGCACTAGTAATATTTTTCCTTGTGGAGTCACTTTTATGAGTATGTAACTACATTATTCAGTAAAGCCAATAAATTAGTTGATACAGGAAGTCATTGTAAGAAATATCTGAACTCCTCATGCTCTCCTCTTCCCTTCTCTCTTGAATCTCTACAATTCCCACCCCCTCTTACACCATTTCAGATCTGAAATCAGTAGTAAGCTGATCAGACATTGAGATTGACTCCTGAGGAGGCTATGGCCTCCTTTCAACCATCCTCCTCCATCTTTTAGAAAAACATCAAATCTGCTGTCTCTCATGAATCTGACCAAATCTGTAAAATTCTGAAAATCTTTCTCTAACAACATGCCAAAAGAGCTATAACGCACCCAGACTTCCTTCTCAAAAAAGAGAACGGTTGTTATCTCAAGTCAAAATCGCCACCAAAGGTATCCTTCACGGTAGATGAAATGGAACACCACTTGTGGTCCTTAAAAGAAAATCCCTTATATGTAGCTTTATGGGGGGCTTTTCCAGGCCCCAGAAATCTCAGAGCATGACTGACTGAAAACAGGAAGACAAATGGATCCGTTGAAATACTGATCATGCTAAAGGGTTATTTCATGGCAGTATTTTTATCCAAGATCGAAAAAGACTGGATATTCCAAGGGGGACCTTGGTTTATGAGAAAATCAGGCCTCTTTGTAAAGCACCAGGCCTCAGTGTTTAATCCTACAGAAGACTTACCTACAGCAGTCCCCGTTTGGGTTTGTCTTCCTATGCTCTCAAGTGAATATTAGCAAGAGCAACTCCTGCAAAAAATAGGTAATTCTATAGGAGAACACATAGCAGCCTCATACTTTACAAGAAACCCATGAGTGCTCAATTATACAAGGATTTGTGTTAATCTTGATATCGATTCTCAATAAACCCCTTCCTGATTGGCTTATTATGGACACATGAGGAATTGAATGGGAACAACCCATTGATTATGAGAATATCCCATTCTGGTGTTGATTCTACCACGAACACGGGCATCTGGCTCAAGGTTTCCCTCGCCAGGAAGCTCATGACCAAATCAAAGCAAATCCAGAGAGCCAGCCACCAGCAAAACCTGAAACAATGCCAAAGGAAAATAATGAACCACATAATCAGCAAAACCAAAGATTTCAAACAAGGACACAAAACCATCTCCCAACGGAAGTCAACGACGCGTTAGGAGAGAAAAAAATTTCATTGACCATATGCAAGAAAAGGGAAAACTTATCGACAAAAATCAGATCCAGTCCTCCAACAGAATCCCTTTGCGGTTCTAGCAGACCCAACCAGTGAGGAGATTTGTCCCAGAATCTCAAGGTACAATCAACTCAGCAGATCTGCCCATGTCCACTGCATCAACAGAGGAAAAAATTAGCTCTCACCACCAATCACCTTCATTGCCAAAGATAGTACTTCTACTCAAATCAAAACAAGACCTAGTAAAGAAAAACTTTGGCTTCATATGGATTTTATCCCCCTAAACTGGTTGGTACGGAAACCTAAACGAATGCCCCCAAGTAAGAATAAAAGGAAACTTTCCTTCAATGGAATATCCAAAGAAGATAGTGTTCCCCCCAAGCTCGATACAAAAAAAGAGATGGTTCACATGGAATCTCACTTGAGAGGAACTTCGACGCCCACAAAGTACTGCTGAGATTGCCACCACTGTCTCCTCCTAAATGTATAATCTCTCTTGGAATATTAAAAGTCTAGGAATACCCCAAAAATGTTAATTATTGAGAAACAAGGTAAAATCTACAAGAATAAACATGGTCATCCTATATGAAATTTGCAGGTATGGCTCAACAAAAGCTCTCCTAACAACCAGTGTTTGAGGCAGCAATCACATTGTTTATAACACCACCACCAGAACTATTATCCAGTGGGATCCATCGGGGTATGTACATCACACAACTAAACATCAACCGTGGGGTATTTATGCAAACATTCTATTGACAATAATTGCAGCTTCATTGGGGAATTTCCAATATCTACATTCTACCTTTTGGAAACAACAAACCAACGATGCTATATCAACTCAGTGGATATCCACCTTCACTCCGAATCTAATTCTTATGGGAAATTTCAATACTATAAAATCTGTGAATAACCAAAAAGTGGGGTCAGGATACAATCACAGAACTGCTGGTACCCTCTCAAATCTAGCTTTCATAACTCCATGGTGGATCTTGATTACACTCAAGGCACTAATAGATTGTGTAACAGACAACAAGGGATGAAATACGACAAAATAATAGTTGCAGATCAATGATTCCAACCACCTTTTCACCTGCAGGTGAGAGTGATAATAATCTTTCAGACCATTGGCCCAAAAAAACTCATACTTCAAGTTTGAGAAAATGTGGCTATCACACCAATAACTATCAGGAAATATTGCCAAGTGGTGGTTTTAATCCAGAAATAACGAAGGATATGCCATGTACAGATTCATGGGGAAACTCCAATGCCTCAAACAAATATTGAAAACATGGAAATAAAGTACTGTTTGTAAATATCTTTCAAAACATAAACAATACGAACTCTCAATTAGAGGCTATCCAAAAACATATCTGGCATGCTGGGTTCTCTACCCAAAATAGCAGCCCAAGAGTAATCTTTTATTCAGACTCTTTCAGAACTTCAAAAACAGGAAGAGTAACACTGGAATCAAAGATCAAGAGAACAATGGATCAAATCAGGAGACTCGAACACAGAGTTTTTTCATAAGTTGGTATTGAATATACAACATGTGAATATCCATCAGCTTCAACAATTTGATGGTTCCTATATCAATGACCCACTTGAGATAACAGATCATGCTTCAAAACATTTCCAACAACTTCTTACAGAAGATTTTCCCAGTGCCAACATCCTCACAGATCCACAAAAAATGCTGAAACACATCCCCAAAAAATTCGCAGAGGAAGACAATAAGAGGTTGCTTCAACCAATTTATGAATAATAATTGCAAAGTTCAGTCTTCTCCTTTCAGCCATATAAGGCGCCTGGCCCAGATGAATATCTGGCTTTCTTTACCCAAGCCCATGAGAAGTCATAACATTAGATTTAGTATAAGTCGTCAAAGAATCAAGGAAAAATAGGTAGATGCTATGTCATCTCAATGCAACAAAACTGCCACTTATTCTAAAAACTCTAAATGCTGATCATTAGGACCAATATAGACCAATTGCCCTCAGCAACATGTCTTCAAAATTCTCTCCAAATTAATAGCAATGAGACTAAAGCCTCTTCTTTAGGATATCATCGCTACTCAATCTATATTTGTTTTAACTTTTGGGTAGACAAATAGAGGATAACATTCTCCGTCCAAGAGCTACTATACTTTCTTCACACTCAGAAATGTCTAGGTTTTCTCCTCAAAATAAACATCTCTAAGCATTTCACAGATGTAACTGGCAGTTCCTGAAACATTCCAAGCATTTGGTTTTATCGCTCAATTCGTTGCATTGATTAGCTGTATTTGCACTCTGATTTTTTCCATATTCTTAAATGGGGAATTGGGCATGCCCTTGCTTTTTTTTAGGGTGTTGCGACGAGGTGATCTGCTCAGCCCGTATTTATATATAAATTATGTGTGAAAACGTATGTAAGGTCATTGAAAATACAAAGCAAACCAGAGATATTCATTGTGGTATGAGGTATACAAATTTTCATTTTTTCGATGATTCTTTGCCATGAAAAAACAACTTTGTTCATAATTATTGATAAAATATTCATGTTTGGATTTAACTATTTCTTCCTTTTTTGCTTTTGGTAATATGTGCCAAGCTAGTGGGCAAAACTTTTTCTTCCTTTACTGGTGTATGGGCCTGCATCAATCATCCTGTTATAACCAACACAGCCAATGAGCACAATGTGATCAGGTCTAATTAAATGAAAATTAACATAGAATTAGGTGCCACATAAGATATCATATACAATTACGTATACAACTATATTAATCATGTGACAATCAACAATCTTTACATATTTTTGGCCGTAATCATTCAAGAATAATTCTAATCATATTTGTGAGCATATATCAATTTGCTTTCAACAGTATAGATATTTTCCCATCCTTTGATTACTTGATTATCGATAACTATTTTTGGATCCTAACATCATCTTAGTCTCTTTATGTGGTTTTGACATAGTAATTGCCAATAGGCTTGCACCTATTAGAATGGTATCCTGAATAGTGTTGTATGGTGCCTGCTTGGATGAGCCGGATTGCTCCATTGCATGATTTTTTCTGGATCAAAAGTCTGCCTGTTCTCAGATTTCAACTGAATAATTGTGGACTTCAACCAAATTAAAGTGTGTATAAAATCTTGGCGGGAACAATCAACGGTGATGAGAGAGGGACGGGCATGAACCTGACGAAAACATGGGAGAGGATAACCCTGTGCTGTCCAGTCATGTCGAAGACCAGCACATAAACAGGATTCAAGATTGCTGTGATATTTAAAATGGAAAGTGTTGGGCTTCCTTTTTTCTTAACTTTCATCAGCCGCAGAGGGAACAAGGTGCAGCAATACCATTAATGCCACACAAACTATGCCTGGAACAAGGGTGAGCATCAATAAAAAATAAGACGAGTTGCTGGAAAAGACTGCTGCAAATGTCGGTGAAAATTGTGGCATTGAGGCTAATTTAGCCTTTGAGAATCCCCACCACCGGTTCTTTGTTCTTGGAGAAGTTGCACATGCACATTAGCATCATTGCTGTGTTCATCCACGATGTGTTGTTCCCTCCCGCGCATAAAAATACACACATCTATGCCATATTTAGATTTCTTCGTACCTACTTCCATTCAAAACAAACAAAACTACATATCCTAAACTACCAAAATAGAAAAATGATCCCTGCCACTAGGGCATGGGTCAAATCCTCTGGCTGATCACAAGCCGTTGAGTGCCATAAGCAACCACGCATTCCACAGAACCAATTAGCAAAGTTATTAATGTTCACAAATAATCTGAAGCAAACCATGCAACCTGATCAAAGCCTTTTCCTATATCTTTGGCGATGTTGAGGTTATTCAGCTCCACCTAGTTTAGGCCCAAAATGCCTTGAGAGAGACACAATAATTTGTGAAAGTATAATTGTTTCCAGCATTTGACTGATCTCAAATGGCTGTTATGAATCTTAACTACTTGGTTGTAATGATGCCACATGATATTTGGCTACCCATTGAATACTCAACTTCAAGTGGAGAGAGTAGGAATTGTAATTTGTGACAGTTTGCAACTATGTCTCTTGCAATTCCATGGAACATACAAAGGCGGTTTTGAGTTATAGATGTGTGAGGGTTGTTGCCTTAGCACATCTCATCTATGTTGTAGGAAACCCCGCCGCCAACCCCCCCCGGTTCCTTGGCCGAAAATGTTTCCAGTACGGAGACATCAAGAAATGTCTGGGCGTTTCCAAGGGGAATCCGGCAGAAACATAATCAAAGTCGACTGGGAAATAAAAAAATATAAAACTAGCTTGAACCAGACAGTATATAATAATATATATAAAATGAACATTTAAGTATAAGTTTACATTTATATAGGGACATCTAGCTTCTTATAATGCAAACTTATACTTAATTTATAATATCTATATATATATATATATATATATATATATATATATATATATATACTTTAAGGATGTTTGAGAGTGGTTTTGGACCTCTAGGAGCAATAATGCAAATTCTAGGTTTTGGAGGATCCTATCATATTTCAAACCTAGTCAGATTTCAAAGTTCTAGGATTTTAGACTTAGACATATTTCAGGGTTTATAGATTTCAAGGAGACATCGTAGGAAGTATGAAGGCTACGTGTAAGGATGTGGGTATGATAGAATAGTATGAGAACATCTCTCACAAAGTGCCACAAGCTGATCCCACTCCATTCCCTATGCACCCCTTAAGGCATGCACTCAAGGAGATTAATTACATTGGCGAGCCCCTGCGAGAGAAAGCATTAGTAAATGATAAAGTTGAAAAAAATAGTGGGGGTGGCATCCATGATCTTTAGGGCAACCTAGATTATTTGTTCTAGATTTGAATGTACATTTTGTTTTTAAAGCAATGAATGAATGAATACTATATAATTTTAAGTGTTTTATCTTTTATAGACTAAAAATGAGTATTATGCATTGTTTGTGTGTGTGTGTGTGTGTGCATGCATGTGTTATGGAAGTTTCCATGGCATTTCCAAATCAAGTGTTTTTGAAAATTGCCATTTCCGCATTTTGGAAATGTTTCCATTTCCAAAACCTAGCATCTCCTAGGAAAGTGGATGGCTTGTGCGGGTATTTCTGCATGTGGCAATGCGATAGATGATTTAGCGAATTGCAAGTTGGCAGAGAAAGTCAAAACCACCAATTTTGTATCAAGGAAAAGCGCATCTGGGCTGTGCGAAACACACTTATTTTTTTTGTTGCAACTGGGAATGTGTAGACTTGGAAAATGGAGGAACAATTATTAAAAAATGTATTCAATATCAAAAACCTTCACTTTATTTTTTGTACATAGCTTACTGAAGAAGAGTTGGTTACAAAACCAACCAACAGGGGACACCAACCCGTAACAAACATAAACATAATAAACTAATTAATAAATTACTTTGGATCATAAATGATCTCAAAAAACTCCCCCTTGATCCAAAGGGGTATAGCAAATGAATGAACTGGAGCAATGACTCTGAAGTCATCAAAGGAAACCTGAATGCAACTACAAGTGGTGTACTGTACCTCTTGGTACTGATCAAAACCGATGTCGCTCCATACAGAAGCCTATCCAACGACTTGTGGCATAAAAGGCTGATGAACAAGATCAATGCCTGCTCATCCCCTATGATCATCGTACCGTACCGTAGTAGAACCCGATCAAAGCCTATCTAACTACATCGATCCACATAAGGTCCAGCATAGGAACCCATCCAAGTGACAAACCCGTACTCTGTATGGCACATCTCCCTTATGTCCAACAAATGCTGATGATCTTTGCTCAACACTAAAGGTGCTAACAACTCCTGTCAACTCGTACTGTCACCGACGATTGATCGAAAACCAACAAATGCAATATCTACTCCCCCTATCAGATGAGAGGTCAGAAGCTGTGCATTGAGAGAAACAAAATCAAACAAACACTGCTTGCTCCATGTCATGAATATCAGATATAGAAAACCAAAAATGAAACTGAAAGCAAGAACACAAGCCAAACTTGCTATTCAAGCATGAACCCAAACTCTGAGTGAATAACTAACTGGAGAAGGGAATAGTCCTTCAGCGTCCGTGGATCTTCAACCTCCAGTCACTGATCACTCAAAATATGCTGTTAGGTGCATCGAGACCATAGACCTCAGCCATGAGGGACATCTCTTGATTCGATGAAGTGTCAGAATAACCTGAATAACTGAAGTAATTAATAGATCTGTCACTAGAATGATCCATATAATTTGCCTCAGCTTTCTTTTTGCATGGAAAACAGGGTCGTTGAGGACATACATTTACAAGATGTCCAGTACCACCACATTTGAAACATCTAGGTTCTTTCTTGTGTCTGTGAGATCCAGAAGAATTTGAATCACTAGAAGAACTATGAGAAGAGTGCTTGTGGTGATGCCTACGTTTGGAAGAGTGTCGATGTGAATGTTGTGGAGACCGTTTAGAACGGTGTGGAGAGTGCCTCGGAGAATGACTTGAAGAGTGTTTTTGAAATTGTCATTGAACATGATGATGATCTCTATGATGGGACCTGTTCTTTGTATAGTGAGTCTCTTCAATGGATGTACTCTTCTTCCTTGCAAACTGTCTCTCATGCTGAGTTAATAACTCACAAATAGAGTCAAATGTGGCACCATTAAGCTTATCACTAAGTTGTAGCATTTCAACAAAATTGGTGTATGCAGAATTAAGACCATTCAATGTGATGGAAATCAACATATCATCATCAATTTTACCACCAGTTGTGTAGTATTCTTGTTTCAATGTTTTCATGCGAGAAAGATATTCAGAGACATCTTCATTATCTATCAATTTATTCTTCAACAGTTGCATAAGAAGTTCAATCTTCTTGTATGTAGGTTGTTTGTCATACAGATCTTTTAATGCTTTCCAAGATTTCTACACTCCAGACTTATTAGATTCAATATGTATAATCACATGTGCTGTGCAAGATGATTTTAGCAGAGTGAGAGCACGTTTATCACGCTTTTGGAACTCAAGCAATTTTGCGGCTTCAATTGGCGGTGCGATTTTCTTTTTAGTTATTTCCCACAAATCGTTAAAAATTAGTGTATTTTCCATGTTCATTGACCATTCCTTGTAGTTTTCGATGTTAGACGTCCATTTTCAGAGATTAAACTCACAATTTTTCCCATGATGCTATCAATCTAAGGAAAACTATTGGGGTTTGGCCTTGACCCACCAGATAGATTTCGATTACAAAATATTTAGAAATTTGTAAAAAAAAGAATGCAATAATTTTTTATAGCGCCTTTTACACCTTTATATCTCCTTTACAAGTTTAAATTTGATCAAAATATAACACCAAAAGGTTTGGAACCCTTAACCTCCATAACAAGTGACTTGCAAAAAGCTACCTATCCAAATTGCCTTAAATGAATTTGTGCAACAAAAAGGCAGAATATTCTAGATAAGCATAACTTTTGAATGAAAAAGGAAAAAAATTACATTCATGGTAATTTGCTATTGAATGATTTTACTTTGCATGTAAAAATTTATGATTTGTGCTTGCCTGGTGGAGCCCACGCGTGAAAGACTTCATATGAAATTAGATTTTCCAAAGAACTAGAATCTTCACACCATCCATACTACAAACATATTTGCAGCAAAAAGATCAGATTTTTGGAAGATAATCTTCTTTTGAGATGCCGTACGGATTTGTCGTTTCTCTTCAAATGAATTCTGAACTATTTTGTTATTGAAGCAGGAGGAAATTACTTCCTTTATGATCTTTGTCATCATGGGGCGGATGCACAGTCATGGAAAAGGTATTTCATCTTCAACTTTGCCTTACAAGAGAACTCCACCAATAACTTCAATAATATGATCTGGCTGCCTCTTGTAACAGCATTAGTATTCTAAACGCTCAAAATTCATGGATAGGAACACCATTTTAAAGCAGACCTTTGTGTGGATCTTTCCTTCTCTTAGATTAACTTCTGCTCCCCGGCTCTGATACCACTGTAGGCCCAGAAAATGGGGGAACAATTATTAAAAAATGTATTCAATATCAAAAACCTTCACTTTATTTTTTGTATATAGTAAGCTTAAAAAAAACTTACGGAAAGAAGAGTTGGTTACAAAACCAACCAATGGGTGAAACCAACCCGTAACAAACACAAACATAATAAACTAATTAATAAATTACTTTGGATCATAAATGATCCCAACATAATGGTAGCCCAATAGATATCCGTAAATCTTAAGGGTTGTGTAAGTTATTTCAATAGAAATAGACACAAAGTGTCAGATGACTGCCATTCACATTCGGGAGTTGTTCTTGTCCAATTTATTTTTTTGTTGTGCTTGTGGAAAATGTAGTTGGAATCTTTTCCTTCAATTAGTTCTTTAGTCGTACAGTTACAAATAACAGTTAATGGAATAACTCCATGAATAATAACTCAAAATGTGTTTATCATGGTAAATGAAAGGTGGTATATGCAAAACAACAAGGAAAGACAACACATTGTTGTGCAATTGTACCATATGGCATGATCACGCTCGTTTGGATTGTCGCATGTTTTTATAAAACTTGGCCAACTATTTTTTTGAAGGAATCTTGTTGGAAGCGGAAGAGAGTGCAGATTGGTTGGTTACAATTGGACGGCCCAGACAGTGTAAGTCGGTAATGATGCCGATTTTGCTACCTTACACAATGAGTCCAGCTTAGACTTTTTAATTGCTTAATCATAAATGTTTGCAACTAAGTTGCCATGACATAAATTAATTTACTGATTTGATTAAATAAAAAGCATGTTGAAAACACAACTAGATTAAATAATAGCAAAAACTGTAAATGCCAAAGGAAATATCTAGTTCAATGACCACTACTCATTTGACGACATATCACAACAATGTTTTTATTTTCAGATACAAGGAAAAAAAACTTTCCTAGCTTTGAAACTAATTTTAATGTTTTTACATTGGTCTTAATGTGCTAATTCAGTATAATGTCACTATTTCATACAATCCTTTTAATCCACATTTATAACTATATAGGGACATTGGTTTGTAATTGAAACTGTTGTAGGCTAGAATTGCACCCTTTGTGGGAGAGTTTCTCAAGGTCTCTTACTCCTAGCTACAAGCGTTGGGACAACCTCAGGCTGTGGGTATCCTGTAATGAGGTTGAACCTCTAGGCTTTTTAATGAAGCTAGTTCCTCAGATGCTTCACTTTAGCTCTCATTTCTCACGCTAAAATCTACTGTTGACTAAGGAAAAGGGATAGGAGGATAACATAAAAAGGAAAATCTAAGGTAAGGGAGGTGATGCACAAAAAGAGAGTGATCCACATTCAGACTGGGAACCTTACTGACTACTACTGAACTTAAACAAGACAAGTCTAGCTGATCCTATTTCAGAGCTGCAAGCAGACTAGCTGTGTGGAGGTCAAAGGGGAAGATGCAATTTGAAGGGCATGAAGAAATAGGTGTGCAGGAGAGACACTATGACTCGTAACGCTTCAGAAAGGCACCAAAGGCTAACACACCACACGACCTACAAGAAACCAAGAAAACTGAAGCGAGGTGCGTAGAGAAATCACAGATGATGAGGAAAAACATACATTCTACAAGTTAAACTTTAATAATGCACAGTTGACTTCAGCGGAAATCAAAAAGTTGTCTTGTATTGATTCAAGAGAGTGTTACAAGGAAATTTTGACAGAGTGCCTCTCTCACCAGTCGAGGGATCCATTTCTAGGCCCAGCAGCTTGTATATATAGTAGAAAAGGGATGAAAGAAGAGACCTTTTTTTTTGAAAGGACGGAGAGGTGGGGGGGTCTTAATGACTGAAAATCCTTTTCCTTTTTGATCCCCTGACTGCGCTAATTCTCTTTTTTTTGTGAGGACGAAATCTCCATGCTTGTGTAGCGTCATGATTGGACTTGTTCTGGGCGGCAGCTTGTTGAGGGCATGACCGAAAGCATGGCGTTACGTCTCCATTCAAGTCGCTCACCCACTTTGTATAAGTGGGTACGAACAACTCTTTTGTTTCCTTCAGGAACATTAATGACGGGGCTGGTTCTTGTTGCCGTCTTGGTTCAACTTGGGTCGTCTTTACTTCTGCTGCATTTACCTTAGTCGTTTGGTCCTTTATGTCGTTGATATGCTTGGTTTCACCGACCCCACTTGTGTATTCACTCTATTGGATCTAAATGCATGATCAATCGCGAGCCCTTGGATCCTTCTCCTGACTTGTTGACACGTTCCATTTCTTGCCACATGCCAAACCTTGGAATCCCTTGACCATTTGACTTATTTTGCTCCATTGATCTGGGTCTGCGTGATCCTGACAAGTGTCGCCTCTTCATTTGCTGTTCTCCTTAATGCCTACTTCGGACTTCTCATTGCCTGACTTTTCTTGAAGATCCTTTTCTTTCGGACTTTTCTCTTGAAGGAAATCCTTCTGAAGGAATTCTTTCAGACTTTTGTCCGAACCAATCATTTTTTCCATGCCAATTTCTCAAACTATTTCCTTCGGGATTTTTTCCTGCAAAATTTCTTCAGACTTTTGTTTGGCTCAACTCTCTCGGGGTCTTTGCTTTCAGATATCTTCTTTAGGCCTTTTGAACTTGGGCACTTTCCTGAAGAAAAATCCTCTGGCTTCTTGACAATGGACCTTTCCAAAAGGAATATACCCTTCAGAAAAATCGAAAAGTTCCCTTTTTTTTGAACTTGGGCACTTTCCTTCAGAAAATTTGTCCGCGGCAATATCTCCTCGGACTCCTTCCAAGTGCCCTTCGGAATTCTTTAGGTCCCTTTGAAACTTTGCAAGTGCTCTTTAGATTTTTTAAAATGGACCCTTCCGAAAGGAACATATCATTCGAAAAAATTGAAATTGGGCCATTTCCTTCAGAGAAAATGAAAAGTACCATTCGGAAAATTGTTTCGGACAAAATGTCAAACAATTCCCAACGTTTTGAACAAACACTTGTCCTTCGGAACTTTTTTTTCGGACAAAATGTCCGAAGAAATTCCTTTCCTTAGCCTGAACAAAAACTCTGAAAGAAAGCACTTGGTGAAGAAAAGGAGAGTTCCGAGAGTCTCGAAAGAATTATAAGGTAATGTTCTTGCTTCATCGGGTTTTTCACACTTGTCTACTCTGGGCTTTCCACTGTTTTCAACTTATAAGGCAATTTAAGTAAAGCAACTCTATTATGGAGTCCATAGATCTTCTGATGGAGTCCGTAGTTCTTCTGATGGAGTTTGTAGTTTTTCTGACGGAGTCCGTAGATGCTTGAAATGCTTGAACTGCTTGGTCTCGCCATGATAACTGCTCAAGAACCTTTTTCTTTGCTTAGCAGACCTGTCCCTTAGAATTTGACAAAATATGCTTTAAGCAATCTTAAAATGTTTCAAAAGCTTTGTGAGAATTGTGAGATCTCTCTGGTCCACTCATTTCATTCGAGACATCTGTTCATTTGCTCACCCATTAGCAACTTGATCCACCTGGGCACAGCTTGGTATATGGGTCAAAATTGGCCAACATTTTTGGTGATTTGCAAGCATGCTTGCTATGCTTGAAAACCCAGCTCATTTGCTTCATCCGATCCATTGGGCACGGAGTCACTGCTTTCTTTAACAAGGCTGACCTTGTCTGGAAACTCCTCTGAAGTGATAAGGACAACCAGAACAAACAAAGTGCCCAAGGCACCTAGGGAAGGGAAACACACAACTGAAAAGGATGTGCACAAGGCACTTATTGAAAGGAAACTAGCTTAGAAACAAGGACAACAAACAAATGTGCTAAAAACAACACTTAGAGGAAAGCATGAAAATTACTCGAACATGTACATGGCTGCAATTTACAAGTATTTTGCACCCAGGTCGAGTGAAAAATTGTTTTGTGCACTTTGGATCTTTGAAGCATACTTGTTTTTTCTCGGCAGCTCCCTTCTGCAGCTATGAGCAATTGGATGCTCATGTCTTCTTGGGGAGCGACTGGTTCCTTTGCTGCCAATTTCAGGTGCATGAATTGTAAGCATGGGTCCAAGACCCAATCATACTCCTTCCAAAATTGTGGACCTTGCAGGAACAACTTCAGTTCTTCCTCATTCCTAAATTGCTGATCATGAACATATAGACCGACTCGATGTGTCTCTTTTGACATATCTGTGAGGTTGACCTCTAAGGGAGATGGAACTGACCCTATGGCTTCTTGAGGCCATTTGAACTCCTCAGCGTCCAATAGTATAGAGATGTCTGAAGTTGGAGAGAAAAGTTGATAACCATGTTTGAAAAGTTCAAACATGTCGTCTCATGAGAGAACAATTGCCTCCTGCTTGATGATAGTACTCCTCTTATCCTGCAATGGACCCCATTCAAGTAAAGAAAAACCTGAATGTAGGATATCAAACAAATCAGAAGATTTGTTCTCATGAAGCTGAAGTTCAATTGGAGCCTTTTCAAACTGAAAGTCAGAGGCAAGCATATCAGCTTCTTGACCAACATGAGGCTGCGAGCCTTCTTTTGACATCTCACATTGGTCAATCAACACTGCTTCATTTTCAATATCAAGCTGATGATTGAGCATGCTCTCTATTTCAGCTTGTTCTTCTCTTGCAAGCTCTTGTCCTTCATGATAAATGGCAGTTTCTGTGTTATCAAGGAGCTCACGGAGAACATCATTAACTTGTCCAACTGGGACATCTTTCTCCGGCACATCAACAACCTCTTCCTCATGTACTTGTATTTGAGCCTCTACCTCAACTTTCTCTTGCACTTGTTCCATCTCTGCACCATCATGGAAAATCGAAGCATATTTGTCCTTACCAAGAGGTGCCCCAATCATGATTCCTTCTTCCTGGTCACTCAAGTCATCTTCATTTCCTGTTTCTTTAGCCTTTTGAATGACTCTCCATGAAGGAAAGCCTATGGGTTTTTGAGGGGAAAGAAGTGGACGCTGCAAGGTCTCTTGTCTAACTTCAGCGATCACCACCTCCTCCTTCTGCCCATTGCTTTGAATGGATTTCCAAGATGGAAATGACCTAGGTTTTTGAGGGAGGGATGGGGGTTGAAAGACCCTAGATTTACTTGATTGCATGACCTGGCTCCACGATGGGAAAGGTAGAGGTTTTGCTTTGACCTTCTGATCATGGTTCTCCTCTTCTTTCTTGGTTTTCAGCTCTAACTCTCTAATTTGCTTATCAATATTCTCTTGAAATAGCTCCTCTTTAAGGTGACTAGGGGCTTCATGAAGGTTAGGGACACAAGGAGACCCTTGAAGAGGGATGAGAGAGGTTTGTAGGGGTTCATGCCCTTCTTTATCTTGGGTCCTTAAATCCATATTTACCTCACTTTGCCCACCCCATGACTTCAGCACTTGATTCCAGCCTGGAACCTTGGAGGACTTCATAAGGGGTTCTTGAGGAAGGATGGAGTCTTGGACCGAAACAACAGGGTGTCCCACAACTAGCTCGTCATTTCTTTGACAACTCCCTTGGATAGATTCCCAAGAAGGAAAGGTTTGAGGAACATATGAAGAACTTGGAACATTCGAAGGAGCACTTGGAATGGTATTTTGAGGAGGAAAGGATGGCATATAAGATGGCTGAGATGGTGTACATGTAGGTGCAAAAGGTTGGCGAGGTTGCCCCTGCTGTTCCTCAAGTCCTTTCAGCGTGTCTTCAATGCTCTGAATGTAACCCCCTACATTCATCATGTCATCTGTGAGTTTGTTCCAATTTACTCTCTCAACAAGTGTCCATTTTGCTTTTATTTGCTGCAATGAGTCCCTCACATAATGGATCTGGTGGGTAGGGACATCTTGGTCATAACATTTCCATGAGCACAATTCTAGAGCATGCTTGTCAAGGCTTATTAGAGTCTGCGTAAGCGCTGATATGGATGGCACGTGATGGGGTTGACGAGGAGAAATATTCTGACGGGCTTGTTGTCCATAGGAGGGATCAGGGCAATATTCTTGCATATATGGATCATGAGGAACTCACCAAGGTTCATCATAGCCTTGATAGGGGTCTTGATAGGGTAGATAGGCGTTATATGAATTGTGAGGATTAAATTGGGACTATTGATAAGGAGGCGGATAATAGGGATATTCACCATAGCTATTCATATTAGCCTCATATGTCAAGTAAGATGTAGGAGCTGATTAAAATCTACGAAGAGACAAACTTGGTCTGCTCATAACTAGAAGCTTTGATTTGGAGCCACCATTGGTGCTAATTACTTGCTTCCAAAAGCTGATAGAGGAGAGACACACCAACAATCTTTCTCACCTTGGTCTCATCGGGCGTGCCAGACACTGTTGTAGACTAGAGTTGCACCTTTTGTGGGAGAGTTTCTCAGGGTCTCTCACTCCTAGTTACAAGCATTGGGACAACCTCAGGCTGTGGGTATCCTGTAATGAGGTTGAACCTCTAGGCTTTTTAATGAGGCTAGTTCCTCAGATGTTTCACTTGAGCTCTCATTTTCCATGCTAAAATCTACTGTTGACTAAGAAAAACGGATAGGATGATAACATAAAAAGGAAAATCTAAGGTAAGGGAGGTGATGCACCAAAAGAGTGATCCACATTTAGACTGGGAACCTTAGTGACTACTACTGGACTTAAACAAGACAAGTCTAGCTGATCCTATTTCAGAGCTGCAAGCAGAGTCACTGTGTGGAGGTCAAAGGGGAAGATGCACTTTGAAGGGTAGAAAGAAATAGATGTGTAGGAGAGACACTATGACTCGTAACGCTTCAGAAAGGCACCAAAGGCTAACACATCACACAACCTACAAGAAACCAAAAAAACTAAAGCGAGGCACGTAGAAAAATCACAGATGATGATGAAAAACATACATTCTGCAAGTTAAACTTCAATAATGCACACTTGACTTCATCGGAAATCAGAAAGTTGTCTTGTATTGATTCAAGAGAGTGTTACAAGGAAATTTTGACAGAGTGCCTCTATCACCAGTTGAGGGGTCCATTTCTAGGCCCAACAACCTGTATATATAGCAGAAAAGGGATGAAAGAAGAGGGACCTTTATTTTTTTGAAAGGACGGAGAGGTTGGGGGGTCTTAATGACTGAAAATCCTTTTTCTTTTCGAGCCCCTGACTGCGGTAATTTTATTTTTTTGTGAGGACGAAATCTTTGTGCTTGTGTAGCATCATGATTGGCCCTGTTTTGGGCGGGAGCTTATCGAGGGCATGACTGGAAGCATGGCTCTACATTTCCATTCATGTCGCTCACCCACTTTGTACAAGCGGGTACAAACAACTCTTTTGTTTCCTTCAGGAACTTTAATGACGAGGCTGGGTCTTGTTGTCGTCTTGGTTCAACTTGGGTCGTCTTTACTTCTACTGCGTTTGCCTTAGTCGTTTGGTCCTTTATGTCGTTGATCTGCTTGGTTTCACCGACCCCACTTGTGTATTCTCTCCGTTGGATCTAAATGCATGATCAATCGTGAGCCCTATGATCCTTCTCCTGACTTGTTGACACGTTCCATTTCTTGCCACATGCCAAATCCTGGAATCCCTTGACCATTTGACTTATTTTGCTCCATTTTTCTGGGTTCGCGTCATCCTGACAAGTGTCGCCTCTTTATTTGTTGTTCCCCTTACCGCTTTCTACTTCAGACTTCTCATTGCTCGGCTTTTCTTGAAGATCCTATTCTTTCTGACTTTTCTCCCGAAGGAAATCCTTTCGAAGGAATTCCTTCGGACTTTTGTCCAAACCAATCATTTTTTCCATGCCACTTTCTTGAACTATTTCCTTTGGGATTTTTTCCCACAGAATTTCTTCGGACTTTTTTTTTGGGTCAACTCCCTTGGGGTCTTTGCTTTCAGACACCTTCTTTAGGCCTTTTGAACTTGGGCACTTTTTTGAAGAGAAATCCTTCGGCTTCTTGACAATGGACCTTTTCGAAAGGAACATACCCTTTAGAAAAATAAAAAAGGTACCTTTCTTTTGAACTTGGGCACTTTCCTTTAGAGAATTTGTCCGCAACAATATCTCCTCGGACTCCTTCCAAGTGCCCTTCGGAACTTTGTAAGTGCCCTTCGGATTTTTTAAAATGGACCCTTCCGAAAGGAACATACCCTTCGAAAAAATTGAAACTAGGCCATTTTCTTTGGGGAAAATGAAAAGTACCGTTCATAAAATTGTTTCGGACAAAATGTTTGAAACAATTCTCGACATTTTGAACAAACACTTGTCCTTCAGAACTTTCCTTTTGGACAAAATGTCCGAAGAAATTCCTTTCCTTAGCGCGAACAAAAACTCCGAAAGAAAGCACTTGGTGAAGAAAAGGAGAGTCCCGAGAGTCCCAAAAGAATTATAAGGTAATGTTTCTTCTTGCTTCATCAGGTTTTTTCACACTTGCCTACTCTGGGATTTCCACTGTTTTCAACTTATAAGGCAATTTAAGTAAAGCAACTCTACTGATGGAGTTCGTAGTTCTTCTGATGGAGTCCGTAG
Organism: Torreya grandis; assembly: GCA_037957365.1. NCBI lineage: Eukaryota > Viridiplantae > Streptophyta > Pinopsida > Cupressales > Taxaceae > Torreya > Torreya grandis. The sequence goes on from JARHVA010000008.1 coordinate 2,466,456, forward strand.
TTCTTCTGCTGGAGTCCGTAGTTCTTATGACATAGTCTGTAGATGCTTAAACTCATGCTTGAAATGCTTGAACTGCTTGTTTCGCCATGAAAATTGCTCAAGAACCTTTTTTTTTGCTTTGCACACCTGTCCCTTAGAATTTGACAAAATTCACTTTAAGCAATCTTAAAATGTTTCAAAAGCTTTGTGAGAACTGTGAGATCTCTCTGGTCCGCTCATTTCATCCAGGATATCTGTTCATTTGCTCATTCATTAGCAACTTGATCCACCTGGGCGCAACTTAGTATATGGGCCAAAATTGGCCAACAATACCCTTGCACTCAACCTGTTATTACAGCTTGAATTTTATTTCTTCAATTTCCATAACATTTACTTTATTGACATTCTTTAAATTGTAGAGTTCTACAACCACACTTTCAATTGAATCCATATATCATATGCAGTTCATATTCTCAGAAATGTTAGATACTTGACTTGATGTTGTCTCCGATTCTTAGCGAGAGATATTTGACGTGATGTTGTCTCTGAATCTCAGTGGGATTAACCCTCAACCAAACTCGATGTTGCTCCGGTGGTTTTGTTTTGGTGGCCTGCCTAGTAAATGAAAACGATTAGTCTTTGAACTTTTGAGAGATATATAATAAATCTAGTTTAGATTTAACTAAATAAGCACTGGACAATACTTCTCATAAATTAAATAATAATCTTCTATTCAATAATCGATTCGGGATGATCAATACAATGGAGGAGTACAAAATAAATAGCTTTATGAGCTCCTACAATATAGGAGTCAAGGCTAATCCATAAACCCTAAAGTCTCTCCCAAGATTTCTCTCTTATCCCTTTATTCCCTCACACACACCTAGCGCTCTACGTGATTTGTTCTCACAAATCACTCACACACAATTATATTTTTCTACCGATATTATTATTAAATGAGTTGACAACTCATATTAATAATAATATTACAAATAAATATAATGTGAGCACTAACGTTAGGCTATTCCTAACATTTTCTCTCTTAATGTGAAACGTGGGGAAAACATTATCCTGTACTGCAATTGCTAACAAATTTAATGATGGTTTTTCACTTGGCTAACCACCAACTTACAAACAATTAAGATGGTTTTACATTTGGTTTACCACCAACCTACAAACAACTAGGATGGTTTTACGCTCAACTTACCACCAACCCACAAACAAACAAGATGGTTTTGCATGTGGTTAACTTACAATCATATACATCATGATGTTACCGTATTCTATCAGTTGTCATCACTATCTTATTTCAAGGGAAAATACGAAGAAAGAAGCTCACTTATTACAATACTTGAACAGGGATGATCCATCTGTTCTTATTTGCAGAAAGTAAAAACATAATTGAAAAACAATCCACAACTCCATTACGTGGCCCTGTTGCTTGTGGCTGATGAGAGGATGCTGAAAGTCCTCTTTCCTTTGTTGCCTCCATCCTCCTGTTGGATGATATTCACTTGGTACAGAAAGTCATCAGAATTATAACTGCTATCATCATTTGTTGGTTCTTCCTCGCTAGATGGTTTTTGTTCATCGACCACATTTACTTCATTTGTTTTAAGCTTTCCCTTGAGCATATCATTAGCTCGAATATTACAAAACCAGGATGTGTGCCCCTTTTTCTTGCAATAGAAACATTCAACTTCATCCTTGTTTTTATTAATTTTTTTACGATTCTTTTTTGAGTACATTACAGTTTCTTCTTCTGTATCTTCGGAAATTCTTTTCTTCTGTTAGGAGAGCTAAGATTATGTCTTCTTGAGATTGAGATGGCATTTGACCAAGAGTGAAAACAACATTATTGAATTTGGAAGACAGGTTAATCAACAAAATAGTTTTAGCATCTTCATCATCAACTGGAGCTTTAACTTCTGCTAGCTGCCTCATAGGAGATATGAGATTGTTTATATGATAGTAGTTCCTTCACCCATTTTTAATTTGAATAAGCATAACTTTAGAGAAAATTTTGCGTTAACTGCTTTATCACCATACAACTTATTCAAATTCTTCCAAATTTCAGTGGATGATTTTTCTAAATCTAAATAGTGTAGTTCATAATCTGAAAGTGCAAGGCCAATGATGGCTTTAACCTTATCATCTATGTCTTTCCATTCCAACAATTTATTTACATTTGTGGGTTGTGTTTCTTTTCCACTGACTATTCCCATAAAATTTTAATCATAAGTTGCATTTGAATTTTGACTTTCCATATGAGAAAATTAAGTCCAGTGAATTTTTCTAGTGGAATATCCATCTCCACAACATAAGATGTTGGTTCCCCTGAAAATGTGTCCTTAAAAAAAATATGACTTTGAGATTCAATTATATTACCCTGCCACCCCCATCCCCTCCCCTCGCCCCTGGACGTCGTATACAACCGATAACGCGTCCGTGAGGCAAACAACTCTTTTAATATTCTTGACGACACTATTTTGTGATATGAGCAAAGACTTTGACACACTTCGAAAAATGGCCTTATGACTCCTTTTAATTTTGACGAAATAAACAACTCATAAATCGAAAAAGACTTGAGAACACAACTTTAAAACTACTATTTCCAATAACAACTCCACTTTAAGAAAACTCAAACTATGACCTTTTCACGTATTTGTTTTTAATACTGCATGCACGGATTTAAGTGAGGATTGAAGCTGAAGCACGTATGGATTGGAAGATTGATCACTTTGAAATCCTTTAGGCATAAAACTCCTTGAATAGTCAGACGTTATTAATGACTAGCATGCTGTGTTGACATGATCAGGGGAACAGTCCAAAGGGCGCCAGAATCACTTTGAAGGCCGCTTTTATACTTCAAATAGCTTTTTCATTTCACATCATCTCTCTAAAACATTTTTGGGTTATATTCTCATGTAATTCATCTTTCTATAACAATTTGAATCATCAAATTTCATCAAAAACTGAGAAAGATATGCTAATTTTCATGAGGCTGTTCCAAACTTTTTTTTTATACTAAACAAATTCATGTGACTTACACAAAACTTTAGGCACACTTGCAAGTCGAATCTGAAGATGATGTAAACTGCAACATTGTGCATCTCTTTCTTATCTTTCCAACCAAAAAAATGAGACATCAATCCGATATCATGTGAGTAAACTGGATCTTTTTTAACTGAGAGGTATCTGCTGGAATTTTTCTCACGTGATTCTTTTAACCATCTTCTGCGCTGCTGCACTTGCACAAGGATACCTACTCTAATATCAGATAATAAATATGGTTTAGATTTTACAAAATAAGCACTGAACAATACTTCTCATAAATTAAATAATAATTTTCTATTCAATATTCCATTCGGGATGATCAATACAATGGAGTACAATATAATAGCTCTATGAGCTCCTACAATGTAGGAGTTGAGGCTAATCCATAAACCCACAAATCTATCCCAAGATTTCTCTCTTATCCCTTTATTCTCTCGCACACACCTATCTCTCTACGTGATTTGTTCTCACAAATCACTCACACACATAATTATATTATTCTATCCATATTATTATTAAATAAGTTGACAACTCATATTAATAATAATATTACAAACAAATATAATGTGAGCACTAACGTTAGGCTATTCCTAACAATATATTGGATTTGTTTGAGATGCTTTTGGCATATTGCATATTTATGAGGAAAATCCTCTTTTAGAATTGGTATTTTGTTAGGAGCGTTTGACTATTTATTAGGTTGGTTTATCTAAAAGGAAGCTGACTTATGTAATACAATCTACACGCACACTTTTGAATGAGACTTGAATATGGATTGTTCTCGCACAATGCTTTTTGAAAATTGATAATGGGTTTCCATTTCTTTTTACCCTTTAGATATTTCCTTTGGCATTTATAGTTTTTTTAATTCTTTAATCTAGTATCATTTTCAACATGATATTTATTTTATCAAATCAATAGATAAATTTATGTCATGGTGACTTGGTTACAAGAAGGTATGATTAAGTAGTTAAAAAGTATGAGGTGGACTCCTTGTACAAGACAAAACAAACTAAACATCATTCTTGATTGACATAAACTGTCTAGGCCATCTGATCTTAGTCAACCAATCTGTGCTCCTTTCTGCATCCCTCAACATTCCTTATAAAAACATTAGTCAAACAAGTTTTATAAAAGCAAGCAATAGTCCAACTCTATGTTGTTTGGGTATGGGTACGGGTACATCTCAGGGATGTGGGTACTCCATTTTTCAAAAACCTTGATTTGGATACGTCGTGGGTACATTTGTATATTTATAAATATATATAAACAATGCATATTGCTCATTTTTTTAGTAAAACACTTGAAAATACATAGTGTTTGTTCATTCATTGCTTTAAAATGTTCAAAGTAGACATTGCAAATACATTCAAAATTAAAATCTTGAATAATCATTATTCATCTAGATTCAAACTGTCTTCATAATCATGAATGCCACTCCCACTAGCTCCACTCTGCACCCCTTGTGTAGAATTCTCTTGATTGTCATTGACATCATCAACACGAAGTAATGAAAGTTGGGCAAATGTAGATGCAGACGCATCCGAGTCTGTATTCTCTGGAAGGATATCCCAAAGTTTGTTAGGCCCTTGCTTATATTCCTCAGACTTGTGTGAAAAGAGGCGCAAATTGGAATGCACAAATACCAAATCCTCAGCCTTCTTGGATGCCAACTTGTTTCTTTTAGCAGAGTGGATAAATCCATATGTACTCCAATTCTACTCTGCTAAAGAATTACTAGCCACCTGTCACAAAAAAAGGTTGTTAATTGTTAGAATTTTCAAATTTGAAATTTGTAACAATGTAAAAAAAAATGTTTATAACTTAATAATTTTTTTGATTTAACTCAAGTTGAATCTCTGTGAGATAATTTTGATTGCGATAGGTCGTAGGTACTTGGCATCATCGCCATGTACATACCACCGCTTGATTGGAGACAAGCTGGATTTGTCAAAAAGAGCCTCAAATTCTCCCATGTTGCCCTCTGAACCTACAAACATACCCATTTCATTGTGGACCGCACTAGCTACAGATGAAAAATCCTTCTGAATGCGTGCCTAGTTCTATTTGCAACCTCTACATCATTGTATGATAGTTGCCAAAGTATTTCATTGCTATAATACTTTGGATTGAGAGCATAAGCAAGGATATGCAATGGGGTGGTCATTTTATTCCACGTTTTCATGACCAAAGACTTGGCTTTATTATAAAGGTTTCTTTTGGATATTGCTCTTTCTTTTGTATGATCTTTCTCATACTTTCAAGCATGGAGTCAATCCCATCATAAACCTCCCATGCAAGCTGCATCTGTATCTATAAATCAAATCATAGATAGAATAGGCTCTATAAAATTGCGCACATATTCAATCTTGTCCACCAATTATCATCAAGGATCTATGCTTTGATCTTATTAGCCTTTTCGATGTAGGTGGTGCTTGCTTGCCTCCACACACTCCAAACATTGCTAATCACCATATTGCTCAGTGCCTCTTTTATCTTCACAAGTCATCTCAAGACGAGTATGTGAGAGGCAAATCTAGTCTCAACAATTTATAAAAAGAAAATAAGACTTATAAATTTGATTGTCCAAATATTGATAAACAACTAGAATTAATTATTAGAAAGTTAGAACTTCAAAAGTAAGAACTTCAAAAGCAAGAATTTGTTCTCGAATCTCTTACCTTCAACAACTCCAACTTTGAAAATTTCCTAAAGATGGCCTAAGACATGTGATGATTTGTGAGAAATGTTTGAATGTCATTGGCCTTTGCATAAACTTGCTCTATCCATTGGATTTTGCCAATCTTTTGTAGCATCAAGTTGAGAGAGTGGACAACACAAGGTGTCCAAAATATGTGCTTGTATCTAGGTTGATTGTAGAGGGCAGATATGAAGGTTGTCCCTATTCTATTAGGAGGTATGAAGGGTGCATGAAGGGATGTAGGTATGATAGAATAGCATGAGAACAACTCTTGTAAACCGCCACGAGCCGATCCCACCCCATTCTTGGCGCACCCTTTAAGGCATGCACTCTAGAAGATTCTATGCATCGGTGAGCCCCTGCAAACTAGATGATTTATAGTCATTAAATGATAAAGTTGAAAAATAGTGGGAGTGGCATTCATGATTTTGAGGAAAATCCAGATGATTTATTCTAGATTTGAATGTACATTTTGTCTTTGAAGTAATGAATGAATGAACACTATATATATTTTAAGTGTTTTATCTTTTATAGACTAAAAATGAGTATAATCCATTGTTTATATATATCTTGTATAGATGTTTCCAAATCAAGGGTTTTTGAAAATCCGCATTTCGGAAACGTTTCTGTTTCCATTTCCAAACAATGTAGCTTGTTGACATAAAAATTTAATATAATTTCTTTTGTTCTTTGCTACATTCTTGGAGAACTATACATTATTATAGACATAGTTCCAGGGAGGGAATATAAATTTTCACAAAATAAAGTACCTTCTTAATAAACCCCACTCCAATGCACTATTGTCATGGTGGAATCACAAGACTAGTGGCAATGATGGAATTTCAGGGCCAGAAATTTCTCTGTGAACCCAAAAGTTTTGGCATTGACAAGGACTATTATACGCCCCTATCACAAGTGGTTATACTTTGTATATGCAAACCTAGAGTTCAGTCCAAGTTTTGTAGAGTATATGTATAGTAATAATGGTATAGTCAAATTTATAACATAATTAGCTGTGTGCGAGTGGTTATCTCCAACCATGGCAGCCATTAAAGTTGTACCTTTTGGTACAGCTTTGAGTTGTGTAGCATACTTGTAATGTGGGGTCAGATCCATATGGAACTCTCTTTATTCAATTTCTTCTATATTTTCCTATAATATGTGTCCTGTTCTATCCATGTATGTATTTTTACTAGTCCACGTGTCTATCACCATTCATGTTTACAGTCATCTGACAATATCTAGGATCCATAATACCTTAGATAATTTGAGCTCCTTAGATAATGCAAAACAATTAACTCATACTATAGAACTAATTGCTGAATTTCTAATTTTTATTGACCTGGAATGTCTCTAACATGGCATGCAATATTTTAGTGGAGTGTTTAAGGGATGACATTACCCACTATGTTGAACATTTTCAGCTCAGTAATCATTGTCCTGGACAACCTTTATCAAAATAGAAGTATCATGTATTGAGTTTCAAAATGTATACCTTTCTGATATGTGCAACACCGGAGCAGGATGAGAAGGCTGAACATATTTTTAAGGAATCCAAGGATGCTTACTCAGAGTCAGCAAGTAATACAAAGACTTGTTTTCTCCAAAAAACTGTGTGTGTTTATACGACAATATGAGTGTTAGATATGGCTCACCTAATCTATTTCTCCAATTGTGGGGATGATGATCTGCAAATCTGTAACTAATTTTCTCTGATTATGGGGATGGGTATTTAAATCTCTAACTACTCTTTTGTTTGCGGATTTGACTGAGTGGAATCCTTGAGGTGTTAGTTAACATTTCCACAAATCCCAAGTTAGATATCCAAAGAAGCTACTTGCAAAATGTGTTTGACACCTACACCAGTGATTGGTACTTAAGATTCAAGGCATAATTTATAAGGTACTTATTGTGTTCAAGTATTTGGAGTACAATCTACCTGGCCTATTGATTAAATATTATGTGCCAACATAGATGCGAGTTTATTGCTAGGATCAATTTCTATTGACAGTAATGACCTAGGGATATCTATGAATAAGCTAAAATTGCATGCATGATAGCTTAAGAGCTACTACCAAATCTGTCGACTTCACTTCATACCTTCAACCAGCAACATAAAATGAAGTCTAATCATGTTATGCATTCATCCACGCCCATGTATGTTATGTGTACTAATCCCAACATAATTTTTCAATATCATTACTTTTATATCTGTTAGGATTAGCATATAAAAATGATCTGACTTTGGATTTGAAGGGAATACAAACCTTTTTTCTCTTACATATTGTTTGTTGGTGCTTGCAGGCAGAGGCGGGTTTGGTCATGTTGTGTTATGTAAAAATAAATTAGATGGTCGCCAGTATGCCATGAAAAAGATACGACTAAAGGATAAAAGTTTATCAGTCAACCACAAAATTTTAAGGTGGGAAAATATTATGTTACATCATGGTGTCATGCACAAGATACATAACAAATAAAAGTTGTTGATGAATCCTATGTATTTTGTTTGAAATCCCATGATTCCTTTTAAGGTGGTTACTAAGGACTTATAGTATCAGTTTTTCTTACCAAGAGAAATATACCTCTATGAATAGTATTGCCTTTTGAACTTGGAGAGCACACTGTTTGTGTAGACTTATATAAAGAAGAAATGAAGAATGAAGTTTTTATATTAATGGCCCCAAATGACCGAACTAGGTCAATGGAACTCAAAAACCACCAAGTTAAATAGTAAATTAGGACTGTAAAAGGAACTCTAACAACCAAAACTGAAGTACATAAAATTAAAACTAGGGAGAATAAAAAACCATGTAAGAGGGGGGAGGGGTAAACCAAAATGGTTAAACTCTAAACATTTTAATTTGTACAAAAGCTAGATAATAAAATGAGACGGAGGTCCCTTGTCAATTAGAGTTTGCTATAAAGTTGAGCTTCGTATGCAAAAGGAAAAACTCATTGGTCCTGACATAAAGATTGGACCTTTTTGGTATGGACCTTATATCATCACGGAATGACTAGTACAAACAATTGAATGTGGATAATCTCCAAAAATCTGGTCCTTATGGGTTATTTTTTTACTGTCAATCACCGGTAGAAAAGAAAGGGGGCATTAGTCTGATGTTTTGACACAGATACAGTAAGGAGTAAAATACCCTCATGTTTTGGGCCTACAAAAACTATACTGGGGTATGGATTACCAAAATCTATTAAAGGTATGGAAAAGCAAAAGATCAAATGTGAAATGAATTAAGCTAAAACACAAAAAAATCCTAATATAACCAACTTTGTGATATTAATGAAATAAGTGCTAGCTATTTTGGAAAGAGTTTGGAAACTTATGAAATAAGATCAACAACCACAAAGAATCACAACAACGAAAGGCACTTTTATATGGAAATACAATTCTCATAAACTAAAGGTTGAATTCGTTCTATAAAGAAGAGTAGTGGGTTACAAGTTTGTTCACTTATAAATTTAAACAACTATTAAAGTGTCCAGATATTATATCTGAATTTTAATAACTCTAATTTCTAAACAACAAATGCCCAATTGAATATTTGTTATTATAATCACTAAGCAATCATATTCAATAGCAAACGAACATATTCAAAACAACACAAACTTAAATCAAATATACAAGTATGAATACCAAATATAACATTCAACGTCTGAAGATAGCTTAAAATTGCATTAATATAATTTAAATATCATCCACGTTTTTAAGTCTCGAGTGGTTAAAAATAAAAGCATAGTTTCTGCCTACCTTTTATAACCATCAAATCAATGTTTTTCAACATATAAAGACACTCGAATAATGAAATGATGACAGTTTCAACTGTCTGAGTAATTGAAAAGACGACAAGGCACCTGGAAAAATGCTATAGACAAAACCAATTAAAGATTGGTTCTGTCTAGCATTTAGCTTTACCCTTAAACAACACCTTGCACTGATCAAATACAAAAGTTACATATGACAAATCAATTAAAACTGGATTTTCCAGCTTCTTGTTTGTATCTGTTAGTTTGCTTTGAATGCCCCGGTATAGCTTGATCTACTTCTTCTATTAGTATCCAAGTACGCTTCACCTTCTTTGTTGGGCTCTCCAGATATTAAGCAAGGGAAGGATGAATCCATCAAGGCTTACAACATAATGTTAAATTTAGTACAAATGTTAGAGAATCCTGTTGGTGATGACCTAAAACAACAATATTTTGTAAATGGGTTAGGAAAAGAGTTCACAGAAAGTATAATAGTACTACCAACTTTGAAATATCATTATACATACAAACGAATGCAGATAACATTCATAAATTTGGTCTTGATGAGCGATTTCAGTACTATCAATCAATGGCAGAAAAGAAAGGGGGCGCCATGTTTAACCATCAAACAATAGCTGCCCTGTCTAACTAGGCTGGTCATTCTTCAATGGTAGATCTAAAATTATCACAAGGAATGCACACTTGGTGTAACAGAAGGAAAGAACTGGAATATATCTTTGAAAATTTGGACAGGGTTTTGGTTTCAGACCAATGGAGTGAGGCAGCATATGAAATTAATACGGTCCTCCAACTCCACCTTATCGGATCATTAGCCTATTAATCTCTCGAGCGCACAAAATCTTCAAGCCCACAATTTTGGTTTGAGAAATTGTGGCTCTCTCACCCACATGCTCACAGTCTAATAGCTGATTGGTGGACCAAAGCAAGGCACATTCAAGGTTTTGCAATGTATAAATTCATGGAAAAGCTTAATTTCCTCAAATCAAATCTGTGGATATGGCACAAAAAAGAGTTTGGTAATATAACCCAAAAGGTAGAACAATGAACTTTTCAACTAGAAATAGTCCAGAAGGAGATAAGGGATGTTGTTCTCTCAGAAGAAAAGGTTCAACATGAATGAAATCTCATCCACACATTGAGCACCACATGAAATCAAGTTGAAATATAGTGATGGCAGCACTTAAAGAGAGAAATAGATAAGATTCGCAGTCGCTTATTCCAAATTCTTCGATAAATCAGCTCAAAATGGACAATGCAGCAATACAGTCCACCAAATGTAGCTTGCAGTGGGCACTTGTATCACATGCTGTAAGAGAATCCTGCAAGATGCAACCAAACATTTTCAGCGACTTCTGAAAGAGGAATCCAATAGGTCAGATAATGATCTTGCTCAACAAGAACTTCTGAAATATATGCTAACAAAAATTATAGAAACAAATGATAATTTTTTTCTGAGGCCAATGAGCGAAGAGGAACTCAAATTTGTGGTCTTGTCATTCCAATCTGATAATGTCCATGGCATTTGGTTGATTACTTGTGTTCTATCAAGAGTTTTTGGACTTAACAGAATTGGATCTGCTGTCAATTGTTGAGGAATCGAGTCTAAATCATAGAACGATATGAAATTTCAATGCCACTAAATTGGATCTCATTCCCAAAAAATCATGCACTGATCTTCATCGGTACAAGCCCATATCACTATGTAATATGGATTACAAAATCCTCTCTAAGATTATAGCTACAACAATAAAGCCACTCCTGTAGAATTTGATGTGCCCGACAATCAACTTTCATCTTGGGTAGGAAAATTGAAGATAATATAATCTTAGTGCTAAACATCCTACACTCTCTACAATCAACTTTCATCATGGGGGGCTACTCCCAAAGATGGGATTCTACATAGAGGACTTTTTGGAGCTGAAAGACAGGCTTATTATCTGCCCGCAGTATACACTCCACCACTAGATGCACACTCTTCGCATCCCATTAGGACAGTTTAGAGTGGGCTGTCATAGGCTTAGGATTGAGACAGATCACCAGATAGATTGGGCAGACAGGGTTTGTCAGTTATGCAACATTCAAGAGATTGAGATTGAGGAGCACTTCATCTTCTGTTGTCCTATATACTACGAGTTCAGGGGGAGATTTCATTGCTTATTTAGGAGGACCTAGATTGTTTCTGATTTCTTCAGATATGAGGACTAGAGATGTTTAGCTTTATATAAACAAGAAGCTCTTAAGCTTCGTGATCATTCTATTCAGAGACCTACTAGACCATATTCTACCCAGCGGATCATTCTTTTTTCATAGTGCTACTTTGAGGAGAGACACTAAGCGCCAGATTGACACTAGTACCTCACATTCTAGATCAATGTGATCCAGAGAGACTATGCACACCTCGAGATTTCACCAACATAACCATTTTAGGTCCGGCACCTGGGGATAGACTAGATTCACCAGATCTTCGCAGAGGAATTATCCCTCTAGGCACCGGCACAGAGGACAAACCAAACATCTTACCTCCTCTTCTTCGGGTCATCTTTCTATCAGGAGCTTCTTCTCGTCGGCCTTGGATGCTACGAGAGTTGGATCCAACTCTTGATGGACCCCCTTCTGGTTCTTCCTTCTCATTGTTCATCCCTGCTTTCTCGATGCTTAGGGGTTTTCGTGGGTTGCTCATTTCTGCTTTTCTCTTTGGCTCTGAGCATTCTTGCTCTTTGCCCAATTTTTTACTATTTTCTTCTAACTTTGTTCTTTTCATTTTTGGAAACCTCTAGGGTTTTCTGCTTGTTCATGACACTTTTGTAATCTGCTGTCCCTTTGACCTACTTTTGTGGTCATTTGTTGGACATTAATATATTTATCTTATCTTATCTATGTGCATGACTTGGACCTGGCATTATAATCAAATTCGACATGTCAATTTTTTTTGATAGATGTAATTGGGTTTTAGTAGAGAAGATTCTTCTTGCTTTTGGCTTCAATACTATTATGATATCTTGGATCACTAGTTGCATCCAAACCCCATTGTTCTCTATTGTCTTGATTGATGATTTGGGGATCCTCTCCTCTCTTCAAAAGGACTCCACCGGGTAGACCCGCTGAGCCCGTATGTATTTATACTAATGGGAGAAACACTTGGCAGAGCTATTGATCATGAAAAACAGCTTGGTACAATCCATAGTCTCTAAGTAATAGACAAAGGTAGTTGATACAAGAAATTCCATTTTGCGGATGATACTCTCCTTCTATCCAAAATAACATTAAGGGAAGTCAAATAATGGAATCAGCTACCCCAAGGATTTTAGATGGCCTTAGGACAAAAATTCAATCACAAAAAATATCATGTCATCTTTGTCAACATCAGCGCCCTCCCAAAAAAAGAATATTCTCTGCATTCGTCAATTCAAGAAGGCCATCTTCCACTAAAAACTTTGGGACTTGGAAATAAAACTTGTGGGGGTAGTATCATCCAAACAATGCCTACCAAATTGTCCCAACAGACCCGTTAGTGGCGCTCTTTTGTCGAAAAAATCCATTTATCTCATGAGGTGCCTTCCTATTCCCAACCAGGTTGCATATTCCCTTACAAAAATTCAGGAAAATTTTCTCTGGAAAGACGTTGATAACAATTTCAAATACCCATTAGTTTCTTGTGGAAATTTTTTTAAGGAAAAAGTCGAGAAGGGTTAAACATTAGGAATCTCATACTCTTCAACCAAGCACTTGGAATGCACATGTCTTCTCCTCTATGGAGCACAATCTTTAGAGACAAATATAAACTCAATGATGGGGAACAAACCTTCCGGTTTAACTGGTCTTGCACCAGCTCTAGAACAATTAAGTTCTTGAAGCAAGGATTGTTAGATATAAGAGGTAAGCTCTCTTGGAAATTAGGCAGTGTACTCTATAAACGAATGTCTGAAGATAGCTGGGAATGATACCCACCTTGTCTCCACTTCAATTACAATGGGTGCAAAAAAATTACAAGCACAGGATCTGCCCCACATGAGTGACTATTGCCACATTTCAACTTACAAGCAGCTCATATGGGATATAGGTACAATAGATCATCCAATCAAGATCACCCACTACTAGTTCAAATTCTCATTTATGAGCTCAACAATATGATTCTCTTTTGGAGTAATATAGAGGACACATTATTCTAGCCACATAAGTGGGCAGGTATATGCACTGTCAATGTTCATATCATATGTTGAGTAATGAACACATGCCCTTTGAAAGGAAATGGTCCGAAATTTGGCCTCTTGCCATGTGGCCAAAGATTAGAAGCTTTTTATGGTTATTATTACTAGACAATACTCTCACTCTAGATAAGAAAAAGAAAGCTTGGATCAGGTGTAATCAATGTCCGAACTGTCAATGCAATGGGGAATTTATCAAGCACTTATTTTACAAATGCAGCTTTGCCAAACAGGTCTCGTTGTAACACTCTGAACATGCAATACATAGCTGAAACGAAGTTTGTGCAATACTGAGCAAGGATAGCCCCGAGTTTCATACTCTCGTACTTATGAAAAGAGCAAAATTCTCACACTTTCTCTAATACAAAACACAAATAAGCTCAGGCAGTGCACTATACAGAATAATCTTTGCCAAACAGGAATGTCCCTGCATAAAGAAAAGGATGACATTTTATTTGCATCCAGTATGACTGATTGTCTTCAGGTCAGTATCTGGAATGTCTTGTTCCACTACTGATTTAGAAGTTTTATAATTCCAACAAAACATCAATGGGACCCGTCCATGGTTGATCAATAAAAAATTGCATTTTGATGGGGCCTAAAAAAAAACACCAGGCAGAGCAAGTATTGGGTATATCATGAGAAACATCGTAGGGGATTCACTCAGCATCTCAAAACAAGATGCCACCCAAACTAAAAATGTAAAGGCAATGTTGGATCTTTAAATGGGTATTCATCTAGCAATAGAACATGACTTTCTAAGATTGGAAATAGAAGGGGACTTACAGATGGTTATTCACTCCATTAACAACAAATAGAATCCGAGTACCAAAACCTTGAGGACTTATCAATAGTGATTGGACTACATTGCTGGACAGATTCAGCATCTTTTTCATCAATTGCCCAAGGTGACTATTAACTACAGAAAAAGACATCATAATAGTATCACTGCTAGCCTAGACAACTACACCCTAACACATTTACATAACAATGAGTGTAACATCTTCAAAGGAGTGGAAAATATACCCAAACCTATCCTATCCTTGGTGGACTTAGAGAAACCTATCCTAACCTTGGTGGACTTAGAGAAACGTGCCCCTTTTTTCTCACGAGTAAAAAATATCATTACTTTGTCCCCTAACCTACCTTAAGTAATGGCCAGTATTGTAAGATGTTTTATCTTTTCCTCTCACTAGGTTCTTTATCTTCCCCATGACACTTTTCCCCTCACTGGTTAACCTACCCTCACGTATCCTTTTCCATCACCTACATTTACAATTATCTCTATTCGATTTCCCTTAGAACTCTTTCACACCCCCAAACGTTCAATGTTCATTTCTTTTGGACGAATATGCTGAAATTATGCAAGCGCTATAAACATTTTTGCATTCCCATCCACCAGATGCATATTCTTGACCTTCACCAACAATGCTCCCTAGGGCACACCATTTGTCAATATGCTGCAACTGGACAACAACACAGCCTTCTCAGCACACGTCTCTCTTCAATGGGTGCATTACCGCTCACGACTTCTTTTCGAAACCATGCCCTGTTGTTGGTCTCAATCTAGCATGGAAAACATAGCATGGGATGGAAACGATTGTATCCGACAACTCTTCATGGCTTAGCATTCATTATACAAAGCACACTACCAAAGGAACATTAATTATAGAATGGTAAATACATACCACAATGTAGCTTAGAAGAACATGAGTGTAATAACAAATTTATTTCATATAAGTTGTGCTCAATATAAGTTTTTGGGTATAGGGAGGACTTGATACATGATGCCATTACCCCAACATGTAACATTCTATTTGTATGACAAGAGACCTAACAGTTTTTGGTTTAAAAAACCTTCAACAATTGAACATACTAAAGAGAGTGATTAGTCTATGATTCTACAAATGAAGGGGTGTATAATCTGGCAACATAGGCAAGGGTGTATAGTGTAGGGCAAAGAGAAGCGTATGGTTTGGATTCTAGATGGCCATACGATGTATGGGACTGCTAATGACCGTATGGTGAAGTGGCTGCTTGGGCATACAATGAGGGGGAATGTTTTTGTGGACATATTCGGTATGTATAGTGTTGGGTGAATATTTTGTGGACCAGCTAACTGGCGTTCAAAATAGTTCCTATCACCACAGCATAGGGAGATTGGTCGTCCAGATGTGCAGGTTTATTGCATCACAAGGGGACAAATCTCTCCTCTCATTAAGGGGAGGTTCCCTATTAAATATGCAGAGGCTATATACTATATAAATAAGCTGAAAGTAAGACACAGGGGTGGGATAAACCATCCATCTCTCTTCTTTCAGAGATAATGCTAACAAACAGAGGAGAAAATTTTGGTGGAAACACTGAAGGCACTTCTCTTCTTTCAGAAGTGTTCTTGCAAGAAATAACAAGAGTTCTTTCAGGTAAGATAAGAAACCAGTAACAAAAGGGCGCAGTAATAGTAGGATGAAACAGAACGCAAAGTTTCCACCTCAACTGCCTAAAGAGTGAGATACGAAGAACAATGGTGGCACAAAGTCGTCCCAAGGTCCTTTACACAGAAACAAAAAAGAAAAACACACACTGAAGACAACTATGACAGCGCAA
The DNA here is from genome assembly GCA_037957365.1 of Torreya grandis. Lineage (NCBI taxonomy): Eukaryota > Viridiplantae > Streptophyta > Pinopsida > Cupressales > Taxaceae > Torreya > Torreya grandis. Next base: position 2,482,785 of record JARHVA010000008.1, read on the forward strand.
AATCTGAAAGTAGTTGGCTTCAAGACACCTTCCTTATCGCCTCCACTAGTTCTGCTTGTTAAATCAAATAAACAAGAATGCTTTCAGAAGACAGACATAAGAACAATCTCCTAAAGTAGCACAGGCTATCACAGCACAAAGTCTGCAAGTAACTTGCTTTCTCATTCAATCAAAGAAATATGAACTACAATCTAAGCTCAAAGTCTCAGTAATGCCTTTCAGTTTGGGCAGAGTTTCGCTTCTGGTAAGGGGAAGATCTCCTTAAAACAATAAAATAGATTACAATATATAGCCACCAAGCAAGGCTTGGTGCTCTCTCCCATGGGACGGCCCATGCTGCAGTCAACGCCTTCAATGTGCCTTCAGTTCTGTCTAGAGGGACCATGCCTGGAACAGTGCGTCCCCTTAACTATGGCGTGTCCATTCATTTAATATGTCTTTTCCTGGGTCTGGATCATCTGGTCTATCCCCTCTGACGTCTGCGCAGCTGTCCATTTTGTCTTTACTCCAAAGGAGACTAACAGGTCACGCCTTCGATGTTTGCAAGCTCGAAAATCTACTTTGCGGACTGTTCCATCTACTGGAATAACTTCTGCGCAGATATTTCGGGCTTTTTCCTCTTTTCGCTTTTGTCTTTTTCAGCTTTGTCTCTTCCTGCTGCGATTTGAGCTATCGGACTATCTTTTTAGCCAGTCGCTTGGTTCTTCCTTCAAGTTCTACGCTTTATTTGAATTTCCACGGATTTTCCCTTACTTTAAATTTGACGTCTGAGGGGCCGTCAATGGTCGCCAGCTGCTTGAACCATGTTGAACCTTTGAACCAGTGAACCTATGAAAGTTCATTGGTTCATTCTGTCTCTTTTGTTCTATCGCTTCTTGGTTCAATCGCTTCTTCGCTCCTTGGTTGAACCATCCGTTGAACCACTTGTGCGCCGCTTCTTTGACTGAGGCTGCCTTTGAACTTTTGAACCATGTTGAACCATTGAACTTTGAACTCTTTCAGTTCAAAGTTCAATCGGTTCATTGGTTTATTCTGCGTCTTTGACGAGTGGCAAGTTCCACTGTTATGAAACTCATTAAAAACTCACGAAAAATGGGATCCACGACACGTCTTGCCCGAGCAACTTCAAAAGGGGAACACGAATTTAAACACTTGTCATGCTCCGCCGAGTCATAACAGGACACGTGACGTATTCCGCTCTGCTTTATAATGGACACGTGGTGGCTTTTGGGCTTCTTTCTCTCGGCGGGCTTTATCCTTTATGTCCTTCGGATAGAATGTCCGAAGGAAATCTTCCTTGCCTTTGCATCTTTCCCGCTGGGCTTTTGCTTTGTCTTTCGAGCGAATTCCTTCAGACAATTTGTCCGAAGGATTTCCCATTGTCTTTTGCCTTGTTCACTTTTCCGAAGGAGTTCACTTTGTCCGCTTTTGCTCGCTGCCCTCCGCAAGGGCACTTGGCTTGGTTCACAGCCCTCCGTAAGGGCACTTGTTCCTTTGGCTTTGGGGCAGCCCCTTGAACCTGCCGATTGAACCGACCGATTGAACCAACTTTGGTTCAACGGTTCAATGGTTCAATCTTGCATTTGAAGCCATCTTTTTGTCTAAGTCTTTTGATCTCTTTGAACTGATTGAACCCGTTGAACCCGTTGAACCAATCCTGAAAATGACTAAGCGTTGGAAACTTGTTCTTTTGATTGAACTCGCTTGTAGAAGCCTTTGAACCTGCTAACTTCAAGCATGTTGAGTCCGTAGAAACATATCTGTAGAGTTCATAGATTTGAGTCCCTTGAAAGAGTCCATAGAAATGCGCTTGCGGAGTCCCTAGATTCAAGCCTGCAGAGTCCGTAGATTTTTGAGAAAGCTTTGAAAAATGAAGAACCTGAATGCTCAGAACAATTTTTGAAAGGGGAAGAGAGGATTTTGGTCTGTAGGACCAAAATAGTTCAAATGTTTTCCCAAAAATGAGTGATATTTTTGGGGGACAACATATAGGGTGTACAATTTCCCTATGGCATATGGTATTTCTAGGCCCTCGCCTTCAATTTTATATGCACCCCTTTCTTTACGTATTAATTTGCCTTCATTAACTTGAGATATACTTGTCTTTTTGTCCAATGGGGCCAAGTACTTTATCATCCGTACTAAAAAGCTTGATATCAATCATATTATTATTCTTCCTTAGTTGACAATATTGTAATTTTGACCCATTCAATGCACCTTTACACCCCATATTGTCAAAAGTTTATGGTGGCTCCAACTAGTTATGCATCTTAATTTTTTTCTGGGTTTGCTTACCATCAACTATTAATTTTTAACACAAACCCCTGATACATGAAGACCTTGTACCTTAAATATTTATTATACCCTTGCTTCCTTCATTTTTTTAACACAAGTGGTTCTAATTTACAATTCATGCACAATATTGGTCGCGGAAACACTTCCAGCCTCAGTCAGTTGATGAGCCATGACTCTTTGTATACGTTACTGATACGGGCACGGGTACAAGAATCAGATACGGGGATACGGCGATTTTTTGGGGGGGGTTTGGATATGGCTGGATACGGCCGTACAAAAATATATATAAAAAATAAAAAAATAAGAAAACATAGACATACAAGCAAAATTAACCACATAATATGCATAGAAGAAACATAATAAGTTAAATAACCACAAAACATACTAATAATTCAATGCCAAATATCATAATATTCAATTGTCGAACTTATATTAGTCTTATTTATTATTACAAGTACATAATGCAAATGTTACAACTTACCAGTATGTACAAAAATAAAGACAAAAGAAATCCACTCTCTGCAGTTTGGTGAAGATTACAATGAGATGTTCTAGTGTTAAATCAACTTAAGACTATGCCCTGTTCTCTTCCTTGAGCTTATTCAAGAGTTGAGCTTTTGCATTATCCCTGTGAAAATGATCTTACTGTATGTACTGCACAGAAAGAGTCCTGGAGAACCATATTTTTGGGACATAAAGGATAAGCAAAAAAAGACATAAGTGATTTCAACCTCTCCCTCATTTTGATCATGTTACAGACATTTATTTCCTTTATTTTGGCAAGGCTGAAACGCAATCCAATAACTGGAAGATTTGCTGACTTGCTCTAACAACCTTCACAGCTGTTGTATACATCCCTAATAAAGAAGATACATATGAATCGATTGAGGCTCATGTTTTGAAAACAGTCAAACAGCCAGCCATTGAAATTGCAGAGAGGTTTTCATACTTTGTTTTGTTTTTTGAAGTCTGTGTTTGACTTTTTATTAAGCAAAATTGAAAAAAAAAAATTGCAGGAAACACCAGGATATGCCAGGATACACTCGGATACGTCACCCAGACGTATCCACAACCCAGGGATGCTCCCTGGGCATATCCTTGTGCTCCTGTATTCGGGGAGCGTTTCCCTGCGCTCACAGGGCCTGGGGGGAGTATTTGGGAATGTAGCTCTTTGTTCATCTAGGGCGAGCATATTGGCATCCTAATGTATATTAGAAATAGGCCATGTTTCAAGAGGTCATACTTTACCTTTTAGTGTAATCTTATCCTTAGATCCCGCATGCATACTAACTGTAGTTTGTGTTGTGAACTTCATATCGGCTACACTTTCAAATTGGTGTGCCAACTTATCAACGAACTTTGCATCCTTGATGTTGTATTGTGTTAAATCAAGTAGGTAAGCTGATTCTAACATTGATTGGTTAGAAGGACTTGGCATTGCAGACCTCTATTCTTGGTCATCTCATTGTAAGCCTTCTTCCTTTCTCTCCATAACTTCAATGATATTGCAATCTGGCGAGAACACTAAATGGTCTTCAATTTGCCAATGGAACAAAGCGTTGATGGAGTTCGTCTCATCTTTGGAGTAGGATTGTATCTCCAAGATATCTTCATTGGGGTTCAAGTTTGATGAGTCAGATGAGGTTCTTTCCTCACTCACTTCATGATTCTTCAATTCTATTATGTACATCCGGCCATTATTTTTAATATAGGAGATGCTTTTCTAGTTATGATTGGCTTTGGCTACCATCAACCAACCCCGAACTAGTAACACATCATAAGCCTTCTTTTTCAGTGAGATGACTACAAAATTTAGTATAAAGGTTTGGGTGCCAATAAATACCTTTTGTTCCATCAGCGCACCCAATAATTTTATGCTGTATTGATTTGCTCCCAACAGCTGGAATGTTGGAGTCTGAATAGGCTTTTGAAGACCTTTCCAAGTTTCCTCTTGAAGGAGTTTGACACCTGAACTACCATCCACATTGCAGTTTGTCAGGTTTCTCCCAAATATCTCCGTATGCATAACAGTTGGCCATTGGGCTAGAATAATTGTTGGGAGCATGGGGTCGATTGCTTGATCACCTGAAAATGGGTACTTGACTATGGGTTCATCGTTTTGCTTCTAGTTCTCCCTATCGTCCAATTGTTACCTTTGGGATTAGGTGTGCTGTCACATACTCCATGGTGGGGCCATTGTCGGGTATAGTGATGGTTATTGTGTTCTTGAGGTCGGCGATACTTTTCAATAAATCTACTTCCTTGATAGATACAGTAGTTTGTAAGACTTGTCTTACAATTTCTTTCCTTTGTTTGACCTAGCCTTCTCAACACACATGGCTCTCTTTAACGACTGCATTACCGCCCATGACTTCTTTCCAACAATATAGCTTGTAGTTGGTCCCAAACTAGCATGAAAAATACATGCATGGGAGACAACTATATCCAACAATTTTCACGGATCAATATTTATTAGTCTCAACAGGGAAAAGTCTAAGTGGTATTATATTGCAAATTTGCTTTGACATCCTCAAGGGGACACAATATGGAGATCAAGGTGGTTTCAAAGCTGAATGGGAGCTATTAGAGGGAAAAAAATGAAAGATATATACATGCTATTTGTGAGCCTTGTTGCATCTCAAGTTGGCAATGGAATTCGATTGCTTAGAATTCGCCCTCTAACGACCAAATAATCTCACACTGCTTGTTCCAATTCAACTAGGGTTAACGAGAGGGCCAAAGTGCAAGAACAAAGCCATCATTCTCCCACATCTTGAACAATTTGCAAGATTTGTTTCACTGATTTGCAATCACATCAACAACACACGTCAAGGGCATTCGTTATAGGTTGTAAAGCTAAGGGGATCAAAAGAATCCCCAAGCTTAAAGCAAAGTCTCTATATACAAAGAAAAAGCAATGCAACTACTTCGTTAGTGCAATACAAGAAATTTAGAGCTAGAAAAAAGGATTCCTACTCCAAAGCACCATGACAACATAACATAAGTGGAGTTTTTTCAAGTTGATTTGAGCACAACCTTGTCAGTTTGTGTTCTCACCTTGAGTGCCTTGGTAGTTTGCGCAACTTCACAAAAATCCATGTTTTGAGCATCTTTGCCTAGTTTCACACACCATGTGCATTCCACGCAGTGCCAAGATACACTACACAACTCTGAAGGCAACATTTCTCCCTTCAACCAGAATGGAGCGAAGCCCCAATAGGATTCAAGGGGAAGCACCCTTGTGGGGTGCAAATTTATTTGATCAATCTCAATTTTGTTCAGTGCAAATCCTCAAATAGTACCACATCAACGCATTTTTTACAAAGTACACAACATAGTGCCATTTTGTGTGTTAGCACAAATTTTTCTTCTTGTTGTTTCACTAACTCGCTCAATGGACAACAATATTATGTGACATAGATGCAGGGTTATCAACATGGAACGGGTGATTTCTCTATGCATTTGAGAGGGGAAGCTCCCTCGAATGATAGAGGTTTTGGGTTTTTTGTTTACATCTTAACCAAAAATCTCAAAAAAGAATAAAATAAAAAAGGGAAACGGAAAGAAGGTGAGAAATCCACAATGGAATGAACACAAGACCACTAGGATCGCTGAAGGATAGGCAACAATTCAATGGGATTTCATCTTCTTACATACAAATGACCAAAGAAAATAATTTGTGTTATGTGAATAAAGAAAACAACAAGAACAAAGTCTTCAAAGAATACATTTACATGCTGGTAAAGCAAAGTCCACCCTTCAAAGCTCACATCCAAAAGTTTACAAACAATGAATGGTTCACATGTACTCATAAATGATAGGGACTCATTCTGTCTCCATTTTAGAGCAGCAAAGCAGATTTCATAAATAAAGATGAATCAATCTTCATGAAAGAAAAATTGTATTCTCACACACTCCAAAATTCCATTCCATTAGCATAGCATCAATAGAATATGCATCAATTCAAAGTTGAAACAAGCCCTCACTTAGGGCAGAGAGAAGAACCCTTTTACAATGAATTGCATGTCTTTTGTATCCACTTGCACTAGCAAGGGAATTGGATAACTATTCTTAACTCAACTTGACCTCAAAACCTTAATTTGACTAAATCCGACTTAGCCCACTTTTCTAACCTTCGCATATTCTGACACTTTCCAACAGACTAATACACTATATGCAATATTACATTACTTCATGACTTTGCACATAAATAATAACAAATAATTCTTAAAAGAAATATTTTGACCCACTATTACAAAGTCATATGCTTTTGTTGACCTACAAAACATAAAGTATAGGTCCTTTGACACATATGAGCCCTCGATTAAAATTATTTGATGGAATAACAAGACTTATTCCATGACATCTTAAACATCAGATCTTATTTTAAATTGTATCATGTGGGATAATAAGACATACTCCATGATACCTTTGAATTCATTGAAATGACAAATAGAGCACTGGATGGGTCTGCTATGCCTTATCCATTGGACAATAGAGTTTGGAAATACACATCATGATCACATAGTCATAGCTTTGCAAAGCACTTGATTTTTAATTCATGAAGCTCATGCCATCTATTTACACTTGAAACCGAGTCCTGCATAAGGTATCTTTGAACAAAATGACGACTGAATGATGGATCCTTTTGGATAAGTTGCCATCGACAAAGGGGACACCTATGTATTTTTGATGTCATGAGTTGTGAATTGCAAACACTTTTTATCACATATTGGCCTTTGGTTGCCTAGGAACGTAGGATCAAAGGCGTTATCCCCAATTTTATAAATGGGGTATAATTGTGGCTCTGTCTTTGTTTTGGGACCGCATTCCATAGCAAACTGTAGGAGAATATCAAAATATTCAATTTTGTAGACTAGTTCCATCATTATAACTTGCAAATCCTATGAATGATGTGCTGCAGATGTTCTCATGCTCTGATCTGACCAACTGACAACTAGTTTTCTTATCCCAATCGTATGGGAAATGAACACATGTTGTGGCCCATATCACATTGCCTTGAAAAATTTACTTGCTTGTGAAGAAATGTACCTCAAGAATTATTCCCACCAAAATTGATCTCCAAGGATTAGTTAGTCCCTACCATTGGGTCATTTGTTGAAAGAGTTTTTCAATGCTTCGAATGAAAGCAAAAACGGTGTCCAAATGTGAAAGATATGATGAAAAATTCATTCGCCTCCTAGTACTACTTTCACAATTTTTTTTTTAAAATTTGGAGAAATTTCCTTGGGATTCAGGTCGAATATCATGGAGGGAGGTGACGAGGCCCAAATTCCAATTGGGTTTATGAAGATTGGAGATATTGAACTTTGGGGACACGACGACTCATTTGTAAAGGATGTATTCGAATTCATTAATTTCTGATTTTGATAACTTATGAAAATTTTCGGACCTTTCGAGAATGGAGGGCTTGACAGACTTTGGAAACTTGTAATAAATGGACAAGGTTTCTGAAATTTATGATTTTATGACTTAAGTGGGGATTTTAGACGCACTTTACAAAGAGGCACACTGTGGGGGTGTGTATTACATGCAATGGCAGTTCGAAGACTCCGAAGACCCCAACACTTGTGTTGCAAAATGCGCCCCCTCATTTCCTATCCAGAAATGTTTTCGGTGTGGAAATGCCCCAAAAATGCTATGGAAACGTACTAGCAATGCCTAGAAACGTCTGGGACATTTTGGGGTGTTTCAAGCAGTTTCCTGGCATTTCCAAGGGATTCCGGCAGAAAAAAAGGTCAAAGTCCAAAAAAAAAGATGAATTAGACTATATATAAAAAATAAATGTTAAAGTACACGTTTACATTTAGATATCCCTATCTGATGTAAGCTTATACTTTAAGTTATATATATATATATATATATATATATATATAAAGTTTTAGGATGATTGATAATGGTTTTGGACTTCTAGGAGCTATAATGCAAATTCTAGCTTTTGGAGGATCCTATAATTTTTCAGACTTAGTTAGATTTCAAGGTTTCAGGATTTCAGACTTAGCCATATTTCAGGGTTTCAAGATTTCAAAGAGACATCATAGGAGGTATGAAGGCTGCATGAAGGGATGTAGGTATGATAGAATAGTATGAGAACATCTCTTGCAAAGTGCTACAACCTAATTCCACCCCATTCTGAGTGCACCTTTAAGGCATGAACTTAGGAGCTTCGATGCACCAGGGAGCCCCTACAAACTAGATGATTTCTATTCAATAAATGATAAAGTTGAAAAATAGTCGGAGTGGCATTCATGATTTTGAGGATAATCTAAATGATTTATTCTAGATTAGAATGTACATTTTGTCATCGAAGCAATAAATGAATGAATACTATATATTTCTAAGAGTTTTATCTTCTATAGACTAAAATTTTGACTATTAACACACAAACACACATGCACGGGTGCACACGCACACACACACACACACACACATGCACATGCATGCACACACATGCACACGCACACGCATGCACGCACGCACCCACACATGCAGGTACGTATGCATGCACGCGCACACACACATACACATGCACACACACACACACACACACACACACACCCGTTTCCAAAACAACGTAGGATTATGAATAAAAATTAAATGGGATTTCATATTCTCACATACAAATGACCATGGAAAATAATGTGTATTATGAGAATAAAGAAAACAACAATAACAAAATCTTCAACAAATACAATTACATGCTGTGAAACAAAGTCCACCCTTCAAATCTCATATCACAAAGTTTACAAACAATAAATTATTCACATGTGCTCATAAATGACAGGGATTCAATCTATCCCTATTTTAGAACAACATGGCAGATTTCATAAATAAAGATTAATCATCTTCATGGAAGAAAAAATGTACTTAGCATCAATAGAATGTACACTAATTAAAAGTTTCAGAAAGCCCTCACCTAGAGAAGAGGGAAGAAGAGCCTTTTTATAATGAATTTCATGTCTTTTTTATCTACTTGCACTAGGAAGTTAGTTGAAATCTGGATAACTACTCTTAACTCAACCTTACCATATAACCTCAACTTGACTCAACTTGACTTAGCCCACTTTTCTAACCTTCACATATTCAGGGACTTTCCAAAAGACTAATAGATTATATGAAATTTCATTGCTTCATGACTTTGCATATATAAATAATAAAAATTAATTATTAAAAGGATTAATTTGACCCACAATTACAAAGACATTTATTGTTGACACACAAAACGCAAAGTATAGGCCCTTTGAAACATTTCAGACACATGCACCCTCGATCAAAATTATATGATGGAATAACAAGACTTATTCCATGACACATTAAACATCAGATCTTCTTTTACAATCATGCAATGTGGGACAATAAGACATACTCCATGATACCTTTAACTTCATTGAAAGGACAAACAGAGCACTGGGCGGGTCTGCTATGCCTTACTCATTTGGCAATAGAGTCTGGGAATACACATCATGATCACATAGGCATAGCTTTGCAAAGCTCTTGGATTTTGATTCATGAAGCACATGTTATTTTAACTGAAATGCTCACAAGGGGTAAATGATGCATGCACACTTAGTTAAAATAGGTAAATGACGTATTGCACAAAAACTAGGACATTGAGTTGTTATTGAGTCAACTCATTGCACTTCTTCATGTGAATGGCCTATAGTGGGACTGCTTCCACTCACTGATGCTAAGCTTGATGTGGAGCTAGATGCCATTTTATGCTAACCTTCAACATGTTCAAATACAAATTTCTTTTAAAATCAATATTTAAAAAAAATCTAAACCACAAAGTTGTAAATCCTATGTATAGAAAAAAACCAGCAATTTCTTTCATAAATTATGAAAAAATAGCATAAATAATGAATACAAATTATGGGAATTGAATGGAATGCATGTAAATTTGTAAATCATGTTTATAAGCCTAATATTAACTTTTAACCATAGTTGCCAGGTGACGGGTATGGGTATAGGGAGACGGAGATGGCTATATATATAATTTAAATATATTAATATTTTATTATTATAATTATATATATTTATTATTATATGAAAATAATAAAAACCGAAAAAATATAGTACCACTGATGGGGCCATGGGGGTACGGGGAGACGGGTACGGAGGTACGGTGAGATTCGTCTCAGGGGGTAGGGGATGCGTCTCCCTGCAACACTGCTTTTAACAAAGAATTTACAAGCTTGGAAAAAAAAAGAAAAAAATAACTAACTTGGAAATTGAAATTCTTCAAATTTATTCTATAAATCCACTATAAACTCCCTCCAATTCACTCGAAGGATTCTTAAATGCCGTGTGATGAAAATGTTTGGGTGAATTCTGCACTAAGTCTCGCTGTGAGTTTTGGTGTAAAACTCCCCAATATTCGCCCATATAGAACTTGAGTATAAGTGGAAAAAAACTTGCCATTATAAAAAACTCGTGAGTACTCGCAGACTTTCAGAGTACCAAACGAGTATGCATACCATGAACCAAACAATGCAAAGTTAAGTTTGGTATAAATGCACATTTCATTGATGAAGTGGTGGATTTGGTACCTCTTGATGTTTGTAGTTTAGTCTTTGGCAGCCCTTACATGTACATCCGTGATGCTATCTTCATGAGAATAACTAATCAATATTGTTTGGTGAAGGATGGGTAAAGGTACATTGTCAAAGCCTATGAAGGTAAATAAAAAATCTCCTTGGTAAGTGCCTCTCAAGAAGTGTTTGATTAATGGAAGTGGGAATTTCACTTGACTTATTTTGAGGGATATGACATATAAGGGAGGGATATAACTTATAACTTCTCATGGTATGTTTACTAACAAAAGGCAAAAATGAATGGAAGAGATGCTTTAGCAATTTAAGGAAGTTTTCCAAGAACCCACGGGGTTGCCATTGGGAATGGCCATTGAGTATGAGTTTCAATTGTTGCTGGATTGTCTGCTTCCCAATATTGGTCTCTATTGGTAGTCCTTGATGGAAGCAAATGTGGTAAGTCAACAATTACAATTTTTGTTAAATCAATGTGCAATCCATCCTAGTACTTCTCTATGTGGTTCTCTTATTTTTATTGCACCTAAGAAAAATGGGACATGGAGAATGTATTAACTATAGAACTTTGAATAAGATAACCATAAAGAATAGGTGCCCTCTTCCTCAGATTGATGATCTCTTGGATCAACTCCAACCTGCTAAGTATTTTACCAAATTGGATCTAAAATCTAGATATTACCAATTAAGGATCAAAGAAAACAAGTCAAGCTTTGTATGAGTGGTTGGTGCTTCCTTTTGGATTGTGTAATGCTCTAATGTACTTTCATGTAGTCAATGGATGAAGTATTGAGATCATTCTTAGATTCTTTTATTTATATTATTGTTTGCTTGGATAATATATTAGTTTTTAGCAAGACTTATTATGAACATCTAATTCATTTGAAACAAGTTTTGCAATTTTTGATGGAGAACAAGCTATTGTTGACTGAAAAGAAGTGTGAGTTTACACAACAATCACTTGTCTATTTGGGACATGTGGTTGGAGATGGAAAATTGAGGGCTGATTCAGCAAAGGTAGAGGCTATTGCAAATTGACCCAAGCCTTTCAATGTGACTGAGACGAGGAGCTTTGTGGGTTCAGTTCAATATTTGAGAAAGTTCATTAAGGCTTTTTCATCCCTAGCAACATCATTGCATATCATTATAGCAGGTGGTAAGTCATTTACTTGGGTAAGAAACAACAAGATGCATTTATGGAATTGAAGTACAAGAATAGCAATGCACCTATTTTAGACTTACCAAATTTGCAGTAACCTTTTGAGGTGGAGATGGATGATATTAACTATGCTATGGAGGTTGTTCTATTGCAAGGAGGTAATCACGTTTTCTATCATTCATAATTATTTTGTGGTTCAACTCTGAGTTATTGCACCTATGATATGGGATTATATGTTCTTCTTCAAGCGGTTAAGAAATGGAAGCACTATCTAATGGGAAAAGAAACTATTATTCACACAGATCACCAACCTTTCCAATATTTGTAAACACGAAATAAATTACGGTAAGCATGCCAATACAAATGGATGGGTTTCTTGTAGCAATTTCATTTGGTTTTTAAGTATGAGAGATGTGTGACTAACAAGTTAGCTGACATTTTATCTAGAGCTCCTTTGATTTTAGCTATGGGCACCATAACTATACTTGAGCCTTTTGTGCACGAGACATATGTAAAAGGATATGGGCATGATGCAGATTTTGGGGAAATATTTTTTCAAGCTAAGAAGCCTAAATGTGCAGGGTTTGAGCCCAAAGAGGACTACTACCTTCGAGATGGGTTGCTCTACAAGCTGGGTAAGATTTGTGTGCCTAAAAGAGAAAGAGTTAAGTGGCTGAGAGAAGCACATACTTAAAGGTTGCTGGTTATTTTGGGATAACAAAGTCACAAATTTGTATAGGTATGTTCATTGGCCAAATATGCAAGTTGATGTTCAAAGTTCATAAGGGGATGTGTGTTGTGTAGCACAAGTAAGCCTAGTAACAAGAAATTGGGTTTTTATATGCCATAACTGGTTCCTTTGCAGCCATAGGAAAACATTTCCATAGATTTTGTAGGAGGTTTGCCTTTGTCAAAGAAGGGGCATGGCTATTTGTTTATAGTCATAGACTGGCTTAATAATGTAAGCCAATATGATTGTTGAATGAATGAAGAGAAATTGGAAGGCACACTAACAACACCGTGTGCATCTTTCATTTATTAATGCCATAAACAAGTTACAAACAATTGAGGTGGTTGACAATTACATTAGTGACTTTAACTAATATAAGATTATTTAAGTCTCATTAGCATATTAAAACAATATATTTAATACCCCTCTTAATGACTAGCCCAGAAACAACACCAAATTTGTTCCAAAATTTTACAAATAGAACAAGACAAAGAGGTTTAGAAATTAGATTTGTAGGCTGCTTTGAAGAATCACAAAAGTGAAGAGAAATATCACTGGAATCAACCAACTATCAAATATAGTGATGATGAATCTCAATATGTTTGGTGTGTGCATGACTGACAATATTCTTCACTAACTTTATTACACCTTGATTATCACAAAAAAATGGGTTAGGTGTAGATGGAGGAAGTTGCAACTCAGCGAGAATCCGACAAAGCCAAATTGCTTCACAATAGGCACTAATTGTTGCCTTGTATTTTGCTTTGGTGGAAGATATAGCTACAATATGTTGAAGCTTGCTCTGCTATGAAACAACCCCTGAACTGAAGGAAAACTTGTACTTGGTGGTAGATCTCCGAGTATCCACTGATCCTCTCCAATTAGAGTTTGTATAACCTGTCAATTTAAAATCTTTTGCTTTTTGATATAGGATGCCAAAGTCGAGTTCCTTTGACATATCTCAAAACACGTTTCGTTGTTGTCCAATGAATGCGCTTTTGTTGAGACCAAAACCGAGAAAGTTAGCTAGTATCAAAACATAGATTTGATCGTGTGGATGTAATATATATCAGGTTACCCACTGACTACCTGTAGAGTGATTCATTGACCAGTGATGAATCATCATGTGCTGAGAACTTTACCCTGACATTAATAGGTGTAGAAGCAGGATTACAATGTCATTCCAAACTTCTTCAAAAGAGTTGTGGCATACTTGACCTGAGCCATGAAAATGAGATGGTCATGTTGTCAAAAGTCTACACCTAGGCAATATTGTAGGAGGCCTAGATTAGTCATATAAAAAACAACACACAAATCTGATTTCAATTACTTAATTGCATTGGCCCCACTACCTATGTTGACAATATCATTAACATTTACGATGAGTATCACAATGTCATCACCATTGCTTTTGACATAAAGGTTTAGATCAAAAAGACTTCTTCTAAATCTAGAATCTTGTAGATGCTGATCAATTTTGATAAACCAGGGTCATGGATTCTGCTTAAGCCCGTATAGATAATCAATCTACAAACCATATGATCACTACTAGGCACCTGAAAACCTTTAGGCTGCACCCTGTAGATCGCCTCATCTAAATCTCCGTTTAGGAAAACACTTTTAACATCCATTTGAAACACTTTCCATCCAAACTGAGCTACTATGGAGAGAAGCAACCGAAATTTGAAGACTTTTGCAGTGGGAGCAAAAGTCTTTTCATAGTCTATTGCCTCATGTTGGAAAAAAACCTATCAAGATGGGCCTTGTACTTATTTGAAGTACCATCAACCTTGCACTTTACTTTGTACACCCATTTGTAGCCAATGGGTTGTTTACCTAGAGGTAACTCCACCAATTTCCAGGTATGGTTTTTCATCAAGGCATCATATTTTGATTGCATGGGAGTCTCCCATTTAGGTTTGCCTTCTACTTCAGAATACTTCCTTTGGTTCTGATATCATGAAAAGATCAGAAGCAAGAGAAAAATGAACATGCTCCTTAGTTGAATCCACAACTTTCTTGCTTGTCCTCTGAGGACGTGCATCTTATTGAGGAGTTTTTTCCTTGAACACATTGTGTAGAGTGGAGTAAAACCACTTAGGTGTTGATGTATTGAAGAATCCTATATTGGCTAAGTATCAACTTGTATGTTAGCCAATGCAAGTTGGCGCCGCTGATATACTAGTGGAGTATGTGATATATCAGCCATGGGTTTCTGCACAAGAATTTGTGACAAGATACTTTAAGATTTCGAGTCCTCATCTTTCAAAGGAATGACAACACTAGATTCATGTACCTTAGGTATCTCAGAGAGTGCTTGTTGGTTACAAACAATGAAGAATTTTGTCTACTTTACATCAATATCTTAAGTATCAATGATCTTATTAGTGGAAACATTAATAAGTCTATAGACCTTAGATTGGTCAATATAACTAGCAAAAAAATATTTAGCACTCTTGGAATCTAGTTTACGCTTCTTTCTATTAGGAACTAAAGTATATGCAACAGAATCAAAAACACGAAAATTTGTTACTTCTGGTTTGATTTTAGACCATGCTTCTTTAGGTGTGACATCTTGCAAAGCTTTGTAGGGACTCATATTTAGAATGTATACTGTTGTGTTTATTGCTTCTCTCCAGTATTTGTATGACACACCCCTACTGTACATCATGGACCGAGCCATCTCCACGATAGTGCTCTTAGCCTTTCAACCACCCCATTCTGCTATGGAGTGTTTGGCTCTATCAACTGTCGATGAGTTCTTTGTTGTAGTAGTTTTGAAACTGATTGGAAGTAAATTCACCCCCGTTGTCAGATCTAAGAGTCTTGATCCGTTGGCTTATCTGGGTTTACACCAATGCTTGGAACTTCACAAACTTAGCAAAATAGTCATTATTTATTTTTCAAGAAGTAGACCCACATCTTCCTTGAGAAGTCATTCACCAACAACAGAAAATACCTCGCTTCAAGGACTGTAGATGATTTCCAAGATGGCTTGCAAAGATATGCATGAACAAGATCTAAGAGCCCTTTTGCTCGCTAGGCACCTTTAGTGGGAAATGATTTCCTCTTCTATTTGCTAGGCAAACACCCTGCACATATATCATGTTTTTCTTGGACATAAGGCAAACCAAGAACCATATTTGTTCTTATGTGTTTGGTTAAATACTGAAAGTTGAGATGTCCAAATATCTCATGCCACACAATTCTTGTATTATCCTCCACAATTAATGCATAAAAATTGATTGTGGTTGGATCAACAAGTTGATATATGCCATTTGCCCGTCATGTTTTACATCAGACACAGTACATTTCTTTTCAGAGAAATTGAGTGAAATGTGAGGGTTTTCAGTTAACTGACTAGTAGATAGGATATTTGATTCATTTTAGGGACATACCTAACATTATTTACTATGAATTTACGGCATTATTCAATAAAAAGCGTTTATGTCCTATCCCTTCCACAACATGTGATATTCCATCACCTAGTGAAATTGAGTTAGAAAAACTTGCTTTTGTATTAAAGTTAACATACCAATCTTTTCGATACATGAAATGTCTGGATGCGTTGGAATCAAAGAACCAACAATTTTTAGGATTTTCATCTGAGCATGATACCATGAGAGCATACTCTTCTTTAGACTCAGCTTCAATTGCTACCACATTAGCTTGCCCTTTCAATTTTTTATTATGTGAAAGATCATACTATTGTTTGCGGAAATCTTTCTTGATATGCCCAACTTTATGATAGTAATAACATTTCACCTTAGGTATGGAAGTACATGTAGATGCTTCTGAATTTATTTTCCACTTCCCCTTCGACTGAGCAACAATTGCACTTTCTGTTTGGCTAGAATTGGATTCTATGAATTGTGTCAGCCTGCGTTCTTTTTGCAACAAATAAGTACTAACTTGATCAAATGTCGGGTGTTACTTTCCGTCATCAGATGTAGAGCCTCCACAAAAGATTGATAGGAGGATGTCAAACTGTTAAGAATCAGCACCAGCATATCATCATCATCCACCTTTTTGTTGATCATTAATAGTTGGTCTTAGAGATCTTTCATCCGAAGCAGGGGTTTTGACAAATACCCACCCTCATTCATCTTTGTGGAGAAAATCATATTTTTCAAATACAAGACTCGACTCTTCTCTAAAGTTTGATAGTTGTTCTTCAGATTGGTCCATAACACACTTGCCTGAGTGGCATTCTAGACCTCACGAATCATGTCATCCGACACAGAGTGTTTCAATAATAGCAAGGCCTCCTTATGACGTTTGTCATAATCAACAAAGTCTGTCGTTGGCTTTGCTTCTGTGTTAAGAATGATTTTGTCACAATTACGATATTCGGCGATTGTCAAAATCTTATGACTATAAACATTGTAGTTTTGGCTAGTTAACTCTATGCTTCCAGCAAAACCAAGTTTTGTATGTTAGCCATTTTTCACTCGAAAAACAGTATAATAGGTAAAGTACAATTCTGGCCTGAAATTTAATGTAACACGAAAAGTATTGTTTTCTAACCCAAAAATCTATGCAACTATAATTGTCTTTTACTCGATTAACCTAGAAATCAATACAACAATGCAATAGTAAAATACACTTTTCTACCCTAAGACTTATAAATCAATTTACCTCCAACAAAAGTACGATTTTTAACACTTTTCTAATCCACATATTAATGCAACTGAAAAATTACAGTTTTGAGAAAAAATAAAGGTTTTGATAAAAGTACAAGATCTAGATTGTTCGTGTTTGATTCCTGTAGTCTGCATTCTACATTGACGTTTGCCCATGCCCTTGTTTTTGTTCGTGTTTCTTACTGAAGCTCATGTTCGCAGTATAAGTTCTTCAATGTATTTTGTGTTACTAGAAGCTTGCTTTTGCATTTTTTTGTCACGTCTCCTATTGTTTCTTATGCTTTTTCCATCTTTCGCTACTGTTTTTGTGTTTTTCTATGATTTCTTTTGCATTTTATGTTACTAGTCTTGCCTTTGCATTTTGCAACCGGTCTTCAAGATGTGTGTTGCCTCACAGGATTGTGTTTTGATTCATGGGATTGCAACTGCACGTCGCAAACTAGTTCTCTGTGATTCTCCTCTACATGACCCCTCACGATCGTTTTGTTTGTTGTTGCTACTGTGCCCTGCGCTACTCTAATTGACTCTTATCTTCCTCCTTTGTAGGTTGTACCCAACTAGGGTTTCCACAAACTCTGCACATTGATTGTTTGTACCCTCTCCTAGGGCTTCCTCAAATAATGGTTTTGATACCAATGTAAACAAGTATGATTGCTAAATGCATGAAGAGAAACTGGAAGGCACACTTACAATGTGTGCATCCTTCATTTATTAATGCCATATACAAGTTACAAACAATTGAGGTGGTTGATAGTTACATTAGTGACTTTAACTAATATAAGATTAGTCAATTCTCATTAACATAATAAAGCAATATATTTAATAAGATGTGTTTTCTTATTCCTTTTAAGAATACTTTTTAAGGGCAGTGATGTAGCTGAGTTGTTTTTGGTTATTATGTGGGTTCACTTTGGTTTGCCAAGTTATATTGTTTTAAATAGGGATTCATGGTTTGTAGGCAAAAATTTGGTCTACTTTGTAGGGGAAGATGGATACTAGATTGGAAATATCTATTGCATTTCATCCACAAACTGATGGGTAGACAAAAGCAGTCAATAGAATATTGATGTCGCTCTTGAGAGGGTAGAATAGGAAGCATCCTAAGACTTGGGATGAAAATTTGGTGTATATTCAACATTACTATAATAGGGATCTTCATTCCTCTACTAATAAATTTTCTCTTGAAACATGTTTTGGTTATTTACCTCGAGGTGCATTTGATATTGTTTTGCGACAGCCATACATGAGACGAGAAATTGGATTCATAAATCCTCAAAGCTGGGAGATTCATAGAGAAGATTCAACAAATCCACCTCCAAGTGCAAGAGAGGTTGGAGGAGTCGTTGGCCAAGTACAAAGCAAGGCATGATCAACATAGGACTGAGCATAATATTCATGTTGGAGATAAGCTATGGTTGTACTTGAGTAGAGAAAGGCTCCATGGTAAAACTAAGAATCTTAAGCCTCTTAGATATGGTCCATTTATTATATTAGAGCAAGTGGGTAAAAATGCTTTAAGATTGGAATTGCCTCCGTAAATGAAGATCTATTTTGTTATGAATGTTGAAAACTTACGTCTCTTTGAGCCTTCCATGTTCAATGAAGATGAAGGTCCTTTATTACTTTCCATTAAAGATCTTACCCTAGAAAGTCAAGAAGATTTGGAGAAAGATGTAGTGATGCAGAAGAAGGAAAGAGAGATGAAGAGAGGAGTGCAAGAGCATTGGCAAGTTGGGTTGAAAGTAGAGTTGCCAAAGAAAGCAAAATGATATTCCGAGGAGGATGTGGGGAAGATATTTCCTTACCTCATGACTTCCAAAGCTTTTGGGGACCAAAAGCCTCCCTATTGGGGAAGTATTATCCAAATTTTAGATCAGTTTTTGTTAGCAACATCAACTAACTAGCCCACTATTCACAAATATTTATATATGCCACTTGTATCACTTGTAGACACTTCATAAGCAACTATTTCCTTAATTTGTCATAGTCAAGAAGGTTGATCAGTAAGTATAGAGTGATTTGTAAAGACAAAATCAGGGCTACGATGATATAGATGTCCTAGATGAGAAGATGTTAGCAGGTCCCTATTTGCAGAAAAAGAGTTTTGTTAAGGTAATGAAACTGCCCAGTGGTTGCAAAACCATTGATTCATGCAGGCAGCGGTTTTGTCTTGCATGAAGCAGCAGTTTTGCCTGTGTACAAAAGATAGACATGGGAACAGTTGCAAACACTTCCACTTCCAGAACTTATGTGTTTTAATTCCTTTGGTAGGTTCTTCCTAGATGCATTTATGTTGGCTTCCAGAGAAGGCAGAGGCCTCAAACATTCAATGATTGAGTAGTGTTTGGGCATGAATCAAGCAAGTGATTCTCCATGTACTTGGTTAATGTTCTCCTAGAAATGTTTCTTGATTGTACTGGTGTTTGGAGTTGAGCTATGTGTGTAGAGAAGTGTGTATGCAAGAAAATAGCATTTAGTATGGGTTTTGAACAAGTTGTATTGTAAATATGGTTCATGAAGGCCATTAATGACAATATCCTGTAACTGCTAAGAGGTAGTGACAAGAGGAGGATCCAACTTGCTGTTCTGGAGTTTTTTCGCTTTGAATTTATCCAGCGTAACTTGTGTCTCTTTGTTGATGTGTTTGTCTTCAGTTTTGTTTATCTTGCATATGTGTGTGAATTAGTGTACAGTCTGACATGCTTTGAACTCAGTTCATAGCACCATTAATACCTATTAGTGTACAAAACAAGAAGTTTGAACCAATCAAACTTGTTAGATAAAGTAACGGATTTGCAATGATGAGTTTGTAGTGGAATCTCCACACAAATATAAATCAAGAACCTTCAAAACGAGTGGTCAGTCACCTACCTTCATACAAAATGACAAAATAACATACTCATAGGTTATATACACTAAAAAAAGACAGGATTTTAAAATTTGGTTTTGCACTTTGCAAATTTGGATCTCTAAACCTCTAGGTGAGCATTGACTTAGCATTTGACTACTACCATTTCTTCTATGCAAACATTTGACATATAAAGGTTAAAACTGATATATAACTCAATTTTGCAGGCTTATGTTTGCACTTCATGCAAAATAAGATAAGTGAGAGTTGAACCTTAGACCTCCTCGAGTTTTCAATGTTTTCATAAGAAGCTTTGACCAACTCAATTATAGTTCTAATTGAAAAAACTTTACAACAACATTTATTAATCTAAAAATTTGTTTATCCTTCAATTGAACAAAAATCACACGCCAGTCAAAATATGCGGCAGTGACAAATTAACTGACAATACATACGGCATCAATTTTATTTAGTAATACTGGGACCCAATTCAATATTCATGCTTGCTAAAGATTATTATCTCACCCTTGGACTGATTTTTGTGCCACAGACAAAAAGTGTTTTTGGCATTTTGACAGCAGATTTCCCTTCGTTATCTGATTTATGTCCTCTCCCACGCTTTCTTTGTCTTCTTTTTACAGGGGCGCATGTATTCAAGCATATATAAAACATTTTGTAGCATTAAAAACACCTTTTCAGGCTAAGAACATGTACCAAGGTTCTTAAAATGATCATGCCCCATCAATCATCAAATTAAAGCATCATACTGGACCCACGAAGCATTATTTATGAGCAAAGAGACATTTAAATGCAGTCACACTCAGGAAGATATCAGCAGCAAATGTATCAACACTTTTACAACCCTCACGCCTCTGTTCCAGCATATATTCATTCTCCAAGAAAAAATAAATACTTATTCAACGTTTCCAAACCTCTCTCAAGCAAAATCAGAGATGCAAAAAAATTAAGTCATTTACGAAATATATATATATATATATATATATATATATAAAACTTAGCAACTCTCTCTCTCTCCTTATTCTTCATTATCTTCATGATTACATACAAACATTCCTTTTCATTTCTTCCTCGTCTTCATTGCTTCCTCACAGGCCTGGCATCATGAATGCTTTGATACCACCATTTTTGCAAATACTGTAGGTAGGCAGCTACATTTTTATTTTACTGAAAAATGATAGAATAAATGTAACTATATGGGCTATACTATTCAAACTTCCTCAAGCTTAAATAAGCTTTTCACATACTGGACCCAACTACCCAAACTATTTAAGCACCCGACTAACTTAAATAACATTACTTTTACTAACTTAAAACATTTAATAAAGTATTAACTGTAAGTATTAACGGGGTGTCTCACAAGGAGAAGCATTACCCATACAAACTAACAAAATGATTTGGATCATTAGACCCAACAGATAGCTATCAGATATTTAAAGATAAGCAACCATATTGTTATTTCAATAGATAGTCTCAGATAGCTTGAGTGTATGCCATGTACAAAACACACAAATTAATATAATTTTAGGTTCCAATTTTATTATTTTCTCAATTCTGAATCTTGTTCAATATTGTTTCCGCATACACATATAACACATCTAAATCCTCATTTAGAGTGTTGTACCCTGGACCTCCTAGGATTTGGATCACAAGGGGAAGCAAAAGATCGAGTAACAGCTGATTAGGATTGATGAAGACGAAACAAACGATATTAATTTTCAAGCCCTTACAAGACAGGTGAATTCAGCAACAGCTGATTAGGATTGATGAAGAAGAAACAGACAATACTAATTTTTAAGTCAGGTGAATTCAGTAACAGCTGATTAGGCTTGATGAAGAAGAAACAGACAATACTAATTTTCAAGCCCTTACAAGCCAGATGAATTCATCCCATGATCTACCCCTCTTCCTAGGAGGATCCCAGGTGTATACTGCTGGTCTTTCACTAAATTCTGATATGCATTCTGCTAATAAGTTCAAACATCCTCCTTATCCCACCAGGTTGTACACCCTTAATGATTTGTAAGTTTTTGGTACTTCTCTTCCATTTACACCCTACGATCCCTTTCACACTTCAATTCCGGCTAGCAGTTTGCAAAAAATACCATCTTTTTCTTCATAAGTATCTGTGGGTTCACCCCTAAGTAACAAGAAACAAAGTGAAAATTAGAGTGAGGCCACACTCTTGAACATAAGCCCTGCAAATAAGCAACAAGAAGTCAAAATCATGAAGCAGTCCAAATCCCCTTCTCCCTCCAGGAAAGAGACCCCCAAAGAAGCCCCTGTAATCACCCCTGCCAAGCCTTCTCTGGCTGAGGAATCTGAAATTTAAAAGGCTCCTGTCAAGGCTATTCAAAATCTGGACATCAGTCTTGCTAACCTGAAAATTAAATTCAGTGATATTAGTGTCCTTATACCCGTTCTGAGTGAATGTGTTGTGAATCTCACCTCTTTACAACATCAGAAAACTGCTTTGCAAGGCCAAAAAACTGAAGGCCTTGAACAATTGATTAAACACATGGAATTTCAACAGCTCAGGCTTCAAAATTGGGAACAAGCCCTTCTTTTTGATCCTCTCAAGAAGCTTTGAAGGAGTCATGCAGATAATGAAGAATGTTGCAGATGAATAAAGAGAACTAGACAACATGCCAGCACTTCATCCTGCACACAACCTCCTGCTTCGGATTGTCAAGTTCCTATTTTCCATACCCAGTCTATGCACTCACAATATCATCAAAGTGGAGGGTCTGAAAAAAAAGGGGTCTCAACAAAAGAGGCAGACCCTAATCCGAAAGGAAAAGCTCCTAAGTGTTAAAGTTCTTTGCCAAGCAACATGCACCATGGAGAGCAGATCTCCTTACAGTCCACTTTTGCAATCAGTTATAAATGGCAACAAGAGATTCTAGACAGCAGGCTACCATCCTCTTTATCATTCAATGTAATTTTGGTATTCTATCAGGAATGTAACAGGGAGATTTAATCATAGGATAGTATCTTTAGTCTACTTTTGGTTTCCTTTGTAATAGATTGTTTCCTCTGTCTTTAGTCTTGACTGACTGCATCAGCTCTTTGCTCATGGATGACATATTTTCCCTCTTATGGCATGTTGTAATATAAGATGGATGTTTTTGTAACTCTCTTTATCCTTTACATTTATAATATATTTTAAACTCTTTTTGAAATAAAAATGCAGATGACTTGTTTTCCAGAATCTCGTTGGTCTTTGAATCTCTTACTTCTTGCTGCTTTGTTTTTCCTTTTTTTGCTAGCGAATATTGACTTGGTCATCTTATTTTTGATGTTACTGTCCAAGTACAAGGACATAAACTGATTCTGCACCTGTTTCTTGCTACGCTGGGTTCACTAATGTAAAGCTACTTTAGTTTTCAAGTGTTCAAACAGTAAATAAGTCAATTCAACCTCTAGGAGTTGTCTTCCTTTATATTTATTCTGTGACCATAGGTATGGTATAAAAATTAAAATTCATGGTTTAGGTTACTTATTAAAATGCAGTTGCATCCCACCAGTCTTCATGCACTGCAAATGATTATTTTTGGTATCCAGGGGTTATTGTGTAGAACAATGATAATTATGAAGAATGATTATTGGATTTAATGTTTATGTGCAATCCTCACTAATAAAATATATTCAAAGAGTCTCCAACTATATTAATTACTTGTAATCTATATTCTTAAATTAGTAGGCATAGTGTTTATTTCAAAACTTGAGTTTCATGTATCAGTCTTCTCATGTTTACAGGGAGGTTGCCACACTTTCACGCTTGCAACATCATCATGTTGTTCGTTATTATCAGGTCTGTTTTTAGGTTTATCCTCAATATTGTTTCCTATTCATGTAGGATAAAAGATTCTATTTTATGCACTGAATCCCATTTCCATTTTGGTTGCATTCTTGATTCTTCTGAACAAATTACTGTGTTTTAGGCGACACAATGATTTTCATGGCACATCTTTGAAACAAAAAAAAAATCTTCATGGATCCATTAACTATGAATATTTTGACATATACGTGCATATACATACACACATATATGTTTGTGCATATAGAATTGTATAGAGTCAATGCATTTATACACGTCTCTTTACAGTTTCTCACATTACCTACCCAACCACCCATTTACATGTGATATAGAAAGATTCACACAGAGGTAGTATGGCTGTAGGCGTATAACCTTTATTCTTTGACCATAAGAGTATTGATTTAGAGAATTATAATTTATAGCTATATGCACACATGTAAACTTATTAGTATGTTTGGGTGCTATTTTACTGGATACATCTTGAGCCCTCCTACATATACACACCCCCATGTCCAATGCAGATACATATATGATGCTCCTTGCATGTGCCTTGGATGTGTTTCTTGGTGAGGCAAGCCAAGTTTGATATGTTAGAAAAATAAGGTTATTTGTCCACCCTGAAGTTTTCAATATCATATTTTGAAATTTCTGCACAAAAATATACTTCTTTTCTGTACTTTTTTAATTCTTTGTATAGATAAATTTTACTAATGTAGCCACACCTATATTATACCCTAGGGTTCCTGAAAAAGAGCCATCTGTATGCTAGTAACCATAGTTACAAGGTTCGAAAGTTCAGTTGGTTTGCTAAAGCTCAGAATTTCAAAAGGGTTTGCTATAGCTTGGAATTTA
This sequence comes from Torreya grandis, assembly GCA_037957365.1. Lineage (NCBI taxonomy): Eukaryota > Viridiplantae > Streptophyta > Pinopsida > Cupressales > Taxaceae > Torreya > Torreya grandis. The sequence goes on from JARHVA010000008.1 coordinate 2,507,717, forward strand.
AAAAAGGTTTGAAGCTGTTTAACATACAAGATTATGCATAATCACAGAAATAGAATATGAAAATGATGTAAAACAATATTTCAATGGCCTATATTCATTGTATTACAAAATTTGATACATCACACTATCATACAACATTTTGAGAGTGGCACCCACTCTTGAGTTTCCATTGTCTAGGTTTTAGGGCCACTAGGCTTTAATTTAATCATCTTCAAAACAAAAATATCTACATGATCTAATTCATGATCGTCAATACAATTAGCACTAACATCCTGATCTAGTAAATCTGCTATATCATTACAATATTCACTATGTCCGTCATGGTTTACAAAGCACGTCAGCTGGAAAATAGAGTTAGAAGTGAGAAAAATGAGGGTTCTGTCATGGTCGATGTGTTGACCTTGATTGACAGATTTGGTCCAATAGGTTCGGCCCTCTTGATAACTTCAAGGTTCATTGAAAATTCTCGAGGTTTGGTCGAATCTTGTTACTATGCTAGCAACATAGTTCCGATGTGTACATGTGCTACATATATGTGTATAGTGAGATGGATTTATATGTGTATGTTTTAAAGGATATATACATGTACGTGTGTGAACATAGACATCAACATAATATACATGTAAATATAACATATGTAAATGGTCTGCAAACTGAGACTTCAGATTGCAAGAACACAATGGGCATCTCTTGAAGAATTAGCAAACATAACACAAATGGACATATTAAGGACTTCTAAATCATAACTCATGATATGTGACGGCATTCATTTTGGTAACTTGTGATGTTGTAAGAACGATGTAAGTACTTTGAATAATAATGTTTCCTTAGTAATGGAGTTGAATATTTACTGATTTATTAAGTGCTTTCAGGCTTGGTTCGAAACTGGAGTAGATGGCTCTGTTGGCAAGCTTGATAGCGGTTCAGGAGATCTGGATGGCTCAGAAAATTATGTCAGTGAAGAAAGCTCGTTAGCTCTTGCTTTTGACCCTCAAGATAGAGAAAAATCATCATATTTATACATCCAAATGGAGTACTGCCCTAGGTATTTATCTTTCTTTAGCATTATTTCTATGCATGAAATGTGTACAAATGGATTCCTTCTTGGAATGTATTTGCAGAAATACACCTTGATGTAAAGATCTTCCTAAAGATGATTACTCACGAACTATAGGTAACGACATGATATCACTGGTCTCCTTTATCTGCCATAATTGCAAATGATCTCAAATATTGTCGCTGTGGAGAGGAGAAATATAAATAAAAATGTAATTTACTCTCTGAGATTGCACATTGGCCCAAAATATACCAAGAACATTTCATTTTTGTATCATTTCATGCTGTGTCAGAGAGGAGAAAGACGTATGCAAAAATTAATAAGCATATTGACTAGTAAAATTAGAAGATTATTCTTGTTACCTGGTTTATAAAAGAGAACTGAATATCTCTCTGAGTCTTCAATTTTTATACTTTAGATGTTGGCTTCATTTATATTTTGTCAAACAGTTTTATGTTATTTGAAAGTTGTATTTTTTTATTTAATTTAATTTTTCATTACTTCAATTTGTAATTTTTAATTGAATTCTAAACCGGCATTCTTGTATGGGGGTGTGTGTGTCTTGTCTCATGTTTCTCAGCCTCCAACAGCTACCATATAGTTCCTAGGACCGCATTGGCTGGCTTGTTTCTGACATTGACTGGAATTAGCCTATTTTTATTTGATCAACTAGCTATCTCTAGTGCATGGATTTTTCTGTCCACTGTATTCTATTAACCTTTAAGCTTCTCTTGGATTGAAGAATTTTGCATGGTATTGCTTTTTCTTTGTGGGGTACGCTTAAAGGCAATGTTTGAAATTTCTCTTCCATCAGGTGCATAATTTTTATGTATTATCTCTTTGAGATTTTCATTTTACACAACATTTTTGAACTTTGGGAGGTTAGTTCTTATGTTTTTCTTTAAGTGGAACTTGACATTTGTGTGGTCTGTAAGTGTAAGCTTTAGGAGCTTACTCTCTTCCATTTCATATAAAATGATCTTGTGCATGAGTATTAATTTTAGCTCCTCTATAACTATCCATTTTTAATTTGGGATTTAGATTATCTGAGATTTTATTGGAAACCATTGAAGTTTATGGAATATGGTTTTTGAAACTTGCTGGATTGTATCAGACCATGATAATCCATCAGCATGGCCATTACAAAACATTAGTCCCTGATCATTATTATAACACAATTGAAAATTTACTAGAAAAAACAACTGTCCAGTTTTATTTGTGACTAAATCTTATGAGATTTTATTGGAAACGATTGAAGTTTATGGAATATGTTTTTTTTTTGCTAATGATATTATTCTCATAGTTTTGACACCCATACACATTTACTATGGATATGGGTAACGTATTTCTTCCAATCTCATACCAAGCATCCATAGCAGAATACTCATTTGTGGATCTCTATATGAAATGTTTAGTTCTAGTCAATTCATCAAGGAGAACTAGGTAAGTGATGTGAAGTGATAAAATGCCTGTTGTTTCTTTTCTGAGTATATATATTGATTGGGTTCACAGATCAATCTTACAGCAGATTCCTTCTTTAATATGTTTTTGAAGGACCTTGCGTCAGGTTTTTGATTCGTACACCGGACCTATTGATAAGGAGCTCGCCTGGCTCATGTTTCGCCAAATTGTAGAAGGATTAGCACACATTCATGGGCAAGGCATCATCCATCGCGATTTGACACCTAATAACATTTTTTTCGATGCTCGCAATGACATTAAGATAGGCGATTTTGGACTTGGTATGTTTTATTTATTGTAATTTATTATGTGGGTGGTGCAGAATTGAATACCTCTGTAAATTCTTGAAATGCATATTTTCCTCTTTCTAATAGTCTGTTTAAAATTGACTAGATATATATTTAGTTTTCCATTTTTCCCTTCACGGTGTGTTGTGCCCTGCTACCTAAAAACCTGTGTATTCAATCCATTCTCAAAGCTTTAGTCCTGTCATTTAGGCTGAAAATTAATTCTCCCCTAGAGTAATCTCTCCATAGGGGCACACCTTCAGATGACCACGTTGATTTTGCCTTCACAAATCATGATCTTTAATAAGGGAGACAAATGAACAAGAAGCTATTTGTCTCCCTCATTCTTAGACTATTAAAATTAGTTGCAATTGCAAACGTAATCATGAAATATTCGATCTCCAACCGTAGACCAAACACACCTAAAAATGTGAGTATAAATCTGTCATGTATGTTCTCACAAGGATAGTGTCCACAATAGTATCACTGTTGTCATAACTGCAATCAGCTGCACTTCAAAAGCTGTGAGAGACCTAAGAGAGCTCAATGCTATGGTGAGTATGCATGGAAATGCTCTAAAAATATACAATGATGCCAGACAACAAGTTATAGTATAAACATAAATATAAGCAAACAGAATAGGAGGAGACACTGACTGTCTTATAGCAACATCAAAGTTGGAAGTACATCACTAATAGAAGGTGAGGGAGATTGCCCAAAAGGGAGCAATCCCTTTAAGTATAGGTCACAGCCATAAAGACAACGACGGCCGATGGGTGAAATACCACCAAATTGGGACAAACCCTAAAATCTGCTTTTTCGCACCAAACCCTAGGCAAATATGATATTTTATGTTTTCTAACAGCAAACCCTGGATAACAATGATCCCACAAAATACTGGAAATAGATCATTCAAACCCTAGCATTGAATACTAGCAATTGAGGAATTGATAAGTGTCAAACCCTAACCAAACAAGCACAAATTTATGATTCTTCCACTTACTGCCCTAGATAAAAATGACAGCATGCTGGAAGTGCAATTTTCCAAGTGCAAAACAATATTTAACCCTCATACATGCATCAATAAATACTGAATATTATAGTCAGGATAATTACCTTAATTTCCGATTTTTTTTTGACAGTTCATAGCTGGAAATACTCATAAAATAATCAGAAAATTATACAAATTTCAGATTGTTATTCCAATGCTTGAGCAGCCCTACAAAGGTGCAAATCGACGCAAGAAGTGGGTTGCCCAGCCTAGGAAAGCAGTTCACTGCCCCTTATGGTTCATACACAGCTCTTGGGTGGAATTGGCCACACCCCAAACCTGGTCGCCAACCCTAGGAGAGGGTTTGCTGCCTTTGCAAATACAATTTTATGCCCTTTAAAACCTGTTTGTTGCCTTTTTCTGAAATTGAAGATCTATGGCAGCTCCTATGTGAAGTTGCCCCATGGAAGAATGAGGGTTTGCTTCTTGATCCCTTGCTTGAAGGTTTCGTCTTCAAGGCAAATGTCTCAAGTGTTTCGTGCTCAAAGTCCAAGATTTGAATATCAAAATTAGCATCCCTCTCAATTAATGCTCCATTCCCTTTTTATATCCTTCTCTCCAAGAAAGGCATTGCACTTTTGGAGGGAAACTCAACTTTTAAAAGAAAAGATTAATTACTTTATAACCCTCACTTAAGGTTTTGGGTGCCCATGACCCTCAAAAGATCACAACTTAAGTGAAAGCTAAACAATAAAGCAACTTTTTGAATTTTACAATTAGAACATGTTTCCGCTTTCTTCAAATTCCCTTAGCCTTGGAAAACAAAGGATAAATAGGCTAAGGGTCTTCAAAAGCTTCATGTCCAAAAGCGGGACATGACAATGGGTGTAGCAGTTAAGGCAACCATCGTGAACCACACAACGATCTTTAATAACAAAAAAATAATAATGGTTGTACAGTGACACACTAGACTTTGGTTAAATGCAACTAACCATTACCTTGCTTTATTCCAAACATTCAACCTACTACAAAATGTCGGTCCATGGTTTACATCAAAATAAAATGCCTAAACTTTAATTAGGATGCTAACTAGGATGCCTACAAATGCTTATTTCATTCTCTTCAGGAGACTAAAGACAAATGTTACATATATGCATGCTGCGAATTCTAATGAAAGGGCTTCAACAAATGTCTTTGATATAGGAAAACATAATACCTTATCTATCCGACTAGGTTGCAAACATACCCACCTTACAATTTATTGTATGAATACTTATTACCATAAACTCATCTATTTAACCATGCTACATATCACATTCTACATCACACACGCTGTGTCAAATAAACACAAATATAACATATTTCTAATGAAGGTTACACCTCTGTCCATCACATTATTTAAATTAGCAATCCCTAAGTCAGTGTGACCTTCATAGTTAGGATTAGTAATTGCAGTCACAATTTGGTGATTTCGATTTCAATAAGTTACCACAGCTGGAAGAAGCTACCATGACTTTTAAAATTTCCAGTAATCACATGTATTCTCACTGTGATTTACATCTATACAAACATTTAATTTATTACGGTCTTGTGATATAGAATATTCAAATTACTTATGACCGAATTGGCTTACAATGAGTCAGCCTACAGACAATTTTATCCAAAATATTTCCAGGGAAAAAAATACTTTTAGATGCTTCTTGTGAACGGGTATAAAACATTCCTTGTGCTTTAGTCTGATTCAAAATAAAAAAACAACTCACTGTTCATGCTATAATCTTCTGAATCAAAATGGTCCAACTTCCTATTCAAAAGGTTAAAACATTATTACTCAAAAGATTTAAGGTTTCATTATTATTACTATACATTTTCATTTCCAATCAACAAGTTCTTTCTTTAAAGCATGTTTTTTTATGTTACAACTGTTGTTTCTTGTAGAACCTCATCATCATACTGTAACAAAGATGAAATTATAAGAAACATGGGAGGTTGTGGGTATATCATTAATTTGTTTGTAAAATATTTTATTGTATACTCAATTCATTGTTTAGACATTATTTGATGTAATTTTCTTATTAAAATTCTAATTTCTCATTGTAATTCAGCAAAATTTTCCAATCTGGAGCAAATGGATCGCGATTCTTTTCTTTCTTCTGAGATGAATGGAGATTCAATTGATGGAACTGGGCAAGTAGGAACTTACTTCTACAGGGCACCTGAAATTGAGCAGTCTTGGCCTCACATTGATGAGAAGGTTGTACATCTGTTGAGTCCGCAAACACAATTAGTCAATTATATGTGGTTGCTAAATGATAGATTTATTTTGAAGCTAATTAGGGTTTATTCTTTACTCCAGTCATTTTTTTAAATGCTAACTTGCTTAAAATGATGATAAATTGCTGGTTCATAAGAAATGAGTATAATTGTTTGAGGAGTTATTTTTCTGCGATATACTGGAATTTTAAGATGAATAACTTCTAATGGATTTTTTTGGTCTTCTTTAGTTTGAAAATAAATGCAATGATAAAATATTGTTGCATAATGTCTATGAAATTGATCGCTGGAAGATACCAAAAAAGATTGACAAATTCATAATTTCGGTTATGAATAAAGGCCTTAATAGTTAGTACCATGCATAAGATCCTTTCCAAGATGGTTGAAAACCAAGGCTGACAAAATGAAACCTATGTGCGTTTAAATACTGTATAAACGAGGGAAATTAAAAATATAAACCATGCATTTAGTTTACCTACCGTCCCATGCAGGGTGGTTATCTCATCAACCGTCTTGCTTGGAAACAGTTTCCTCATCAATCAAACACTGTACTTGGGCATCATGAAACATCTTTTTCAGGATTGTTTGGCTCATTATCATTTGTCATTCATTGAACGCAAGTTGGGATTGGTTGGTATAACTATTACAGTTACTAGAATGCTTGGAAAGCATAGGGAAATTTGTAGGGGACATGGGTATTAAAAAGTGTAATTATACTTTTTTTATTTTTTATGACTAAATTGTGACTAGATAAACAATAAGAACAAATTCAGTATAGAAGATTTATTATACATTATCATACAATTAAATTTAGTAAAATGTAAATACAATTAATTATACTTATAACTTCTTAATCTCATCATTTGATAACCAGTGGTAATTCATACTACACGAAAATTGAAATATAATGAATTGTGAGATGACATTTAAAATTTGATATTCGTGAGACTAGAAGCTAAAACTTGGAACAATAAATTCAAATTGAAGTGACAAGTCTGAAGACTGATATCATATATCATATATGTCCGACAAATTATAAAAGATTGTTCAAATCCCAAACAAGAAAATTACAGATAAGGAGCTCCTTATACAGATAATTCTGTTACAATGTCCTGGTGGGATACCCTTATAATTTCAAGTGTATAATTAACTAGTTTCATTAATTAGATAACACCTATGTGAAAATAATTAATGATATCAATCAATTAAGTAGGTTTGAGCATTAATTACTATAATTAAATAAATTATTTGAAAAGGATTAATTATTAAGAAACCTTATTAGCTTGAGCTCGATCCTATTCTGATTCTTTGGACTAGATCACCAAGCTTGCCCCAATTCTAGATCTTCATCCATATTCAAGTTGCCGGGATGCTTTGCGATCTTCAATGCTTCCCTTAGATGGTGCTTCATCAAGTGATTCTCCTTAGACAAAACTTTCACATTTCTAATGCAGATCTCATTTTTCGTGGAGGAAGAATGATCTGCTAAAGCTGATTTGACGACCTTGTCTTGTTGAATATCTATGGCATGTTCACATAGTCTAGTGTAGATCGATGTCTATGTTTCCCTCATATATGGTTATTTGCATGAGCACTCAATTTTATAGACACCAAAATTTTGCTTGGGATTCGACTTTGTTTTATATCTTCAATAGGACCTTCTTGAGAGTCCTTAAAAAATATATTCCCGAATTTCCCCCTTTTTAAGATTTTGGCAATTTTGTTTGAAATTCATTTGATCTAAGGAAATATTGGGGCCATCCTTTGATTTTGAAACCCTTTGTATTGGATCCTTTCTTGCATTTTGAAATGCCTTCATAGTTTGTGTCCTTTTAGCTATTATATTTACAAACCTTGGTAAGATGCTCCTTTTTTTGCTGGAAATGATCATCATCTGAAATTCTTAGGCCTCTAGTTACCAATATTTTGAGCATACCTACTTTGTGAGAAGAGTGGTAGTGGGAAGATTCTTGTAGGTAAATATATATATGCGTTGATTTCCCAGAAGCATGCCTAACCATAGATCCATCACGGTTTTGCTTTAACAATATATTGTGTAAAGGAAAGTGCCCATTCATCTCAATCTCCATGGTGAATTGGATCTTTTCAAAAACCAATAAGGTGAGACAGAAAAGACACAAGCCTCTCTCTATTGTGTAGTCAACATAAATTGGTGTCATCTAGATATCATTTTCACCACTTTGGCTTCCATGGGTAGGTGTCAAGTACATTCTCTTTAAAGCATTCCATGTGGATGTTAGCAATAACTGAGGATAATTGAGAACTCATGGCCATCCCTTAATTTTTACCAAAAAAATTACCATGAAAAACTGAAAGAGGTAGATAATCAAATAAATGGTTTCCTCATCCACAAGATTCTTTAAAACTTAAATAATATGCAACAATAATTTTGGTGAAGGAAGGTGTGAGAGACAATTGAAATTGAAAAAGACCGGATAATTTGAATAGGAATAATGGCCTCAGCATAGGAGGCTCTTGGAGATCAATTTTAAATCACAAAATGAGAGATGGAGCAAAAATGATCACGTGAGTATCTATATATATATATATATATATTTTTTTTTTTAAAATTTAAATTTAATATTATTCTAGTGATTAATTAATTATAGATAATTAACTAATTAATTAGTTAGTTAATCATACATATTAAGTATTTAATTATCTATAAGGAAGATTTGGATTTATATGTTTAGGAAGGCTGACCACCATGATTTTATCCATTGAGATCAATGGATTATTATTTATGAACACTAGGCTAGCTGATATTTTTGGAGAGTAAGTTTCATATTCTCTTTCTCCTTGAGGATAAGTACACGTAGAGTACTTGAAATGGCGGAAATGATGACAAAGGAATTGGTGTCAAATAACATGTTGAATCTAGAAAATCACAACTGAAGCTCCTATCATGACAAGAGTTCTTAGTAAATGTGAAAGTATTACCTACTAATGGCTTTAGCTTAGTGGCTAAACATGTTGTGATATCATAGTTGGGGAAGTTGATATTGTTGATGTAATGTCCCCAAATGGGACGATTCAACCAAAAAGGTGTTTCCCCTAAAATCCATAATTTTATGAATTCTGAAATTAAAAAAATCAGCAAACCCTAGCTGCCGTAATTGCACTTCCAAACTGAAAATTAACTCCAATTTACTTTGAAATAAATAACAAATAAATACCTTGTGAATTTGACCACCAATGGCTTTTACTGCAATGAAGAAAGGACCTGAAATAAATGTTTCAATCCTCCAAACGCTAGTGTCACACTTAGCTGAATTGATGTCCTTTCTCACTCTAATCTGTAATGTCCCCTTTCTAACATTCATAGCATGATGTTGTCGTTAGCCTATTTCCCTATGGTCCCGTAGGCTAACCAGGACATTAAAGGGACTTAGAGGCCATTTGGCCTAGACAGTTTCAGTTGCATATCTTTTTGAGGGGTTTTGAGGTAGTTTTGGGCATTAATGAAGTTATTTTATAAAGTTAAATTTAAATATTTAACTTTATTAATGCATATTCTATAGTTTGTGAGAATTATTTAAATAAAAGAATCCTCTTTATTTTATAATACATCGGATACATAAGTTACATAAAGGGAGTTATGTTTTATTCCACATTGACAAAACGAAGGAATGGACTCTTGTGAGAACTCTATAAAAGAAATAGAAGAGCTTCCATTTGGACAGTTTTTTTGGGATGAGATTAATGTTATGCTATTGGATCTCCTGAAAATCTGATTTTCGAGCTTGGATGACGAAATCCCTCTTTGCTAGCATTCTCTTCTCTGTTGAAAGACACAGTCAGGAGGATTGATGGTGTTTTCATTTAGGAAACACATTGGGCTTATTGAATTTACAACAAAGAAGGGTAGAATAATGATTTGCTACAGGGGTCGTGAATAGTGTTTTTGCTACAGTGTGTGTGAATAGTGTTTTGCTACAGTGCACATGATTTTGCTACAAGAACTCGTGAATAGTAAAATTGCTACAGTGGTGTGAATAGTGCTGCCATAGTGCGTGAACAGTGTTTGCATCAAGTTGACTTGTTTATTCTTGCTGATTAGGGGTCTGGAAGAGGACCCAAATCATCTCGGGACTTTTGGTGTGATGGTCAGTCCTTAGTGGTATCAGACCTTGAGACCCCAGCGCTAATACCACAAAGGACTGGCTGTCACACCAAAAGTCCCAAGATGATTTGGGTCCTCTTCCAGACCCCTATATGGCTAGCCACCGAAGGACCGTCGAGGCAGACCACTTACGTGGCACGGGCCAGACCAACCCGCCCAAGTGGGGACCACCCCACGAGATCGGGTCCGACTGGGGCAGGGAGCACCCCCAACCGCCAGCAAGACATTACAGTCCGCTTGCCCAGAGGATCTCGATCTCGAAACCTCGGCTTTGATACCACAAAGGATTGGCCGTCACACCAAAAGTCCCGGGATGATTTGGGTCCTCTTCCAGACCCCTATGGCCAGCCACCGAAGGACCGTCGAGGCAAACCACTTACATGGCACGGGCCAAACCAACCTGCCCAAGTGGGGACCACCCCCACGAGACCGGGTCTGATTGGGGCAGGGAGCACCCTCAACTGTCAGCGGACATTACATAATCCCTGCTCAAGATTTCACTGATTGTAGACAAAATCATACAAAAATCACAGAAGTCATCATCCATGAATCATCAACGGTTAGGGTTCCAAAGTGATCAAACCCTAGTCCAATCCAATCGTCAATATTCAGAAAATTACTGCAATAATTAAATTATAATTTTTGCCTTGAATTCACCCATAAAAACCCTTGCAAATCTACCCAATCAAGTCGCCACACTTGAAAAATTAATATAAATAATAATCGAAATTATTATGCTCCAATTGGACATCAAATAAGCACATAAAACAAATCGCTCCACTCTAGGGTAAGTAACAAATCCACGTTAGCAATAGGCGGCGTCAAAAGACACCTTTTGTAGAATAATCAGCGCCAAATCTACGAACATTTATTGGGCATGCATTTCAATATCTTTTTCAAACATGAAAAAACAATATCAATTTTTAGCATGTCTTCAATTGTGATTTGTACTTTGTATTTGTCCCTTCTAAAGGGAGGTGAACCACCTTGGGGAGGTAAAATACCTCATAACCCTCTCTTGCCAACTTTTAGGATATCTTTTCCTTTTCTTTGCTTAGCTCCCAAGCCAACATTCTTTTTAATTTCACTTTAGGCCTCTTTGAATTAATTAAATAACTTGCCTTAATAAATTAGTAATTAAAATTACTTTTTGGCAAATTAAATAATTATTTTATATTATATCTTTGTTTCAATAATTAATTAAATTGCTCTAATAATTGAAATGATAAAAATCACCTTTCAAGCAATTTATTAATTATAAAACCCCTTAGAATAATCATTAAAATTACCTTAATTTTCCAAATGATTAAAACCACTTTTCCGGTAATTCAAATAATTATCCAAGATAGTTCTATTTTAATAATTAATTAAATTGCCTTATATTTTCGAATGATTAAAATCGTTATTCGGGCAATTTTATTAATTACTAAAATTATATGAAAAGGGGACATTATAGTTGTCTAGTGGTCTTAATGGGACCCATGCTTCAATGAAAACTACAACAAGTTTTACTACAAACTATATACTAAATAAATGATAACTAAAAGTCTTTCAAGTAATGGAAATTCATGGAGTAATCCGGGCTGATGGCTCATGTGTGTTCTGATATTGCTCTATCCTCCGCTTCCATGCTCTTGAAACTTGATTCAAGTAACCAAAATCCATGGAGTAAGCTTGACTAATGGCTCATGTGTGTTCTATTGCTTTTGCTCTATTCTATGCTTCCATGTTCTTGAAACTTGACTATAGGGTCAACACCAAAAATGCTAATGTTATCATCACTCTCTGCATCCTCAGTCTGATCGTACACACTTAGGGGCACCCAAACTAATACCTGCTGAATATCTACACCCTTCTCCTCATCAAGTTGTGTGGCATCCTTAGGATCAATATCCCAACTTGTGGCTCCCTACAAATACTCTATAGTTATCCTATGTCTAAGATGAAAACCACTATGAACTCTAACTAGCTTCTTTGCTCTCGTAGAGATAAGTTGATTTTTCTTAATAGAACGGATGAAGCTATGAGCTGAGCTATGTGGAAACGAGTACAGTTTTGGACAGCCACATAGTTGCAGTCAATTTTTCAGCTACAGGAAGGTGGTAAGAACGAATGTCATGTTTTTCTTTTCTTTTTGTTATGAATTTTACCTGTTAAAAGTTTTTGTTTGGTAATTGAATTGAGCTCAGTATGAAAGAAAAAACAAATGAATCCTATTTAGGTATATGCCATCTATATTGTTTATCTGAGTTGATTTTGTCAGGGTTATCAAAATGTTAGATTTTGTATTTTTAGGAGCTTGAAATTCATGCTCTTGTTAATGGTGATATATATAAGCTTTGCTTGGAAAAATGTTAATGTTTTATATTAATTATACAAATAAGATTCCAATATCTATATCCGAGAACTTAGCAATGCTTAAAGCTCCATTGAATTGTATCTCATATAGAATCTTTGTTTGGCAGGTGGACATGTATAGCTTAGGAGTTGTGTTATTTGAGTTGTGGCATTCATTTGTTACGGCTATGGAACGATATGCAATTCTTTCAGAGTTGAAACAAAAGTCTATTCTTCCTGCTTCTTGGGTCACAAATAATGTTGAACAGTCTGCTTTAGTGAAGCGCCTAATGGCTCCAAATCCATCAGATCGTCCATCAGCTTTGCAAGTTTTGAGAAATGAATTGCCTCCACGGATGGAAGATGCATCCTTGAATGGTTAGTGTTTGTACAAATGAGAAGTCGTACTCAAATGAAATTTTTAATCATTTTCATGGCACCCAATGAAGTCTTATTTTTCCTCAAAATATAATAACATAAACTAAGGTGATTTCATGGCACCCAATGAAGTCTTGTTTTGTAAGGGTTTTGAAATATACCTTGATGTTGAAAGGCATAAGTTCAATCTGATATTAAGATAAAACCGATAATCATCTAGCTTTCAAATTGGAGAGTCCAATAGACTCCACATCAAAAGTTAATTTTTTTCATTAGTATTGTGAAGGTGCTCTCAAAAGTTTTCAGCTCTTTATTTTTTTCTTAATTTGAACATTTCCTTTCTTTGATAGAAGGATATTGTTGAGTAATATCACATTGTAATTTTTAAAATAATTTGGCAGGAATTGTAATAGAAATACTATGAAAGCATCCTTTTCCATTAAAAGAAGAAACTTCTAACTAGAACCATTGGAATAAAATCCTAGGCAAGAAACTGTAACTTTCTTGGGCTGAATTCCATATCTGCTGATTTATATAATGAAATCAAATTTTCCAAATGAAATTGGGAGACCTATCACCATAGATACAAGAATATAGATTATTTAACTTATGTCATCAATTCCTATGCTTAACCAGTTTGTTTGATATTGAAAACATCATTGTAAATGTCCTCTATATCATTCTTTGGAAAATACATTTTTGATGTGTTCATTTCCTCCTCAACAGAGAAGAAGCAAAGAAAGTGCCCACTAATGACCAAAATAGGTCAGTGGGACTCAAAAAGTAGATTCAGCAATAATAGCAAGGAGTCAAAGTTGAGCTCTCATGCGTAGAAGACAGAAGAAGCTATGAGCTAAGAGCTAGATGCACAAGAACAAAAGATCTTGATTAATTAGGGGTTGAACCCAAAATGAGTAAACCCTGAACATTTTAGAGAAAACATTGAATACAAACATTACAAATAACCATGTGAGTGGAAGAACTGTTGCCAAAGAAGGTAAAACAGATGGAGATCATGGATGGAAGCAAAAGCTGGCCCTAATCTATATCAATTGAAAAGATGACAAAGGAATGACATCCTTATTGACCATCATGAAGGATCCAAGACAAGATATGATAATGTCCATAGAGGCCTTAGTGAGAAATCCTTCGGGAGGGCAGGAATAAAGTCTCCCTAAGACTCATAAAATCCATTGTTGATGATCCTCCATAAGTAGAGAGGAAGTTAGTAATGTGTGCTTTTCCTAATCTCCTGCAATGTGGGTAAGAAGTCGCTGACCCGTTGCACCGAAGAACAATAGATCCAAGATGTCTAGTGCAAGAAAAGGATGATGAAGCCCTAGCTACTCGTTGAGGGCATTATCTTACCAATTTATCACCATGTGTGGGTAGCTCATAGAATTAAAAGCACTCTTAACATGTCAAACCATATCAACATTTCATCTACATGATGTGGCAAAAGTGTAATTGAAATTCAATTACCCAGGTTTAAAATGAGGAAAAACCAATTTTTATTAGGAAACTAGAAAAAAAATGTATCTGTAAAATAGAGAAAAAATGGATTTTATTATTTCACGTCAAATATAGTGTGTAGAGATAAACATAAACATAATGCATAAAAGAAAATGCCAACCACAAAAATAAATGCACAGGGTTTAAGAAAAAAATGTTTTACTTATACCTGTGATGGTTTATGTAAAAAAACAAAGCGCTGTCTCTAATTTAGTAGGCCATGCTATTGTGGAGCACAACCTACTATTTTAGGGGAAACCTTGTGATTTTCACCTTAATTCTCTTCAAGGTATAATTAAAAAATCTTGTTAGGGTTAAAAATTTAACTTTTAAAATAAATCTATTCAAAGCAATACTTTTGATTTTTTTTTGAAATTCCCAAACCCTAAACTAAAAAATTTCAGTATGCCTTTGCTATGTATTTATTTTTTTGCTTTTAAGTGTTAAAATGAGCTTAAAAAAATAAAGGTATTTATTAAAAAAATTCAAAACCACTATTTGAAAAACTTAGGAAACAACATGGCAAATGTGACGGGTCACGATTGGTTGTGCAATGTCCCCGTTTTCGAGATTTGAATGATATTATTATTAAAATAAAAAGTATTTCTAAATACTTAAAGGTAAAACTAATAATAATAACTAAGTTGCCAAAAAGTAACATGTCGGCAACTTTTCTAATTTTGACTTAAAAGGGGACCTTTTTGTCATGAGCAAGTTATCCCTTAAGTGAAAATTATAAGGAATTATATTTTTTAATCTTTGAATTCTTTTCTCACTTGGAGCACCCCTTGTTTTGGAATGAATTTGGAGGGAAAGGATATAAAAGAAGAGGTTGAGGTTCATTTTGGGGGTATGCCCTTTTTACCAATTGAAATCTTGAGTTTGAGCACAATTTGTTTGACTTGTTCTATTGAAAATGAAAATTTTCATTGGAAATCTGAAGTTAAGGATGGAAACCCTTAACCTTCAGTTGGGCAGCTTCATTTCAGGGGTTGCAAAGGGTAGAATTGATCAGTTTGGGTGTCTAGATACCATTCCAAGTATGACATAGTAGTTGGACAACATTTTGGAAGTGTGACGCAGCCATTTCAAGGGCAACGATTCATTGTGGAGCCCTAGCAAAGGGCAACAAACCAGTTTGGAGCCCTTTTCTAGGGTAGTGACCTCCTTTGGGGGTATAAATTATAGTTTGTGGGGCAATTTATTGAGCTTTTTAGTGTTTGAACACCGCTGATATTTTTATCATAATTATCAGCCCTTTATTCAAATCAAAAATCAGGTTTTTTTGAGGTATTTTGTATGGTGGTACTTCTCCAATTTTTTCCAAGGGTTTAAACTTTATATCAATAAAATATTGAATTTTGATTTAAAAATAAGTACTTTTAGAATATTGAAATTTTTTGTGGCAAGGTTTTGAAAGAAAAACTAAAAAATGCAATTATTGTGTTAGGGTTTGCTGTGAATTCCAATTTTGTTTAGCTATGTCCTAAAAGAGACATTACAGTGGTATCAGAACCATTTCTTGGCCAGCTGTGGGGTTGGGATGTCTACAATGGATTGATGACCTAAGTTCTTACCAAATGAAGAATATATAAATCCTATCCAAGAGGAATGGATGTGAATACATAAAGAGCAACAAAAAGCTAGGGATCATCTTGAAGAAATCGATAGAAAAGCAAGACAAGAAGGGTGGACACAAAGCCGAGGTATTAAGAATCAACTTTTGAAACAGTTTTCTATCAACTATGAATCCCTAGATTCATTGAGAAGAATGCAAAAGAATGAATCTATTCGGGAGGCATGGTTGAAAGAGCAGTGTAACAAAGATGAGGTCAAACTTTTTGCCTTTGATGAATATGATAAGAAGTCTGATATATACACATATTACAATAGCTTTGAAAAATTCTTGGAGGTACACATAGAAATAGGAATAGAAGATTGTAGGACAAAGATGGAAAGTCAAACTCTCAAAATAATTCCAAAGAGAATCAAAAAGCAAGAGAATTCATATTTGAAGAGGTGGGTGAACAACCCATGGAGGCACCTATCATACAAAAGGAAATTGGGAAAAATGTTCCAACCCAAGAGGAAGAGAATTCTACCCTTGTGATGAGAAAAGAGAAAGGTAAGCAATTTGATTATCTTCATGATTTAGCAAGGAGAGGGAAGGTATTGATTTTTAGAAAGGCATTAGAGATGGATATGCATTTGAGGTGAACACTTTAATTAACCCTAATTTGGGAGTTTTAAGTCACATAGGTGATGGTGTTGAGATTGTCTCAACAAACTCTCTTCCAGGAAAGATGGATGAACACTTTGGTGACAATCAAAGATATGTAAAGGAAAATCATACTTTAGATTTATTATTTCCTAATGATTTATTAAATTACTTGTTCACTAAATTTTGGTTCTACAGGCCCAAAAAATTGGTCTCCCTTTTGAATTTTCTTTGGGGGGACTGATTAGTCAGTCTCTAATATCTTCTCCTTATTGAAATTGTCATTTTTTCCCTTTGTCGAAGGCCTTTTCTATGAAAGAGTCGAGTGATTTGAGTCTTGCAGGTTTTCGGATTGATATAGAGGCTCATTTCGCTC
This sequence comes from Torreya grandis, assembly GCA_037957365.1. NCBI lineage: Eukaryota > Viridiplantae > Streptophyta > Pinopsida > Cupressales > Taxaceae > Torreya > Torreya grandis. The sequence goes on from JARHVA010000008.1 coordinate 2,524,752, forward strand.
CAGCAAACTACAAGCCTTTTTGGCAATGAAATGGGTCATTTCAAAGAAATGCAAGTCTTTACAAAGACTCCGAAGGTCAAGTGCCCTTGCGGAGGGCAGACAAGTGGCAAATGGGACCTTTCACAAAGTTTCGAAGGACACTTTGGGCCCAAAGTGCCCTTGCGGAGGGCAGGAACATATTTGAAATCACATTTGCAAGAGAGAGAGGCAGAAGACCCGAAGGAAAGTTTCCTTCGGAAAAGTGACAAGGTGGAACCAAGGGATTTCTTCAGACTTTAGTCCGAAGAAAATCCAAGGGAGAAACCAAAGGGACATTTCCTTCGGACAAAATGCCTGAAGGAATTCATTTGTGTTTTTTTTTGGACAAAATGCCTGAAGGAATTCCTTCGGACATTTTGTCCCAAGAAAAACACAAATGGAAGGGCCGAGACTCTGAAGACAGATTTTCTTTCGGGCAAAATGTCCGAAGGAATTCCTTTGGACATTTTGTTTGAAGAAATTAAGAAGACAAGACAGCCCGAAGGAGCCCGAAGGGCAAGTGCCCTTGCGGGGAACTCGCAGCGACCCAAAAGGGGACCTTTTCCAAGCTCCGAAGGGACACCTTCCCTTCGGGAAGATTCAATTGCAAAAGGCCGAAGAAATTGCCAAAGGGGTGACGGGCCCGAGAACGTCAATTTCAGCATGGCGAACTAGCCGTTGGAGGTGCAAACGTCTGGTAACAGGCACCGAGAACGTCAAATTCAAGGTGGTGAAATAGTCGTTGGTTTTCGAATAGTGACGGGCCCGCAGACGTCAATTTTGATGGGATGCGTCGACCAAGAAAGGAGCTCGAAGAGCCAAGAAATGACAAAAGATAGCTCCGAGGGCCAAAGAGCCAGGAAAAGGACAAAAGCCAAGCGCAGGAGCAAATAGAATAGTCCAGGTGGCATAGAAAGCGTTGGCACAAGAAGTTATTGCTGCGGATGAGACAAAGCGACCCATGCTTTTGCAGTGACATTTAATACAGGTTAAGTGCCAAAAGTCAAGACTTGCGACTGCCACAGCATGGTCCCTTCAACAGTTTCCTCTTTCCAATGTATTCAACGCAGCATGGGCCGCTTATTCTAGAAAGCGCCAAAGTCTTTTCCTTCATGCTATATATTGTAACCTCTCAAGTGGAGAAGGATATCTCTCATTTTGTAAGGCGAAGCCCTGCGAAATTTTACTTTTGATCAATAAGAATGCGTTTTACCTCTCTGATTGGTTATACTTTTGAGTATGTCTGCGTAATCAACTTTGTGTTCAATCATTTTTGCTTGATGCTTCCATGGATTGATACCAACATACCTAGTGTAGCCAAGGCCATTTCTGCAGGTCAAACACGAAGTGCTTCATCTGGAGCGTAGAGACAGAGGAGTAATTATCAGACAGTGTGTTTTTTGCAGCGGTTGTGGTAAGTTCCTCTTCCTTGTATCTTCACCAAGCCTCCTTGTTTAAGCGCCCTACGGTCTGGTTTTTTCTGTCAGATAAAGTGTCTGTTCACCCTTCTCTTGGTCTGAAGTGTTGATATTGTTGAGTAGATCAAAATCATTTGGGTGCATCACCGTTTAGATAGGTTTTATTTTGATTATATCCTTCTCCCTTTTCACCTCCCCCATCATTAGCAATAGTAGTCAAAGACCTCAGCGATGCATCAAAGGGAGCTAGCCCTTATCTAGAGATTCTCCCCTCAGTTTTGCCAAGCCCACAGCAAGAGGGGAGTCTTCATTGTGCCGCGTGAAAGAGAGAAGCTCAACCTTCTTTCAAGGGTGCAATCCACAATTTCAACAGTTTTTGGCATGCTCGGTGGGACAGTTTGTGCAAGGAGTTGAAGGATTTTTTGGTGTGTTCTTCAACCAATCAACCTTTGGAGGCATTTCAACCAACACCAATGGCGACTCCGAGTTGAATCTGCTGGTTAAGCAGTCCTGGTGCCATCAAGAAATCACATTTTGGTATGTATAATCCCATTGCTCAGCAACATGGACCTTGTTTTCCTTCATATAACTTTGATCAAGCTCAGGTTGTTCATGGCATCACCTCAAGCAGCTCTCTTGGTTGCCCTTCACCTAGTGTAAAGAAAGTAATGCTGGAGTTTGAGAAGCAAGTGATGGAGATAAACAGATTGGAGTAGAATAGATATCAACAAGAGCTTTTGTACAAAGAGGAGTGCTTGTTTAGGCAAGCTCAGGCCTTGCAATCCATGAAGGAGGAAGTAGCAAAATGGGGGAGTCTATTCATTCAAGGCAATCAGCCTTGTGTGCCTTCTCCCATTCCAAAGCAGCCCCCTATTCTAAAGAAAGCCCCCTCTTGTGTACCAAATCCTTTCTACCAAATAGCACTTGCTCCCTCTAGCTCATATGATGCAGTAACCACTCCTGCTCTTAATCCCTTGCACCTAGCTATCCAACATCAAAGGGCATTAGAGCAACCTCTCATGGAGACTAACCTTCTCAATTCTTTAGAATTTGGACCCTCTTTTGATGGGAATCACCCTATATCTTTTGGAAAGAAACACATCTCTCTTGAAGCAGCTCTTCTTGTGCATGAGCAGACCCTTCCCAGTGTCCCTCAACCTCCTCAAATCTTTCAGCATAGGAGTGCCTATCATGAACCAGCTTAGAGCCTTGAAGAGGATAAAGTTGCTCCCTGTTCACAAGGGAAAAGTTCCAATCCCAAGGTCATGAGTTGGAAGCAAACAATGGAATCATGCGGTAAGAAAAAAGAGAGGCCTATTCATTTTGATAGAAGCCTTGAAGAAGATGAAGCTGCTCCTACTCATCATGATGATGCTTGTGACCTCCAAGAAAGGCTCTTCCAAGAGAATATAGCCAAGCAAATTGCAGAATTGGAGTCCAGAATGAGGTTCCTCAACCAAGGTGTGATGGATGGTTCAGATCAACCAGAAGATCCTACATTTGAACACACCCCATCTACACCCCTCCAAGAGAGCTATCAAGCCACATCTGATGTGAAGTGTTGGCCAAATGGAAGGAGGAGAATCATTCGATTCTAGCTCAGGGTTTGCCTCCTCTTCCACATGAGTTTAACCATCAGCCTTCCGCTTCATCCCATCTCAAGGAGGAACCTTTTTTGAAAGAGGCAAATGAAGAAGGGAGGATCCAATTCATGGCTGATCAAGAAGCTCTCATGGATGTCAATGAGGATGAAACCATCATGGATGCTCCTTTTGAAGACATCATCAACAATGGAGAAGACATAGGTCATGCATACATGCAGATGTTCCAACAATATGAAGATGAGGTTGACATATTTTATTTGTCAACAATGGACGATGAGGAATGTAAGCTTGGTGAGCTCTCTCCCTCCTTGTTTGATGAACTTCCTTGTTTTTTTGATGAGGAGAATGCCCATGCCATGGAACCCGAGTTGGAGGAGGATCAGGAGGATGTCTTTGAACAACTAGAGACTCTGGTTTTTTAGCAAGAAAAGGAGAGGCCTGTCCATCTTGATGAAAGCTTTGAAGAAGAGAGCCTTGAGCAAGAAGGTGATGTTCTGTGGGATGACCAAGCAGTTTGTGATCTCATTTCAGACATCACAACAATCACCCTTCAAGAAAGCCATGAGGAAGCAGAAGATAAGTTTGACAGTCTCTTCAATGAGGCAGAAGGGAACAAGTCAATCCGTGATGCATATCAAGGGGGTTATGAGCTAGATGATCCCTATGGTGATGAGCCAGCAACCATTGACTTCTTGGTCAGATACACTAGCATGAAGGGCCAACATGAGGCAAGATTCCAAGAGCAAGATGAATACATATATGTTGGAAGCATGTTTGACCCTGATTCATTTGGATACAAGCCAATCAAGATGGCAGGCAAGAAGGGCAAGTCACCAAGTCTCCATTCCATTCAGTCACTTGTCTGGCACCATAAGTTTTCTTGCCATGGAGGCTTGAGAAGTTTTCCCTTTGATCCAGGAGGGAGGAAAATATATCTTGTTAGCTGTACATAATAGTTTGCTTTCAGTTGTCTTTGTTTTCCCTAAGTGTTGTTTGCACAGGAGTAGTGTTTTTTGCCTTGTGTGTTTTTCTTGTTGCTTGAGGTAAAGCTTTGTTGGTTCATAGGTCTTTAGAAGGCTGTTGCTAACTCTTTCAAGCTGCATCTTGACTCCATGCCCAATGGACTTTTAGGCTACCAGTCTTTTTAAGCATAGCAGGCATGCTTCCCCTGTGAATCCCCAGATTGTTGACCAAATTTTGGTCCTACAGGCCCAAAAAAATCGGTCTCCCTTTTGAATTTTCTTTGGGGGGACTGATTAGTCAGTCTCTAATATCTTTTCCTTACTGCAATTGACATTTTTCCCCTTTGTCGAAGGCCTGTTCTACGAAAGAGTCGAGTGATTTGAGTCCTGCAGGTTTTAGGGTTGATACAGAGGCTCATTTCGCTTTAGCAAATTGCCTTGGACAAGCCTTTTTGGTAAAGACATGGGCCATTTCAAAGAAATGCAAGTCTTTTACAAAGACTCCGAAGGTCAAGTGCCCTTGCGGAGGGAAGGCAGGTGGCAAATGGGACCTTTCACAAAGTTTCGAAGGACACTTTGGGCCCAAAGTGCCCTTGCGGAGGGTAGGAACACATTTGAAAGCACGTTTGCAAGAGGGAGAGGCAGAAGACCCGAAAGGAAAGTTTCCTTCGAAAAAGTGACAAGGCTGAACCAAGGGATTTCTTCGGACTTTTTGCCCGAAGAAAATCCAAGGGAGAAACCAAAGGGACATTTCCTTTGGACAAAATGCCCGAAGGAATTCCTTCGGACATTTTGTCCGAAGAAAAACACAAATGGAAGGGCCGAGACTCTAAAGGCAGATTTTCCTTCGGGCAAAATGTTCGAAGGAATTCTTTCGGACATTTTGTCCAAAGAAATTGAGAAGACAAGACAGCTTGAAGGAGCCCGAAGGGCAAATGCCCTTGCGGGGAACTCCCAGCGACCCAAAAGGAGACCTTTTCCAAGCTCCGAAGGGACACCATCTCTTCGGAAAGATTCAATTGCAAAAGGCCGAAGGAATACAAAAGGTCAAAGAAATTACCAAAGGGGTGATGGACCCGAGAACGTCAATTTCAACATGGCAAACTAGCCGTTGGAGGTTCAAACATCCGGTGACGGGTGCGAGAACGTCAAATTCAAGGCAGTGAAATAGTCATTGGTTTTCGAATAGTGACAGGCCCGCAGACGTCAATTTTGATGGGATGCGTCAGCCGAGAAAGGAGCCTAAAGAGCCAAGAAATGACAAAAGATAGCCTCGAGGGCCAAAGAGCTAGGAAAATGACAAAAGCCAAGCGCAGGGGCAAATAGAATAGTCCAGGTGGCACAGAAAGTGTCGGCACAAGAAGTTATTGTTGTAGATGAGACAAAGCGACCCATGCTTTTGCAGTGACATTTAATACGGGTTAAGCGCCAAAAGTCAAGACTTGCGACTGCCACAACATGGTCCCTTCAGGAGTTTCCTCTTTCCAATGTATTCAACACAGCATGGGCTGCTTATTCTAGAAAGCACCAAAGTCTTTTCCTTCATGCTATATATTGTAACCTCTCAAGTGGAGAAGGATATCTCTCATTTTGTAAGGCGAAGCCCTACCAAATTTTACCTTTGATCAATAAAATGCGTTTTACCTCTATCTGACTGTTTATACTTTTGAGTATGCCTGCATAATCAACTCTGTGTTCAGTCATTTTTGCTTGATGCTTCCATGGATTCATACCAACATACCTTGTGTAGCTAAGGCCATTTCTACAGGTCAAACAGGAAGTGCTTCATCTGGAGCGTAGAGACAGAGGAGTAATTATCAGACAGTGTGTTTTCTGCAGTGCCTATGGTAAGTTCCTCTTCCTTTTATCTTCACCAAGCCTCCCTGTTTAAGCGCCTTACAGTTTGGTTTTTCCTGTCAAATAAAGTGTCTATTTGCCCTTCTCTTGGTCTGAAGTGTTGATATTGTTAAGTAGATCAAAATCATTTTGGTGCATCACCGTTTAGATAGGTTCTATTTCGGTTATATCCTTCTCCCTTTTCACCCTCCCATCATTAGCAGTAGTAGTCAAAGACCTCAGAGATGCATCAAAGGGAGCTAGCCCTTATCTAGAGATTCTCCCCTCAGTTTTGCCAAGCCCAGAGCAAGAGGGGAGTCTCCATTGTGCCGCGTGGAAGAGAGAAGCTCAGCCTTCTTTCAAGGGTGCAATCCACAACGTCAACATTACCATCATACTATGTCCTTACAATAATTTGATCATCATGAGAATAATTTATATAATGAGGATAAGATGAAGGGTACCAAATGGAAAGAGGATCTTCTCCAAGAAGCCCCTATCCATATTCCGAGCATTCCAAAGATTGAGCTATTGCCATATTAGATGGATTTTTAGTATAGCTATGGGAAGGTACTTGAAAAGATTAGTAGTTCGGAGGCTAATTTTTCAAAGGCTCTGACTTTAGCTAAAGGAGATGAGCATTCTAATTACAACCCAAGGAATGATGGTCATATCCCATATTTAGTGCTCCATATTAAGGCAATTCCAGATTGTTGTCAAGAGGGTCAGCACCCTTATAATTTTAGTTAAAGTTATGGTGGGGACAACAAAGACCTATTCCAGCTTTGCCATCATTCGAAGAATGGTAAAGGGATAAAGGTAGAATCTCAAGTTCTAAATTGTTGTAAGAAGGCACAATGGGATGTACAAGGAATCAAAATGAGCAACAATGGAACAATTCAAAATTTAGTTGTTAAGCATGCTTTTAAGGAGGTAACTCTAAATCCCAAGGTGAGAGGTGTTGAAGATATCCCAACCAATCTTCATCCAGCAAAGGAAGGTGTACAAGTTGAGGACAACCAAAGGTATGAAAGTGTTGTGGACTTGTTGCTTCCTACTATGTCATTCCAAATGTGTTGTCATCATGTGCAACATGTTGAAAAGAATGATAATATGTCAAGTTTGATGCTTCATAGTATATTACAACAAATTTGTGGTTATCATGGACAACATAGCTAAAATGGTGATAGAGTGAAGAACACTTTGAGTGGCAAATGGCACATAGATCCTTTCATACAAGTTCTAAATTGCTTGTACATGAAAGTTTCGGATTCGGGTGATCTTTGGAGATACAAGAAGGGTAAGGTCTTTGAGGAGTTCAATGTTACTATTATCTCATGCATTTGGCTTGAAAAGAAGTTCATGAGGAACCCTAAGAAATATGTTAGGCATTCTAACAAAGTGGTGTTGACTCAATGCTCACGATCCACAAATCACTCCTTAGAGTCAAGTCCTACCCTTGAGGACAAGGCTATGAAGAAAGTCACCGTTGCTAGAGTAGCGAGATGGTTGATGTGGAAAGGGGTGGATAATGGTGTCCAACATGCCATGGAGTTGAACATTGGATGCCATCCCTCAAGGATTGGTTGGAGATCAAGCTACAAGTAGATATTTGTTGAATTTCCAGTCAAAGAAGGGTTGTGTCCGGCCCCTAGATCACTCACATGATTGAGTATGGCAGCTGTTGTATCAATCTTTTATATGTTGCCATCAATATTTCCAGTTTATTTTACACTTGTATGACAGCCATAAAAGTATTTTCAGTTGCATGGTGTGAAGGAGAACTCAAGGAGGATGTATTTTTACAAAAAGACTTCACTATTCCAGGTTGTAGAGCTGTTGTCATCCACATTTCCAACTAGCTCAACATTTTGTATGCAGCCGTACAAGTAGTCCCATTCATACATTTGAGTAATCTTCAGTTTGTTGATGTTGTGGAAGCATTTTCAGTCACTATATGGCTGATTATAGAGCCTATATTACTGTCGTTTCTGATTTTTTTGAAGAATTTAAAGTATGACAGTTGCTGCCCTATTCTTTTTGCTGTTGTTTGCAACAGAACCAGGCCCTAACACTTTTTATGACAGTCACAAGAGCATTTTCAGTCACAAGGTGGAAGGATGCTCTGCCTGCCATCAATGAGGGATTGTTTGCAGCTGTTATGGAAGAGTTTCCAACCACCACAATGCTGATTGTGAGCGAGAAAATGCAACAATACAGCTACAACCATGCTTGGGACAACAAGAATGGACCTTTGGAAATCCATCACATGAATGGAAATTATGAAGAAGATGCAAGCATTGGAGGAGAGTTGAACAACATGCCTATGAGGCATGATGAAGCGGTTGAAGGAGTAGTGTGGGGAGCTTTTGATTTCATTGACATGTTTGTTCTATGTGCAGGTTTAAAATTTGGGACAGCCATGCCACAAATTCCCAACTTCCATGCTGCTGTCATAAACATTTTCAGCCCCTACGATATTGCTATTTTATTGATGCACTTACTTCCAATAGCTCTTTTAGCTCCTACATGGTTCATACCCTTAATTTGGGACAAATGGAGATAAAATTTGCTGCTATTATGGCATTTTTAGAGTGTTGGAACAATTGTTATCAGTTAGGTACAGCTGTAAGTTGGCACAAATTAGGAGATCTTCGAAAGGAAAAAGTTGGGGAAAGGGTTCAGCGGAAGCAAAGCATCATGGCGGCCACTCTGGCATCGTGGCAACACCTTGCACATGTGGGAACAACCCATATGAGTGTTGATAAAGAGACTCTTATGAGTCAAAGAGACTCTTATGAGTCAAAGAGTGCATAGTTTGCACATGTCCAAGTAGAGTTCAATGATCATGGAGTGTGACAAGCAGGAGCGGGAGCAATTGAGTTTGTTTTCAGCCCAAGCAAATGATGAAGAGTATGTTGTTACAACAAAGGTGGAAGAGGTTGTTGAAGATTTTCCACACTTTGAAGAGTTCTTGAGGTTGATTTGGAATTCTAGTATTTACAGAAGGGTACAAGGATTGAATAATAGAGCTTGTATTTTCTTGAGGGCAAATAAATTTGGGAATGACAGACTATAATGTTCCCTTTTTTGAGATTTGAATGATTTTATTATTAAAATAAAAAGTATTTATAAATACTTAAAAGTAAAAATAATAATAATAATATTATCTAAGTTGCCAAAAAGTAACTAATGTCGGCAACTTTTCTAATTTTGACTTAAAAGGGGAGATTTTTGTCATGAGCAAGTTAACCCTTAAATGAAAATTATAAGGAATTATCCTTTTTAATATTTGAATTCCTTTCTCACTTGGAGCACCTCTTGTTTTGGAATGAATTTGGAGGGAAAGGATATAAAAGAAGAGGTTGAGGTTCATTTTGGGGGCGTGCCATTTTTACTAATTGAAATCTTGAGTTTGAGCATGATTTGCTTGACTTGTTCTATTGAAGACGAAAATCTTCATTGAAAATCTGAAATTAAGGATGAAAACCCTTAACCTTCAGCTGGATAGCTTCATTTCTAGTGTTGCAAAAGGTAGAATTGATTAGTTTGGGTGTCTAGACACCATTATAGGTATAGCCTAGCAGTTGGACATGATTTTGGAAGTGTGGCGCAGACATTTCAAGGGCTGCAATTCATTGTGGAGTCCTAGCAAGGGTAGTGAACCAGTTTGAAGCCCTCTCCTAGGGTAGAGACCTTTGGAGGTATAAATTGCAGTTTGTGGAGCAATTTATTGAGCTTTTTGGTGTTCGAACACAACTGATATTTTTAGCATAATTATCAGCCCTTTATTCAATTCAAAAATCAGGATTTTTTGAGGTATTTTGAATGGTGGTACTTCTCCAAATTTTTCTGAGGTTTTATATCAGTAAAATATTAAATTTTGATCTAAAAATAAACACTTTCAGAATAATGAATTTTTCTGTGGCAAGGGTTTGGAAGAAAAACCAGAAATTGCAATTATTGTGTTAGGGTTTGTTGTGAATTCCCATTTTGTTTAATTCTGTCCTAAAAGGGACATTACAGGTTGTGATTAATCACTGATTTTTCATGATTAAGGCTATTGTGTCAAACTACTAGAATAGAATGGAAGGAGGTAATTATTCTAGTAGTCCTTGAAATCCCTTACAAAGTTCTTCATCTAAAGGTGACTTCTCTTTGGAGGTGAGGATCCAAGAACCTTTAATTAGAATAGTGGAAAAGGGTAGTGAGGCACCCTTCCAAATTTCCATTCAATAAAAAATATCTCCATCAATTCATGTAGTAGATAGGAATCATGAAAAATAAAGGGTTCCTTTGTCTTCACCTCCTAAATAAAGTAAATCTGCCACAAAGAATACGATGGTTAGTCTTTACTTGTAACTATTGAGAGCATATTCTCTATTGAGTCCAATGATGTCGATTATAGTTGGAAGAGATGATGGTGTTATCAATGTTTGTAACTATTGAGAGCATATTCTCAATTAACCAAGAGGAGCTGTAATGCCACGAGTACAATGATGTCGAATATAGTAAGGAGAGGTGATAGTGCTATCAATGGTCCACAGGTTCAACATAGGTCATCTTAGGGTTGAGATCCTACGAGGGAGAGATACAATTGATTTGAAAGTATTGTCAATGTATGATTTCCTGAAAACTTTATTAATCACCCTCTTTTAAAAAAGGAGATGAAGAGAGGCATTTCTGAAAGAGAGGGAACATGGCTATGCAAATGTCGTTAGATTGCATAAGCAAACTAGTGTCTTAGTACCAACACCACCGTCAGAGAGGGGGAGTCATAGAAGCAATCCATTCTGAAAAACAAAGGCCTAAGTAAAGGTAGGTCTCTTAGCTTGAGGAAAATTTGCACATAGATCCAAGACAATGGAGGTGGAAAATGAGTGAGAAGATGCTTTCAAGATGACTAAGGGATCGGTAGTTTGCAATGGATCATTTGATGGAACAATATATTTTGTATCCTCTCATTACATGCCCAATAATAGGCCTTTAGCTCAAACCTATTCATAATAGGTGTATTGTGGCTATAATGATGGTGTTAAAGTGTTGAATCTTCATAGGGATATCCTAACTACACACCTTAAAGCATTGACATTCTAAAATGGAAAATGGAAAGGGAGGTATGCGCCTTATGAATCCACAACCGAGATGCATGCTTAAGATTTAAGAGATTGGCCTATAAACTAAGCATTTGAGAATGTGTAAGCTCTTTTAATTTCTACTTTGTCTTTGTAGGAAATTCAGAACTTGGAAAGAGCACCCTTGGAGGTACTGAAAATTATAACTATAGTTTTAGTAAGGTTAACCACTAGCTATAAAAGCTCAAAAAACCAAGCGAGTGCATCTAATGTTCTCTTCAAAGCCTTAGAAGGCTTAGCGAGGAAGGCCACATTATTTGGAAAAAATCATATAGCAATCATGATATGGTGTTATATACAATGATCACTTGTGCATGTTTGCATCCTCTCAAATTGTCCAAATCAGTAGGCCTTAAGCTCGAACCTCATATCTAAAATCCATAGAAAATAGTGGTTATTGTTGCTTAAATGTTGTTGAAGTGTCGAATCTTTGTTGGAATATCCAAACAATACACCTCAAAGCATTGACACTCTAAAATAGAAAGGGAAGCATGCCCCTTACAAATCCGCAACTAAAATGCATGCTTAAGATTAATAGATTAACCTATAAGCTAAACCTTTGAGTATGTATAAGCTGTTTTGATTTCGATAGGCTCATCATTGTAGGAAAGATGGACTTGGCAAGAGAACCCTTGGAGGCATTGAAAATTATAACTATAGTTTTTAAGAAGGTTAAACACTAGTTGTTAAGGTTGATAAAGCCAAGCAAGAACATCTATTTCTCTCTTCAAAGCCTTTGAAGGCATAGTGAGGAAGACCATATTATTTGTAAAAACTGTATGGCAATCATGATATGTTGTTACATACAACCATCATTTCTATGAGTGTGTTGTTAATTAAATTCATTTCATTCCTTGAGGCATGCCTATGTAGACTTTAAAGGGAGTTGGCAAGACATGATAACCCTGTTTGACTCCAATATTACTATTGACCTGTGTTCTAGAGGGACATGTTCCCACCTCTCGATTTCCCATCCTTGTGCCCTAGTACTGCCCTCATGTAATTTTCCTTTTCAAATATTGGTTCTAGGATTTTGGGGGTACTCCTAGGCATCCTCTTTTTGGTGTTCCTCCATTTACATGTTCCGCCTAGGAAGGGTGCCCGGTGGAACATAGTTATTGATATAGTCGGTGAGTCCATGGGCAGTTTGAAATCAATGAACAAGTCTCTTTTAGAGCCTTGTGATGGTATCTAGAAATAGCGCTAAGATGCCAATATCAAAAAACCTTTGCAACAAGAAGTGTCTGTGTATAGTATTGAAGGGCTTTCTATTCTCTAAAAGGTAACAAAGTGCTTTAAAATGTCTCTGTTGAGTCTCCTAAATGATATCTCTTAGAATAATAATGGGACAAATTGTCTAAAACTCTTTCTTGATGTAGGTCTACCCTCTCGCTCTAGAATTGCCTTGCTTTGAGAAAGCTTATTTGCGAAAAACATGGTTGAAATTTAAGAAAATATGTGCCTATCTATTTTCCTATAGTTATCTAGGTTTGAGCTATCTCATGATTTGTGAATGACGTGTATAATGTTTTGCAATCAAGAAGGAGAGGGATGTATGAGTTGTGTTGTTTTCTCTAAAAATCCACTTCACAAAAGGAATTTCAATTATAGAATTATATATATGTACCACAATATAACATAGAAGAACATGAGATTATAGCAACTCTATTGCATAAGGTAGTTTACAATACAATTTTTGGTATAGCGAGGAACAGTCACATAAGTGCCCTTACGCTGACGTGTATCATTCTATTTATATGACAAAATACTCAACGGTTGTTGGTTAGAACAAAACCTCCAACTACAACTGCACATTACTAGAGAGTCATTTAAGGCACTATCTGAAGCCAACAAGAAAATAATCATAACAAGATCCACTACAAAACAATCAATTTACTAATTACAATGGTCTACATGCATCCCCTCCTTAAAATCATTCGAAGTCCCTTCCAAAAACACCCATACAATATCAATAAGATTGAGGAGAAGAAGAGGAAGAGGCCTCTATAAGTATATTGCTCTAACTGAGCGTGATCTCGTAGAGTTTGCTCTATGTAACTTCAATTGTTATAGTTTGGCTCAAAGTGCATAAAGTTTCTTTGTTTGTTACTTTAGATGTTTTGCCATGAGTTCATGCTAACATGATCACTTGACCATGTGCAAAACTTTCTGCAACTTACCCTACATTGAGTTACCTCTTTCTCATTTGTAACAACCCTATAAGGTTGAGTTTGTGTAAGTTGGGTTTGTTGGCTGATTTGCTTATAGAAGCGGTCAAATTGATCCTCCATTTGATTCCTGAAGTTTGCATTCTCAAGGGGAACACTTACCTCCTCATTCTCAAGATGATGTTGCTAACACATGGTTGAGTGGAGCATCAAATACTGATTCGGAAAGTATGTTATTGGTGTGTAAGAATTCCAACACATCATGGATAGGAAGAGTAACGATAGGTGAAGTCCAAGTGGGCAATGAAGGCCGAGACATCTCAGGAGTGTTATGCTCTAGCCATCCTTGGGTCACAAAGATCTGCACAGATTCTAAGTGCCACTATCCTTCGACAAATTTTCAAACCAGGGTACTGTTGTCAACCTGGAGCTGCGCCCTGAATAGAAGACATGCATGAAATGGCCAATCCTCTATCCGGCTGAAACAATGGGATCTTCTCACGAGGGTGGGTGCCTCAACAGTGAGAAGAACCTCCACAGAAGGTTGGTTCCTATATGATGTATCAATGAGGATCTCTACTCTATGCTGCGGACTACCATGAAAAGGGAGAAGGAAACTTTAAGGGGAAATCCTACCTAAAAGGGGTGATACATCAGTTTGATCCACTCAACTTAGAACCTTGAACACTGAACAAACAAGGGAAAATGAAGACCTAGGATTTCAATCAATCACTTATGCGTAAATATTTCATGAAGAGGTTCGATCCAATGACCAAAACCTGAGGGAAAACGATGGAGAGAGGTCCGATACAAGACACTTTGCAGCCACCTAACATCTACTTGTAGCTTCAACAAAAGACATAAAGAACACTTTAACATGCCCTGCATAAGGATAATCTAGCAACTAGGTATGAATCAGAATTTGGGAAGGGAGAGAAATCTACCACTTATGCAAATTGCTAAATGAATATACATTATGCCAACACTTGAAATCAAAAAGTACAGTCCTTCTATTGATTGAAAAGGTTATACAACTCACCAATGGCAGAGTCTGGTCTAGCCAAAAGAGGGTTTGGATTTTTTTTAACCAAGGCTCAAAGCCAATTTATAGAAATTTACAAGAGGCCAAAGATTGGCATTGAAATTTTGAAGAGAAGGATTAACTTAGGTTAACTCAACGCTGACTTGGCCTTTCAATAAAATATGTTTTCTCTTTGTCTTTGCATGAAGCTTCTTGCGCTTTAGGAAGTGAACTTGTCTTTGTTATGAACTGGCCACCTCTCTTTGCATGGAAATCCATGCCAATGTCAATTTTTGAACTCTATGTGAGCTGCTTGATGCCGAGTTGGAACGTTTGAACGCTGAGTTAACCGTTTGGTAAGCTAAGTTGGACGAAGAGATCGACTGAGTTGACTGTTTGGTAAGCTGAGTTGGACGAAGAGGTCATTCTCCTTCGCATGGAAAGCTCCTAGTGGATGCGGCATGTTGGGTGAATATTTTGTCGACCAGCTAACTGGTGAGCAAAATAGTTCCTATCACCACAACATAGGGAGATTGGTCGTCCAGGTGTGCAGTTTTACTACATCAACAGGGGACAAATCTCTCCTCTCATCAAGGGGAGGTTCCCTATTAAATATATGGAGGCTATATACTATATATATAAGCAGAAAGTAAGACACAGAGGTGGGATAAACCATCCATCTCTCTTTTTTCAGAGATGATGCTAACAAACAGAGGAGAAATCCTGGGTGATTGGTGAAGGTACTTCTCTTCTTTCAGAAGTAACATTCAACGAAGACCAGATCCCTTCCTGGATAGTAGAAACCCTGGTGAAATGACAGAAGGCACTTAGTGCTTGTTCTTGCAAACAACAAGAATCTTTCTGGTAACTGGTAACCAAAAGTGCAGAGTAACCAGCAGTCTGAGATGTAGCGCAAAGTCTCCACCTCGACTGCCCAAGAGTGAAATATGAAGAACAATGGGGGCACAAAGTCATCCCAAGGTCTTTTACACAGAAACAGAAAGTAAACACACACTGAAAACAACTATGTCAGCACAAAGTCTAAAAGTAGCTGACTTCAGAACACCTTCCTTGTCACTTCCACTAATTCTGCTTGTTAGATTGAATAAACAAGAATGCTCCTAGGAAACAGACATAAGAACAATTTCCTAAAATAGCACAAGCTATAAGAGCACAAAGTCCGCAAGTAACTTGCTTTCTCATTCAATCATAGAAATATGAACAAAAATCTAAGCTCAAAGTCTCAGTAATGCCTTTCAATTTGGGCAGAGTTTTGCTTCTGGTAACAGGAAGATCTCCTTTACTAATGAGAGAAATTACAATCTTATAGCAACCACGCAAGGCTTGACATTCTTTCCCATGGGACGGCCCATGCTGCAATCAATGCCTTCAATGCGCCTTCAGTTCTGTCTGGAGGGACCATGCTGGAAACAGTGCATTGCCATAACTATGGCGTGTCCATTCCTCTAATATGTCTCTTCTTAGTATGGACTGTCTGGTCCTTTTCTTGATGTTTGCACAGCTGTCCAATTCGCCATTACTTCATGGAAGAAAAACAGGCTTGCGTCCTTGATTTGGTGCGCTTAGAAGTCTACTTGATCCACTATTTCACCTACTAGAAATAACTCTTTTGAAGATATTTCTGGTCCTTTGGTCTCGCTCCTCTCTCCCCTGTAGCAATTTGAGTCTTCGGGCTCTCTTTTCAGCCAGTCGCTTGGTTCTCCCTTTAATTTCCGCGCTCTATTTGAATTTCCACGGATATTCCCTCACTTTAAATTTGACGTCCGCGGGACCGTCAATGGCCGCTAGTTGCTTGAACCGTGTTGAACTTTGAAGCTATGAACCATTTGAAAGTTCATTGGTTCATCGGTTCGTCAGTTCATTCTGTCTCTTTTGGTCCATCGCTTCCCTGCTTAAGCGCTTCTTTGCTCTCTGGTTGAACGATCGCTTTAATTGAACTTGCCTTGTCCTTCTAGCCCTTCTTGTCTAAGTCTTTGGGGGGTCCTTTCTGCGTCTTTGACAAGTGGCAAGTTCCGCTGTTATGAAACTTACGAAAAATGGGATCCACGACACGTCTTGCCCGAGCAACTTCAAAAGGGGAATGCGGATGCAAACACTTGTCGGCCTCCGCCGATCTCTGCAGATGACACATGGCACGTTCTGTTGTGTCGAGAAAAAGACATTGAAACCTTCTGCAACCGCCACTTGGTAGCTTCCGCTCGTCCTTTTCTTAGCCGCTCCTTTCCTTCCTTTCGGTCGGGCTTTCTTCCCGGGTGAATTTGTCCGAAGGACTCTACTTTGCCTTTTGCCTTGTTCATTTTTCCGAAAGAGGTCACTTTGTTCGTTTTGGCTCGCGGCCCTCCGCAAGGGAACTTGACTTGATTCACAGCCCTCTGCAGGGGCATTTGTTCCTTCGGCCGTGGGGCAGCCCCTTGAACCTGCCGATTGAACCGACCAATTGAACCATCTTTGGTTCAATGGTTCAACGGTTCAACCTATTCATTCTTCGTTATTTGGTTGTCTTTTGATCTCTTTGAACCAAGCGCGTTGAACCAATAGGTCATTGAACCCGTTGAACCGTTGAACCAACGTGGTTCAAGGTTCAATGGTTCAATGGTTCAACGCGTCATTTTTCGCTAAGTGTTTTGAAGCCATGGAACTTTGAGGCGGTTGAACTTTGAACCTTTGACAAATGCGCTTAACTCTTGCTAATGACGTTGAACCTTTGAACCCGTTGAACCAAAATGGTTCAAGGTTCAATGGTTCAATGGTTCGATTTTTGCTTAGAAGCTTGCCGATGGATGCTTTGGTTGAACCTTGGCGTTGAACCAATCCTAAAAATGACTGAGTGCTAGAAACTTGTTTTTTTGAGAGCTTGCTTCTTTCCTGCAGAGTCCGTAGAAATCAACCTACGAAGCCCGTAGAACTTGGCCTACAGAGTCCATAGATTCAAGCCTGCAGAGTCCGTAGAAATCAACCTGCGAAGCCCGTAGAACTTGGCTTGCAGAGTCCGTAGATTTTTGAGAAAG
The DNA here is from genome assembly GCA_037957365.1 of Torreya grandis. Taxonomy (NCBI): domain Eukaryota; kingdom Viridiplantae; phylum Streptophyta; class Pinopsida; order Cupressales; family Taxaceae; genus Torreya; species Torreya grandis. Next base: position 2,541,943 of record JARHVA010000008.1, read on the forward strand.
CTTTGAAAAATGAAGAACCTGAATGCTCAGAACAATTTTTGAAATGGGAAGAGAGGATTTTGGTCTGTAGGACCAAAATAGTTCAAATGTTGTCCCAAAAATGAGCGATATTTTTGGGGGACAACACGGCGTTTAACAATTAGTCAACTCTAAATCTGGAACAGTCAACTTGACATTCGAATTTGGAACTTTGGTTGAAGCTGAGTTGGACCCTCGGATGCGTGAGTTGATCCGGAGATGAGCAGGGCTTCAATAACCAGTCAACTAAAGCTTTGACCGGTGTTTGAAAATAGCCCCTGCTTGCATGTATTTTATCCTATTCTGGTCTACCTGTTCATGTCTATTTCTCTTGGGATTCTGTATTGGATTATCAGTCTATATTTCCTCCGTTTGGCCTTGTTTTAACTTCCCATCGCTTTGGATTTTCTTTGGAATTTATGCTTTTCATTTTGCCTCGGGTTTATTTCCTCGACCTTTTTGCGTGGCCATTTCTCCGAATTTCTTCGAAATTTTTGTCTGAAGGAATTCCTTTGGACAAAAAGTCCGAAGGAATTAACCCTTCGCTTTTATCTTCGCTCTTTGGATTTCCCTGTTAAGTATTTTCCCGCGAAAAAAATGTCCGCAAGAATTATCTCGGTCTCTTCCTTTGGCATTCGAAATTCTTCTTCGAGTTTATTTTCTCGGACTTTTGTGCGGCCATTTCTCCGAATTTCTTCGGACTTTTTGTCCGAAGGAATTCCTTCAGACAAAAAGCCCAAAGGAATTAGTCCTTTGCTTTTGCCTTGGACTGCCTTCCGAAAAATTCCCCTTCGAAAAATGCACAGAGGTACAGGCACCGACCAAGTGCCCTCCGCAAGGGCTCGTGGCTCTCCCTCTGTGCCCTTCGGAAAAATTGCAATGGTCAACCGGGTTTTTGCAAAGGTCTGAATCTGTTCTCGTATCTTCCCGAAGTGTAGGTGTCCTTCGGGATTGTTGAAAATGACCCTTCCGAAGGGTACCCTGCCCTGGCTTTAAACCTTGCTTCTTTGGGTGGATTTTTGGATTCTCCCTGTTTGGCTGCGGGTGTTCCCTTATAAATTCTCCGAAGTATTCCTTCGGACAAAAAGTCCGAAGGAATTACTTCCTTTGTCTTAGGCTCTTTGGCTTTGTCTTTTGCCTTGGCTTTGCCTTCTTTGATGAACCATTCCTTCGGACTTTGCTGTCTCTGTGATTTTCCGAATTTCTTCGGACTTTATGTCCTCAGCGCCTCTCCGAAGACCTGTCCTTAGCAAAAGACTTTTTGATGAACCATTCCTTCGGAATTCTCCTGTTGTAGCAAAGGCCCCTTACCAAGAAAAACAATGTATTCTTTCTTCCTTGGCTAGAGACGTGAACTTTCTAAATAGCAAGAGACAATTTGACTTGTGGAAGAATTGTCAACAGGTACCTCATTGAAAATCTACGTTATCGGATACGCTCCCCCAAGGCCAGGGAGCCTGGGAGAAACACTCCCAGATACGGGAGTGGGGGGAACATGGGGGATATGCCTAGGGAGTGTCCTTGGGCTGCAGATACAACTGGGTGACGTATCCGGGTGTATCCGTAGCCCAGGGACCTCCGTTGGCATATCCCCACGCTCCCGGATGTTAAAAATATATTTTTTTCTTTCAATTTTGCCCAATGAAAAGTCATACATGGACTTCAAAATACAATTAAAAACAAACTAAAGTGGATTCCCAACCCTAAAAGCAGCATTCACACTCATTTTATCAAAAGATAACAACACATTTACCTTACATTGCATTTTTAACTCTCAAATGAACCACATGATCAAGAAGACATCGCATTTGAAGATGAAAATGAATATAATGAATCATAAAAATGCTGATTTGTCTTTATTTTTGTCCATGCATTGTAACATTTTCACCATGTACTTGTTATAAAACTAATATAAGTTCAACCATTGAATATTATGATATTTGGCATTGAATTATGAATATATTTTGTGGTTATTTAACTTATTTTGTTTCCTCTATGTATATTATGTGGTTAATTTTGCTTATATGGCTATATTTGTATATTTTTAATTTTTTATATATATTTTTGTATGACCGTATCCAAACCCCCCAAAAAATCCCTGTATTTGATTCTCGTACCCGTATCCGTATCGGCAACCTAGTCGAAAATCAATTGTACCTATGATTGTCAAACTGTAACTTCCAGATTTCAAGCCATAGAGAAAATGTTACGGGGCCCATATTCTTCTAAAATTGAGACAATCTTGTATGGGTTGGCAACGTTCGCACAAGGAAGAAGCAAAAGAGTGAACCCATCATTGGTAGGCCTAAGAATCACTTGGCCTAGTCTGAGAAGGGCCTACCTTTTGATGAATGCAACTTGGTGTCATTCCTTAACTAGACATGCTTTTCATCTAGCATCAGGGCATAACAAATTGATTGGAGGGACCACCAAGGTTGGATTAACTAGACCACTGAATTGGTTCAAACAATCCTCTATTTGCTACCCCTTATCCCATTCAGACACGGAAGTAACTAGATCAAATTTGGAAGGAGGCACAACAAAAGGGGCTAGTGGTGCAAAAAAACCCATAGGCTCATCATCATGGAAGGATGGAGACAAAAAGTGTAATGTCCCCTTTTCTAGCTCACATTGTATGGTGTTGTTGTTAGCCTATTTCTCCTTGGTTCCATAGGCTAATCAAGGTTTTTTATGGAATCTTGAGGATTTTTGGCCTAGGTAATTTTCGTTGCAGGTCAATCCAGGGCATTTGGAGGCAGTTTGGTATACTTACTATTTTTAGTAAGTCATTAATGCTATTAATAGTAATTCATTTGGTGGACCGTGATCTCCAGTGTCAGTGCCTTCTCAATGGAAAATTGGTTATTATCGTCAGATGATTTCAACTCCATTGGTTTAATTCATCTCCGCATTAATAAAGTTTAAATTATAAAGTTAAATTCAATTATATAACTTTATTAATGTGAGTCAAGTTAAGTGGGACATGAATAGTAAAAGGGGCCCCTTGTTTTAAAATACATGAGACATCAAAAAAGGCAAAGGGGAAGTTATGTTTTATCCCACATTGGTTAAAAATGTGAGTGAGCTCTTATGAGAAGTTTATAAAAGTGTTGCAAGGGATCACTTTCAGGGATGCTTGGTTTATGCTTGGTTATTATTTTTTCTTAGAGAATTCTGGGAAGCTTTGGCTTTCAGCAGGTTTGAGGACGGAAACCCTCGAGCTTGGAGGCAGTGGATGGAAATCCATTGTCTGTTGGAGATATTATTCAAGTGTCTCACTTTGTGCTTCAAATTCATACTTCTGGTTATCCAATCCGACTGTAAGTTCTATGGCTACGATTGAATATTTCTACTGTTATTCTATTGAAGATTTGAAAGCAATATTCCTATGTAATTTCAGAGCCTTGTTCTAAAACTGTTATAATATGTTTTACATTGAAATTTGCTTGCAAGTTATTGGATGAATAGAAATTAGTTCATGCAAACAGTTTGTTTAAATTTTCTGTGGAACATTTGGAAAAATTGGGGCAAATATCCATAGGGGATGTTATAGTGGTATTAGAGCCATGATCCTACCATCCTGTGTTGGTTTGCAAAAGAAGATTTTCAGATGATGCTAGGGTTCGATGAATCTCAGAAATTGTTTTGTTTGATATCAGAGTTGATTAAAGAATTAGAATTTGAAGTTGGTCTTTGCCTAGGAGACAAACCCTGACAGTGAGAGGGAGAAGTGTGGGTCCCGTGTAGTTTGAAGACAAATATAAAAATTATATGATCGCATAAGAAGAAATCGCTCAGGAATCGTAGGAGTCTTATTTCTGAGCACAACATATCTAGAAGTGAATCGTGAAATTCAAGTCGCCCATTCACGAAGACCACCATCAAAGTGACGCAACATTGAAGAAGGCCGTGAGTTGAAGGAGTTATTTGACTGTTTAATGAAATCATGGCAAGTTGTGTTATTCCGCTCAGTCAGCAAGGGAGATCGAGAGTCTTGTTTTCCTTGTATGACGCCATCTTCAAAGAATTGTGGAGTTTGATATATTGCATAGCTGCCATTCCATATTGAATACACAGAAAATAAATAGAGATTTATGATTTTAGAGTTTATGATTGTTGCTGCCAAAAAAGAGACAATCTCTGACACAATTCCAGCAGGGTCCCCCTTGTCCTAAAATTATAATAATTATAGAAAGGAATTGTGGAGGTATAGGAGTCTTTGCAATTTTGCGTGGGGCCCAATTGATGAGATTGGCAATTTAAATATGAGTTTTAATCTTCAGATTATTATTTGAAGCTTGTAAATGTATAAGGGAAATCACTTGATATATCAAAGGGAAGTAGCATAATCTATGGTGTTCCATGGATTCTTCATTATATTCACTAGTTCAAAAGAAAGTCAGTTTTAAGGCAGGTGCGTGTGTGTGAAAGATCGCAGCAAATATATTTTGTAGTCATTATTCAGAGAAGCACAGCCTTATAGAGTGAAGCCTTCATAAGAAGTGACGTGAGTGATTGGGGAAGATTGCATTGTTAATTATCATGGGCATTCAAAGATAATTCTGCTCAATAGTTATAACAGCAAGGTATTACCTATTTCAACATTTGGTGATTGGATGCTGAGTGTGTCACCATTTAAAGAAGATATAAGCAGATTTCAGTATCGGTATAGGTACAACAGTATCATTAGACTACATCAATTACAAACAGTGTTAGCTTCATCTTAAGGACAGGAATTGTATAATATCAATTACAGGTAGTTTGATTTTACATCATCAAATTCAGAAGTTATTGCACTAATTCCTTAGTTAGAAGAATGTAAGTCAATTGTTTGACAAAATGTCTTTTGTGATATAATCTGCATTATTAGAATTCCTGAGTGTAAACAGCAAGGGGAACATTCAAATCTTAAATTTGAATCCAGGTATTCTATCTTCCCAACTGTTTGATAAATTGCAATACATTTGGTAATGTTTCTTTCTAGCAAATGCATGTTATATGTTTGATAAAATGTCTATTAGATTTTGGAACTGAAATTGCATAAGTAGACATCATAAACAACATTCCAAACAAGCTAAAGATTCAGAAATCCAGAGACTTATAGCAGCATGCCAAGAATTTGACGAACAAAAAAAATCAGAAATCGAAAGCAGATTAGTTCGGGATATTACAGTAAATAAAATGAAGATTAGAAAAGTGTCCTTTTCTCAAAAGAATTCAATGATACTTTTAATGGTGACCAGTTAAGGATTTACAGAAAGAAAAGGAAGTAGGGAATCAGCTTTGTGTAATTGGATTACAATTGAAGTCCACGGAATTTCCTGATGCTGTTCTCTCTAAGTTGGAGGAATTAGACACATATTTGTCCAAAGTAGACTAGTCAGATTGGAGGCTTCTAAATTGGGCCTTGCAGCCCTCAATGCTCGCTTTGGCTCAGCATAGGTTTGTGGAACATCCTTATGAAGAGGTGAGACTTGTAGTTGCTTCTTGTCACAGTGAGATCATAAGGATAACAACACCTGTAGCACCCTATAATGATGACATACTAAAAAGGGTTCTACAGCTGATTGTGGAGAGCCTACATGGGTTACATTATGTCAAAGCCCCTACTTTTGGTAAAAAGGCTAAGATTTTAGAAAACATGGCAAGAACCAGAGCATTTATCATTTTGTTGGATCTCAGATGTGATAAATTGATTCTTCAAATGTTTCAATGCTTCTTAACTGAAATTAGGAAGCATCATCCAGACAATGTGAGGGCTTGTATGCAAACTATTATGTCCTTAATCTTAGATGAGGATGATGATATCTGCAAGCGGTTGCAATTAGACTTGTTGGCCATTTGGAGGAAGGAGCAGTGTGTTTCCCTCATGGCTTATGCTTTCTCAAAAGGTTTGGTCGAATAGAAAATTGGGTGGTTCAAGGAACATATGACTGCTGCAGAGCTAATTTCTTTGGGTATACAGGGCCCAGGATCACCCAAAAAGAGCAAGAACCACATGAGGAAAGAGCAGATTTGTTTCACTTGTTAGGAACGTTGGTCATTTGATCACATATGTGGAGTTAACAAGGAAAAAAAACCATTGCAGCCAAGCAGTGTTGAAAACATACCAACAAATGAGGTTACAAAGTTTGAAAAGGATGGCTTAACTCAAGAAGGGAGTATGCTTGAGTCTCAGGATGTCCCTAATGAATTGTCAGAATCTTCATATGATAAAGAGTTGCGTGGAAATGAGGACATGGCAGCAGCATTAGCCCTGCATCTAGATCATTCCTACAGAGATTTTGAGGAGTCTACAAAAGGGTGCATTAGTCTCTTGGTGGGTGACGTAGAGATTATAATTGATAATCCATATGAAGGTATGGTTTCTAATGGTGTTCCTTTGGTAGATCACAAAGTGGAAGATAATGCAAACCTGGATCAGCCCTTTAGAGATATTGTAAACATAGCTTCCCTTGATGTAGAGCACGAGGTTGACATGGATAATGATGGTGTGGATTCTTGGAAAGATCACAATGCATCTTTTAGTGAGATAGTTGATTCCTATGATGACACAATTCCTACACATGAAGAAAAATTTAAAAAAAAAAAAATTGGTATGGGAAGATAAAGATAGGGAGATCACGGATTTTTGTCTTCAGTTGAGTATGTTTTATCATTCCATGCATAATTCAGCAAATCAGTCCTCTATAGCAGTCCCTTTCATGATACAGAATGACAAAGCAAGGGGCACAGAAGTTGAACAAGTTTATGGAAGAATGGAAGAGCTTCACAAGGAATACCTTGCAGCCTTGTGACATCAACTGAAGAAGAATTACTTGACACACTACCACCTCTAATCACATGGGAAGGACGTGAGACAAGTTTAGAATTGGTGATGTTTGATGGTTCCAACAGAAGCAAAGAAGAAGATCCCAAAAGTCTTATTTGGGGCAGCGTTAGCCTACATCCTCCTTCTCTTGATATTGTGGCACTTACACTTGAGAATACTAATGAAGACAATGTTGCAAGCGTTGGCCAAGAAATTTTCAATGATGATACGGTAAAAGGGGTAAAAAACATGGCTCAAGCACATAACAATAATTCTAATTTGAATGACAGCAATTATGTTTCTATTTTTCAACAGGAGGTAATGACTTGGTTGCATGGGGAGGATAGCATTATGGAATCTACCTATGATGACAACCAAATTGTCTGTGATAACTAAGGGGAATATAGGGTGGATTCAAGCCACTGTGGTATGGAAATTCCTCATCATTCCAGGGAAGATCACATAGGCAAGGACACAAAGGTTGAAACCAGTCCTAAATTTCAGTTTGAGAACAGTAGTGATATATATCACCTTTCTCCTAATGTTGCCACTAACAATCATGAAGAAAGTAAGGGCACAGTTTCACTTGCTGATGGACTCCAAGAGACAAGTATGGTACATGGTAATTTTGATGGTGTCTCTTGTCATAGGACTGAGTTTATACATTTTGATACAGCTGATATAGAATATGCCCAAGTTTTGAATGAAAAATGGTTGGAAAGAGCTAAACAAGCTAAGATTGTGGTTCAACAAGTCAATCTTCCCTTTCAACATATTCGTGATATTCGCCATTCTTTTAATGATGAGAGGCATGAATTGCCTAACCCAGAGTCTCCAGTTGAGATAGTTGATCATTCCCATGATGGTGATAGTGATTGGTTTGATGACATATTTGATATCATCTATGCTTCTAATCAGAGTTATGACAATGAGGTTTGGTGGCCATTTGTGCTGGTTTATGGGCATATGGGGGTTCATCTTCACATTGACTGGATGTCTTACATGCACGAATGGTTACGTAAGGGTACTTGGTTGACAAACTTCTTTTTCATCTCTTACAGTGGGTTCTACATGTTGGTTTAGGATCCAAGTATTGACACAATTGGTGCATTGGCTCTTATGGATTCCATGATGTTGCTTCACAGCTTGTGGAGTATGGTGTTTTTATCAAGATGGAGTAGCGGATTGGTTGATGTTTGCTTGAGGGCAAGCAATCTCGGGAAGGGAGGACTGTAATGTCCCCTTTTCTAGCTCACATTGTATGGTGTTGTTGTTAGCCTATTTCTCCTTGGTTCCATAGGCTAATCAGGGCTTTTATGGAATCTTGAGGATTTTTGGCCTAGGTAATTTTTGTTGCAGGTCAATCTGGGGCATTTGGAGGCAGTTTGATATACTTACTATTTTTAGTAAGTCATTAATGCTATTAATAGTAATTCATCTGGTGGGCCGTGATCTCCAGTGTCAATGCCTTCTCAATGAAAAATTGGTTATTATCGTCAGATGATTTCAACTCCATTGGTTTAATTCATCTCTGCATTAATAAAGTTTAAATTATAAAGTTAAATTCAATTATTTAACTTTATTAATGTGAGTCAAGTTAAGTGGGAAATGAATAGTAAAAGGGGCCCCTAGTTTTAAAATACATGAGACATCAAAAAAGGCAAAGGGGAAGTTATGTTTTATCCCACATTGGGTAAAAATGTGAGTGAGCTCTTATGAGAAGTTTATAAAAGTGTTGCAAGGGCTCACTTTCAGGGATGCTTGGTTATTATTTTCTCTTAGAGAATTCTGGGAAGCTTTGGCTTTCAGTAGGTTTGAGGACGGAAACCCTCGAGCTTGGAGGCAGTGGACGGAAACCCATTGTCTGTTGGAGATATTATTCAAGTGTCTCACTTTTTGCTTCAAATTCATACTTCTGGTTATCCAATCCGACTGTAAGTTCTGTGGCTACGATTGAATATTTCTGCTGTTATTCTATTGAAGATTTGAAAGCAATATTCCTATGTAATTTCAGAGCCTTGTTCTAAAACTGTTATACTATGTTTTACATTGAAATTTGCTTGCAAGTTATTGGATGAATAGAAATTAGTTCATGCAAACGGTTTGTTTAAATTTTTTGTGGAAGATTTGGAAAAATTGGGGCAAATATCCATAGGGGATGTTACAAAAAGAAATAGTAGCAGGCTCTAATAGTTGGGATCTATGTCTGCCATCATCGCCTTTGTCAATATCGTGTTTATCATTAGTGTCACAACAATTGCCCTCATCCATCTCACTCGCATCCTCCTCTAAAGTAGACAGTTCTATTGCTTGTTTTCTCATTTTGGCCACTACTTAGTCTTTTGAAATGTTCTTTTTAGATTCCACTAAAGGAACACCAAGATGCTTCCATTGAAACACCAATGACCAATAGGGGTCATCTGAGATAGTACAAGTGAAGTCACCTCCCAAGGTAGACTGAGAATACACTGCATCCAGAGTCAATCCTATGGCATCCTCTGTCATGTAAAAGCGTTTGTTGGGAGAGGAACTCATGAATTTGCATTGACAATAGCTCTCTTGAATTATAGATTTCACCCTTTCGTAAGCCAAGCATATGATCAGTCATTTGGACAACAACACTGGAAGCTCAAGTGGCACCCAGTAGCCAACTATGGATCACATCCAATATGCAACATCGTTCCTATGAAGCCAGGTACTCCTTGATGCCTTGATGTCCCTTTGACACAATCCATAGGTCACATGAAATACTTTCCATGTGTGTGTACACCAAATACATGTGTTAAATCTTCGACCACATAGGTAATCTTGACCTCCTTGTCCATGTACCAGACGAATGGAGACCTACTCTCTTAGTCATTGCTAGAGACCATCCAAACCAAATTCAACTCAAAGTCTCTGGCACTAAAATAAGACATTTGTATAATTATTTCCACACCAACCCTTCGTAATTTCACCTTTAGCTCATGATCATGTTTATTTGTCCACCATGTGCAAGATTCAATGGTTGGCAACATTTCCTGATTCAATGCCCTGGGTTTAGAAAATGTTTTGGTCCTTTGGATTTGGTCTTTGGCTGTGATGGTTGACCAACTTTCTGATTTTTGGTTCCTTTGACTGTTGCCTACTTGGAACTAGTACCGGCTGTTAGGGAGGTTTGAATCATTCGAGGAGTTGTGGTAGAGGTTGGTTGTTGAACCATGCAGCCTTCATGAGAAGTACCAATTTTTCTGATTGCCTTATCCAAGGAAATCTTTCATTTTCTTCGGCTGAATAGAAGAGGATGCCATCCCTGAATTTGGAGGATATTTTTTCCTGCTATGACTGATGGGAACAAAGCCAAAATTTTCAACTATAAAATATTTTCTGAAATCCTCCTATTGCAAATTATAGGATGGATGTTTTTGCCCTTGGATCTTAGAATTTTTCCAGAACCCTACATAAAGAGCTTTTGTCCACCCAAACTATTCCTTAATACTAGCTCTGCGATTGGCTGCTCTTATCTAGAACTTCTCTTTAAGAAATAAAAATGCATTTTTTACTAGTGAGTTCTCTAGTTTTGAAGGCAAAAGATTGTGAAAAACGAACAAATGGGTGCACGACAATGAGACATGCATTTAAAGGTTTTAAGTTGGAGAAGAGGGAGTGTATGTTGAAATATGAGTGCTGTACGACACAACATGAGGGATGTACAATGAAACAAAGTTGTATGGTGTGGTGAAAAAGTAAGGGGCGTACGATGCATCAACATATATTTGGGTAGTAAAAGCATACAATTGTAGAGCATGAGCATATGATGAGGATGTAGAATCATATGGTGAGGATGTGAAACTGTATGATGGACATACGATAGTTTGAGGCATGCATACATCTATTACAAGGAATCGCAAGACAAAGAATTAGCAACCTGGGTATACAGATGGAATTAGCATCATGGTTGTACGTCTAAAAATTATCGACATGGGCATATGGCTATAAATTATCAACATGGGTGTATGGCTATAAATCATCAACATGGGTGTATAATGATGTGTTTTGAGCAGGGCATAGAACGATGTGTTTGGAGCAAGGGTGTATGATGCAAAACCATATGGCAAGGTTTGAAGGTCTTCCGCTTCGGTGGAGGGTCCTTCTGGGATGTACTGTCTTTCTAGACCTTTGCATGCACTTTTATATCCATCCTTTACATTTTTTTTAAATTCCTTAATTAACGACACTTTTCTCTTTTTGCCTAGTGGGTCCCAATACTTCTCTCTTTTCATATTAATATTTTACATCCTTAGCCAATATAATCTTAACTCGAATCCATTCATTGTGTCTTTTAGAGTCATTTCATCCAAGTTGTCAAACATAACCGCTCCATTTTCCAAGATTTCTTGAACTTTAAATGAACCAAACCACATAACTTTAAATTATCCAAGCTTGATTCCTTGTCTTCCATTAAATTTTAAAACTAAGGCTATGATCTTAGAATTCATTCGTCGGAGATGTTTATCATGTAAATACTTCCTCTTTGCATGGCCTATGTCACTCCACTGCACCCCTACTCGACATTCAACTAGTTCCACTGTATAAGTCGTTCTTTGAGACTTCTCTCATCTCCAAGTCAATTCTCAATTGCTATCCTTAGTCTTGGTACAAGATATTCCATAGCGGCATGAGGGTCCCTCTATAACTATAGCTGCACTTGCCAAATAGATAGATAAGGCCAATGGATTCTAGTCGAGGGCTATCTGAACTCTATCCTATCCGTCTCATAGATCACAAATGTATGTCGTATGATAGGACCACAAAACTATAGGTAGGCATTCTTCCTACTCCGCACCCTCAATACTACATGTGTTTTGAATTTAAAAATTTAATACTTAATTAGTAGCCTCCGCTTGGCCATTTTCTCGTGGGTAGTAAGGACTTGAGAATGAATGGAAGATCCATAACTCTGAAGTCATCATCCAAATTACATGATTGACAAAGTGCCCACCTCTATCACTTGTAATCTGTCTCAAAATTGAGTGACTACTTACTCATAAATACATTTGGTCATACTTTGTGCATTGTTGTTTGGTAAATCTCTAGCCTCTTCCCACTTTGTTAGATACTTATAGGTAACCACTATATACTTGCATTGATGGACCTTGTTGACTTTCAATGGTCCAATGAAATCCATGCCTTGTTCAAAAAGTTCATGAAGCTGAGATGGCCATAAGGGCATAAAATCCCTTTTGAATGGCTTTCTAGTCCTTTGGTAGGTGTCACATCCCAACACCCATTCTTTGGCATCCTGGTGCAATGGCAGCCACCATAGTCTTGCTAGAAGAAATTCCTTTGTGCGACATTGGCCCCATGTGGCCTCCGACTGGACCTTCACGCACCTATTGAAGTATGTCACAAATATCTTCCTTCACACATCGTTGAAACACATTGTCAGGCCCCCTCTTGTACATAAGACCATTTACCAATTGAAATGTTCATGCCTTCAATCCCAATCTACTTCGCTTAGTAGGTTGCATGTCCTTTGGAAAGGTTGCATTAGATGGATAACCCACAACGTTTTCATACCTAGATGGAACAATGACAATTTGGAATAAGTGAGCATCCAAGAAATCTTCATTCACATAGTTAGGAGGTTCACCTAACCTAGTTTTGGAGAGCTGGTCGGTTATAACATGACTATCGTCAGGCTTGACAATGATCTTAAATGTAAATTCTTGCAACAACATCGACCATCTTCTTATCCGACCTTGGATAATAGGGCTATTGACTAAGAACAACACGGCTTGGTGATCCACATAAAATGTGAATGGATTTGCCAGTAAGTAATGTCGGAACTTTTGAACGACATCCATACTAAAAGCCTCTCGTCCCGTGGTGCTATAATTTTTTTCGGCATTAGACAACCAACAACTGGCAAAGAAAGTAGGGTGGTCCAACCGTTGATTTCCCACTTTTGCCAAAGTAGCACCAATGGCATAAATGGAAGCATCAACATGGACACAAAGTTATGTCCCAATCTAGATATACAAGGATAGATGAACTAATGAGGCATACCTTTGGTTTTTTGAATGTTTTCTCATGCTTGTTGGACCATACGAATGGATCTCCTTTCCTTGTCAGTGCATTTAAGGGGTGAGAAACTTGGGCAAAATTCTTGATGAAGTGTCGACAATATCCAACATGGTCCAAGGATGACTTTTTCCCAATGACATCTTTGGGTGCTTCCATTTCAACCATGACCTATATTGTGTTAGTTTTAGTCTTTAATCCGGCTTTACACACAATATGGCTAAAAAGATTCCCTTGTGGCACCATGAATCTGCACTTCAGATTCAAATCCAATTTCATTGCTCAAAAAAATCGCATGCACTATGTTAGGCCTTGTAGATGGGACTCTTGGTTTAAGTGGACCAATTATCCAAGAAGGCTTTAAAGTTGCCCATAGCAATCTTGCAAAAAAAAGTGTAGGATAGTTTATTAGAAGGTAGCTGGAGCATTGCAAAGTCCGCATGGCACCCGATTGTAAGCATAGACTCCATATAACACTAAAAGTGCTATGCTAATTTGGTTGTATATAGAAAAATCATGCATAAAAGAATAAATTTCGTGCCCAACTACTTCTTCAAGTATGGAATATGTGAATGGAATTGGGAATGAGTCCTTTATTGTAACTCTATTTAGACTTTTGAAGTTAACGCAAATTCTTATTTATCCCAACTCTTTCTTCATTATGATTACTATTTAACCCATTCACTTGTTTGCACTTTAAAAATTATCCTAACGTCGAGCATCTTGGCAATCTGTTCCTGGACTACGTCAACATAGTTTCAGTTCATTTTGTATGCTTTCCTTCGCACTAGTCATGCTCCTAGTACTAGATAAATTCTTACACACGACTCAAGTGGTACTCCCTTGTAATATTTGTATGTCTAGGGAAACTCATCCTTATGGTCCATGAAGTTCCAGAATGTTTTAGTTGTCAACACAACATCCCAATCGTCATTGACCATAATCATTTGGGGATTTCCTTGATCCAAAATTCACCTAGATGGTGTTAGGCTCTTTAAATTTCATGTCCTCGACACTCCCAAATTGGTCAACAAGCTTCTCATCTATCTTGGCATCAACCCCTTTATATTCGGTGAACTCATGAGGATAAACCGAGTGTGTGGATGATGGTTTTGCAAGACTTGACATCACTGATTTCAATTTCCTGTAATCATGTTGCAAAGATGTCAGTTCAAAAGAACTTGGCATTGCCGACTTCAATTTATAGTCATCTTGTTGCAAACTTTTGGTTTCTTCAATCTCCATAATCTTGACAAAATTACAATCAGGCTGGAACACCTCATAGTCTTGCATTTGCCAACAGAAGAGACCATCCTCGGAGCATGAATGCAATTCCAAGATCCCTTCATTGTTTGGCTACCTCAGTTCACATCTACCGAGTGTTCTTCAAAGTCGTAAATCTGTTGAGGTTGGCTCCTCACTCTTAGTCTAGTTCAAGTCTATCAAATACTTACTGGCCTTTATTTTCAATGAAGAGCATATTTTTTTTTAGTTTTTGTTGGTATTGGCTGATATCAACTAGCCTCAACCCAATAATGCATCATAAGAATTTATTTGCAATCAAATGACTGCAAAATTAAATATAAAGGGTTGGGTGCCAATAAATACCTTTTGAGCCATAAGTACTCTCAACACCTTTATGCCATTCTAATTAGATGTTACCAATTGGAAGGTCGGTGGCCAAATAGTGGACTTCCCAAGACTCTACCAAGTCTCCTTTGGAAGAAAATTCACATCATAATTGCCATTGACGATAATGTTTTTCACATTTATCCCTAGTTTTCCATGTGCACGATTGCCAACCATCAAGATAGATTCATTGTCAGATGCATGGGGTCAAGAGACTTGGTAGAAAATTCACATCATAATTGCCATTGACGATAATGTTTTTCACATTTATCCCTAGTTTTCCATGTGCACGATTGCCAACCATCAAGCTAGATTCATTTTCAGATGCATGGGGTCAATCAATTGATCCCTTAACAATGGCAACTCGTCTATGGGTTCAATATCCCACTTCTTGCTCTCCCCATTACCCATTGCTACACCATATAACACTAGGTGCATCATTGTATGCTCTATGTCAAGGCCAATGTCTTGCACAATAGTAGCTATAGCATTCTTAAGTTTAGGTATGCTTTGCAATAGATCAGCTAGCTTTACAATTATAGTTGTTTGCAAGATTTGTATTGCAATTTCTGCATCCGACTCGAGTATGTTGGCCACTATACTTGTGTGTTCCTGCGACTAACGTTGTTCTTCAACCATTACCCTCTTGACTTCTGCCCTTACTTCGGCCAATATTTCCTTCTACATCCATGGGATAGGGTAACTAGCTTTCTTTGTTTGTGCTCTAGTGATTGTCATTACCTTCTCATCCTCTATTATATCCATCATGATAATGTTTGCTTGCTTTGGATAGATGGCATCATTATGATCCCCATGCGAACATCTCTACAAAGAGGTCCAATGTTGTTTTGATTCCTAGAGAAATATCTCTCGAAATATCCCCACTCATTACACTTTTGACACTGTACAGTAGACCGATCTTGGGAATCATATTGGATTTGACTACCATTTCCACCCATATTGATCTATTGTTTATTATTATTTCTTTGGTTATGATACCCATAAGAGGACGTGCCAAGAGACAAGCCTTTATTGTTTTGAGGCTTGGTCGGGGTAGTTGGTGGTGTCAATGGCTCCCCCTATGCAAAGAGTACTTGGGATTTTTTCTTCTTTTAGTTGAATGGGATTTTTTCTTCTTTTAGTTGAATGGAATTTTTTCTGACCCCATGGCCTGTAACTTGGCAAATTTCACATAATATCTTCTTCAGACAATTGGATTTTTGTAGTATGCACACCAAAGGCCCTCTTTTTTCTCAGTGTCCTCTTTTAATTCCTGCATCATTGAGAGCATGTCCCTCTGAAGAGCTTGAATCCTTGTTCATTTTCATCAGTGCTTGAGTGATCATCTTCGCTCCTCGAACATGATGATGTCCTATTTTCTCTTTCAATATCCATCACTCTAGTGTATGTGTTGTCATAAGATGTGCTGAAATTCATCTTCCTCCACAATAGAGGGTACCAACCCTTCAATGAACCATTTCTTCTTCAAGCTATCGGTTGGTTCTTTCTTGAGTTTACCCAACAATTTCTTGAGCCTTCTATTTTAGGCTCACATTTTCTTGTTTACCTTGCTAAGTATTATATATTTATGCAACATTTTCATTGTCATCTCTACTTCATTTAAATACCTTCTCAATTGCTTTCCACAATTTATCCCATGGAAACTTCTCAGTTGTCGGTGTGTCTATGTACCAATGAATGGCCACTTGTCAAAGTGTGGCTAAGAAAGACCGCACCTAGTGACGCTCACTTGTTTTTCCATCGGCAGTCCAGATTGTAATGCAAGTCCTACAATGTTGCACTGGATCATGAGATCCATCTCCAATAAACTTTGGCAGCTTTTGTTTTTCTGGAGATGGAGTTGGTGGAGTGCCCATGGCTGAAGACCAAGGGTCCTTTTGATGCGGCTCTTCAAATACAATCCTCCTTAGGAAGGTTTGTGCCAGACATGCCTTTTCTATCTCAGCACTATCAAACATGTCATTATACTCGACCCTTGCATCTATGATAGTGATCCACACATTGTTTTGCTCATTGTTAGGTTCCCCTCCTTGTGCTGCTCACTCCAACATGTCGTTCAATTGATCCATGTAGACCGAATGCCATAGATGGGCACAATGCTTAGCTTCAATCAGCAAGCTCTTGGCATTAACCACTCTAATCTTTGCTTGATTAAATAGGCTCCATGCGCCATTCCCTTGTTACCCTTCCCTTGTGAGATGTAGGAGCAGAAACTCTTTGCAGGGTTTAGGAGAGGGCCCCTCTTGGCTTCATTGCACAGTTGTAAGGCAGGGTTGATGGGAAAAGCTATGTATGACTTTCCCGTGACATTGCAGGTAGGGTTGACAGCTTCTCGCAAGGTGGAGGACAATGTGCCATCGCTGGTAGAGCCAACCATCTGGAAATCTCAAAACTTTAATGAAACACAATGGATTAACCTGCAGAAACTAACAACTGGAAAAATGCACCATTCAAATGGAATATTTCTTTTGTTCTATGGACAAAAGGATTGTTTAGAAGAGCACAATGCTCACTCTTGAATGTGGCTTGGAACAGACCCATGCCAATCTCAGCAAACCTTCTATCAGCTATCATATTTATTTGGTTCATGATGTCTTGGTCTTCTATATTCCTAAATGTTGTCATTTCAATATCGGATTGTCAAAAATATGGATTTCTTGGCATGCAGACAAATTTGCTACCTAATTGTTACATCTTTGGTGTATAGGACAAAGCCACATATCCTACCGAGATACGTAAACTACCAAATACCTATGGTAATCAAAGGATATCTATCATCCTCATTCCATCAAAGGTCAAAACATAGGGTCTAGCATAATCTTTCGGACAATCCGTATGTGATAAACTATCAATGTCAGCATGGGGACATTAAGTCCTGTTTTATGTGACAATAAACTAGGGAAAATTTTATATGACAATCACCAAGAAATTTAGGTTTAGGGACAGGGACCTTGTCCCCATACCCATATCCTCACCCCCGCATGAGTATATTTAAATGTAAGATAGTTGTACCTTTTTTTAAAGGAAAATAAAAATAAATAAATATATATATATATATATATATTAAAGAGAAATCATAAATATACAAACTCTACTATGTCAGGCATGGTAACTATTACTCCAAACCTGGGCAGTAGAAACCAGTCTTTTCATAATTAACTCACTCATCAAAGAAAATAAGTCTAATCTTGCTCTAAAATGTGACTAAGTTTATCTTGAACTATATTCGACCACCAATGCAGTGGAAGGCCATAACATATAAGATCACTGTTGTCCAGGGCCCGATTGGCCAACACATCAGCCACTCTATTTTGCTGACGAGGAACATGTCTAAAACGACACTCCTCAGAATTTTGTATGAGCCTTTAAACGGTTTCCAATTCCCTTAAAATCTGCCAATTTTTCACATTTGCCAGGGAGGAAGAAGAAATAAGGTGGATAGTGAGCTTGGAATCTGATTCCACATAAATCCTTCTGCAACCTATTTTCAAAGCTTCTTGGAGGCCTTTAACGACAGCCTTAACCTCAGCAAGATTATTTGTTGCATATCCTATTTTTTCTGCAAAGAAAGCAACCAATCCATCAGATAGTTGTACCTTTATTCATATATTCTTATACTCTTTTTGAAATGACATCCCCTTCTCCCCTTATTCATAAAAATAATGAGAAGCCAACGTTTTATGCAAAATTTACCTAAATTGACTAGTTGCAACTAACAAGTATTAATATTAAATTCTATGCTCTTTCTCAAACATTATCATATGATATTTTTATTTTACAAAATGGAGAATTTTTCAACTAAGCTACACTTACAAACATTTTCTAGTCCTTAAGTTTCCATTGCAATAAACAATAATATATCCTATGATTATTGTCCAAAAACCAAAAATCTAAACACAATCATTGTCTCATACATCAAAAGTAATCAAGCCAGATAAGATCTAAAAGTATGCATCATATACTAAAGAACAAGCCATTTTCAAATTTGATGACTTGTTATTGGATTTTTCCATCAGCGGAACTGAAGCCCCTTACAATTCCAATGGAATTGATCCATGTTTTATTCTGTCCCCAAAATTTTGAATTTTTTTTGCCATCCTAGAAACGCATCTGCCCATCCTCCTGTCCCAGAAACATGGAGAAACATAGGTGTAGAAGAATGATCATCAGAATGCGTGGAGTTTTTAGATATCTCATGTATATAGCAATTTGGAGAGGGAAGACATCACAACTGTGAAGATATAGAGTGTGAAGCTATTATAATTGCTTGTGAACACGCATCTAGCCCCAATGACATATTTTGGTCATCAATGCACATTAATGTGATTTCATTTCTTGGTTAGTTTGACGTCGAACTTTTTCCTTCCATACTACCTAAAGGATAAACATATCTCTTTGATTAAAAAAAATAATAATGAAAAAAATTGATAAAGAGAAAGCAGAATAGTAATAGTTTAAAAGACAGTCCACTTGATTATTCATGTTATCTCTCTAGTAAGATATTTTTGAGATGTACTATTCCTCTGGTGATATGGATTGTTAATTTCTAATTTCTTGGTTGCTTCATGAGTTAAGAAGTGTGGTCATTGATCTCAAAGATGATTTGTTTTTTTACAAGATGTCAAATGCAAGATGCTACTAAAATATAAAACTTTCGATTTTTTAATCTCTCCTGGATTGATAAATCAAAGTTTTGAAGGACACATCTTGCATGTTCATACATGTGATTGCCATATTGTCATGGCCTCTTAAAGGTGTTTTGTAAGTTTGTTGCACACAATTTGAAATGTGAAAATCAAAGCATAGAGGATCTATATTGTTTGGTAAATTTTTATTTAGGAATTTTTAAGGAATAATGCCAATACAAGTATCTGTGTCACGATTTGTAAATTACCATTTGTTTGTATTTCTTGTAAGTATAGATTCTTGGGAATTATTATCTTTGGGCCACTTTTTCAATAATGCTTGGAGAGGCTCTTTGTGATTGGCTAGTTATAGTTGGCATTCTTTGCCCTGAGATTGATAATATTGGATCTTTGTTAGTTTATCTGAAACTTTTCTTGGATTTGTTCTAGTCTTACGGTTTATATTGTGTAACAGATGTTCTGAGAACAATACAGAGTTCAGAAGACACATATGTCTTTGATCAAGTCATATCAACTATATTTGATGAGGACCGAGTTCTTATGAAAGCACAAGACCACCATAGTGGAAGGAAAAAATTAAAAAGGGATGAGCTTGATTGTTTGTTTACTACAGAGTCAGAAGTTCAAGATCATATAGTTGAGGTTGCAAAGGACATATTCACACGACATGGAGCACATAAGTTTGAAAGCAAACGCTTGAGAGTTGTTGATGACCCTAGATTGCACAACAGGTTTTAAAGAATATCTTTCTCTGGTTGAGATTTTGCTATGAAATTTCATTGCAATAATGATTTATAGTGAAATTTCATTTGTACCTAATTATTTATAGTGAAATATCATTTGTACCTTTATATTATAGTTCAAGACTCTTGTCAACATTTAGGCTGACATTGTGAATCCTTTTGCTAAGAAGTAAGGCTATCAAATTATTGAGCTCAACTGGGGACATGCTTGAGCTTTGTCATGAATTGCGACTTCCATTTGCCTATTGGGTTGCTGTGAACCAGGTCTCTCTCTCTCTCTCTCTCTCTCTCTCTCTCTCTCTCTCTGTGTGTGCATGTGAAATGGAAAAGAATATTTTTCTAATTCAAAAGTGAGTTGAATTATTTGAAGTCATAAGATAATATAGATGCAATTTTATCCATGCTTAGTAAATATAGAGGATTAGAAAATGAGCTTAGCTGTTTTTCTTGGTTTAGTTACAATTCATTATAAAGGAGGAAAGTATTTCAAGAATTTCTACATGTCATTCGTCCTTTGTCCACATTGTGTGTTGTTTTGGTTTAATTAATAAAAGATCATGTTCCTTTAGAAGACAAATTTACTTTTTAAAATTAAGTTGAAGTAAGATTTTATTAGTTTGAGAATATTAGACTTCTAGAATCATAAGTGACGGAAGCAGTTTGTCTTTCCTTTTATCTGAAGAAGGCCGAAGAATAATTCCAAGTTTACCCAGGGAGGGGTTATAACAAGGTCATTGAGAGACTTGAATCCTATTATAGTTTTACTTAAGAAAGAAAAGTTCATTCTTGCCCACATTACGAAGTAATGCTCAAGTTAATGAAAAGATAGAAAGAGGATAACAGCTCTTGGTCGGAGATCATCATTTCTTATGGAAAAGTAATGATTGGTACACAACTCTTCTCATTCACATCACCGCCCAATAGATATAGCAGAGTTTCTTTGCCCCCATCTTTAGGAAGTGCTATGTTGCTGAATCTCCATCTTTCAACGTCAAAGTGCACAATTGATTTGGTGTGTACAAGAACCTAGATTCACTATCAGTTTGAAGTAAAGATTTTATTATTTTGAGAATATGGGACTTGGACTCCCATCATAAGTGACGGAATCAG
Organism: Torreya grandis; assembly: GCA_037957365.1. Lineage (NCBI taxonomy): Eukaryota > Viridiplantae > Streptophyta > Pinopsida > Cupressales > Taxaceae > Torreya > Torreya grandis. The sequence continues at coordinate 2,562,984 of JARHVA010000008.1, forward strand.
TTTGTCATTACCTTTTATGTGAAGAAGGCTGAGGAATAAATCCAAGGTTAACTAGGGAGGGGGGATAACAAGGTCATCAAGAGACTTAAATCCTATTTTTATTTTACTTGAGAAAGAAAAGAACATTCTTTCCCACATTGCAAAGTAATACACAAGTCAATGAAAAGATAGAAAAAGGATAATGGATCCTGGTCTGAGATCATCATTTCTTATGGAAAAGTAATAATTGCTAAAAAAAACTCTTCCAATTCACATCACCACCCAATACATGTAGCATATTTTCTATGTCCCCTATCTTTGTGAAATGTTATCTTATTGAATCTCCATCCTTCATCTTGAGATTGCACAATTGATTTGGTGTGTACACCATAGTTACCAAATCCAGCTGGATCTGCACAAAATCTGGCTGGATTTGACTTTTTGGCCTGCCCGGATAAGTTCATCCGCATCGGCCCTTTTTTTCAATTTTTTTTTTCTTAATAGGTTTTTTGAGAAAAAAAATGTCCAAAAAGCATAGATATTATATGATATTAACATTTATATTACTTTATTAATGTTTTTCATTATATTTGTCAATTTTGTATATTTATAAAACTATGCTCTCTCTCTCTATCTCTCTCTTGGACACACATTCTGGATCGGATTTTTCTGAACCTTTTCAGGAATTCCGGATTTTCGGATTTTTTTGCCCTCTCGAATGGATCCAGATTTCCGAACTTGGTAACTATGGTGTACACCAACCCAGATTCATTGTCTCATAAATTATTCAAAATGTGCCTAGCCTTCTTTGCCTAGTCATCCTTTAAAAATTGAGGTACGGTTGTGTCTACAAACATCCCTATAAATGCAGTTACTTCCTTGTCTTTCAACTTGAAATTAAAGTTTACATCTTCATCTGATTTTGTCTCAACACCATTGACAACATTCCATAGTTTCTTTGCAAAAAATACATTCTGCATTTTGTACTTCCACATTCAATTATTTTTGTGATAACTTCATGTAATCATTAATCACAAACCAAGGGGTCGCCATTATGTCCCTAGAATAAAAGAATACCAGCTCTTGCTAAAGATCAATAACCAGCGTATCAATAGACAATGATCACGAAGAATCAAATGTGCCAAATAAGCACTTCAACTCATCAGAATAAATACACTGATTTTGTCAAAATTTATGGTTAGATTGACATTAAGGCTCTTTTTTAATTTCCTCACATTTTTTTTGTTATAAAAAGTTATTAGAAAGTGTTTTTTTAATCATTTGGGGCCCCATATGGCCCCCAAACGCTTAGGTTTCCTTAGGAAATGTTGGCTTGGATGGAGAAAATGTAAACGAAATGTGTTCTCCTCATAGGGGTGTTTCCCCTTAATTACCATGCGTTCTTGTTTCCTAAATGGTTTCGAAGGGGAAACAATATTATCAGTCCTAAGACATTTTTCATTGTGTTTATATGCATCTCTTTCTCCTTTGACCTAAACATTAGACAAGGGAAGTTTCAAATATTTGTGTCATAATTAATAGAAACCCTGAACATCAGCTAATATTGCTGATGATGTCAGCAAAATCTGAAAAAATCCTCGGAATGTAAAAAACCCTGTTTCGAGCTGTTCATTCAGCTCCTTCCATCTAGTGACCTGCACTGGCCTTCACATAGAAAGAGACTTCTTCTGGGGATTCTTGGGTACCGGTTATCTCCCACATCAGTCTAGCATTAACAAGTACAATGAGCTATGGAAAGCATTCAACAATTCTTTACCCTCTAATTTTGCAGACTGCAAAAGGGAGGCATATGACAACTTTTTAGGGAGTTGTGACAGCAACTGATTTCTACAATCAGCACTTGATGTCTGCATTCTAGAAGGTGATCTTACACTCATTCAATGCTGTAAGTATTGATTACACAAGTAGATCAGTTTCTAGCAGCACACAAATGTGTTGATTGTTATTCGCTAAATTCTTTTGTAAATGTGTTGATTGTTCTTCTTCATTTCTGTTCTGAAACTGTAGTAAATACTATAATATCTTCTTTCTCTTCAATAATAATCTGCATATAATACCTTCATGCCAGCCATTGTGCATATTTATCAATATGTGGACATATGAGTAAACGTTCAGATCAGCCTATGGGCATATTAGTGTTATGTAGAACTACGGGTCATTGTACATGCACATTGTTGATATATGGACCTAAGGCTCAGACCTTATTGTCAATCCATGGGTACATTGTTCATTTGTAGGCCTTCAGCTCAATCTTTGCCAACCTTGTTGGTTTGTAAAAATATGTGACCTAGAGGTTTGACTGAGTCCTTTGGCCCATAGTAGGAGAATGTGTGATTTAAATGTGATTAATCACGATTAATCATTGTACTTGGCCCAAAACATTTTTTTCCCCCTGGTTTTTTGGCCTTTTTTTTTTAGCAAATCAATCTGCAAAGCCTTGTATGATGCGGTGATTTTAAATGTTTTCTATAGTTTAAAAAAAAACTTTAATACACCCAAAACTTTAAAAAAACTAAACCTAACCCTAACCGTCCTTTGTGGTAGGTGTTATATTTGACGTTCATTTGAACATATTTAATATTTTTAGTTGTGAAATATGGTGGAAATATTTCTCATTATGACTCTCTAATAATCTATCCTTGGATCAGTACCTTGTGGGCCAAACACAATTAGAGACAACATTTATGCCGCCTTTAGCCCCCACACTACACATGCAGCGCAAACCACACTTGAGAGTACAAGTTAAATACTATTCATGAGCAAGCAAATAAGACAATCTCCAACTTTTGGTACTACTCTAGCTTGTTTAATCTGGCGAGATCTCCATACTAGCAAAGTATGGTGGATGCAATTGTAGTTGTAGGTTTTGGGTTCACTACCCCATCATACGAGGCTTTGCAGACTATATTGTTGAAGGATGTTGTACAAGATGTGAACAATGCTCTTGCAAAACATTGCAAGGAATGGAAAAAATGAGAATGCACGATCATGTCATATGGATGAACAGATGGAGCCACATGCTCATCAACTTCCTTGTTTCATGTGACATTGGCACAATTTTCCTTAAGAGTGTTGATGCATCTGAGATTATAAAATCGGGCGAGACATTCTTTCATCTATTTGATGAGGTTGTGATTGAGGTGGAACCACAAAATGTGGTCCAATTCATTATAGATAATGTTGTTGCTTGTGTGGCCACTAGGAGGCTTCTTGTGGACAAATATGGAACTATGTTTTGGATTCTGTGTGGCACATTGTCTATATTTGACCTTGGATGACATACGCGGAATTCCATGGGTGAAAGAGGTTTTGCAAAAGGCCCGCACAATTACTAAGTTCGTATACAATCATATAAGGGTGCTCAGTATAATGCACACATTCATAGATGGCAAGGAACTTCTTCGGTCAGAGATGACAAGATTTACAACCCACTTGTGTTGCAAACTCTGCCAACAACAAATGAATTTAATACAAATGTTTGTTTCAATTGAGTGGGTGGAATCTTTCTTTGTGAAACATATGGAGTGCAAAATGGTGGTTGATTATGTTTTCTCATCATCTTTTTGAGAAGAGAGAGAAAATTGTGTTATTCTCTGAGACTCTAGTTCGAGTTTTGAGACTCGTCAATGGAGAGAAATCCCCCATGTGCTATTTATATGAGGCAATTGATAGTGCCAAAGACGCTAGTAGGAGCAGATTGGAAAATAATAGGGCTAAACACATGCCATTATGGAAGATAGTTGATAAAAGATGGGATCGACAAATTCATTCTCCCCTCCATACAACTGGGTATTTATTGAATCTAACATTGTTGTTTAACGGTTCATTTCAAGATGATGCAGAGGTCACAGAGGCCTATTTAAGTGCATGGAGATAATGTTTTCTAGGGATCTTTTGAGGCAACTATTGGAGAGTTTTCAGTGTACAAGCAAACAAGGGGTTTCTTCTCTAAGAAGGCAGCCATCACAAGAAGGAAGGCTTTCAAACCAAATAGATAATTTTTCTATATACGTACAATGAAAGTGTGAAATTTTGATTGAATTGTGCATGTTACAATGTTTACAAAATTTGTTCTTGCAACACTGATGAAATTTCTTTGACAAAGAAACCAAACACCTTCGATGGATGGCAATGCACATTTTGAGCCAGCCATGTAGTTCACCTGCTTGCGAACATAGTTGGAGTGTTCAAACGTATACATTCCAAAAAAGCAATTGACTCGCTCGAACAGATGAATGATTTGGTGTTTGCCCACCATAATCTTCGCTTAAAAATTAAAAAATCTCAAAGTTAAAATATATTGCATTTCAAATTCTCATTTCATATGGAAAGTTGATTTATATTCTTATAAAGTATTATTCGTCAAAGTCACTAACATATGCATTCTATTTGATAATGTTAGGTACCGTTGAGAAAGATGAGTGGATTGACCTTGACGAGATCAATCCAGAATCTGAATGGCGCAAAAATAATGAGACTATTTATGACAAAATTGACTTGTTGGAGAAGGCTGGGTACAACATTGAGGTCGTCTTTTAAATCAAGAGAGGCTCTAACCCTGGAGCTTCAATATCTAGACCTATTGATCCTTTAGTCTACCTTGTTGCCATTGGCTACTTCCCCTTTTTTGTTCTTTTGTAAACTACAATAGTATGCATTTTAAAATACAAATGTAATGAAATTTGAATAGTATGAAAATTAATGAAAGAAAATAGTTCACTGATTTTGATGGCGTACAATCTCATTTATCTTTCTCTAATAATATATACCTATTCTCTATGCAATTGAAATGCTTAATATGTATCTCTATGAAATGGAAATGCCTTTAAATTTAAATTAAAAAAAAAAAAAAACATTTTTCCTCCACATTTGTTTGGCAGTTTTATGTTTTTGCTATTTTTCATGATTAATTACGATTTTTTGAAAAACACATTTAAAAAAAATGATTTTGTTCCCCAAATGATTTATGCTCTATGCTTTGGCCAAATCAGTTAGATTTAATCCTTTATTATTGAGGATAGACACGGATGACAAGTACTCCATTGGGTCCCAAATAAGTGAGCCATATTATTCAATGGGATCAACAATGATTGCCAAGGGGTGTTCTTCTATAAATGGGTTTGTTGATAGTCATCCACCATATTAGCCCTCCCTATTGCTTTACTCTAGACCATAACTATTGTATCTTTGTTTATTTTGTGTGAGTGTAGGTACATGGAAAGTAGTTTGTAACAAATGCAACTTATGCAAACACCAAAACTACCATATCACAAGGACAATTGCTTTAAAAAATCACATCATAAGAGGAGAGGCGGGAGGAGGCGGGTATGGGCAAGGATTTCATAGCTTTCATTATATGATATTGTATGGCATACAATAGTATGTCACAAATGCAACTTATGCAAACACCAAAACCACCTTATTGCAAGGACAGTTGCTTTACAAAATTACATTATAAGAGGGGAGGCGGTGTGGGAAAGGGTATAGTATACAATAGCAATGATAAACAACACAAGTTATATGTGAATCATAAACTTCATTTATCAAAGCAATATCGTGTACATGTCTTGACCCCCATCAAACTCATACAATATATTTGCATGAACAATGTAGAACCTTAACATGGCACTTTGTATGCTTACATAGCTCCTTTCAACTTCTATGCGTCTCTCCATTTTCTCACACATGTACTATAAGATAAAGATAAAGATAAATATATTAATGTCCAACTATTGACCACAAAAGTAGGTCATAGGGACTATATTGACTTATGTGAATGACATAGACCAACACCCTAGAACATAATAACTTAGGAAAATGATCACATATACATGATACACCTATCTCCTAACAACAATCCTTATTAAGAGACAAATCAATAATCACTATATATTTACAAGAAGCATGTAACACATGACACTCATCAATATCAACATTTTGAACATTGATACATGTATTCTAAGGCATTTACACAACCTCTGTGATGCCAAAACTCATCAATCCGCTGACTATATGCAGACTTTTCTCATTTGAATGATTTTATTCACAATCAACTGAATACATCACCACAAAGTGAAATGTATTGGCTTACTACTGATTGAACATTTAAGACGAGAACATAACGTACACTTTGTCACATCCCAGTACAACAAAAGTGAGCTTATTAGAAAACCGTAATTGAATCAACATCAATGGATTGCTTTGCAATTGTGACATTACCATCATGGCAATCAATAGCATCATGATACTTATCAACCATTTCAAATCGACTTGGGTGCTTCACACAACAATAGTTGTCATAGGAAATTTTAGATTACAAATCAAATCTTTCTGCACAAGCAACTAAATAAAAAGAGACAAATAAAATATTGATACATATATTCATGCTCAGCACACCAATCATATAGGAAGCATGAGGCGTACTTGGGTGCATTTAGTACATAATTGAGCACCAAGTAGACTAAGTTTGATTATGGTGCTAATATATTCTAATTTAGTTATTATTTTGGAAATGTATCATCAAAGGTTGCACCTTTGATCATAGCCTTATATTAAGGTGAACTCATCTCAAGTTATGGAATCATCAAGCTATATCATCTGTTTTTTATCTATTGTTGTTATTTGCATTTATAGCTGTTTGAAATTTGCTGTTACATTCTATTGGTACTTTCCTACATAGCCTCAATGAATACATAATGCTGAATGTATGTTATCATTGGTGAACCTGAAATAGTAGCATAAGGGAACTTTATGTCATTGTTCATAGATGACAGTTTCGAGTGTCAAGCAAATGATAATACACCACAGAGTAAGAGGACTACAAAGCAGAAAGTAAGAGACCTATGGAGATTTGTTAGCCTGAGGGAAAACCACCCTGCTGATATTAATATCAATCAAATCCCTGTTTTGGAAATAGAGGTCAATTCTTATCGACCAAATTAAACAGCATGAGATATGATAGGTTGAGCCAAAGGAAGACACAGAAGTGACATCAGCTGCCAGGAAGGATTTGGAACTGATTGTCTATAGCTGGTGAAACAAAAAGCCAAGAATGCTTGGACACATGCATTTTCCTCAAAATCGAAAAACCATGGAGTTTAGTACAAGAGCCTTGAAAAAGCAAAGAATAGAGGCAACACCTTCATTGATTTCCATGTAGACCCTCAGTATTGTTATTAGTATTTTATTAATTTTATGTTAGTGGACGACATTTTTGTGTGGTTAATGTTTGTATTGTTAGTGTTAAGTAGTTTTATAAAGGCTCTCGTTATTTTGGTTGTTGACAATTGTATCTAACCGACCACTATTGGGTCATCTTGTTATACAAATAGAATGATGTATATCAGGGAAGGGGCACTTGTATTGAGTCCTCCTTGTACTATGTGAATTGTACTGACTTTATCTTTTAGAAATACAAAGCTGCTATTGTTAGAATATTTTGTTGTGCCATGGTATGTTATGTTGTATATGCTATTATTGGTAGTCTAGTATCTCTATAATCATTTTACATTCTGGTGTCGTGCATTCACAGAAAGTCGGGTCAAGTTAATAGTTGGTTCAAAGGTCGACAATACTTATTGTCGACGCGACACTCCATTCTCTTATAAGATCTTTATGCCACACATAATTGTGAAACACTATGACAAAAGACAATACAATGTTGCAAAGCATTCAAGAAGAAAAGAATTGACACCATACGAGAAATAATTCATGCTATTGTCTCCAAACAAAGGCACGAGAGAGAAACACAGTCGAGGGGACCAAAAAGTTAAATGGTCTAATTGATTGGTTGAGCAACACACAAGACAAAGGATGCGATAGGTCGACAATTTAAAATCCATCAAGGAAATCACAAAGCGAAATCCAAGGCTAAAGCATGAGTAGAAGTCAGACCCTAAGTCAGAGCCGAAACCAAGAAAGGGTTTAGCTGGAATTGGTGGAGCCTATGCCATTTATGAGAAAGGAGTGGTTAGCAATTTCCATAGCCCCTTCTAGAGGAAGGAAGTGCAAACCTTGCTGACTAGGTTGGGATGGAAAGTGTTGCAAGAGAATCATGCGAAGATTTGGGGGCGTCTTGAACGATAAGTTGAAGGGAATAGCATGAAAATGGATTTGATGATGTGCAAGATGGTGTATGGATCCCTGTTGAAGGAAGGGTCCAGAAAAGGGACGCGTTTGATGGTGTTGAGAGAGAAGAGAAATGTCTGAGAACTTCGTAATGAGGAGAATTATATTCAAAGTGGGATCATATGAATCTTGTAACTAGAGGCATGGTTACCCCATCAACTCGATCAACTGAAAAACAAAAGCTACCAAATTTCACCGGATTGGAGGATCTCGTATAGTATTGGACATGCCTTACAATCTAGACTGCCAATAGGCACAAGTTGCAATGCTTTCCAACCGCACTTTGACAAGTGCCCAATGATTGGTACATTGATCCACCAAACACTGAAAAGGTTACATGGGAGAAATGAAGGAAAGCATTCGAAAATGAATTTAAGATCCTCAAAGACGACAATGAGATTGTTGCGGAAATCTATAGTACTTGATAGGGTAAGCATGGGAATCATAGTTTAAAAAATCGTACTTGGCAGCCCAAAATTTTGACCCATACTCGGGTGTAATGCCCCCTTTTCTAGCTCACATTGTATGGTGTTGTTGTTAGCCTATTTCTCCTTGGTTCCATACGCTAATCAGGGCTTTTATGGAATCTTGAGGATTTTTGGCCTAGGTAATTTTCGTTGCAGGTCAATCTGGGGCATTTGGAGGCAATTTGGTATACTTACTATTTTTAGTAAGTCATTAATGCTATTAATAGTAATTCATCTGGTGGGCCGTGATCTCCAATGTCAGTGCCTTTTCAATGGAAAATTGGTTATTATCGTCAGATGATTTCAGCTCCATTGGTTTAATTCATCTCCGCATTAATAAAGTTTAAATTATAAAGTTAAATTCAATTATTTAACTTTATTAATGTGAGTCAAGTTAAGTGGGAAATGAATAGTAAAAGGGGCCCCTTGTTTTAAAATACATGAGACATCAAAAAAGGCGAAAGGGAAGTTATGTTTTATCCCACATTGGTTAAAAGTGTGAGTGAGCTCTTATGAGAAGTTTATAAAAGTGTTGCAAGGGCTCACTTTCAGCTATGCTTGGTTATTATTTTCTCTTAGAGAATTCTGGGAAGCTTTGGTTTTCAGCAGGTTTGAGGACGGAAACCCTCGAGCTTGGAGGCAGTGGACGGAAACCCATTGTCTATTGAAGATATTATTCAGGTGTCTTACTTTGTGCTTCAAATTCATACTTTTGGTTATCCAATCCGACTGTAAGTTCTGTGGCTACGATTGAATATTTCTGTTGTTATTCCACTGAAGATTTGAAAGCAATATTCCTATGTAATTTCAGAGCCTTGTTCTAAAACTGTTATAATATGTTTTACATTGAAATTTGCTTGCAAGTTATTGGATGAATAGAAATTAGTTCATGCAAACGGTTTATTTAAATTTTTTGTGGAACATTTGGAAAAATTGGGGCAAATATCCATAGGGGATGTTACATCGGGAGTCATAAATTACTTGACAACTTTATCGCTACTTTAAAAAATATATAAATTCATAAAATACACTGAAACACAAAAAAATGAAATGAATGTAGAAAAATGATTGTAGAGAACACATAACTTACGAGTCATAAGTATGTTTTTCAATGAGTGAGGCCATTTCTCAAGAGATTTCCCTAACCGAAATAACATTGGATTTCTTTGTAAATGGTGGGGGGCAAGGGACCATAACGATGCAAACTGTCCAAAGCAAGCCAACAAAGTTATGGAAATTACCAAAGCACAAGTTAAGAATGTTTTAATTGCTACCATTGTAGAAACTCCTAGTTTCCTCTGATTCTGAAAACTGACTGTTTATTTGTTTTTCTGAAGTTTTTGATTTTTTTGCAATTTTTTTGGATTTTTGCGTGTAATGAAGGAAATGCGGTTTTTGCATAAAATAGTAAATAAATCCTATAAAACTTATTTAACTCCGTAAACTCTATAGTATACTGCAACTTCAAGCTATTTTTTTAACATATAAAATCTACCAGAGACGATTTCAACTAAACAGTTACATGCAAAGTGTAAAGTAATGGTATTATTTTGAAAAACCTGGTTTTTCCTTGCTGTAGCAGCTGAAAGTACAGATCCGGTACAGCTGCATTAAATGCATCCTTCTCCTTCTCAAAATTGGTGGCAGATGATCCCAGATACAGGGCACCAATGATGAAACAAGCTAGTGGGTGAAGTATGATGTGCCTCTCTCTGAAGATGAAGTACGGCTTGGTGAGTGGTACGGCCAGGTACAGGAAAGTACAGTTCTGTACCAGCAGCAAGTACAATGGTACGGCCTGCCCAAAAATCAATGCCTAACCCTCTGAAATGAAGCGCCTAGTATGAGGAAGGCTCTCTGGATGCAACACTGATAAAAACTTTGTAGATAATTGATCTCTGAAAGCTCTGTGATTTCCCCTGAATGAAGAAACCTCTGCTGCAATAAATCAGGGGTTATTTCACACCCTCTGAATTGCTTCCAATGGAGATGGCACGTTCCCCAAGGAAATTCGAACTTGAAACCCTGAAGCTTCTTGCTCAGATCAAAGTTGATCAATTTCAATTCACAATAATGACATAATGGCTTGATTCCCAAGGCAAATGCATAAGTAACCAAAGAGGTGCGATTTCCTCCATAATAGGGGCTTTCAATTAAAAATTCGCACTTTAATATTTTAATCTTTCCATAGTTTAGGCCAAATTTTATAATAAAACATAATTATAAATTTGGCCCCTTAATGATGGGCGACCCCCTCAGCATTAAAATCACTTAAGTTATAAATTTTAATTATAACTTAATATAATAGTCTCGCATAATTAATATTTAATTAATACAATTAAATATTAATATTTCCCTCGTTACTCGCCCGATGACTGAACCGTCTGAAGCTGTCATATACTGAAGTGATTCCGAACGCTGCCAACCCATATTGCTAAAAATAGCAGGGGTCTCACTCTGACCACCAGGAACTGCTAAAAATAGTAACTTCTGCAAGAAGTCTCCGATCGAGCCCAAACGAAAGCCAACTGATCAAACTCTGCCAACTGAAGCTGAGCCAAGCTCCTATGCGACCCTCTATCCAGTCTATTAGCCTACGAGGGTCGTATGATAGGCTAACCCTGTGCTCCGAGAGATGTCACTGAGAAGGGGACATGACAGTCCGCCCCTCCTGAAATTGCTTGTCCTCAAGCAATCTCAATGCCGGATGCTGTAGAATATCCTCGCTCTCCCATGTTGCATCCTCAACAGGCAAATCTCTCCATTTCACCAGATACTCCCTGATAGTCCTCCTACGCAACTGTCTCTCCCTATACTCCAAGATGGACTCAGGTACTAAAATCAGCTTTCCCTCATCATCTAAGGGAGGTAGAACCGCAGACGGTACCACACGATGACCCAACGCCTTCTTGAGGCGTGATACATGAAAAACGTTGTGCACCCTGCTCTCTGCTGGAAGCTCAAGCTCGTAAGCCACCTCGCCAACTCTCCTCAGGATCCTGAAAGGTCCGTAATAGCGTGGCTTAAGCTTCTCTGACCCACTCTTCCTAAGAGTGGACTGACGGTAGGGCTGCAGCATGAGGTAAACCATGTCACCCACCTCGAAATGCCTCTCCGTCTTCTTCTGATCCGCATACTGTCTTTGCTGATTTTGTGCCTTAACTATATTTTCCTTGAGAGCCTTCATAGTGTCCTGACTCTCCTGCAACCAACCTCCTGCACTCGGCACTCTACTGTCACTCAGCAGCAAATCAAGGAAACTCGGCGCCTCATACCCGTACAACGCCATGAAGGGTGACATCTGAATGGTCATATGGAATGTCGAGTTATAGCAATACTCACACAAATGTATCCATTTGACCCACGCCTTCTGCTGCCCTGCTATATAGTTTCGGAGGTAACCTTCCACCCACTTATTAACAATCTCCGTCTGTCCATCAGTCTGCGGGTGGTAGCTAGTGCTCGGAGTGAGCTCAGTCCCACAAAGTCTGAAAACCTCCTGCCAGAAGTTACTCAGGAACCGACTATCTCTGTCGCTCACGATGGTCCGAGGCAACCCATGAAGCCTGAATACCTCGCGAAAGAAAACCTCTGCTACCTGTGTAGCTATGTAAGTCATGGTGATCGGAAAGAAGTGGGCATACTTCGTAAGCCGATCCACAACTACATAAATGCAATCACGCCCTTGGGCTTTAGGCAAGCCCGTGATAAAATCCATCGACAGGCATTCCCACTTCCTGTCAGGAATCGGAAGTGGCTGCAACAAACCTGCCAGGTACGTGTTCTGCGGTTTGTTCTGCTGACAAACAGGGCACTCACGCACATACTAAAGAACATCTGCCTTGAGTCCTTTCCAGGTGAATCTCTCCCGAATCTGCCTGTAGGTTTTGAAGTATCCAGGATGTCCTGCTGTAGGCATGTCATGAAAGGCTCGCATAACAATGTGCTTCACTTCTAACCCTGGGATCAAATATATCCTGTGCTTGTAAATGATCAAATCATTCACAAGTGTATACCTGGTATCAACTACTGATCCCTCAACAATGCTGGAGGCCCAACTGTCCTTGGCATACTCTGCCACTATCATATGCCTCCAATCCTCAGAAATATGAACCATAGTGCTCAAGTACGGCTTACGTGAAAGTGCATCAGCCACTACGTTCTGTGTACCTTTGATATATGAGATATCAAAGTCATAAGCCTGCAACTTATTGACCCACTTCTGCTGCCTATCATTGAGATCTCGCTGCCCTAAGAAGTGTCTCAAACTGTTATGATTAGTTTTAATGCAAAATTTGCTACCGAAAAGATACTGTCGAAATTTTGCTAAGGCATGCATAATCGCGAGCATCTCCTTATCATATATACTATACAGCCTCTCTGGTCCTCTGAGCTTGCGGCTCTCATACACAATCGGGTGCTTGTCCTGCAGAAGCACCGCACCAATGCCCTCACCTGATGCATCGCATTGAAGCTCAAACGGCTTCGTAAAGTCGGGTAGTGCTAAAACAGGGCATGTGGTCATCAACTCCTTGAACTTCATAAAACACTCCTGTGCCTCTGAAGTCCAAACAAAGGCCCCCTTCTTCAACAAATCTGTCATCGGGGTTGCATGTCGTGAATAACCATTCACGAATCTACGGTAGAAACCACATAAACCGAGAAACCCTCTCAACTGTGTCAGGTTTGCCGGTGTAGGCCAGTCAATAATGGCGCGGATCTTTTCAGGATCCATACGCACTCCATCTGCACTGATGATGTGACCGAGATATAGCAATTCGGTCATCCCCACTTCGCACTTGGATTCCTTGGCGTACAAGGACTCCCTCTCCAAGATACTCAACACTGTCTCCAAATGAGCTAAGTGCTCCTACCAAGTCTTGCTATATATAAGGATGTCATCGAAAAAGACCAACACAAACCTCCTCAGCAATGAATGAAAAACCCTGTTCATCGTAGACTGAAAAGTGGCTGGTGCGTTAGTGAGCCCAAATGGCATCACTACGAACTCGAAGTGCCCACAATGGCATCTGAAGGCCATCTTCTCTATGTCCTACTCTCGGACTCTAATCTGGTGATAACCCGACCGTAAATCAATCTTAGTAAAGTAGCATGCCCCATGGAGCTCATCAATAAGCTCGTCAATCCTCGGTATCGGGTATCTATTCTTAATTGTCCTCTTATTCAGGACCCTGTAATCAATGCACATGCGTAATGTTCCATCCTTCTTCTTCACCAAAATAACCGAAGAAGCAAATGGTGACTTGCTAGGCCGAATGTGACCCATAGCAAGTAACTCCTTTATTGTCTTTTCTATCTCATCCTTCAATCTTTTTGGATGCCTGTAAGGAGTTATCATAACTGGTTTCGCCCCCTCCTCGAGCTCGATGATGTGCTCTATGCCCCTGTCTGGAGGTCTACCTGGCGGAATATCACTGAACACCTTGTCATGCTTGACTCTCAATTCCTGAATGTCCGGATGATATTCTATCTTTTGCTGTCCTTCCTGTATAGGTGCTAAATGACACACAGCAGCCCACTCTACCATGTCGTGACGCATAAACCGCTCCATCCGGTGGAAAGAAATTGTTTTGATGTTGCTGTCCCGTATTGCCTTAAGAATGTGTCTTCCCGTCAACATCAAAACGGATCTCCATGTCCTTGAGACGAAGTGTGACCTCATCCAATGAATGTAACCACTTCATTCCCAAGACCAAATCAATGTCCCCCATATTAACAACATAGTAATCTGCCTTGAACTCGTAATTTTTCAAGCATAAAGGGAGATCCTTAATCATGCGTTCACATCTCAAAGTGTACCCATCGGCCACTTTGACTCTTATGCCCTCGAACTCCTCAGTGATGAGTCCACGTTTCTCAACGAATCTAGCATCTATGAAATTATGCGTGGCTCCTGTATCAAGTAGGGTAATGACCCTCTGTCCTACCAACACACCACGAATCCTGAAAGAACCCTCCTGCTGAATGCTAGATAAATGGGCCTCCTGTACCTGAAGCTCGGGCTCTGTCTCAACTCTAGGCTCTGGAGCCTCTGGCTCTGAATCCTCAAAACTCTCCCGCTGTTCGGAATCCTCTAATTCCGAGTCCTCATAGAACGCCCACATTATACGATTTGCCTTGCCCTTAGGTCTTAGAGGACAATCGTGATTGGCGTCATATGGTCCTTTGCAGTAGAAGCAAAGCTTCTTCCTGCGTAGGTCATTAAGGGCCTTATGATCCAAAGGTGGGGCTGCTGATTTACCTTTTGGATCGTTTCTAGAGTTTGATTTATCTTTGTTAAAATCAGACTTATCCTTATTCCTGTTAAAGCCCTTGTTATCCCTGAATGATGAAGAACCTCTGGAACTGAATTTACTCGATGGTGCTGCTAACTCCATGTTTCGTGCTTTCTTCATCGCCTCCTGTAACGAAGGAGGATCAAAAGCTTTGATCCAACCTCGCAATGGCTCTGACAACCCCTCCATGAAGAGTACTACCAAGCGTCTCTCTGAGATGTTAGGGACCATAACGGATAACTTCTGGAAGTCACCTATGTAGGTCTCTACACTACCACTTTGCCTCAACTGTGCTAAGTCTCGGAAATAGGTTTCCGGATCTTTCCTGTCAAACCTCTCAACCAACCTGTCCACAAACTCCTGGTATGTAGTGATCCTGTCATGCTGTAAAGTCACCATGCCGTGGTGCCACCAGTCATAGGCCACTCCCTCGAGATGCAATGTAGCATATCTAATGGCGTCACTCTCAGCCATCGGGCGCAGTGTAAGGAATGTATCAAGCTTGTTAATCCAAGCTTGGGCTGTCATCTTACCACTACCATCGAACGTCGCCAATGTGAGCCAGTTCGTAGCATGTTTTAGATCATTATTCTGCTGTCGAGGTCTCCTATCCTGTCAAGCTCTGTTGTGTTCTCGCCTCTGTGTAATAAAACGGTCAAAAGTGATCATCTCTTGGACCACAGGCGGTAACAACTCCCATTCTACACGTGCTGCCATAAGGGTATCAGCGAACAATTCATCATGCTCCTCATCTGGTATAGCCCTATCGGGCTCCTGCCTCGTGAAAGTAGGCCTGGTAGGCCTATCTGCTGTCCGTGACACTGTCCTAAGAACTCTCCGTGACCCTGCATCACTTCTGTCATCGTCACGGTGAGGTGACAGTCTCCTCGAAGTACTCAATCTCTGCAGTGCCACTGCCACCTTCTGTAATACCTCATCGGACCGCCGTTGTCCTGCACAAATATCTCTGAGTGTATGCATGAACTCTGCACCCTCCTGATCTCTGTCATTATGTTCTGTCCTAGGTATATCTGTTCTGTCAGCCATATTTCCCGGCTGCCTGCTCAAGCTCTGTTGCCTGTCAATCAGAGCTCGCCTGCACGTGTAATACCTGGGTGACCCAATCTGATCTGGCTGCATAAGATAGCTAAACCCGTAGGATGGCAGGATTTAGCTCTGATACCATTGTAGAAACTCCTAGTTTCCTCTGATTCTGAAAACTGACTGTTTATTTGTTTTTTTGAAGTTTTTGATTTTTTTGCAATTTTTTTGGATTTTTGCGTGTAATGAAGGAAATGCGGTTTTTGCATAAAATAGTAAATAAATCCTATAAAACTTATTTAACTCCGTAAACTATATAGTATACTGCAACTTCAAGCTATTTTTTTAATATATAAAATCTACCAGAGACGATTTCAACTAAACAGTTACATGCAAAGTGTAAAGTAATGGTATTATTTTGAAAAACCTGGTTTTCCCTTGCTGTAGCAGCTGAAAGTACAGATCCGGTACAGCTGCATTAAATGCGTCCTTCTTCTCAAAATTGGTGGCAGATGATCCCAGATACAAGACGCCAATGATGAAACACGTTGGTGGGTGAAGTATGCTGTGCCTCTCTCTGAAGATGAAGTACGGCCTGGTGAGTGGTATGGCCAGGTAAAAGAAAGTACAGTGCTGTACCAGCATCAAGTACAATGGTACGGCCTGCCCAAAAATCAATGCCTAACCCTCTGAAATGAAGTGCCTAGTATGAGGAAGGCTCTTTGGATGCAACACTGATAAAAACTCTGTAGATAATTGATCTCTGAAAGCTCTGTGATTTCTCCTGAATGAAGAAACCTCTGCTGCAATAAATCAGGGGTTATTTCACACCCTCTGAATTGCTTCCAATGGAGATGGCACGTTCCCCAAGGAAATTCGAACTTGAAACCCTGAAGCTTCTTGCTCAGATCAAAGTTGATCAATTTCAATTCACAATAATGACATAATGGCTCGATTCCCAAGGCAAATGCATAAGTAACCAAAGAGGTGCGATTTCCTCCATAATAGGGGCTTTCAATTAAAAATTCGCACTTCTTTAATATTTTAATCTTTCCATAGTTTAGGCCAAATTTTATAATAAAATATAATTATAAATTTGGCCCCTTTCTAATGATGGGCGACCCCCTCAGCATTAAAATCACTTAAGTTATAATTTTTAATTATAACTTAATATAATAGTCTCGCATAATTAATATTTAATTAATACAATTAAATATTAATATTTTCCTCGTTACTCGCCCGATGACTGAACCGTCTGAAGCTGTCATACACTGAAGTGATTTCGAACGCTGCCAGCGCATATTGCTAAAAATAGCAGGGGTCCCACTCTGACCACCAGGGACTGCTAAAAATAGTAACTTCTGCAAGAAGTCTCCGATCGAGCCCAAACGAAAGCCAACTGATCAAACTCTGCCAACTGAAGCTGAGCCAAGCTCCTATGCGACCCTCTATCCATTCTATTAGCCTACGAGGGTCGTATGATAGGCTAATCCTGTGCTCCGAGAGATGTCACTGAGAAGGGGACATGACAACCATACAAGAAATTGGCCCGAACATGGAGTATATGATGGCACACCTAATGTCAAATGGTGTAGTTTCAGTTAATGGGGAGTGCAAAAAAAATAACAATTAACCCATAGTGGATCCCCCCTTGTCAGGTGACCAAATGATCGATCCTATGCTCCTGACAATGAATCGAGCCTGACAACTAGTAGTCGTGCATATGTAAATTCTGGGCAAGAATTTGACAAACACTATTGTTGATGGTGCTTCTAGTGTGAATGTTCTTCTAGAGGCAACTTGGAAGAGTCTTGGAAAGTTAACTATGTGACCTCTGACATTCCAACCAGTAGGGGTAGATCAACATGGCATTAAGGTATTGGGTGTACTAATGAGGCAAAAGGTAATTATAGGAACCCAACTCTTTTTGTTAAATTTTGTGGTCATCTCATTGCAAAATAAGGCCTATTATGCAATATTGAATTAGGATTGGTTGATAGTAGCCAAAGCTGATCATAATTGGAAAAAAAAAATCTCCATACAAAGGCTGGAAGTATATCATAGATTTGAAGAATCAGGTAGTTTGTGAGTAAGTAACCTCATCAGACTCATCAATTTCAAACTCTAAAGAAGAATGCTTAGTGGAAGGAAACTAAGGTACAATGGAGCCAAACAATGAAGGGGTCTTGGAGTTAAAATCATGCTTCAAAGATGAGACAAATTCCCTCTATGTTTTGTTCCATTGGAAAATGAAGTATTCATGTAGGATTGCAATAGCATTGAGATTGAATAAAGCCATGGCTTACAACAAGACGATAAGACGTAGATGTTTGTGATGCCAAGTCCTTCCAGATAGTCAAGATCACAATCATCTTACCTACCGAGTTCAAAGAAAACGTCATGGGTGCAAAGTTTGATGATAATATGGCTTGCTAGTTTGAACAAGTAGCTGACCTGAAGTCCAAGGAGCCAACTTCAATGAGCGCGAACATGGGGTTTAATGGTAGAAATATAATAAAAGGTGAAGTACAACCTAATTTTGAAGTAAGGTCGAATGATTAGAGAGTCATCATGCATTGGCCGACGAGAGCCTTGTTGAGGCAAAGGAAGTGTTGTTGTGACCAATACTTGTGGCACTTGAATTTTAAATCAAGGGCACCTATGTTATAAAGATGATAGAAGTACGAGCATGATAAATATTTAAGGTACAAGAATTTCACATATGTAGTGGTTGTATTAAATAGTAATGTTTAATGGGAAGTAAAGTTAGAAAAATGAGCGAACAATGAACTTCAACGATATGGGGTGTAAAGGTGTTGTGAATGTGTCCAATTAAAAATTATCTCTGCTGAAAATGGAAAGCATTAATATAATTAATGTTGAGCATCTAAGTTTGGTAGATGCAACATCAGGACCCATTGAGCACAACTATAAATGGGTAGAACATGGTATTTATATTACTTGAAAAAAAGAAAGTATGACTGATAAAGTTTTACTAGTTAAAGGGACAAAAAATGATGATAAGAATAAAAGTGGAGCCGCAAAAGTTTGTATAGGTGTTAAAAGACTAGTTAAAAAATAATATGGAAGGCAATTCTAAAGAGGAAGGCAGCAAAACTTACATCCAAGGTAGAGAGGCTCAACCATATGCTCCTTCAGTTCACTCATCGTACCTCCAAAAGGAAGCCAACACCGTATGACCAATGGTCACATGTCACCATATGGCCACCTCCCAGAAATCACGTACAACCATATACATTGTAGTACGTCCAACAAGAACCCTTCAGAATGTGTCCATGCTTTTCGTACTACCTTTTTCAGCTCCCACAACACCGTACATTCATGTATGCATTTCTAATTATATGTTTCCCCCTTCTATGTATACACTCTTGTTAGCTATTGAATCAAATACCCCTTTGCCCATACAAGATTGTATGCCCATCACTTGTACACCTAGCCAGTAGCAACAACATTTATCATACACATAATTGTACATCCTGCCGCCCTAAGACTTGCCCATACGCCATGTACCCTGGCCCACCTATAGTTGTTCCACTGGTCACCTTGCTAGGCATTTGCCTACCACATACAACCCATGCTCCCCTACACTTCCCTACTATAGTTCTCTCTGTATGGGCACTTAGGTTTTGCATGCTTTCACTTTTTGAAGCCACATGGTCACCTAAAGCTTACACCTTTTGCTGATTTTCCTCCCTTACCAATATAAGGGTTTCAATTCTCAATAGTTGTGGATTTTCAGTTAGAGTGTATTCCAATTCAGCAAAGAGCTCTCCCCTAGTGGTCACTCCACGTGGACATTCTTTTCACTTCCCTCTTCATTCTTATTTTCTCTTGTATTTGGGTTGTCAGAAGGGACCTCAACTTGTTTTAAAGGGGATAATGTAGTCCCTTAGTGTTGTTATCAGCATTTAATTAAATTGTATGTTGGTAGCCGATGTTATGTGGTAAATGTTTGTATTGTCTTTATTAGGTAGTTTTGTAAAGTTTTTCGTTATTTCGGTTGTTGACGGTTGTGTCTAACTGAGAATTGTTGGGTCTTCTTGTCATACAAATAGAATGATGTATGCTGGGGGGGGTCGCTTTTATCAGGTCCTCCCTGTATTGTATGAATTGTCTTTTATTAATACAAAGCTGCTATTGTTGTGATATTCTGCTCTGCGATGGTATGCTATGCTATGCAATTGTTATTTTGTATATGCTATTTTTGGTAGTCTGGTATCTCTATAATCATTCTACATTCCAAACCAGCAAGGCTTGGTGGTGACCCAAACCAGGATCCAACCACAAATTGTATGAATTGGGAAGCAAATGGAAATAAAAAATACAAAATACACTGGAATATTTTCTAGGAACTTTGTAATATTATGCCATTAAATTATTTGATTCGCTGAAAGAAGATGAGAAAAACAATGATAAAAGATAAAACGGCCTTCGCTAAGGCATTCAAGAAGTAGCATATAGATGCCCAAATACTTAACGAATTAAAGAATATAAAACAAAGAAATAAGGAGTCTATCAAAAACTATAATAGACAAATGTTGAATCTAGTACAAATGCTGGGTAATCCCATTGGAGACGATTTAAAACAACGATGTACATAAATGGTTTACTAAAAGCATTTAGGGAAATCTTGAGAATAGTGCCAATCTCTAAATATCAAGATACCTATCAAAGAATGTTAGATGTTGAACAGCAACAATAATCTAAACTAGAATAAATTATAAAATAATAGAATAAAAAAGACAAAAAGGTACAAATAGGAAATGCAAGAATTTGGTGTTTGAAATATAGAATTGAAGGCCATAATGAGGAATAATTCGCTATTAAATATTGTGTAATTTGCAATGTCAAAACACATGATATAAGTGAATGCCCAATTAACTTGAAAACAGTAAAGCTGAAAAACAATGTATGATTGTACGACAAACACCATCAAGTGGAGGGTACAAGATTCAGTGAAACCTCAAGGGGTACAGGATTCAGCGAAACCAATGGTCTCCAAGTTGCAGGAGCAGTGGTAGTAGAGGACGGAAATTGCTATGAATGTGTGACAAGATGGGAAGCCCTGTTATACAATGCTGGATATTCAATAAATGTGTGCATTTTACTATTGAATTTCAAAATGCACTAGCGCAAGTCTTGAAAATATGCACCAAATGTCGTCCATGTGACCACACTAATGAAGCCTGTCCTAAATTGAAATCAGCCAATAGGGAAGATGAAATATTCCGAGCCAATTTTTTCAAACTTTCAATTACAATCAGCAGAGTAATACACAGTCTTTAGGATTAGCCTTAAACCAAAACAATGACTGAAGCAACTCTAACCAGAATGTACACCAAGATTTCGAGGAGGCCAAGGTGTGAGCATTGGTCAGAGGATCTGAATGCAGAAATAGAGCTGGAAGGAACTGTAACCAAGAATGGCGCCGATGATGGCAAGCATATGGTTAGAGGATCTTCTACTACTACAAGTACTGAAAGAAACTCAACACCAAGTATGTGCTACCCAATCCAGTATGGAGTGAGGCGACCATATGGTGGAGTACTAAGAATTGCAATGCTTAAAAGAAACTCAACACCAAGTATATGCTACCCAATCCAGTATGGAGTGAGGCAACCATATGGCGGCGCGCTACGAATTACAATGCTCTGAAGGGAAATAAACAAGAATGCTGAAATACTCAACGTCAAGAATGTGCTTTCCAACCCAAAAGGAAATGGAAGCTACCATATGACGGAGATGTAAAGTATTACAATGCAGTTTTCGAATATAAGATCAGCATTACAAATCATGATTAAGCAAAATTAAAGAACTGCTGTCAGTACTACTGCCAGCTTGCAATATGATCAAGAATTCCCCTGCCAAGAGCATGGAATTAGAACCATTCAACAAGCATTTAAATAGAGAATCCTCCTTGACTTAATGGAACACCGAGACTGCTTTCTTTTCTCCAAAAAACACAGATTCACGATTCTGGGCTGTTCTGATCTGCACCTTTAAATGTAAAACGAGCAACCTGAGATCACACTACAATAGACAAATCTCTCACCCAATTCATCCTATTGACGTGAAACGAAAAGCAAAAGGCCCTAATGATGAAGGCGCCCAAGATTGGAACATCAAACAGACCCAAAAGTTTCTATATAATTAATGCATGAATCCCAATGCACACACAGGAAGTACAGTCCAGCAAGGGGGCGATTTGCCTTTAAAAATCACAGCAATCATTAAAAAATCTACAATTTACAGAGGGGCGCCCATTACAAACAAAGAGATATAGCCAATACCCACAATGAAATTTTGTCTTTTTTTTTCTATGAACAAAACATAACCTGCTGTAATGAATATGACAGTCTTGGATTTCTCATAAACTGATCTATAAAACACACACTGAATATAATGCACAAATCCTACATACAAAACAATCAAACTACACTATCTCACCACTAGTCGCTATCTTTCAAGCGAGAAGCAATGCCAAGCTAGGAAGTTTTCATTCCTCGAAGCAATCCCAAAGCCAATCCGACAGCATAACATTCCTATAGCTAAGATGTTTCAAGTGAAGACCAATGGCTTCCTTCTATAATTTCTGCTTGACCCTTCTAGAAGCCCAATCCTCCAATAGGTGGCGTCCCTCTTTCCCAAGCAAATTTTTTGCTTAATATTATAAACTTTTATTTCCTCCTTGAAGTTGGCGCCCAACTTAAGCTTGGATTAAATCTTCAATAAGAATTATAATTAATTCTTTCAATGAGGCGCCCACCCCATAAAGAACATCTTTTAAAACAACTTCAAGTGAAGTAGCTAGGCCAAGGGGAAAGTCAATGTTAAAATATAACATTAAAACATGACTTAATTAAAATAATTCGACTTATCTCTCCATTTGTGCCCCAAAGCCCAAAAATAAGTAAGCCAACAGATCAAACTGACATGGAAAGCCAATCGTGTCGAAACCAACAGGACCACTTCCAGAAATAGAATTTACTAAAAATAGTAAATTCCTGAAGATGCTCAGAATGCCAAAAAGAACATATCACCGCGAAGCTCTCTAAAAACCCAGAAAGAATCCACCATTGAATCAACCAACCTCAAGCAAGAGCATCCTTCAAAACAAGAAACCCTAATTTTACCTTCCGAGTAGCCTACGGGTCTCAGGAATAGGCCAACAGTCACTGGAAGGATCATGCTCGAGAAGGGGACATTACAGAAGAATAAGATAAGTACTTGTTGGCGATCTCTAGAGCAACAAAGAAGAAATAATTAGATACGATTGGTCCAAAAACAGTGAATGCAAGATAACAAGGGGCCGATTTATGAAACCACATCACCATTAGAAACCAAAATGGGACTATCTCACATGAGAAGATAAGAAAAACACAAATTAAAAGAATAAACTAGTTAAATATAACAATTATTCCTGGTTAATGGAACCATGGTAACCATACCAATGAAACTATTAATGGACCCTTACCACAATTAGCACAAGTCCAAACATTGAAACCAAAAGAATAAATACAACAACCAACAAAAGAACAAGATGCTTTTAATTTAGGAAAAGTAGGCTTCCCAAAAGCAGCGATAGCAATGGAGACATGGCTTTCTCTATTGCTTTGATATATTATGGTGGATCTAATGCATATAATCTTCTTGAAAAATTATGGAGAAAGTTGGGAATATTGCTAGTAATAGTTGCAGATTTTAGGTTGAAATTAGCAAATCAAGATTGGATTGATCCTTTAGTTATTTTTCTATATCAAAGGATAGTAACAGCAGGAAAAAGATTAAGTGTAGTATTTATAATAATGGGGATGGAAAGTGTCTTAAAACACTATGATGTTATGCTTTGACACCCATGGTGGGATTAAGTAAAAGTCATTCATGATAGGGAGCACAAAACCATTGGAGTTAAAAAAATGGAAGAGCAAGATTAACCATGGTCACACCAAGAGAAAAATTATTGGTAATGAATAGTCTAGCTCCATCGGTGGATTTGACTTCAAGGATGAATGTGAGCCAGGCAAAGAGGGTGTATTACACCTAGATGAATACTCGGAGGATAGCAGGCATACAAACCAAGGCCTATTGCATTGGAATATGGGAGAAAATGAAATGCTGAAACTGGCCTACCTAATCAGCTTTATTGAAATTGAGCATTCACAGATCAAGAAAAAGCATTTTCTGCTGACTGTTGATTAGACTTCAAGACAAACAATTGATATACAGCTTTGAATCTAATGTGGCAGAGTCTTATGTTCAGAAACTGCCAGTCACAGTAGCTTATTGATGACCATTGATGAAGGTATCCCAGTGACGACTGTCATGCATGAAAGAGATAAAAGACACACAGAAAGCAGGGAAAAAATGATAGAACATGCACAATTATTGGTGAGGGCTAGAGAAGATAAGAAACCAACGGTGAAGGTTGCTCCATTGCAGAAATAGGTGCCTATGAATAGATGCCACATGTCAAACAACATGACTCCTAAGGACGGTGCTTGGAAAATAAACAAATTAAATATAGAAAGAAACCAAAATTACAATTGACAAATGCCGATTGATGATCATTAGCAGAGACAACCATTCATGAATCATGATCGACAATCGATGTGCTTTTAGTTTGGACACCAAAAGACATAAATAAAGCATTAATGAAAATATGAGTTGTCGAATGACAAGGTGTCATGTAGAAGGATTAATAAAAATCAAAGAAAAGGAAGGAATGAAGGGTTGAAACATAATGCAATTTCATGTTTACAGCAACAAAGAACATTAAAAATGACTTTTGTAGTGCACAAGATTGTTGGCACTGTGAAGAATAAGGTGCTGAACTTGTTAGGAATGTACAAATGAATTGGTAGTGATGGTGGTTGATACCATGCAACAATAGCACTATCCTGCTCAGCAACACCGAGACGAGACAGTCAGGAGTCTCTATTTCTTTAAGGGTACACGTGCATTTAGTAAATTGTTGAGCATGTAGTAGACTAAGATTGATTTTGCTACTAACAAATTCTAACTAAGATAAGCTATTTTTTTGAAAAAGGTATCATCATTAAAAAAGAATGGAGATGGAGAAGCTTGGAGCTCCACAATGAGGAGACGAAGTCATCCTCCATTAATGGTGCTTCAAGCTTTCTCTAAGCGGCTTGCCTTGGTCACTTTTGCTTCTTTTGTGCTTATTGTTTCTTTTCTCCTTGGTGCAAGTGGTGTCATTTTATATTTTTAATTCTCTCATTAACGTTTAATTTGGTTTATTGTTCTTGTTTATTTTGTTTGATGTGCTTGGTGTTAGTTTTTTTTGTGGCCTGTGGTGTTTTGTCCACTGCCACATGCGCGTTCCTTCCCAGTCACCCTTCCCACTGCCTTTGGAGATTTTAAAGGGGCATGTATTAATTGCAGTGGTTTATGGAAACCCTAGGATTTGACGGATTCGAGCTTGTGGAGAAGGAGAAGCATGGTGGTCTTAATGATCCAGGTGATTCTACGCGGGGCAATAAGATATGCAATCATAAGAGCGATTGTTCTGACCTGTCTCAGGTTGAAGTGGAAGCGTTTGGATTGCCAAATAACTATTAAGTGAAATTTTGTGACAGGAAGAACCGGCTAACATTGGGAAGGAGCTGAATTTGTGGCATGCAGCAAAGAACATGGACAGCAGCAACGCAGTGAAGGCCAAATCGATAAGCAATCTAGTCCTACTAAGACCTTGACTATTGTTCTGAATGTTTCCATGGAAACTGACCTGTAGTAGGAAAATGTAGGTACTTTTTTGTTTGTTTAAACAAGAATTGTCTCCCTTCTAGGAATTTTTTTAATTACTGGCTCAACTTTATTTGGGGTAAATGTTTGGGTCTATATATTAGTTTTTTCTGGATGATTCAAAAAGGGGTGTTTATGATTTTGTTTAAAATCTTTAATATGCAACATAGGGCTATCAATAAACTCTTGTGGAACGTTGGCCAATCGATTTTTAAAGCTATCCTATGGAGACCAAAAATGGACTGCAGTGACTTCGTTTTCAAAACTGCTCCCAGATGGGTTGATATTGAAGGAGTGTCGATAAAACTGTGGAATTTTCTCCCACAAGCGTTGAAACCCTTCGGAGAAGTACTGAGAATTGAGGATACCAGAAGGTCACTTGTCCATATGAATGCTAGCGTTTTAATATCTTTAGAGCCCTTGGATTTCTTTCCAGATTCCCTCAATTTTAAAAATAAGGGAAAGTCCCATACTTGTGCTCTCAGAGGATTGGGTGGTCTAAATGCTTGTTTCTTTTGTAAAAAAGATGGCCATCTTACTAAAAACTGTCTTATGTTGGTTAATAAGGGTAATATACCTAATAAACAAAAAGAGAAGGGTGACCCGAAAAATGAGTCTATGTTGGATGATTTACAGGTTTTTGAAAACCCCCTGTTCAAAAGTGTACCATTGAAAGACAGTGCCCCCCTGTTGAGGCTTATGGAAATGTTGGCTTTGAGATTGAAAATGAGTCGGATCTAGATGACTCCTCCCTCGCACCTCGTAGTTTTTTGTTGACAGCTTGAATCCCTCGCCCCATAATCAATTGTCTGCCTGACAATTTGGATGATGCCTTTCTTGAATAGAAAACTCTGTCGGACCCTCCTGAGGGATATGTGGTTATTCTGGCTGAAACCCTTGGCCTGTACAATGTTATCTCTAATAGCTTGCCTTCGGAAAAGCTCAACAATCTTGCTAGTGAAGTTTCCCCTATGGTTATCTCCCCTGAAAAAGGAAAATTTGACAAATCTGCTTTAGAGATGGACATATCAGATGGTGATCCCTTGACTCACAAGGACACATCAGGTGCTAAAAATTGGATGCCTAAAGGAGGGAAAAGGCTTAAAACAGATTCGAGCTCCTCCCTAATGGAGCATGATGTGCCCAAAGAGAAAAAAAAGCTAGTAAAAGAGTCCCCTCACAACAACCATGACCTTTCCTTCAAAAAAAGGGGGAAGGAAAATAAAGTCCCGAACTGTTTCACAAGATTGTACAACAGTGGGGGTAAGCCCCTTTGGTCAATCTAATTGACCTCCTTCCCCCCCTTGGTTGTGTATGTGGATTGTAAGTTGGAATGTGAGGGTTGGAATCCCCTGATAGAAAACCAATTGTGAGACAGTTTAGGCATTCAAGAGAATCTTTGGATTTTCTTTGTTTGCAAGAAGTTAAGGCTATGGGATCCCAGTTGTCCTTAATCTTAAACTTTATAGGGCTTAATGCTCCCCAATTCTTCACTAATCATCAAAGAGGGAAAGTTGGGGCCTCTATCTTGGTCAACCTTGATTTGAAAGATTGAATTGTTGATCATGGTGTCTCCCCCTGTAATATAGCTATTTGGGTCTTGCTAGAAAGCCAAAATCAGTCCTATGGCCTGTGTAACATTTATGCCCCTGATGACTATAGGGAGTGGTCTGATCTATGGAACTGGCTAGCTATCAATCTGAAAAAATTTCCTTGGATCTTTGGAGGAGACTTCAATATGGTGGAAGAAAAAGAGGATAAATTAGGTGACCACCAACCCTAGAAAGGTAATGAGTTGTTTTTCTGGTTCAAATTCAAAAGAATGCACTGGATTGGAAACCCACTCCAAAAAGGTAAGAGCCTAAGTAGAGGAATCTGGTTTACCTCGTGTAATAATCAAAGCAATAATAGAAGACAATACTCAAGACTTGATAGATTTTATGTGAGTAGGGATTCACTCACTGTGCCCTCTAATAAGGATGGTAATGTGGTGACAGGCTGCCCTTTACTATGTCTGACCACCATCCTATTGAAATGGGTTTCTCGTTGAACTGTGAGGAGAATAAAGACACCCTATCCCTCAAAGGACTATATAAATTCGATCTGTCCCACTTGGTTGACCGTGTGTGTTTGGAGGGTCTTCAGTCATCTTGGAACATTGGCAAATTCGCTTGTAACTCCAACTCTAAAATTGATCAGTGGAATTCTTGTATGGAAACCTCCAAAAACTTTGTGAGAACTTATGGTCAAATGAAAGCTAAAAAGCGTATAAAATCTACAAGGGACACTTAAGAGAAGCTTATACATGCTAAAAGCTCTTTGCAAGTTGACCCAACTAATGGAAAACTTATTGAAGAGCTTAACCTCTTGAAACATCAAGTTAGATAGTCTCAGAATTATATTGCTAGGGGGGCACAGATCCGCTCTAGACTAACCTGGTTGAAGCTTGGGGATAAAGGCTCTAAGTTTTTCTTTAGATTTTTGAAAGCCAAGCATACAAGAAGCAAGATTAATGGCATCGAATAAATGGTCAGATTGTGCAGGATGCCGCCAGCATAAAAGAAGCTTTCTTTGAATTTTATTCCAATCTTTTTCTTTCTGATGGTTCTAGTGACCTCATTGAGCAAAATAGGGCTATATGTGATGCTTGCATTCCTAAAAAGGTGACACGAGTTCAGGCTAGTTTCCTTGACACTTGTATTTCATTAGATGAAATCAGAACCACTATTGACTCGCTCAAAGAAGATAAAACCCCTGGGGTGGATGGATTCCCTACTAAATTCTATAAAGCAAATAAGGAGTGGCTGGCCAAGGATTGTCTGGAGGTTTTTAATGAGGCCATTGATGCTGGCACCCTTAGCCCGGACATCAATAGAGGGGTAATTAAAATCATCCCTAAGGATGGTAACTTGTCTCAAATAAAAATTGGAGACCAATTACCCTCTATGTTTCTTACAAGATTTTGGCAAAGATTCTAGCAAGAAGATTATCCTCACTACTGCCCTCTATTGTCTCGGAAACTCAAACTGGCTTTGTTGAAGGGAGATGCATCTTGGACAATTTAATTACTAGCTGGGAAGGGATGTATTGGGCTAGACACTTTGAGCAGAATGCAGGAATGATCTTGCTTGACTTTGAAAAAGCATATGACAGAATTGAGTGGCCTTTCATTGAGAGGATGCTTCGGGCCTTTGGTTTCTAGGATAAATTTTGCAGAATGGTTAATGTTCTCTTCAAGGATGCTTTAGCTGTCATTGAAGTCAATGGGGAATTGACAGAATCATTGGACCTTCAATTCTCCATTAGACAAGGATGCCCTCTTGCTCCTTCGCTCTTTGTTTTGGCGGCTGAAGCGTTGCACTATCTCTTCAGATTCTCTGATATAGGGCCTCCAGTCAAAGGAATCTCTCTGCCTAATAATGATGCCCTTATTGATGTCCTACTTGCTGATGACACAACACTTTTTGTCACTTTGGAACAAAACAACTTGTTTCAGGTGGCAGCTAGACTAGATATATATTGCTTTGCTTCTGGCTCCAAAGTGGCAATGCATAAATCACATATTCTGGGCTGGCAAGAACACCCTCCTAACTAGTTGTCAAATTATGGTTGGACTTGGAAAGGACTTGATGAATTGGTCAGATATCTGGGTATCCCCTTCGCTCTCGCACCTTCCTTCAAACTCATGTGGGAATGGATTTTTGATAAATTAACAAGAAAATTGTAAAATGGCAAGGACATTTACTTTCCTTACTTGGAAGGATTCAAGTCTGTTAGAAGGTCCTCTCGTCTTATAATATTTATTATGCCTCTTGCTGGCTTTTTAGTAAGTCTCAGATGAACATGTTCCACAGAATCATAAGAGATTTTCTATGGTCGGATGGGAAAGGGGGTAAGAAACGGCATGCAGTTTCATGGCAATTTTGCTCAAAGCCCAAAAATATTGGGGACTTGGGGTTAAAAGACCTTTAGTTGTAGGGTATAACACTGGCAATTAAGTGGATCATCAGAGCGTTCAAAGGAAATGAGCCCTAGAAGATTCTGGTCAGAAACAATATCTTGAGAGGATTTCCCAAAGGAAAGCTAGGCTGGAAAGGTTTGAATATTGTTGGTTTTCTCATTGGGCCTTTTCCTGTTAATGTAGCCACCTCACCTATATTTGCTTCTATTTGGTCAGCCTGGGATGTTAAACCATTCATCACTGCTAAACACATATTCAACTGGTTTGGGACATCTTGTCAAGGGTATAGATCCTTATGGTGGAATTTGTCTGTCAACAGGAGACCACTTGCCCTCACCAGGGGTTGCTCTGCCTTTGAATGGTATACTAAGGGGTTGAAGGACTTTAAGGACCTTTATTCTCATGCGGGATGGGCTTCTTGGTCAGAGATTAAAGCCAATTTTCAGATTCCTAACACTCAACGCTGAACATTCACTCTTCTCCAAAAAGCATTGAAGGGAAAGAATAATGTGTTTTTCATGGAAGGTGAGGGTGAGTTCTGGGACAATGTGAAGTGGACGAAAGGCCCCCCTTTGTTTGAGTTCTCCACTCAAATGCTATACAAAAAACTTTCCTTCTCAAATGTCCCCTATCTCACCCTTAACCGTATCTAGTCTGTGTATGATCCTCTGACCGCCTGATCTTTTAGATTTGATGTGATTTGGGCCTCTTGTCTTTAGCCTAAGAAATCCTGCTTTCGTTGGCTGTTAATGTCTAAGAAGTTGGTTGTTGGTTCTGTCTTGAGTAATTGTGGTCTTGCTAAGCCTTTTTGCTTTTTTTGCAGTGAAATTGAAACTATTGAACATGTTTTCTTCTTCTGCCCATATGCGGCTAAGTTGTGGAATTGTTGTCTTAAGTGTTGGAATGTGGTCTTTGATTGTGAAATTTGCTGGCTAAACATTGCTTTTGGTTATGCATGTCTCAAAATTAAAGTACATCTTTTCTTTCATAAATTTTGGCTTATGTTTTCAATTGAAACATTATGGTTTTTATTGAAGCAAAGGAACCTTGAGGTATTCCAACATAAGGCTAGGTTGCTTACTGACTTCTCAGTGGAAGTCATTCTTCGTTTTGTCTCTGTGCAGATTTTCCTACAACTGGTACAATTTCTCAAGACAAGACTCCTCAAAGTCACCTTTGATTTCTTGCTAGATTTTGGTGGCTATCCCAAGTTGAGCCCTCATCCAGATTGGGCAATGAGCCACTGGACGGCTGTCGAGATAAAAATTACTGAATATGAGTGGGATTACATAAAAGATGCATGCTTTGACCAGGGAAATCACCCGATACAGGAATGGATAAACTCGACCAACTCTGATAAGAATGGAGTTGATAGTTGGCTATCAGCTAATGAAAATATGCTAAGAGACGTGCGCAATGATGGACTGGAAAGTTGTATAATCAGAGAAGCTGAGGAAAGCTTTGCACCGTTCGACTTGACCCTGCACCCTGAATCGTTTGATAAGACTATGGCGACAGTGTCTTCTCCTCAGGGATTGACTCCAATGATACAAGATCAGGATGCCCAGAAGGATGTTTGGAAGATGATAGACGAATATGTCAATGTATTTGCTAGAAAATTGGAAAAACTTATCGAACGGGGTGGCTCAGCGGATGTAGAGGACGTCTTGGATTATGTAAAAATGAACAATATGAAAACCCTGTTGAAGAAAATTGACCATTATCCCTCTCAGCTGGTTGTTGGGCAGCTTCAGATGGGACCTGGTGAAGATAAAGATTCGACCGAGGGGCCTGATTCTATGGATTTTGAGGATGGCTGTGAATTGGATGGCACTGCTAGTTGGAGGGCACAGGATGCTTAAGCCCTGTTCTGTCACCTTTGGGGTGGTTGCATTTTGATATAATCTTTCTTTTGATACTTCTGTTGCTTTCGTTGGTACTAATACTTTTGTCAGGCCACCTATATGAGGCCATTTTTTATATTGTATAATCAGTTAGTATGTTGTGCTAATGGGGGATGCCCCATAGTTTGATACTTTTATTTTGGGAACCCTATAAATGTTTTTTGCATCTTTGATGCTTATATTGGTAATCGATTCTACAATAAAAAACATTTTAAAAAAAGGTATCATGAAAGGTTGCATGTTTGATGATAACCTTATATTTAGGTGGACTCGTTTCAAGTTATGGAATCATCAAGCTATATCATTTGCTTGCTATATATTGTTGTTATTTGTGTTTATATCTGTTTGATCATTGTCATTATATTTTGTTGTTACTTTACTTTCCTACATAGCTGTAAAGAACAATAAAGGCTTAATGTATGTTATCAAATCATCTTATACAACCACTTCATCTAAGTACGATCAATATTGAAGGGATACCTTAGTAGAACATCCATCATGAATGTAAAATATGTACATTTTTAAGTATCTATCTTAGGCATAGGATTGAGACTTGAACTTGGCTTGGACTCATCAGTCATATTTCAGGCTCAGCAAAAACTTGGCAAATTAAATTAGACAAAAAACAATCAAAATCACAAAAAAATGGACCAAAATCACTGAAAATGAGTCCATGCTGCAAATCCTGTGTTTTCTCTATGGATGCTACAAAATATAATTTTAGATGTTAAAATGAGGGAGAGAGGCAGTTTATCAGCTTTAAGATTTTTTTCCCCTTTATGTTTGGGTTTTTATAATTTGGGTGGCAAGTCTACAGAGTAGAGTCAGCTGGATTCTCTAGGACTCACCCAATACGTTTTCCCAAGAGTAGTAGAGTCTACAAACTATTATCTTCGGGCTAATGAGATCATGGCCAAACAAAAGTTCCAATCAATAGGCACTAAATTTGAAAACATAAAGGCCATTATCAAATTAATTATGATTTGGACCACAACTATGGAATACATCCTTTCTAACTCTTGGCTGGTGTTTATTACCATCAAATGCAAGAACGTGGATAATGCATCAACATAGGAAACTACCTGCAGTATTAAACACATACAAGCAGGTGCTCAACCACCAGATACATTCATCATTCCATGCAATTTCATGGATCATTGTAATCTATCGTGTCTCATAATACCGACCAGTCCAAGACATCATCCTAGGGATTCCATGTATGGCTTAAGATGACAATATATGCATACATAATAGATAACACTCACATATTCAATCATCAATATATCTACCATAGTCAGATTTTATCAAATCAAAGGGCTTTATTCATATACCTGCATTTAGCATAAAACATATTGTGTGTATGTTGTAAATATACAGCCCAAGTCAATGTGGAGGAGCAAAATAAAAAATAGTGTCACTGGACTGAAGAGCAGCTTCCAAAAGTATCAGAAATAGGCCTCAAAAACTTCAAAGTGCAGGTCCATTATTTCTTACAAAACTTGCCCCCCTTAGAATGTCTGTTCAACCCCTTTGGAACAGATTCTTGATGCTGGATCTCTCATAAACTCAGCCCATAGGGGTCTAAAGACCAAGACTGACACAAATGTCCTGCACTTTTGGTAGCAATTTGGATTTACTGCAGATCAGATCCATCCTAATCAAATGTAAAAACGTGGTAAAAATCAGTCTTTGTATGAAGCACATAGTGTACAAATGACATGAAGCTTTCTCGAATGGAGTTGGTGTCCTCAAGGGGTATTTGTAGCTTTTCTATTAAATTCTTACCTTAATGTCTGCCCAAGTTTCATATAATACTATTTAAAGAGCCAAGATTTTCACGTAAGGGCTGCCCTTTAAGTCCCACATAGCTGTTTACACTTTACAGGCTTAACAGCTTGTCTTGACCCATATGATTGAATGCAATCCATGCTTAAGGAGTTCAAGCACCACATAGATTATTTTTTCACCAAGTATTGGTTTCTTTTGGGGCTCTAGTTTTTCTGTGGATGTAAACTTAGATTGTAACAGGAAATGCCAAGAAAGTTTTACATCTTTGTTCCATAAACTGTTCATAAGAGTACCAATCCTCCCCCATTCTGCTTTATACTCCTTTCTCTATGCTTTTCTGAGGTGCCTTCCCTTCATAGGATTCTTTGTACTTGTACTTTGGTTCATATGATTTGGGATTTAACCTCTTTCGGGTGAAAGGACCCTCTTATTATGTTTAAATTTCTTTAGTTCTTGGTGCTTAATTAATTTCATAACTAAGTTCCTTTTACCTTAGTCCTCTCTAGTATATAATTGAATGTACTTTTTGAGTATGACCTACATTTGGTCTATTGTCAACATTAATATACTTTCTTTCTTTCCTTTCCCATAAATGTATTTTTTGTATTCCTTTCTTCCATGTAAATTAGTTAATGCCCCTTGTATGAGTTTCTCTTAAGTTAGTTTTTATATATCATTTGGCATTACTTAATACTGTTTACTGCAAGGTACTGGTGAGTAAATAGAGGAGAAGGATGCCCTCTATACCAGATTCTAGTTACATCTTTCCTGATTTTGACTACAGACTATAAGAAACTTAGCAGTATGTTGCAGGAATAAATTTGAAATCTATAGTTTGAAATCTTGAGAAACTTACCATTATATGACTGCATGCCTTTTTTCATTTTGACCCCAAACCACAAATTAGCTGCTTGTTAACTGCACCATCTTCTGAGCTCTAAGCCATGTATTGTTTCAAGCTTAGAGCCATGTATTGTTTCAAGCAGACACTCCCTAAATTGCAAAAACCATTTACATAGGCTGGAATCCCTTTTCTGGGTTTCCAATATGTTTTCCCTTCCCAAAAACTTTTGGAAATCCTAGAGACATGCAAGAAGCTTCCAAAAACAAATTTTCGTAAAGTGAGAAACCTTTATCAAAATTTCTAGCCATTTGCAAGGAGTTTCCTGAAGTTTCCTTTTTCTTGCCTCTGTTTTCTAGAATATTTCTTAACGTTTCCAAGAGTTTATGGAAGTTTCTAATATTGTTTCCTAGACTTTACAGAAGTTTCTCTGTTTTCACTAGCATCTACTTCTCCTTCTGTTTCTTTAAGAATTCTCCGAGTACCTGTTTCCATTTCTTGGTGCAACATAGAAGACGCTTAATTTCTTATTAAGTACTAGAAGTTTGAAATAAAATAGTAGATAAAGCATAGTGAAAGAGGAGAAATGACTTCTTCAAGAAATTTACACCATCTCAAAGTGTAATTTGTTTTCAAGAGGCATTTGATTTTTTGCTACTTCTAGTATAGGATATTTGCAATTGTCCGATTTCATTGAATAAATATTTCACAGATAATAAAATAAACAAGCATGTAATTTTTGTAGGCTGTGAGGCTCACTTTGCTTAATTCTGATTCCATTGGCAAATACAACAAAATGTTTGGCTTCTCACGGGCTGAAATTCAGTAATGAATCTGGTTGTAAAGAAGCATGTAATGAGACCTAGGATGGAAGGTTCCATGTCAATTAGTAAATTTAAGGGGAAATTGACTGCTCTTGTGATTGGGAAGGAAATGGACTGTATAAATGCTTCCATGACAGATCATTGGTGTCATGAATCCCTGAATAAATTCCTCTTTCAGTAGACTTTTCTGAAATCATGAACAGTATTGGGGGTCCAAACCTTTCATTTTTATGACTAAAATCTATATATATATCTGTTTTAGAGTGTATTGTGAGAGTTGGCCCAGGATGACTCCCTTAGAGTCAACAGAACTCTGTGTTTCCATCTGTGGTTCTAGACTTAAACTACTTAGTGGGGTTCTTTGCCTATCATAAAAGGAATATATTTTAGAATCTAGATGCATGTTTTTGTGCTTCAGAGGCCTTATCTTGGAAATCATTCTCCATTCATAACATGTGTGGTTGCTAGCAAAGCAATTTAGATGCAAGGAGATGTATATGCAGTACTTTGAAATTTATCTTGAGATTCTTGCAGGTTCTCTTTTAAGACATGGATTTCTTATATTATTTTTCCTTGAAAGCATAACAGAAGATGTCCTTTAGGCGATATGAAATATCTCATGTTTATATAAGGGGAATTGGCCACTCTGCCCCAAACCCGTACCTCCAGGTTAGTAGATATTTTATTTGTACTCATTTGACTCTATAATTTTAATTTCCCTTTATTATGAACTTTATTTTCATGTATGGATTTTGTCATTATTTGGATCTTTTGTGTGGTCTGTAATTAGTTGAAACATTACTTTGATGCCAAAACGACTTGTTGGTCATTTTAATCAAGGACTTTGTGTGCTTAACGTCTACAACCTAAACTTTACTTAATGTATAAAACCTCACAAGGCTGCAGATCGTTTCTTTGCATATCTTAGCTCTTAGGATGGTGTTTCCTGATTTATCCACTGGAAAGGATATATCAAAAGTTTGTGTAATATTGTACATTATAAAGAGACCTTACCTTCATATAATTTTTTTAATATATCTGTTGAACTCATTGTGAAGTTGATGTCCCTTGGCAAAATAGGGGGACTTTGATGTGATTGGAGGAGCACCCATATTGACAGAAGCAGAAGTTATAAAGGTAGTATTTCAGGTTACTTTACAATCTTAGTAAGCCTGTAGAAAGGTTCTTTTTTGGGTGTCATCATAAATGAATTGATCAATATTGTGTCGTTAGTATTTTGTAATAAAAGGAATGCCTAAGCAACTCTGATTCAATGTTCTATGCATAGGTAGCTACGGATATTCTAGGCAAGTTCTTTGTTTGGGATGCCTGTGAAATCCATCTGAACCATGCCCACATTATAGATGCCATATGGTCATGGAGTGGGGTTAAACAGGAAGCTAAACATGATGTTGCTAAGGTATACTTTCAATTTTGATTTAAAGACGAGTTTCAAATTGTTTCTTCTGAACCTTCAATTTCAATATAAAATATCTTTGGTGATTGTCATGGAATATTGTATATTGTGGATAAGAGTATTATTTAGATTGTTTACACTGTAGGATCAATTTTGATTTACTTTTATTTTTGACTTGTATTTGAATTTTATCTTAAGTGCAGTTATTGTCGTTGATGGTTTCGTTATCTCCTCAAGCCTCGGACAGGAAGTCAAAATGGGCTCTCATTCGACGTCAGCTTTTGCAGGTCTGATGGCATTCAAATCATTTTACTTGGCTTTTCTGGATCTTGTGAGAATCTTTTTATCATGCTTTTTTTCTTCATTTTTTGCTTATTCCTTTTATCTGGGTAGTTTTCAAGAAAGTGCTAGAAACATTGGCGTTTATCCTTGGTCTATAATCTATCAAGAAAAGTTTCAAGTGTGCAGGCTCATGGTCATCAAAATTTTAAATAATATATACTGATAAAGGGATGTGTTTTTCCTTGCATTCTCATAATAATCTATATATATCATTTTACTTGGCATTTCTGGATCTTGTGAGAATCTTTTTATCATGCTTTTTTTCTTCATTTTTTGCTTATTCCTTTTATCTGGGTAGTTTTCAAGAAAGTGCTAGAAACATTGGTGTTTATCCTTGTTCACAATCAGAATTTGCAAGTCTGGAAACTTCCAAAATAACTCAATATACATACCAAGAACAAAGGTAAGACAGATTACAAGCATTCCAAGTAGTTTATTAGCTGTAATGTATCATTCATTGACATTGGCACCTTGAAATCTCACCTAAACCTGTCCAAAACTCACGCCAAACCCTTGTAAAGCTGCTGTGACTTCTCACAATATTCACCCAGGCCCACGTAGGTTCCAAAGATGGCTCGACCTCAATTTAAATAGTGGCTGGGATAGAAGTGAGGGCTGCGTCTATACCAAAGCTGCAACTTGATCTTTAGGAGGCTACCATGGTCACAGTGAGTTGAGACATAGTGCAAATACCCACCGTAATACCCTGAGCCCTTAGGTCTTCAACAATGAAGGCATCTATACATAGGATGCTGCGCCGATCAGCCAAGAAACCCCAATACTTACGGCCAAAATAAACTCTCCAAGGACGTGAGGAAAATTGTGAGGAAAACCTATTCAATCCTCTTCAAAGCTTCTACATGTCATCATCAAACATTCAGCCCTTGTGTGAAACCTATATGATTCCACCTACAATCATCCAGGGCAGATGTCTACAATCATCTAGGGCAGATGTTTCACTACCGAAATTGATACCCTTAGAGATTTCGTCCTAGGGTTTGTCCAAGCTCAAAGCTCAAACTCTACAATAGAGAAAAATAAACAAGCATGCCCAAAATGAGCTTTCAAATCTCCTTTTATAATTTCCCTTAGAACTTTCCCAAAGTTTTTTTTTTTTTTTTTAATTTCCCGCTCAAAACATATCATTTAATGCACTTTTATAAAGTGACTTTATAATATTTTCCCCCCAGCCCCACGCCTAGTCCAAGAATAAAATTGTCATAATCGATCACCTCTACCGTAAGGGTTAAGAATTACACTATGCACCTACATTATGCCCACAGGATACCAATCATTCTTCCTAAGCTGAAGATTCTCCTTAGACTTGGAATCTCCCCACATGGACCACCCATTGGTCAATACAATAGTCTACAATGGTTGCTGCAACTCAAGTATCCTCTAAAATAAGAGGAAGTGCTGACATATTTTCTCTTGGTGGGCTTTTGAGGAATTCCTTCCTCATACAAGACCTGTAACTGGAAAATGATGTATGGTGGTTGCACATAAACATCTGCACTTCCCTAGCTGCCTCCAGAAATTGTGAAATTCAATCTATCTTCCTGGTGTCCTTCAATGCATGAACACAGCATCAGGTTCAATATATATGCATGCACCAGCTCTGCACCCATAATCTTGCTGAACTGCAAACTGTTGCTGTATGTGTCACAACTCACCCTCATTAGAGGGCACAGACTCCTCAATAATTTAAGAAGCTCAATTGGAGAGAAACATCCATAATTTGAAGAAGGCAGCTGCTGAAGATGTAACTATAATGCTGATGAGTGGTCACTTCCTAATATTTGTCCACTCATCCATAACAATTGAGCACCCTTTTCTTACCTAAGTTTGTGTCTTATGACCTCCATTTGCGACATTAATCAGAGATATGAGTCAATTCAACAAGCTTGTCCTCAACTTATGAGCATGTGGAGGGAAATGGGATGATTCTGCAATTTGATCTGAACATTTTTTTAAGGAAAAACAATATGAAGAATTTATTCTTGGTCGTCTGCTCATTGAAAGGCAAACAGAGAAAAGACATGTTTTTGGTAAATTTAAAGTGAAGAAACAGAACTGTTTTGGTAGTCTGTTACTTGGACAATTCTCCTCCAATGCTGGGTCAGTTTCATAAAATGTATGCCATTTTAGGTCTATCTTGATAAACAACAACCAGAACAAGGTTTAGGAATTTAATAAAAAATGTTCTTTATTATTTTGGTTTAATTATTTAAATTGCAAGAGTGGAATGGGGAATGTCCCTCTATACCATGGAGACATTTGGGCATCTCCCATGGCAATAAACATCTCCCTTTTTTTATGGGAGGGAGGGCAGGGGGTGCGACAGGCATGGTCGCAAGAGTGACAATGGGGGACATTCCCTAATGTTTCTTCATACCTGTTTTATATGTCAAACCCTCAACTACAAAGGGTCAGCCTTCATATAAACAATTAGATTGGTAGGAAGTTAATAATGAGGCTTCTTAGAAACTGTTACCGTGGGTAGTACTTGTTTGCTGAAATGGTGAAATAGGAAACCTGCATAAGGGATCTCCTTATATAAAGTAGCCTTCCCTATCACCATTTGGATTTCATGCATAAATTGTACGGCCATTTGCATCAAGTGAGGTTTTGGTAGATATTTTCTTACTATAGGTCTCAAGGATATCTATAACATCTCTCTTCCTAGTGGGGACTATGATGGAAACTATAGGACTCAATGTTATCTATTACCTCTTCACCTCCTAACCTACAATTATTTGTGTTAAATTGTTGAGTTCATCATTTTGTCATCTTCGTTGCCCATTTTGGTGGTGAGCTTCCCATCTATGGCTAACAACCATTGTCCCTAGGGGCTTGCTTAGCTTTTGAGCACGATATGATATCTTTTGTTAAGATCCATCCATTGATTTAGGGATTATGACACTATAACGGTATCTTGTTTGATAAGAATTCGTATTTATCTAAGTAGCCAATACTGGTATTGATATGGGCATGGATATGGGATTTGGGTACGTTGAAACAACGATTTTTTATTTTATTTTTTTCCGGAGGGGAGGGGGGTGCTAGATGTGTTTTTATTTTAATTGAAAAGTGCCTATATATTTATAAAACAAGATATGGTACAATGCTAATCATACAAAAAAAGGGGTGGAAAAGTCACACACCACGAGCATAATCACAGCGAGGGTTAAAAAAATCCCTCGGGACAAGGGGGGTTGGATGTGTTTTTTTTTAAAATTGAAAAGTGCCTATATATTTATAAAACAAGATATGGTACAATGCTAATCATACAAAAAAAATGGGTGGAAAAGTCACACACCACGAGCATAATCACACCGAGGGTTTAAAAAACCCCTTGGGACAAGTAGAAAAGTGGTCAGAAAATGACTACACCCACAAAATATGGATATGTTTTTAGATACAACCATCCATATATATATAACAAGCAAAATTAACCACATAATATGCATAGAGTAAACAAAATAAGTTACATGACCACAATACATACTGATAATTCAATGCCAAATGTCATGATATGTAGTGGTTGAACTTAGATTAGTCTTAGAACAAGTACATAGTGTAAATGTTACAATTTATGCACAAAAATAAGACAAATCAGAATATTTATTATATTCATAGTGGTCTTTATTGTCTTCATCGAGAGCATCATCATGTGTTACATTAGAATTGCAAGCAGTTGCAATGCCATTTTCACTAGCTCCACTATGCAAGTCGTGTGAAGACCCTGCTAGCTCTGTGTCGAGCAATGAAAGGTAGGCAATGGATGCATCCAAGTCAATTGTCTCTGGTCTACATCCCAACACTTTGTTGCCCCTTGCTTATACTCATCTTTCTTTTGTGTGAGAAGACACAGGTTGGAATGCACATAAACCAAATCCTCCCCCTTTATTGCTGCCAACTTGTTACGCTTAACTGAGTGGATAAAGGTGTATGTGCCCCAGTTCTACTCAAATGAAGAGGGACTCGAAACATATTGGGGCAATCCACAAATCAATTAAATCTTATAAAAGCTAAAACATAAAACAAAACATCGAAAAGAAATATAGAGAATTATAAAAATTAAAATCCTGCTTGGGATAGAATTTTTATTGCAAGTAGTTGTAGGTGGGTGCATGCTTGTCCATGGATGTACCACTACATATGAGTGTCCTCCTTGTACTTGTCACAAAGAGTGTCAAGGGAATAACCCATGGAGGTTATGAAATTCTCAAACTCTTACATAACTGTGTCTTCTAATCTTGGATCAAGAAAAAGCCTAAAGAATGCCGCCTTATATCCCTTACTGACCTCAACATCTCTATATGGTGGGACCTTGAGTGTCCTTGTAATTGTCACAAAGAGTGCCAAGAGAATGACCCATGGAGGTTATGAAATTCTCAAACTCTTCAATAACTGTCTTTTAATTTTGGGTTGAGGAAGAGTCTAGAGAATGCCGCCTTATATCCCTCATTGACCTCAACATCTTTATATGGTGGGACCCTTCTGGACAAAAAAAGGATCTTTGTATTGTAGTATTTGGGATTCAAAGCAAAAGCAAGAAGATGCAATTAGGTGGTTGATATGACTGCACTTCCTTGAAGAACCTCTCTGAAGGATTTTGCTCATTGGTATTTATGATGTACTTAATATAGTCAATAATTGAGTTGATTCCATCATAAATCTCACCCAAACAAGGATGACCTATATCAACAAATATCAGCATACTCACAATGGGGCAGTAAAATTGAGAAAATCTCCACATGTTCCAAAGACCCATCATCGAGGATCAACCCTTTTACATTTGTGGCACTCTCGGTGTTTGACTGCCTTTATACACCCCAAAGGTGGTTCATAACCATGTTGCGCAATGCCTCACGCGCCTTGACAAGTTGTCTCAAGATGAGTGTCTGTGAGGCAAACCAAGTCTAATACGAAATTAAAACAAATACAATTAAAAATAATAAAATATTAAAAAATGAAAATCCTACAAATTACAATCTTACAAAATTAAATTAAAAGTATACATGATTCATGAATGATTAAAAAAAAGATAAAAAGATAGTTACCTTCAACAATTGCAACTTCGAGAAGGTTTTGAAAATGCCTTAGGACACGTGATGGTTGCTTATGAACATTTGGATCTTGTTCACCTCCTCACAGACTTGTTTGATCTAGATAATTTTGGTGCCCAATTTTTGCATCATAAGGTTGAGGGAATGAACGACACAAGGTGTCTAAAATATGTGCCCGTATCTTGTCTCAACCAAAATTCCCTCAGCTTTGCAATTATTTGCATTGTTCATTATAACTTGGACAACGTTTTAAGGCCTCACCACCTTGATGGACTCTATTAGACATCGGCAATGAATTGTGCATCCTTCACTTGCCCCTCACTATCAACTGCTCTTAAAAACATTGCCCTTTTAAGGCACATTACAACCACATTATCAAGTGTCTATTTGCCATATATCTCCATCCAACAGAAACAGTGGACACCCCTATTTCAATCAATGGAAACTTGATGCATTGGAATGCATCTTCAACATATTATCTTTATTTTGCCAACAAGGTGGTGTTTACCTTCTCATACCCTGGGCCGGTGAACTCTTTAGGGGCTTCATTGATAGATTTTACCATAACCCCTTAAGTATGGTGTTCTAACGACATTAAAAGATAGTCCACATGTGTAAACACAACACACAATGTTTTGTTTGGCTATGTCCCCGAATTCATTCTGGAATGCCCTTTCCAATGGGCCTACACTTTTTGTTCTTTCACGACTAAGAGGTGAATCCTTTTCCTCAATGGCATGACAAATGTATTAAGAAATGGGTGTGATGGGGTCATCACATTTGCATGAGATGGAGTAGTAGGTAGCTTGGTAGATCTAGATCCTTTGGATTTCTATGCCAAAGGATGCTTTGATTTTAGGGCAACGGAGGCATCCACTTCCTCTTGCTCTTTGATGTATGTGAGGATCATTATAGGTGGCAAGCCATTTAGTGGCTTTTCATTTATGTTTTGCCCAAGACAAGCTTTGGTTCCAAGGTTAGGAATTAGACACAAATGGGCTTTCACCTAAGTATACAAACTCTTATATTTGACCTTACACTCTAAACAAACCCAAATGTAACACCCTCCACCTAGTACTTGTTCTAACATTGTTCCATTCCTCCAAAAAGGGCGAGGAAGGATCAGTTTTGAAGGCAGTCCCTTGGCCCACAGAACTGGCACTTGCAGAGTGAGACATTCTAGCAAATCCCTTTAGCCCCCGGTTAAAAAATAATAATATTGCTATTAAAATTCAAGGCATTTGGCATTTGTTGAAATAATGTTCTAAAAAGTAACCAAAAAAAGTTAAAACTACTTACAAACGTTTTAAAGTTTGTACCTAAAAAGAAAGAAACTATAAAAGTTACCTTAAATCAACAATCCTCTTTGTGGCAAGCTCCTTAAACTCCTTGGCACCAAATGGTTAGTTGTAATGGTGTAGGATTAGCAAAAGGAAGGAGTTTCAGTCCTAAGAAATTGAAAAATTGGAGATGAGAGAGCAAAAGTGCAATGAGAAGTAAAAATTCAATGAAAGGTACACATGTTATTGTTTTCTTTTGTTAAAATGAGTGTGAAAGTTGCTTTTAGGGTTTCCCCTATATTTTATTTTATTTTTAGTTGTTTTTTGAAGTCCATATTTGACTGTTTGTCAAGTGAAAACAAACCAAAAAAAAAATACAAAAAACTTTTTCGTTAGTAGATACTGCCCGTATACGGCCAAGAAATGCCATCAGCACTGTGGATAGGTCACGTCCCTAGGTCCCGGGACGTGTTTGATCATATCCAGTGCTGACAGCATTCCCCAGATATATCCAAAATGAATCGCACCAGGATCTGTACCTAGGAGGTATAGTATCATAACGTATCTGGGAGTATATACATTGTTGACAATATTTCCTAGCCGTATTTACCAGAAATTGCACCAGTATCTGTGCCCAGGAGGTATTTTATCAGTACCTGGACCACTAGGCAGCAGTATCCGGTAATGTAGGTTTTTATGATAAATTTATCTCTTCATTCATGTCAATAATTGTGTTATAGCTGAAATTAACCTCATTATGGATTACTGAACTTTTAACATGTTTAAAAAAAGATAGAACCTTGAGAACAGTAATAATGAGAAAATCGATGTTATTGAATTGTTTTTTGACTTGACAAGTTATCTTTACTATGAATGAAATTTGGATTGCAGGAAATAAAATCTCAAGAAACACGTGTTACATATTTACAACCTAAGAAATATGCTTCTTAATAAATAATTAAAAATACTAGATTTTAGAGTTTTGTTGTTTGATTTTTATTTTTATTTTTATTTTTTAAATAGTTTGGACCAGGTAAATGTTAAAGGGCTCTAAATGGTATCTTAAGACTTGAAAATAACTTTTGAGATGATGTTATTGAGACATTGGTTGCTATGATTAGCTCGTCTACACGTGGACCACTGAATTTTATTAGAATTGTAACTAATTGGACCATGGAACATGTTGGTAACACTGTAGGAAACATGCAGGCAGTGGGTGGGATAATTGTGGCTGAGTGGTTCGGTTTAAAGGCAGAATCAAGAGTCCTTATTATCAGTTTCAATTGACCAACATAAAGGGCTAGTGATATGTGAAGCTTGGTCATAACTGTAAATCATGTTTACAAATAGAAATGTTCATCGTTTGTGACTTCCATCTGCAGGGCCTTCATTTGCCA
The DNA here is from genome assembly GCA_037957365.1 of Torreya grandis. NCBI lineage: Eukaryota > Viridiplantae > Streptophyta > Pinopsida > Cupressales > Taxaceae > Torreya > Torreya grandis. The sequence continues at coordinate 2,607,524 of JARHVA010000008.1, forward strand.
GAATCTGTTGTTGATCGGCTGCAAACAGTAGAGCGAAGATTTAGTGGCGCTGCTGATGAAGTTCTCCCAAGGCTGAGGGGGGCTCTTCCACCAGGTAATGCCTCAATTATGTTTTGCATAAGAATTATTTTCCTGCTGTTCAAGCCTGAAAATATTTGTGTCATTCTTTTGCAGATAGGTTTACACTGACTGCTCTCGAGGAATTATCAACACTTTTGAGCTATCTAAGAGTGTGGGAGATTGAGAGACATGTCTTCATTGATGCTCTCATGTTACCTACAGAGGAATATCATAATGGAATATTCTTCCAGGTGAATAGGAAATTCGTCGTCTATATGAATAGTATTGGGAAAAACTTATACTGCATATTTTAATGCGATTTTTTCACATTTGTCTTGCATAAGAGATTTTTTTATGCTTGTTTGTAACCATTATTTTTGGCAGTGTGAATGTTTTGTTTAATCCTAGTTGATGTATGATTTGTGCACTAGGATTCTTTTCTGTTTCCAGTCGGTGGTAGAGGAGTGTATGATTTGTCTTTGAAGGCAAAGACACCTACCCTAAAACAAATCAATTCAAGTAAAAACATTAGGAAAAAATGAATGCAAGAGAAACCTTGTGGGGGACCTACAATTCAGAATCATCTTTCCATGGAGAGAGCATCTACAATATTTATGCTGTGAAATATTTGAATCTCAAGTTTGGAAATCTTCTGCACCTAATTTTCACCTGCACCCCTACTTTATGTAATCTAGGTTAAAAAATAAAATATTAAGAAGACACTATTATTGAGCCTTTATGTGTTACACATGGAACATGCATACAACACTTAAATGATAGATTGCACTTGGAAAGTGGAGTTTATGACTACATTGGGTGGCTAACAAGGACACAAGATACCACTTTTTTAAAAGTTTGATATGACAAAACCTCTAACGCAAAGGAAAACAAAAAAGACATCTTTTACAAGATTAATGTGTAATGTCACCAAATATGATGATTTAACCAAAAAGGGGTTTTCCCCAAAATCCATAAATTCTGAAATTAAAAATCAGCAAACCCTAGTTGCTATAATTGCATCTCCAAACTAAAAATTAACTCCAATTCACCTTGAAATAAATACTTTGTGAATTTGGCCACTAATGGCTCTTGCCGCAATGAAAAAAGACCCTGAAATAGATGTTTCAACCCTCTAAACCCTAGTGCCACACTAGCTGAATTGAAGTCATTTCCCACTCTAATCCCTACCCAAGCTTTTAGTCCAATCCAATCATCAAAACCCAAAAAATTACGGCAATATTTAATTCAGAACAAAACCTTTGTAAATATACCCTCAACAAATATTATTTCCTATGAACAACTAAAAACTTCAAAAATTCTTAACTCCCTCAATATTTGAAATTATGATGCAAACAAGAGCTCAAACTGATCTTAAAAATAATGACTATCAAATAAAAATAATTTCAGAATTTTCTTCAATGGGAAGGTCATTAAAAAATTGCTCTAAAATTATGAAAACCATAGTTTCCTATTAAAAATAATTAAATAATAATCTAAAAATTATTATTTAATTTTCTATCAATTTAGGGTTTCAAATCTTTCACAAATTTTCTCAAAAACCCCACGCTAATGTACATAAAATTAGCAAATAATTTTAGAATATTAATTTGCACAAGTAGACCTTGAAAGGGGCCTCCAAACCCTCAATCAAGCTTCCAAAATAGTTCGCTCCACTTGTAAAATTAGTGCAAATAACAATATGAAATAATAAGCATCAAAAGAACTTCAATTAGTTCATCAGAACCTCACAATAGCTCTTCAATGCAAATCGCCCCACTCTAGGGCAAGTAACAAGACCTCGTTTAGCAAAGGTGGCATCAAAAGACACTTTTTGTAGAATGATCAACACCAAGACAGCGAACACCTATTGGGCATGCATCCCAATAGCTTCTTCAAGCATGAAAAAACAATTATGAAATTCAACATGTTTATCTTTTTGCTTTAGCTCCCAAGCCGACATTCTTTTTAATTCAATTTAAGTCTTTTTGAATTATATAAATAACTTGCCTTAATAAATTAGCAATTAAAATTACTTTTTAGCAAATTAAATAATTAAGTTCTCACTTAAATAATTAATTAAATTGCTTTAATAATTAAAGTGATAAAAATCACTTTTCAAGCAATTTATTAATTATAAAGCGCCTTAGAATAATCATTAAAATTACTTTAATTTTCTCAATGGGTAAAACCACTTTTCTGATAATTTGAATAATTATCCAGGATAGTTCTATTCTAATAATTAATTATCTTGTACTTTCAAATGATTAACATCACTATTCGGGCAATTTTATTAATTATTAAAATTATATGAAAAGGGAACATCACACAAAGAGGCAAAAAGAGCATCGTGCACAAGCATCATAAGCAAAAAGAGGGATCATCTCTCCTTCAAATTTAATAATGTCAAGAGCCTAATAAGTAACTTAATAAAAGAATAAAATGTATATGAGCATTATTTTAACAGTGAGTTCGGAACTGGATTTGCTGCAATTTGTATGCTGAAGGGCAGACACACACACATGGGTAGACAATACTGGTGTCAGGACTTTATTGCTCCCATGTCCTCAGCATTCCATATGAATATCATACAAGGCCCTTGTCTCCAAAACAGGTATGGACATTGACAGGTATGTCCATCACTCCCAGATTTGTGCAAGCTGGATGTCAAAAGCACGACTTAAGTTGAAACTTGAAAGGATAGATTCATACTCACCTCCCACCTTGTCTTCATCTCACAATGGGCTGTAGGTCATGGATTTTCTTCCATTCATTTGTTACACTTTTCAGATCCCCCAAGATAAGTGATACGGGTCACTTAATTCATGGCACAATTATCATAATTTGGTAGTCTATTATGGAATGTACCAGTTTCACACTGTTTCTCTTGAAGTCTGTGTCCATGCCTCCTCTATTACCAACTGAGCAAACAGTTCAGGCATTACTGTTCTGTTACAACTACCCAGATCTTCCCATAAGAAAAGTTCAGATTTCATTTTGCATACAACAGCTTGTAAGACAGTACCATACATTCTCTTATTACTATATGCAAGGCCATGGTCTGTCAAATCTCTCCCTAGAAGGACCATGAATTTCTCTTATTTTAGGACTGGAATGACGCTACAAAGACAACAGAGTTTATAGGAGGAGAGAGGAGCCTCAAGATAAACACCTATATAGAAGTAGGAACAGTTATACCCACCCCAGCGCATCAAAGGCAAGGGGTGAGCTTTGGATTAAAGCTCAAGTATATCTAAGTGAGATTGAGGATAGCATCCGCAGTCTCTCAGAAACAGTCCCTTGCAAACATCCATTCTTCTTTCTACTCGAAAACTTGGATGTTGCATGCTGTCAAGCCAATAAAGGCCTTAAAAACATAGTTACCAAGTTTGGAAATCCGGATCCGTTCTTGTGGGCAAAAAAATCCGAAAATCCAGAATCCTTGAAAAAGTTCAGAAAAATCCAATTTGGAGTATATACATGAGGATAGTTTTATAAAAATGCAAAATTGACAAATACAATGAAAAACATTAATAAAGTAATATAAAATGTTAATATTATACAATATATGTGGTTGCTGGGCATTTTTTCCCACAGAAAACCTTAAAAAAATAAAAAATTATTTTTTTGAAAATAAACAGGGCCAACCCGGACGAACTTATTCGAGCAGACAAAAAAATTTGGATCCGACCAGATTTTAGGCAGATCCGGCCGGATTTGGTAACTATGCTTATAAAATCATACGAAACAACAGTATTGATTGATATATATGCAACAATGAATTCCCACACCTGCAATTACAGCAGCTGATAATGACAGAATATAACAGCAGATTGATCCACTAGGATCTAGGAATTTGATCATTTCAGTCTCTCATTGCAGTACTCCAAACCGATTTCCATCTTCACCTCTATTTTTGCCATCATCTCTAGGAATTTGATCATTTCAGTCTCTCATGCCAGTACTCCAAACCGATTTCCATCTTCACCTCTATTTTTTCCATCATCTCAAGAACATGTGTTCAAACTGCAACACCCAAACTTGTATCCGATGCCGCACAGTGTCAGCATTGTTCAGCACACAGTTCAACGATATCTGCAGAAAATGACAAAATGTGGGATATGAACCTAAAGAAAGTGAGTGGTTGCAATTTCTTGTATCTGCCAAGACATCTCTTCATCTTCATTCCTTGTATATTAATGTATCATATCTATTCATTGAATAGTTGGCTAGAGACTTAAGTTGTGGTTGAAACATTCATCCGCTTGGATCGTTGTACATCACTTGCATAGTACAATTCTAGAAAATAGTAGATTGATCCAGTATTGATCATCTCAACCACACAACAGATTGCATACAAGGAATTGAAATGTGGACTTTGTGCCAATTCTTGTGCTACTTGATCTTCAACAACTATTTGAAATTGATACTGATGCATCTAAATATGCACTTGGAGCAGTCCTCACTCAATTTCATCATTTAGTTACCATAGTGAGACAATCACCACCGCAATAAGAAAATATCCCACATATGACTAGAGCTCTATGCCACTATACAATAATGTAAGCATTGGAAGCACTACATATTGGAAAAGGAAATTATCATCCATACAAATCACAAACCATTTTAGTTGTAAGGGTAAAACAAATTGTAGCAAGAGTTGCATCATAAATGGTCTTCATACCTTCAACAAAGGAAATGTCAATCTGGTAGCAGATTGTTTGATTCAACTTTGGGTTCAAGATTTCCTCTTTGCACTTGACCCACATGTGGACATGAGACCAACACATGGCCAAAACTGTATAATAGACTCACTTAAAGTTTGTTGAAATCTATCTATTGTCACTTAATAGTAAATCAATTTCAGATTACTATTTGCAGGATAGAATCTTGTATCACTTGGGATACTCGTGAGTAATGCACGAAGCATAATGTCAAAAGTTGATATGGGAAGCCCATTTTAGCAAGGATGTAGTTCATTTTTCTAATATCCCCTTTTATTTACTTCTTCAATATTCTGATTTACTTTTTCTAAATACACAAGCTGAAACAACTCTGAAACAAACCCTAGATAATAACATGCAACGAAAAATATGCAGATTTGATAATACCCAAGTGGAATAGTCATTCGATGAGCTTATTACAATTTTTTATGAAAAACCCTTGCTGTAGAAATCTACAAAAAATCAAATTCTAACTGTAAAAGTCTGTAAACATTGAATACAAGTCAACAATAAATACCAATATTTGACAACGCAGACAAGGTATAACAGTCATTTGGGTGGTGTGGCATGGTTGTGGTTGAAGTGGCGTCCTACTGGAGAGTGGAGCCGCCTTCCAAGGGAAGAGATCTACCTAGATCTGCTCAGTGTTATCCCCAAAATCCCTACGCCCTTCTTAATTACCTAGCACATTTTTAAATTGGCAGTACAACAAGCTGTACTGCTAGGTACAATAGCATAAAAATATCCAAAAATAACGATTTGTTCCTTTTCAAACCCCAATGCAGCTGTTGGCAAATTTTTGTAACACTCAACAGTGTCACACACACTGAGACTGGAATTCTGATCCTAATTTGAAGCACAATAATGATTTATGGATGGAATCACCTCAGAAGGGTAGAGGATTGGCGTCTTCAAATCTGATTGCAATGGAGTCTCTGTCCTCAAAAGTAGAAGTTGATTTTTTTCATTTCAATCGTGCATTATCTCTCCACATATTAAGTACACACATACTAATTAACATTTAATAGTGTGGAGTCCTAAACTAAACTAACCTATGCACCCATGTGAGGACTAATTCCTCAACACTAAAAAGAGTACATTCTACTCTGTATTGGGATTTTACACCAATAATCGGAAATCTAAGGTTTCAAAATTTTACAAATTTACAAGATAAAATGCAAAGATACACTTTTTATTTAGCAAACTTCACAAAATATGAAAAGAGAGCAAAGTGGCAGTTAAGTTACAAACACACAAAAAAAAAAAATACACTTTGTAGTACCAACATAGAGATTTCCTAGATGAAAGGATATACAAAAATGTTCAAGTCTTATGGAGAAGTACAAATTTGAATGAATCAAAGGGCTATGTTACAAGTAGCAGCACGCTCAGCCATAAGGGTCAACACAAATAATGCCATTGCAAAGCAACAAACAACATAGACGCTAGTTGCTTTACAAGGATCTCCAAGGGTTGTTGCTTTTACCAATCTATAGAGAACATCTTAGATGGCACCTATAGATGCTATGCCAATGTAAAGGATGAAAGACCATTTCCAAATGATTAGACACAAAACAATCCTTTTTCCTTACATACCTTCTGCTTTTTCAACATCTTACTATGCTACTAATAGCACTAAAAGTCCCACTTGTTTTAAAACACCATCTATGTGTTACCATTGCTCAACTTGACAATGGAGAATCTCTATCTTACATAAAATTACTCAATTCGCACATTACCACTTCAATAATAACTCCTAGTAATAATCCAAATGCAATTTTTTCTCAGAGTGCACCACTTGCAAGTGTGTCAATCCCTAATACACAAGCAAGGTTTTCTAAGTTCTCCACATCTTCTCAATCAACGACCTTAATGGCTTCAATTTCCATATCTACATCATCTCTTGGTTTCTCCACACCATTAGATAAAGGCATTCTCCTTTCAACGCTGCACAACCCCTATTTTTAGGTATAAAATTGGATGTTACTAGTATATAAATTTTCAACTAAGTTTCTCAGACTATGAGCATAGTGAACATCCTCTCTCAAAAAGAAAGAAAGAAAGAAATTATATTAATGTCCATAGATGACCAAAAGTAGGTCAATGGGATTGAAGGATATAACCAATATCAATAGTCTAGGAAGCGAGAATCCTAGAGGCGAACCAAAGAAATATAGTAATACAAAGCTTATCAAAGCATTACTTCCTCAAAGGAATATCTTTATGCCTCTTATAACTAGGGCAGCGGGTCAAAGCATTACACAAGCCACAAACATAGAAGTAATACAAAGCTTTATCTCCTCAAGCAGAGTGGAAAATCCGAAAATGGAGGAAATAAATGGGATTTGATCTAGTATGTTCAAGTGGAGGACCAAATCCAATCACTCTAGAACCTACACACACTAGGTTCAAATACCACAGCAGGAAAATCAAACAAGCACGGTGAAAAAGAGAAGCCAAGTAGTGTATGAAACAATAGGACAAGATGTGGCGAATATTGCGAAAGAAAACACTGAATATCTCACTTCAGCCAACCTAGCAATTGGAGCAGATATTGACAAAAACACAAAGGATCTGAAGAATAAAGTAGCCTAACGACCAAAGCCAATCACTTTGGAAGCTACATTCACTAGGTTCAAATGCCATAACAGGAAAATCAAACGAGTAAGCACGGTGAAAAAGAGAAGGGGGTAGTGTATGAAACAACAGGACAAGCTGTGGCGGATATCGACAAAGAAGACACTGAATATCTCACTTCAGCCAACCAAGCAATTGGAGCAAGTATTGACAAAAACACAAAGGATCTAAAGAATAAAGTAGCCTAGAGGGATTAGATCATTTAGGGATTGGAAACCACCATACTACAGTTCAAGGCACAAATAGGGCACATGCAGATGGTAAAGATAGAAATATGAGTGTTGGATTAGATAGAAGGTACTTGGAGGACACTATATGCTGTGGTGATATCTCTCAAGAATCTCGAAAATGGAATTGCAACTTGTAATTCATAGATTACAAACAAATCAAAGCATTTGGAAGAAGTAGAGTTCAAAGTAAATATGTGCCAGAGATCAGTACAAAGCAAGGATTCAAGGAGCACAAGCAAATGCTTTCAATGAGGATGATATGACCGTGTTTATAAAATTCACTGAGCATTAAAAATTAAAATACGAAGATAGCATGACAAAGGAAACAGAGAATTCTGCAAAAGCACTAACCTATTCCATTAGAGAAATGGAGATGTTGCAGGTGCAGGTAGTACATATTTTGCGAGGACTTGATGGTAATTTGATCACAGAGTTGCGATTCAGAGATTTGATCAACAATGTGACCGCACCACAAAGGATAAAAATAATGAAAGGACAAGGATATTCATTGAGAAAATGATGAATTAATTTGTAAAGTGAATGAATAAAGCCTTAGCGTCCTTAGTTGTCTCTTGGTCAATTGTAATCACATTTTGTCAAGTTTATGATGTGGTTAAATCATTTGTAGAAAATATACTGAGGGGAAATTAAATATGAGTAACTACCCTTTTGGGGGAGAAACCAAAGAAAAGACCAACCAATTTTGAAGTTATAAAGGAGAAAGCTCATTTTGTACAGAATTGTTCTGGTGAACAATTTGTTGTTTTTTAATTTATTGTTAAGGCAGGTATATATCTTTGCCCATACTATTTAAGTGTTTTGTTTTGACATTGATTGAATAATTTAGATCTTCTAGTAATTGGGATCTGGAAATCTGAATTCATTCTTATCTGTTTTCTGGAGTCTTTCTTGATGATATTTGTGTCAGTGCTCATGCTATTTACAAAGATTTACTAAGAAAATTGTTTTGGATTATTGAATGCACCTTTGATTGAACTCATGGTATTCAGGGTTCCGTCTGATAATTCATATTAATGTTTGCATAGGGCTGTAATTGATTTAGACTTATGTCATTTTGGTTACAAACTATTTAAATCTGATTTAGGCAATGTTTTTTCATGCTCCATTACAGTTTAAAGAGGTTGAATGTTTGTGCCCTAACTCCACATCATAAATGTTTAAAGTTATTCATTTCCTTTTAATTAAAAAGCTCCAATTAGAGTAGTGTTAGCCAAAATTGGCTACCATGAGTGAGGACAATTCAAAACTTTGCTTCTAAATTTGTCTAATCTTGTTGATAGCCTTTGAGAGTTTTGGTCTTGGTCTATTGGTCAGCCTATTAGTCATCCTTTGTCATGAAAAATGTCTTGTCAAGTGCGTGGTCATTTTAAGGTCTCTTCTAAGGTCTTTGAGAGTGAATCAAGAGTCTAATCTTGACACTAATCCCTTTCTTCAAGGACTTGTATAGGTGTTTGGAAAAGTTAAGGTATCTTAGCAAAGTTTAAGGGTTACTTTGCAAAGATTAAGGTATGTTAGTCCATGGTGAGAATGTTGGTGTATTGGCCTTCTAATGGGTTATGATGTCATGTGGTGAAAGTGACCTTATAGAGACATGATATGGTAAGGTGAAAACATTATTATTTCATGTTTAGCAAAAGTTAAGGTAAATTTGGAAAAATTAAGGTAATAGTTACGTTTGTTAACTAGAAGGATCAAGTGCATTTTGAGGCCTTTAGCGTGTTTCTAAGCTATGTCAAGGTTATTTCTTCCTCACACATGTTCACCTAGGTCAGTTCAACGTGCAAGGAGTGGTGTGACCCTCCAAAGATCAAGAAAGTGAAGGATAACGTAGAATTACACTTGCCAAAGACTTATGAAGCTACTTTTCAATGTGAACATGGTCAGTTCATGTCAGAAATGGATGTTGTCAGGTCTTTCAGAGGTTTGTATGGTCAAGTCAGGCTTGTGTCAGCAATTGCAGGTCTAAAGAATGCAAAAATCATTTCATGTCCTCCATTGACCTCTTTGGAAGCTAGTGAAGGTCATTTTCCAATGTTCATTTCATGAAGGAGAGTTGGATCCAGTGCTCTTGGGGGTGGATAGGGGCCCTTTTTCCCTTGAAATTCCAAGCATTAGTTTGAGGATTGAAGGGCTATGTTTTATGAACAATCATTAACAAGATAAGTAGCCCAAAACCCTCTTAGAACCTCACAGACAGGGTTTTTCTTATTGGAGTGAGTTTGCAGGGTAATGGAGCTGATGAATGGTTGTTTGAGATCCTCAAGGGATTGATAGTCCTCTCACATCATCCTCCATCATCAGTGTGTAATATTCCAAATCAGAATATTTTACATTAATTTGGTTTTCTCAAAAAACCTATTTTTTTTATAAATATAAATATTGCATTTAAAATAATAAATTAAATAAAATATAAGTCCACAAGGGGTTTCGTCCTTGAGCTGTTATAATCATAAGGGTTTTCGTCCTTGAGAGTGGTTTATAGCATGACGTTTATACAAGTTAGATGATTGAATTCATAATTGGATGCTTCATACTTCCACATCTCTTCTCCTTTATATAGTCTTTAAAAAATTCTCCCAAAGGAGGTGTCCCATCCAAGAGGCACCTCTTCACCAAAAGATGTGACCATTGACATATCTGTCGACATTTCCTTTCACTTCTGGTAACAATTTCATTCGACACTTTCGTTCACTTCCGACAACAATTCCGTTTGACATTTATGTTCATATTTGTTTAATGATTGTTGTATTAAATGGCAGCGCTGCTCCTTAGCAACAATTTTTTCATGTGAAGTGGCAGCATCTCTCCTCGAATTCAACGATCTTCTTGGGGATATTATAGACCTCCATGCCTCAAATTGCTTGTCCTCAAGCAATTGCAAATTGGAATGTTCAAGAAGTAAGGCTTCTCTCCAGATTGCATCTTCTATTGACAATCCAGAAGTAGAAGGATCATATGAACTCCATACAAGCAAATACCGTATGACAACCTGAGTCTCATTGGGAACCACCAAAATGTCAGAAAAGTTTGTATACGTTTTCCATGAGACAATTTTACAAAGAACCAACGCTCTAAAATCTTTAGGTTTCTTGTTTTCACTCAACAGCAAAGGATAGCAAGAAAAATATGAATAGCTCTTGTCAATCGAGAGGTGGATGCAAACATCTCCAATAGACATGTACTTTATCTTACGCAAACCCTTTAAGCCATTTCTTATGATAGAGTACCAAGTACATGTAGAATTTCCATGGAATGCAAACATGAATTCCGTAGTGCTCCTGTTTTGATCCAAGTTTGTCTCTCTTTCAAAGTCATAGAAAATTGCAAAGTCATAAAGGCATTCTTCATTAATACTATCAGATTTACAATCCCTTTGTAGCCATGATATACCCAACTTCACCATTAATTTAATCTTGTTGGAATACGGTTGCATTTCTAGAAGCAAGGAACATGAATCTATTATCTGCCTTTTTGGTACACCCATCTCTTCAAATCTGAATCTATTATCTCCTAGCTGCCAAGCTAGAATTAGGCTAGGAGCTGGAGTTATTGTACCCTTAATTTCTATTATCAATGCAACACTCTCCAAGTTTGGAGTCAGATTCACAGAGCACCAAAGTAATATTCCTTCTACAAGTGTACTATCATAATCACATGTGAACAAGGCATTCTCACATTCTACCCTAGCATCTTCAACTAATCTCCACACACAAAGTTGTGATTTCTGTTGTAGTTGCTCACCACCTTGGCTTATGTTATTAAACTTAGTGCACTTGTTTTGTTCAAAGATTTGCACTATGTTGTTCAGTACTTTGGTCATGCAGTTGGAACCAACTCTCACTTGTTGTATACGTGACTTCCCTTTTTGAATTTCTCTTACATTTGAAGGAAAATTTGCCTCTTTAGATATATTCGAAGAAGCATAGTCTATGATAACTATGTACTTCTTATCAGACATTACTCCACACCATAAGTCAACCTTTATGTTAATGGTCATTTCTGGAACCTTTCTGAAAACATCCCGCAAAGAGCGACATACTTTAATATGTAATCTAGAAGCTTCTTGTATCATAGAGTTACCCAATTTCCCATCAATCCCAACAACCATTTTGATGCTTGATATCTCAGCATAAATGACATCAAGATGTACATCACATGGATCTTTGTCCCTGTAACCATGCCATTCAAACTTGTCCTTTGTTTTTGAATACTCCTTCAACATTCTCTCATGGTATTTGGCAACTCCTTTGTTACGAATGGCCTTAGCATCCCTATTTGTCCAGCTAGCTTCTAAAAAAATTTTGCGATCTTGAAATTCTTCAATTTTTTTCATAAATTTTCTTTTGAAAGACTGACATGTTTGGCAAGATCAGTTCTTGGATGTTCACAAAGACACAAATTTATGATATGTCATGTCAGACATCAACATAATTTGTTGTTCAATTTCTTCCCTTAACCGCTTCTGAACATATAGTAGACGAAGCTTGCATTCTTCAATTTGGAGTGTTTGAACAAGTTTAAATCTAATCTACTTTCCAACTAATGCCATTCCCAAAAGTGAATTTGATACTTGCTTCTTCTCAACATAATTCACTGAGAATTTTTCTACATATTTTTTATGAAGCATGATTTGGCTTCTACTTGAATACATGCATAGTTGTGCATTTCCATATTTGTTAGCAATTAGATGCCTTGTCTCTCCAGTCAAAAATAGAGCGTCGGGGTCTCTTTTGGCTGCCACCAAAGTTTGGCCTCTAATATCATTTTTTAAACCATTTGTTAGTTTGATATGTAGAGTAAATTTATTAGTTGATATTATTGCTGAAACAACTTAATCTTGATGTTGGGTAGATGGTGGTGGCCCAATGCATCGGAATATATATGGCAGTATGGTTCATCTACGTTTAAATGGTTTGGAAGCTAATATTTGAACTCTAAAAACAATGAGCTACTCCAGTTCATCTTTTGTTATGGATAGCTAAGAATCGTGGCTACAATTAAGCTTTTTATTAACCTCCTCCATAAACCTTTCTGCTCCAATATTCTATAACTTTGACTCCCGATTTTTCCATATTCTGTCAATTATTTTGGTTGGCTCTCCATCTTGTTTATTTTGAAGACCGTAGCCCATGATATATTGTTGATAGTGTGCATTAATTAGACAATCAATTGGTTTATTAAACTTAGAACCTGTGTCCGAGGAACAATCCTCAAGACCTCTCTCTTGCACACACTGAAGTTTATCTTCACTCTGACGTAGACAACACATATCAACGTCATCATTAGTGTTTTGGATAGATAACTCGTGTGCATCTCTAATATCCAAAGTTTTTATGTCATTCTTCTCAATAGACAAGTCTCCATAAATATCAACTTCTTCTTGGATAGGTATGTTTGGGCATTCCCTTAGTTCAACATTGGATGCCTCATTCGTTTGCTCCTAGATAGGGAAGTCAGTCTTGGAATTTGTCATCTTCCTTTCTTCTAGGACCTCCCGAAAATTGAATTTTTCATCATATTCAGTACTGCCATAACTATGATTCACAAACTCGTCTTCTTCATAGTCCTTGTTTCCATTTCATGACTCTTTTAAATCCAAATAGTCCGAAAAAGAGATTTTTTTTCAAATCTCTGTTAAAAGGGCGTTGTACAACTCAAAACTGTCCATAATGTCCTTATGTAGTGACCCCATGGTTCATAGGCTGGCAAGAAAAATAGCTCTAATACCACTATAATATTCTAAATCGGAATATTTTACATTAATTTGGTTTTCTCAAAAAACTAATTTTTTTATAAATATTGCATTTAAAATAATAAATTAAATAAAATATAAGTCCACAAAGGGTTTCGTCCTTGGGTTGTTTAATCACAAGGGTTTTCGTCCTTGAGAGTGATTGTATAGCATGATGCTTATATGAGTTAGATGATTGAATTCATAATTGGATGCTTCATGCTTCCACATCTTTTCTCCTTTATATAGTTTTTAAAAACTTTTCCCAAAGGAGGTGTCCCATCCAAGAGGCACCTCTTCACCAAAAGATGCGACCATTGACATTTTCATCGACAATTTCGTTAACATTTCCATCGACATTTCCGTTCACTTCCGGCAACAGTTTCATTTGACACGTCCGACAACAATTCCGTTTGACATTTCCATTCATATTTGTTTAATGATTGTTGTATTAAATGGCAACGCTGCTCCTTGGCAACGATTTCTTCTTGTGAAGTGGCAGCGCCTCTCCTCGAATTCAGCGATCTCCTTCTTGGGGATATCACACAGTGGCATGCGTAAGCAACCAAAAGGTTAAAAATATAGTGTTTTTGTTATTTTTGAAGGTGGCAAGTAGTGTTTTTTAGGTTGAAACGCCCTTGAGCATAGTAGAAGTTGTGTTTGGAATGAAAACCTTGTAAATCACCTCCCTCAAGCTTCCTCTATCCTCTTCAGGTCTCTCACAAGCACCAACAAGGTCAGATGTCAAGGGATTAGCAAAGTATGTTGATTGTGCATAAAACTGCCTATAGGTGGTTGTCAAAATGCCTAGAAAAGGAAGATTCATGGTGTTGGAGTAAATTTTGGGGACTTGAAACTTCTTGTGAGTCCATTGCCATTGTGTGGGAGTTGTGAATCCACCAAAAAGTGACCCAAGCCATCAAATAGTGTTTTGAACAATATCTTGTTGAAGGAGGTTTTAAGCCTATTGAAGCTAAATGGAGCAATGTTGATTCTAGGTTTCATTCCTCAAAAAACCAATAGGAACATTGGTTTCTTATAGATATTAGTGACCTAATTGGCTTGAATAAGCATCTAAAGAGTTGATGGGTTCACTTCACAAGCATCTCTAGAAGAAGATTGTAGGTGATAGCCCATTAGCAACAAGGGTTTGAACTCTCAAGTTTGCCTTTAAGGTCTCAAATGTAAACAAGTAGGGAACAGAGCTAAACAAGAAGCAATAATGGTAAGTTTGGATTATAATGGGGCAAACTTCACTCCTAGAACTCCTGCAGTGCTCCTAAACATAAACTCAATGCATATACAGTCCAAAAGAGTACCTACAGCGTTGCAAGACAAGAAAAATGGTCTTATGAGCAAGCAACATGAAGAACTTGAGAAGTATTACAGGTAAAAGAAGCACTGAAGTACTTAAAGGTGGAGGTGAGAAACTCTCAAAGATATCCACCAATAGATCAAACTCTCAAAACCGTCCTTGAGGTAAACTAACAGGTCGCAGATCTAAAGTACATCAGCCTAGTGTTCACAAGTGGAACTAGGTGTTTGTAGACCATTTGGGATGTTTCATGGAGGTTTTTATCTTGCAAATTGGTCTGAAGGTTCTATTAGATGACTACAGGGCTCAAGAGATCAAGAAGAGCATCATAAATGGATTAGATTGAGAGGAATGTAGACCTACAGGCCTCCAAACCTATAGATCCACATTCTCAACCTAAGAAGCAAACCTTGCAAAAAAAGATGATGTTTAAAGATCAAATTAAGAGTAAAAACTGTGACGAGATGTTGGGAAAGTCTGTGGGAGATAGAACAAGGAGGATCATTGATGAAAAGCCTTGCTTTGAACCTCAACTAGTGTCAAACCCAAAGAGCACCTTTGAGCCTGCTAAAGAGCTCCTTCTAGGAGCCTATTTTCAAGAATCCAATAGAGTGTGCAATGAGTTGTATTGAGATTGTAGTTTAGATGGATAGAAAGAGTGTGGAAGTCTAAGGGACCATGAATGGGATGTTCATCTTGAGTGGACTCATCATGTAGAACAAAAGATGAAGGTTTGTCCTCAATATGCAATCAAGAGACCTAATGCATACTTACAGCCATAGAGAGTTTTTGCATAAACATGAGAAGAAAGATGCAAGGTTTGGTGATTGAAATGAAGTGTTGAAGTGTGGGAGATTCATGAATGAACCATGAAGGTGCTAAGGATGCCTTGAAGTTGATTAAAAGACCAAAGAACACCTACAACCCACTACAGAGTTCTCTCATACACAGAATTTTGCCTTTTTGCTTAGTATGAGCTCATTGGCATTGATCATGCAAAACCAACTCTTGGAGGGGTTGAAGGAAGTTGGGGCAGACCCCACACAGGTTTTAGTTTGCATTGAAGTGACTTAAAACTCTCTCCATCCATTTTTCTCTCCTCTTGGCCTCCTCAGGCCTGTGCTTTTGCCAACTAGGGCTAGAAAGTTTGCAACTCGCCTAATTGGAGTTCTAACCCATGAAAATGCATGAAACTTTGCCATCTCACCTTATTTAGTGTGACCAACAATATTTTGGAGGTTTTAGAGTTGTACTATATGGCCTTGTACGGTCTCTAGTACTATAGGTTTGCATTAGGCCTAATTAGGGTTAATTGGGAGAGATGGGTATTGAAAAAATGGGTCTACATTGGGAGTTGAGCCTTGAAATATTGAGTGAAGCTGGAAGGGGATAAAGGGTACTCAAATATGCCATTAGTGTTCCTGGAAGTGTTGCAAACCTCTCAAACCAAGGAGCTTTGTGTCCAAGTAGGGCTACAAGGAATAGGCCTCCAAAAGAGCAAATGTGAGAATGATGAAGGGAATTGCAAAACAGAAGTGGAAAGATGATGGGATGTGGATGTTCAACAAGTGTCCAAGGCAATTAGACCCCAAGAGGATGATTTATCAATTCATAATCACTCCTAATGGGCAGTTTCAAGAGCTCAATGGGGAGTCAACAAGCCAAACATAACTCATACACCACCTTGAGAGGATCATCATCAAATGAAGTGCACACATGTTGAAGATATACTTCATAACTATCCTTTGGCAGTTGATTATTGTTTGTAAATTTTTCATGAGTGTTTGGCAGCCATTATTGACTCTTGACACCTCTCTTCTCTCTCTCTCTTCTCCCTCCTATATGTATGCCTGATTTTGGCATTGTAAGGAATCCTTTTGCTAGATATGACATAACCCTATCCAAATGAACACTTGTTTTGCCTCTAAAATGAATAAAGTTGAGTTCTAGCCTACTCTTATGCTTGTATCTAGTGTATACTTCATGCTAGTTGATGAATGTTAGTGATGGTATACTACTTCCTCTCATTTGTCCTTTCATGTTTACCTCTTTTCAAGTGATTGGTCATCTTTGCAGGTTACATAGATTGATTCGAAGTAGCTTTGAATGGATTTAAAGTTGAAGCATTCATTTTTGTCTTTTAGACCTCTTGATCAACCCCTCAATCTATGCATCATGCTATAGCCTCTATGTGAAACACTCATGTTTGGAGACTCCATTTGAGTTGTGCAACTAGATTCAATCATATTTCACGCTCTTAATGCGTTATAGGCAGGTGGAGGAGACAAATTTGGTGCATCACCTTCTTAGTTTAGTTTGCTTTCAGTTATCTCTTACCCTTTTCCCTTGTAGGCAATAGGCTTAGTTTGTAGTTCTAGGTGAGAGCATCAAAGGAGCTAGCCCTAATATAGAGGTTCTCTTCAGCTATAAGGTCACCCACAACCTTTGAAGAGTTCCCATGCTATCACTTAAGTGAGGAGGCTTGAACAACCTCCTCAAGGGTGCAACTTTTGTTGATAACAGTTCTGACACGCTCAATGGGACAAGAGATTCCATCCATTGAAGTGTTATTGGTGTTGATCTTCAATACACCAGCGTTTAGAGGCATGAACACAAGCATCAATAGTGACTTCGAGTTCACTTAGATAGTCTTAGCAGGCCAGGTATTCTTTCAAGCAAGTACTCTTTCTATTTTGCCTTTCTCATGAGGTTTCATGGTTGAGTTTGGAGTGGATTTTTGTTTTACTCAAGTTGATGAGCCATATCATTAGCATGTTGATCCTTATTAGCCCCATGTTGAGTCATATAGTCCTGCAATGACCCTACTTATCCTCAATATGACTCTAGTTATCCATATGACCAGCCTTGTTATCAAGAGTATTACCCTTCCCCTTTTCCTCAACAACCTTACCAAGCTTGTCAACCTTCTTATCAATCTAACCAAGCTTGCCATCAGTCCTATATGCCACCTCCCACCCCAATTCAAAATCCTTGGCAGCCTATTCATTCTTCTAATCAGCCTTGCCAAAACCATATTTCCCCTAGTCAACATAGTTACATTTCTACTCAGTCTATCTCAAGATTCAAACAAATTCTTTCAGGCTATGAAAGGCATATGATAGAGTTGGATAGACAAAAGTAGTATGGCCTAAGTCTCCCTATTCATCTCATTTAGAATATGAATGAGGGACTCATTACAACTGGTTAAGAGTAAGTGGGCACCTATAGAGAGAGAGAATCAACAAAGACTAACTAATGACATGTTGGATATAGGTGGCCTAATTCAGTGTATAGAGGACAAGGTAGTGGTTCATGAGAGGCAGCAAGTTCAGTGCTATCAGCCTCATGTGCCTTCTCATACTCCACATCAACTCTCCTTTGCTCCACCCTTTCTTCCTCAAAAGACCAAGTCAAGAGAGTTTCAAAGTCTCCCAAGTCCTCCCATTCCTCGAGTTGGAGTTGTCTATGAAGACCAAGATAAATCAGAATTGAAGTGTTTCATTGTTGCTTGGAGGGAAAAGAATGAGGAGATCCTGGCACAAAACTATCTTCCCCTTCTCCAAGAGCTCCCCAAAAGGTCCTTTAAAGTTCTAAGTTGGAATCAAGTGGTGGAGTCATGGGATAAGCAAAATGGAAAGGCTTAGATTGGAAAATTGAGGCCAAAGAGGAAACATTGCCTATTCAAGCCCCACCCATCCCTCCTCAAGAACCTCAAATCTTCCCATCATGAAGGTCAATTCAATTAAGCATTCAAATGAAGAAGGAAATCTTTGTTGAGAAGGTTGAAGACCAAATCATATTAAGAGTTGAGGGATTGATTGGTGAATGGAAGGAAATGAATGATAAGCTCATTGATCTCAAAAGTCCAAAGCTTGTTTGTGAGTTTGAGCAACCCATCATTGAAGAACATGTTCTATGGGAGGCCAATGAAGAAGATCAAGTTGCAGCTGTAACTGAGCCTCAAGAAGGCTGTGAGGAGAGTGATTCAAGTGTATATGATGAAGAGGTCATCATTGGAACACCTCTTGGTGAAGATCATAAGAAATCAACCTTCAAAGTTGAAGAGAAAGGTGACCTTGATGGAGTGCAAGTTGATCAAGTGATAGTAGACCTTGAAAGGGATGGTCTTTCCCAATGTGAACAAAGTGTTGATCAGGTTGTTGTAGCAGAAGAAGAAGCTCCTAAAGACTCGTTGAAATTGGTTAAAGATTGTTTTGAGCCCCACGAACATGATCAAAGAGGTATAAACTTTAATCCCCTCTTAATTCTTGTTGTGAATACCTTTGTACCAGCTCCCATGAAGCTAGAAGGAAGTCTAAATGAGTTAGAACCAAGTGAAGTTCAGTTAGAGGACTCGTTTGAAGTCCTAAGAGTAGGTTACACTCTTCTACATGGAATTTATAGTCTGACCCAGACTGAGGAAGGCAGTTTTGTCAGGCAAACCAACCAGCAAGAAAAAGGTAGCTCTCCAAGCTTGTCATTCTAAGAAGCTACTTCAGTTGAATTTGACCTATTTGATGTTTTCAAGGAAGACTATCAAATTTGATGTTTTCAAGGAAGACTATCAACTTCTTGGTCCATTTGTAGACATTTGTTCACTCTTGGAGGATAAGACAAACCTCTATTGTCCTCAACCTCTCAAAGAGCAAGAATCTTCACCTCTTGAAGTCAATTCTACATGTGGCAAGAAACATGTCAATCCATTGAGTTTGATTCACCAGCTCTTGAAGAGGGGAAAGTTTGTCATGAGGTAAAGAATGATCAGGTCTATACCACTACAAGAGCATGTCATATCAGCTACTTAGCTCATTTGAAAGCCAACAAGGAAGAGCCATTGCCTATCATTTTCATTTTAGAACATGAAGATGAGCCTAAACATGTCCAAGATCAGCCTAAGCACACTTCTGATTACTCATACTTCAAGCAAGGTGGAGGTGTATACAGTTGATTTTGAAGGAGAAGTTATCAAGATCAACATACAGTTGCCTCTATTCCATTCTCTCATGGCTGCCATCAAGCTTGCTAGTCACATGAGTTTGGTGAAAAAAGATAGCTAGTTTTTCTCTACCAGTTAATGGTTTTGTTTAGGGTTGTCTCAAGTTGTTAGAGTAGGTTAGTATACGGTAGATTAGTTGTTTATTGTCTTTTCTTTTCTCTAAGTGCTTTGTTGCACAGTATTTTGTCTTGTTGTTTTGTTGTGAGTGTGTTCTCCTTGTTTCTTGTTGTGTGTTGGTGGAGGCATCATCAGTTATCTATCCTTGTTTCAAGGCATTTACAATCAGGTTCAAGGTCCAATCAGGTATGAGGTTGAGTGATAGGTGATTCCATAGCTCAATGGATGGACTAGGCAACTGGTCTAAGATGCATAGCAAGCATGCAATCCCAGGAGGTCGCCAAAGATGTTAGCCAAAATTGGCCACTATGAGTGAGGACAATTCAAAACTTTGCTTCTAAATTTCTCTAACTTTGTTGATAACTTTTGAGAGTTTTGGTCTTGGTTTATTGGTCAGTCTATTGGTCATCCTTTGTCATGAAAGATGTCTTGTCAAGTGCTTGGTCATTTTAAGGTCTCTTGTAAGGTCTTGGAGAGTGAGTCAAGAGTCTAATCTTGACATTAATCCACTTCTTGAAGGTCTTGTTTAGGTATTTGGAAAAGTTAAGGTATCTTAGCAAAGTTTAAGGTTACTTTACAAAGATTAAGGTATGTTAGCCTATGGTGAAAATGTTCGTGTATTGGCCTTCCAATGAGTTTTGATGTACTGTGGTGAAAGTGATGTTCTAGAGACATATGGTAAGGTGAAAACATTATTATTTCATGTTTAGCAAAAGTTAAGGTAAATTTGGAGAAATTAAGGTAATAGTTATGTTTGCTAACTAGAAAGGTCAAGTGCATTTTGAGGCCTCTAACGTCTTTCTTTGCTATGTCAAGGTTATTTCTTTCTCACACATGTTCACCCAGGT
The DNA here is from genome assembly GCA_037957365.1 of Torreya grandis. Taxonomy (NCBI): domain Eukaryota; kingdom Viridiplantae; phylum Streptophyta; class Pinopsida; order Cupressales; family Taxaceae; genus Torreya; species Torreya grandis. The sequence continues at coordinate 2,628,200 of JARHVA010000008.1, forward strand.
CAGTTCAACGTGCAAGGAGTGGTGGGGCCCGCCAAAGATCAAGAAAGTGAAGTATAATGTAGAAATACACTTGCCAAAGGCTTATGAAGCTACTTTTCAATGTGGAGATGGTTAGTTCATGTCATAAATGGATGTTGGCAGGTCTCTCATAGGTTTGCAGGGTCAAATCAGGGTTGTGGCAGCATTGGCAGGTCCAAAGAATGCAAAAAATGTTTCATCTCCTCCATCGACCTCTTTGGAAGCTAGTGAAGGTAATTTCCAAGTGTTCATTTCATGAAGAGGAAGGAGAGTTGGATCCAGTGCTCTTGGAGGTGGCTAGGGGCCCTTTTTCCCTTGAAATTCCAGGCATTAGTTTGAGGATTGAAGGGCTATGCTTTATGAACAATTGTTAACAAGATAAGCCCCCAAAACCCTCCTAAAACCCCACAGTCAGGGTTTTTCTTATTGCAGTGAGTTTGCAAGATAATGGATGTAGATGAATGGTTGTTTGAGATCTTGAAGGACCTGAATAGTCCTCTCACATCAACTTCCATCATCAGTGACACGTGTGAGGAGCCAAAAGGACAAAAATGCAGTGCTTTTGTTATTTTTGAAGGTGGCAGGAAAAGTTTTTCAGGTTGCAATGTCCTTGAGCATAGTAGAAGTTGTGTTTGGAATGAAAACCTTGTAAATCACCAAGCACCAATAGGGTCAGATGTCAAGCGATTAGCAACATATGTTGACTGTGCATGAAACTGCCTATAGGTGGTTGTCAAAAATGCCTAGAAAAGGAAGATTCATGGTGTTGGAGTGAATCTTGGGGACTTGAAATTTCTTGTGAGTCCATTGCCCTTGTGTGGGAGTGGTGAATCCACCAAAAAGTGACCCAAGCCATCAAATAGTGTTTTGATCAATATCTTGTTGAAGGAGGTTGTAGGCCTATTGAAGCTAAATGGAGCAATGTTGATTCTAGGTTTCATTCCTCAAGAAACCAATAGGAACATTGGTTTCTTATGAAAATTAGTGACCTAATTGGCTTGAATAAGCATCTAAAGAGTTGATGGATTCACTTCACAAGCATCTCTAGAAGAATATCGCAGGTGATAGCCCATTAGCAACAGGGGTTTAAACTTTCAAATCTACCTTTAAGGTCTCAAATGTAAGCAAGTAGGAAACACACCTAAACAAGAAGAAAGAATGGTAGTGTTGGACTATAATGGGGCAAACATCAGTCCTTGAACTTCTGCAGTGCTCCCAAACATAAACTCGATGCATACACAGTCCAAAAGAGTACCTACATCCTTGCAAGCCAAAAAAGATGGTCTTGTGAGCAAGCAGCATGAAGATCTTGAGAAGTATTACAGGTAAAATAAGCATTGAAGTAGTTCAAGGTGGAGGTGAGAAACTCTCAAAGATATCCACCAATAGATCAAACTCTCAAAACCATCCTTGAGGTAAACTAACAGGTCACAGATCTAAAGTACATCAGCCTAGTGTTTACAAGCAAAACTAGGTGTTTGTAGACCATTTGGGATGTTTCATAGAGCTTTTTATCTTGCAAACTGGTCTGAAGGTTCTAGGAGATGACTACAAGGCTCAAGAGATCAAGAAGAGCATCATAAATGGCTTAGATTGGTAGGAATGTAGACCTACAGGTCTGCAGACCTGTAGGTCCACATTCTCAACCTAAGAAGCAAACCTTGTAAAAAAAGATGATGTTTAAAGATCAGATTAAGAGTAAGAATCGTGACGAGATGTTGGGAAAGTTTGTGGGAGGTAGAACAAGGAGGATCATTGATGAAAAGCCTTGCTTTGAACCTCAACTAGTGTTAAACCCAAAGAGCACCTTCAAGCCTGCTAAAGAGCTCCTTCTAGGAGCTTGTTTTCAAGAATCCAACAGAGTGTGCAATGAGTTATATTGAGATTGTAGTTTAGATGGATAGAAAGAGTGTGGAAGTCTGAGGGACCATGAATAGGATGTTCATCTTGAGTGGACTCTTCATGAAGAACAAAAGAAGAAGGTTCATCCTCAATATGCAGTCAAGAGACCTAATGCATACTTACAGCCAAAGAGAGTTTTTGCATAAACATGAGAAGAAAGATGCAAGGTTTGGTGATTGAAATGAAGTGGTGAAGTGTGGGAGAGTCATGAATGAACCATGAAGGTGCTAAGGATGCCTTGAAGTTGATTAAAAGACCAAAGAACACCAACAGACCACTACACAGTCCTCTCTCATACACATATTTCTGCCTTTTTGCTTAGTATGAGCTCACTAGCATTGATCATGCAAAACCAACTCTTAGAGGTATTGAAGGAAGTTGGGGCAGACCCCACACAGGTTTTAGTTTGCTTTGAAGTGCCTTAAAACTCTCTCCATCCATTTTTCTCTACTCTCAGCCTCCTCAAGCCTGTGCTTTTGCCAACTAGGGCTAGAAAACTTGCAACTCACCTAACTGGAGTTCTAACCCATGAAAATGCATGAAACTTTTCCATCTCACCTTATTTAGTGTGCTCAACAATATTTTGGAGGTTTTCGAGCTGTATTGTATGGCCTCGTATGGTCTCTAGTGCTGTAGGCTTGCATTAGGCCTAATTAGGGCTAATTGGGAGAGATGGGTATTGAGAAAGTGGGTCCGCATTGGGAGTTGAGCCCTAAAATTTTGGGTAAAACTGGAAAGGGATAAAGAGTACTCAAATATGCCTTAAATTTTTCTAGAAGTGTTGCAGACCTCTCAAACCAAGGAGCTTTGTGTCCAAATAGGGCTACAAGGAATAGGCCTCCAAAAGAGCAAATGTGAGAATGATGAAAGAAATTGCAAAACATAAGTGGAAAGATGATGGGATGTGGATGTTCAACAAGTGTCCAAGGGAGTTAGACCCCAAGAGGATGATTTGTCAATTCATATCACTTGTAGTGGGCAGTTTCAAGAGATCAAGGGTGAGTCATCAAGCCAAACTTAACTCCTATGCCACCTTGAGAAGATTGTCATCAAATGGAGTGCACACATGTTGAAGATGTACTTCATAGCTGTCCTTTGGTAGTTGATTCTTGTTTGTAACTTGTCCATGAGTGCTTGGCAGCTATCATTGGCTCTTGATGTCTCTCTTCTCTCTCTCTCTTCTTCCTCCTATATGCATGCTTGATTTTGGCATTTTAAGGAATCCTTTTACTAGATATGGCATAGCCCTGTCCAAATGAACACTTGTTTTGCCTCTGAAATGAATAATGCTGAGTTCTAGACTTCTCTTATTCTTCGAGGTTACCCCTTCCTTCCATTCAATATGTTAATTAATGTAACTTCTCAGCATCTCGAATGAAACTCCCAACATATCTATGAATATGTTGTGCTCTCACCTTCATTCCTATATTTTATTTGGGTATCCTACATAAGGTAGTGTGTCAATGGCCGACATTTTCCTATCAGATTGATACTGATATTTAATATCGGAATCTGTCTGTTGAGACTAGTCTTAATAGGCATATCAATCAATGGATTATTTTTCTTAGCCTGAGCTTTGATTTGCATAGTGTTTAATGTTTGTGTAGGAATATTGACATGTGCAAGATGAGATGAACTGAATGGCAAGGTGTGCATGCTACCAATACCAATCATCTTCATTGTGGCCCTTGATCTTGACCATCACTGGAAGCATCATCCTCTTTGTCCACAATTAATTTTTCTTCCTTCCATTTTGTATATGTACAATCTCCTCATTCTCCCACAATTAATTTTTCTTCCTTCCATTCTGTATATGTACAATCTCCTCATTCTCCCCTAGTTATTCTATGTTTTTCTTTAAGTTTAATTGTGCTTATTTGTCATTATACTTCTTTCTTAAATCAGTTGCAGTGAGTTGTAACTCACTGGCTTTAACATAGATGGTGTATTTCTAACTCTATCGGTCCCTTTATGTAACAGTTAACACTCTAGTCATGATTTGCTGATATAGTGGCATGGTTGCACTCTTGCCACCATGCTGCAATCTCTCAATATCTTCTTTAATTTCCTCATTCAAAAAAGCTAACCAATTATAGACCACTCCATTATTCCTTCCGCATACACAATTGTCCATGGTGGTAATTTAATGTTCCTATTTGCATAGTCGGTCTTGCCTATAAAAACTCTGCTACACCCTAGAATCATCATATTTCGATACTTTCACACTATTACCATGCTCTGTAAAAATATCTCTACCATCTTGAAACCACGCTATTTGCACGAAAGTTTATTTGATTAATGAAGTGAGTTTTTTTGTTAAAACTCTGTTACCTGATTTTGTCAAGTCGAATATTGTGCTGAGTAAGTTTGGTGTAATTGACATTTTTTGCCCCTCCAACACTACACATTTGTTTTCTGAATTGTAGTTTTGCACTAGCTCTCTCATTGAATTGCTATCGATGTGGATAACCAACATATTCGCTATAGCTCAAACACCTTGGCCTCAAGCTTTATAAAGAGGGAATGTGCAGGTGCATTTGTGTGCCTCTTAGTTGATAATATTTTTGCCAAATCCATTTCATTGTTTCATCGTCCCTACTCCTTGTGATCACGGCTCAGATTGTTGTTTGATGATCCCTCCGATGAACTGGTTTTCAAACATTGCAATAGCCGTTCTTGGTTGTGAATTGCAACAAGAGCTTGATTGTGTTGAGATAAACTATCAAATAACTTTGAATGTTTTTTAAGAAGGTTTATTATTATTATATCTATGTTATCTGTCTTTGATGTTATTTATTGCTTCTCTTTGATTTTGTTATTTTGTTCAATGGTGTTGTCTGGCAGTCTTTCTCATTGTATGTCATTTGCTTTCCATCTGTACTTGACCACTTGCCCCAATCGTTGCATCCTTCTATAATTGCTGTTATAATTGTCATTGACAGTTGTCATCATCTATATTATTCTTTATTACATGGTTAATGAAGTATTTGCCATCGGAGCCCGTCAGACTACAGTGACTTGAGTTGGCCCAATGGTGACTACCCTCGTTCTAAACCCAACGGAGAATGTTATCGCCCCTTTATCCAGTCTCTGTTGTGGTCGTAAGCATATGGCTAGTTCTGGTTCCTAGTCTCTGTTAATGGATGTCAACTGATTTTTTCCGGTGCTGGTTTTCGCCATTGTCCGCTGTCGTTCGTCAATTATCTGCTTCTGTGAGGATATTTTGTTGTGTTTTTTTGCCCATTCTTCAATTTTGATGAATTTTATCTTCTTTTTGTCATATCATCGAAGTTTGGATATGTTTATAAGACTAAAATACAGCATGCTGTCTACATTTCACAAGCCTACAGCTCCACTATTGAAGATCTGATAAACTATGTAAGGTCCCTCTCATAATTTTTCTAACTTGGGTTATTTCTTTTCCAATTTTCATGTAAATTGTAATTCCTACACTCTTGGATGTAGCTGCATTCGCTTGATTTGTTTATCATGCCAATGTTTTATTCTATTGGCCTCCACTTGAATGGACCATTGTGCCATAATTTTTCTTTCGTCTAAGGCATTTAGTTGTAATAATCATTTTTTTGGGTGCTCAATATCTCCTATTGATTTTCCTTAGCTACTATTAAACTTAGTTAGTACCATGGAATCTACTAGTAATGGTGCTTCTTGTCCCGACATGAGTTGAAGTGTTGTATGTTCAGTGATATGTTTGCATGTTGTGCAATATGTCCATGATACATAAGGTAGTTTTTCCTCCCAATCTTGTTTTTAAATGACACATATTTTATGTATGATTTTCATTGTTTTTTTTGTGGGTTTGGCTTGTTTGCTTTCTTGAGGATAGTAAGTAGTTGATTTATAGTGCCTAGATTGTAATATTTTCAGCATTTCTCTGATTACTTCATTCAAAAAGTGAGTGCCTTCGTCACTTGTTAAACTTAATGGGAAACCAAATCTTACTATTATATGTTTGTATGTAAACTCTGCCATACTTTTGGCCGTATCATTCGGCAATATTTTTGCTTCCACCCATTTCGTTAAGTATCATGTTGCCACCAATAAATGTGTACACCTTTTCGTTGATGGAATGCTTAAACAATCGCAAAAAATCTAGATCCCATCTTCCAAATGTCACTATGAACCCTTGACATTGGCTATTGGAGAACGGATTCAATTGAAGGTTTATCTAGCCATGTAGCATGTCTATAAGGTCATGTCTTTGGATGGCCATACCAAGTGGAACTTTGACACTCTTACATGCCCCCAATGCTTGATTTCATGCATATTCATGCCAACCCTATAACTACACTTCGATGTTATTCTCTCTACTGTTAGGGAGAACCAATCTTCAACAAACAAATTCTCAAATGAAAATTCTGCATTATTTAAAAATGAATATTTTTTAAATATATATTAAAACTTAAATAATGAAATACATAAGAGGTCACTGCCAAATGGTCTGGCATTTCAAGTCAGTGGCTCCATTGATAACCTTATGCACTTAATAGCAACATTCACAAAACAACTATATTCTACAAATAAACTGACACATCATATACTATCAGCTATTAAATTGTGGAAATGCACCCAGACAGCTAAAGAGATTCAGCACAACCCAATAGGAGGGTGAACACATTAATAACTTACTTTAAAAAGCATGCCAAGAAGCACCCATGAACGTAGAAGAGGGATAACACATTAACAACGGTCCCCATGAAAAGGATAAATCCATCCAGACGGCTAAAGAGATTCAGCACCTGTGAACCCATAAGAGGTTTAACACATTAACGCCTTTTCTCCAAAAACTAGATTATCCAATATGCCAGAATGGAACAAGGCAAGCCACAAACCAAGAAACAAGATGCAGTCCATCAATCAATATCACACCTTACAAACATGGAAGAATCAGACCAAGAATTTAACCCTTAAAAGCCTTGAACATGACATCTTTTATCAGACCTTTGGAGAGAAAATCCAACACTGGTCACAAGAGAGACATTATCAACCACCAAATGCAAGTTCCAAAAATCCTGCAAACAAGGATGAAGAAGGGTACAACAAGAGGTAAAGGCCGTTCTGACAGAAAAAGATAGATCAGATCTGTAAACCTATCCACACCACATCAGCAACAGATCCATCACAATTAATAAGAGGCATGGCATCATTGTAAACCATCACAGATCCAAATTTCTCCTCTGCCCACCAGCATCCCCAACCGGTCCATCAGAGGTCCCAAAACAAGGAATTTGATCTTCACATTCTGCAATGCAGATAATAGATCTGACTTTTGCTGATTATGGTTATCGTGCAGGGTCTGGAACAGACCACACCCAATGTCAGTTCCTTGCTACACCCACACTCTCCGCCCTTATCGCATTATTTAAAACTATCAAAAACATGGCAGCTTTCAAACAATGGATTTTTGATAAAATTGATATGTCAACTCTTTCTCTAGTGTTGTCTTGTGTATAAATAAGATTTCCATGGCGAGCTTATGGTGTGGATTATGATTAATATTTTTAAATAGTTCCAAACAATATAAACACTGCATTTTTAGAGACATCTCTATTTAGAACGATTAGCATTATGATGAGAATGTTTTGGTATAGTTGGGTTATGTTATTTGAATTTTAATTCTAATTAGGTAATTTTCATATCATATACTTCAATTTTATTTGAGAACCATTATCATGGAATAAGATTTCAAGTCTCGTTCAAGGAAATTGTGCCTTTTGATTAAACTGTGGATGTGACTATTTTCTGCCAAATTCAATTTGGAACTTTATTAGTCCTTTTATTTATCAAATTACATCAAGCTAGAAAATCGGGGGTTTTCATCTTCGCATTATGTTTGTTTTGAAAAATACATTTTTGTTGAGAGGTATAAAAAGCCTACTTTTTTTTTACAGATCTACTTACCCAAAGGGAGCAATTATGGACCACTGTCTGAAGGCGTTCTTTTGGCTATTGGGGGTCGATATGATCATTTGCTTCGTCAAATATGGGATAATCATTTGGTTGGTCCTATCTCTCATTGCCATGATTGTCTTCCTCCGATTGTTGTGGCAAGCTTGTCACAAGTTCTTTCCATAAAAACATAATATATGCAAGCATTTGGAACATGCATAAATTTTGGACATTATTGATATATGATTGTTCTTATAGATTGATTTTTCATAGTGGTGCATTTTCTTGAAGTTTTATATTTTGTTTGAAAAGTGTATCTTATATTACATTATAGAAATAGATGATTACATGGATCACTATATTGACAAAGTGACAAGTTTAACCTCTCCCAATAGGTGCAGATAAGGTTAGGTGCAAGTCGTGAGGGATTTTGACAGCATAGAAAGGCCCTTTATAGCAAGGAAAATTTTAAGAAACCCGCAAAAATAAAAATTTATAGATTGGGTGGCAGATCTTGTTGGAACCAGATTCGTTAGGGTGGCAAATCTCACGAAATTGGCCTTTGTGACTTTGGCAAAAATGAAAAAGTATGAAATTTGTTGTGGATATAAGGGTGAATCTTGCCTGATATTTATAATTTGGTGAAATTGTTTGGCGAATTTAATAGTAAAATTTGTAAAGACCAAGTTAAAAATTAGAATTGTTGTTAAATTCAATCAAAAAAGCATTACAGGCATCAAAGCATTGCCCACCTACAAAAGCATCGCATCCTTGCAAGAGTATCACTATGAAAACAAACTTAGCATGGAAAAAACTAAACAAAGCATTGAAATGACAAAAAACATTGCATGGTACTAAACTACTAAACAAAGCACCGTAACAAATAAACATTTCTCATGGTACTAAGCAAAGCATTGCAATGTAGAATAGCTTTGCATGCGACATGGCACCAAACAAAGCATCGCGATGAAGGAAAACTTTGCAAGGCACTAAATGACAAAAGTAGCATGAAGTAAATCTGAAAAGGTTAATTGCAATTAATGCCAACTGCACACTTCAGAAGTCCAAACTCCAATGTTATAAAAATCCAAACTTAGGAGTCCAAACTCCAACGTAATAAAAATCCAAGAAGTTTATTCCAAAATCATAGAGATTAAAACAATTCGCAAAAACAAGAGTGAAAACCCTGATTAGCTATTTGAATATTCGATGACTATATAGAGGAGCACAACAAGGTAAAAAGTAGAGCATTGGCAGCCATATCTAGGGAAGAGTTGGATGAATTGTGAAAGAAATGCCAAAGGTGTAGGTGTCATAGGAATCTTATAAGAAACTCAAAGACCATTTCAAGCTCAGGAATGTGGAAACAGGGATTGAATAAAAACGAGCCTTTGGCATGGAGAGATCAATGATGTCTCTTAAGTCCATTGATTATTTTCCATTCACTCACAAGGATTTCTATACAGTGAAAGACCCGAAGAATCCAAGCAAACGAGTATTCAAGAATGAATACAAGATAATGGAAAAGACAAATTGGGCTAAAATTCTCAGGATATCGTTATTTGGGTTGTTGCATGATTTTGTGCAATTGGTACTAACAAAAATGTCAGATGGAAAAATGTGGTTGACTCTAAATCTAATTATACTAGTCAATGCAAAAACCTTGGCTAGGGTAACCAATTTGCCTAATGAAGGGGAAAATATTGCTCAATAAAGGGCAAAGGTTATGCCACATATCATCGGGGAAGTCAAAAAATATATTAGTGGAATATGGTAACGAGAACAATTCTCCCAAAAACTGTGAATAATATCATGTTTCAAAACTTGTTGAGCATATTAGGGATTGGTTCTAGCATACAACTAAAGATTGGAAGGATGTCCCAATAAACATAATTGCCCAAAGCATTTTGCAATGGAATTGTTGGAGATACATGAGAATTTTTTTAAGATACAAAATGTTATGAAATTACAATGTACTTTGTTACTATTTGTCTACTCCAAGAACCTAGAAGGAACAGTAACTCTTTTGTCAAACTATGACCCTAAAGTAACATTTAGAAATTATGCATTTTTTGAGGAAAAAGGGTATGTGCTCTACGAGGCAGGGAATAATTCGACACTTCAGTTGTTGGAGTTGAAGGAGCTCATAAATAATAGCCCTAGAGTACCAAAAAACTTCATTGATGAGCACAGAGAGGATATGTATGTTACATTCACTTGAGACGAATTTTGGGTCGTGGCTACATGACACACAAAGGTTCCTCCTAATCCATTGTTATTCATGACAACAAAGGAACTGTTATTCCAAGAATTGTAAAATTATTAGGGCACAACTCCAAACCTAAAGGTAAATCCAATTTCTTCAAAGGACCCCAATTCATCATGGTCTAAATGACTTAAAAATAAGCTGACAAGACAAGGAAACACCACAAACCATCTAAGGCAACACACAAAGAGGTGACTAGTATCAAGTCTTCAGAATCACAATCTAAAGTTGGCGCTAGTGAGGAAAAGAAAAAAAATCATTAGGACTTGCCTATGGGGAAGGAATCCCAACGAGAAGAAGCCACCATAGTAATGAAGAAGCCACATTCTTTTTTGGAAATACCATCAAAATAAACTAGAGTGCCCTCATATACAGACTTGCTAAGAAACTTTGCACACATATGGGGTCACACTAGCCCAGAAGGCTATTCCACTGACTGTAGGGAATCAACTATTAACTGATGAGGAAAGAGCTTAGTTTATTTGGATGGAGGTTTTTTAACACACCAAAGAATATGGAATGTCCAATATAGATTGCCCAAAACTCCTAAGTCCTTTCAGATTGTAAGAGGTATTGCAACTGCACAAAAGAGGTGAACATCAGTCAATCCCAAGTCGAGGGAAGACCTTTAGCTCACTCTTCTTCTTTGCCTCAAGTTATTCCAATGACACTCTCACAGGATGTCAACACCATGCTTATGAATGTAGAAGCCACTCAATGCACACAAGAAGATATTCCTTTGGCAACTTCACCTAGCAAGCCATTGAGGAGTGACTTTGTTGATTCAATTGTGGCAAGGGACACTTCCAAAGGGACTGAGAGTCAATTTGTGACAGGTCTAGGTGATGAGTTCTTGGAGTTAAAGTAGGGATTGCCACGACCACACTTCGGGATAAAATGAAGATAAATACTTCAAGTCCATCTTTGAAGTATGAGAGGAGGATACCGACAAAACAATTAGAAAAGGGGGAGAGGATGTTGACGATACGGTGAGGTTGCATATGATAGCAAATGTTGTGACCATGTTGCAAGAATATACTAACTCACTGGAGATAATCGAGATGCACTCTGAAGTTCAAGGAGATAGCAGCTTCCTAGTGGACCTAAATCCCATTCATTCTCTAGAGGAGGAATTGACTTGACCTTTCGCATCTACTCATGAAGCACCACTGCATGTCATAGAGATTGAATACCAATCTCATGTTGAATCTTATGGTCAAGTAACATCAACTAAAGAGCCGCACATGGTCGATGTTGCCTCTATTTTAATATCGAAGGTTCTAGATACAATGCAAAAGCACTTGGAGAATCAAGAAGCCCAATATAGTGATGATAAGGTTGAAAGCTCAAATATGAAAAAAGGGGACCAGGGTTCAAACACCAAAGCTCAAAACGCAAATGCAGAGAATGCTAAAGACATGAAGAATATTGGTGGGCAAACATCGCAACCCACTAAACAAGAAGATGGGTCAATAGATCTTGTTCCTAAGACTGGGCAAAGAAAGAGAAAATGTACACTATCGGTACACAATTTGTCCTTGTCCAATGTCATAGCAGCTACTAGGGGTCATATTTCAAGCAAATCCAACTTCTAAAGCTATCTTCTTCATGAGACTTTGAAGATCAATCCCCTACTTTTTTTTTAGTAAAGAAAAGTTGGCTAGAGCAAATACTTGGTCTATTGTGGTTCAACAGGAGTATTTTGATTTCATTGAGACTATGAAGAAGCTTCAAGAAACCTTTAGAATAGATGTTCTGGAGATTCTACATGAAGTTGGGGATATACAAGGATTGCCTAACCCTGACAAGCTATCCCATTTTGTTGGCCAACTTACAAAGAGCTACATGCATTTGAAGAATCATGGTGGCTTGGAATAGTGGATTACGGAAATCAAGTAGGACTTACAACAAGCAATGCATACTATGGAACAACACATGGCAATTGTTTATGAAAAGGAGCATGAGGCCACCAAATTGGGAAGGCCTTTATATAACTGGGTTGTTCTCTCGTTAGAGGAACAAGGTTTGGTTATTAAGCTACGTGAAAGCATCAGAGATGCAAGTGATCGTGTATTGAATGCAGAGGTGGACTTCCTTGAATAAGTTTTATAGCGAATGCAAAGGGAGGAGCATCAACGTCAAACTCTTTTAACTCATCAGACGATTGTTAGCAGGAGGAATAAGACCTTAGGCCCCATAATCAAATGGCATTAGGAATGGGCCAATTATCATCTTGTTGATATTTCTATTGAGATTGACCAAGCCAAACTATCAATCCATTGATTTAATACCCTCTCAATGGAGGAGGTGAGTACCACTTTGTCTAAGGTACAATATTGGATTAGTCATCTAGAGGATGTTATGGAGGAATAGAAAACTACCAAATGCGATGTTTTGTCATTAGTGCCAGAGGTTAGCAAAGCATTACATCCACTACCAGACAAACATCCTCCATGATAAGTAATTTTTTTTACTTATTCATTATGATTATATCTAGGAGGGCATTAAGTTGAAGCATCACAAGTCTGTTGCAACTCTGTAAAGCCAAGAAGAGCTTTGAAATATATCTTGTATATTGCAAAGATAGGAGCATGGAAAAGCATTGCAATTCTACAAAAGCTTCGCATGTATTAAAAGATTACAAATGTTGAAAAGTCTAGGAATGATCACAAACATGTAATTTCCTGTATATGTTGTGTAATTTCGTTTATATTGCAAAAGGAGTGCAAAAGTTAGAGACTATATCTTCACCTCAAAACTTATAAAAATAATCAATAATTAGCATATAACAGTTCTTACAACAGAATAATAAAATCACGTGATTCTCAATAGTATATATATATGCATACAGATCCAAAAAGTATTATCTACTGCTAGGCATTATGCCCAGTCTAAACCACTACTTTCAAACCAATGAGAATGAGGAAAGTGTGGGACACCAAGAAAAGAATGCATGTTCTTATATTCAGGAAAATCTGTTATAGGACATCCTCTTTTCAGAGTGTGAAAAGCAACAACTAGCTGAATTGTTTTACCTAAATGATCGTTTTGAATGACGTTTTCAAATTGAGATTTAATTGCCCCTCCATTTTCATGTAGTATTCTTTGAGTTCTCATGTGTTCCTCATATGATTTTGCATACTTCATATGCGTGCATGGAAAAGCATCGCATGCTTGGGAAAATATCACATGCATGGAAAAGCATTGAATTGAATGGAAAAACATCGCTTGCATGGAAAACCATCATAAACTTAGGAAAGCATCATGAGCTTAGAAGAACATCGCAAGGATGGAAAAACATCGTAGCATAGAAAAACATCTTTATCTAATAAAAATTCATAAATGCATAGAATTTCAAAAATAACCACAAACATGTTATAAATTGGATCAATACATTTACCTATAGGCTATAAACTGCAACGCTATACGAGTTTTGGCTTGGATCAATAGATTTTTTGATTCGCATCCACAAGTGCTTGATTTATTTGTATGTTGAATCACCTATTTATTGGATCCTTTTATATTAACCAAGTTGTTGAACATTGCCAAAGTCACGACTTGTAGGAATAAAAAATGTTGAACACACCTATCTACTGAGAGCGGGGGTGACTCAATAGATCTCAAAACCTGATTTCTTATACCTTCCATGATGAATGGAAAACAAAAACACATGAAAGAGAAATAAAACAATCACAAAAGCACAACATACAACACAAGATTTATATGTGTAAACCCAGAGGGAAAAACCACGGTGAGAAAGCTGCTAGAATCTACTGTTCTAATCCAGCCTCACAAAATTTGTTTCACTAACATAATCTCACTGATTACATTTCAGGACACCCATCCCATGGAGACACCAATCCCCTGTTTTAAGAGCACCAACTCTTAGGTAGCACCTACTCCATATTCTGAGCACCAACCCAGTTCAATCTGATGGCACCAACCTATCAGACAAAGTGAATTACAATTCTGGTTAGATTCTTAAAAGAATCCAACTTTGTTCTTTGTTGCAAGTCCTATCTGCAACTACTCATTTCTTCTTGAACACACTTTTTTGTGATCTTCATTTCTCTTGCACCCCTTCTTTGTGTCTGAATTTATCTGATTGACACTTTGAAATATACCAATTCAATCTTACTTCTCCATGCTTAGATGAGTTTCATATCTTTGCATCACAGACTTAAACTCTTCTCATTCCAAAATGTGTATAACCGTTTGTCTTCTCTGCTCTTCGTCAATTTGGAATTTCGCATCACCTAACTTTGAAAGCAACCTTTGAATATATATAAGAGACCCAAAGGAATAACCATTTTTACAAGAACTGGTTATGTTCCTTCAATCAACGCTTCAGACTTTTGTAGCCGATTCACTTTGTTGAGTTCTTGAAAATGCAAGTCTTAACATTAAACACTCCATCTCTTGTCGGGTTTTCGAGAATGCACAATTTAACTAACTACATCAGGTTCTTGAAAGTGCTTAACTTAATTTGACGTTATCCTCCAACAACTTTGTTAACATCTCGCTCTCTACGGCATCCTTGAAGGCCTTCGCTTCATCAATCTCTTCTAGACTTGCTCGATGTTTATCTTGACACTAGCTATTATCAGTGGAGCACCTTTCAAGCTTGAAAACACTTCGCTCCGTTAGATCTTCATTGTACTATTGATCGTGAGCCATCAATCTTATTAACAAGCACGACTTTTAACCCACTGAACAAGCACAAATGTGACACTTGTCATCTGCGCATTAGCTCGGAGCTTTACTCTACACTTCTTCCGACCATATCCTTCAGCAAGTTTGGAAAAATATCCTTCAGGAAGTTCTTCAAATTCACTCAAAAGTATCCTTCGGCAAAAGTGAAAGCATCCTTCAAAACTTTGGACATACCCTTCGGAGACTTTGCAATGTATCCTTCGGCTTTCTTGAACGGTCCACTTGCCCTTCCGACTTTTTGAAATGTACCCTTCGGGAACTTTGCAAGTGACCACATACCCTTCGGACTTTTTGAAACCATCCCTTCGGCATTTTGTTCGGGAGAATTTTCCCGACGATTTAACAATTTTTCCGAATGAATTCTCCAAGACCATTTCGGGTTCTCCAGACTGCATGATTTATAAGCTTGAAAGAAGTATAGTCATTCCAAAACCTCGATTCACTCATCTAAACCAATTCAGGTTCTTCCACTTGCTTAACTTATAAAAATGAAATAAGTTAAGTCACTTTGCAACCCCAATTCACTCGTCTAGACCAATTCGGGTTCTTCGACCTACTTAACTTATAAGTTTGAAAGAAATAATGACATCAAGTAAACCCGAGTTACTTCATCCTGACCCATTTGGGTTCTTACCACAACTTATAAAAATGAACAAAGCTAAGTCGTCTTGGAAACCCGATTACCTCTACTAGACCAAGTCGGGTTCTTCTAACTGCTCAACTTATAAAATTTAAACAAGTTAAGTCACTCCGAAAACCCGCTTTTCTCCATTCAGACCCAATCGGATTTTCGTGATTGCTTTACTTAAAATATTTTATAAGTAGTACTTTGAATTGACAAACCCGATCAACACATAAGTCAAGACCTAGTCGGGTTTTCGAGAGCTACTTACTTGTTACTCATAAATGAGTAAAAGTAATAGAGATTCACAACCCTGATTTGTTCCTAAACTTGTCTGATCCATACTTTGCTCTTCTGGGATATGTACAGGATCTTCTTGAGTTCAACTCTATGCCTATGTCATTAATATATGCATATGGCTTTATACTTGAGCACCGAACCTCTCCTTCTCTGAGTTTCTTGATAGACTTAATGACTCCTCAAGTTGCCAACATCACTATGCCTTTGTTATTATCAACAACACATTTTGCACATGCTTCTTTTGTCATCAATGACAATCCATGACACTCAAATTGCCAACTAAAAAGTGTCAAATTTGGACACATATAACTACATTTAATACATTTGGATGGGGTATAACTAGCAAATTTAATTAAATTTCAAAATTCTCCTCTAAAGTCTTGACAAATGTGATCCAAGGGCCCATTGAATGTACAGCAATCCAACATTTATTATATTCTTGGACCATCAATTTCTTGGCGATCCACTAAAAAACCTATTGGGATTAGAAATTATTTGGCTATTCGAGCGGGAAACAATAATGTATGTGTTTTTTTACGAACTATTGTGCAGACCTAAGTTCTCCAAATAGCCAATTGTGAGTTTGTAAATCCTTAGAATTCTTCTAAATACGAAAATTCGCCACTAAATTTTTCCATGCTTCATAACATGATTGCTTAGCTGTAAGCCTAGTGTATAAGAAAATTTTCCATGAGAGATATAGTCCATCTAGGGCTCTCTCCGAACATCAGTTGGGAGGGCATATGTGTTAGTATAAGCACACTTTTCAAGAGAACCGTTTTTCCCTATGTTTTATCTAACTTAAACATAAATAGCGAGATCAACATAAATACTGACAGTTTTCTATGTGAAGAGGAATCTCCATTAAAATTTCCCTTAGACATTCATCTCAAAAGGAGGAAAAAATCCTTGTAATTAAGGTGTGACCTACATTTCATTGCCGTGGCATGGGAATCCACAAATTCCCCAAATTCATAGTCTTGCAGTTTGCAAGACCAACTAAAAGGAGCAACATTGAGGATATGTAACACCAGAACCTTATAATGTTTTCGTCTATTGTATTTAGGTTAGAATATCTAGTTATATCTATTTATAAACAAGGTTTGTTAAACATTTTATAAGGGTTTATTAGGCATAATAACTGTTTATTATAAATGACATTTGATTTACTTTATTCTTGACTCTAATCTAAATGGTATCTCTCTTTAATCAAATTGTCAATTCCCAAGGAAGTGTGTCTCTCCATTGAGGTGAAAAAATGGAAATTAGATGACGTGTAGAGGGGCAAGAAATATTTGAAGCAAAAACTTGAGGCCTTGGGAAATATAGATTAGTTTACTTTTAATACCCAGGATGTTAAAAAGGCTGAATGAATTTATTTTCCAGGTCCAAGTTATTATTTTAATGATTTTTATTCATATGAAAGACATTAGAATTTAAAAGAAATTATGGAGTGACCTGGCAGAAATTTTTATCAAAACTAATACAGTGAATCGTGATTACCAGAATAAGGCTTCAACACAAACCCATTTTACATTGAAATAGACACTTCATCCTTGAACAACAAATTCCACACAGAAACTGTGATTGAAGTATGAACAGAAGAGCGGGTTCATTAATGTTCTTGGCAGTATGTATAGAAGCCATGAATGTCCCTGCTAAGCAGACACAGATTCTGTAGTCTGAGAGTGGTTTCAAAGGGTGAAAGAATATATATTTCCAAGGCTTAACAAGGTGCACAACAAAATCATTGCAGAATTGTGTTAATGTATTTTGTGCCTGAGAACATAGCACATGCATTGCTGTCCTGAGAAACACCACATTAAAGGAAGTTTTGCCAAAAGAAGGTTTTGAGATGTACAGAAAAACAGAGTACCTGTTCTCAGAAACAATATCTAAAAAAAATGTGATTTTTCTGTCAAATGAGAATCGGAATGGTCATGTTTAGACATAGAAGTTTTTGTAGTGGAAGTTTGAGGAATACGGTTCTGTCCAAGAATTGCTATTCAGAAGTGAAGCCATCTACATGCATTAGAGGTGGATTCTATTAAGGGCAGATCTTCTTCCACTTTAATAATGTATTCAATCCTTTATTCCATAAGTGGCCGTGAAAATGAAAACCCTCACTGTCAAGTTGCTTTCTAATCACTGTCAAGTTGCTTTCTTAGAAAGATCGATTGTTTCCTACTGATCATGAGGGGAGGCAAAGGTCCATGTAGAACTAACTACAAAATTTTAGTCATTCCCTGGCCTTCAGATTCCCTGTTTATACCCATGTAATGAGTTGCCATTTTTGCCAAATCCTTTAAAGAACTGAAAGGGTGCACAACAAAATCATTGCAGAATTGTGTTGATGTCTTTTGTGCCTGAGAACATAGCACATGCGTTGCTATCCTGAGCAACATTGCATTGAAGGAAGTTTTGCCAAAAGAAAGTTTTGGGATGTACACAAAAACAAAGTACCTGTTCTCAGAAACAATATCTAAAAAAATTCTGATATTTCTGTCAAATGAAGAATTCAAATTGTCATGTTTAGACATAGATGTTTTTGTGTTGAAATTTTTTGAGGATTAGGGTTCTGTCCAAGAATTGCTTTGCCGAAGTGAAGTCATCTACATGCATTAGAGGTGTATATTTCCAAGGGCATATGTTGTTCCACTCTAACCATGTGTTCAATCCTTTATTCCATAAGCGGCCGTGAAAATAAAAACCCTTACTGTCAAGTTGCTTTCTTAGAATGATAGATTGTTTCTTACTGATCATAAGGGGAGGCAAAGGTTCAAATAGAACTAACTACCAAATTTTAGACGTTCTTTGGGCCTTCAAATTCCCCATGTATACCCATGGAATGAGCTGCCATTTTTTCCAAGTCCTCTAAAGAATTGTGCACCATACTATCTTAAGGGTAGTGGCTCCTCTAGTCACAACAAACAAATTGAATGATTCTCTTAAATCAACTATGTGCACGATTGTCTCCAAATGATAAGAAGTATAATGTACCATATTATCTTAAGGGTAGTGGCTCCTCTAGTCACAACAAACAAATTGAATGATTCTCTTAAATCAACTATGTGCATGATTGTCTCCAAATGATAAGAGAGTATAATGTACTATGTGCAAGATCATCCGAGTTCTCAAGCAATTTTGCATCAACCAAAAAACATAAGTAGGCTGGTAGCAATAAGCAGTGTTGCAGGTCTTGGGTGTTTGAATGTTTGCAGTACTCTGGAACCACTTTTGCAAGTTTGTGGTACGTCTTAGATCGTCAAGTCACTGCTGTAAGTTGCTGCACACTCTTCCAGAGTGGCACAACCCCTGAAAATAGGATTTGCAGCTGGGATTATGTTTGGATTTTTAAATCATTCTACAGTGCACCACACCATCTCACAACATGTATTCAACATCTGAACAATCTCAGCAAGTGGCACAGCACCTGAAAACCTAATACAAATTTGTAATTTGACACAAATCTCTAAAATGAGCTACAGGGCTCCGCAACACCACATGGTTTGCATGCAACATCTAAACATTCTTAGACACTCATCTGTCAAATCAGAAATGGCATGCAGTTACAGTTTTGCATGAAATTCCAATAAAAACGCTACATGGCTCTACAGCGTCTCGCAGTTTGTAGCAAACATCTTGATAGCATTGCAATATCATCTGTAAAAACTATACATGATGCACTGTTACGATTTTCTTCGATATCACAAATTACACTACAAGGCTCCATGACATCTTGTGATATAGAGGCAAACATCTTGATAGCCTTACAAGACCATCTATCAAAATAGAACATGGTGCGCTATTACAATTTTTTGCAGAGCTCCTTAAACCTTGAAACAGCCACATGGCTACTTTGCGGTTGGATGCTGCCTGCCCAATGTCAAATCCAGGACTCATGGTCTAGCAGCACACTCATTGGGATTTATTACCCCTATCAGATATGCCTCAACCTATGGAATCTGAGTCATAAGGGGAAGAGAAAATGCATCACAAATGGAAGCTAAAATGTTGGGAATTCAATTTACAATTCTTGGGGCAATGCCTTGATAAGAAAATGTGTTCCATTGGAGAAAGGGTTCGATTCAGCTAGACTCAGCTGAAGGTTAAGCTCAACTAGCTAGAGGAGTTGGTAAGGAACAAGAGTTAGTTCAACAGCTAGAGGTTTGTGGAGATAGAGTCATTCTACAAGGAATTAGAAAACTGCAAGCAGAGACTTGCTGAAGAGTCTGTAGGTCTGAGTAGAGCTATAGGAGTGAACCACGTCCATTAATGGACTGATATTGTAGTGCTGCATGTGTTTTGCATGCTTGATAAGGGTGTAGGTTTATGTAGTTGTGTGAGTTTGTGTTGTAATCTCTCATTTAAGAATAATAAAGAGAAAAACTTGTATTTTGTTGGTGCATGGACTATGTGTCCATTGTTGTGTGTTGAGTTCATAGGCTGCATGATCTAAGGTTGTCCTTCATTGGACCCCCTAACCATGTCTACATCATATATTGATATAAATATGCATTCATGTTAGATTTTAATGTTTTTGACATATTCTGGCACATTTATAAGAGATAAGTGCAGTATAGGACTAATAAATTCATGAATTTCTGACCTTATGGCAATAGCCAAGAAATCTATGAAGCACCTGGGGTGGTCAGGATGATATGAATGGTGAGATGTAATGGGAGGGATGGTGTGATGATCTATGTATGATAGAATACATTGATATGGTATAAAATTTAAATGATTGTCTCAAATACCATTGTGTTCTTGTGGACTCTTGCTGACATATGAGCACTTCAACTAATTGTTCTAGGGTGCCTCTATTGCTGGCAATTTTCAATTGACCATTTTGTTTGTTCTTGTTCCCCAATGGTTGGGGTGTGTGTGTGTGTGTGTGTGTGAGAGAGAGAGAGAGAGAGAGAGAGGATTGGGTTATTTTCTCTATTGCCCCTGTGTGTGTGTGAGAGAGAGAGAGAGAGGATTGGATTATTTTCTCTCTGAGTGTGATGCATTATCTTCCCTTGCTTGTTATGTGAAGGCATGAAGCGAGCCATGCTAATGTCTAAAAGTGTACAATGCTACAAACCTTGAGTGATCTAATCAATAGTTATGCATTTACCTAGATGCCAGTAGAAAGTTTGAGATGTCTTGTCTGGCACACCCACAACTGTGCACTAAGTACCATGTACTCAAGGACTTCGCTACTACATTACCATTGGGCCCTAGATAGGATGGCAAATTGGAATCATGTATAGGCATCAAGATCGAATATTTGTTGTGTTTTGTTTTTCTTATGCTGTCTCTTGTAGTTACAAGTGACACAACTATAGCGACTTTTCAAACCTTTCACTTAGATCAATACTATTAGTAGTTTCCAGGAAAGTATTTTGGCATTTTTGTTCACATGGAGAAATCTCTCCATGCATAGAAGTCATCCCCTAAAGACCATGCATTTTAACTGTGAAGACTTGGCACTTAATCTGGATATGGAACCAAGCAAACCTTATAACGTTTTCAAGCACCAAATGTTACTGCTACAAGTTCTAAACTGTGTTAAAGGCCCAAAATAATACAACTCAAGAATGTGGAGGAAATACTTTTTTAGCAATGTTAGACATCCCCTGATTGCCTGGGGGGCATCTGTATGTCTCAAGGGCAGGAAACGTCCCCTGACTTTTGCCATGTCCTAGAGATTCCGGGGATGTGGTTTATGCATCCCCAACACTTAGGCCTGGGGAAGTGCCTCCATGTAATTCTACCCACAAGTGACAACTTATTAAAATATCTCAGAATACAACTAGTTGTTCTCTGCCTATTATTGGAAATTAAATTCATAAATAGAAAATGTGTCTGTCATCTAATTGGGAGTGCATCAACAGGGAATGTTCCTTTGATTTTTGTACTCAATTTGTTGAAACTAGATTTGGTAGAAATAATCTGCTCAAAAGCAATGTGCTTAGTTACTCACTTGAATTAGGTATTTTTCCTTAAAAATTATTAGTTACCTGGTTCTATTTCTTTTGTTATTATATAACAATGTTTCATCTTTCATTTTTTTAGTTCCAAGTTTGCCTTATGTTTCATCTAATAGAAGATCAACACCCTCAATTGGCATTTAAGTTTTTTTGTCAATCATCCACAGTTTTTGGAAATAATGCGAACTATATTTTCTGTTCCAAGTTGTCCATTAATTAGAATAATCAAGTTATTACTTATTTCTAACATGTATGAAATTTCAGCATGTCTTTGATATAAAATTTCCATATCTGTTACATTATCTTGGCTATCCAGATATCAAGTTGTCCTGGAGCTGTTGGCCTCAGTGTTGCCCTTGAGAAGATTCTTCACCTAACTTCTGCGGAGAGGTTTTTATCCTTGTCTCTTTGTTTCCTGTCATAAACTTAGTTGATGGTTTCCATGCACCTGATATGTTCTGTGACTTACTACATAAATTAACCCAGACTAATAATGGGTACACAAATTTTGTTCTTGCTTCAGCTCTAAGAATGAAACTAGCACAAATGTTCTTGTTTGCTCAAGAGGTGGCGGCGGCCTATTGAAAGAACGGATGGAAGTAGTTGCAGAGTTGTGGGATGCAAACATTAAAGTGTGTGGACATCTCATACACATTCCACTTTTTGAATATGTTGTTCATTCCTTGTTTGACAAAAAATGTTGAAATTTTTCCCATGTTTTCTTGATCAGGCTGAATTCGTTTGCACACCGGCACCTAGTCTTACAGAGCAATACGAGTATGCACATGAGCATGGTATTAAATGGCTTGTCATAATAACTGAAGATCTATCTCATACAGGTTCTGTCAAGGTAAATCACAATGGGAGGTGCATCATATAAATTCAATTTCATTTTTGATAATAGAAGAAGATTTACCGTCTATGTTACTGTCTATTTACAGGTACGCCACCTTGAGATGAAAAAAGAAATAGAAGTTCCAAAAGAAGAGTTGGTCAATTTCATTGCTGAAGCAATTTCAAGGCCCTTTAGAAAGAAGTTTTCTGTGTCAAGAATTTAAAGCTAATGTTCCATCTCAAGAACCCTATTATCTTATATATAATTTTTCAAATTTGTTCTCTTTCTTATTCTAATTTTGGAAGCCCCAAAGCATAAGAGAGATTCGACGTTGATGTCCGGCAATATATAATCTTTCAATCACTCCAACCAATAAACTGTCCGAGTTAAATTGTACATAGCCCTTCCTGTTGTAAATTACTCGGTGTTTTCCAAAATTTTGTTATGGTTAACATGTAGCAAATAATTGATTTTTTAGGATATCCAAGTCAGAATGTATAAAATGAACCTAATAATCTAGAGGAATATTGCACCTCATGTGTATCAACTATAGCTTGAAGCCACCCAGGGTTCCAAATATAGCCACTTGTATTACATAATAATATTTTTGCATTTTCTTAAAGTGAACGATTCCTTAAATTTAGGGGTATTATAAACTATTGATTTCCCCCTTTATTTAGCGTCCATTTCAGATCAAATTGTGAGGATTTACATGATGATTGTGAAGATAAAATCACTAATAAACCAATATAAGTGAAGCGATACTAACAAAAAAGTTACACTAAAATTGAATAGGAAAAAACATGCACACACACATATTACACAGTACACGAGATTTCACATGGGAAACTCTAAATAGGAAAAAGCCCAACACATTAACCTCCTTTACTATTGTATTAAATTAACCATCTTGCAATACAATAATATATTTCTTAGTTCTACATTACGCCTACTACATGTACAAGTATATATAAGCATATCAATAACCGCCTAAGCAGCGTTACAATACCATGGGTACCAAAACCATGCACCAAGAATACAATCCATAACGGTTCACCATAAAATTATGGGTCATAAAATTGTCCATATTATTATTATAAGTAAATATACCTATGAGATCACCAAAATGTGAATTTGTGCTTAGCTATATAGTATCAAGAGGTGTAACACATGCAAAGTATACAATAAATATATAACATTTTCTCACTTGTTGAACACTGTGTATAGGGATACACATCTACATAATTTCAGTAGCTAATGGCATTCATGCTGATCAATATTCTCCACCAAGAAAACTTCTCAATATTCATAGCCTTTTTAAGTGAATCAACAACATTCTTCTTTGTGTCCACCACCTCCAGCATTATCTTCTTCTCCCCCACCATTCCCTGAACAAAATGATATTGAGCATCAATGTGTTCCGTTTGAGAGCGATACTTAGGGTTCTTTGCCAAACAAATTACACTATGATTGGTCACAATCAATCCCCACGATATTTTGAATGAGCCCAATAGTGGAACACAACCTTTTGAGCCAAATTTTTTCTTTGTTTGCGTGAATAATAGCCATGTACTCGACCTTTGTGTTGGATATAGCAACACTTGTGGTTTTTTGTGCATCCAACTTATAGCTTCTTTGAACAAGTTGAATACATATGCACTGCTAGATTGATAACAGTCAAGATCTCCAGTCCTATCATATCCTCTTCACCGCAGTCTAATGTTCCTTACCTAGATTTGACATAAATCTACGCACTACTCCCACTACATGAATGATATCATATACGGTATAGACCATGGCATACATCAAACTTCCAACAACATTAACATATGGGATTGAGACATCATCAATTTTTTGTCTTATGACACTAGTCAATAGATAGTTTTTGACCAACTGAAAAAAGAGTAATTACAAGTTTACTTCCTTACATCCTAAACTTTTGCAAAATCATCTCAGTATATTATATTTGATTTAACCAAAGTTTTTTGTTTACACGATTTTTTTTTGATAGATATGAGGGTTTTAGGGGCCCTCTGAAAAACAAATGGTAATATACCAAAAATAATTCATCGGATATTGTATTTTTTGGAGGAAACTAAGGAACCTAGCTTAATTAGGAACACCCCATCCTAAACAAAAACTAAGATGCACATAACAAAGACCCTAGAAAAACTATAGAGAGATTTGTGTGAAACCAAAAGGCTAGAAAATAGATTCAACCCAACTTTGAGAAAAGAATCTACCCAGATACGGACCCTCAACGCCTAGTGGCAAGCGTTCTCCTTCCCCTACTGGAAAGAAGGGCTTCCATGGTTCATTGGGTACCTCCCTCAATGGAATTTAGGGCATCTGATTATAGCTTTTCCGCTTCTGTCTTTCTTCCTCTTCGAGATTTTTTTACACTCTTGTAGTTTGGTTTCGATAATAAACAATCACGTTGAGAAAGTCACTATCTCACTAGATCCAAAAAGATCTACTCCTAGAAAAGAGAAAACTTTCTCTTCAAAGACATCTTTCTACCTAGAGCCTACTTCCTTATCTTACATAGAACTAAACCTTGTTTCAATTCTGCACTGCTAATATTGTTATAAGTTGTCTTACTTTGAGAGAGTAAACCACCCCTAATCTGAAGGTCAAAATCCTTTTGTAAGTTATTGGGAGAAGCTTGCATCGAAAGAAGCTCTTGAGAATTATATTGTTGCACCACTGGGGAGTGAACATCTACCACCTTAAAATGGATGGGAGAAGCTTGCTTCAATTGTAAATCTTTAGAGTTTTGTTGTTGCACCCCTGGAAATTGAGAATCCAAAATTAGAAACTCTTGAAGGAGACCCCTACTTTTTGAGGGTTCTATCCTTGAAGGCTCATTCCCATCCTCAGAGGAAGAAAGACCCTGCTTTTAACTCAACAACGTGTTCAAAAGACACTTTCGTTAAGTCAATATGTACAGGGTCATTACCATGAGTTGAGGATAAAGAGGGAGGAACAAAGGCCTTCTGATTTCTTTTCGCAAAATCAGAACCAAGACATCCATTTTTTTAACCCATATCTTAAGGGAAGAACAAAGCCCTTTTTAATGCTTCAAAGGGCACTCAATCACTTTGTGCTCGATCTAGTTGCATTTAAAGCATCTGTATGGCAGACCCTCAAAGTTTAAGAATGGAGTCTAGGAGCCAAGGGAGGAAGAAATTTTGATGGAGTGATGAAGAGGCTTAGATAAATCTACCAATACACAAACCCTCAAAAATCTTCATTGAACATCTGCGTCAATATCAATTCTGACAAAATCACCAATCTTCTCAATCATTTGTTGAATCAAACTTGGTACTCTCATAACCAAGGGGACATTATACATGGGAACCCAAATGGGGGCCTTTATTACCACTGTCTCTGCTAGGTCAAAAAATGGAGTCCACGAGCGCACAAACACACCAAGATTTCGAAAAAACCAAAGTTTTTTGCCACACACAATTTATGTCCTCATATGATATGAATTTGACCAAAAAAACCCATAAAGTAACCAGGAAATTGAAGGTTTAGATAAGTTATGCCAGACCACCTTGGCTAATTGGACAAGATCATCCCAGGAAGGTCACTCCCCAGACACATACAAATTAGGGCTTTATTGTGAGTCATTATCAAGGGTTAGAATCAACTCATCATTGATTTCAAAGATGGGGGTTTCATTAGAGAAAACTAGAGGGACATCCCGAGGAATGTTGTCTCAAAATCAAAGTTAGCTAGTCCATCAGAATTAGACCCTACCTTATTCATCAAGCTGGTCAAAGTATCATCCACAAGGAAGCTATCAACCAAAGACCCGCCCTTGAGATTTGCTCCACAAACAAAGGGAGGACGCCATACTAGGGCCGAAGTAGAACAAGGTTTTGATTGCAGGACCCTCCCCTAACAGAACTCACTACAAACATGAAAGGGATTGGAGGAGTTAGGGCACTCCAAAAAAATAGGTTTGCAGCATTGGCTACCAACGCCACCACCTCATTGTCATCACTACACTCTGCCCTCCCTCCAACTGCCTTCACACTAGATCTGGGACCCTTCCCAACCTAATGTTGTAAAACACTGTTGGTGAAATCCACGCTTATACACTATTGGTGAAATTTGCGCTTATACGCTGTTGAAGCTCCCTCTCTGCTCATGTGCTTGCCATTGGCGACGATCACTCCATCTTTTGTTCACACAATCTCTTTTAGTTTCCGTGCCCAAATAAAATATTATGGCACCTAGATCCTTCATATCAAATTGAGATAATAACTGAGACTTAAATTGAATGGTCATTTTTTATTGTTACCACTTAATAATATGTCATCTACATACAAGATTATGATAACAAAAGTTTTACCTTGTTTAAAATATACACAATGGTCAATTTTGCTTCATTCAAGTCCAAGTCTTAACACATTCCTACCGATTTTTTTATTCCACATCCTTGATGATTATTTCAAGTGTAAAAGGACTTTTTCACCTTGCATACCAAATCATCATTTCCCTTTATCTTAAAATTATTTGCTTCCATCATTTGGATTTCTTCCTCAAACTCACTATGTAGAAAAGTTGTCTTTACATCCATCTGTTCTATTTGAAAATCGAAAGTAACAAAATAGCTTAAAAAAATCTAATTTAATTTATCATAGCAGTAGGATAAATTTTCTCACCAAAATCAATTCCCTCTACATGAGAGAATCCCTTTGCTACTAGACAAGCTTTATACTATTCCATTTTTTCTTCTACAGTATACTTCTTTTTTAATATGCACTCGCAGCCAACAGGGTTTCTATCTGAAGGTAATTTCATTAGTCTCATGTATTATTTTTATCCAAGAACTTCATTTCTTGCTCCACAACGTTCTTCCAAAACTTATTTTCATTTGAGCCAATTGTCTTATTTTTAGTCTTGGTGTCTTCATTAGTTACTAATAAAATTGATAAAAGAAATACAAAACAAAAATTAGGACTATAATTTTCGAGCATATCTGACTCGATTGGATCTTCTAAAAATTGAGTTTGTGGTTCTACATTTTTTGGTTCCTTATCTATTTCACTTAAATCTTCTTCTTACAACTTTGTTACATCTCGATTTCACCATAAGTTTTATAACCTTTGAATCCATAGATTATGTGGTTATCATTTGATTGTTATTGCTTTCACTGAGCTTTACGTTATACACTAGTTATGGGACAATGATATGCAAATTTGTTTACATGATGTGACAATTGTACTATTTTTATTTATGAACAACAGTACTACTTACCTGGAGATCACACTTAAGATTGTCAGAGATACACAACTTAGTTTGACTCGAGCTCTAGAGGGCATGGTATCTATTTCTTGTATTAAAGTTGAATCCCTGAAGGAAATGTAATTGTAATATATATTTGAACAATTGGTGTATTATTGAACCAATTGTGGCTAAGCCCTAATATATTTAATTTTCTTACAGTTGTAATAAGTTGTATTGCATTTCGGTATTTGAATTTGGAATTGTTATTGTTTGGATAAGTTGTTAAGTATGTTTCTATGGAATGAATGTAAAGTATTTAGTTTTTTTTTTAATTACTACATTATTCTAAGTACAACTTGAGGGGTTGTTACATGTGGTATCAGAGTTGTAGCTCAGATTCTAGAACCTAATGAGTCCATTAACATTTTCGTTTTTTTCTGTTTATCAGAAAAGAGAATTGTGAATGTATGGGGTACATTGAATGTGTACCCTAAGAGCATTTCTACCCCCTTAAAAGATTGTTAAAAGGTTGGTTATCGAGTGTCTCATTAGTGATAGTTTTATAAGGTCTTTGGGTAAGTAAGTGCATAGCATAGTTCTTGAGTTGTGAATAAAAGATCTTTACCATATTCTTGATCTTTTAGATTAAGCATCTCGAGTGTGATTACATCTTTCTTGGTAATCGAATCATCTTCACCATTTGTGTTTTGCATTGTGAGTGTTTTAAAAAGCATGAACCACTTCCCACTTAAGTATATATCCATTATTTTTGTGCCTTACACAAATCTTATGAGTGGGAAATTCTATAATACCATTCTAGATTGACACCACCTAGTACGGTGAAAATTTTCTTGTAATTGAGTATAGATGTGGTTGAGAATTCCTGTGTTAGGAGTTTTTTATGTGGATTAGCATCCTTATATTTATATAGACTTGAGAAGAAGTGTCGTCTCTCTTAGTTAGCTTAGAAGTGAGTTGTTATGTTCTCACTCTCCTCTTACAGAAGATTCATATTTACAAGATGTTGATTTAGTGTTTTTTTAAAAAGAAAACTTGTTTTTGAAATGTTGTTTGATCATACTCCCTTGAATTCGTGGGATAGTCTTTTCTACTTCTTTTTGAGAGAAGTTGTAGGATTGGATAGATTGATGCCTTTGAGGTTAGTATTTTCCTTCTGGTCATAGAGGTAGGTTATAATACTACACTTACAAGTTTGGTAAATGAATAGTGATTGTCAACGTAGATTGTTGTGTTTCCTTTTACCATGTGAAGGTATATGTAGAAGATTTTTTTTTTGAATTGTTAGCTCTCTACTTTCCACTTGTGATTTTTTGAAATTACTATTTTATCTAACTTGTTACCCTGACCTCAGAGAATTGCAAACCTTGAATTCATATTAATTTTAGTTGATTATAATTATTATGTTACTATAGACCTTTGTTTACACTGATATTCTCTTTTTAAAACATGTTTTGAAGAGGTATTTATGTATTTTTCTTCAGGAGCAAGTAAAGTATAAGATGTGTAGACCATTTTGATAGTCTAAAAGCGTTGAGATAAACTTTTAACTTGTTGAGTTTTAGTTGAGTAAGGAGACATTGTCTCACTTGTTCTTTTATAAGGTTGTAAGGATGGTATAATCCTTAGCCTTTGTATGTTATATTAATTTTGATATTATTTCCTCTTAGCTATGAATATATACTATAGGTTAAGTTGCAGAAAATGATATTAGTTATGTTTGATTAGTAGCAACTTAATACAATTTCGAAATGATTATATAATTTTTATTGTATGAATATTAGTACATATAGAATTATTTAGCATATAGTATTGCCTCCTATGCTCTGTCAGTATAGATTTGTGTTTCATTGAACCTTACACACATTATAAAAATCGTCAGGTCATGGTGAATTAAGAACGTGATTTCTAAGCGATAAGATAGTATATTACTTAGATTCACATTGACTCGATAGTTACTGAGTTTAAATACGACATACGGACTGTCGAATTCAAGATTTGACATACGAACTTGTCAAATTCAGTCATATGGTCATACACATGCATATTGTGGACGAGTATTCCATGATTTTGTATAGTTGAAAATATAATATTTTTAGTTCCTATTCATTATCGTACTTGTCAGGGGCTTCATAGAATAAGTGACAGCATTGACATGTTATATTTATCCCAAGCTATGCGAAGTAGTGATAGTATTAACTTATACACATTACTCTTGTCATTTTCTCTAAACATTTTTTTCTCTGTGTTGGCCCAGATTTAAATGAAAATAATAAAAAATTACATTATGACGAAAAAAATTTACACCAAAATTGTATTGTATTATTTCTCAAATCAATATTTACAAAGCACGTGAAAAGCTTTATAGGCTTTTCATGAGTGGTTACGGGTTAAAACCAACTTTTTCGTGAACCAACAATTTATTTAAAACAAAGCATAAAAGCAAATTAACTACAAACTATATTAACTAAATATTAATTTAATAAAATAAATTTTGGATCATTAAATGACCCAACAAACTCCCCCTTGGTCCAAAGGGGTATAGAAATACTAGAGTAAAGAATTGTGAGTCATCCAAGTAGAGTCTATCACGATTGCAAATGGTACATTGTGCATCTTGGATTGATCGACACCTCGATCGTCTCCACACTGTAGTAGAACATTATCACACACTGTCTAACTACATCAATCCTCACACAGAATCCATCCAACAAGTGACTGTTTTCTGTAATGTGTATGGCATATCTCAAACTGATGCTCAACAATTGTCAACATCTCCCACCGGCCGTCGCTCAACACTACCAATGCTAGCAACACAATGTTGACTCGTACCACACATCATCGTTAACTGATCAAAAAACCAATATGCAATATCTTCTCTCCCTATCAGACGAGAGGTGAGAAGTCGTGCAAAAAATAAACCAAGTGCAAATCACTGAAATGTTATCAAAGATCATATCAACACTAGATCTATGAAAGCAAAGTACACAAGTCAAAAAATTCTACTACATCAAATCCCAATCTTGAGCCTAGCAGCGCGTACAAGATGGGTATGTCACTATCTCATAATATACAGTCATCAGTTGTGGAGAAAGAAACTTCACAATCATTCCATCCATCAAAAGAATATGTAGAAGAATACCCAGAAGAGGAACTAGAAGAATGACCAGAGTGACTGGAGTGATCAGCAATGTTTGCTTATGCTTTCTATCAAGAGGGCCTCCCTTTGGAGGGGCACTCTATAGAGAGATGTCCTATGCCACCACAATTGTAACATATTCTCTCACATCCACTGAAACTAGAGGAAGAATAGCCACATGAAGAAGAATGCATGTGCTTGTGTTTGTGTCCATGTGAATGATTGTGGTGATGCTCATGCTTTAGAGAACCAGAATGATGTCTATGTTTATGAGACCCTGAATGATCCCTATGTCCAGAATGATGCTTATGTCTCGAAGAACTAGAATGATATTTATGCCTAGAAGTGTGCCTCTGAGAGTGTCTTTATTTATCTTTGTTGGGCTCATACAATAGATTTTTTGTTTTGATATAGTATGCATCCTCAGTAGATTTTTTTTCTTTTTTGTAAATTGTTGTTCATGTTGAGTGAGCATCTCACAAATAGAATCAAAAGTAGATTTGTTAAGCTTATCACTAAGATGTAACATTTTTAAAAAATTCATGTAACTAGGGCTAAGACCATTCAAAACAATAGAAATGAGTATTTCATCATCAATTTTTCCGTCAGTGGTGCCATATTCTTGTTTCAAGTTCTTAAGGTGTGACACATACTCTGAAACATCTTCATCATTAGTGAGTTTAGTGTTGAGCAACTGCATAAGGAGATCAATTTTTTTGTAAGCAGGTTGTTTATCATACAAGTCTTTTAGAGCTTTTCATTCTTCATATTTGATAACTTCAATGTGAATTATGACTTGTGCACTGCAAGTGGATTTTAACAATGCAAGAGCTCGTCTATCACGTTTGTGAAATTTTGTAAGTTTTGTGGTTTCAGTGGGCAATGTTGGTTGTTTTTAAATGTCTCATAAGTCGTTAAAGATTAATGTGTTTTCCATGTTTATTGACCATTCTTTTATAATTCTTAAGAATTAGGCGTCCAGTGTCAAAAATGAGGCTCACAATTTTAGTTATGATGCAGAAAAGTAATCATTGCTATCGAATTTTTGTCTTTACCTTCGAAATAGCTTCCATTTTATAAATG
This sequence comes from Torreya grandis, assembly GCA_037957365.1. Taxonomy (NCBI): domain Eukaryota; kingdom Viridiplantae; phylum Streptophyta; class Pinopsida; order Cupressales; family Taxaceae; genus Torreya; species Torreya grandis. The sequence continues at coordinate 2,660,222 of JARHVA010000008.1, forward strand.
ATCTTGGGACTTGTGATAGACTATATGTTCTTCGAAAATACAAACATAACGAAACAAGAAAAAACTTGCATTTTGAAGGTATCAGTTTCAACTAAAAATGCACCTTGATACATCATTTGAAATACATTTATTTACAAAAATCATATAAATAAGCATCAAAACATAAATCTGATTATTCCAATGTATCCGAAATTTTGAAAATCATGAAGATCACCTGGTCACATGACCACTTTCGCAAACGAGAAGATGTGCAACTAGTGTTTGCAAAAATGATGACTTACACCCTTATGTCTTCGTACGAATCAAAAAATATTCTCAAAAGAAAATATTCCTCCAAAAGATTCTTCAAAAAAGATATTATTTCAAAAAAATATATTAACCCTTGACCTCCCCTTTTCAAACCACTTCACAGAATTAAGCTATCCAAGTGCTCTATGAGTATTTACAAGTTTATAAAGATAGGAATTACTATATAAACTTGAATGTTTCCTCTATGATAATGAAAAATTAATTTACTTAGGGGAATAAATTATTTTTTTCTCGTGAAACTATTTTACCAAGTAAATATTTAAATCTTTTTCTAACTTTGAATAGCATGCAAACCCTAAATATTTGCCAAACTATAGAAAAGACTTTACAAAATCAAATCTTTAACCTGAAACTTCCAACACCAGACTTCTAACGCCTCTCTGGAACATTCCAACGTTAACGTTGATCTGGTAAATTTTAATCCTCTTCTGGTACTCCAACTGAGCCATACAAATCTGTACAGGATTTTATTGTTGCATATACAGATCAATTTAAGACTTTCAAAGATAATTTTGATAAATAAAATTTGATTTTTGATGATGCAAGATCGTACTTTTACAATTTTGAGCCGTACAACTCCATTTTTTAACTTGAAAAACTTATGGGATGCATTGAGATTTGATAAATAGTCTTCAGGAACTCAGATTTATTTCAATAAACAGGTAGGTGAATTAACCAAATAAATGAAAGCTATTTTATTCAAACACAGGTATACCCAGAATGGAAAGGCCATATAAATGCATATATGGGTTGTAATTTAATTTTTCAACTTGAAAAAAAAATTCAGATGCTTGTTGGTATTGAAATCTGATCTTAAGAGACTCAAAACATACCAAAATTGATTAAATAGATTGAATGGAGTTTGAATTCATTTTTCACATTTCACAGACTTCTAGGTTCAACAAGGCCATACAAATGGCTTTTTAGCAGATTTTGAGGTTTGAAAAACAAATTTGGATCACTTTGTGGCTTAAAAATCCAATCTTGAATGCTTAAGATAGAATTTTGATGCACTACCAGGAAGCAGGAAAACCTTTTCTAATTATATCGCCGTACACTAGGTATTTTCTCAAAAAAAATTAGACTTTCTAATGTAAAATTATTTGAAAATTAAAATATTTTAATAATTTTCCAAAAATTTCAACATTAAACTAAGTATGAAAAAAAATGACAAACTTAAAAAAAGGCATACCATATACTATTCAACCAAATTCCAAAATTTAATTTCACGTGAGGCTTTTCATTCCACGTGAATTAACTTTTCACTTTGCCTCTCCCGTATTCACCATGTTTCAACAAACCATGCTCTAATACCACTATTGGCCCAAATTCCAATGGAAATAAAGAAAAATTACATTATGACAAAAAAAAAATTACACCAAAATTATATCATATTATTTCTCGAATCAATATTTACAAAGCACGTGAAAAGCTTTAAAGGGTTTTCACATATGGTTACGGGTTAAAACCAACTTTCTCGTGAACAAACAATTTATTTAAAACAAAGCATAAAAGTAAATTAAATACAAACTATATTAACTAAATATTAATCTAACAAAATAAACCAACTTTGGATCATTAAATGACCCAACACTTTGGTATAAGAATACTCTTTCTACGTTGGAGAGATATGCATAAGCGTTGAAACGTTTTGTGAAATTCTTCTTGATCATTTGTTTTGACTTTTGTAATGATCTCATGTGCTTTTGGGAAGTCATTAAAATTTTTACCAAGATATTATAGGATTGTCTTGCGGTTATGGATCTCAAGGTGATCATAATAAAACCAATCTGAGTATTTGACACTCGTAAACTTTGTTTGCATGATTTGATACTAGATACTATGTTTGTATTCTATTAAACTTTGTTTGTTATTTAAAACTATTATTTGAATAAGCATCATCAGGACGATGACCAATTTTAAGGAGGAGGATGTTACATCCCGATTTTACCATAAGTTTTATAACCTTTGAATCCATAGATTGTGCTTATCATTTGATTGTTATTGTTTTGATTGAACTTTATGTCATATACTGTTTATGGAATAGTAATATGCAAATTTGTTTACATGATGTGACAACTATACTACTTTCTTGTTTATGAACAACAATACTACGTACATGAAGACCACACTTGAGACTGTCAGAGATACATGAGTTGGTTCGACTTGAACTCTGAAGGGCATGGTATCTATTTCTTGTATAAAGGTTGAATGTCTGAAAGAAATCAATTTTAATATATACTTGAACAACAGTTGTATTATTGGATCAGTCGTCACTGATCCCTAATGTATTTAATTTTCTTACAATTGTAATAAGTTGTATTACATTTCGATATTTGAATTTGGAATTATTATTGTTCTAAGTTATTGTTTGGATAAGTTGTTAAGTATGTTTTTATGGAATGAATGTAAAGCATTTAGTTTTTTTTTTAATTATTACATTATTCTAAGTACAACTTGAGGGGTTGTTACAAACTTTCTTTTTGGTTTGTTTTTTACAGTTGTTTTAAATTCAGATAAATTTTCCCTTCTAGTTCAGCATGAAACTGTTCAAGGTCATCATTTGGTTGTCTTTCACATTTTTTAACCCCCTTAACCTCTCTAAAGATAACATTTCAACTGTAAATAATCTTCTTTGTTTTTGGATTAAACAATCTGCATATTCTCCTTTCTAGTGTTGGGGAAGAGGATTCAACAATGTGTGTCTTTTTTGGATGCCAACCTCACCATTTAGCATTTAAAATAATTTATGTTGTTGCTCTGAAGACGATCAAACAATTTGAGATCTCTTTTATAATCCCTTATGATTTATCTCACATTTGTGACGTAGCCTTTTTTACTTTCCAATGCTTCATACAAGCCACACTTTGTGCATCTTTGATTTTAAGGTAGACTTCTAATAGAAAACAAATCTAATAGTGTGAGGATCTCCTAGTTGATCTAATGGTGCAAGGCACGTTTCCCCTAATGACATTATCTTTTAGATTTTTAAAAAACTTTTGTTGTCGGTGTGAAGGTGATCAAATGGCTTGAGATCCCCATTGAGCTACTTTATATTTAGTCATATTTTGAATATCCTTAAGACTTGATTTTACAAAATCATCTAAGACATTGAGCTCTCTATTAAGCATTAGGCCTTAGATAGCTCAACTCATAGCGAAAAAGGAGAGTAGCCTGTCAATGCAAAACCTTAGAGCTACAATTCTTCAATGCAACATTGTGGCATTTGAAATCTAAAATTATTCAAATATTGGTAACAATTCTCTTTGGAAACATGTACACTTTATCAAGTTGTGTGATAATATGCACCAAAAGGAAGAAATATAATAAAATGTGTTGTCGCATGGAATAATGTTGGAAAATATTTTGTGACATTTATCTTCAAAGCCAACAATGATAACAACCTCATTTCACCTTTTGTATTGTATGAAAATGCTCTGAGACGTAAATTCAAAGAGAGAAGCTCTTCAATGGAGCATTTGAAATCTACTTCTTAATTCCTTGAATGTCCATGCAAGATGCAATAGGAAGATCTCTCAACCATGAGTCTTCATAAAATAGAGCTTTCTAACCATTGCTAATATCCCATGGTAAGTGATATGAAAGTATGTGCTTGTAATAAGAGACGGAGTTCAGAATATGTGATCCTTTTGAAATTTCTATTGTTGTGAAAATTTGATCTAGATTTGAAGAATCCATATATTTGCTTCTCAAAATTTTACTCCATTGTTGTTCATGAGATTAGAAAGTCCTCCAAAGCATTTTGGCTAACGTTGTATTGCATAGGCATAGGTCTAATAGACTAGCGCCTTTGGCTTGCTTTGGTCTATCAACATTCCCCCATCTGATAAGAGGGATTCTATGTTCTTGAGATGTACCTTGCCATTATTTTTATTTTTTATTTTTTGGTTCATACTTTTGTAGACATTGGTTGGCATCTTCAAAATGGACATTAAATAAGATGGGAGGGCTCGTAGAACTGATTTGAGGAGATAATGAAACTTGCTAATGATAACCACCTCCCTTCCAAGATGAGAGTCATGTATCCAAGTTTATGCTTACCTCTTTCTGAAGATTCTTGTTCTCTAATCCTTTAAAAAAGGGGATTCTAAGATATTTACTTGGAAATTTGGCTACTTTTTAGCCAATTTCAATTGAAGACGAGATAGGGCATTGAAGAAATAGATTTTGGACTTTTCCTCGTTTATATATTGCCTAGAGGATTGTGAATAAGCATCGAGTATTTTTTTGAAATCTATCACTTCTTTGTTACAAGCTAGATACATTAAGAGAGTATCATTTGCAAATAATTGGTGTGTAATGGGTTGAGCTCCCTTTGCCACTTTCATCCCTGAAAGTTTTGCTTCAGTTGCTAATTTTTTAATAGACCAACTCAAAGCTTTTGTAAGAATAATAATGAGAAAGGAAGACAGGGGGTCTCTTTAGCAAATTCCTATTGTCGATGGGAAGAATCCAATTGGCATCCCATTGTTTAATACTAAAAAATTTTTGAGGAAACACATTTTTTTATAAGAAGACACCATTCACTAAGAATCCAAAGCTCCTTAATCATTTCAACAAAAATTCCCAATTAACATGATCAAAAGCTTTCCTTACGTTAAGCTTAACAAAGGCAAAAGTGTTAGCCTTAAAAGATCACTCTGAAATCTCACTTAAGGGAGGCTATTAAGATTATGCAACTAATATTAACATTAATAGGGATAATGGTTGGTTCCTTATCAACACATGATCTATGTTATTTGTAATCTCAACAATAACAATAATTAATTTCAATTTATGGAATCTCACAACCTTTGTTTTTGTCACCTTAAATGTACCAACCTCTTATTTTTTTCCAAATTAAAACTTTTAATCTTTTTGAAATATTTGTATTCTATTTCTTGTAATCTGTTAAAAAAATTATTTAGTTTAACTTAACTTTAATGTAAAGTATCTTATTAAAAATAATTAAATGACTTTAAATCTAATTCAATATCTTAACAATTTGTTTCAAAAATAAATAAATTATTATAGGTATTTTCTTAGTATTTTATTTTATTTGAATATTTTGTGTTTTAAGTTTCTTATTAACAAGGCATGTTAATTAAGTTTCTTCATTCAAATCGACTCAGTATTTATCTCTTGCTTAAAAAGCATATATTGTTATTTATTAAATAGCAATATGATATCCTTTCTTAGATCCACATGTCCCTAAAGAAGGGTTTAGAAGACAAACCCAAAAACGTCATAAATTTAAAGGATACAATATAGTGGAATCCAAATATATTATTCATAAGCTTATAGGTTGTTGGTCCTCATCTTATAGTCAAGTGGTAAAGAAGTTGGGATTTCCAACGAGATGGTTACAAGTGTGTCTTCATTGCCATTAGTAGTCAAATCCTTGGGATCCTCACCCTACATTTACCTTGGAAAATAAGAAAACTTATGGGTTGCCACATGATTAGTCGATGGCTTAATAGGTAACGTGACATCATTATCTCCATACCAAGCCATTGGGTGAGTGCATGGAGTTGGGAGAAGTTTTCATGGATATTTTTTAGTAATGTGTATGCATTATTCAAAAGTACGATCATTATTTTTTAGTAATGTGTAACAATAAGTGTGTATGTGATATATAGAGTAAGAACCACATATGTGGTATATAGTTTAAGAGTCACGTATACGGTATATAGTATAATAACTACATACCCGATATATAGTGTAAGAATCGGGTACATGGTATATAAAGTGTAAATAACATGTATGTGTTATTGTTAGCATAAAAAGAAAAAACCATGTCCAAATGCCACAAAACCCATTTTTTTAATCTTGTGTCTCTTCTTTGTCATCAAATGTGGAACACCATTCGTGTTTTACTGCCAGGCGGAGAAAACGCACCACCATTGATAATTATCTTGACAAATCAATAATACCTCTATGGAGGGTAGGTAAGCAAGAAAAATTCAACCCTATTAACATGAAATTTTAGTAATTATTTTTTATTTGCATTGTTTTTTTTGTTAAAACCTATTTTTTTGTTTGAACAACTTGTTCAAGTGCAAAACATCACCCTCCTTACCCTCCCCCTAACCCTACGATCCCTCCTACAATTCCATAGTCCCCCCAGGGAGTCTGAAGGATTTGGCTGCACACATAGTCCAGAACAAAATATAAATTGAAGAGATAATTAGGAGAATGAGAGATCCCATTTCAACCAACACCCACCGTACATATTTCGCTAATACCCTAGAGTCAATACTAGGCTAAGATGACTCGATAACAGGTCAAATTGGCAAATGGGTATCTTATAAGAAAATATGTATGGCTTACTATTCTAATAAATTTTTAGCATGTGAAGTGAATAACAAAAGACTAAATTTGTGCCTTATTCATTGATCCATCAACCAATGCACTTTTTTCATTATGACAAAATAATCCCCAATCCACCGATCCCATCATAATTTGATAAGAAACATTTTTTTGGACCAATGGTGGATGGTGTTTGATTACCCACCTTGTAACAACTATGACGTTCCATTATATTTTTTGAGGTAACTCTATTGCGAGTTTATCTTCAATGAGATTCCAATTATTTTTATTACATAAAATTTTAGGGCTAAGGGAAAGGCTTTGCATAGGGTAGACCAAGTGCACGCCATGCACCCAATCAACTTATAAGATTCCCTACCCAAAATCCACTTCAACCTAAGATCCCCTTTGTAGTGAAGGAGGTCGTCAAAATTGATACTTTGCATGTGTTTTGTGCGCTTATTGACACACGTATTTATCATATAAATAAGCTTTTGATACTGATGTTGGAGAGGGTGGACATGGAGATACTCCACCTAGTGTGTATGATTGACCCGAACCTTGTAGATCATGTGGTGATCTATGCACTGGATCTTTAGATGGTGATGATGGTGTTTCTGAGGCCTAGATGCTATAGTTTTGATCGATGAGTTTTTGACACATATATTTGGTGTGCATACGTCAACTCCACATATACAGGTATGTTATATAATTGACATGTTAAATTTCAATTATATTTTTATTTAAAATATAACAATTACTTTACATATAAATTCAATAATATATATGTAATTTTTTATGTTGCAGGAGGAAATGGTACCATCATCTTCACACCCAATTTTTGGGTCATCTACTACTGTATTTTTTGATGTTACTCAATCGATGTTTACATACACAGAGGCAAGTTTTTAGTAATATTATACTTCATGTACATTTATTTATTTATACAAATCTATGTTCAACTAAGAATCATATATTTTTTGTTTAGTTGATGATCATAATGAAGACTACTCCAATTTACAGGCTGAAATAGACACATGCATTGCTGTTATAATTTCATTTGTGGGGCCACTTAGTGAGGTACGTTAACATGTAATTTTTAATTGTAAATGTAGATTTGTTTTAATAATTTTACTCTATACTTAGGCAAATATAAGTTGCATGAATGTATTGTGTACGCAAGGTTATCTGATGACATTTGATAGTCCCATTCAAATGATTAGGAGGGTACCTTATCATGTTTTCCCCCCTTTCACACTCTCATGTGTGCACCTTGACCTATCGCTGGCACTGTTGAGCATTAGAGGAAAATTGAGTGTGACCATGATATTGCAGTAAGTTCATGTTTAAATGATTTTTGTATTAGTTTAAAATTAATTTCTAAACTTGGTTGCATGTCTAGTATATAAAGTTTTTATAATATTTGTATATGAACAGGTCCACTACAAGTGAGCTATGAGTGTAGAAGGACTCGCAATCAAACCTTGAAGGAATCCAAGACATTTGAGATATCTCCATATATGATCAAAGCATCCCAGGGAGAGTCTTCTTTGAAGAAGGCAAAGAGAGGGAGGATTCTTGATGAATAGGATGTCTTAGATGATTTACTATTTTTGTATGCATATATGATAATGTACACATTTTTGTCATTGTATGTTTATATGGAAATCACTCGATGTTCTATTATATTCTTATTTTGTGTCTTTATGGCTTTTGTGTGTGTGTGTGTGTATTTTGTGGTGATCATCTTTCTACATACATGTTGGCTCACATTATTTTTTCAAAACTGAATTTGATGGTTGTATGGTAATATTTTAATATGATCATCTTTAATATTTTTGCCATGTAATTATTAAAACTAACTTACAATTCTTCAATATATGTTGTAATTAAAACTACATGCGAGAAAATATTATAATGTTTGAGATATAGTCATATATTAGTGTGAAGTGCCTCTCATGATTGGGTTACACCATTTGATGATTTTCTTTGTGATCCTTAATTAGAATGGGGTATTATGATTGGCTACTTGTGGACAATCTTGTCATCCTCATTAGCTTTATTGATGAAATTTCATGACTTTCCACTATTCTAATGTGGATACCCTTGCTACATTGGTTTAACATCATTTGACATATGTTTTTAATTCATTAAAATTATTAATATCATTGAGGTCATGGAATATTTTGGTGATTATAGATCTTCTATTTCAGTTCATCAACTTTGTTCTCTCCCTCTCCACTGCACTAAGCTTGCTTATTTTTTCTCTTCGCATCATATGCCAACCTGATAATGTTAAAAATGATACAACCTCTTTGATGAAATGGGATGCTCTAACTTATGCTTTTTAAATAGATTAGATAGCTACTCCATATTCACCCTTGAAGAGAGAAATTCCTCATTACCTTCCCATGCAAATGAAGTCAATTCAATTATTTCTTCTTTCAACAAATGAAAAACACAAATAAATTTGAGGTGCTTCTTAAATATACATGTCAATCAGCATATTAACTTTACAAGTATTTTATCTATGACACCAAGAATGAATTCTTACCTTTGCCCACTTGCAATGGTGATGGGTAGTCCTCTATGGATTGTTTTTCCTTGATGGTTTCTTCCTTTATATCTATTCTTATTCATTTTCTATCTCTTGACGTGTAGGTGTCAGAACAACTTCTTCCTTCCTAACTTTAGACACCTCTTCCTTTGTGGAATTCCCCTTACAATTCTTTGGGTGGAGTTGTGAATGAAATTTATAACATTTTTCATGCCAATATCCATGCATGTTGCAATGAGTGAAATAACCCTTACCCATGTACTTGGATAACATTTCCTTCTTCTTGCCCTTTTTCCCATACTAATTTAGAGATTACTATTTATAACTTTCATTCTTATTTTTTCTTACACTTTGATCTCTTTTTTGGCTTGGAGAATGATGTAAACAATTTTTCTTCCTTTTGAAATAATTTGGATTTTTAGTGATAGATTTATTATTCCAACACATGGCCAAACAATGGTTATTCATTAAAAAAAATGAAAATGGATAGGTATTTCAACATTCTTGTGTTATATGGCCTTTATTTATACAATTAAATGAAACAATCAAATACTCGTCTCTTGCATACCTTCTTGGGATGCCCTAATACAAGTTTGATGAAGTGGTTATGTTATACCTCCTTTTAGTTGTTCTCTCTTTAGAGATGCTTTGCATTATTATTTGATGTTTCTGACTTTATTGAAAGGTTGTCCTCTTCATGGAGTCAAATTGCATTCAACCATGTAATCATGAAGTGATGTTGTGTTATATTCTTCTTCATAGAGTTTCTTCCCTTCTCTTAGAGACTCTTCTTTGGCGCTTTGAAGTAGTGCAATGTTGTCTTAATCTTCATTAGAAACTTGTCCATCATTTATACACTCCAATTCCTCATTAGATTCAACAAATAGAATGATGGATTTAACTTATAATTTTGTTTTTGTGGAGCTAATGACTTGGGCTCTTTATCTTTTCAAGCTTGTCATGCTTCAACTATTTTGGAGCATTATCCAACTTATTCTTTGCCACCAATATACCCCAATATTTCATATTGAGACCTTTCTTCAACCTTTATGGTATTTTTCATTCCTTTCCCATTCTTTCCAAGCCTTTTTCTATCATAACCCATCTTGAATAACAATTTAGAGCCAATTTTCTTTGTATGCGTTTGAAAACTACCAAAGGACTCATTCAAATCTTGATTGGACAAAAAATCATATGATGCAGTGCTTACTACGCATACCTTAGTCATGGTTTGTGCATCTTTGGTATAAGTTGGTCTCCTTTGCATGGTGAACTCTTCTCTCCTCTTCATTCCTTCATCATTTTGGAACTTTTCTAGCATCTCTTCTTTCATGTACAACCCATATTGCAACACTTGAATGACACCCATGATGAAATCTACATGGATTGTCAATTTCATTTGGACTCAACTTGGCCATTTTCTTATCTTTCATCAAATAAATTGTATCATTCTAAACATTCTATTCATATATTTATATACAAATATGAATTCATGGCACACGTTTTAATAATCAGTCTTGAAATGTAACTTTTTTGTAGTGAAGAAACAAGTTTTTATCCTCCAACTAACATTTCCATCTCTGAAACCTCCACATGAAAATATATCCCTTTGAACATGTTTGGGTATGAAAATAACATATTCTCAGAAGACTATGACTTTCAAATCCACCCAAATGCATGTTTTCACGATTGTTTAGGAGATTGGAAATATTAACAACAAATGTTTTCAATGTTGAAGCAATAGTTTGATATCTCCACCTTCGATGCTTCACAGTTGGAAACTAGCACTACCAACACATATAAGGTGGAAGATATCGCCAATACCAGGGTCTTGGCCTCCAATCATGCTTGGTTGAGAGATAGATCACCCATTTTGACCTCAATAATACCCTTCTCAATAAGAGAAAATTATTGTTTTTAGGGTAACTTTAGATGCATAAATAGAAAATGTAAGTTTTTTTCACAAACCTAAAGAGCCCTCATGTGCATGTTGAATCCCTCTAATTTTATTGTATATCACATCAAAGGAACCTTGGATGTGAATCCATGGTACAATGTACAATAATCATTCCTTAAATGCAACTTATTTGCAATGAAGAGACAAGTTCTTGTCCTCCAAATGACATTTCTACCTCTAGGACCTCCACATGCAAATCCATCACTTCAAACCTATCTGAATACATAAATGACATGTGATCCCAATAGACCTTCAAATTCACTCATATATGTGTTTTCATAACTTTTTATAGGCTTGGAAACACTGATAACAAATGTTGTCAAAGTTGAAGCGATAGTTCGATATCTTCACCTCCAGTGCTTTGTGGCTAGAAACTGACACTGTTAACATGTACGGGGTGGAATGTAACATATAAAATTAGGTTCTTATCCTCTAATCATGCTTGGTCAAGAGACATAGTACCCATTTCTATCTCAAGAATGCCCTGCCCAATAAGAGAAAAATTTAGTTTTTTAAGGTAACTTCAGATGCACATAAAATATAAACTGTAAGGCATTTGCATAAACCAAAATAACCCTTGCATGGATGTTAAAACCCTCTAATTTCACCCTAGAACACATCAATGGAATCTTAGAGATGAACATGTGTCACACACTATAGTAATCAATCTTGAAAAATGTAACTTTTTTGCAATGAAGAGACAAGTTCATGTCCTCCAACTGACGTTTCTGTCTTTGAGACTTTCATGAAAATCCATTACCTTGATAGCGTTTACATATGAAAATGACACATACTTCCAATACCATGATCTCCAAATCCATCCAAATGTGTGTTTTCATAATTATTCAAGAGCTTGGAAACATCGATAACAAATGTTATCAATGTTGAAGTTGAAGTTTGAGATCTCCACATATGGTGCTTTGTGGAAGGAATATGGCACTGTCAACACATCGAGGGTGGAAGGTATTGTCTAAGACCATGTTCTTGGCCTCCGATAAATGCCCAATCGAGAGATGGAGTACCTATCCTGGCCTAAAAAATGCACTTTATGTAATAACAAATTACTTTTATTAAGCTTTTCTTAGCTTCAAAAATATGAAATTATTTAGTAACAGTGCCAACTGTGTGAAGGTGGAAGCTTATAGGGCACCACTAACATACAAAAAAATTATTGATAAGTAATCAAAATTAAAATTTATATGTACTACCTAAAAAATAAATAAAATTTGGTAAAATTAAATACATCTACATTTGAGAACTCAAAATGCATTAATATTTCAATCCAATAAACCATTAGGATCTGCTCTAATCTTAATAGAAGCAAGAATAGCTTCAAAGTCTGACTCATGAACTTTCCATAGATTTTTGTTTAATGGTCTCCCATGATATTCAATCAAATGAATATTTATTGCAAGAATTAAATTTGAATAGTATAATATCTTCATATACATTTCATAATCTTCAAACAAACATACATCTAAATTTTTGATAGGATATCATTGAATCCAAGTTCCAGTGACTACCACAGATCCAATGGGATAGTCAATGTTTTTTCGATCTATGACTAGGTAAGTCAATTTATTTTTTTCTCTACACACCAACATAATTAGTAATAAGTCCCCTCTTTGTAGTCCTCATCAAAAATAACTACAAAAACCCACCTTGTATCACAAAAAACAATTTTTAATGACAATGTCAAGATAGATAATGAAAAAAATAGTAAATAATGATTAATCAACATGGTTACACTAGATCATATACATAGTCAAAGTCATGTGATGATGTCATATATGTAAGTTATAATGTTGGTAGAATATGATATGTATCAATTGGAAAAAAAGGTATACAACTTCATTCATCCACCCACTCTTATGACTCAATCATTCGAAACAAATTCCATGCATGCAAAACATAAACATGCCAAGTGTCCTGTATGAATAGTCTAAGACCTTGCATTTTAGCTACAAAATGAGTGGAGGTCACTTGATGCCATTATGTTTATACAATCTTTATACTTTGTCAATTGTTCTTCCTCCATTAACCATAAATATATATGATCAATAAAAAAAATTGAGCACCATGACCCATTTTCTCATTATGCCATTCAATAATAGTTTTTGCAACAACCAAAACACCACAATTTTCAAACTTCAACTCCTCTCTTACAATGGTTCTTTTTACACATGATCTATCACCATCACACTCCCTTTTTCCATGGCTAGCCTCAGTGAAACTCCAAATATATTCTATGTGAATGGTAACATGTGTCCTACTCAACCAATAAAGCATCTGTGCATTCTTGAATTATGATATGCAATTGTCTAACCAGATATAATATCGATTGAAAGTAATGTTCCTCTTAGTCAACTTTCAATAGAACATCTCAAAACAACCTTGCACACACTCTATAACAAGTGATCTATCATTATTAACATAGAAATGGTACTCCCTGAATATTTAATGATCTTCTCTATATTATCAAGTGCATTCATGAATGCTATATGCATGAATATAGAAACTTGTAATAAGTTGTAATATTCTGACTAAACTTACATTTGTGGTTTGAATATGTGATTCTCAACAAAGTCAACTACTGAAATAATAGAACCAAGTGAGAAAGTGACCTTGATTAACTTGAAATATTCATCCAACCATCTAGCCTTGTGTGTGTGCCTTTGATACTCAAACAATTTCCTCCTTGAATTTGATCATAAATTTTGAAAGAGTTATTTGTTTTGTAACAAGTTCACATGTTTTAGATTATTTGTCATATTTTATTTGATATGTCAGATTTTTATTTTATCAAACCAACTAATTTGTGTCCAATTACACTTATACTCTCCTTGTGGATACATTTTTTTAATTTTCACAATCCACCACAAATGTTGTAATTTCCATCCAAACATGTTTTGTTATAAAATAATTATCCATCTAGTCTTTCATAAAAAATGGTTGGAATGAATTCCCTTACTGATTTAAGTGAACCTTCCATGTCACACCCTAAAAAATGTTTCAAGTATGCAAAGTACAACATATATGGAGAAAAACATCATAGTGCGTTAAAAATTCAGCATGATGCCTACAACAACAAGTAGTGAGTGTGTGATTTGTTTTTACATAAAAGGGTTTGACCATCTCAAAATATATTTGAATAATATAAATTTGTGGATATTTTTGTAAAAACTTAGAGTAAAATTATATTTGGGTTATATCCAAGAAATGTTTCAGATGTGGTTCACAGTTACGAGAATTAACTCTTCTTTTTACTACATCTCTTGTATTGGGTGAAACTCTTGTATTGTCTTTTCAAAATTGTGTAAGTAAATCTTTGAGAGCATCGCCTATAGCATTGTCTTTTTGTGGAATTCTACTAGAGATTGACCAGAGCTCATTGGTATTGGCATCATTAAGTCTTTTATGTATTTTAATTATTTTTAATATTATTTTTATATTTAGGTTCAATGCTCAGCGAGTTTTTGAAATCAAGCATTTTCTCCCTATTTGACCACTTATTGTGCAAATTGTAATTATGTATCAAGCAATATTACAATATTTATTGTGTGTTTTCATGCTTACAATATGATATGCACCATGTAGATTTTTAACAATTTCTTTGTTTTCACCATCCATGTTAGATGTTCTTAGTCCTAGGGTGTACATTATAGGTCTCATCTTAATCAATTTTATGAATGAAACAAAAAATTGACATTTTTTATTATCAAAATCTAATTTTTCAAAGAAATTATCCCAAATTTTTGAAGCTAGTATTCTTGAATGGCGATCAAACATTTTATTAGGTATTAGTTTTAAAATGTTTTCATCAACTTCAATTAAGTACTTGCCTTTTCTATTCAAAATCCTTGGACGTGTTACTAATGGTGGAATTTGTTGAGATGGTGTTTCTATACCATTTCATTAATTATTAGTTTATTCACTGTTATTTTCATTATTTAGTGTTTCCATGGGATTTTATTCATTGTTACTTTCATCATTTTGTGTTTCCAAGTCATTTTTATCATTGTTAGGGGTAAATCATCACGCATAGATTTATCAACAAAAAAATTAAAAACTTCATACTTTTAATGTTGAATTGCAACATAATTTTGACTTTTAGGTAAACATTCATCATCATTATCAATTTCATTATTATCTATGACATTTGGTTCATTAGGGATAGTGTTTGTACCTTATCTGGAGTGAAATGTTTAAATTTGTACATTTTATTTTTCTCTCAACACTTGTAATTGATTTGGTGTTTTTTGATTTAACTGCTTCCTCTTCTTTGAATAAGATCTGTTACCCATGACTAGAAAAACTTGTTAGATTTTAATGGTGGGGTCCAAAAACAACTTGATTCCTTTTTTTCTTCGACATGTAGGGTGTATAATGAAATGTAAATGGGGACATAAATCTTGAAAGAGGTTAAAAAAACATTGGAGGAAGAGTTTTATCTATTATAAAATTAATGTGTATATGATCTTATACATATGTGTTATGTCTACATAGTGATATATCATATTATTATGCAATATGATTATTATGTGATGTAATTGGGGTTGATTGATGTCCAAATCACATCCCATACAACTAATATTAGGTTCAAAAATGGTTTAATTGGACCCAAATAACATCTTATACCTAGTTAGGTTTAAGGGGTTCATATTAGGCCCAATTGCCTGTGGTTGTATTTGTGATAAAATTAGGGTTGATGAAATCCTAAATCACATTTTATAGTCATTATTAGTTTGAAAGGGCTCAAATTGGCCCAATATTCCTTGTGATTGAGTTGGTGGACTATTTGCTTCATTTTGTTATGATAGTG
This sequence comes from Torreya grandis, assembly GCA_037957365.1. NCBI lineage: Eukaryota > Viridiplantae > Streptophyta > Pinopsida > Cupressales > Taxaceae > Torreya > Torreya grandis. The sequence goes on from JARHVA010000008.1 coordinate 2,676,176, forward strand.
GGGTCGATTGACCCCCAAATTACATCTTATATAGTTAAAATTAAGATCATGGGGTTCAATTTCACTCAACTTACATCATTGATTGTAAAAATCAACTAATTGGTTTGATATGCTAGAAAATATGAGCTAATTTAGCCCCAAATCAAATCTTAGACTCATAGTTAGCCCCAATTACCTCTGTATTTTAATTTATAATAAAATTAGGGTCAATTAAGCCATATGTGGCATCTTATTTAATTGATTGAGCCATAATTTAGGTTCACGGGGCTTAATTTGACCCAAATCACGTCTCTATTTTTTCTAATTAACTAATTGGATCAATTATTAACGGAATCAAAGCTAATTTAACCTTGAATCATGTCCTGCTCTTGTAGTTAGGTTGAAGGGGTTGAAATTGGCTCCAATTTCCTTTGTGATTGAATTGGTGAACTATTTTATATATTTTGTTATGATAGTGGGGTCAATTAACTCTTAAATTATATCTTGCATAGTAAAAATTAGGTTCACAAGGTTCAATTTCATACAACTTGCATCATTGATTATAATAGTTAAATAATTAGCTCAAAATGTTAGGAAATATGAGCTAATTTAGCCCTAAATCACATCCTAGACTTGCATTTAAGTTTAACAGGTTTAGATTGGCCCCAGTTATCTTTGTATTTGCATTTGTGATCAAATTAGTGTTGACTAAGGCATGTGTTGTATCCTATACAATTGATTGAGCCATATTTTAGGTTTACGGGACATAATGTGGCACAAATCATATTTCTAATTGTACCAATTGACTAATTGGATCAATTCATGATAAAATCAGAGCTAATTTAGCCCCATATCATGCCTTTCTCTTGTCATTAGTTTGAAGGGGCTGAAATTGTCCCTAGTTTCCTTTGTAATTGAATTGATGGACTATTTGATCTCTTTTTTTATGACAATGGGGTCAATTGACCCATAAATTACATCCTACATAGTCAAAATTAGGTTCATGGGGTTCAATTTTATCCAACTTACATCACTAATTGTTACAATCAATTAATTAGCTCAATACGTCAAGAAATATGAGCTAATTTAGCCCCAAATCATGTCATAGACTTGTAATTAGGTTCAATAGGTTTAGATTAGCCCCAATTACCTCCATATTTGCTTTTGTAATAAAATTAGGGTTTATTTAAGCTATATATTACATCTTATACAGTTGATTGAGCCATACTTTAGGCTCATAAGGCTCAGTTTGGCTCAAATCACGTCTCTAATTGTACCAATTAACTAATTAGATCAATTCATGACATAAACAAAGTTAATATAGCCCCAAATCACATCATGTTCTCGTAGATAGGTTGAGGGGGCTTAAATTGGCCTCAATTGTCTCCTTGATTAAATGAATCAACTATTTTGTTCATTATATGATGACATTAGGGTCAATTTCACCCCAAATCACATCATATACAGTTGAAACTAGGTTCATGTGGTTCAATTTTTCCAAAATCATGTCATTGATTACATCATTTGACTAATTGGCTCAATATATGATTAAATCAAATCCAATTTTCCCTCAAATCACATTATATAGTCATAATTAGATGAAAGGGGCTCATATTCACCCTAATTGCCTCCACAATTGAACCAATCAACTATTTCATTCGTTATATGATGACACTTGAATTTATTGAGCCCCAAACCACATCCTACACATGTCAAACTTGCATCTATCATTTAAACAAATGTTTATTTACTTCATTCTTTAATGAAATTGAAGCTAATTAAGCCCCAAATCACATTTTATAGTCACAATTATGTTGAAGAGTCTCAAATTAGCCAAAATTGTCTTCAAATTGAACCAATGGACTATTTGGTTTATTTTGTTATGACATTAGGGTCGAGAGCCCTAAATTACATCTTTTATTGTCAAAATTAGGTTCACAAGTCTTAATTTTGATCAAATTGAATCACTGATTGCACCAATTCACTTGTTCACTCAATATGTCAGGAAATCTAAGATAATTTATCCCCAAATCACATCCTATAATTGTATTTACATTCAAGGGGTTCAAATTGGCCCTAATTGCCTCCATCATTGAAAATTGACTCTTTCATTCATTTTGTTATGAAACTACGCTTGGTTGAACCCTAAATCATATTCTATATGGTGAAAATTATGTTCACGAGTGCAAATGCACCAAAATTACATCATTGTATCCATCATGTCCTTTTTGTGATAGTGTATATATTGTCACACTCCACTTTAAAATAAAATTATAAAATTATAAATGTGAATAGATAGATAGATGAATAAAAACACGTATAAATAGATCCATTTTATTTTTTCATGCAATGTTAAAGCAACACGTATACACTATAGAGCGTACACATTATAACTTATGTTTGAATTAAAAAACTATGCCTTTCGGCTCAAAAATGGCTTGGATTATTGAGCATGATGCTTGGACCTACTAATACACAACTAAATCTAAGTATTTTGACAAATATAAGAATATACAACTTTTATTGATATAAACACTATGAATTTCAATGAAATAATTCATAAAATTGTTACTACAACATTGAGCATGATCTATTTTTTCCAAATATATGTTTTTTTTAAATTTTTGGACTATTTTAAGGTTTACATCTATATTGATTTCTAACTATGACTTTTTTTAGCCACTACATGCCTCAAATATACATGTTTATGTATTTTTTTCCATTGATCCAAATGCAAGAAAATATTTAGCCACACGCTAGGCCTAATTCTATATGCATTCCAAAAAACATTTTTTTGAGGTAGTTATGGAGGTTGTACCGTCATTTAACCATTTTTTTCAATTTTCATGATTTATTTACTTGTAAAATTAATTTAAAAACTTATTAATTTAAAAAAATATATATAGGTCACAAACTAGATGATCTTATATAAATTTCTACCAAAGAGTTTCAAACAATACTAAACGATGCTAAAAAATGATTCACTGTACGACCGAATATCTACTCATTTTTTCTAAAAAAAGTAGTTCATCTTGAAATTTTAGATGTTTGACTTAGTTATACTTAAACATTTTTTTAAATAGTGTTTTAGAAACTAGACTCAAAATGCTACCATTCATGTTTTTATACCATCTTCAAATTTTTAGTGTAGCCATTTCAAATAATCTACAGAAATTGATATTTATCAAATTTCAGATGAAAAAACATGTTTACGGTTAGGTCCCTTTTTGTCACCCAATTTTTTCACTTACCCCATTGGGTGAGGTGAAAAACATTGTCTTTACATCAAGCCATCGAAATTGCTAACATGTGTCACAATAGACTTTAACAACTATGTCTGCAACATTGTCTCCATACCAAGCCACATGGTGGGGTGATAAACGTTATCTTGATACCAAGCCACTAAAATTTATAATGAGTATCACAATAAATTTTAACAACTATGTTTCAAACATCGTCTTTCTACCAAAACACTTGATAAGGTGGAAAACATCATTTTGATACCAAACCACTATATATTGTTGATGTGTGTCATAATAGACTTTAACAACTATGTCCAAAACATTGTCTCAATACCAAGCCACCAAAATTTCTAATGTCTACCACTAGAATTACTAATGAACTATGTCTGCAACAAAAAAATTACATTGACTAAGCAATGCAACATATCTAACTTAGGTAGTAAGGAGACTTGCTAATGAACTATATCTACCACTAAATTATTAATGAACTATGTCTGTAGTGTATCCAACTTGAGGAAGTAAGGCACATTACTCGTGAATTATGTCCACCACTAGAATTGATAATGAATTATGTCCATAACATGTCTGACTTAAGATATTAAGGTGAATTACTAATGAACTATCATTTCCACCAAAATTGCTAATGAACTATCCCTGCAACAAAGACTTTACACTAATTGAGGGTTGTAGCATAGTTTTGAAGTTTTGTGAGTTGTTGATTTCTTATTGGCTTCATTTTTTATATTGATGAAGGATGTTGCATCATAATAGCGAAACCGTTCCAAACTTTTCCCATATTGTATAATGTGACAAAAGATACACTACTTGGAATGCCAGCCAAATCCTTCAATTAATTAGTGAAACGTGGGCATAACTCAAAAAGTGTCTTGTAATTGAAAAAATGGAGTTGGAAAAATCATTTTTTTGCTACTTTCTCTCTTTTATTATTTGAAAATGCCTTGGTAATTTTCTATCATGCTACTAAGGTTGAGATACATGTTGTAGTTGGTGGATCCTTTTTTGATCTGATATGTTGCACATGCTTTCCTATGTGCTTTTCATCATGGTTTATATCTTCTTATACAGTACAAACAGTATAAGTGTCTTAATCTTTATAGCTCGGATCCCACTCAAAGAAATTCAAATAGCAAAGAGTCTTCCAACTTCTCGATAATTGATATTTTACCAAGTGTCAATCTCTCGTTAGATCACAACTCACAAAATCAAGTACAACCATAATACTTTTGAGTGATTGAATATGACAACACATATTTTTCAACTACATGGCAAAGTTTATCATCTATCCTGCAAGGACTTGGTGCATGGCACCCTTGTTAATATTGCTCGACATGTAGTCCATTTATTCCTAATACATCCATATCATCTAAGTTTTCTAAGTTTCATAAGTGATAATCATTTGCTCTCAAGACATGTCAGGACCAGAGAAGATTTCATTTATAAATGACTCTCCTGGGGTTTGCCTTCATGAAAAATCATCCAGTAATCTTCATCATATATGCCAATTGATTTCTTCTTCTTCTCATGATTGTATGATTGTTTGATTGAAGACGTTTTGACCTTGGATGGTGAGAAGTGAGTGTGAGCAGAGAAACTATTAGACATGGTAAATATAGTGAAGATGATAGATTTGATAAATGCATTGTGAGATATGGCACATTGTAATGATATTTCTACCCATGCAAGACCATGATGGAAAGGATAAAGTGATGATATTGTGGCCATCCAAATCCGCTTCATGATTAATTTCAACATAACTAGATTTTCCAAATGGTTCTTTGCCATATTCACTTTTTTGAAGCAACATGTAGTGTTTTGTTGAAAGGATTGGAGAATTGGGGTAGAGGGGTGAAGGAGAGGATTTAGAGTCCAATTTATCAAACATTATTTTGGAAGTGCATTTATAGCAATGAGAGAATATCTTTCTATTTTGTACAACTTTGGGTCATCTTTTAACCAATTAGAAGTGACTGAAACTCCACTTCATTGTTGGTACCCATAGAGATTAATGACGAAGCACCCATCAGAAAGATGCCCTTATCATTTCAAATAATACAAGTGCCTTTTTTACTCAGGTTTCTTTTCAATGTTCCATCAAAAATTAATTTGACCCAAACCCAACTTGGGGATCTCCAATGGGAATTTTATTTTTTCACTTTATTTACCCGAACTCCATTAAGATAAAGGGGGGATGGGGGGTGTGGGATGCAAGGTGGGTGAGTTTTATAGAAAACCATTATTTGATGAGAATTTGATCTCAAGCTATAAGAGGTTTCTTCAATTTTAGCAATTTGGAAATTGTCCATTCTAAAACATCCACTTCTACACAAAGGACGAATCTATTCCAAGATGAAGAGATATCTTGGAAAATTATGTGGTTATATTCCAACCATATGTTTGATATGGTGAGCACATAAGATGCTATCAAAAGAGGAAGGAGACATGATGCGAAAAGAAAGGGTTGTTAGAGTTTATTCTCATGTTTGCTAGGTTCTATAAATATTTTTTGTCTATTTCCTAGTTTGTCCTTTTATTGATTTAGCCCACATTTCTTAGTTTGACTTAATTCTTGTTTGTCCTTGATTATATATGCAAGGCTTCTCATTTGTAACATATAGAAGTTATTTTATGGATATTATATAATATTGATTTTATCTTTGCATATCATCTTTACATCTCTTACAACTCTTCTTGTGATGTTTTTTGCTATTAATGCTTCAGATCTTGGGCTTAGAATGATCTTGTTGACATTCCTTTCATGGTATCAGAGCTAGAGGTGTTACAACCATCCATTTACAAATTTGTTGCTACAAGGGTTTGTCTATTTATTAAAAAAATTCTTGGTGTAGTGGAGGTGTTTTGTATGGATCTTTGAGCTTTTATTTGGCCCTTAACAATTTTTTTGGGAGAAAATATTTTTTTTCAAAAAATCATGATGATCTTGCAAATCTGTTTTCTCTTCACAAAGGTGTCTGATCAAAAACTTCAGTCACTGTTGGAAAGAGGACTTTGAGAGGTTTCTAGAAAGTGGTTATAACAATATTATGAGTAGTATCAAAGGAGATATGGGGCTTTGAAGTTGACCTTGTGAATATGATTTTCTAATGTGCGATTAAGGAAAAAAAATCAGATTTTGAATTTAAAGTGAAAAATCAGCATGGAAGATTGATCTATGTGGAAGATTTTTATTTTCCTTTGCTGAAAATTTCCTTCAAATCAATTTTTTCTAGTTCTGATAGAAATAATTTAATTTTTTTTCAAGAATTTAAGTTTTATGCAATGTTTACTTATTTAACCCTTTTTAATGATGGGAAACTTGTAAAAACTATAACTTTTGAATCATGACTCGAAATTGAGTACTATTTTTTTTTTTAAGTGTATGTTTTTCATTCTCCATCCATTGGGTTCATTTATATTGCAAAACACACTAAATTATAAAGTGCCAAATTTGGGGGGCCTTACACTTTTTTGGGGTGTTCATTATTTTTGTCAAGAGATGTTAAATTGTCACGGGAGATTTGTCTTTTCTAGAGGGTTCTTCTTCTTCTTCTTGACTTTATCCTTATTTTTTGGCAATGGATTCTTGCTTCTTTGAACCCCTCAACACCTCAAACTACATTATTTGGAAGATCAAAATGAAGATTTGCTTACAATCGAAAGGTGTGTGGATAATGGTGTGTAGCGATATTCCCCACTTTACAAATGAGGAAGATCTTGCCTAGATTGTATCCATGCAAGATGAGGCTCTTTGTTTGATTCACCTCCATGTTTCAAATTATTTGCAATGCTATGTCACATGTGCCACATCACCAAAGGAAGCTTAGGATGCTATTACAATCTTATTTGATAAGGATACTAAGTCTTTTGCACCCTCATTTACTCCACCTCTTTTTGTTTCACTTGTTTCTCCTCCTATTAGCGAGGATTTATATTTTGATGATGACATTCATGTTGTTTAAGATTTGATTCTTCACAGTGACATGGGTGAGACACTATTGGCACTTCCTTCTTCTTTTCCTAGTGAGGATTCACTCTTTACTAGTGACATGAATAAGGATTCCTCTTCATTTTGCAAGGACATACTTTTTAATTGTGATCTATATGAGGCATTATTACCTCGTACACCTCTCACTATTCAACCTTCAATTGTTAGTGATGACTTGTCTTTTGACGATGGTTTGCTTGAGGTACCTATTACTCATATATTTTGTACTCCTCCTATTCATTTTATTGATCGAGAGGACACGATTCTTGAGGATGTGGCACCTTCACCATCACTTTTGGAGATCATGGATGAGACACCATCATGACTTCTTGAGGATGACTTTTATTGTGCCACAATTATTGTTCTTTCATCGCCACCTCCTCTTATTTGTGAGGATACATGTTTAGATAGTGATTTCCATGAAGAACCTATTATTATTTCACATTTGGTTTTGGAGCTCATTATTGCTCCTACTACTACATGTGTTGCTTGTCACACTTTGGATCCACCTGCTTATATGATTGGTTCCTTTGAGAAATATACTCTTGGATTTGGATCTTGCATACTTCATTCTATGGGATACACTCATGGAGGTCTTGGCAGACTCTTACAGGATATTGTATCTCTTATTGGCATTGATATTTCTACCACTGATATTTATTTGAGACATATTGTTCATAACACTCAGGAGGAAAGTACATTAATGGGAGGAACATTTTATTTTTGGGACTATCTCACCACCCATGTAGATTGTTCCTTATAATCTTTCCATCCACACAAGATATATAGTATTGATCTTCGTGTGGGGTGAAGGAAGTTGTCCTTAGGGGGATTCCACATGAAGTCCTTTATTTTCATGATTTTCTCTCTTTTACATCATTTTGGGGGGAATATTTTTATTCCTACGGGTTTTCTTCCTTTCTCTATTTCATAGATATATGTTTTACATGAGTACCATATCAGACCTAGCTGTCGGGACTCATACTATGGATATGCCACTTTATTTTTTGTTATTTTTAGCCCCTAACTTCACTTAAGGGGGGTGTTAGAGTTGGTTCTCATGTTTTCTAGGTTTTATAGATAGTTTATGTCTATTTCTTAGTTTGTCCTTTTATGGATTTATCCCACATTGCTTAGTTTGACTTACTTATTGTTTGTCCTTGCCTATATATGCAATGCTTTTCATTTGTAACATATAGAATTTATTTTATGGATATTATATGATATTGCCTTTGTCTTTGCATATCATCATTGTAGCTTTTACAACTTTTCTTGTGATGGTTTTGTTATTAATGCTTCAAATCTAGGGCTTGGAACAAGGTTGTTGACATTCCTTTCAAGGGCCACATTGAGATTAACATTTTTACGGAAAGTAGTAAGGCCTAAGAGAGGGATAATTTTTGGAAAAGCCAAGACGAAACTCTTCTAGACCAAAGGAAATATAGAAGGAGATGTTTTGTTGTTTCTAATGTTGCCTTGCACAAAACACAATGGTTAGGACCTTGAAAACATCTTGATTGTAACTTATTATATGTGAGAATTTATGGTTGTGTTGCAAGCCATGTGAAGGCACCCACTTTGGGAAGGTTCCAATGAGACTAGATTTTCTTATCAACCTACTCTATGATTATTTTGGGGTTCCTCGAGATTAATTTCTTATACCCATATTTCACTAAGACACTGAATTGGAGGATGTCGACTTCAAAGAGTCTATTTTAGAGAAGGAAATACCATAATTTCCTTTGTGATGCTACTCACACTTTTAGCTTGCATTATATTGGTCCTTCCAATTCAAACCAATCCCACCATTTATATTGTGAATATGGGGACTTTTCTTCTTTGATTAAATAGTTGTAGACCTTATGTCCCCATCTTCTTGTTGTTAAAGCTCTGTATTAATGCTCTGAAATGAATGATTGCATGTAACTTATATTTTAGTCACAATATGGTACCTTCTACTGCCGTGGGATTGATCTTGTAAAAAAACCACCATAGATAATTGGTTTTGTTCCTACTTTAATGCATAAAACAAAATCTTGTCAAGGAAAAGGGAAAGAGAAACAAAATAATAGAGGTGATGCATCATAATAGATTGGTTTGATTCCCTATCTAAATAAACATAGAGCTACTAGAATATGTAATACAAAAGAATAAGTACAACATGAAGCTGTATAATAAAGTAATAGAATGCAAAGGGTGAGTTATAATTCAGAAACAAGAATAAAGTAGAGGGTTATGAATCACAACTAATTTTATCAATTGCAAGAGTTTACGCACAAATAAAATTCCATTTCATTAAAAGTTCTGATGCAATATTATATAAGCACATATTTGAGGCTTAGATACTGTAAGACATTAACAAGGACTTCAACAAAATCTAAGGAATTAACATTTTTTGAAAGAGCTCATTACATTTATAGATTATAAGAGCATGAGGGGAATTAGATTTCTCAACTACTAAATATAGAAGTAGAGGAGATTATTGGCATACAAACTTTACTCTATAACATTCATTTCAAGCTACTTGCTTCCACATAAATGACCAAGAAGGTCTAGCTTCCTACTTTGTATCCACTTGCATACTTGATCTGATTGGGTAGTGTCACCCATACCATTATTACAAGATTTGAGCCCAAATCTCAACCACCCTCTGAAAAATAATAACTCTATTGTCCTTGCAGGACTATTTTAGCTATATACTGCTTCATACAAAGATGAAGATAGGTGGAGCTTTTATGGAACTTTATTTGTCTAACTGAGCTTTATCTATGCTTATACATAGTCATCACTCTTTCACAAGCCTTAATTCTTTATCCATGGTTTTAACATTATTGTTCTACAAGCTTTTCTTTTTGTTGATTAGGGGCTAGAAAATTAGTGATGGGGAAGAAGATACAATAATGTGAGTCATTTTTAGATGTTGGCCTTACCTTTTAGCTTTTGAAATAATTAGTGTTGATCAAATGGTCTGAGATCTCCTTTATAAGCCCTTAAAACTTAACTCGTAGTTACTAGGTAGCCTTTTTTACTTTTCAATGCTTCATGAAGGCCTCACATTGTGCATATTTGCTTTTATTCTAGACTTTTCAATGAAAACGAATCTAATGGTGTGAGGAGTTCCTAGTTGATCTAATGGTGCAAGGCACTTTTTTCCTAATGACATTATCTTTTAGCTTTTAAAACAACTTTTGTTATCGATGTGAAGGCAATCAATGGCTTGAGATCCCCACTGAGCTACTTTATACTTAGTCATATTTTGAATCACCTTAAGACTTGATTTTATGGATTTGAATAGCCTTGAGACTTGATTTTACAAAATTGTCTAAGAGATTAAGGTCTCTATCAAGCATTAAGCCTTAGATAGCTCGGCTCATATAAAAAAAGGAGAGTAGCTTGTTAATGCAAAACCTTAGAACTATAATTCTTCAATCCAACATTTTGGCATTTGAAATCTACAATTCTTCAAAATATTGGTAACAATTCTCTTTGGAAACATGTACACTTTATCAAGTTGTGTAATAATATGCACTAGAAGGAAGAAACATAATAAAATGTGTTATTGCATGGAATATTGTCGGAGAATATTTTTTGACATGTATCTTCAAAGCCAACAATGATAACTCCTCTTCATTTCACCTTCTATATTGTATGAAAATGCCTTAAGGCATAAATTCAAAGATTGAAGATCTTTAATGGAGCATTTAAAATCTACTTTCTAAATCCTTGAATGTCCATGCAAGATGCAATAGGAAGATTCCCCATCCATGAGTCTTCTTAAAATAGAGCTTTATAACCATTGCCAATATCCCATAGTAAGTTATATGAAAGTACATGCTTGCAATAAGAGACGGAGTTCCAAATATGTGATCCTTTTGGAAGTTCTATTGTTGTGAAAATTTGATCTAGGTTTGAAGGCTCCATATATTTGCTTCTCAAAATTTTACTCCATTGTTGTTCATGAGATTAGAAAGTTCCCCAAAGCATTTTGGCTCCTAACGTTGTATTGTGTAGGCATTGGTCTAATAAACTAGGCCTTTCGCTTGCTTTGGTCTATCAACATTCCCCTAATTGAAAGAGAGATTCTATTTTCTTGAGATGTACCTTGCCTTTTTTTTTCCATCTTTAGGTTCATACTTTTGCAGACATTGGTTGGCATCTTCAAAAATGGGCATTTAATAAGATGGGAGGGCTTGCAGAATTGATTTGAGGAGAGTAATGCAACCTGCTAGTGATGACCACCTCCCCTTCCAATATGAGAGTCAAGTATCCAAGTTAATGCTTACCTCTTTCCAAAGATTCTTGTTCCTTGATCCCTTGAAAAAGGGGATTCTAAGATATTTACTTGGAAATTTGGCCATTTTTTAGCCAACTTCAATTGAAGATGAGATGGGGTGTTGAAGAAGTAGATTTTGGATTTTTCCTCATTTATATGTTGCCCAGAGGATTGTGAATAAGAATACAGTATTTTTTTGAAAGCTATTACTTCTTTGTTACAAACCAATGCCATTAAGAGAGTATCGTTTTCAAATAATTGGTGTGTAATGGGTTGAGCTCCCTTTGCCACTTTCATTCTTGAAAGCTTTGCTTCAGTTGTTACTTTTTGAATAGACCAACTCAAAGCTTTTGTAAGAAGAATAATGAGAAAGGGAGATAGGGGTCTCTTTGGCGAATTCCTCTTGTGAATGGGAAGAAGTCAGCTTCCCATTGTTTAACACTAAAAAATAGGTTGAGAAAATACATTTTTTTATAATAAGACGCCACTCATTTGAGAATCCAAAGCTCCTTAAGAATTTCAACAAAAGCTCCCATTTAACATGATCACAAGATTTCCTTACGTCAAGCTTAAAAAAGGCAAAAGTGCTAGCCTTATAAAATCACTATGAAATGTCACTTATTATGCAACATAATATTAACATTAATAGGGATAATGGTTCCTCAACAACACATGATCCTTGTAATTCATAACCTTAACAATAATAATAATTAATTTCAATTTATGGGATCTCATAACCTTTGTTTTCGTTACCTTTGTGATAGAACCAACCTCTTTTATTTTTGCCAAATTAAAACTTTTAACCTTTTCAAAATATTTGTATTCTATTTATTGTAATCTATTATAATTTTTATTTATTTTAACTTAACTTTGATGTAAAGTATCATACTTAAAATAATTAAATGACTTTAAATCTAATTTAATATCTTAACAATCTATTTCAAAAATAAATAAATTATTATAAGTATTTTCTTGGTATTTTATTTTATTGTAATCTTTTATATTTTAAGTTTCTCATTAATAGGCATGTTAATTAATTTTTTTTATTCGAACTGACTCAATATCTATCTCTTGCTTAAAATACTTATATTTTTATTTATCAAATAGTAATTTGATATCCTTTCTTAGATCCACATGTCCCTGAAGAAGGGTTTAGAACATAAACCCAAAACCGTCAGAAATTTGAAGGATACAACATAGTGGAATCCAGATATATTATTCAAAAACTTATGGGTTGCTACTCCTCATCTTATAGTCTACTAGTAAAGAAGTTGGGCTTTCCAACGAGATGGTTACACATGTGAGTCTTCATTGCCATTAGTAGTTGACTCCTCGAGATCCTCACCCTACATTTACTCTGGAAAAGAAGAAACTACTTATGGGTTGCTACATGATTGGTCGATAGCATAATAGGTCAGGTGACATCATTGTCTCAATACCAAACCATTGGGTGAGGTGAAAAACATTGTCTTTACATCAAGCCCTGAAATTGCTAACATGTGTCACATTAGACTTTAACAACTATCTCTGCAACATTGTCTCCATACCAAGCCACTTGGTGGGGTGACAAACATTGTCTTGATACCAAGCCACGAAAATTTCTAATGAGTATCAAAATAAATTTTAACTATGTCTGCAACATCGTCTCTCTACTAAAACACTCAGTAAGGTGACAAACATCATTTTGATACCAAACCACTATATATTGTTGATGTGTCTCACAATAGACTTTAACAACTATGTCCAAAACATTGTCTCAATACCAAGTCACCAAAATTTCTAATTTCTGCCACTAGAATTACTAATGAACTATGTCCGTAACAAAAAAATTTGCATTGACCAAGCGCTGTAAAATATCTGACTTGGGTAATAAGGAGACATGCTAATGAACTATATCTACCATTGGAATTGCTAATGAACTATGTATGCAGTGTATCCAACTTGAGATAGTAAGGTGCATTACTCATGAACTATGTCCACCACTAGAATTGCTAATGAACTATGTCCACCACTAGAATTGCTAATGAACTATGTCCATAACATCGTTGACTTGAGGTATTAAGGCAATTACTAATGAACCATCCTTGCCACCTAAGTTGCTAATGAATTATGCCTACAACAAAGACTTCACCCCAACTCAATGGTGTAGCATATTTGACTTGATGTAACATTTTTAAAACTTGCAAAAATTTTGCACTGATCGAGTGGTACAACATATCTGAATTGAGGTAGCATTTTTAAAACTTGCAAAACTGTATACCGTTTGAGTGGTACACCGTATCTGACTTGAAGTAACATTTTTAAAACTTGTAAAACTTTAAAATGACAAAGTGGTGCAACGTATTTGACTTGAGACAACATTTTTAAAACGTGCAAAAACTTTATACCATTTTAGTGGTGCAACATATCTGACTTGAGGTAGCATTCTTAAAACTAGTAAATTTTTTATACCAACCTAGTAATGCAATGTATCCGATTTGAGGGAACATTTTAAAAGGGAAAATCTTAAGCTAAGAACCAAGATATTCAAAAACTTTACATAGACTGAATGAGTGGTTGGTGCAGCTTATTTAACTCGAGGTAGTATTTTTAAAACTTTAACATGATTTTGAATAGCATACAATGCCATCCACAGCCCATCTCAATCTCAGAGCACTCTGTAGAGAAGGTCGCTTGAAAGAGGCACTACACAATCTCTTGACTTCAAACAACACTCCTGTAGACTCTTCTGCATATATTCATCTATTAAACGCCTGCATTGCGCAGAAAGCCCTTGCAGAGGGTAAGCAAATCCACTCTCACATTAACGACAGGGGATTTACATTTACAACAAGCACATTTTTACAAAATACACTTATCAACATGTATGACAAATGCGAAAGTTTGGTGGATGCTCGAAGCGTTTTTGACAACATGACTCAACCAGACGTCTTCTCATGGAATGTGATAATTTCAGCTTACAGAAAACATGGGCTTCCTCAGGAGGCTTTCACACTGTTTTACCAAATGCAACGAACAGCTGTCCAACCCGATCACTTCACCTTCTCCGCTATTCTCCCTGTATGTACCAGCGTGGCATCTCTAAAACATGGTTTGCAGATCCATGGAAAAATAATCAGATGTCGGTTTCAATCCAATGTTATTGTGATGAGTACCCTAATAGACATGTATGCAAAATGTGGAAGCATGCAGAACGCACGCGAAGTGTTTGATAAAATGCCTCAACGAGATGTAGTAGCATGGAATGTAATCATTGCCGAGTATGCTCAAAATGGATTTGTTGAAAACGCCTTGGAGATTTTTAAGCAAATGCAATTGACAGGTGTAAAGCCAAACTCATCAACCCTAGCCACCGTCCTCCCAGTGTGCGCCAAAATAGGAGCTTTGGAACAGGGTAGGGAAATACACCAAAAAATAGTAGAAAGTAGAAGTTTGTTAGATGTTGTAGTTTTGACTGCCCTGATAGATATGTATGCAAAATGTGGAAGCATACAGAAGGTGTACGCATTGTTTGACAAAATGCCTCAACATAATGTGGTCTCATGGAATGCGATGATTGTAGGATATGCAAAAAATGGACTTGTGGATAAAGCCTTGGAGATTTTTAGGCAAATGCATTTGGAAGGTGTGAAGTCAGATTTATCCACCTTTGCCAGCATCCTCCCAGCCTGTGCCAAAGTGGGAGCTTTGGAACAGGGTATGGAGATCCATCAAATGATAGTCAAAAGTGGGTTTCTGTCAGATGCTGTAGTTGTGACTGCCCTGATAGATATGTATGTAAAATGTGGACTCATGCAGAAGGCTCACAAATTGTTTGATTTTATGCCTCAACGAGATATGGTCTCATGGACTGCAATCATTGCTGGATATACGCACAGTGGACTTGTTGACAAAGCCTTGGAAATTTTTAAGCAAATGCAATTCGAAGAGGTAAAACCAGATACACCAACTTTTGCTAGCATCCTCCCAGCTTGTGCCAAACTTGGAGCTTTGGAACAAGGTATGGAAATCCATCAAAAAATAATTGAAAGCGGATTTTTGTCTGCTGTGGTTGTGACCGCCTTGATAGACATGTATGCAAAATGTGGGATCCTACAGAAGGCATTTCGATTGTTTGAAAAATTGCATCATCCAGGTGTAGTCTCATGGAACGCAATTATTGCAGGGCATGCAATGCATGGATATAGCAAGGATGCCCTCAAACTCCTTGAACGAATGAAGCACTCTGGTACCAACCCAGACCATGTAAGCTTCCTTTGTGTTCTATTTGCATGCAGTCATGTAGGTTTAGTGGACGAAGGCTGTACATACTTCAATCACATGAGTAACTCTTCTTGTATCATGCCTACAATGGATCATTATGTATGCATGGTTGACATTCTTGGTCGTGCTGCCTATCTCGAGGAAGCCCTGAACTTTATTATCAAAATGCCAATAAAACCAGGCACGGTTGTGTGGGAGTGTTTGCTTGGCGCTTGTAGATCTCTTAAAAATATAGGCGTAGGAGAATTTGTGTCACAAATCCTTCTTGATATGGATCCTAAAAACGCTGCACCGTATGTTCTTCTGTCAAATATTTATGCAGAGGCAGACAGATGGGGTGAGGCTCAAAATGTAAGAAAATTGATGAAAGACAAGGGAATAAAAAAGACACCTGGATGTAGTTGGATTGAAGTCTATAAAATGGTACATGGTTTTTGTTCAGGAGACAAATCACACCCACAAACACAAGAGATTTATGCAATGTTGGAGAAATTGTCTTGGGAGATGAAGGCAGCAGGCTATATTCCAAATACGAAACCTGTATTGAATGATGTGGAGGAGGAGGAGAAGGAATTACTCATCTGCCACCATAGTGAGAAGTTGGCCATAGCATTTGGGTTGTTAAACACATCCCCTGGAACAACTATCAGAGTTGTCAAGAACCTTAGAGTATGTGTTGACTGCCACACTGCAACCAGAGTTATCTCCAAGGTTGTCGCAAGAGAAATTATTGTGAGAGATGCAAACCGTTTCCATCATTTCAAATATGGACAATGTTCTTGTGGAGATTATTGGTGATGCTATGTGAAGCAAGCCATAAACACAGCTTTGCACTATAAGAAGATGCAACATGTCAGACTTGGAGTGGTAAGAAAAAAATAGATTTTATTTTCAGTTTCTGAAAAAATATTGTTTCTGAGAGTTTAAAGAGCTAGACCATGTCTTTGACTTGATGTACTGATATTGTATAGATGCATAGCTATCTAGATATACTCATGGGATATTTGGCAAAGCTCGATTTTATAATACCAAGGATGAGTCATGAAATCAAACTGTTTTTCAGGAAGCCCATACAGCTTTGCACCAAAAAGCTGAAGGAAGAGGCGCAAGAATGAGAAATGTGAAAAGAGACGAATGCTTGAAGGAAATGGGAAAATGCTCAGCCAGCAAGAAATGTGAAATAAAGGTTTACAGTCAAACCAATGCTTGAATACGGTGAGGAGAGCATCTCTTGATATTTGTTTATTCCTACATTTGTCATTTTGTATCGTCTTTATGTCTGTATTAATTATATTATCTTGTGCCTATACAGGTATAACATCTGGGCCTAAATTGTATGTGCCAAATTATATATGCAAATTTATACATGTCCAGGTGGATTTTGTGCAATTTATGGTCATGGAATACCGAGAACCGTTTGTGTCGGTCAGGTTAACTGGTAAAGACTGTTATTCAAATCTATTTATTGGAATTTATTATGGAGAGAGTGAAAAATCACAGGACCGTCTCTGGGGCTTTCAATGATCCCTTTTATAATTTATGTAAATCTAGTTTACACACTATAAATGGGTTCCTTACATAAAATTAAGAAGGTTTGTAAATGACAAATGATTAAAACATATTAAATAATGGTTAGAGATTTGTGATGTGGATTCACATGTGCATTGCATTAAAAAAGAGAGAATTTCAATAAGCTTTATCAATCATCACTGTTTCATTTAAAATAAATTGTTAAAATTTACATATGTAGAAGTACAATTACAATCTTTACTAAATTGTAAATGCATAGGCTAATAGAAGCAGCCTCTAAACAAGGAAGCAGGGTTAAGGTAGAGGTTTCAAAATTAAAGAGAATTGAACCTTGAATTGTTCTTAGATTGGGTACAGGACTTGGAGATGCATTTTGAAATGAAAAAAATTGAGGATGACCCAAGAAAGGTGAAGTTTGCGGTTCCCAAGATTAAATCTGGTTCTGCACTTTGGTGGGATAGTTTAAAATGTGGGAGAAGAAGATACATGAAAGACAAGATTAGATGTTGGCCCAAAATGTTTACGCATTGGAGAGAATTTTTTTTCCTTTCATATAAGCAGCAGACTCTATTTAGGGAGTTGCAAATTTTGAAACAAAGGGGTTTATCCGTGCAAGAATACACAGAGCAATTTATGAGATTACAAATAAGAACAGATTTGGAGAAAAATGAAGAACTGGCAGTAGCTAGGTATCTTCGTGGGTTGTATTTCTAACTCTTGGATGGTTTGGCTTTGGTGAAAGTATATTAAGTGGACGAAGGATATCAGTATGCTTTAAAGGCTTAGGAGAAGCTAAGCAGGAGATGATCTTGAATCACTCAAGTTCCCATTTGCTGGAAATTATTTACAGATTAATTTCTGTTCCTACATGAACTATACTTCAAATGACTGCTAGAATGTAGATTATTCTGATAATCAGTGCGTATTTGTTTCTGAAAATGAAACATGAACAAAACGACATGATTCAAATGCAAACAACATAGACAACAGGAATTTTACCTTGGAAAACCCAGTGTGTTGAAAACTAGCTTGGTAGTGTCAAATGATCGCCGCCTCTCCTTCCTTTAATTTGGAGTGCACTTGCAGTGATTCACTACTGTTGTACTTCTCTCAACTCAATGTTACAATGATCACTGCCTCTCCTTCTTTTAATTTGGAGTGCACTTACAGTGATTCACTACTGTTGTGCTTCTCTCAACTCAATGTTACCTCACAAATTGCCTCAACACACAAGCAATTGAATTCACTAGCTTCTTACTTCCGACACTTGTGCCTTTACAATTGGGATATGCCTTTTGCTTATAAAAGTGCTAGAGGTGTCCTTTTGTGCATCAAAGGAGCCCAATTATTAGGAATTGGAAGAGACAATTTTCATGGATGTTTATGAACTTGCTATCGGTTTCAGGCAAAACTTCCAGTTTGTAGGATGAAATCGCCTCTGTCACATGGAACCGCCAGTGACACTAACAAAACCCCCCTTTTTCAATTACCGCCACTATCACTTATGAAACTGCCCATGATACAATGAAATTGCCTATTTGCAGGGACAAAACTGCCCAATGGATCTATCACTATACAAACAATACTCAATTTTGCTCTATATTTTATAGAACTCCTGGTTATTTTTTGATAGTGATGTTTACCTGATCTTTATGGATCATACTTCCCTTTTTTAGGAGGTTCTTGGTCCCACAAAAGTTTAGTTTGTCAAGAGATTTGGGAAGATCTCTCTCACTTTCTCCTTGGTGTATCACTTCACTTTTATTGATGTTTTGCTTTTGAATCCACCCTGCAAAAACCTTTGTGGCCCTCTTGTTTCTCTTACTTTCTTTTGCAACACAATGTCCTCCTCTAACTCTCCTTGTCCATCTAAGAAAAAGTCTTAAATGGATGGTAGTATTTGTTTTTCCTCCTTATCTAACATGGAAGGTTTATAAAGATGGATATTTTGTCAGATTGCTATTTTCATAGTGCTTACTTTTGGACATTTTGATATTGTACACATGTCCTCATATGACATGCGCTATGTGTATTGAGACACGAGATGATATTATTGCTTTATGTTGGAGACAATGGTTTTTATATGTATGATGATGTCAGTTTACGTATGTTATTTTGGTTGTCCATTATGATGCTTATCATTTTTGTGCTACTAGAGCTATTGTTCTTAAGCATATATTTGATTATATAGATGTTTAGATGATTTATATCACTTTATTACCATTCAGATATTGTGCCTTGTATATGTTGTGTGCATTTTATGTTGATTGAGGTCACTTGTATTGTTTATATTCTGCAGCTTCAACTATCTAGGGTAGTGAATTTTATTTGTAAATTGATGTGCAAGTGACAAGGGAGGTCAACGAGGGCACTGAGACTACGCTGAGCATGAGTGCACATTGGTATAGTGGTGTAATGACTAATTGATTTTCTGAAATCTAAACCCAGTACTAGCGTCGTATGTGGACCTAGTTGTAAATTGTGAAACTCCTTGTTCTCCTAACACTATTCATTGATTTGACACTATTGTTGCCCTCTTTACCCACACCTTAGATATTTGTTGAAACATTTAGAAGGTCTTAAGGCTAAAAAAAAGTCAACTTGTTATCACCACTTGCAAAACTCAAATGGAATGGATAAACCAACTTTTGAGGGTGACATAAAATGATTTTAGGATATTTTGTGTTCATTTTAGAGTCTTTTGACCAATAGGGATGTTAAAGAATTCTTTTGGAAACCAAAGAAGACTTTTGGGGCAGCCCAAGTGTCAATTATGGCATGGGATAGTGGAAGCATTGAAGAAGCATGTACTTACTTTGATTACCCATGTGAGCTTGTAAGAAAAGTTAACACTTTTGGGAACTTTGCAACCAAGAGCCAAAGGATAGGAAGGGACACATATCACATTTCCATTGGCCAATGGATTTGAGTGTCTTGTCTATATGAGGAAGGAATGCCTTTCTTTTTTGGCAATATGGTAATTTGAGAAGTGGGAAGGAGAGCTAGAGGAGAGATGAAGAAGCTAACGAAAGAAGGAAAAGATCTTGGCTTGTGAGCACTGAGCAAACCCAACCAAATGTGTCAAACCAAGTAAAGAACCGAGGTAGGCTTCTATTACTTTCTTATGTATTGTTTTATTTATAGTATTACTTGAAAGAGAAGTTTTTTTGCTTGTTTTTCAAGAGGTGTAGGGCCACTTGGCCTATTGTCTTTTCATATTTTCTTGCCATGGTTGTGCCTATGGCTACCATGTGGATTTTATTGCCCATTTGGGTCTTGGAGATGTACCATCACTTGTAATTTTATTTGTTGTTTTTTAAAGTCGTTTCTTGTTTAATTTTAACATTGTTAGACTATCCATTTTGAATTTGATTCTTGTCTTGTTTTTGCCTTGCTTTACATAGTGGTAGTGGCTAGTGAAACTGGGATCCCATGCCCTCTTACGTGGTTCTTCTTGAAATAGTGGTTCCAGATAGTGGAACTTGGTCCCTGTGCCCTCTAACGTGGATCTTTGGCATTGTTGACTAGGCTAACATCTTTCCATGGCCAAGAGAAGTGGTAGGACAAGAGGGATGCATCATGATGTTCTCCTTCTCCCTTGGCAAGCTTTAATATATTGGAATGCTTTTGTGGCTACCCTTAATCTTATTTTTTGAAATGATGTTTCAAATTTCTTGTATGCTTTTGTTGAGTTATGGAAGCCATTAGTAGAAGAAGTGATTGTTAGCCTCCTAATCATGTAGCCTAGTTAAGAGTTCTAGCCTCCAATCAAACCTCATCCTACTAACTTTAATCTACCTAATTCCCTTGATGTAACTATGCTCAGAGATGGGAGTCCTAAGCTCTGGGGTGCCTAAGGTAGTTGTTTAATAATAGAAAACGGATGGGAAGCAAGCCCCTCCTTCAATTGGCCTTGTGGGTTGCTTGTGGAACATGTTTGAAGACTTACTATTATTCAATGCTTTTGTAAAGAATTGTAAAAATGTTTTTGGCTGTTTGGAAAGCCATTGTACTAAATATGTGTAAAATGGAAGAAAATTGTAGTAGGCATTGGAATTAAGTGTGATAAATTTTCTCCCTCTTGCACTCTCTTCGTAACTAATTGTATTGGACAATAAATGAAATGTAATTATTATATTGATGTTGAAAAAACATTGTAAATATTGTTTGGATAATGTATTCTCTGCATTTTTACATTTTAGCATAAACAAATGATAGTTTCTTTCCAAATTTTCGTATTGTTTTGATTTCTTCGAAGCCCAAAAAGGGTTAAAATTACTTATACAAATTTTAGCCAAATTTAATTGTTCTAGTTTCTTCCATATTTTATTGTAATGTAAAATAAATTAGATCATGATAATAATACAATTTACGGTTTATTTTTAGGGCTCAATTTATTTTTTAGGAATTTTCAAAGTCTGGATGTTAAAAATGCATAGATTTCCTTTGTACTCTGTTCCAACTTTGCCTAAGTTTATTGCACATAGAATGTTGTAGTGGAGAACTTGAAATAATTTTAAATGAAAATTCAAGATTTTGTGAACTTGTTGTCGCTCGTTTCAAAAAATTTCAACTAATGGTGCTCTAGTTATGGTTTTTTGAAATTCAATTCGCTAGAGGGCACTTTTCTAAAAATGTAGGGCCTTTGGAAGGGCACAAACCACTTTTTGTGGGGTAGGCCTTTTAGCTTGGTGTTGGTTCCCCATAAGATTGAGCATTGCATGGTGTTGGGCCCCTAAGGGATTGGAGTTGGTTTTGGATGGTAATAATTGCTTTTCCTCCTCGTTATCTAACATTGAAGGTTTATAAAGATGAAAATTCTACGACACTGCTATTTTCAGAATGCTTACTTTTGGACATTTTGTTATTGTACACATGTCCTCATATGATGTGCTCTATGTGTATCGAGACACGAGATGTTATTATTACCTTATGTTGGAGATAGTGGATTTTATATGTATGATGATGTCAATTTACGTACATTATTTTGGTTGCCCATTATGATGCTTATCATTTCCTTACTACTAAAGCTATTGTTCTTGAGCATATATTTGATTATACAGATGTTTAGATGATTTATATGAATTTGTTACCATTCAGATGTTGTGCCTTAGATATGTCGTGTGCATTTTTTGTTGATTGAGGTCACTTGGATTGTTTACATTTTGCAGCTTTGACTATCTAAGGTAGTGGATTTTGTGTAAATTGATGTGCAAGTGACAAAGGAGCTCAATGAGGAAACTGAGACTACGTTGAGCATGAGTGCACATTGGTATATTGTTGTAATGACTAATTGATTTTTTGAAATCTAAGCCCAGTACCAGTGTTGTATGTGGACCTAGTTGTAAGGTGTGGACCTCCTTGCTCTCCTAACACTATTCATCGATTTGACACTATTCTTGCCCTCTTTACCCATACCTTAGATTTTTGTTGAAACATTTAAAAGGTCTCAAGGTTGAAAAAAAAGCCAACTTGTAAGCCAACTTTGGAGGGTGACAAATGATTTTAGGATATTTTGTGTTCATTTTAGAGGATTTTGACCAATAGGGATGTTAAAGACTTCTTTTAGGAGTCAAAGAAGACTTTTGGGGTAGTCCAAGTGCCATTTATGTATAGGATAGTGGAAGCATTGAAGAGGCATAGACTTACCTTGGTTGCCCAAGCGAGCTTGTAAGAGGAGTTAACCCCTGCAACCAAAAGGCAAAGGATAGAAAGGGACACATGTCACATTTCCATTGGCCAATTGATCTGAGTGCATTGCTATACGAGGAAGGAATGTCTTTCTTTGAACACCTTTTTGTAATTTTCAATTTGACAAGTGGGGACAAGAGCTAGATGAGAGATGAAGAAGCTAAAGAAAGAAGGAAAATATCTTGGCTTGTGAGGACTGAGCAAACCCAACCAAGTGTGTCAATCCAAGTAAAGAACCGAGGTAGGCTTCTATTGCTCTCTTATGTATTGTTTTATTTATAGTATTACTTGAAAGAGAAGCTTCTCCCTTGTTTTGCTTGTTTTTCAAGAGGTGTAGAGCCACTTGGCCTACCCTCTTTTCATATTTGCTTGCCACGGTTTCGCCTATGGCTACTTGTGGATTTTATTGCCCGTTTGGGACTTGGAGATGTACCATCGCTTCCTAATTGTATTGGTTGTTTTTTCAAGTCGTTTCTTGTTTAATTTTAGCGTTGTTAGACTGACCATTTTGGTTTAGATTCTTGCCCTATTTTTGCCTTGTTTTGCATAGTGGTAGTGACTAGTGGAATTGGGATCCCATGCCCTCTTACGTGGTTCTTCTTGGCATAGTGGTACCAGCGAGTAGAATGTAGAAACCCCTGTTTCCCCTGAATTCTGGAACTGTATATTTCTTTGACTATTTTTGTGTATTTTAATTTTTTTGGG
Source organism: Torreya grandis (assembly GCA_037957365.1). Classification (NCBI taxonomy): domain Eukaryota; kingdom Viridiplantae; phylum Streptophyta; class Pinopsida; order Cupressales; family Taxaceae; genus Torreya; species Torreya grandis. The sequence continues at coordinate 2,699,862 of JARHVA010000008.1, forward strand.
TGTTTTTGCATGAAATAAAAAAAAGTGCGATTTTGCCAGAGAAATTCAAATAAATAAAGAAATAGCAATATAATCTCTTACCGGCTAATTTATATTTTTATTATTCTTCCAGATGGTTACAATATTAAATCACTGTCATGCATATAAAATAAAATGAAATATTGTTAAAAACCTAATTTTTTTTCCAGCAAACCCTAGAGCTGGTACAGCCAGTACGGCTGCAATAAATACTCCATTCTCTGCACTTCTAAAGGTACAAAAAGATGATAGAAGTGTAGACGCTCAAAAGGGTATCTTCAATTTTGCTAAAAAGAAGGCATTTTGCCCTGGGAGAGAGAAAATGCCCTTGCTATAACTATACGACCTGCAACAGGCCTGTACGAATTTCGTACAACAGTGATGAAAATGGTACGACATGCTGATGTGATGTCAGAGGTCAAGAAAAAAATGCCTTTTTTGCCTGTACGACCTGGTACGGATCTATATGGATTCTGTACAACAGCGAATAAAAATATAATATTTTACCAATGCTGAAAATCTTTATCTGGACGATTTTCGGATCAAAACCCTAATGAAATAAATCTCTGTGAAGCTCTGTGATAATCTCTGTGTGAAATTATCTCTCTCCTGGCAATAGATCAGCTGATATCTCACAACCTTTGAATTGCACACACTGAAGATTGCACGTTCTCCAATGCAAAAGAATACTAGAAACCCTTGGCTCATTCTTCTCAAAAAATACTTAGCAAAAATTGTCTTCAACATGAATTATGGCACTCCTCCTAATGAGAAACCCTTATAATCCTCAAAAAGGTGGGCTTGCCCTAATTAGGTTTTCATAATTAGAAATTAGGGTTTCTTTTTCTTTTAATTTTTTCAAAGTCTAAGACACAATTTTAATTATAAAATATAATTAAAATGGCCCCCTTCATAATCAGCGCCCCCTTGGGCCAAAACGCCTAAGTCATAATTATGCCAAATAATTAATATTTAATTAAATCAATTAAATATTAATATCTCTCTCGATACATCTCTGATTTCTGATCCGTCTGAAGCTGGCGAACAAGGGAGTGATTCTGCGCATGACCATACCAAAACAGGGGTGCTTCACTGCGTGTCAAAAATCCCTAAAAAATAGGAGCTCAGGCAAATGTGTCTGAAAAAGCTCAAACGAAAGCCAACTGGAAAATTTTGCTAGTCGAAGCGAAGCCAAGCTCCATCATGACCCTCTATCCATCATATCAGCCTACGAGGGTCACATAATAGGCTAATCATCAACTCTAAAAGATGTCAACTGGAAAGGGGACATGACAGTCCGCCCCTCCTGAAATTGCTTGTCCCCAAGTAATCGCTGAACAATAAACCAATCAATCCACCTGGATCCCAAATGTAGTCATGATCTATACTGTTGTCAATCAACGCAAGCTCCTGCAATATCCTCTGAAATATAACCAAGAGGAATCCATAATCAAACTGGCGAATACAACTCAACCAAACTCCAAAATCACAACTGCCACAGTCAGGAACCCATGAGAAACAAACTCTCAGCTGATTAGACACATGATTGTGTTGGCCGGTCAAACTCTTATACTCTACCCTTGGAACATTGTCCACAACATCCTCCTAGGTGTCATTTGCAACGATCGGATCCTGGGACTCTTCTATAGACTCTGTCATATCTGAGAGATCATCAACCCATTCCAACATGAATGGTTCACTAGATATTTGAACAATGCCCAACACAGGGGTATAAAAACTAATTCCAGCGTCAGACAAGCTATTGGCATGGATGAGAACTACACCTGGTAAACTACTAATCAAGTCCATGATAGTGCAACAAATACTACTACCAAAGAATGATAGATATCTCTGAGTAATGTGAACAATACCAACTGACTTCACGCCTCTGTCTCTTGTACCCACTATAATCTTTGAATCCAGAGTGTGAATGCTAGACATACTCATATCATCATCAACATGTGACCTGACTGTAAAAGAAAGTCGAGTCCCTGCCACATGCGCTAACTCCTGAACTGAACTCACCTCAAGACAAAGCTCGTCCACATGTCTCTCAGAATCTTGGAGAGCCAACTTCATTGCCTCCATGCCCTCTTCGATCTACTGTAAGTCGTCACAAGAAGACCCTGTTGTAACTCCTTTCTGTCTCTCCATGTTGGAGAGATTGACCTTTCCTTTTATGTTTTGAAGATGTTGTCTCGCCTTGACAGCCACTAATCTAGCTTCCTTGGCCCTTTGTGACCACATATCACATAAATTTTGTGTCTTTCCACATCCTTCCAAGTCTGATACAAAAAATCAGAATGCTCATGACTTGTATTCATCCCATAAAATCCATTTTTTGCCCCCAATTCTTGGGTACCATATATAGATGATTCCAAGGTATCGTCATTCTCATGTTGTAGAAGTATTTTCTCATGCTGAGGTGAAGAAATGTGGCTGCTGTCATCAGCAGACTTGTCATATTCTTCAAGCTTTACAAATGCATTTTTATTGGAGTCTTCATGCCCAACACTTACACTTTGTGAACCAACACTTGTAGACTCATCTTCACAAATTCTCCCATGTGTAAGAGTAGTAATCTCATAAGAATGAGGAAGAACATCGCTGTCCATTCTTGACAAAGCATGAGTTATTCCATCTTCTTTCACCACCATTTGCACTTGCAAATCTTCCCAAACCAAAGGCTTTGGTTCGAACTGTCCTTGGATGCCATAGTCTGTTTTTTCATGATGTGAAGGTGAAGTAGCAATATGATCATTCAAAGAATCCATACCATTACTATCCATATCATTAGCATGCTCGATGCTGGCCTCCAATGTAAGAGTCTCACGTGAAGCTTCTTGCAAAGATGATATAGACAACTCATTCCCCATGGCTGCCCTCATATCCTCTTGAGTCAAATCAATATGTCTAAAAATTGGTGTAGGGCTGCCATCAACGGTTGATATCATATCACAAGCTACTATCTCATGAGAATCATGGGACGTAATGCTGTTGTCCTCAAACAAATCAGTAATGACATCATGTCGTTGTAAAATGTCTCCCGCTGTAGAAACCACAGTAGAGACCTCTTGTTTCTCCTGCTTTTTGTTTTGTCATGTGGCCCCTTTAAAAATGGATGTCATATACCATGCTAATTTGTCTTCGATTGTAGGGTGTGAAAGCAATTCATTCATCCTCCTCTGGTTTTCAACCAACTTATTCAAACCTTGTTTAAGCTTCTCCATAGTCTTGTCCCACTGTTTCTGAGTACTTGAAGTAACCATGATTAACTAGCCGATTCACTTTCCAAACTACCCAACAGGGTGGCAGGACAAAAGCTCTGATACCACTGTAGAAACCCCTGTTTCCCTTGAATTCTGGAACTGTATATTTTTTGACTATTTTTGTGTATTTTGATTTTTTTTTTGGTGTTTTTGCATGAAATAAAAAAAAGTGTGATTTTGCCAGATAAATTCAAATAAATAAATAATCTCTTACTGGCTAATTTATATTCTTATTATTCTTCTAGATGGTTACAATATTAAATCACTGGCATGCATATAAAATAATATGAAATATTGTTAAAAACCTGATTTTTTTCCAGCAAACCCTAGATCTGGTACAGCCGATACAGCGACAATAAATACTCTGTTCTCCGCGCTTTTGAAGGTACAAAAATATGATAGAAGTGTAGGCGCTCAAAAGGGTATCTTCAATTTTTCCAAAAAAAGGCATTTTGCCCTAGGAGAGAGAAAATATCCCTGCTATAACTGTACGGCATGCAACATGACTGTACAGATTTCATACAGTAGTGATGAAAATGGTACGGTTTGCTGATGTGACGTCAGATGTCAAGAAAAAAATGCCTTTTTTCTCCCTGTATGCCCTGGTACGGATCTGTACAGATTATGTACAATAGCAAATAAAATTATAATACGCCATGTAGGCTGGCCGCAACTCTCAACAAATATTTTACCAATACTGGAAATCTTTATCTAGACAATTTTCGGATCAAAACCCTAATGAAATAAATCTCTGTGAAGCTCTGTGATAATCTCTGTGTGAAATTATCTCTCTCCTAGAAATAGATCAGTGGATATCTCATAACCTCTGAATTGCACACACTGAAGATTGCTCGTTCTCCAATGCAAAAGAATACTGAAAACCCTTGGCTCAGTCTTCTCAAAAAATACTTAGCAAAAATTGTCTTCAACATGAATTATGGCGCTCCTCCCAATGAGAAACCCTTATAATCCTAAAAAAGGTGCGTTTGCTCTAATTAGGGTTTCTTTTTCTTTTAATTTTTCCAAAGTCTAAGACACAATTTTAATTATATATATAATTAAAATGGCCCCCTTCATAATGAGCGCCCCCTTGGGCCAAAACGCCTAAGTCATAATTATGTCAAATAATTAATATTTAATTAAATCAATTAAATATTAATATCTCCCTCGATACATCTCCGATTCTCGATCCGTTTGAAGCTAGCGAACAAGGGAGTGATTCCGCACATGACCATACCAAAATAGGGGTGCTCCGCTGCGTGTCAAAAATCCCTAAAAAATAGGAGCTCAGGCAAATGTGTCCGAAAAACCTGAACGAAAGCCAACTGGAAAAACTCTGCTAGTCGAAGCGAAGCCAAGCTCCATCATGACCCTCTATCCATCCTATCAGCGTACGAGGGTCACATAATAGGCTAATCATCAACTCTGAAAGATGTCAACTGAAAAGGGGACATGACATAGAACCTAGTTCCCATGCCCTTCAACATGGATCTTTGGCATCGTTGACTGAGATGACATCTTTCCATGGCCAAGAGAACTGGTAGGACAAGAGGAATGCACCAATGTGTTCTCCTTCTCCCTTAGTGAGCTTCAATATATTGGAATGCTTTTGTGGCTACCCTTGATCTTATTTTTTGAAATGATGTTTCAAATTTCTTGCATGCTTTTGTTGAGTTATGGAAGCCTCTAATAGAAGAAGTGATTGTTAGCCTCCTAGTCATGTAACCTAGTTAAAAGTTCTAGCCTCCAATCAAACCTTATCCTACTAACTTTAATTTACCTAATTCCCTTGATGTGGCGATGCTTATAGATGGGAGTCTTAGGCTCGAGGGTGCCTAGGGTAGTCGCTTAATAATGGAAAACGGATAGGAAGCAAATCCCTCTTTCGATTGAGCTTGCAGGTTATTTGTGGAGTGTGTTTGAATATTAACTATTATTCAATGCTTTTGTAAAAAATTGTAAAAATGTTTTTCGCTATTAGGAAAACCATTGTATTATATTATTGTGGTAAATATGTGTAAAGTGGAAGAAAATTGTCATAAGCATTGAAATTAAGTGTGATGAATTTTCTCCCCCTTGCACTCTCTTCATAACTAATTGTATAAGACAATAAATGAAATGTAATTATTGTACTGATGTTGAAAAAAACATTGTAAATATTGTTTGGATAATTTATTTTCTTCATTTTTACATTTCAACAGAAACAAATGATGGTTTCTTTCCAAATTTTTGTATTGTATTGATTTCCGCAAAGCCCAAAAAGGGTTAAATGTACCCATACAAATTTTAGGCAAATTTAATTGTTCCAATTTCTTCCATATTTTATTGTAATGTAAAATAGAGTGGATCAGGATAATAATGCAATTTACAGTTTATTTTTAGGACTCGGTTTATTTTTCAGGAATTTTCAAACTCTGGGTATTGAAAATGGATAGATTTATTTTATAATATGTTCCAACTTTACCTAATTTTATTGCACATAGATCGATGTAATGGAGAACTTGAAATAATTTTAAATGAAAATTCAAGATTTTCTGAATTTATTACCCCACTAACTGCCACTTTTCCTTTGAATGCCACGGTTAGTCAATCTAACCGTTGGCTTTTCCTTTTTTAAAAACATTTTATTTATACTATTTTATACATATAAAATATCCCAAGCCATTAATAAAGTTACGAGTTGTAATTTTAATTTATCATACCAAAAATTAAATCCAACACGGAGGGGATTTTGTATGGTCTATTGAGGGAAACTGAAGGCCAAGGGGTGGGGTGACCCAAAAAAGAACCTCCCTTAGTTTTTTTTTTGGTACTCTTTCATATGAAATAATTTGTATTCTTCTGTATGAAATAATTTTTAAGGATTAAAGCATCGAAAGTTTCTAGATATGACTTTTTTATGGAGCAGAGGTGTTTTTTTGACCTTGTTGGCTAGCACAGGGTTATAGAAGCTCTGGGACGGGTTGACTTCAAAAGGGACCTTGCTAATTTTCTTCCCTTTATTGTATGAAATAATTTTTGAAACATAAAACTATGTTTTGATGATAAATTTACCTTAAACCTAGCTTGATGACCATTAATGGTTGGACCATGGAGCTTGAAGGTTCCATAGACGTTTTCAGAAATCGTAGGAGCCTAGAACCAGCTAGAAGCATTCCATGAAGATATGTACCTACCAAATCAAATCAAATACATATGTATTGAAGAAATTTTGAAATCTAAATAAAACATAAAAAATACCAAAAGCTTGGAAACTCCATTAATGGTAGTCATCTAAAGCTAATGAATGATGACTATGGACAAGTCATCCTCTAACACCTCCTCCCTCATTTTCAAAATTTGAGTTTGCAACTTAATGACTAAATTGAAGCCTTTATTGACCTCTATAAGGATTTTGAAGGCTTACTCATTTTTTATTGAATCCAACGGTCATGGTTGAGTTGATTCGACAATGGAGATGGGTTGCTCCATCCTCATGGGACTTAATTTCGATATTTTAGACCCTTTTTGAGGTTATAAGATGAATATATGACTTCATTGCTAGAACTTTCCTCTAAAATTTAAGTCATCTGAAATTAGATTCAATTATGACTTACATGCAAATTGAACCCTTTGATTGGTTGGATTTGTCCTAAGACATTTTTGAACATCATGTAGAGTTCATTAGAATTGTTCAAACCAATGGTTTATCGAACCTATCTTGCCTTAGTTGAGCATCCATTTTAGGCCTTAGAGCCATGGGACCCACCCATATTACTTAGAGGGTTGTAGGCTTGTGTGAGAGCCTATAGGCCCATTTGAGTAAGTGGGACCTCCACAATCCTATAGCGACCATACATCCACTCGCTCATTAGAAACCGTGTCATTTAGACATGTCAATTTTAATTGATGCTTTGTGTCTTGTGCTAGATAGTTGGCCAAATTTTGGTAGTGCGGGTGAATAGAATGTGTTTTGGATATTCATAAAAAAAATTAATCTGTTTTATGTGTTTTCAGTCGTGACAATTTTTGGGCATGGCAAATTCTTACAATCTAATTTTGAATACATCCTTGATGCAGATGAGATTGAGCGAGGGGAATTAATAGATGTGTTACTACCCAACCCATATTTATACTCACCAAATAGACACACAAAATCAAACACAATATTTAGACTTGTGACAACACTATCTTTATTATTTGAATACCAAAATTACGAAGATTTGATTATACATACTCTTATCTCACAAGCTTATTACAAGCATAACATGAAGAATAACACTCTAGTTTTTGTCCCTCATGTACTTGATTCACACATCTCTTAGTGTTGAACACACCTCCCTAGCAATCTCTGCAAGCTTTCCTTTCTTTTCAACTATAACTAACTTTAATTCTTCCTCTTCTCAATTGACTCCCAACTCTTTGTAAGACTAATCCATATCTTACCTAACTAGAAATAACATACTGCAAGGCGTCTTCAAGTTCCCTTAATTTTGGAAAATGGTCTACATGTCAAAAAATGAGTTTAGAGAGTTATTTTACCTTTTTATCTACAAATGAAACCACCAATTATTGTAGACCGATGGTTACGTAGCCACTAATTGATGTAAATCGATAGTTTTGACTACAGTAAGCAAAAAATTCATCATCTGCCTAAAAATGGTCAATTTTACCTTTAAGCTTTAGGAGATGATTGAAACCTACTACACTTTATGATGTTGAGATGTTAGAACTATGTTGATGCTTTTAGAACTATTGTTAATCATCTTCACCACTGCAATGATGTCAACAATTTTGACATATCATAAGTACATGCACAAACATTGAACTTGTGTTTTTGGTTGTGTATATACTAAAATGTGGTCTTCGGTACTTGATAATGACAAGCTTGACAAATATTTACCACACATGACTTCAACACTCAAACAAGGTACTAATTTGTCATCAGGTCACACTTGCATGCTATCTTATGAGTCAATCATTTCAATCTGTTGTTAAACACCTACAAGAGCCTCACTATTTATTACAAACCTGCTAAATATAATGCATAGTCATCTCTATCTCTCAGTTCATTCTGCCTACACACAAGTCAGTTTTCATAGTTATGGTGGTTATTGCTAGTTGATAATGACCTACATTGGTCGAAACCGACCCCCTCCCAACAATGACTATTTTCTAAAATCAAATCCATCCTTAAATTTGGCCCATAATTCTAATGTTTCAGTGGCACGAGGAATTATTCAATTGGAGATATATTTAAACAAATCAAGGTCTCATTCAAAAGGGGTTTGGGCACTTATTTGTTATCCATCTATAAATTATTGCATACTAAGCAAAATTGATCTATTCTTCCCCATTTGAGACCCTATCACTAGGAACAATCTCAAACCAAGTATAAAACACTAAAAGGTCAAGTCAAAGCAAGCATTTTCAAATATCAAATCCAATCATAAGTTGCATACACATAGTGAAGGAGAACAATTGCATAATCACACTAGGTGGGAGAACTACGTGTTTCTTGATTTTTTTCCTTTGGAGTATTGGATACATAGGAAATAGTCAATCATCAGGCAAGGGTGATTGGGGTCAACTCATGCCATTACACTTGCCCCATTTTTGCAAGATCCTAGCCCTCACAAGCACACCTAGGGTTTCAAGGTAAATGATGTTGATTTTTGGAGCTCCACACATCACCAGGGTTTGAGATTCCAAACATAGAGCAAGAAAAAATAGTCACAAGTGACCATATACTCATTGTGCCATACTTTTATGCATGTCAGTATCGATCGACAATAGTGACCCAGTCTTGGGGAATCGACCCAATGTAGATAGTGAATCAGTTATGGAACTGAATGAACCATAAGCCTGCTTATCTGTAATTTTTAATTCTACAATCTAGTCACAATAAAATAGTCAACCAAACAAGCTAAGTGTTATGATCTCTTTAGTGCTTTCTATATTTAGCATATGCCTTTATCAAATCAGAAGAATTAATTTCAGTCTTTTACATTCAAAGGTATGCTTGAATGTTATATCTATTGATCTAAATTAAATCTTAAAGTTTAATCTTAATTAGATTGATCTAATCCATTAATCCAAATTAGGGTAAAAATTCAACTAACATTCAAGACTAAACCTAATTTGGATTAATGAAATAAATAATAACTCTAATATGATAGAAACTTATTAGAATAATATCTAAATTCACATTTGCACAATTTACACAATTGTATATACTAAATATAACAATGAGTATACAACATGAGGTAAGAGAACTTTTAGCTTGGATTTGAAGCTGAATTATTTGACTTCTACACCTTTAGGTTGTATTATTGTTATGTACTTGATCAATTTTGCCTATTTTATTTTGGTTGGTTTTGACAGATTTAGTTAGTATTGATAATCGATACTGACTATGTGGTCAGAACTAACCATGTGCACAGTGGATGACTATTTTATTTTAAAGTGATGCAATTACATCTGTGATGACTTTTTATGTCTTTACCTTTTCTATATTTGCATTATAGCACCTGTACATTCAAACTTTAGTTCCACACAATTGATCTAATATCAAATGAGGGGAGGTGTCAAACAAAAAGATTGAGTTGGACTAACCTTGGTCAATCCCCATTAAAAACCCAAACACTACACTACATTGCCAATACTTTGAAGAGGGATCAAATTCAAAATTAGTTCTTCTATTAATGTGTTTATGTGTGTAATTGTATATGCAAGCCTAAATGCTCTTTCTCTTATTTTTCCATCAGTACAAGCATGTAAACATGAATTGACCCTTGTAAACTTGAGATTCAACTTTAATAATTTTGTAAGTGCAATATCTAATCTTATATCACGCTTGAGAATGCATCGTGTTTGTGCCAAAATACCTTACAATGGTTTTTTTTTGTGTGTGTGTCTAAGTATATAACTTTAAATTAAGGACCTAGTAGTGCACAAAAGTCAACAAAAGAAACTAAAAAGGAGATCTGAGTCAATTCTTGTATTTTTATATAGTATGTATAGTCGATACTACTGTAAATATTAGAACTGACCCAAGGCTTAAAATACTCTAAAGTTGATAGGGAATGCTAGAGATCTTTGTGATATGTTGTGTGAAGATGGTCACGATAGGATAAAGGATCACACAACTAAATTAAATTAATAAGATAATTAAAATATCATAATAAATACACCACTAAGTACTTAGTTCATGGTTTGAAACCTATATATGTAAAAGTTGTTTAAAATATTATGAAACAAGGCTTGTACTAAATCTAGTTATCTACATTAACACCCTCTTTAATCTAGCATTTAATTGTATCTACAAATATTGAATAAAAGGGAAAAGATAAATCAAACATGCATTGGTGATTATGAATCTGGACTTGTTTTTTGTTTTGATGTTCTAACTTTCCTACAAAATATGATGTACCTGATTAGATATATTCTTTCTCAAATAAAGAAAGTATAGTTGTAACGAACATACATGTTCAAAGAACAACTACACATGTATGCTTATTGTATGGTGTTTCTCATGAGGTATGCTCATGGTGCACTCTTGTCGAAAAGAGTGGAGATGTTGAGGCTCAAAAATTGACCGTCGTTGTGAAGAAAAATGAGGAGCTTATGGTCTTTTTCACTTCCTAGCCAGGGAAATGGACAAGCTTACAATCGATTGTTTGAAGAACAATTCAAAGATGAAATAAAAAATTTATGTTTAAGTTAATGAGTGGTGTGTTAAACGTTGTTGAACCTTAATGAATCAACCATTGCAGATGGCGTATAAATTCAATTGTAATGTTTCTTTCCAATTTGATCCATATAAACAAAGGATATGATCAAAAGGGTATGAATAATGTTCATGCCCCATCATAATGCATGTTTTTATTATGTAGTTTTGCTCAATGTAGAATAAAATGCATGATCAAAAGAGAATGGACATTTTTCATGCCCCTATCATGACTACAGATACGAGAAGTATGAAATGGAATGATAACCATTTTCAATTCAACTATGAATTATATTATTGTGTATATGAGAATGAACCAGCATCATGCCTTGGAAATCTAAAAGTGTGTATATGCACTTAAGTTAGTGTCATGTCGCTTTAATCTATAAGTGTGCATGAATCATTATCATGCCCACTAAACCTATAAATGTGCATGCATCAATATCATGTCCCCTGAATGTTAAGTGTGTATATGTGCATGAATCAATATCATGCCCCATAAATCTATATTTGTGCATGAATCAGTATTATGTCTTCTGAATTTGTATCAATTTATATATAATGCCATATATCTATATGTTAAATTTTGAGAACCTATATCTCGAATGTACATGTGTTTGAAAATATGTAAGCTTGTAAACTATTGTGCATATACCCATGCATTTACACCCAAGTGTGTATGAATATATGCTCAAGTGTCTATAAAGTAAATACATATGCAGGCCATATGTCCTTGTAATCTATATCAATATGCCAATATCCATTATGAAACTAAACATTATGATATCTGAACCATTGTGAGTCATGTATAATGTGCCAACTCTGATACTCTGAATCATGTGTATTAGGCCAAACTCTGATAATTTAAAATTCTGTAAAAAGCATAATTTATGCCTCCCTTTCGATGAGATGGATATGACTGTCGGATCAACTATATCAAAATATGTGTTACATCCTGATTCCTTGTTAAACAAACTTATTGGATTATCCATATATTTTTAATAGTTGATAACTTAATTTGATTATTACTAGCTAAGTTGTAAGTCATATACTTTTATGGGGCAGTCGTATGTTACTTAAATTTCATAATTTCATTGTTATGATTTAGCTTTAATGTATAATATTTACATAATGATCATGTTAATTTATTATTTTAGCATTGATTTATGATATTTATGTCACGATGTTATGGTCTAACTACTTGCTTGTTGTGAGTTGGATGCAATAGAGACTCATTTTTTAGACCCTGACGAAGGAAGAGAATCATCAGAGAGGGTGACGTAGATGGAAATGTTAGAGGACAATAGAAAAATTAGCTAGAACCCTGCACACACCATAATTAGTTAGTACATGTTAGATATGTAATTAAATGGTTAGCATTAGTGCATTTTTTATGTTGTGTGCATTAGATAATTATGTATACTTATGAGTTGTGTGTTAGTCCAGTTAAATAATTATGAGGAATTAATCTTAAAATATTGCACTATGGAAAATTAAATGCATTTTCAGTTATATAAAAGAGGAATATAATTGACTTACATTAATCATTATTTACCTAAGCTAAGTTTAGTAATTAGTGTATAAACATCTACTTAGAAGTTTTATGAAATAAAAATGAATAAAGTAACAAAATTAAGAAAATTATATATTTGAGAAAATATATAATTAGAAAAAAATCTTGCAAAGCAAAAAGAAAGTTTTAAAATAGAAAAAGGGAATTAACTAGATAAACTAATTGTATTGATTTTTTTTATAATTAGAAAAGAAGGCATTATTTAGAAAATACATATTCATGCTTTTAAAAATAAAGACAAGCTTTAAAAGCATTCCAAAGTTAGTGATTTAGTGATTGAGGATAAAAAAATGAAAAACCACTAATTTAAATAAAATAAGAAGTGCTACATAAAAGGGAGAAGAGTAGCCCAATTCAAAAGAGGGAGGAGGATGTTGGAATGTGGAAGGGAAAAAGAAGGAAAAAAGAAGAAAAGTAGCCCAATTCAAAAGAGGGAGGAGGATGTTGGAATGTGGAAGGGAAAGAGAAGGAAAAAAGAAGAAAAAAGATTAGCAGTGTAGATTTCTAAGTATGCAATGTTATTATTTTCTGTGTATTCATCTTGGTTATTGTAGAAATCTGATAATTAGTGAAGGATTTATATTTGCAATGATTTGTGTTATACATTAAGTTATATATTATGCGCTCTATGTAATTGAGTTAGACATTGAGTTATATACAATGTTACTTTTTAAACAATGAATTGGTTATCTAAAATACAATGAGCAAAACAAAAAGGGAATGTATTAACAATGAACCTATTAAGTATTATTTATACAAGATAAGTTGATGTTAATATATACATAGCGAACTATGAGTTAATTCCATATTTACAGCAAAATATCATAACAAACACAACGAACTAGGTAACTTATCAGAACAAAACAATGAAATATTAGTTTCATATATGAGTTAAATCAACGATTTGATTTTTGAGTGCATGCTTACAAGGGGCACAATGATAATCCAAATGCTACCACTGACTTAACATCGGGCTATAAGATGTGACTATTATATTTGGTTGTATTATATTATTCCTAATTCACAAATCGTTATAAATTATTTTATATACTAAGTTGCAATGCAAGTCATTAATTATTATTGCATATTATATACATAATCATAATGCAATATGATTATTTTAAATATAATTGCCAACTTCTCTCTATGTTGACAGATGAGTGACTCATTTTCTTCCTCCACCAAATCACTTCATACTTATCCTAAATCTAGAGAATATGAATTCTTCAGTATTGTATAGATCTCAATAATGGCCTTGTGAACATCATAGGCATTTGGTTGTAGAGTACAAAGCATGTATATATGAGGCATCTTATTTTAAACATATTCATGAGGATTAGGTGTCTTAATTAAAGCTTATTTAAGCAGAACTACTATGCTTGTTAATCATATATAATAAAGTGATTTTGTCATTGGATTACACATACGTAATTAAAATGGATACTTAGTTCTATTTATGTTTATTTTATGTTTCATTCTCATATATATGCCTATTAGAAGAGTTTGGGATGCATACATATGTGGCTAATAATAAGAATATATATATACTACTAATATCAATAAGGGAAGAAGAAAAGTATGTATCACGGTATGCCTATTTTATTCCGTAAAAAGATATATGTAATAATCTATGATATATTTTAGCTGTATAAGTCTATTAGCATATAAAGATATAATCTACTAAGTATAACTAGCGATTTATAGGATATACTTGTATCATTATAGCATAATATATCATATACTTGTAAGTACATATGCTATACATTATATATCATTGTATACTTGAAATTATATGATAAATATTTGTGGTGTATATCCTATAAAAATTCTAGGTATATTATTTAGCAATATATGAGAAGATCCATTACTCAATCCATAATATAAAGGGAAGTGGCATGGTGTATAACTAAGAAATATATATAGATAAACTTCACATATTTGTAACATATTTGAAATACGGATATGACTTATAACCATGCAAAATAGATATTGATATATCTGTGAATTTTATGACTCATTGAAGATTATATCAGAATGTATTTCTTTGGATATGAATTATAGTAGTTAATGGATCTATTCTAAATAAGTAGCATGAGTTTTCTAAAATATCTAGATTATTTTCATAATATATCTAGCGATGATATATGTGAACGATGTTAACTCAGTATAATTATAATGCTATAACCAATAATAATGTCATATGTACTATAACTAATCCACTATATATAGATATGAGATCATTTGGATCAAAGACCATTTTAAATATCATTTTGATTGTGTCCTCTTAGTTTGTTATGCTAAATATAAAACTCTTCATTCATAAGTATATTTGCATTTCTAGATAATGTAACTCACAAAGTATTACTAAATGTTGACTTAGTGGTTAGTGGTTGGTATACGCTATGATTATTTCATTAATGGTTAGTACTTTTATAGACTATGTGTACTGTAAATGATTAGTATATCATAATATAGACTCCAAATACTTGTTGAGAATTATTAGTTTGTGTATTATATATTGTTTCATTATAAACTTGTGTATGATACATACCACGGTTTTATTAATATGTAGAGGGCTTATACATATATATAGCTTATGTCTATAAATACAATAGGATGTATGTCAATAAACATAGATTCTGACTAGTATATTATCACAACGTTGGCGATTTGTATATCTATAAACTTGATGAAACCATATCCATATGAATACAATCTCCTAAAACATAAAAAGATTATGACTAATTGTTGGCATATATGCATACAATATTGAAAACTTGTGTGCGGTACATATTTTTGATATATTGATATGCACGACTGCTTATACATAGCATATGTTAGTGCATCATGATGTGTGCCTATAGCTTATAGTTATTTTGATTGGTAAAGACTAAGTTGTAAATTTTTGAAGAATGGAAAAACTATTTATATATACTTACAGCTTTTCGAAATATAGCAATTTGTTTAAACAAAAGATTATGTTCTCGTGGGAATTGTGGCTTTCTTGTTATGACTGCCTATTAAAATGGAGTAGTGTATCCATGGAAATTGATGGACTGTGGTATATTTTTTGTCATAAAATATATTATGTATTTAATATACTTATAGGGGATTAGATTATGCAATTTAAACATATGATATACCCTGCTAGTATAAACCATACTTGTTTGATTAATATTATGAGACTTTTGATTCTTAAAATTATAAGATTGGTTGTTCATGATGGAGCAGTGTGCTCATGTACAATGAACTATGATATTATCAGATGTCGTAGAGTGTATTTTATTGAAAACTATAGTCTTAATGTATGTGATACACAGGTGATACAAACTGTAATTGTTATGACTAGATACATTCATACATTTGACGGACTAAATATATGCGTGTTGATTATTTCTATGAATAACATGTTTTATGAAAGTTAGTAGGACCTTATTTATGCATGCATACAACCCCCTTGAAAGTATAATAGATGCTAGAATGGAATATTATGTTTATGAGAACTAATAATTTCTTGTTATAACTAGTTGTCTGAACAGAGACTTATATTTTTATTGATTCATAACTACTTTATTATGGCTAGTTATAGTATTTAGTATTTGTGTTTAAGAACACTAGACTATGATAATATGAGTTATCATAGAGTGCATTATATTTAAAAATTACTTCTAGTAATTAGAAAATATAGTTAGATTTATATTTTACTTGGATCTTATAAACGGTAATTATCCTTTCTATTATTTATGTGATAGATAATATTTTGAGATTCATTCATACATTTGATGGACTAAATGTACACATTTGATTATTCATGTGTTTAACATGTTTTGTGATTAATAATAGGGAGTAATCTGTTTGAAACTGATGGTTGTATATATGTTAATCAAATCTCACATTGTCGGTGTTGAGTAAGTAGTAAGATGAACTTCACTAGCTTACTAGCATCATAATACTAGATGAAGGTAATTTGATCAAGTGGTGTGTATGAAATTGACTGATCTTAGAGATCAATAATTATTTAAAAATATTGACTAAGTAATGTTAGTGAGGCATTATCATTTCATGAGTATGATTTACATGTTTGTGCGATATCTTGAGTAGAATAAGTTTCTTTATGATACACCGCAAGTTTAGTTTTATAATTCATACAACACATAGGTACTATCTTGTCTCTCTGAATTCCTGTGCCATCACTATCTACTCATCTATGAAAAGAGGTCATTCCCTGATGAGATTTTTACAAGAGATCATTGGTGTGGTTGGTGTGGAAAAGCACTCAGATCATGTTCTCCCTCCCCACAATAGTACTAATTTTAAAATGACACTTGAGATTGCCATAGATACTAGAGTCTATGGAACTTAAGCTCCATAAATCCATGTATCTTATATATGTATATTGTATTGAATTTATTATTAAAATATTATTTTGATGAGATGTAATTAGTTATTTATTGTACATTGACATTAGTGGTTATATGCTTGTACCAGTCGTGGCTAGATATCTATAATTACTTTCTATAATCAATTATGATGTGTTTTTTATGATGATAGTGATCAGTGATATATAATGTAGTATGTTTCAATTACAGCTATCACACTTAGAGTATTTTATATGATCACCAATTAGATTCTTGTGGTGTAATCTATTTAAAGTGTATATTGTTTAAATTTATTTTAAAAACACGTATTTCTAGGTAGATCCCAGTGAGGTTGTTACAATATGTGACTAGATAAGCTCGATGATTGGTATAGATTAATAGGCTAGTTTGAATTAATTATTTGAAATATTTGTTGTATGAATTTGTATAATTGTATTTTGGATTTTACATAAATTAATTGCTAGTGAGGCATAAAGAAATAAGGTATATCGATAAAAAATTTCCTTGGATAATAGAGGATATTTGCCAAATGCAATAATGTATATCACGAGTCAAAAGTTTCCCTCATTTCAAAAATTTATGGCCACATTAGTGTGGAGAGAGAGTATTCGTAAAATTTTGGTGTATTATGGATTGTCATTAATAATCTCATAAATGTTACCGTGTGGGAGAATGTGTTGTGTGTGTTCCAACACAATTGATGGGGAGTGATTTTGACATGCAGTGCTTAAGATATTGTGTGTGAAAGGTTAACAATAATTAATTTAGAAGTTGAGTTAGGTATAGTGTGTAGTTGAGAAGTCAACTATATAAATAGATTGAGTTTTTATAATTTTCTAATTCATTTGCACACTACTAATTGTGATTTTTAGCTCTAAGGCATCATCATGCCGAACGATCAAGATGCCCTACCTCATCATTTTGATTGCTTATAGGCCACCCTACAGGCCCAATAACATGGGGACCTTGTATGTATCAAAATTTTGACTTTTGAATAGACTGAGACTGAGTGTTACAAATATGACACTGCTACTTATAAGGGGACGTGAATCCTCCATTTATATCCACATAAATGGATGATGTGGGGTGTATTGAAATATATACCCAATGGCAGATAGGGGATAGATGGCATATTCTCTTTCCCTTTGTTACAGATTCAGTCAGTGTGCCTCTATTTCAGGGAGGAGGAGATAAAGGAGCAAGTTAGTCTACCTCTCAGCCAACTCCAGCCAATGTTATTGTTACCACTATAATTTCTTGTGAGTATATATGTATAATTATAACTATTTTTGAATTTTTACTTATTACATATAGATTATTGATATCTTGTGTATTTCTCGCTCAGTTGATGAGTATTGGGCCATGATGGTAGATGTGTTTGTTCAAACTTTGATGTAAGAAATAACCTTCGATATAATCGATTTCGAGTTGCTCATGAGGGTATATTATATAACGAGTGTCCATACACCTCTTTTTGATCTTGTTGTCATTGTTGTTCCTATCTTCATTATAGTTTCTGGAAAGAGAGATGATCTATAGGTTGAGTTGGATAGATGACCAATATCCACACTTAATAGTTATCTATCGAGAGACATATAATACCCTAATTTATATTAATGGGTTAGATTAATCTACTTAAGATATAATTTTGAAATATAATTCAAAACAATATATATGACATTCAAGCATACATCTGAATGTAAAACACTGAGATTGATTCTTCTAATTTGACAAAGGCATATGCTAAATATAGAAATTACTAAAGTGATCACAGTACTTTAATTTTTTGGGTGGTTATATGATTGTGACTATATTATGGAAATGAAAATTAGAGATAAGCAGGAATGTGATTCATTTAGTTTTATAATTGATTCATTATTTATGTTGGGTTGATTAAATAAGATTGTGTCATTATTGTCTATCAATACTTACCTACATGAAATTACACCATGTTAACTATACAATCACTTGTGACTATATTTTCTTGCTCTGTGTTTAAAATCTTGAAACTTGATAATGCACACAAATCCAAAAATCAACCTCATTTGTCTTGAAACCCTATATGTATTTGTGAGGACTAGAAACCTACAAAAATGAGAGAAGTGTAATGGGTCGTGTAATCCAAATAACCCCAACCTAATGATTGATTGTGTACTTCATACATAATACTCTAAATATGGATTTCAAGTCACACGTAGTTCTCCCACCTAGTGTGATTATGAAATTTTATCTCTTCACTATGTGTATATAATTAATGATTTACTTTGGTACTTGACAATGCTTATTTTGACATGGATTGTGAGTGTTCCATAATTGGCTTATGACTTCTCCTAGTGATGGGTATACAAATTCAAAAGAATAGGAAAAATTTACTCATTGTGCAATACTTTGTAGATGTATAATAGACCAGTCCCAAGTTCATTTTGAATGAGAACATGATTTTTTTTATATATGGATCCAATTAAATAGTTCTTCATGTTACTAACACACTAATATTATGGGTTGCACCTAAGGATGGGTTTAATTTTAGAAAATAGTTGTTATTTAAATCAAGTTAGTACCGACCAATGTAGGTCGTTAGTGATTAGAGATAATGACATTAATTGATGAAATTGACCTCTGTACAAATAAAATAAATTGAGAGTTTGGAGATGTCTATGAATGATATTTAACAAGTTTGAAATAGATAGAGAGGTCCCTATAGGTGTGCAATAGGAAAATGGAAGGGATGAGTCATTATATAGCATGTAAGTGCAAGAGAATGTTGAATTAAGACCTCTTTTTATACTCAAGTCATGTGTAGTAAATGGTTGTCAAAATTTCCATCATCAAGTACCAAAGACCATATTTTATTATCTCAAAATGCCCCCATTTTATTCTAGTAATGGAATTGCTAGAGTAAAAGGATAAAATATACTTGAGTGTGTACAACACACTTTTCATTTTGGGAGATGAATCCAAATGTCTACCTTTTATTCATGAAAAGCTAGAGTGAGAATGAAGTAGTCAATGTCCATGTGTAAAATACAATATCTGAAATGGAAAATTGAAAGAGAAAGGGTTATATTACCTCTGTGTGTTTGTAAAAATCATGTTTTCCTTGTAACTTGTTGGAGATGATGCTTTCTTATTGAAGCATTGGAGGGTTGAGGTGATTTATGCTCCAAACTTGTGTAACTCTGTAGGATACTTAGTTGGGAAGGAAACATGCTACAACCAAAAATTTTATGAAATGTACTAACACAAATAACTATGGAAGAAAGAGAAAGAACCATACGACTAGGTTCAACTCAAAAAAATCACTACACAGGTAAATGAGAGAACCAATTAGGAAAGATTCACTCAAAAAATGAATCAACCACTTCATATAGATTATAGATT
The DNA here is from genome assembly GCA_037957365.1 of Torreya grandis. Lineage (NCBI taxonomy): Eukaryota > Viridiplantae > Streptophyta > Pinopsida > Cupressales > Taxaceae > Torreya > Torreya grandis. The sequence goes on from JARHVA010000008.1 coordinate 2,720,190, forward strand.
CAATTGTAATGTTTCTTGCCAATTCAATCAAGTTCGATCCATGTAAAAGCAAAAATGCATGGTTGAAAGGGAATGAACAAAGCTTATGCCCTCACCATGTACACAAGTTTGATTGTGTAGTTTCACTCAATGTATAATATAAATTCATGATCAAAATAGAATGTACCATGTCTATGCCCCCATCATGACCACAAATCTGATAAGTATGAAGTGGAATGACAACTAACTTTCCATTTAACTGTAATTGTGTTGATGTGTATGTGCATGAACCAGCATAGTGACCCATGAATCTGTACTAACTGATATAAAATGATATGCATCTAGATGATGAATTTGAGAACCTCTATCTCATATGCATGTGTATGTAAAAATCTATAACCTTGTTCTGTAAATTATTGTGCATATGCATCCAAGTGTGTATGAATCTATGCTAAAGTGTATATGAATTGAGTGCATATGCCCGTATAATATGTATCAATGTACCAATATATGTCATGTATATGAACCAATATGATATTTGAACCATTTGAATCTCTGAAAACTCTAAAATGTGTACTTTGATTTTTTATTTTGCTCATTAAGGCAGTCTCTATGACAAGCCCACTATAATGCTCCCCTTTTGAGATGAGAGAAGCATATTATAAGTTATTCATATCAAAATTAGATTTATATGTATCATGTCATGTGTAAATATAACATTATGTAATATCATTTGATCATGTGGATAATATGTCATCATAGTAATGTATGTGTCAATCAAGACATGCATGTAACATATGAAATGTAAATGTCATGTCTAGATAAATGTATCAATGAATCATGCAGTATAAGTGTAACTGAATAAGATGACTTAGTAACAATTCATGATACACATCATGCCACCCCTCAATGTCAACAAACTCAATAAATGTAATTGTCAGTGTCATACATAGACTAAGGGCCACATATAATAGACATAAAATGTTGCAATAAACAAGGCCAAAGGCCACATTTAGGAATAAAATTAAATGTTATAAACAAGGGACATCAAGGATGTCACATTAATCAAGTCTAAAGGCCACACACAATAGTCAAACATAAATTAGCCTATAAAGTAAAAGAGAGTAACACCATTAATGGAGCATAGAATAAGGAACTAGTCTACATCATCCATATTTATCAATGTCACATCATAATATAATGCCATATCATGTGTCACAATGTAAAAAATGAGTAACTAGCAATGCATGTGTAAGCAATATGGGTACCTCAACATGGTACAAATGTCATAGAAAGATATAACCTATAATAGTGAAACGTATATAGCAAAATGCCCCCCATATCAGCATGGCCACTAGGTAGAAGGAAAACAATCATTTGTATGTCCATGTGTAACTAGTATGTCCTATATAACACTCAGATACTGTGAAATGCATGTGGGTATTAAAGAATATTCCATCTAACAAACATGTGATAAATAACATATATAAATAGTGTAAACTCGCAATCAAGTCATGCTCAGGTCTTGATTTTTTATTTTTTAAATATTTGAATGTTTTTACATTTTTTGATTTTTTGATCTTTTTGTATCTTTTAAATATTTAAAAATTTAAAAGTGAATCCAAGTGGCAATGGTTTTGAAAATAGAATAATGTGAGGGATCTAAACAATCTGAAACATTTGTCAAGGCATAACGTGCACTAAAGGTAATAACATGGCTTATGTGAAAGAAGTCATAACAGGCCATATGCCCCATTGTAACCATGGCTCAAAGATATCTGAGAGGTGAATGGGTATGTCTAGAAATAATTTAAATCCTCATTTCATAAGATGTAAGTCAAAACTCAACTATATATGTGTAATGACAAACATAAAAACATTTGTCTTGAGATGATCTTGTTCTAAACATTGTGTTTTTCTAACAGTTATAGAATTTATGTGGATATAATGGCTCTATTATTTTATAAATGGTGATGAATGTAAAGGATATTACGATTTAATTCTATTAAATATAGATAATACCAATAGCTGATTATGGCTTATATTACCAGAAGTGATTGTGAGGGAAAAGATAATTTGCTTCTATACATGCATGGGCTATCATGAAAGCTAGAACAATATAAGATCATTGTTTTTGGATTTTTTAGATTGGAACAACCATGAAAAGATATGATTCAAATGTCAACAAACCTAGTGACTATAATAATGGTTTATGTGAGGGAGTATGTACATGGTAAAATGATTAACAATGATAATCTAGTAATCATGTTATGTTATGTACAATAATATGTGTCATTGATAACTAAAAGAGTTCATGCAGAGGTCCTGTATTTCATGGTAATAATGTCTCATTGTGTCTGTCATATCCATTTAATGCCTATTTATGTATATCATATTTGCATATGTAATTTGAATGTGTTGTATGATATTCTTTGTTATTAACATGCCTGAGTTACTCATAGATATATTTCCTATTCTTAGTGTTATGTTATGGATTTTGGTTGTTATCCATTTGTGATATTAGTTATCCTAAAGGTGTACCTAGATAAATAATATTGTTTTCAATAAGATCATGTATTTTGAATCTCAATTTGTAATATTTATTTGTTGAATGCCCCATAATCTGATGATAATCACAATATAAAATGCCATCATAATTATTTGGTGTAGGCCTATTTAGATCAAATTTTTATGGAGGTATAAGTGTAATAATATTTCATTTTAGCAAATTATTTAGCAACACATGATAAGGCGATGTTAATTGCAAAAACTACCTCTTGAATGGAACTACCATGTTGGATTTCCTAGTACGTCGTGATATAATTTGGTTTGTATTTTGTATTTCTTCTATGTGTGTCATTATAGGTAGTGATGGAATATGGTATTTGAAAGTATCCTTATGTGCTTGACATGTGTATATATGTCTCCCATTTGTAACAGTTACACACGTGTAAGGTAGATAGTATTGTGTTTATAATATGTATCCAAGGTTGACCCAACAATAGGTTGTAATGTGTGTTGTGAAGTGTGACATGAATTAAGGAATGTTGTTAGAAATAAATGATAAGATCTTAAAAAATAACATTGAAACTATAGAGATAAATTTGGGCACAATATGGATTTAGCTATGTAAATTCAAACTCAAACATCAAACTACTTATGCAAAGTCTAGAGCCATTAGAACTAAGTGCAATTAGATAAATAAACCATTCAAATCCTATGCTTAAATTTCTAAAGATAAATGCTTTAATCCATGATTAAACATATGAGAAATAAAATAATTGGATTGACATACCTTAGACTTAGCAATTTGACATTGTGATGCTTAATCAAGGATGTTGGATGTTTGTGATTGAAGGATTATATTGGCATGGTTTTGCCATGGATTCCCAAGATTGGCTCCAACGGAGGAGAGGAGTGGTTTAAATAGAAAGAGGAGGGAAATATCTATGGATGAGATTTGAATTTTGATGGAGGAGATTAAGGGTTGAGGTTTATTTAAGGAATTTATAAATTCCTTGGAAGCCTCTAGATTTAGAGTCTTCTAGAGAGGAGGGGTGAGAATAGGGAAGATTCTAGATTTGGGGGGTTCTAGAATTCTTCTTAGGGTTAATGATGATTAGAGTGGGGTTAGGTGAGTGTTAGGTGGGATTAGAAGGTGATTAGGTCATGACTAGGAGAGTAGGCTTGTAGGAAAGCCTGGGAATAGGCTAATGTAGGTGATTAGGTGGGTCATGAGAATTTAAAATTCCCAAATAATGAATAAGATAAATTAGGATGGGATTAATAAGTGATTAGGTAAATTAATGATGAAGTGGGATAGACTAAATTTAGTGGATGAAGACATAATAGAAGGGGATATTAGATAGATGGCTAGGAAAGAGCGCATAAATTAGAGTAAATGGAATTAATGTCGACTAATACTAATATTAGTGACAATTAATGAAGTGAGCTAATTTAGGTGTATACATTTTGTCCCTCTTTGAAAGAGCATTGTGAAAAGAGTGAAGTGGAAGGACTAATGGTCTTTCAAATAAAAACTATTTCATGGATGAATGTTAGTAGATATAATATTAGTGGATATGATGCCCCCTCGAGGGGACATACGAGGAAGAATGAAATGGATGGCCACTAGAAATAAGAAATTATGGGTGGAATGAGATGAATAGAAAAGGGGATGGGATGTCAAATGTAAGATAAAGGATGAAGAAGATGGATTTGACTTGAGCAATGAGCTATAAATTGATGATTATGCCCCTGGAAAGGACACATGCACAGAGAGTAGAGACGATTGTGTCACAATTGTTGACACATCCCAAGGGGGAATCAACCATAACATGATGATGATAGGATTAAAGGGTCATAAGTTTTAGACATATCCCAAATAAGGACGCATGAATGGGAGAGCTATAGGCCAAGATAGACAAGGATTTGATAAGATTGATTATGGGTGTAACTCAAAGCTAAATTGATCGATATGATGTATGTGATGATAGAGAAGAAAGGATATGATTGAGTGACCAATGAGTAGTGATGATGCCCCAAGAAAACACACATGAAAGGGAGTGATAGAGGAGATAGTGTCTGATTTATCCTTTGGCACTAAAAGGTTTCCAAGTGTTGCCTACATAATCTGAAAGACCTTAGGTCGATGTAGTTTTGACTAGAAGATAAATGATAATGATGGAGGATGAAGATGATGATGATTACTATGTTTTGTGATTAGAGGATAATCTTAGTGATTAAAAGATAGGACTCAAATGATGTGATGAGGATTATAAGGATAAAAGATGGGATGTTAGTTGGATTAGTGGTAAGAATAAGTAGACAAGTGATGAAGGTATGGATGATCAATCCATCACAAATGTCATAAGGTCCATCATAGTCTAAGTAATCAGATAAAATATAGCACTTGATAAGATGCCCTATGATATAAGTATGACCAAGAGGGCATTATGCCAAAGTGCATGGGAAAATAGCAACCTTTGCATCATCGAAGGCACTTAATAAGCATGATTTTAGCCTTGGTGACCTCATAGCATCCCCGTTCATTACCCAATAGGAAAAAGAGACATGATTAAAGACATAGACAAACAAGATATATACATGATAAAAGACATGCAAACAAGACAAACAGAACACACACAAGTATCTACATGTAATGTCACAATGTCTTGTCTAATGATGGGATGATGGGTTGGACTTAGGATAATTATGATGTAGGATATACCTGGATTTGGAGAGGATGATCATGATTAGGATTAGGATGAGGATAAGGACTTGGATGAGAATATGGATGAGATGTTGCCCCTAGTATAGGATAAAGGATGGATGACATGATAAGTTATTTGAATACTGATTTGATCTTGAAATCAAATTGAAAAAGTGGCCAAGGAAGGTGATTTAAAAAGTGATGACCAAATATTACCAATAGACAAGGCCTTACAAGTGTCCAATCTAGCAAGAAGAGGAGATAATGATGGGATTAAATACCTTCCATACTAACAAAAGAGTGATTGGATGGGTATTAGATATGAAAAGGCATTGATAAGGAAAGTGATGGGTGCCAGATTAAAATCTTTGACAAGGTGATGCATGTTAATAACACTTAGTCAAAAGGATGAGGAAGATATGGGGAGATGGGTGACTACTCCAATTCAGTTCCAAGACAGAATGTGGTATCCAAGGATGGGAAAATATGAGATGGATGGAAATGAATGCGACTAGGGGATTAGGCATAAGACAAGACATAATTTACTATTTTTAGATTTTTTAGATTGTATGATTTTTAGGGTTTTTAACATATTTCAAAATTTTAAGGTTTTTTTGGAATATATATGTACACTATACAAATGGGGTTACTAGCAAATGGAATACCAATCCTAACAACCAGGCTAAAGATGGATGGAATGATGGATGAGTGACGAGATGATGAGGATGATGTGGAAAAAGGGGATGAGGACCAAGGAAGAAGGGATTAGGGATTTTCCATGACCACATTATGAAGGAACCAGATGTTTAGTTGCTTGAGTGTTTATTGGAGGATATGCCAAGATGATTTGAGAACAATTCTCAATACACTTTTATTTTCCTTACGAAGGCCAAGATAGGGAGAAATGAGGGACATAATAGGATACATGATATGATGATGGATGATGGGTAAGGACAATGGATGGATTGATGGATTTTGCCCCGAAGTGTTGAGGTACAATGTGGATAATATATTATTTTATCATGATGCCAAAAATCAGTTTTCATCATGGTACTTGCCCAAGGTGTCAGAAGACTGATTTTCACCATTGGACAAATGATTTTTTTTTGTACTTGATTTTTTTACTTTCTTGACTTTATTGGGCATCTCAATTTATTGGAGAAGGGAGAGATGCAAGATTGTTGATACTATCTAGATCTTTACCTGACACTAATTCTGGAGATATATGATGTTAGGATCATGTTGTCATTGTTGGATGTATGAGGTTCTGTGTGACCTTCGATGATGCTTGATTATGACCCATCCAAATATGTAGACCAAGTATCTTCATCATCCCTAGGAGAGAAAATGTTGCCTGGGAAAGTGATGGGAGGTATGGATCCTATCAGATCTTTGATGTTGATGGAGGTGTTGGAATGGATGATGGGACTGGTTAGGATTGTGGGTTCATGATAAGATGAGGTGAAGAGTGATGGAGGATGAGGACTATATTTTACATACATCCTTGGAGATGTTGGGCATTCCACATGTGATCGGTGCTATGTGACAAAAGATTGTAGGAGATCCAAGATGATTTGACAGTGTGATTCTTTGATCTGATTATTTAAAGGATTATTAGTCGTATGGATAGTGATTTTGATATTATTTTGATTTTAAGACTAAATTTGACTTTGACTTCCCCTGTTGCCTGATTTTGGGCTTTATCAAGGGAGTTTGATTTTTGACTTGATAGAGGATGATGATTTTGACTTTGATGGTCCTCTAGTACCTGATATTGGGCTTCACTAGGGTAAGACAATTTTAGATTAGGCCAATGATTTGATTCTTCTCAATTTTGACTGAGGGGATCTAAGATGAATTTATTATTATTTATAACTTGTGTAATATAGCCGTGGACCTTGGTACTTGTGGCACACAAAATATTACTCAAGGAGGGGTTCAACGATGCATGTTCTTGTTTGTCCCTATGGAGGGCAGTGATTAAATGATCATTGATGGGAAGAAAGGGGAATATGATGGATGAATTTGGTGGAGATGGTATGATAAGTTCATTGAGGGGTGATGGGGTAGCATGGTCTTCATAGGGGTTCCTAGGAGACCCAATTTTGACATAAAAAAAATCTCCTCAAGATTAGCAAAAGGATCACTAGGACTAGTTGTAGTATACGCATCCAAAGGAAGATCAGATTCTCTTTGATTATCTTTGATAAATAAATCTTGTAAGAATTCTGTTATGACTTCATCATCCTGATTGGGATCCAAAGGCATGCCTGGTGATGGATTGGAGGTACCTAGATTAGAGGCATTCTCAATAAGATATTCATTATCAGCATCGATGAGGGATGACGTTACTAATGAGGAATCTGATTCAAATCTTGGCATTGAATATGATCCTGATGATGATAAGACTTGTGTTGGCTCTAATGTACAATATGCAATGTTGTTAATAGAATGTCCTTGTCCATGATTGACCTCTCAATAAGAGGTATTTGATGTGATGGGTGAGAGGGTTCATGAGATACGGGAGGACTAGGATCATAGGTAGTAGACTCGACTTTGATGGAGGATTTGTCAAGAATGGGAGGATCATGTAGGATGGGTGTGGAATCTTGACCTTGTCTTGGAAAGGGAAGGGAATCTTGGCATTCTACTTTTTGTTCACCCAGGAGTTGAGACTCATTTGGTTCTCCTCAATTATTATGTCACCACAGTCAATGGTCTTGGACATCATCGTGAAAAGGTTGACATCGATTTATGTTATGCCCTTGGGTTCAATGATATGGACAATATTGGTTTGATTTATACCAGTAAGGCTTATGCTTAGTGAGATCAAGATGCTGGATGGATGGATTAACCATCATGTGTGTGGCGACTAATTATTTGAAAAGGGATTCTAAGGATATAGCAAGGGGAGTATAAGGCCCTGGTTCACTTGGTGATTTGGAAGTGGAAGCATTGAACTTATGATTAGATGGTGGTTGGTGTGAGGGGGTGGAGGGAGTCAAGGTGGCCAAGATTGGATTCCCTTTGCTAGTATGGGAATGGGTAGATGATGGTTTATGACTAGTAGATGGAGGATTGGTATGGGACTCACATGAAGGGGCTTGGATAGGTGGTGCAATGAGTTGAAAGGGATTAACACCTTCAGGGAGTGAAACACCCATCAGAATAAGCTACAGAAGGATCTCATCCTTGTTGGTAGATATGTATTGGTCTATGAAAGTGAGGTCTAGCTTCATGATGATGGTTGGTAGTTTAGGGATGGTTTCTTAAACAAAGTAGGTTGAAAGGTCTGAGCTAGTATGAAAAGTGATTATGAGGATGATATGGATGAAACATGATGAAGAAGATATAGGACTAGGATTAGATTTTAGATTGATAGTACAATAGGTGCTAACGACCTATCAACAATGCCTAGTTTTTGAGATAGCAAAAGGGATTGGGGATTTGATCGGTGCCTTGATTCAAACTATCAAGATGATGATTAGATGGGTGCTAGTTATGAATAGGAAATATGATTTGACTAGAGATGATCAGATTGATGATTGATGGGATGCTAGATTGAAACCAACAAAGTGATAAGATGTTAACATGATATAGACTAGGTATGAGATCTAACCAAGTGATGAGTGATAGTGGATTAGTGATAGGATGATGTGGATGATAGGACTAGCTCAAAACCTTAGACTAAATTGCTAAAGATGGGTAGGATAGGATTATGTGATGGTGATGATAGGATAATGTGACTAGGACAAGTATAGATAAGTGATGATGAAATGATAAAGGGTAAGATGAGATGGGGGATGGTGTGGACCCGTATATGACCTAAAGAGCCAACTAGGATAAGATAAGACAAGGATAGACTAGATGAGTGATGAGGACAAGGTCAAGACAAAGGATTGATTATGGACTTAGGATAATATGTAGATGACAAAACAAGGTGTGATTAGGACATGTAGGTAATGGGGGTGTGATTAATGACATATGGATCTAGGATAGGATGTGACTAGAAGGATGTACAAGAGGGTAAGATAAGGATATACAAGATGATGATGATGAGGTAATGGCCAATAATAGGTGGATCTAGTCATAGGATATGATTAAAAGGATGTACAAAAGGACAAAGATATGCATAATAAGGTAGGACAAGGATATACAAGATAGTGATTAGGATAGGTGAGTGATCAAGGATAGGTGGATATGACTAAACTAGGAGAAGATTAAGGTGGTGATGGGAGATAATATGAGATGTGCAAAAGGACAATATGTATAATGGGATGATGATAGGCATGTAAAAGATGATAAAGCAAGGATGTATAAGATGAAAGGTTATACAATATGATGTATATAAGAGGATGATAGGGTAAGGATGTACAAGATGAATATAAAATATGGGTTATGCAAAGAACCTAGATAGGTGTGTATGTAAGGCTAACTCGACTTACAAACAACATGGGTTCAGCACAACACACACCCAAATAAGCAAACCATGACCTATGATTAGTAAACTCAAGGGTGTGTAACCTGATGCTCGCACCATCTAACGTCTTTGTGGGTGAGGCTATAGGCCGATGACCCGTTATAGAATCAATCAAACCCTCTCGACCCCATTTGCACATAATCGCTACTTAATAGTTGTTTCTGACTCGATAGTGAGGTGCCTGTTACAATCAAAAGATCTTATGCTAGGTTTGCACAACTCTCTAGGTGCATTCCCTATATACATGAAGGTACAAAGGGGCATGAGTTTGTATAGGATGTTATCTAACCACCTTATATCTTGGAGCTTTACCACCCCTCACTCCACAAAACCCTTTATGGGGAATTTTGCTTTGGTGCCTAATAACAACTATTTTGATATTTAGACTCTGTCAAAACATGGAGTTTGGTCAAGTGTGTGGTGGTGAAACCCACGTCACCAACCCCTAAGAAAGCAAAAAAGAAAGGGGTTTATAGGTGGTTTTTTATCCTCCAAGAATAGTCACAAAGATACAAAGAGGAGATCATACACCAACCATAGACCCATGACACAAACAGACAGACCAAAAAGATTAATTAACCAATTTAAGATTAATTATGTGATATATACAAGAATCAAGAATATACAAGACAAAGAGCTAAAATGATATATATAAGATAAAATGATCAAGATGATTCAAAAATGATTTTCAAAGTGCCAAAAGGAGTTTTTGATAGGCACCCTACAAGTAAAATATTAGTAGTATGATTGATACTCGTGAAATGGCAACCTACAAAAAAAGTAACTAGTGGTTTTGATAAATTTGTCTTTGACGATCGCATTACCTACAAGTTAGAAACTTGATAAGACGATAATTAAAAATTGATATATAATCCTTTTTAATTAATTGATGCACTTATTAGGTTTATGATTACCCATTAATTGAACTCGTATAAAGACCCAAATTAACTTATTAAAAGATTAATATTATTATATCAAAATATTAACTTACTAATAAGATTAATATCACCTTACTATAATATTTTGACTAGGAAGCGAAATTAAATAAAGAATTTTTAAATAAATATTATAAAATAAGATATATGACATATACATCCACCGCAAGCTAATAAAATATGGTTTATATGCATTCTAATACCATACTGACAGTAGTTTGAATTTATTGAAGCAAAAAACACATTTGTGTCGAATAGTGGCGTATGCAGCGAACCACATGGTGTAGGCAAAACTGAGAGTATTCTGGCAAAATCTTGCCTTTAATATCTGGCATGACCTCCTGGAGTCAAAAGTACTTATAGAAGGCAAAGTGACTGGAGATTAAATGCATTAATATACATGCCAAATATGGAATCATACCCAAGACCTGCAAACATTACCTCAAAGCAAAAGATTATGGGTTATTATGCAAACACGAAATTAAAAACAACATTTTCTAGAACAGGATATATATCAAAACATAATTGCAAGAGGATTTTTTGGCCCAACATAACGGATCAAATAAGTAGGGTTTCATATAATATTATGACTACAACATATGTGCAAAATGGGCTTTGTTGGAAAGGTCGAGTAATAAAAGGCATTTTTCTCAGATGCATTTGGTAGGTGTAAAGCCAAACCCCACCACCTTTTCTAGTGTTCTCCTTTTGTTTGTTGCTCCTTTTCTTGCACCCTCATCATGCAAAGGCACGTGAGTTGTTTAACAAAATGCATAATGCAAAATGTGCTCTCATGGAAGGATATGCACAAATGGCCTTGTTAAATATGTCTTAGAATTTTTTAACAAATGCAATTTTTAGGTGTAAAGCCAAATTCTATAACTGCAAAGTATGTAGTGATTGTAGGATATACACAAAATAGATAAATGCATTAGAATTTAGGGATACAAATCCACAAGCATAAAAGCATGTGGACTGATAGACATAATGTTGAGTCAAATGCAAATTCACAGATGAAAATCCAAACTCCAAAACTCTACCAACGCCCTCCCAGCATACATTAAAATGGGAGTTTTAGAACAAGATATGGCCATCCATCAGGTCACAATAAAATCTAAGTTGTCAGATGCTATACCTATTTGTCTTCTAAGATGTTAGTAAGTAAAATGTTGAAGAACACATAGCTCATACAGTAGATAAGCTTATTTTTAGATACCGTCCTCTCCAAGATTCCCCAAAGGGATAATGGCAATGTACGGTTATTAAATTTTTTTACCAATCTATCTTTAGACAATCAGAAAGGAGACATGAACGCTGACTCAAGGAAAATGAGGCTTTGAAATAGGGAGTTTACACAATTACTAGAGACCACCTGATAAAACTTCTAAAGAATCATGCACCTCTTTTTTAGTTATCCAATGCAATGTACCAAAGTGGAGCAGCCAGAATATGGACTAATAACAAGTACATAGAGTAAATTAACACAATAATAAAAGATAACGGACTAAAAATGCCTAATTTAACCTACAACAAAAATAATGTGTCTACAATAAACACAAGAGTCAATTTCAATTAAAAATACAGATTATTACAAAGGCATAATGTTGAAATTACTAACATCAAAGAGGATTGTAGAGAGACTTGAAGTCACCAACTTCATCATTAATCTTTCTTGCAAGCATCATTATCATACTTCACACTCACAAGATTTTTCCAAAAGGGGAACCCTATCCCACCGTGTTCACCAATTTGTAGAGAGAAATTTGGGCACAATATAGATTTAGCTATGTAAATTCAAACTGAAACATCAAACTACTTATGCAAAGTCTAAAGCGATTAGAACTAAGTGCAATTAGATCAATAAATCATTCTAATCCTACACTTAAAATCCTAAAGTTAAATGATCTAAACCATGATTAAACATATGAGAAATAAAGATTGACATACCTTAGACTCAACAATTTGACATTATGATGCTTGATCAAGGATGTTGGATGTTTGTGATTGAAGGATTATATTGACATGGATTTGCTATGGACTCCCAAGATTGGCTCGAATGGAGGAGAGGAGTGGTTTAGATAGAAAGAGGAGGGAAAGATTTATGGATAAGATTTGATGTTGGATGGAGGAGATCAAGGGTTGAAGTTTATTTAAGAAATTTAAAATTCCTTGAAAGCCTCTAGATTTAGAGGTTTCTAGAGAGGAGGGGTGAGAATAGGGAAGGTTCTAGATTTAGAGGGTTCTAGGATCCTGCTTAGCGTTAATGATGATTAGAGGGAGGTTAGGTGAGTGTTAGGTGGGATTGGAAGGTGATTAGGTCATGACAAGGGGAGTAGGCTTATAGGAAAGCCTAGGAGTACGCTGGTGTAGGTGGATCATGGGAATTTAAAATTCTTCAATAATGAATAAGATAGATTAGGATGGGAATAAAAAGTGATTAGGGAAATAATGATGAAGTGGGATAGACTAAGGTTTGTGGATGAAGAAATAATAGAAGGGGGATATTAGATAAATGACTAGGAAAGTGGGGATAAATTAGAGTAAATGGAATTAGTGTCGGCTAATAGTAATATTAGTCATAATTTATGAATCAAGATAATTTAGGTGTATATATAAAAAATTAATTAATACACAAAATAAAATATACCATCTTAAAATTAAGCCACACCAAAAGAATACAAGATACATAGTGATAAATGGGGAAACTGAATCAACAAAAGAAAACCCCGCATGTATTAAGAAGGAAGGCTTACATTAAAATTATCCAAGATAATTGTTGACACAGTGGATTGCACCTGGGGGCAAGACACCTAGCCCCCGCCCTTCCACACGCAACAATGGAAACTCTCCTCTTGCCTGTGGGACCGACGAAGCTAGAGGGGAGAGTCTCTAGATAAGGGCTAGCTCCCTTTGATGTATCTTTTAGGCCCTAGTTTCTCCTACTGCTAACAAATAAATGGAAAAAGGGGGGGATGAAAAGGGAGAGAGAGATGTTGAAAACAGAACCTAAGCCTAAAAATGAAAAGGTGATACACCAGAAAAGTTTAACCCACTCAGGCCCGAACATACACTTTTCACTAAGAGGAAGCACCCATACACTTCATCTGACGTGGGAAACTCTTCTGTTTCATTGAGTCAGGGGTCCGTAGAGATATAGGGAGGAAGGAACTACCAAAGGTGCTCTGCGACACACTTAGGCAACCTATTCACATGCGCCTATATTCCTGTTGTAGACACTTTTGGCAAACCTGCAAAAAAGAGACTTCACAATGCTCTAGACATGCTGTAATCGATCTGTGAAAAGCATGAAATACAATGACTTAACACAAAATAAGAACACAGACATATACTTTAAATTACAAGTACAGATAGAGGTAAAAATGCTAAGTCCTGATTCAAGGTAAAATTTGGCAACTCTGCCTTATAAGCCCGAGAGATTTTTGGGCAGAGTTTTGCCTTAAGGCTAAGAGAATGGATCTTTCTCAAATGAGAAGTTTTAAAATATATAGATAAAGGGGAAGAGAACTTGGCGCCTTTTTTGCAAGCTGGCCCATGTGTGCTCTGAGCCTTGGGAAGAGGAAGCCGTTTGATTGTCAGCTCCTACTTTGACTTTGGCGTTCCACATTAATGTGAAAACATGGCCGTGCCTCTTTTCTGTGAACAAACTACTCTTTCCAGATATTCACACAGTTTGTCACCTTATAAATGCAAATTGGAGAAGACAGGTCACACTGTTTACTGTTTGCATTGTTTGGTGACCATCTGGGAATAACTCGTTATTCCAACTGCAGGAATAAATCCCTAAGTTGACACCTCCTTTCGCCACTTGGATGCTTTGTCCGTTTCTTGCCTTGTCTCATCTTGGCTTTGTCCCTTCATGGCTCCTTCAACCCCCTAGGGCTATCTTTTTACGAGTCACTAGGCTCCTTTCTAGTTGGCGCTTAATCGTTTTAAAATCAAATAGCTATTTCACTGTATTAAAATTGACGTTCGCACACCCGTCATTGCTTGAAAACCAATGGCTAGTTCATCGTGTTTGACTTTGACATCCTTGGGCCTGTCACCCCTTGGACTTTTTGTCAGCTTTTTTGCTTCGACCTTTTATTAATCCTTCGGGTTTCTTCCTAGCCGCTTTCCTTCGGGCATTCTACGTAGACATTTTCTGATAGATTCTTCCCCGCAGGCTTTTTCCATGGACAATTTTCCCGCAAACAAAAGTCCGCGAGAATTGTCTGGTCGCTTTGCCTTCAAAATTTTCTCGGCTTTCTTCTACGGCCTTCCCCTGAATTCCTTCAGACTTTTTATCTGAAGGAATTCCTTTGGACAAAATTTTGAAAGAATTCATTCAATGCCTTAGTCTTTTTGCGCATTTTGAATTCCCTCGGCTGGTTTCAAAGTGCCCCTCGGGTTTATTGAAATTGACCCTTTCGAAGGGTGTCTTTGCTGACCAAGTGCCCTCCGTAAGGGCACTTGTCCTCCGGGAGGCTTGCTTGGCTTCTTTGATTGAATCGCTCCTTTGAACCAACCATTGAACCACTCCTTTGAACCAACCGTTGAACCAATTGATTAAACCGGTTCAATGGTTCATACAGTTGTTGAACCAAGGTGTCGAACTGAATGTTTGAACCGAGTGATTGAATTTTGTCGATTGAACCAAGGCTTTGAACTGAAGTGATGAACCATTTGATTGAACCTACTGATGAACTTTGCATTGAACTTTTGTCGATGAACTTAGCTTTGAACCAAAGCGATGAACTTTGTTGATTGAACCAAGTGTTGAACTTTGCCGAAGCGTTAAACCAACTGAATTGAACCAAGCCTTTGAATCGAGCCAATGAACTTAGGCATTGAACCAGTTTAATGGTTCAAAAATGCTAACCTTCCTTGTGAATTTCTAGACAAGAGTCTGAAGAAGCTTTACTGCTAAGTCCGTAGAAATCCAAGCTCTGCAGAGTTCATAGAAATGGACCTGCAGAGTCTGTAGAAAATCTACAGAGTTCGTAGAAATTGCAAGACTCATGCAAAATCAAAAGTACTGGATCAGAATAGCATTAAAAAAAGGGGGACCAATTTTTTGGCCTGTTGGGCCAAAAATGGTCAACAAATTGGTGACTCCTAGGGGAAGCATGCCTGTTATGCTTATAGACCAATTGCCTTTTAGTCCATTAGACATAGAGTCAGATGCATCTTGAGTAAAGGTTAGCAACAGCCCCAAAATATCCAAGAATCAAACATGAAGCTTTTTACCCCAGACACAAGGGAAAACACACACAAGACTAAAAACACTACTTGTGCAAACTGCACTTAGGGAAAGCAGGAAAAGAAACTAAAAGCAAACTACTATATACAACTAACCAGGTACATCTACTTGCCTCCTAGATCAAAGGGAAAACTTCTTAAGTCCCCTTCTTGGCAAGAAGACTTATGGTGCCAGGCAAGTGGCTGAATAAAAAGGAGACTTGGTGACTCGCTCCTCTTGCCTGTTACCTGGATTGGCTTATATCCAAGTGGATCAGATTCAAACATGCTTCCAACATATACGTACTCTATTTGTTCTTGAAAGCTTGCCTCCTGTTGGTTCTTTATGCTAGTGTATCTCATCAAGAAATCAATCATTGCTAGCTCATCGCCATAAGCCCCTTGATATGCATCATTGATTGGCTTGTCCCCTTCTGCCTCATGCTCGGGTTCCATGGTATGATCATCCTCCTTGATGGCTACAAAGAAAATATCTTCAAATTCACCAACCTCTTGAAAGGATAAATTTGAAAGCCTGCAGCCCCTTTACATACTTATTTGAGTCCTAATGTTGCCTTCTCCACTCTTATCCAGCTCATAGCCTCCTTGAAGAATAGTGCAGCCTGCCCCAATGACTTCAAACGAATCATTCAAAACATGAACAAGAGATTGTCCATGCTCCTCCATGACATCTAAGGTGATCTCCTCATCTGCACTCATGAAGTCTCCCTGATCAGTCATGAGCTGAGCATACTCCTCTTCACTTGCTTCCTCCAAGACAGGTTCCTCCTCGAGAAGGGGGAAAATGGAAGGCTAACGGATGAACTCATGTGGAAGAGGAGGCAGTCCCTGAGCTAGAATCGAATTATTTTCCTCTTTTCATCTGGTCAGCACTTCATCAATATCAGGCATGGCTTGATAGCTTCCTTGGAGGTGTGTAGATGGGGTGTGTTTAGACATGGGATCTGTTATTTGGTCTGAAATGTCCACCACCCACTGGCTGAGGAAACTCACTCTGGACTCCAACTCTGCAATCTGCCTGTCTATATCTTTCTAGAAAAGTTTTTCTTGGAGGTCACAATCATCATCAAGAGCAGGAGCAGCCTCATCTTATTCAAGGTTTTGAGTAAAACCTTTCTCCTCCTCTTCCTTTCCGCCCCAAGATTCCATTGTTTGCTTCCAACTCATGACCTTGGGATTGGAATTTTCCCCTTGTGAACAAGGAGTAACTTTATCCTCTTCAAGGTCCTGAGCTGGTTCATGATGTTCCTTCTTCCATCTTGGAATTTGGAGATCATGTTGAAAGACTTGAGGAGGTTCGGGAAGATTTGGGAGGGTCTGCTCATGTACAGGAAGAGCTATCTGAAAAGAGGCGTGCTAAAAATCTAGGCACATGGGATTAAGGGTAGGATCGATTGATGCATTGGATGAGCTAGAAAGATCAAGTGCCATCTAATAGAAAGGATTTTGCACACAAGAGGGGGCTTTCTTTAGAATAGGAGGAGGTAGACCTTGGGCCAAAATTTCTTGATTTTCATCCTTCCACTTTACCAACACTTCATCAATATTGAAATTAGCTTGTGGATTGGTGGAAGGGGTGTCTTTTGGCGTCAGCTCCTCTACAAGGTCTGAAAGCTCCATCTCTCTTTCTCTAAGCAGTCTCATCTTAGCTTCCAATTCCTCAATCTGCTTAGCTAGATTATCCTGACAGAGTCTTTCTTGAAGCTCATAGGAATCATCATAGAGGTGGGGAGTGCATGAAGGTTGCCATGAAATACAAGAAGCTTCCTGAGGAAGGGTGGGAGGGACTTGAAAAGGACTAACCTCATTTTGTACCTCACACTCTTGGACAATGTCTTTCTCTTCCTTGTTGTTCCATGACTCAACCACTTTATTCCAACTCAAGATATTTGGACTGGGCATCTCCTTTTGGGGTGATGGGGCCACAATGTGAGAGGGTAGTGAGGGTTTGGATTCCACTTCCCTTGCTGCCAAAATAGACTGTTGCATTTGAAGATTTGCCAATTCGATCTATTTATCAAGATTAGCCTTAAACACAAGATTTACTATTTCGAAACTCTCCTCAACATGATTGGGGAAAGCACTTTGACAGGCTTGACTTGGCTCATAAGCAGGCGCTGTGTATGACTGATATGATATTTGGGGCAGTGGGTATGCAGGTTGATAGACTTGGTAAGGTTGCCTCTCATGAATACTCAGCTTCTCTTCCAAAGATGCAATCAAACCACTCACATCTAGCATCTCACCTGTAAGCCTTTGCCAATTGGCTCTTTCAATAGGAGTCCATTCCCTTTTAACCAGATCTAGTGCATTTCTCACTTGATGGATGACATGATCAGGAATCTCTTGGCCACATCCCCTTCTAGTTTCAAGCTCTATTACATACTTTTTGTATCCCAACAGTGCTCGTTCGAAGGTGGAAACGGGTTGATTGGTAAAGAGATTAGGTTGAGTAGGAGAAGTGACACATTGAGAAGACTGGGCATAAGGCTGATATAGCTCATGATAGGGTTGAGACTGGTCACATTGGACTTGATAAGGATCAACATAAGGCTAGTAAGGGTCATAGCCAGGCTGGCCAAGGAAGACAGGGTCCATAGCTCTGAACAATGGAATTATACATACCAAAATATTGTTTCTTGATGGCACCAGAACTGCTTAACTAGTTGATTTAACTCAGAGTAGCAATTGGTGTTGATGCAAAAGCCTCCAAATGCTGGTTGGTTGAAGAACACACCAAAAATTCTTTAACTCTTTGGACACAACTTGTCCTAGTTGGTCCCATCGGGCGTGCCAAAAATTGTTGACGCAGTGGATTGCACCCAGGGGCAGGACGCCTAGCTCCTGCCCTTCCACACGCAACAATGGAAACTCCCCTCTCGCCTGTGGGACTGGCGAAGCTGGAGGGGAGAGTCTCTAGATAAGGGCTAGCTCCCTCTGATGTATCTTTTAGGCCCTGGTTTCTCCTACTGCTAACAAATAAATGGAAAAAGGGGGGATGAAAAGGGAGAGAGAGATGCTAAAAATAGAACCTAAGCCTAAAAATGAAAAGGTGATACACTAGAAAAGTTTGATCCACTCAGGCCTGAACATACACTTTTCACCAAGAGGAAGCGCCCATACACTTCATCTGACGTGGGAAACTCTTCTATTTTAGTGAGTCAGGGGTCCGTAGAGATACAGGGAGGAAGGAAATACCAAAGGTGCTCTGCGACACACTTAGGCAACCTATTCACATGCGCCTATATTCTTGCTGTAGACACTTCTAGCAGACCTGCAGAAAAGAGACTTCACAATGCACTAGACATGTTGTAATCGATCTGTGAAAAGCATGAAAGACAATGACTTAACACAAAAGAAGAACACATACATATACTTTAAAGTACAAGTACAGATAGAGGTAAAAATGCTAAGTCTTGATTCAAGGTAAAATCTGGGAACTCTGCCTTACAAGCCCAAGAGATTTTTGGGCAGAGTTTTGCCTTAAGGCTAAGAGAATGGATCTTTCTCAAATGAGAAGTTTTATAATATATAGAGAAATGGGAAGAGAACTTGGCACTTTTTTTGAAAGCTGGCCCATGTGCACTCTGAGCCTTGGGAAGAGGAAGTCGTTTGATTGTCGGCACCTGCTTTGACTTTGGCCTTCCACATTAATGTGAAAACATGGCCGCACCTCTTTTTTGTGAACAAACTGCTCTTTCTAGATATTCATGCAGTTTGTCCCCTTATAAATGCAAACTAGAGAAGACAGGCCGCATTGTTTACCATTTGCATCGTTTGCTGACCATCTGGCAATAACTCACTATTCCAACTGCAGGAATAAATCCCTGAGTTGACACCTCCTTTCACCACTTGGATGCTTTGTCCATTTCTTGCCTTGTCTCATCATGGCTTTGTCCCTTTCTGTCTCCTTCAACCCCTCGAGGCTATCTTTTGGCGGATCACTGCATTCCTTGGGCTCCTTTCTAGTTGGTGCTTAAGCATTTTAAAATCAAATGACTATTTCACTGTCTTAATATTGACATTCGCGCACCCGTCATTGCTTGAAAACCAACGGTTAGTTCATCGTGTTCGACTTTGACGTCCTTGGGCCCGTCACCCCTTGGACTTCATGTCAAATTTTTTGCTTCAACCTTTTATTCATCCTTCGGGTTTCTTCATGGCCACTTTCCTTCGGGCATTCTATGCAAACATTTTTCAGAGGATTCTTTCCCACAGGATTTTTTTGTGGACAATTTTCCTGCAGACAAAAGTCTACGAGAATTGTCTGGTCACTTTGCCTTCAAAATTTTCTTGGCTTTCTTTTGTGGCCTTCCCCTGAATTCCTTCAAACTTTTTGTTCAAAGGAATTCCTTCAGACAAAAGTCTAAAAGAATTCATTAAATGCCTTAGTCTTTTTGCGTGTTTTGAATTCCCTCGACTGCTTTTAAAGTGCCCCTCAGGGTTATTGAAATCAACCCTTCCGAAGGGTGTCTTTGCCAACCAAGTGCCCTCTGCAAGGGCACTTGTCCTCTTGGAGGCTTGCTTGGCTTCTTTGATTGAATCGCTCCTTTGAACCAACTGTTGAACCACTACTTTGAACCAACTGTTGAACTAATTGATTAAACTAGTTCAATGGTTCAAACAGTTGTTGAACCAAGTTGTCAAACCGAATGTTTGAACCGAGTGATTGAATTTTGCCAATTAAACCAAGGCTTTAAACCGAAGCGATGAACCATTTGATTGAACTTGCCGATGAACTTTGCGTTGAAATTTTGCCGATGAACTTAGATTTTAACCAAAGCGATGAATTTTGTCGAAGCGTTGAACCAACTAAATTAAACCAAGCCTTTGAATCGAGCTGATGAACTTAGGCATTGAACCAAGCATTGAACCGGTTCAATGGTTCAAAAATGCTAACCTTGTGAATTTCTAGACAAGAGTCTGAAGAAGCTTTACTACTGAGTCCGTAGAAATCCAAGCTCTGTAGAGTCTGTAAAAATGGACCTGCAGAGTCCATAGAAAATCTGCAGAGTTCGTAGAAATTGCAAGACTCGTGTAAAATCAGAATTACTGGCTCACAATAGCATAAAAAAAAGGGGGACCAATTTTTTGGCCTGTTGGGCCAAAAATGGTCAACAATAACAATATTCATGAATAGAAGATAAGAGAGAAGAGAATAATAAATAATAATTACCTTCAAGAGAGAAGAAATATATCTCAAGTTGTTCTAGTGTAGATTGAGAGAGGAGAGAGTTATTTAAATAGAGCTAGTGAGCCCAAAAGACTTATTATAAAACTTCATCATAGTCTTACAAAACCTTCTTAGTGTGTGTCTAGTGTCACTAATCCCCATGAGGTGAGGGGAAATGTGTAACAAGTGTGGAAGGAGTTATATGTGACATGAAACTCCAAGATTCTCTTCAAAAGAGACAAAGTAAGTGACATCTCATAAGTACAGAATATGTGAATTTATAAACACACCTAAATTTACTTAGGATTAATAAATTAACTCAAATAAAGATTAATATCTAACAAATGTACCTTCTTTGGTCCAAGTATCACTTCCATTGAAATTGTGCCCTTTCGTGGCCATGGTCTTTTATCTGATTTAGTAATGATGTGATCATCTGTACTTAATTGTTGCATATCAATCCCTAATGCATGCAAGAATGATATGTCGCAAATGTTTTTAATTTATTTAGAATCAATAATAACCCATTTATGAGATTGTGTGATATTCTAATTGGAAAAAATAGTCCACCATTTTGTCCCCCTATATACTTGATACCTATGTTATTTAGTAATTCTATTTTGATGGACTTTACCTGAATAGAGTAATCCTATAGAGTGTTGGACATATGTGCATCAAGAAAGTAATTATAAGATTCTTCTATTAATTTTATGAAATTATTATGTGTGTTTGACTTATCTGTTTCTAAACCAACTATATACCCAAGAACATGTCATCTTTTAGTATTAGATGATTGAATGGGGTTATTGATGCCTTGTGTATTTTTATATGATTCTTGTCGTGTGTATCCTCACTTTTGTAAATATCTTACCCCAAAACCATGTTGGATCAAATTGGGTTGACAAGCAATTTATTTAGAAAGTGTTTAAATATTTAGTTTTAAGTCTTCAATAGCCTTTTAAGAGATTGTATATGCCCTTACAAAGTCATGAGTAGTGTTGTTCATATCCTAGTTATCCTTGAAATTACCCCTTAACTTTTGGGATAGTAGTAGCATGAAACTTCATGGAGATAAAATAACTATCACCATTTTGAGGAGAGGTGTAAATAATGGTAAAAGTATCCATAAGATAATGGTTAGGGTTTTTAGGGTATTTAGGCATATAAATCATATAAAACCCTAGAATACCTAAAATAAGGATAACCCCTCAAATCAAAGGGAGGATAGATGAATATTAAACAAGTCTAAAATATGAAATCATAGAAGAATGAAACACTAAGGAAAAAATCTAGGGTTTTGTATTGTTTTTATCATCTTCGCATGTGCAATTATGTCATAAATCCTGATATGTCACAAGCACACATGCAAACACTAACTCATGTTTTTGGTTGATGTAAGATTCATTTTTGACTCGAATGCTCCTGCATCAAATAACTTGCATAAATGAAATGATCCATGAGCTTCTAATCATGAATCTTGCATGAGCTCTTTCATTGATTCTCCATACTTGGAAACCCTATATGATTTTATCAAGTTGTATCTTTAACTACTCAATATTTCTAGTTGACCAAATAATTGTGTTCTCTTGATGATTTTGGAATCTAACACCATATTTATCTCCTCCCTAGCCTTCTTAGGCAACTACTACCTACAATACATAATTTATGAATATGGACTTACTTCTTCATCATTTTTTATCCTCGTGGTAAGGTTTCAAATTTTATACATTGAAAATAGATGAGATATCAATCCCATCTAGTAGCCCTATCTCATAAGCATTCACTATAAATTCTAAAAAAATCACATGGCCCAATCTTCTTCCAATTAAGCTTGTTTTATGTGATCCAGAGGTTAATTCAAATAAGGTCTTGAAGTAGATGAAAACCTACACCATTACGTAGAGCCCATTTAGACCTTTCCAATGGTATGTAGAATACAAAAAATAGAGCTCATATGTTCCTTGTGCAGCCAGTCAAACTGGTCAAAACAAGTCAAAGTTGGTCAAACCATAGAAATTAACCAACATGGAACGATTTGAGAATAATTCCAATGCATATAGTTCATCAAGAGATTTTTGGTGAAACTCATGGTTCACAAAATGGAATTCATATGCACAAGATATTATGCATCAAAGATTAGACAGAGCAAGTAAAAAATTTAGAGTTTGGATGAAACATCTAGTTGGACGTCAACAAGTGACGTGATGAGTGGTCGACAAGTGGCATGGAAAGTTGTCGACAAGTGGAGAGAGGAGATTGGACCACGTGGTAGGTCCTCAAGCCACCATGTGGCTTGCCACCAATTAACTGCCATGTATTTTATTTTTTGAATGTTTCAAACAAACCATATTTAATTTCCACATAACCCTATGTTCCATGTTCCATCTAGCATACCTGCCACATTCCATATCCCAACATGCCACCAAATTCCATGTGAAACCACATACCATCCAATCATGCCACAGTTTATCCACAAATTTCCATGCCAAGCCCATAAGCCTTCACAAACCCCATGTTCCATGCCACACACACCACATACTTACCACAATCCTCACCAAACCCACCGTAATACATGTTTATGTGAAACACTTGGCATTAATCACCATGATCTTCATGGTATATAAACTATTACGAAGTTCCTCACTTCCCAAATGTGGGACAAATGGATTTGTTGTAAATGTTAAGACTAAGCCAAGGGATTCGAACCCTATCCTCCTGAGCAAAAGTGATAAGGCCCAACCAAGTGGGATATGAAATTAGATGGCTATATAAAGCTGAGACATTGTATTTGAATAACATTGAAGAAGATAAGCAAGTTTGCTAGAAGGCATTAACAAAGGAGTTCATGTGACTCGTAGAGGGTGCTAGAGGCATATTAGCCAAAAAGTTTGAAAAGAGACTACCATTATTTTTACCTAAAGAACAACTTTGTAGTTGTTCATTTTTCATCTTGGAAATGTTTGTAAGTATTTTTCAAATGTTTTTTACAATACATTGGTTGATACAGGACTCGGAGACATAGGCCAAAGTACCAAACTCTATTATCAAATTGTGAGTTGTGTTTTGAGAATTTCTTAAATTATTCTTGTTAAATCAATAATTTGTAAGACAAAGTTTTAAATTGTTTCATAAATTGATATGGTGAAGTAAAATTAAATTACGTTAACGTAATATTGCTTAAAGTTTACGAATCAATATGTTCCTTTTTTAACCTTCCCTTTTGAAAATGAACAAAAACTAAGTCACCTACTTGGAAATCTTGTTCTCTTTAAATATACATATTGTTTGTAATCTAGAATACTGTTGACACAGTGGATTGCACCTGGGGCAAGGAGGCCGAGCTCTTGCCTTCCACACGCAACAATGGAAACTCCTCTCTCGCCTGTGGGACCGGTGAAGCTGGAGGGGAGAGTCTCTAGGTAAGGGCTAGCTCTCTTTGATGCATCTGATTTGTTCTAGTAAGTGCTAACACACACACACACACACATAGGTCA
This sequence comes from Torreya grandis, assembly GCA_037957365.1. Classification (NCBI taxonomy): domain Eukaryota; kingdom Viridiplantae; phylum Streptophyta; class Pinopsida; order Cupressales; family Taxaceae; genus Torreya; species Torreya grandis. The sequence goes on from JARHVA010000008.1 coordinate 2,744,722, forward strand.
GTTTATTTTGGTGCATCATGTCAGGCACCTAGAACAACAAACATGCTCTGATGCCACGTGTTGGGGATACGAAACCCAACACCGGAAGCACACAATTGATTACTAAATACCAAGCAACTTAATATGCGGAAATAACCAGAATCAACAAGTAACTAGAATCCAGAAATAACACAAGATATGAGAGACAATACACAACTTGTATTAATATTCATACAGAAAAGAATACAATAAAGAAGATGCCACTTCTTCTCCACCACCTCTTCAGAGGCTTCCCACACCTCAAGTGAACAGTACTTCTTTCCTCAAAGCTCTCTCTCTTAGGTCCCAACACCCAACTCAAACACTGAGTTGGTGTTCACCTTATACCTGTGCTCCACGCACTCCACAAGTACACACCTGTACTCCAAGTAGATCTCTCCTGATACTGCTCCCTGTTGTGTTGCTGTCCTATCTGATCTCCAACCTACAGATCAAGCTGGTTCTGCACACCTGTGAACCTTGACCTTGCACACACACACACACTTGCATATCAATGATCTTACTTACCATGTAGATCTCCTATAGAAGCCATGCTCACCTGATGACCAAGATCATACACTCCTGAAGAACCCTGATGATTCTCCAATCCAGCACCCACCTTGGTACTGTGGCACTAGGAGGAACACACCATTGCTCACTTCACACACCGAAGGAGCTTACAATTATGCTCTCTTACTCCCTAGCTACACTTTTACAATACAACCATGAGTCTATTATATAGATCTCATCCAAACAATAATTAGACACCTAGTACAATAATTAGATCCGCAGCTCTCAGTCTATAATTAGCACTAAGCATGCAAACACTTGGTTCGTCAACCAACTGCCCGTAATAAACTCGCAGTCAAACCACACAGGCGACCGACACCAGTCCCTGTCCGCCTGGGGGTCGCCGATGTCGGCCGATCTCTGATCGACGCCGGTTGCTTCCTGTTTCCTTCCTGTTGACGTCAGTTGGCCTGACCGACGCCGGTGTCCGTGGCACTCAGCAACCCTTCTGCACCCTCCTCCATGTCTGCATCAGTGAAGCTTTTAGCTCCACAATCTAACACATCACCTCCTTAGAGTAGATTTGTTTTCCTGCAATCTTTCTCCCTTTTAATCCCCCCCATTATATATATATATATAATGGAGGGGATTAAAAGGGAGAAAGATTATAGGAAAACAAATCTACTGTAAGGAGGTGATATATATATATATATAATGGGGGGGATGAAAAGGGAGAAAGATTGCAGGAAAACAAATCTACTCTAAGGAGGTGATGCACCAAAATAAACCGACCTCACACTCACACTTAAAATTAGACAAACACATACATACACTTTAAACTTGGCAAAAGGACCAGGCTGCAAGAAACTGACAGGGAGGGTTTAATGTAAAACACAAAAATAGAGATTCACCAAAGGTGTTGTGAAATGCACACTGTAAGGTAATTTCTTCTATTTTTGCACTTCCAAATATAGCTCTTCTTGTCAGTTGCAGAAATGGCATCTTGTAGACGCCAGGTATGTTGGTGTTGAACCTGTGAAAGCATCAAGAAACAATGACTAAACACAAACTAACACTCAAGACATACTCAGAGATATCTAACCAAGATAGAGGTAAAAAATGCGTTTATTGATTCAAGTGAAATTTTTTCAGGGCTACGCCTTACAAATGTGGAAGATGATTTCTCAAATGACAAGTCCTCAATATATAGGAGAAGAAAGGAGGCCTTTTGGTGCCCTTTTTACAAGTGACCCATGTGCCTTACGATCATTGGGAAGAGTAGGCCGCTTAAACATAAATGCTGTGTTGCCCTGGCTCTGACTTCAGGCATTTTTTGACATGGCTGCATCATTTCCCCATTAACTGAGACTACTCCTTGAAGGAACCTACACAGTTTCTTTGCTCATAAATGTGAAATGAAGAAAAATGGGTCACACAGTTGGCCGTTCACGCCTTTTAATGGTCAATTCGTAGACATTGTTTCACCTGCTGGAGTAACTTCTTGAATCGATGCCTCCCTTCACCACTTAGACTATTTGCCTGCTCCTACACTTGGCACTTTTGTCTTTTCCCTACCTTGTCTCTTTCTGGCTCTTTCAGCGCTCGAGCTATCTCTGGGTGGGTCGCTGCATTCCTTGGGCTCCTTTCATGCTCAACGCTCAAACAGTTCAAAGAAAAATGGATATTTCTCTATGTTAAAAATGATGTTCGTGCGGCTGTCACCCAATGGCTAGTTTGCTTGCTTACATTTGATGACTTTCAGGACGTCACCATCCTCAGCAAAAGTCATTGGGTCCTTTTGTTGAATCATCCATTACACCAAAGCATTGAACCAAATGATTTAACCAATCCATTGAACTGATTCAACAGTTCAATGAAGAGCGCCAAGCCGCTTGAACCAAAGTCGAATGATCTGAGCGATGAACTCCTGCATTGAACCAAAGGCCGTTGAACTGCTGAACTGAACCAAAGCATCAAACCTAAGCCTTTGAACTTTGCTGATGAACCTTGTGTTGAACTTGAAATGATTGACCAAGCATTGAGCGATCCTTCATGCGCCAAAGGACTACCCTGTTGAGTCCTTAGAAATCCAAAACCTGCAGAGTCTGTAGAAATTTTCTAGAGTCCGTAGAAATCACCAAATTCATGCAAAATCGAAAATGAAAATGGCCTAGCATAGCAGGGGCAGAAGGTGACAGATTTTTTGGCCTGTTGGGCAAAAAATGGTCAATAAATTGGCAATTCCCAGGAGAAGCATGCCTGCTATGCTTAAAGACCAGTTGCCTTGTAGTCCATTGGGCATGGAGTCAGATGTAGTTTGAACAAAGTTAACAACAGCCCCAAAAAATCCAAGAATAAAACACAGAGCCTTTACCCCACATGTAAAGGGAAACACACAAGGCTAAAAAAACACTACCTGTGCAAACTGCACTTAGGGAAAGCAGGAAAAAAACTGAAAGCAAACTACTATATACAGCTAACCAAGAATATTTGCTTCCCCCTAGATCAAAGGGAAAATTTCTTAAGTCCCCTTCCTAGAAAGAAGACTTATGGTGGTAGGCAAGTAGCTGAATGAAAAGGAGATTTGGTGACTTGCTCCTCTTGCCTGCCACTTAGATTGGCCTGTATTCGAGTGGAGATTCAAACATGCTTCTAACATATATGTACTCTATTTGTTCTTAGAAGCTTGCCTCTTGTTGGTTCTTTAGGCTGGTGTATCTCATCAAGAAATTAATTGCTGCTAGCTCATCACCATAAGCCCCTTGATACACACCCTTGACTGGTTTGCTCTCTTCTGCCTCATGCTCGGGTTCCATGGTATGACCATCTTCCTTGATTATTTCAAAGAAGATATCTTCAGATTCACTAACCTCTTGAAGAGGTAAATCTAAAAAATTGTAGCCTCTTTGCAAACATGTTTGAACCCTAATGCTACCTTCTCCACTCTTATCCAACTCATAGCTTCCTCGAAGAACAGTGCAGCCTGCCTCAATGACTTAAAATGAATCATTCAAAACATGAACAAGAGATTGTCCATGCTCCTCCATGTCACCTAAGGTGATCTCCTCCTCATTCGTACTCATGAATTCTCCCTTGTCAGTCATAAATTGAGCATAATCTATATCAGGGAAGGCTTGATAGCTTTCTTGGAGGTGTATGGATGGAATGTATGCAGACATGAAATTTGCTATTTGGTCTGAAATGTCCATCACACCTTCGCTGAGGATACCTGCTCTGGACTCCAATTCTACAATCCACTTATCCATATCTTCCTGGAAAAGCCTTTCTTGGAAGTCACAATCATCATCAGGAGTATGAGCACCCCCATCTTCTTCAAGGTTTTGAGCAAAACCTTTCTCTTCTTCTTCCTTTCTGCCCCAAGATTCCACTATTTGCTTCCAACTCATGATCTTGGGATTGGAATCTTGCTCCTGTTCACATGAGTTGTTGATAATCTTGTTCACAACAACAAAGATAAAGTCATTACCTTTTTGTGTTCTTGGCAGTCAACAAAAGAAATCCATACTTATGTCTATCCATGACCTTTTGGTATTCGTAAAGGCTGATAAAAAATTATATTATGAATTTTTCCTTTAGCATGTTATTAAACTCCAAGTCCTTACACAAAATTATTCACATCCACACTCATCCTTGGCCAATAGTAACTCTCACTCAATTGCACCAATGTTTTATCAATGCCAAAATGACCAATGAGTCTTCCATTATGCTTTTTCTTTATCCAAATTTCCTCATTTATCCTTGAGGTATACATAATTATTGTCATTTGAACATCAAACCATCTTGAAAAAATTATTCCAAATGTGGATTTCTATCCATGTTTTTTGTTTTTTTACATACTGCCATTCATCTTGAAAATCCTAATTTTCCTCATAATAATCCTTCATTGATTTAAACTAAAAAAATGATATTCTCAGCGCATTCAACACATGATACCTTCTACTCAATGCATCTATAACTCTATTTGAATTGCCACTTCTATGATTCAAAACAAATGAATAATTTTGAATAAATATAACCCACTTCCTATGTTTTTGGTTTAACTTTGTAGTTTATGAGTTAAAGTGCTTGATGATCTTACGAACACCTTGAGCAACAAATAATGCCTTCACTTCTTCATGGATTATACAATAACATAGAATTATTGATCATAAACAAAGAGCAAATCCACTTTGCTTAATTCAACTTCTCACAAATGTAAGCAATAGGCATACCTTTTCGACTCAAAACTACTCCTATCATTGTTTGACTAGCATCACAATCAACTTGAAACACCTTGTTGAAATATGGAAACACTAACAATGACCGTTCCGTCATATTTTCTTGTAAAATATAAAATCAACTATCATTGTTTATGTCATGGGTTCTCATATTTTGTGAAAATTTCTAATAAATTTCCTTTAGAAACTAGCTAACCCACAAAAGCTTCTTACTTCAAACATATTCCTCAGTGATGGCCAATCCAAAATAGCTTTTAACTTTTCTAGGTATATTCTTAACCCATTAGGTGAGATTAAATATTTGAAGTATACAAACTCTTCCTTCATAAAACTACATTTCTTCAAGTCAAACAACAAATTTTCTTCCTTCAACATTTTTCAATACTTGCTTCAAATGTAACAAATATTGTTATCTTATTATACCAAAAATCAAAATGTTATCTAAATACACAATGACAAACTTATCCAAGTAAGGTTTCAACACTTAATCTCATGAATGTGCTAGATGAAACCTGAACCAAAATAAATTCAGCGTAATCCATTAAATTCAAATAAAAAATGATTCTCAGATTTGTGAATCATTGTTCAAAGCACTTGGATGGAATAAGAGTAAAACCTGAAGAAATTATAGAGACACTTGAGTCTTTTACTGATAAGAATCAATAAATACTTTCTCTATTTTTAATCCGCTATTTTTAGGATAAAAAAGGAGAATGCCTATTCAGGGAAACATTCAAAGGCATGGTAGATAAAGTGTTAAACACATTAAAGGATAAAGTTACTAGTTGTCAACAAATCTAGGATTGCTAGGAAGAATGTTATGTTATTTCTATGGCTCAAAAGGTGCAACTTACACACGTGGTGACATGAGACATTGCACATACACTATCATAGAATAAAATGGGCCTTCTAAAAGTAGAAAAGGGACTTGGAAAGAACTAGTTGGTGGGAATGGCCTATATTGAAGAGTGTTCTCAAAGATGTGGTTGTTTATTGTTTGGAAATTTAATAGAAGAAATATATTATAATTTCAATTGCTAAATATTAGTCGCTTGAATAACCAAGTGGCATTTAGTATTATTGAAGATGTGTTAGGATTAAAACTATTAGATTATTTAAAGCCTTAATTTGTTGTTTAAAAGATTCAGCTAGCAAGTTTTAGATTTCATTGATTTTTATGTTGAGACAATTTCAGTTTGTAAAATCTCTTTGAGATTTGTTTTTCCTTCATGTTATTGTAAGACAATGATTGAAGAGGAATAAACAGGAGAAGATTAGTTGTTACTTAAAATGGTAGTTATAATTTGAGATTTGGTTGATGTCATTGTTGTTTGTTTATCCCATTGATTCTGATCAAATTAGAGCAATTTTATTTCTAGGAAATGAATTAATAGGTGTTGATAAATAAATCTCATTCTCTTAGCTAGTAACCATTTGATCCTTTTTTATTTGATTAGTAGTTGATACAAATTTAAGCATTTGTGAAAGTTGTAAAAGGTATTTTTGTCCATGCTATGTAACTGACAATATTTACAATTTAAAGTAGCACCAACTTTAATAAACTTGATTTTTTGCTAGGGTTACTAAAGTTTGGTTTATTTTTGAAATAATGCATAAGAATTTGAAATAAAAGTGTGATTTGTAAGAATCATTTGTTTTTTCCCCAAAAGTGTAATCTTAAAACATTGGTTTATAATAAACATATAAGAATTGAAATTTGTCAATACAAGGCAATGAAAGTCATTTTTCAATTATTCTTCTTAAACAACCATGATTGGTTGTAAATATTAGGAGTAATTTGATGACTATATGATAAATGTAATTACTAACTTATATTTTGTGTATCTCTTTCAAGATTAAGGTAACTAATACTTTATTTCATATTGAAGACTTAAAACATGAGGGTTTTCCAAGAAATCCTTTATTAATATATGTTTATGACAAAACACTGACCAACAAGTTAAGAATTGGCACTAGAAAGAGATCGTAAACCTTTAAGGTTTTCCACTTGAGATACTCCACTTAGATTAACTAGGTCAAGGTTAATTAGAGAGAAACTATTAGCACTTTTAAAGAGTCATAAAAAGTATAGAAGAGATAAAGGTATCCCTAGGTGATTTACCTCTGTAGATCCTCGCCTTGGCCTAGTTATAGCCAATATCCAACAATCATGATAACATATTGCTAATTTCTTAATTGCTTGGTTAACAAGAATTGCCCAAAATATTCTCAGAGTTATACATGACCTACCTCGCAACTCTAAAAATTACCTTCCTAGTTTCTTAAATGATGGGATTAAGACTAAAAAGGAAAATTTAAATGTCTTGAAGGTCTCATTGAGACTTCTTGATGTGATAGATGAAGATGCTTCCTGCAAAAAATTTCTTTTCAATTTTGAGGGACCTACTTATGACTAGTTTATGAACTTAACACCATGATCTATCACTAATTAGCAACAATTTGAATAAGCTTTCAAAAGATAAATTGGGGAAGAAGTGGACCCTAATGTGAGGTTTAAGTAGTTTTATATGATTAAGTAAGCAGTAAATGACATTATGAGAGACTTCAACACAAGGTTTCAGTGAATACATAGTCAAATCTCTATGAATCGTTATCTATCCCCGCATGAATTTCCATATGTAATTAGATGCATTTGACCCATTCACTTCTATATTTTTGAAAAGATCTACTGTAACAAATTTAGTACAAGCTTATGCAAAATAAATTATATTAAAAAGATAATTGATGCCCCAAAGATTGAGTCAACTTATTGTCCAAAATATAAGGATAGTATCAAATACAACATTACCACAAGTCATCAATTCTAATTCAAATCAAATTGCAACATGAACATGACCAGATCTCGACCCGTGGCTAGTGGGACCTTTGGTGTAGAGGCGCGGCGCTGGAAGCTTAATCTTTTTGCATGGATGTGCTCTTTTACCTCGGATTTCCGTCTGGTGGCCGTCATGCTGACCATTACCCTGTTCTGAGCGGATCAATGTTTCTTTTTGGAGATATTTGGAATGCCATGGTGGCGATTCCTCTGAGTAAGGGGGAGATCTTTGCAGACACTAGGGTGGATGGGTTGGGCGGTGGTGGCGACGGGTCCGGAGGTAGGTTCTTTGTTGGTGGTGCTGTCTGCTTTGGGTAGTGCATTGGTACGCGACGCTTAATGTAGAGTTCTGTCATTTTGCGTGTTTTTTTATTTTGCTTCGGTCTGTCGGATTGAGGATGGAACCTGGGTGGGATCTCTTACCCGAGTTGGATGGCCATCCTGTTCTGGTATGCGAAGTATTAGTGTTTGCATGGGGGAAACTCTGTTTCCTCGGTGGTTGGTGTTTGAGCCACAGCGCCCTGCATAGGGAAAAATGGAGAAACCCTAAGCCGTGGAAGAGCCCTACTCATTAAAATGATGAGTATAGCGGTTCTGCCTTCGCTATTCTGGCACTTTCAGGTTGTTTGCCTGGTTCTGTTTAGGTTTTAGGTCCTTGTAAAACCTGGGGAGCTTTAACTGATTTTTTTTTGTTGGTTTCAAGTCCATGTAAACCCTGGTTTAGTAACCGTTTTTCGGTGCGTTTGCCTCTTCTGGCGGTTTGTAATGCCTATCTTTCTTAATCTGTACAGGGTTTCGGGGCTCCTTCAAAACCTGTTTTTACCTTAATCTAAAACATGAACATTAGCTTTAGTTTCAAAAATATAATTATAACCTCAACATCCAACTCCTATTCAACCAAATTAGAAACTATTACTAAAATAATGTAAAAATCGACAAACAAATTTACCACCTTTCAAAAAAAAGTTAATTCTAGACAATTAGAACCAATAAAAATAAATTATTCATTAAAAATAAATAACAGCCATAATTAGAATAACAACTAAAACAATAATCAAAATCATAATTTTTATAAAGATATACTTACCTCATTGGTTCCAAGCCCACCACACTTTTACATTAGCTTGTCTTGAATTTTGCAACAACTTTAAAATTCTAATGAAAGAAATGGAAAACTACATGGTGGCACCAGTGGAGAAAAGTATCCCTCAAGTTAGTGGGTTTTTAAGTGCCTCCTCCACTCTAATGGCTGAAATCTATGATTTTTTATTTTTTTTGGTAGATGTCAATGAACCCAAAGACAATGTAGATGAATTTCATGTCATCCAACAATCTCAATAGAAAATGTATGATTTTAGAATAAAAACAAAAAAATATTATGCCACACACTATTTATCAAAAATAAGGACTAAAACCCATAAAATCCACTACATGAGTGGTCGAATTAGAAAAATAAATGTGACTATAATATGAGAACTTTAAAATGCCCACATTTAATTGGATGTAAACCATTGCATTCAACAATAAATAGACATTTAGGTGGTATAAATTCATGAATCCTTTGGGTTGTTATTGGGTAGAGACTAGTATCAAAATTTAAATAGATATATAGCCATGGAATTATCACACATGTGACTACCGTGGAAGGGTATATAGGCACACCACTCTGGGCACTCCATCCATTTTCTTGCAGAAGATTAATTTTTTTAAAGCTACAGTTTTAAAAACTATAACATTTAGGGAAAATATTAGTTTTCTTAAGCATTACAATCAATTAACTTTTAAAGTTTATGTATTTATAAAATTTATAGAGAAGCAAGTTAATTCTTTATTTGGAAAATGGAGAAAAGTGGAGTTGAACACTGGTGATATTGTTTAATTAAGGGAAATAAATTGAGTAGCAAAATATTTTTTATAAAGATTTTATTATTTTTCTGAAATAATTGTTTTAGTGGAAAAATAGATCAAGATGGTTAGCTTACAACATTTATTATTTCCCAAATCACAGTTTTTAATTGGTGAAAACTTTATTTTATGGAATCATAAGATAATCATCATATGTCAGTGTATGAATATTAATCAAATTGTGTTATAATAATAAACAAGACCCGAAAATAACCCTGATGACTTTGATAAAAGAAAAAGGGTGACATTAATGTTGCTGAAACTTGCAGTTTTTGATAACTTAATCCCAGAGGTTAGAAAAGCTATTATAGCATCAAACTTGTGTAAAGCTCTAACTGCTATGTATTAGGGTTCAAAATTCAGAAAGGTTCTATATTTGAAACTATCGTTTTCTACTCAAATGTAGGAAGGTGGTTTTGTTTATGAATTTTTGTTGCAATTGAAGGACATCACAAATCAATTTGCTACCATTGAGAAGCTAGTTGATGATGAAGATAAGGTTGTATTGGTATTACAAAGTTTACTTTGATCCTTCGATTCATTTTTTGTGTCACTACACTTGATTGCAAAGACTCGAATTCTTGACTTTGAGAAGCTATCAACACTTCTTATACAAAAGGTGCGGAGGCAAGGTCATGCAGAGGCAACAAATTCAGATTATAAAAAGAGTGCATTGCCATTTCATGGGTAGAGACAGACAATCTAGTGGTAATAGTTTGACAAGTGATGAGGCTTCCAAAAGCATTAATAAGTCATAATGGAAATGTCACTTTTGTAAGAATCCATGGCATTTCAACAAAGATTGTCGAAAAGATAATATGACCTATAAAACGGTTGAAAGCAATCATGATATGAAATTTTGATGAAGGATATAAACAAGGGGAAACAAGTGATTTTGTGTTCATGGCATCTCAGAACTAGTCCGCAGAATCAGAAATATGGTACTTTGATTCAAGTGTATCTCAACACTATATGTATCAAAAATATTGGTATGTAAATTTCATTGAAGACAATAGTTGTAATGAATATGTTTCCTTGGGTGATGGTTGAACTCACTTTGTTAAATGATGTGCATATGTTCGTGTAAGCTTGAACAATTCGGTTAATTATAGTTTTATGAATGTTTGATATGTGTCGAATATGAACAAGAATATTCTATATATAAGTGAGATAACTATAAATATTAATATTTATGTAATATTTCAAAGAATCAAATGCATGGTAACTAATATTCATGATAATAAATTAATTGATGTTGGAATTGGTAAAAAGGGGTTACATAGATTGGTGGATCCCAAAACAAAAAAAGAGTGTGCGCTAGCAACAATTGAAAATAATAGTGTACTTTGGCATGAGAGGTATGGTCATCTTAGTTATCAATATCTAAAGTACTAAGTAAGACTAACATGGTGAATAAAATCTCGTCCATTTAGGAAATTCAGAATGTATGCACATGGTGTTAGATAAACAAGCAAATTTGACATTAGTTTGATACTAATAAGGCATGGAGAGCCAAATGAGTTTTGGAGTTGGTACATACTAAATTACATGGTTGAATAAAACAAATATAGTATTTGGAGCTCAGTATTTATTGTTAATAGTTGATGACTTTTATATGAAAATGTGAGATTATTTTATGAATAAAAAATTAGATTTTTTCTCTAATTTTGTTACATGGAAAGATTTCGTAGATAAACTGTTGACCTATTTTTGGTCTTGCAGGCCAAAATTTGGGCCCCCCTTTCTTTTTTCTTGCAAGGGTCTTTCAATCCAGGTTCTAGCTAGTTCATCCCGTAGCTGCCTTGTGTAGATTTTTCTTTATCATGGCTTTTTCCCTGAAAAAACCAAGTATTTTCTTCTTTTGCTTGCCAAGTGCTTCGGGTCTGGAAAGCAAGAGTCAACTTGAAACTCATTTTGATCTCAGATGCTTAACAAGGCAAGTAAGTTACTTTGGAGGGATTTTTATCGGCAAAATGGACCAAGTTCAAAAGGCCGAAGGGTCATTTGCAAAAGCCTGAAGGGTAACCTTGGGCTCGAGGTGTCCTTGCAGAGGGTAGATGGTCGAAGCAAAGGGGCAAGGCAGAGAGCCCGAGAAGGACTTGCCCTTCAGAAAAATTGACAGGCCAAAGAAATAATTCTTTCAGACATTTTGTCTAAAGGCAATCCAAAGAGGAAAACCCAAAGAATGATTCTTTTAGACAAAATGTCCGAAGGAATTCCTTCAGACATTTTGTCTGAGGAATTTCGACAGTTGAAGAAAGTCCAAAAAAATTTGGAAGACAAAAGTCTGAAGGGTAGGTGCCCTTACAGAGGGCACTTGGCTTTGAAAAGAGGACCTTTTCATTTTTTTCGAAGGGTCATTTTCCCCTCAAAAAAGTTCATTTGCAAAAAGGCCGAAGAAATTGCCAAAAGGGGTGATAGGCCCACGAACATCAATTTCAAGGTGATAAACTAGCCATTGGGATTCAAATGTCTGGTGACAGGCCCGCAAACACCAAATTCAAGGTAGTGAGCTAGACATTAGGGAGCAGTCAAAGAATAATTCTTTCAAACAAAATGTCTGAAAGAATTCTTTCAGATTTTTGTCCGAAGGGACAAAGGAAAGAAATCCTATCGAAGAAGGTCCAAAAGTGCAAACTCAGAAAGGAAATAATTCTTTCGGACATTTTATCTGAATAAATTCAAAGGCTTGAGAACCTGAGGAATGACTTAGCAACTCGGCAAGGAAAGACGCCCAGGAGGAAATTCATAAATGCCAAGAGCCCGAATTGCCACAAAAAGGGAAAAAATAGCAAGGAGAAAGTGAAGCAAGTAACCCAAAATGTGGCCACGCGCACATGGGACAAAAGCTCAAAACACTCCAGGTGTCGTAGCAAGTCAAAGCATAGACCCAAAGGTGAACCAAACCATGGAAGGTGGCACAGGAGTCTTCAGTAGGAGAAGTAAATACACTTAGGTGAAATAGTCTCCACCAAAAACCAATAAAGAGATGGTTGTGAGCATTGAAGAGGAGCGGCATGTGTTTTCCTGCTTTGCCATTAATGAATAGCCAATTGTACTCAGCATTGAAGAGAGCATGGCCGGGTCAATATATCTTTGGGATGGCCTTGTTGGTTGCTGGTTAAAGTAACCCATGCTCTTGCAAGCCCAGACAGCAAGGGCAACGACTTAAGCACCTACATCATGGCTTTCACATACACATTTAAGAAGAGATGACAACATCATGGGCTGGTGGTCATTGCAAGAGTGATTAATGCAGCATAGGTTTCTTTATCTTGACTGGTCAATGAGCTATTTTCTCAGTTTTATATATAATTGTAAATTCTCATTTCAAGAAGGGATCTCTCAGCATTGTATGGCAAAGCCCTGAAGAAATTTACCTTAAATCAAAAAAAGTGTTTTACCTCCATTTGAGCTTGCACTTTTGCATATGCCTATGGTCTTGTCTTATGTTCAGTCATTTCTTCTAATGCTTTCATAAGTTTATACCAGTATATCTAGTGTATTATAAATTATTTTCTGCAGGTCAACAAGAAGTGTCCAGATTGAAGTATAGGCACAGGTGAACAACTGTCCAATAGTGTATCTTTAGAACACCTCTAGTAGTTTCTTCCTCTGTATACCTCTATAGAATCCCCTTGTTGAAGCATTAATGCAGTCAGTTTCTCATTTGAATGAAGTGTTGGTTTGCTTCTTTTGGTGTAAAGTGTAGGTGAAAGCTGAGTAGACCAATCTGTTTTGGTACATCACCACTTTAGTTAGGTTCTATTTTTCTTATAGTATCTCTTTATCTTTTCACCCCCCATTGTTAGCAATAAAAATTCAGGGCCTCAAGGTGCATCAAGGGGACCTAGCCCCTAATATAGAGATTCATTCCTCAAATTTGCCACCCACAGAAAGAGGAATGTCTCCATTGTGTCGCGTGGAGGAAGGAAGCTGAGTATCCTTTTAGAGGGTGCAATCCACAGCGTCAACAGTTTTTGGCATGCCTGGTGGGACCAAGTTTGTGTCCTGTGAGTTTCAAGATTGGTGTTGGTCATGTTACTGTAAAAATACTAAAAGAAAGAGCTATAATTTAGCATCTGGTGACTCCATTTTAGGAACTCAGTCTTTGGTTAAAGATCAGCCTAGCATCCCATGCCTAAGGTCACCATAAGATATTCTTCTAAGGGTATCCCTTTCGAATTTGTTGATCTACCTTTGAACTCAGCAAAGAAGCTAAGGTTTGCAACTACTCATCCTTACGTAGCAAGCCACTTTCCCAGACCAGCCATAAAATACACCTACTCAAGGAGACCCCAGTTGAATCCTTTCACAGCCATGGCTTTCCTTTTTGTGGCCTTCAATGGTTAGAGTCCTTTGAACCTTCAACAGTATGACCCAATTCCAGGGACAAATCTCAAAAGTGTTCCTCCTTTTAGTGGAGAGGGCCCAATCATTGCTATTGAGCATATCAGAAACATAGCCAACCTCTACATTATTCATAATATCACTGGGGAAAATACAGCCATCAAATTGCTAGCCTTTTCCTTCAAAGGGAAATTTTTGGATTGGTATGGGACCCTGCCTATGAATTTAGTTGGCTCATGGAATGAGTTAGGACCCTCTTGACAAATAGGTTTGGGGAAAAAAGTGACCATTTGTCCCTAGCTGAGCAACTGGCCACCATGAAAAGAGCCCCACATGAATTTATGCAATATTTCAACGCTAGGTTCCAAAAGACTTGGGACAGAATCCCAATTCTCGTGAGGCCAACCCCAAGCTATGCTTTCCTTTACTACTTAAGGGCCCTGAATAGTGACATTGTTGTCATGATACAGTCCATGGGTGGAAATGTTCTACCCACTGCTTATGAAATAGCCATAGCTACTGAAAATTGTCTAGTTCAAGCAGGAAAGATATCTCTGAGGTCTCATATGCCACTCTTTCTTGATTTGCAGCCCTCAGTTCAACCTATTGCACCCATTCTAGCTCCTTTGCCTAGTGTAGAGAGGTTGGCTACTACCCCTGCAAATGATCTCCATGAAGTTAAGAGCCTATTGTAGAGTGTTACCAATGAGCTAGTTGCCCTCAAGAGGTATCAAGATTAGAGTTATAGGTCAAATCAAGGCTACCAACAGTTCGGGCAGACAAATAGGCCTCCCTTTCAAAATTATAATCAAGGGCAGGGTTAGATTACACAAGTCAGGCCTTATCAAAGCTATAATCCAAATGCCCCTTCATCTTCCAAGGCTCTTGTCCCACATCAAAATAGTTTGGTACAAGAGCAACCTAATTATCCACCCTTAGGGCATGGTCAAGAATAGGTTGCTTATGTCAATGAGCTACCAAATCAAAGTATGACCACACAAGGTGATCAGGCAGTCCAATTCTCAAGTTTTGAGGTGTCAACACAACTTGGGGTGGACAACAGGCAGACTCAATTTGATTCCACTCTTATGAATCACTTAGAAGGGGAGTTTTACATAGTCAACTATGTGGGCAATGCAAGTGACCAGAATGATTGTTTTGCAACCAACACCAAAACCAAAAGAAGAGCTATGGATGAAGCTCAAGTAGCTACTCAGGTACCTACAACATCTCTTTCATCACAAGCAAATCAAAAGTTTCCCAATTACAGACCGCCGGTTGCAGCTTCAACTCCTCAAGTTGCATCACAAGTTACAAATGTCCCCAAGGAGACCTCTAAGGGGGCAATCCTTTAATCAATGTAGTGGACCAAATGAAGAAGCTGCACATGAACATCTCATTGTGAGATTCTTTAGCACTGCCAAGGCAAAAGGATATACTCCAAAAAGAATTGTGTGGGCTAGGTGAGTGAGTTGTCCCAACAAAGAATGATAATGTGTTGATAGTGAATGGGTTTCCTCCCATGGGAGGTCAAGCAAAGAAGGATGAAAATGTCCCTTCTTTTTATCTATCCTTAATTATTAGTCATTTCTTGGTCCAAAATTGCATTATTGATAGTGGAGCAAGCGCCTCAGTTATGCCCAAATGCATAGCTGATAAGCGAGGACTCAAATATGAGCAAATGACCAAAGGAGTTCTACAGTTTGATGGATCACCAGCCAAGACCTTGGGAGTGGTAAGAGGCTCAAATCTAACTCTCCATGCCTATCTGACCTTCTCAATTCTCCATGGTGTGGTAGTGGCAGATGTTCCACCTTACTTCACTATTTGCTTATCTAGGGATTTCACGTCCAAGATAGGTGCGTACTTGGCAGCAAATTGGTCTTACATGGGTTTTAGGACAAAGTATGGAACTAAGGTGAAGATTGAGTCAGATCCCATCCACAAAGATCACCTAGAGCCATACTCACCTAAAGCAGTGAATGTCAACTACACCATCATTGATGAAGAAGAGATCTAGGTAGACCAATCTCCATCATCTTCCCTTGTAGGAGTTGCTGACTTGCTCCTAGATGAATGGGGAAATGAAAATTTTGAGCATGATACTTACAAGTTCATCGAAGAGGCAAGTCTTGGAGTTTACTGCATGCATGAGAAAGATGCTTTCATGCCAAATTTGATGAAGGCAAACCAAGAGGATTGTGGTCTGTGGCAGCTTTCCTTTGACGGATCTAGAAGCAAGTTGGGAGCTGGTGGTGGAGTAATGTTGGTTTCACCTTCAAAGGAGAAATACTTCTCAGCTTTCAAGTTCCAATTCTCTTGCACTTGAAATGTAGTGAAGTATTAATCTCGTGTTCATGGTCTAGAATGGGCAAGGAAAAGAGGAATCAAAGAATTTCAAGTGTTTGGAGATAGTGAGTTGATTGTGAACTAGGTGAGCGGTCAAAACTTGACCAAGAACTCCCTACTCAAGTCTTACAAGCACAGGGTGTGGGACCTAATGGAGAGCTTCACTGCTTTCACCATCACTTCCATCCCAAGAGAGGAGAACAAGCATGCAAATAGTCTAGCAGCATTTGGTGCTCAGTTTGATATTCTAAAGGGGTGAGACAAGGCAAGAATCAACACCATTTAAAGGTGACAGTGAGGCCCTCCATACCAGACAATGTCATCAATTGGCAGGTGTTTGACAGTGATCAACAAATAACACTTTTCTTACAAGAAGAAGTTAAGTTTGCTTCTAGGAATCAATCCAAGCTGCAGTAGTAGTATGATGGGCAGATTGTTTAGCTAAAGACCAACAGACTTCCTCAATGTTTGGTAACTCTTGAGAGCATTTTCAACGAAGATGACCAACTCAAGAAGGACAAAGCAAGCATGTCAACCAAGAAACAAAATTATGAAAGGGTGGAGATCTACAAGAATAAGCTACTCGCACTTGGGAAGGTATGTACCAATGAAGAAAATCATGCTTTCATTATGTTATGCAAAGAGTTTCTCGATGTCTTTGCTTGGAAGTATGGCGATTTGAAGGGGTTTGACCCAAGCTTGGCCCAGCACACCATTGAGCTAGAAAAAGGTGCCAAACCCATCAGGCAAAAGCAAAGGCCAATCAATCCAAGGATTGAGCCTCTCATGAGGAAGGAACTCACCAAACTGATTGAGTCCAGGATCATCTTCCCTATCAAACACTCTTTTGGTTGGCCAATTTGGTCCCTGTTAGGAAGAAGAATGGAGAGATCAAATTTTGCATGGATTTTAGAGACCTGAATAGAGTCTCATTAAGAGATCACTATCCCCTCCCAAGTATGAAGTAGATTCTTCAAATGGTGATAGGCAGTGAAATATTCTCCCTCCTGGATGGCTACTATGGATACAATCAAATTATGGTGCAAGATTGCGACTAGTACAAGACAGCCTTCACCACCAAGTGGGGAACTTTCACCTACAGGAAGATGCCATTCAAATTGTCAAATGCTAGAGCTACCTTCCAACGCACTATGGATATGGATTTCTAAGGTTTGATAAATGACATTGTGCTGGTTTATCTTGATGATGTGACAGTCTTCTCCAAGGAGGCAAGTGAACATCTGAAACAGCTGAGGAAAATATTTGAGAGGTTTCGAGAGTTTAGCATCTTTCTCAACCCTAAGAAATGTGTGTTTGTTGTCCATGAAGGCAAACTTTTGGGCCATGTCATTTTAAAAAAGGGCTTGACTATTGATCCGAAAAGAGTACATGCCATCATAGCATTGTCCTTGTCTAAATGATGCAGAAGCATCCTCACGCTAGGAGCGTATTTAACATATTTTTGGTTGAGTTTAAGCATTTTAAGTATATAAGTTGTTTTTCCCTCCATTTTGTTTTTTTTTTCAACTTTTCAATTTCGTCCAAATATCCATTATGCATGGAATCAAGTCTGTTGGGCGAGATTTTATGTGGTTTGTGTTTTCTTATGTTAAGAGAATTGTTTTGTTCATTCTAGGAGGTTGTTATGTGATGCCCAAGATAGAATTAAGCATATAAGTTGAGAAATGTAGTTTGATATAGGGGATTTGTGTGTAAAACAGGGGATGTGTATGTTAAAAAAAAATTCAATGCAGGGCGCAGTGGAAGGAGGATCTGCAATTCGCAAACAAACATAGATGTATATCTTCTTGTTTTGTTAATAAAATGCATCTTCTCTTTGAGGGAAAAAAATTTTGTTTTGCTACTTGATACGCAAAGCTTGAATATAAAACCAAACAAATGTTTGGTCATTTCCTGTTGGTCGCATATGTTATGCTGGGGCCGTCTCAAGTTTCCTGTTGGGGCATTTATATCTGTTGGGCCGTAGTTATCTGCTGGGACACATACTATTGTTGGGTCGTGCCACAGTCTGAGTTAGAAGTCAAAAGATGATGGGTCTTTCATGGAAAATTTGATTCTAGTCTTTGCAACGCATATATGTTATACTGGGCGTTCCAATGATTTAAAACTAAACAACAATTATGTGCTCAGGTGAGTCGCCGGCTACCAAACTTGTTGGATATGAGTCTTAATTGAACTTTTATACTTTCAATTCGAATTAAAACATATAGAATCGGCCAAAACAGCGAATTGTATCTTTAAATCCAAAATTTTGTCTTGTTCAAGAATTTATGGGCTGTTAGCCTTATGCATCATGAGTAAATTGTCCAAAGAGGAGAAGAATTCAGATGATATTCTGTGTTTGAAGAAATAATTTGTCAAGACATTTGTTTTATCCCTATTCACAAGAGATTTTATGTTCATCATTTAAAAGATTGTTAAACATATAGTTTAGCCCTATTTGCTAGAGTGCTGGTACATCACTAAACACAAGAAGGGCCTGCAAAGCTTCTTTGAAAAAATAAACTTTATTAGGAGATTCATTCCTAAATTTTTTGAGTTGGTCAAGCCACTAACTTTCATGCTGAGGAAGGATGAGACATTCACATGGACAGCAAGGAGGAGAGAAAGCTTCGAAGGCATCAAGCAAGCTATCACCTAGGCTCCCACCCTAACAAGTCCAAACTTCTCCAAGGACTTTCATTTATACATCTTTGGAAATGAAGAGGTAATCTTGGCTATGCTCACTCAAGCAAATAGTGAGAATTTAGAATAGTCTCTCACTTTTTTTAGTCAAGGCTTAAAAGGCTATGAGGTTAGACACACGTATGTTGAGAAGCAAGCGCTTGTAGTCATACGAAGCCTAAATAAATTCAAACATATGCTTTTGAACAACAAGATTCACATCATGGTGTCACATCCTAGTGTAAAGGACTTCTTGCTGAGCTAAGAGTTGAATGAGAAAAGGGCAGGGTGGATCACCAAAGTAATGGAGTATGATGTAGAGATCAAGACCACCAAGCTGGTAAGGGGAAGAGGGTTGTGTGAACACCTTGCTAAAGACTACAAAGAGCTGAAGGAGGATGTTTTGGTACTCCATGATGAAGTTGTAGTAAAAATACCTGCAATCATGAAGAGTTGGGCACAAGACATGTTTCATTTCCTTCGAACTGGTGAGTGTCCACAAGGTCTTGATAGAACCAAGATGAGGTATTTTAGACTCCAATATCTTCCTTATGTCCTAATTGATGGAGTGTTGTTCAAAAAATAATTTTCAGGGGTACTCTCAAGATGCATTGATTCAGACTAATTCGAAAGGGTATTTTCTGAGTTTCATGATGGACCAGCTGGTGGTCACTTTGCTCCCAAGGCCACAGCTACAAGGATAATGAGGGCTGGCTACTTTTGGCCCACTATATTTAGAGACACTCATGCTTGGGTGAGGAAATGTCAAAAATGTGCTTTCTTCAATGGGAAGCAACAACTGGTTGCAATGTCTCTACATCCTATTCAAGTGGAATAGTCATTCATGCAATGGGGTTTGGACTTTATAGGGATGATCAACCCTCCTTCTAGTGCTGGCCACAAGTGGGTCTTTAATGCTACAAATTACTTCACAAGATGGGTAGAAGATGTCACTTTAAAAGAAGCCAATGAGAGCGTAGTCCTAGACTTCTATGAAGGCATAGTGATGAGATTTGGGGTCCCAGCCACAACCATTTTAGACAATGTATTGGCTTTCTTGGGAACAAAGATAAGTGAGTGGGCATTAAGATATAACATCTATCTTAGCACTTCTTCCAATTACTACCCACAAGGGAATGGGTTGGCTGAGTCCACAAATAAGAACCTGATTAGGATCATTAAAAGGATAATAGAGGAAAATCAAAGGACTTGGCATGCCAAGTTGAAGACAGCTCTGTGGGTAGACAAGATCACTCCAAAAAAGTTGGTTGGCAATTCACCATACACACTTGTGTATGGAAGGGAAGCTAGACTTCTTATTTCACTTGAGTTACCAGCCTTGGATCTTTCCCATCAGCTGCAATTGGTGGAGATTGATAGCCTGGAGGTTAGGTATTGTGAACTAATGGAGCTTTAAGAGGCAAGAGACCAAGCCATAGATGCAATGACCAGCCACCAACAACAAACAAAGAATCATTTTAATAAGAGATCTAAGCCAAAAGGCTTCTCAGAAGGTAACATTGTCTTGAAGTGGGATGAGGACCAAGCCAAACTTGGAAGGCACACAAAGTTTGATGCCTTATGGAGTGGCCCATATGTCATCACCCAATGCAAGCAACATAATGCTTTCCAACTCTCCAATTTGGATGGTGAAGAACTACATATCCCAGTCAATGGAATATATCTTAAACATTGTCACTAGCTTTCTCTTGTCATGTACATAGTTTCCCTATCTTTTCCTCATTTTTCCTAAGTGATTTTATGCATGTATGTAGTTTTTTAGCCTTGTGTGTGTTTTCTTTATCATTTGGGGTGAATATTTGATTGATTCTTAGGTCTTTACAAGGCTATTGTCAACTTTTCAAGTTGCAGCCTAACTCCATGCCCAATGGATTTTTAGGACACCAGTCTTCTCAAGCATAGCTAGCATGTTTCCCCTATGAATTGCCAAGTGTGTTGACCTATTTTTGGTCCTATAGGCCAAATTTTGGGCCCCCCTTTCTTTTTCCTTGTAAGGGTCTTCCGATCCAGGTTCTGCCTAGTTCATCACGTAGCTGCCTTATGTAGATTTTTCTCTGTCATGGCTTTTTTCTTGAAAAAACCAAGTGTTTTCTTCTTTTACTTGCCAAGTGCTTCGGGTTTGGCAAGCAAGAGTCGACTTGAAACTCATTTTGATCTCAGATGATTAACAGGGCAAGTAATTTACTTTGGAGGGTTTTTTATTAGCAAAATAGACCAAGTTCAAAAGGTTGAAGGGTCATTTACAAAAGCTCGAAGGGTAACCTTGGGCTCGAGGTTTCTTTGCGGAGGGTAGATTGTCGAAGCAAAGAATCAAATTAGAAAGCCTGAGAAGGACTTTCCCTTTAGAAAAGTTGACAGGCCAAAGAGAGAATTCCTTCAGACATTTTGTCTGAGGAATTTCGATAGATGAAGAAAGTTTAAAAAAAATTGGAAGACAAAAGTTTGAAGGGTAGGTGCCCTTGCAGAGGGAACTTGGTTTTGAAAAGAAGACCTTTTCATTTTTTTCGAAGGGTCATTTTCCCTTCGAAAAAGTTCATTTGCAAAAAGGTCGAAGGAATTGCCAAAAGGGGTGACAAGCCCGCAAACGTTAATTTCAAGGTGATGAACTAGTCGTTGAGATTCAGATGTTTGGTGACAAGGCCGTGAATGTCAAATTCAAGGTAGTGAACTAGCCATTAGGGAGCAGTCAAAGAAAAATTCTTTCAGACAAAATGTCTGAAAGAATTCTTTCAGATTTTTGTCTGAAGGGACGAAGGAAAGAAAGCCCACTGAAGAAGGTCCAAAAGTGAAAACTTAGAAAGGAAATAATTATTTTAGACAAAATGTCTGAAGGAATTCCTTCAGACATTTTATCCGAAGAAATTCAAAGGCCTGAGAATTTGAGGAATGACTCAGCGACCCGAGAAGGAAAGATGCTTGGGAGAAAATTCATATACGTCGAGAGCTCGAATTGCCACAAAAAGGGAAAAAATAGCAAGGAGAAATCAAAGTGGGTAACCCAGAATGTGGCCACGCACACATGGGACAAAATCTCAAAATGCTCCATGTGGCATAGCAAGTCAAAGTGCAGACCCAAAGGTGAACCAGACCATGGCAGGTGGCACAGGAGTTGTCAATAGGAGAAGTAAATCCACTTAGGTGAAATAGTCTCCACTGAAAACCAATAAATATATTGGTTACGAGCATTGAAGAGGAGCGGCCCATGTTTTCCTGCTTTTCCATTAATGAATATCTAGTTTTGATCAGCATTAAAGAGAGCATGACCCAGTCAATATATCTTTGGGATGGCCTTATTGGTTGCTAAGTAAAGTAACGCATGCTCTTGCAAGCTCGGACATCAAGGGCAACGACTTAAGCATTTACAACATGGATTTCACATACGCATTTAAGAAGAGACAACAACAGCATGGGCTAGTGGTCACCGCAAGAGTGATTAATGAAGCATGGGTTTCTTTCCCTTGACTGGTCAATGACCTATTTTCCCAGTTCTCTATATAATTATAACTTCTCATTTCAAGAAGGGATCTCTCAGCATTGTATGGCAAAGCCCTAAAGAAATTTACCTTAAATCACAAGAAGTGTTTTACCTCCATTTGAGCTTGCACTTTTGCATATGCCTATGGTCTTGTCTTATGTTCAATCATTTCTTCTAATGCTTTCATAAGTTTATACCGGCATATCTAGTGTATTGTAAATTATTTTCTGTAGGGCAACAAGAAGTGTCTAGATTGAAGTATATCTTTAGAACACCTCTGGTAGTTTCTTCCTCCATATACCTTCATAGAATCCCCTTGCTGAAGCATTGATGCAGTCAGTTTCTCATTCGAATGAAGTGTCTATTTGCTTCTTTTAGTGTAAAGTGTAGGTGAAAGCTGAGTAGACCAATCAGTTTTGGTGCATCACCACTTTAGTTAGGTTCTTTTTTTCTTATAGTATCTCTCTCTCTTTTCACCCCCGCATTGTTAGCAATAAAAATTCAGGGCCTCAAGGTGTGTCAAGCGGAGCTAGCCCCTAATATAGAGATTCACTCCTCAAATTTGCCACCCATAGAAAGAGGAATGTCTCCATTGTGTCGCGTGGAGGAAGGGAGCTGAGTATCCTTTCAGAGGGTGCAATCCACAGCATCAACATAAACATATATGTAGACAAGTGAAAGCTCTCAGATAAGAGAATGGAGATGAGTTTGTTACCAAAAAATCAAATAATTATGTGATAAATAAGGTATCCACAAGAAATATACTACTCCATACAATCCATATAAAAATGAAGTTGTGGAAAGGAAAAATAAGACAGTCATGGAGATGGCATGGTGTATGGTGCATAGTCAAAATGTAGCTCATTGTTAATGAGAAGATGTTGCAAATATATTTGTTTACATTATCAACAGAAGTCCTACCAAATCCTAGTCTAGTAAAAATTGATGAAAGTGATTTTACTGTTTTTAGTTGCACTTCTTCTATAATGAAAAAAGTGTATGTTTGAAAACATTAAGGAGTAAGATAAGGCAATCATTTTACTATGTCCCTACAAACATAATTATGGTAATTAAGGATGTTTTTGTAGATAAAAAAGTAACATTATTTTATGATAATGGTAAATCTAATAATAATATTGTATTGATTCCTACCAATGATATTTATGAAACAATTTTTGGTGCTAAAACTAAACAATGCTCAAATTTGGAAACACCAGAGGAGTCAAGTTCTAGGGAGGGATCTAGTAGTGAAGAGAGTGTTTCTTGATATTCACAACCAGATTGGGAAAGTCAACACAAGAGACTGAAGTGGTACTATACCAAAATAAAAGATGTTTGAAAAGATAAATTGTCTAAGTCAATGGAAGGGTAGTCTACAAGTTCAAGAAGGTAGATGATACAAGCAAATGAGTAGGTAAATTTTTATTTTATTGTTGTTTCATAGGTATGGAAGCCTAACACATATACAAAGGCCAAATTCAAACATGAATGGAATAATTCCATGAAGGTTTGTGTAAGTGGTAGGGGCATGCAAATAAGGCATAAGAGTATTGTGCATAGTAGAGTAATTAATGAATATAAAAAAATAATATAAAAAATTGTACTAACGTTTTATTTTTTTAATTTATGAAGCACGATCTATATCCTATTGGTGTCACTATTCATATAATTTTTCTCATAAGCCACATTCATTCTTGGAGGCTTGTGAGTTGCTCTCTCATTATATGTGTTACCCATGTAATTCTAATGCACATTAAATATTTCAAAAATTAATGTAAAAATATAATAAATTGTTCAAATTAATTATGTTTCCATACCCATATATGTCACCTCATCCTCCTAAGCATATCTACCACAAATGCTTCAATAATATTCACATTATAGTAGGCGTGACCAAACTCTTTTTTAATAGAAACAAGCAAGCATTTTTATGCTTAATCAATTGATATTTGAATTCTCGGTGGCAATTTTCTTCAAAAAAAATTTGCATTGGATTTTTTTTTTAAGCACGTAAATCAAAATAAGGAATAAATCAATTAATTTTAAATTTTTAAAAAAATTATAACAAAAATAAATTAAGAAATTCAAATAAATATTTAAAATCAAACTAATACTTACTTGTCCCAAGTATTTTTAATATTTGTATTTGATCATTTAGGTACAATCTCAACCGTAGAGTTTTTGACACTCGATGCTAATACTCATTTGGTGTCAAATGAGATGGTTGATCCTCATCATAATCAAGTGGAAAATCTTTTCACCCCCTCAATGATGTGTGCAACACCATCTCAAGGCTTGTGGCAGTAGTCTCATGTCATTTTAATTTGTAGGCACAAAATTGATGAAGCTACGAAGAAGGCACGAAAAACAAGGATTTGTAATTATATATTAAGGTTAATAACTAAGCAATACAAAATTAAGAACATGATAAAGATATGATGAAATAAAATAATTTTTTTATCTCCTTCGCTGCAATCAAGTAGGATAAATACAATAGGTCATCTCAAGGATCTCACCACCTGTAGATCATGAAGTCACCTTAGGGATGCAATACACATCTAAATCTTGATGTATATATGATCATCAAAGCACATGACGAGTGTGATACTAAAGGGTGTGGTGCTCCTCCTTTATATCTCTTACGACAACTTCACAAACACTAGTTCCACCACCCCTTACGTTTTGCAATGCCCTTTTTAAAAACTTTAGGTTATGGTAACAAGGATTATTATTTTTATGTGCCTAGTATAAAAATATTTGGTCTTTAGAATATTAGAGTCACCTTAGGGATGCAATACACATCTAAATCTTGATGTATATATGATCATCAAAGCACATGACGAGTGTGATACTAAAGGGTGTGGTACTCCTCCTTTATATCTCTTATGACAACTTCACAAACACTAGTTCCACCACCCCTTACATTTTGCAATGCTCTTTTTAAAAACTTTGGGTTATGGTAACAAGGATTATTATTTTTATGTGCCTAGTATAAAAATATTTGGTCTTTAGAATATTAATCTTTCATAAATAATGACACTTGAATAATAATAATAATAATAATAATAATAATAATAATAATAATAATAATAATAATAATAATAATAATAATAATAATAATAATAATAATAATAATAATAATTTGTTATTAGGTTTTTCTTTCTATGCATTCCAAAAATTTGTTAGGTTTTTTTTAAGGCTTATGCTGATTGTTTTTGTAGGTTTTTCTTTCTATGCATTCCAAAAATTTGGTAGGTTTTTTTTAAGGCTTATGCTGATTGTTTTTGTAAGGTTTTTCATAAGTTTTTTTGTTTCTATTTTTTTAGGGTTTTGGATTTATGGTTTATAATTTTTGTCTCTCGGGGTTTTGCCTCTTGTTTTCTTTAGAGTTTTTGCTTATTATTTTTGCTATGAACTTTAGAGTTTTTGCTTATTATTTTTGCTATGAAAAAAATGTTCTGAGTAAGATTTTGGTAAGGTTTTTGGAGGCTTTGTGCTCATTTTTAGGAGGGATTTTTTAAGGTTTATAGCTATTTTTTCTAAGGTTTTTCTAAGTTTTATGCCTATTGTTTTTTCTTATTGATTTCATGGATTTTTACTTTGTTGGTTTTGTTATGTGTTCTACCTATTGTTTTGCACTTAAAATTTCATTTTTGCCATTAAAAAAAATTATTTTTTCTATGAAAATAATATACGTACTTTTTTCCTTTTATCTTTGAAGTGTTCCAAGAAATATTCTTCCTCTTCCTCTTTTGATACATTTCATTTATCAGTTGCACATATCTCTTTTCTCCATACCCTTCTTCCTCTTCCATCTTCTTCTTCAAATGAAATATTCCCTTTTCCTCTTGTTGATTTTCCCCCTCTACATTTGACCCCTAACATTTCATACATGGACCCTCTTAAATTATTAATTTATCACTTTTCATGTTTTCATTTCTATTTGTCTTTCCTAAAAAAAAAGAGAGTAAATTGAAATATTGGCCTGCCCCATTTTATTTTAATTTCAAGGTGCAGGGTGACACAAGTCTGACAAAAATAAATAAAAATAAAATTATAGTATTTACTTTCATATTTTATTTAATTAAGATAATAAAACATGTTAATTAATATATCATGTAGCTTACATATAATTTAATTTAATATTTTATTAAATTAATATATTAGGACTATCCTTTTTTTTTTAATTCCAAATGTGAATATTCTTCATTCAAATAATTCAGATAAAAAATTGGGTTATTAATCCAACTAAGGTGGAGGTGGTTATATTCCCTCCTATTTTTTTTTAAGGAACTCATCCAATGATTGTATTTATCTAGGGGAAAAAAGAAGAATAGGATCTATGATATGAAGAGGCAGTGTGTGTGATTTTGATGGACACCTTACAAATTAATGTCTGGGAGGAGTGAAAGTGGACAGTTAAACATGTTCATGTCATATTCCTTTGGATCTTCTACAAGGTTATGAACATGTAGAAGGATGGGATGATGGAGATGACGGTGTCGGTGGTGAAATATTGAGTCTTTGTGAGATCTTCGTCATAATGAAAAGACGTTGGTGATGTGTCACAAGAAAGACATTTCTTCAATTTACTTTACATTTCATCTTGTTCATCGAATTCATATACCAATAATTACAAAATTATTTTTTTACTATTTAAATATAACAAAAAATATATTTTTTATGAAATAAACTATATTTTACATTACATAAACAACAATAACGTACAAAAATTACATTTTTAGAACTATACTATATAAAATTAGATTGTTTTCAAAATTAGGTTTCAAAAATATGGTAGCCAATATATACATAAATGATCATTGTCAACTACATTTTTTTCCTCATTTTTCTTGGTTTTTCTCTCCCTTTAAATTGATAGTCAATAATAAGTTCTTCACCAACTTTTATATTGACAATTGGTTCTACCCGACATAATGAGGCAAAATTAAAGGCATGTCATCCTCTTTGTCATTAGCACACTCTATATATTGAAAATTGGGATATGTGAAATGTGTACACCAATGTTTACTATTGATAAAACCATCAACATTTTTAAATGCATAAGGATGCCCATAAATATATATACAACCATGTATACATTGGGTCTCTTTGGGGCTATACAAATCAAATCTTCCACTGTATTTTAATTAAAACATATGTCATAAGTTGATATACTAAAACTTTGTCTCACCACAAAATTCCAATCTAGGAAACTATACATTGGGATGAAAAAAGGTAATATCAATAGACTAATGTACATCAACTAGTAGACCCAATATTAATTGTTAAAATTTTGAAGATCCTAAGACTTGAATTTGGGATAGTTGATTGTTGCATCATATATTTCCACCTCTAAAATGAAAATACCTCATAAGGAACTAGGAGTGGTTTATGAATTGGCCATGCCCCATAATATTTTCAATTAGAGAAATCAAATTTGAATTTTAGCAACAACACATTAGTAAGTTCCAAATCATCTTTAGAATCTTTCACATAACTTTTAATCTTAACCTTCCCATTGTCTTCATGAAATCT
Source organism: Torreya grandis (assembly GCA_037957365.1). Classification (NCBI taxonomy): domain Eukaryota; kingdom Viridiplantae; phylum Streptophyta; class Pinopsida; order Cupressales; family Taxaceae; genus Torreya; species Torreya grandis. The sequence continues at coordinate 2,772,647 of JARHVA010000008.1, forward strand.
ATTCAAAATTGTTGACATCCTATTCCGTCCACTAATATAATTGCTTTTAACCTCTTCCTCTTCAACACATTTTCCCTTGACATCTTTTATTATTTCTATATTGTCCTCATATTCATATGTATAAAATAATAGTGGTGAAGAATAATAAATTGAATTGGCACAACTTGACATATTTGTAACCAAAAAAATGTAAATTAAGATAATAAAAATAAATTATAAATTACAATACAAATTTTAAGATAAAAATAATACTAATATTAAATGAAAAATCATAAAATTTTAGTAATTTATGTATTTTTAATAAAAATTGAAATATGAAAAAAATAAAAATTTGTCAACATTACACCAATTTTAATCTAATTTCTTAAATTTTACCATTATTTCCTTGATTTTCATTAATTTCCCTTATTTTCTATAATTTCTCTAATTTTCTCTATTTGTCACTAATTTCCCTAATTTCATCAATTTTACACTAAGTTTAATCTAGTTTTCTTTAGTTTTACCCTAATCTCTCCAAGTTTCATTATTTTTTGTAAATTCTCAAGTTCCTCCAATTTCTCCCATTTGTTATTAATTTCCTAGATTTCATCAAATTACACTAATTTTTATCTAATTTATATAATTTAACATGAATTTCCTTAAGTTTCACTAATTTCCATAATTTCTATTTTTATTATAATTTTTTTTAATTTCTCATATTTGTCAATAGTTTCATTAACTTTATGCTAATTTTAATCTAATATCTTTAATTTTATCTTATTTTTGCCAAGTTTCACTAATTTCTATAATTTCTCCTATGTCACCAATTTATGTAATTTTTACAATTTTACACTAGTTTTAATCTAATTTATTTAATTTTATTATTATTTCCCCAAGTTTCACTAATTTCTCCAATTTCTCCCCCTGTTTGTTACTAATTTTACAAATTTTACACAAATTTTATTTTTTTAAAAATCTTGTTTTCCCTATGTTTCACTAATATTTTGTAATTCTCCCTTTTCCCCATTTTTTCTAATTTCTTCTATTTATCCCTAATTTCATCAATTTTAAACTAATTTTTATCTATTTTTTTATTTTATCCTAATTTCTCCAAGTTTCACTGATTCCATATTCTCCCCTAATTCCCCAAATTTTCTAATTTCCCCTATTTGTTCCCAAATTCATTAATTTTACCTTAATTTTCATCTAATTCCTTTAATTTTTCCTTAGTTTCTCCAAGTTTCACTAATTTCGCCTATTTTTATCAATTTTACTATGATTTTATTCTAATTTATTTAAATTTTACCCTAAGTTTTCAAAGTTTTTACTAATTTCTATAATTTCCCCTTCCACAATTTGTCACTAATTTCCCTGAGTTCATCAAGTTTCACCAAATTTTACTAAAATTTCTTTAAATTTTATCATATTCTCCCCTATTTCTCTTATTTCCCTTATTCATTAACAATTTCCCTAATTTCCTCACCCATATCCATTTTTTCACTAATTTTTCTAATTTCTCATTTTTCCTGATATTTTCACTAATTTCTCTCATTTTTCAAATGTGTCACTAATTTCTCTAATTTTACCTAATTTCCTTAATTTTATGCATATTTCTAAAGTAAACCCTAATTTCCTCAATTTTAGCTTGCCCTTCATATATTTCTACAATCCCTAATTTTCACTTATTTACCCTAACTTTCACTTAATAACAAACATTACAAACACTAATGTATCATAAGAGTAACAAACTCATTTGTTAATATTAAACTCATAAAGGAAAAAAAACCCAATAAATTCACCTTCTTTTCTTAAAAAAATGACATGCTACTAGTCTTATTCCTTCTCACTCTTTTTGTTTTTTCACTCTCCACAATTGAAAATGACACTTGGAAAAGGAAAATGAATATTGGAAAGGGATATATAATCACCACCCCACATATTTCTTCCCAAAAAAGGTGACACAAATCCAATGCAATTTGCATTTGAATTTTGCTCCACATTTGCGCCACATTTTCATCATAATTTAGTTCAATCAAAGAAAAATAAATCTTATAAAAACATTAAAGTGGCCTAATTTACAACTCTTATTGTACAACATGTAGTATTGTATGAACCCAAGTCTCATAGGGATAAGGGTGAGAACTAAAAATACAGAATTTTCTTGTTAACATGCATGACTATTGATTACCAAATTATGAGCCTATTATGAAGGCAAGACAGGGGTGATTTAGGCAGGTCACTCAAACATAACACAAACTTTTTATGTCTTCTTAGTGTGGTCTTCAGTGCAACAAAAGAGAATGAATTTTGACATCTAAATATTTTATTTGGCTTATCAAAGAGAGGTTTTTGAACATCAACAATTGAAGACAAGTTTTTGAAAATTTTGAACCATGGAGATCAACACATCCATTATACGAACATGTTAACCTCTTTTGGGAGGACTACCACTGTTGTATGGTCTGATTCTGACACTATTGTTATTGCATGACCCAATTTTGGTCATTGTCTGCTTTTTGGATTTTTTTTTGTATTATTTCAAAATTTTATTTTCCACACTTTCAGCGTCTACTAGAGCTCAAGTGAGTCAAAAATCAGGTACAAGTCTCTATCTTTCCCATTTCAATTTTTCAACTCAAGGTACTTTCATTATCCCATAAGTAAAATCATAATTCAGAGTTTTATTTATTATTTTAATGTATTTAGATATATTAGTTTCTAAGATCACATTGTAATGTTGAAACAATGGAGCAAATTCAAGCAATATTACCTTGAAAAGTAATCAAGTCACAACATGAGAGATAAAAGTTGACAAGTGAGGAAATCGTCAAATGAAAAAAATCCCCACAATCTATTAGAAGCCTTAAAAACAATTGATCTCCAAGTACAATATCAAGTAGAAGCCGAGAGAGAGAGAGAGAGAGAGAGAGAGAGAGAGAGAGAGAGAGATGAGCTCAAGCCAAAAGAGGCATCACAAGATTGCAAGAGCAAGATAGTTGTAGAAGAGAGGAGGAGAAAACTCTTTTAAAAGAGCAAGAGAAAGGATGGGGAGTTATAAGAATCTCATATGACCTTACAAGACCTCTTTAATATATGAAAAATGTCATATTCCCAAGAAAGTGGAGAGAAGTATGTGACATATGGGGAGAGGAGTTGTGCAAGTATCTGTGAAATCCTATAAATGAACAAAAAAAGTGAGAGTCAACTCATAAATTCAGGGTAAAATGCATTTATAATAATAATAAATGCATACCAAAAAAAGATTTGGAATAAGCCTAAAAGACTAAAGTGAACCCAAATAAAATTAATCTCCAACGCTCCCCCTTAAACTTGATTTTTGGTTTCAAAAGTGGAAAAAATATTTTTTGTTTCTCAAAACCTATTGTGAGATGTAATATTTTTTTTTCCAAAACGAAATAATTTACAAAGTAGTCAATTTTTTCTTGTTGTTAATATTGGGTTTTAGTTGGTCATTTTACTTCATGTGTATTATGTAATTCAACTCCCTCCCTTGTTTGGAAAAGGTTTTATCCACTCTTGCAACCCCAAATTAATTTTAAGAGGGAGTGTTGGAGATTAATCTTATTTGGGTTTACTTTAGTCTTTTAAGCCTATCCTAAATCTCTTTTAGATATGCATTTATTATTATTATTATTATTATTATTATTATTATTATTATTATTATTATTATAAATGTAATTTAACATAGATTTATGAGGTGTCTCTCACCTCTTTTGTTTACTTGTAAGATTTGGGAGTTACTTGCACAAGTAACTTCTCTCCTCACATGTCACACACCTCCCTCCACCTTCTTGGGAATAAGATATTTGACACATAATAAAGAGACCTTGTAAGGTCATGATGAGATTCTTGTAACTCTATCATCCTTCCTCTTGCTTTATTTAAAGAGTTATCTCCTCTTCTCTTCTACAACAATCTTGCTCTTGCAATCTTGAAATGTTTTTTTTTTTCGCCAAATGGCTTGCAAACAACACTGAACATTCAATGTTAAAAAAATATTGCTCTGATACCATATTATATTAGTTGTCAATATCACATTATAACATTGAAAGAATAGAGTAAATTGAAGCAATATTACTTTGAAAAATAATCAACTCACAATATGAGAGATGAGAGTTGACAAATGAAGAAACCATCAAATGGAAAAAAACCCTCACAATCTATTATAAGCTTTACAAACAATTGATTTCCAAGTACAATAACAAATAGAAGCCAAAAGAGAGAAGAATGGTCTCAAGCCAAAAGAGATATTACAAGATTGCAAGAGCAAGATTTTTTTAGAAAAGAGGAGTAGAGGGCTCTTTAAATAGAGCAAGAGGAAGGATGAGGAAATTATAAGAATCATATCATAACTTTAAAAGGCCTTCTTATTATGTGTCAAATGTCATATTCTCAAGAAAATAGAGGGAAGTGTGTGACATATATAAGGGAGGAGTTACTTGTGCAAGTAACTCTCAAATCCTACAAGTAGACAAATGAGATGAGAGACACCTCATAAATCTAAGATAAAATTCATTAATAATAATAATAGAGACTTAAGATTAGCCTAAAAAACTAAAGTGAACCCAAATAAAATAAATCTCCAACATTAGATCATATTTAAATTTCTTGTCACCTACCCTGACTTTCCTTCCCACTTGTCCAGCCCGCCACCCTCCTTGCACCTATTTAAAGTTTTTATGTATTGTTTTAAACACTTTTAGACCCTCCACATTAAAAAATCTAATATTTTTTTTCCAATGAATTTTGTTTCCTATTCTCATTACTTTTGTTATATTTTTTCATTATTTTAGCCCTAGGAAACAATGTACTACTGTTAAAACATGGTGGAATAATTTCCATCTTAAATGATTATTATTCTATCCATATATTAATTTCTTAAGTGAGTATTATGACACAACATAAAAATAATTATTTTTGTAATACTATGTATCAACATATGAGGAAATTCTCTCCATTGAGAGAATATCAATTTGATCTGATATTATTGATTGAATTTATCATTCAATAGGCATTACAATATTATGCCTTGCTCACCTCCATGTTTTTTAGCATGATATTTTGTACCATTTCACCATTAAGGCGTCCCAAAAGTAACATTTGTTTAATGATTAAAATATCTATTGATATTATAATCACACATCGTTATATGTGGAATAGAAAATGGATAACAAGGATAGAGTAATTGATTATTCATATTGATATGTGGTATAGGTTTATGTCTAATATATAATATAATTCAATTCTTTTATGTCTAATATATAATATAATTCAATTCTTTTAATTTTTACTTAAGGATAATTCATATTTTTCACACTAAAGATATATGGTTGAACAATTTTCCTCTTTTGTTTCAATAGAAAACTTAAGTTTTTATGTACTCAAATAACAAAATACCAATTTTAATCGTATGTAGACATATCCATTTGAATGTAATGACACACAATCCATTTACACGTGTTTTAATGATTTTTTTCCTCTAGCATCTTTTAAATGTGAATTAAAGCACATCAAAATTATCATTGAAAAATATATTGGAGATCTTTTTCCAAAATTGGGAAAGAAAGTCAACTATAATGTGATGTGACTAAATTTTCAAATGATTGGAATTTGAATTTTTTTGTTTAATTTTGAAAAGAAAATTACTAATAAACCAATACAAAAGGAATAATACTAACAAAAAAATCATGATAAAAATGAATTAGAGAAATGACATATACACAATATTACACAGTACACAAGATTTCACTTGGAAACCTTTACGGAAAAAAACTCGATATAATAACCCCCTTTAATATTGTATTAACTCAATCGTCTTGAAATAAAATAATGTATTTCTCAGTTTTGTTTTACCTTACTGCATGTGTGAGTATATGTAGGCACATCAATAGGTGATTGTCTAAGTAATCTTATGATACCATGGGTACTAAAGCCATGGGCCAAGAATACAACCCACAATGGTTCCCCATAAAACTAAGGGTCATAACACCACCTATAATATTAATCTATAAATAAAAAATACCTACGAGACCACCAAAACCCACATCCATTTTTATAAAAAAAATATCAGGGGGCTCCCGCCCTTGAACCCCTAATTAGGGGCCATCAGCCCCCAAAATCCCTAGTTAAGGTGATGCCATGAACTCCAATTTTCATTCTTGGATATACAATATTTGAGTGGTGTAACACATGCAAAGTACACAACAAATAACTAACAAACTCCTAGGTTGTCAAGTACATCAATAACTATATTCCTTTCTCTTCATATGTGAAGGATGGACCAGGAGGAGAGATCCAATAGAAGAAAAGCACAATCTTCAACGATGAGGATCAACTACTAGTGATTGTTCTTTGCTTGCTTCACAGCTTCTATAATGAGCTTCAAGTCACCCTCAATGATCAAATTCCTCCAATTTCTCTTTAGCCAAAACGAGTCCATGCCACAACGCCTTAGTTTCAGCAAAATTGTTGGAGCTTTTTCCAAGAGTCTCAAAGAAGATCGAAAGAGGTTTACCTTGAAATTACAAAAAAGTCATCTCAAACCAGCCCAACAAGGGTTACCTTTGGCCACACCAACAAAGTTGACCTTGATTTCCAAGCCTTCGGGAGGGGCGAGCAGCGGGGACCAAGAATATATTTTATTAATTTTTCTATTTTTGCTAACTCTATTATCATTATCAGGGCCAAATGTTACATGTTTTGTAATTAAACTTAATAATACAATATAAGAAAAAGTTCCTATATTCATGAAAATATTGAGCAACATATATATTATCGTGCTTGCATATCCATTATTATAATCTCTATTGATGGTTCCAATAAGGATATATCCAATTTGACCTAATGAATGTTGAAGCATGTATTTACTGCTTTTTGGAGTAAAAATGATTATATCCCTAATGTCATGCTTAGTATAGTTAATATTTCCAAAAGAAGATGTCATTTTTTCAATAAAAAATAATATGAAAACTTCTAGTGACTAAAGAGCTAAAGAAACTAGAGTTGAAAAGAGGATTCCTTCCTCCTCTCTCTCAGTTGAAACCGTTATGAGACTTTCTTCTCAGATGGCTCCTAAGTGATAAAAAGAACATAATTGTTTCATTATTTTTTAATTGCATTCCTTGTGCATGTACAGTATTGAATCCATTCAATCGATAGAAAGAATCACTAATACTTTACTTTTCAGGGAATCCTTTCTCAATGGTTCTTATGGTAAAAAAATATTAATGTCTGACTTTTTTTGACTTCGATTCTAAATTAGTCAATAAAAATAATTGTCTAATTTAATTTGTTATGAATAGCCATGAGATGCTCATCTTGGGGCAACATATTTGTCGATGGATGCCTTTTATAGAGTCGTAGTCTCTTCAGGATGAAAACTAACTATGTAGCATCTAATTGAGAATCAAAGTATTGTAAATGCCATTAGTAAAACCCTTTATAATAGATACCTATAATAACTAACTTGCAAAATCAATTTCTTTGTTTATTCAAACAATTAAATTATTTCGGACTTTGTTTTACCTTAGTTCAATGAAATTGTTTTTGATAAAAGTGATGTCGTAGCTCAAGTGAGGATAATAATCATTTTCTTCCACATGTCCAAAGAGTTTTTAGAAATATAAACATCTCTCAGAGGGAGATTTATGTATTCTAAAGGAAACAATTTGTAAAATGAGTTGCAATCCATATATATTGAGGGTCCATTGATGAAAAGGAACTAGAGAAAGCTTGAAGCTAATTCTTACAATTATAGATACAAACACCTCCAAATTCTTGGAAATTTATACATTTGTGTATTTATGAGACCATTGGTTATTTCTGGAAGCTCAATCTCTCCCCTACAAGTAAATATTTCATAATATCTCTATTAGATTGTACGTCTATTTTGATATACCCTGATAATAGATAATAACATAAGCTAAAACATTCTAAAGCTACAAAGAGATTTGTTGAATCACTAAAACCACATAAAAACATTCCTCCTAGAGTATTTGTTAATATGAATAATAAAAACTCTGTTACAACTATTTGTGTACATTGAATGTATTACACAGATAGAGGAATACATAAAGTTGAACATCGTAAAATGAGAAATTGAAATATTTTGTTACAATTTTCCATTTGAAAATTATTTAAAAAACTAACCATAGGTTATTCTCTCCATTGAAATAACAAGACCGCTATGTTTAGTACTGAACTTCTTAAAAATATGAAATAGAACTAAGATGTATCTTTTTTTATTAGAAATGAAATCGATAACTAGAATAAGAAATACGCTGAAAATAAGGATACATTTCAAAAAAATGGAACTTCCATGAAAGAGAAGCAAATGAAAATCTTTCATATAAAATGATCTAAAGGTATAATTGAAACCAAATTTTTCATTTTGTCAATGTAAGGTCATGATTTAATAAATTCAATTAATCTCCGACCAACATTATTTTCATTTATCTAAATGATCTTAAGGAATAAGATTTAATATTCATCCAAACTATATTTAGTCTTGTTTATCGATCTAATATTTCTTTTTCATTCTTTTCCTTTTGGTTTCATTCCAATAAGCATTTGCCCTTGGATAAGAATCTCCAATAGTTGTGAATGTTTAGTCTTAAGCCACAAAGTATGTTTGACAAACTGCAAAATTGATATGTCAATGCATTGAGAGCAACATTTAGATGAAAATCATTAACATATCAGGGCATAACACTAACATCCTTACATAATCACCAAATACAATTAAATGTCGTTATGTTCTCATGCCTTCATTGGTTATGAAATTGTGGGAATTCATTAGTTGGTTGACAAAATATGGTCACATGGACTATAGTGATGGCCTTAGGACATCTGTTAGGATGTTTTCAACGACAACATATGAAACATAAATGTTGTCTATCATACTTTGATGTATGTATATATGCTTATATAGCGTGGCCTTCTTGGTTGTGCTTTGAATATAATTAGTATTATATTATTTACTTCACCATTACCAACTTTTTGACAATTGTGGTCATATGAACTGCAATAATTGGATCAAGATATTTAACTATGTTTTGTGAATAGGAAATGATCTAAGCATTTTTTTATTTTTATTTTGTTAATATTTTATGAATTACTTCTACAATTTAATAAATTGATTTCAGTAAGTGTCTAAATTCTACAGTATCATGCCAAAATATATATTGTCCTCAGGCAAGAATCTTCAATACTTGTAAACATTTAGGCCCATGCCACAAATTTTGTTTGACAAACTACAACATTCATATGTCGCTACATTAAAAGCAATATCTATGAAAGTTAGTAGCATATTAGGCTATAATGCTACGAATCATGCCTAGTAACCGAACAAAAGTAAACATCATCAGATTCCTCTTGTGCCTTCACATTGGCTATGAAATTAAGGGATTTTATCAATTGTTTTAAAAAATGCTTGGTCACATGAACTACAATGATGGACTTATGAGATATATATTGCTTGCATAGCTCATTGAAACCATGGCACAAGTTAGATCTAAGATAATATAATAAACTAAAACAATCAAATTTGAGCTATGCATAAAAATATTAATTAAAGGTATGATGAAACAATTTTAAAAATAATGGAAATGAACAAGAGACAAAAGAGGTGGAAACTGACACACCTGGGAAGTGTTCTGGTAATCTAAGAGAATCCCACTAAGAGGAAACCATACAAATCTAACAGTGTTCTGTTGTTGGGTCAAAATCAGAGGAGCACCCATTGTGTATTGAACATAATCAAAAGGTCATTGATTGTGTGCATGTGTTGTTGTCGATTTTTTCCCTTAGCACTAATTATGTATACTCCTTTTTTGGTTTTGCATTTTTTTAAGTTAATACACAAGATAATGATGAATAGGGTTGTGGTTTCGATTTGCAGATTGATAGATAGAATGCATTGAAATGTTTCTCCTTTATTTTTTAACCTAATCTTGAAATATATACATAAAATACTATGTGCAAGTGAGTTGACTCATGAATCCTCTTTAAGAGTTGTAGCTACATATCCTACATGCTTGGTATTAGATTCGATGTAGTTCTAGTTCATGTGACTGAAATTCCAACCCAAGTGAGAGATAGGGCTTCAATTTCTCTTCCTAAAAGAATCAAATGCAAGATAAGTTCCCGATATAACCTTTTTTGGGCACAAGCTGATGATGGCACAATACTTGGATTTGATGTAGATGCAATAAAACCATCTTGACAAGCGTAGCAATAAATGGAATAAATGTGTGGCTCAAACATATAGTTAAGAGGAGATTGATACTTGATGTCTAAATGGATTAGAATAGACATATATATAGGACTCTTTAGGACACATTTAAACTAGGGCAACCATGTGTAATAGTGATAAGTGAAATTCAAGGGGAAATGAATCAGGACAAGGCAAAAATGACCTAAAAATGGAAGAGAGATAGAATTGGCAGGCCATTGATTCTCACCAAGGAGGCGAAAAGGCTTAGAATGGAGATCAGGCTTGATAGAGAATGGATGACTATGATTCTGAAGCTAACTACAGACAAATATGAGACAAAAATAAGGAAATCTATATGGATCAAGGCTAGGGAGACTATAATGAGTGGAAATATATTCGAAAATAGCCAAATGTATACAAGTGGACCAAGTGTGATGATGCATGACAATATTGCATGAAAAAAGGTGTTGTACCAAAATTAGATGTTTACTTAATGACCCACTTTGATGTGTGTGTGCGTGAATGCATGTGTGCATCAAATTAAAATAATAATTGAAGCATGTACCTGTACTTACCTTAGGAAAGAAGGATGGGACATTTGGATGTCTAGGATAGGCTCCACCCACATGTTGATAGATTTTACTACACCTGAAAATAATCATGAATAAATACAAGTAGTCAATGGCTCGATATATAGGTGCGAATATATAAAAATTAAATAAAAATTGAAATGTCAGAATAAGAATGAATACACCTGGTAGTACACAAACCATGTTGCCACCCTTAGGTAGCTGAAATTGAAACTAAATATACATGGGTCTTCTCAAAAATTTAAAAATATTAAAGTAAGCTCTAACAACTCAAGTTTGTTGCTTGATCAAAGAAGTAGATATTTGATAGTTTGTCATGGTCTTTGTAAACTTTTTGGTCTATCATGGTATCTAGAATCACTCAAATGTCATCTACAAAATATGGAAGTAGAATATTTAGATATGTGCCCCCTTTTTGAGTTGAAGGAGTGGTACATGTTCCTCCTATCACTCATCTCAAAGAAAGAGTCATGCACATCACGTGTTATCATGTAATATAACCTAAATTGTTAGAAACTTTTAAAAACTTTGTAAACACATGTATCTATCAATAAAAAAATATAATTATGTAAAGCTCGACAAAATGATGTAGCCTCATGTGAGGATGAGATAGTAAGGGGCAAGCACTATGCCCCAATATAACCTAGTAATGGTGAACAAAGTTATGCCTCAATGTCGTAGGATATGAAAGTGCTCAATATATGTAGATAAACCCATGCGATTAGGTGTAAGTAGGATAATGTAATTTCTTCATATATAGGCAATGCAAGATCAATAGGCATATGGGTGCAGTAGGATATGTTTGCATAAGATATGTATAATAAGTTTGAGGTGATATGCAAGGATACAATGCCCTCAATGGCAAGACAAGATAAGACCAAATGATATACCCAATGTAGTTACATGCCTTTAGAAGGGATAGATATAGCAATGAAACACATAGACAACAATAGTGATGCAGGAGCATCACTACCCAATGTAAATATAGAACTAGTTTACAAGTTTTGAGTCTTTTGCAAGTTGTTAAGGTCATGTTAGGTCTGTAGGAATCATTCATGTCCAATGAAGGTTCCAAACATTGTAAGTTGTGTGGTTAGGTTCTAATAAGGAGTTAGGAGTGTTTAACCCACACATGACTCACGTGATGAGTCATTTTGATGACTAGGTTAATAGTTAGGCAATTTTGCAACGTAAAACAAGTTAGTTAAAGGTTACATGACAATAAAAAAAGTTGTAGTTGTGTTTGTTTTGGGCAAGATTCAGAAGTTGGAAGGGGTTAGATTCGAAAGGAGAATGTAGAAAAACCCCATAGAAAAGAATAAAGAAGATTTTTGATCATTTGCAGACAAGAGAAGCATGATAGACCCTACATTTTCTTGTATAGATGTGCAATGATAGTTGACTGTAAGTAGATTCAATTATGAAATGTGAATAGAAGCAATTTAAATTGATCCTTGTGTGTTTGGTGAGTTGCTTTTCTATGTGATTGTAAAATTCTTACTTTATTTTAAGAAGGCTTTCATACATAAGAATAGGGAATTTAAATACAGACTTGTATCCATGCATTACTTATAGCTTGCATGTTGAAGACTGAGAGGATGTGAGTTCAAAAAAAGATATTATGGGTAGGTGTTTAGAATGTCTAAGTAGTAACTAAGATAACCTAACAAGTTCCTAAGAACCACTAAGAATTGTTCTTGATTGTATTGATGAAGATTTATTAGATAAGTTTCAAACAAAGACCATGTAAATTTTGTGTTTCTTTTGATCAAACAAACCTGCAGAAGCATCAACAATAACAAGGTTATTGGAAGGTTAGTAGTTTGTAATTGCACACATTTGTAAGTATCTACTTTAGATGTTTAAAAGTCTGTTTGATTTATTTTGAGTTGTTTCAACACTGTTAAGTTAGAAACCCAAGGTAAAACCCTGTAAACTGTGGTATCTTGCTACACAGTCAAACTAAAATTTAAGTGAATCGAGTGTTAAAGGCTTCAAAGGGAAGGTCCATACAAAGGAGAAAGGTGCATAGAATCCACACAGATCTTATTCCAACATTTATAATGTTTTCAACATTTTGGTAAGTGAGAAACTCATTTTTAACCCTTCTTAGCTAGTAACTGTCACAGTGAACCCTATTTCTAGGGTTTCAAGACACAATTTGGATTTTTGGGAGTTTGAAGCATTGAAATCCTTTGCAAATTGGTCCTTAGTTAGGGTTCATGTTGTGATTAAGGATTCTGAAGGTTATAATTTTTTTTAATACAAATCTGTACTAATGGAGGTGATTGTGTATTGAGTTAGCAAACAAAGACCTAATTAGGCCTAATCAGATGTTAATAACAACCTAGAAAAGGGGTCAAATGGTGGAATAAGCCCAAGAAACCTTTTGAATAGCTAGAAAAGCATAGAGGGTAGTTGTAAAAGGTTTTGGATTCTCAATATTTGTCTATACGGAATTGTACAAGCAAGAAAACAACAAAAAAGGCTACTAAAAAAACCCTATTATAGGGTAAGAAGTAAGGAATGGAATTGGTGATTGTTTGAGAGGTTTGTAAATAGAATATGAAGACTATTAGGACCTGTTGAGCATATTGTTAATGAAAAGAACCTGAATAGAGACTGTGGAAACCTAGAATGAGTTTTGAATAAAGTCGTCACATGGTATGAAGACTAGTGTGGAAATAACATGAAAGTAAGAGATAATGAATGCATAGAATGAAGTGTAGGGATGAATGTGGGTTGAGTGATTTATGTGCAGCATTTAAAGACAAAGAGTAAGAGATTTTAAAGGTGATTTGAGCTTAAGACCATTTAAGACAGAGACAAAGAGTCTTTTAGAAACTAAAGGACAAATAGGTCTAGTAAGGAGAGCAGAGCCAGTTGAACTTGCAGAGCTAAAGGTGTATGTATTTCTTCTTTTCATTCAATAAGGACAAACTTGATGAAGCCCTCTAAATCAAGTGGTATTAGAGGAGTATTCTTTGGAAGGCACGTTTGGGTTTTTTCAACTGTTGGTTAATGTAATACAGTTATGATTGAGTAGATGTTGAACACTGTTTGATATGTTGTTAGAGAAGTTGTTGTGAGAATGCTAATGGAGATTGCAGGAATGAAGTGAAGAGGCTACAAGTGGTATATAGAAGGAGGTGGAGATAATTGCGTGAAATAAAAGATAGGTGGCATAGCCCTTAACCCAAGAAGGCTTAGAGAAAGAAGAGCCAGTGATAACTCGAAGAGAGAAGTTCAAAAGTCAGCTTGAAAAAGATAAGAGAAGTCCCAAGTGAGGACAAGAAAAGGAGATTGACTCCAAGAGAGAGAGAGTTAAGTGAGAGAGACCAAGTGAATGGTCAAGAGGAAAAGAAGGAAGGCTTGTCAAAAAGAGAAGAGATAGGTCCAAGAGAGAGACCTAGAGAAGAGAGTGAGATAGTAAGAATGATGAAGGGCTTAAAGATTGAGGAATGCCACAAGAAGAGGATGGAAGCAAAGCAAAGAGAGTTAGAGAGAGAGAAAGACATAGTTGAGATGAAAGAGATTTTGACAAGGCTAGAACAAATCTTGAAAGAGTTGAGACCAAGATTCAGTGTATGCATAAAGAGGAAGGTGAGATGGCCTCTAAGCAGATGATGGAGAAGAGCAGAAAACAAGTGATGAATATGAAAGCAAGGCAACCTAGAAGGAGAAGTGAATGGGCAAGCAAGCCTCTAATTATTAAGACTAATGATTTCTTTGAATGTTTGAATACAGGTGACAAATGGAAAGAAGGTGAAGAGCATTAGAAGCATGAGCAACATGAAGAAGAAATAGAGTGACCAGCAGAGTATGGTGTCACAATCTTGTGTTACCCTGAAGAAGGGGATCCATTAGAGGATGAAGAAGAAGATAAAGAGGTTTCAACAGCACCATGCCTCATGATGAGCAAGAAGGAGGCAGATTTCAGACAAGGAAGCATTGAGGAGAACCAAGAAGGACAAGGTAATAGTCTTCATGTTGTGTTTAATGAATATTCTGATTTGAACATTGTTGTAGATGTATTATATGAGAGTACAATGAAACTACTAAATGTGTTGATGGAAGGAAAAGAAGGTAAAACAGTACTAAATGAAGTGTTTGACAAACATGAGGTGGTAGTAGTAGAGAAGGAAGGAGAAGCACATGTTGAAGTGCTTCAAAGGACTGAGTTGCAGCAGATTGAGGTGTCTTGTTTGGCACCAATGGAAGACAAAGATGAGATAGGTGAACATACAACAGAAGAGAATCAATTATGGCAACAAATAATGGAGGAGTTAGAGGATTTGAGTCTCATACGAGATGAGAACTCTATCATGGCAGTTGAGTTGGCATTGAGAGCAATCTTGAGTAAAGGAGAAGAAGAGATGGCAGCCAAAGAACAAAGTAAAGACCAAGGGTGAAAGCAAGAGGTGGTTTGGATTGACATGTTTACTTCATGTGCAAGTCATTGGAGGACATAGAATGAGCAACAGTTGCCCATGGTCAGCTTGAAGATGCAAAGAAAGAGGAAAATCAAGAGGAAGAGTAAGAGTAAGAGAGAGAATAACAAAGGAGGAGCCATAACAAGTTTGAGTAAGCATCAAGAAGGCCTAAGAGTCTCAAACAAACCTTGGAATCTAGATGGGAGAAGGATGCTACAAAGAACCTCAAAGTCAAATCATTTATAACTTTTTATGGGAAAGTTTTTCTTTTTCCTCAGTATTATGATTCATGAGCATCACTCCCAATGTAAATATTGTACTAGTTTACAAGTTTTGAATCCTTTGCAAGTTGTTAAGGTCATGTTAAGTCTATAAGAATCATTTTGAGGTGTTAGAAAGTTGTCAAATTTGAATTAGGAACCTTTTTGCATTTTCCTACCAAAACTCATGATATGAAAATTCAAACTTCCTTTCAAGTTTTGGGGGAATCATTCATGTCCAATGAAGGTTCCAAACATTGTAAGTTGTGTGGTTAGGTTCTAATAAGGATTTAGGAGTGTTTAACCCACACAGGACTCACATGATGAGTCATTTTTATGACTAGGTTAATAGTTAGGCAGTTTTGCAACGCACAACAAGTTAGTTAGAGGTTACATGACAATAAAAAACGTTGTAGTTGTGTTTGTTTTGGGCAAGGGTCAAAAGTTGGAAGGGGTTGGATTTGAAAGGAGAATGTAGAAAAAACCCATAGAAGAGAATAAAGAAAAGTTTTGATCATTTGCAAACAAGAGAAGCATGACAGACCCTACATTTTCTTGTATAGGTGTGCAATGACAGTTAACTATAAGCAAATTCAATGATGAAACATGAATAGAAGCAATTTCAATTGATCCCTATGTGTTTGGTGAATTGATTTTTTGTGTGATTTTAAAATTCTTACTTTATTTTAAGAAGGCTTTCATACATAAGAATAGAAAACTTAAATACAGACTTGTATACCTGTATTACTTATACCCTACATGTTGAAGACTGAGAGGAGTTGTGAGTTCAAGAAAAGATACTGTGGGTAGGAGTTTAGAATGTCTGAGTAGTAACTAAGCTAACCTAACAAGTTCCTAAGAACCATTGAGAATTGTTCTTGATTGTATTGATGAAGATTTATTGGAGAAGTTTCAAACAAAGACCCTGCAAATTATATGTTTCTTTTGATCAAACAACCCTGCAGAAGCATCAACAATAACAAGGTTATTGGAAGGTTAGTAGTTTGTACTTGCACACATTTGGAAGTATCTACTTGAGATGTTTAAAAGGTTGTTTGATCTTTTCTGAGTTGTCTCAACACTGTTGAGTTAGAAACCCAGGGTAAAACCCTGTAGACTGTGGTATCTTGCTACACAGTAAAACTAAAATTTAAGTGAACCGAGTGTTAAAGGCTTCAAAGGGAAGGTCCATACAAAGGAGAAAGGTGCATAGGATCCACACAGACCTTATTCCATCACTTATAATTCTTGAAAGCTTTTGGTAATTGAGAAACTCAATATTAACCATTCTCATCTAGTAATTGTCACAATGAACCCTATATCTATGGTTTCAAGACACAATTTGGATTTTTGGGAGTTTGAACCATAGAAATCCTTTGCAAATTATCCTCAATTAGGGTTCATGTTGTGCTTAAGGATTATGAAGGTTATAATTTGTTTTAGTATGAATCCATACTAATGGAGGTGACTGTGTATTGAGTTAGCAGACAAAGACCTAATGAGGCCTAATCAGAGGCTAATAACAACCTAGAAAAGGGGTCAAATGATGGAATAAGCCCAAGAAACCTTATAAATAGCTAGAAGAGCATAGAGGGTAGTTGTAAAAGGTTTTGGAATCTCAATATTTGTCTGTATGGAACAGTACAAGCAAGAAAACAACAGAAAAAGGCTACTAGAAAAACCCTGTAACAGGGTAAGAAGTAAGAAATGGAATTGGTGGTTGTTTGAGAGGTTTGTAAATAGAATATGAAGACTATTAGGACTTGTTGAGCATATTGTTGATGAAAAGAACCTGAATAGAGTCTGTGGAAACCTAGAAGGAGTTTTGAGTAAAGTTGTCACACGGTATGAAGACTAGTGTGTAAATAGCATGAAAGGAAGAGATAATGAATTCATAGAATGAAGTGTGGGGATGAATGTGGGTTGAGTGTTTTTTGTGTAGTTCTTAAAGGCAAAGAATAAGATATTTCAAAGGTGATTTGAGCTTAAGACCATTTAGTACAGAGACAAAGAGTCTTTTGGAAACCAAAGGACAAACAGGTCTAGTAAGGAGAGCAGAGCCAGTTGAACTTGCAGAGGTAAAGGTGTATGTATTACTTCTTTTCATTTAATAAGGACAAACTTGATGAAGCCCTCTGCATCAAATAGTAGTATGCCCCAATAGCTACATGGTAAGGACCACGGCAATGTAGGCAACAAGCATGAGATATCGCAAGTAGTAGAATGTCTAATATGTATCATAGTGCCAAACATAATATAACACCTAATATAGGTAATGCAATGAAACATAGATAGGTAACCACACATAGAATCATTCAAGGATGTATGACCCACAATCAATCCATGAAAATTAGAGGATCCTCTATAAACACGAGTGCACAAGATATTGACAAGAAAGACACAAACACAAACATGCACATGCAGTAAATCGAGCAATCATAGGAATGCAAGATAACACACAATATATCCACGTAACATGGAAAATGTGGGCAATAACAAAATACTCAATACCAATAGCTCTATATGATAAATGGAAAGTAGGACGGACATCACCTAAAACTTGTTGTAGAGAGATGTCCCTAGTATGAGGCATACCACCAATGTGAAGATGCCCTTGGGTGTAGGCATAAATGTAACCACATAACAACTATAAATTCAAAATCATATGTAACTTGTATACCCTGCAACTCACCTGCTCAAATAATACCATGAGAAGTAGGTGTGTAATATGTATATCTAAATCCTATAGTATAGGAAGATAAGCATGATATGTATTCATCGACAAAGATAAAGGTAAATTTTTATTTTATTTTTATGATTTATATAGTTTTTGCATTTTTATGAATTTTTAGAATGAGGAGATCACATAACAAGGAAGCGGAGGATAGCTCAATCAAGCAAGAAAATAAGGAAGCTAAGGAGCAAAATTAGAAGAAGACAAAGAAAGCAATCAAGCAAGCCAAAGGGCAAAAATCTAGAAAAAAGAATGAGAAGAGGACTCCAAACAACCTAAAACTTCTCTAATATCTCAGTGCATGCTAGGAGGAAAGGTCTCAATATATATGTTGTCATCATCGGGAAAGTACATACGAGTGTTTGGAAAGGGATAAAAATTAAAGGAAAAAGGCCAATGCAACATTACAAGTAAAAAAAACTAAGGGACTAAAAGAATGTCAATCATAGAACATAAATATCAAACTCAAAAGAAGATGGGGCAAAACACAAACATAAGGGAGGAAGGCATATGAAAGGCATGACATATAGAAGAAGACATACATAAACAGAAACTATGGTACCAAGGGATATATCAATGAAGCACAAGAGACATGCTAGCATAGATAACCAATAATCTCATCTAAAATATGATGTTCTAGATCTGGAGAGTCAGATGCATTGTTAAAAGTATTGAGAAGATAGTCAAGAGCTATCTAAAAATATGAATCATCTTCCCAAAGATAGATATGGTAGTAATGGGCATGTAAAAATGCATTAACCTCTTCAAAAGTGCATGCAAAAGTTTGAATATGTCGAGCTAAAGTTGAATTCTTAGTAGGTGCTTTGGTATGAACTGATGCAAGAGGTTGTAGATTAATCTTGGGACATGGATGATTAGGAACTATATGTTGGCATGGTGTAACTATATGATTCTTAACTCTAGTATTTGTGACTCGAGAAGTTGGAACTTTAGATGAAAGGATGGTAGGAACCATGACTAAAGGCGATGAAATAGTAGCCAATGTCAGATGAGATTGAATGATTTGCATTTTAGGAAGTACTTTAGGTTACGTCTTGTGTTGTTTTTGAGGTTGGATAGGTAACTTGTAAGGTGTGCCATGAATAGTGTATTCTTTGTCATTTTGCAAAAACTTAAGGTAGTGATATAATATTGAATGAATTTATTTCATTTGATTTAGCCATGGACATCCAAGTAATAGATTGTATGTATCATTATCCGACAAGAATAGAACCATAATAATTAAGTCTTGGGACCTACCGTGACTGGTAATGTAATACCACTGATTGGTGTCTATATAAGACCATCATAACTCTTAAGTACCATGGTTGTGTTTCATACTTGTAGCTGAGTATACTCTCTACTAGCTAGAAATAACATCATAATGAGATTTTGACTTGCACCATTATCTACCATAATGTCATGTGTAATAATAGGATAATCACTAAAAGCATGTATATAGAGTGGACCATTATTTGAAGCATCTTTTGGAATTGCATGGTCATGTAAAGTTATATATGGTGCTTGCTTTTGAGAACTATTGACCATACCTATAATGTTCTTGATGAGATGCTCATTAGAAATAGATGGTTGGTGTATAGATGTAGTCATGTGGATATTTTCTTATTTCTTAGTATCATGATTTGGCAAATGATTGCTAAATATTTTCACTCGTTGATTAAGTATTTTGACATATTCATTCAATATAGTATTATGGCCTTCAACTTGGATGACATTGTTATCGATTAGATTCTGTATCTTATATTACACTCAAACAACCATTTAAACACTTAATAATGAGGTTCAAGTAATCTTGTGAATTATTGAAGGTTTCTAGAAGGTGGAAAGATAAGCCTATCAGGGGGATGTAAAATTGCTTTTATAGTTTTGGCCTCATTCATAGCTTTAAAATTGGAAGCATCATCAGCCTTAGATTTCAATGTTGATTTTTGTTGATATTTGGAGGTAGTAGAGGTAAAAGCATTAGGTACATACTCAAGCATATTAAGCTTTAAAAGCTTAAGCTCATAGTTGTGAACCATATGGAAAAGCTCATTGAAGGATTGGCAAGTGTTGAACATGACTTTGTCTTTGAGTGGTTGAAGTAAACTATTAGAGAAAATAATCCGTAGCTCACTATACGGAATTTAATGAGACATTATTGTAAGTGTTATCTTGAATCAAATCACAAAATCACATGTTCAATAACATTTTTATTAAGCCCTTCTTTGATTTGAGTAAGTTGAGATAATGTGAGCTTTTGGCTATTTTTTATAGAAAAATGGGTTAAAAATATATCAGACAAATTATTAAATTGAAACACATAGCCTATAGGTAAGGTGTAAAACCATCCTTAAGACTTCTAGGTAAGGCATAAAATGAGGAAAAATAAGATCAAATGTGATGTGAAGGATTACCCTTCCCATTGTATATTGTTCAAATTTGGGAATTAGAAAACCACTATGCAAAAGGTGAGTGAGGACCTTATGAGCCAATAGGTTATGTACTATAACATGAGAAGTAACCACATGACTATAATTTTGATATCCTTGGGTAAGTAACCTAATATGAGCTTGCATGTTTAGGATATATTTTTTAAAGTAAGCATCCTTAGATGTATTTGCATGTGTAGGGGCCAATGTATGATTAACACTTATCGGAATGAAAGCTAGATTAGTGTTTTGATTATGACCAAGGCCAAGAGGTAAAGCATTAGGAGTAAGTCGTGATAGTACACTAGTCATAGTAGATATAAAATATGTAGTAGTATATCTAAGAATGGTATGAGTAACATGAGGAGTAACACTTGGTGGAGGCATAGAAGAATTAGTAGGAACACTAGGAGTACTAGCTTCACCACCTAATATAGAAGTAGATCCTACAATAGGAGGTTTTAGAACATTTAAAAAATCTATGGAACATTCTTTGGTGTAGACTCCTGAGCCCTTATTCTTCTATTTTGTTCTTCAATAACAAGATAAATCATAACATCAATTTCTATGGGGGCAGTTTTAAGATAATTTAAAAAATCAACGTTAGACATATGCTCAAAAATTGGTTCATCACTATCATCACAAGCATCAGCACTGTTAACATTTTCATCTAACCCATCATTAGAGGAATTATAAGCATGAAAAGGCATTTCATTTGCAACACACACACACACACACACACAGATATATGAATATGAAATAAAGGAATTTGAATCAAATCACTAGTAGCACCATTCAATCTAGCACTTCACCTAGAAGAGATTGTAAATCTAGCCTTTGTATTGGGCATAAGATGTAAGCATGAGAAACATGAAGCAAGATAGGGCTAATGGTGAAACAATAAGGAAACAGAACTAAATTTGAAAAATCATATCCAACAAGTATAAAATCATACCTTAAAAGGTCTTAAAAGGATGAAAAACAAAGAAACCCTAAGGGTTGAGCTGTTAAAATAGTGAAGGGGTTCACCAAAATCTAAGAATTAGATTTGAGAGGCAAATGACAAATATTAATGGCTATGATGGAATAAATAAAAATAATGGTGGTCTCAAAATAAGATTTGAAATGTAAAATCAGCCCCTGGGAGGAAAGAGTTGTGAAACCCTAGGTTGGATGATCCCAAGATCGAGTTCACAAAAATCTGAGAAGCAAATGTGAAAGGTGAACATATACACTAGGCTAGGGTTAAGACACATGAGATAATCATAATTTAGATACAAAAATAAAAAAAACAAACCCTATAGGGATGAAGAAGGAAATCGTAAAGGTTGAAGTGTTCAAAGAGCAAAGAGGTTCACCAATTATTTTGTCAAATTGTGGTTTAGGGGATAAATATCGCATACACAACTCACTAAAACCATGGCACAAGTTAAATCTAAGATATATAGAAACTAAGTTATACCTAAAAATAGTGATTGAACGTATGACAAAACGATTAAAAAAATAGTGGAAATGAACAAGAGATAAAAACTAACACACCTGGGCATCATTTTAGAAATATGAGATTGAGAACAGGATCTGGAAGTCGATTGAGAGGAAACCCTAAAAATCTAATTGTGTTCTACTACTAGATTAGAATTAGCAGAGCACCAATTGTGTGCCCATGTTGTTGCCAATTTTGTACCTAAGCATCGATTGTGTCCTTTAGTCCTTTTCTGGTTTTGCAATTTTTGGGGTTGACGCACACGTTGATGACAATAGGGTTGTGGCTTTGCCTTGTGGAATTGACAAACAAAATGTGTTGAAATGCTTCTTCTTTGCCTCTTGACCTAATCTTATAATGTATTCATAAAAGAGTGCATGCAAGTTAGTTGACACAGGAAACTTTTTAAGGAGTTGCAGTGACATATTCCACACACTTAGAATCAGAGTCAATACAATTCTAGTAGAAGTGAGTGAAATTCTAACCCAAGTGAGAGAAAGGGCTTCACCTCCTCTTCCTAGAATAATCAAATGCAACTAGATCCTCCTATTATACCCTTCTATTGGCACAAAGTGTTGATGGCACAAGACTTGGATTTAATGTAGATGCAATGAATGATCAATATGCAAGCTCCTTAGTAAGTGTAACAATAAATGGAATCAATGTGTGGCTTGAACTTTCAGTCAAGAGGAGATTGATACTTGATGTCTAAATAAATAGATTTGCATGTCTAGGACTCACTATGACACATCTAACATAGGTCGACCATGTTGAATAGTGATAAGCCTAATTCAAGGCACAAATAATCATGCCAAGGCGAAAGGGACCCACAAAAAGAAGAGGGCTAGAATTGGTGGGCCACCGATTCTGACTTAGGAGGCAAAAAGGCTCGGAATGGAGATCAAGCTGAAAAAGAATGGATGATTAGGATCCTGAAGCTAACAGTAAATAGATCTAATGATACTATGAGAAAATCTATATGAATCAAGGCTCGAAAGATTCTAATGTCAACGGAAAGGTGTCCAAAAATAGTTAAATGTACACAAATGGACCAAATGTAATAATGCATGATAAAAATCTTATGAAAAATAATGCTTTACCAAAATTGGGTATCTACACAAGTATTGGATGGCATGGAATTATTTTCAATTTAAAAGACAATAATATATGTATTTAAGTGAATTATGATTAAAGGTATAGAATCTGCTACTAATACACGTATATGTTGGCAATCAAACAATTTTATAAACATTTCATATGTAAATTTAGCAAATAAGTTTTTGAAAATTTGCTAATTGAAGAATCTATTTTTAGAAAATTTGAGAAAAACTAGTCAATTAGGAAAAAAATAGCCCATTAAAAATACCCTATTCACCTTTCATATTTGAAACCCAACACCTACCTGCGCACCCCCCTTCTTCCCCACCCCGCTACCACTTTCACTGGGTTTCTTTGTTTAAAGGGTGCTTCTATTAGACTACACATAATCAATATAATTGAACTAATATTTAATGTATAATATTTATAATGTGAGGACTACCTAAAACTTAAGGAAATCATATTTTTTAAGTGAGTGCCACAAACATATTGTCTCTCCAACAAAGTAATGGGTATGTGAAGCCATACTAGAAACCTCAAACCATCATTTGAGATGTTCTATTCATTTACAAAAATTATGACTTTTATGAAAGTGTAATATGGATAAATGGATTTACACTAAAATGCAACAAAAACACAAATTAACATTTTCACTGGGTTTAAAATAGATTTAAAATAGTAATTTGGACTAGTTAATTAATTTCACCACCAAAGAAATAAAGAGGCATGCAAGGTTTAGAGAAGTATCCTGAATAACATGAGATTGGATGACAGTTATTAGAATCTAAAAGAGAAAAACAATGCTCATCATCGATCAAAAGATGACTCCATAAACTTGCAATGATTGAAGAATGATGTACAAACAATCAAGTTCCAACCTTAGGAATGTCTAGACCATCAAGTTCCAGTCTTGGCAAAAGTCTGATAAGCAAAATTTGTTTTGCCGATTGTGTTCGTCTGATCTGAGGCTCCAAAAACCTCGCTTAATTTTTTGCGTCTTCACTTAGATCACTAGGAAAATGGACTTCTTGCCCTATTTTGGCAACTAGATCTGAAAACCCTAAGGAAAATAATGTATTTTGGGGCATGTGTTACACTTAGCTTAATTTTTATCAAGGCCCTAAATACTTGTACAATATCAAAAACAACACTCCAATAATTACAATAATTCATCGGCAAGGAAAACTAGTGCAATAATGTGTCGCTAACATGAACTTCAATGCTTCAATGAATGATCTAATGATTGCTTGATTTCTCTAAATGCTTGTGATTGCTCAATCGATTTATGTGCAAAGTAAAATAAATTCACTAGCTTTCACTTGCATGTCTTAGATTGATAATAAATGTGTTTCTAGATGCCTAAATGCACTAGAGTGCTTGTGGATTTATAGATGGCGTTTATTCAAATTAAGATCCTATTGGCACGCAAACTAACATCCAAGCATTGAAAAAGAGAGAAAGAACGTGATAAAGGCCCCATGGGGTGTGTGGTAGAAGGGCTTGGAAGAACCCTGCTAGGACCATACACTAGCAGTGCACATTTTCGACAAGTACCCTGAAATGTGATCAAACCTAGGGAGGAATAAGATGAAATATGGAGGGTGCCAAGAGAAGGTGCAGGGCCACTGAAATTTAATAGATGTGCGAATAATCCCTGATTTAAACCAAGAATCAACAAGTACACAAACATCTCAGAAACATGCAATTGAACGACTAATAAATGCCTAGGGCACTTTTAAGGTGTCTACATAAAGGAACTTATTTATGTTAAGTAAATCAGATTTACATAAACCATTACAGGAATATTTGAAATCCCTAGAGATAGTCTTGTGATTTTTCACTCCTCTCCAACAAGAAATTCCTATAATGAAATTTGAATAACGGTCCTACCTAGTTAGGACCCTCCTTTATCTTCCTTTGGCACTCCTCTCCAATAAGAAATTCCTATAACGAAATTTGAATAACAGTCCTACCCAGTTAGGATCCACCTTTGTCTTCCTTTGGCACCCTGGTGTTCTCGGCTTCAACTCCTGCTTCTCTTCTTGTTGGTCATTTCAGTGTTGAAGATGCTTTGCCTTTCCCTGTTTTTGTTCATAAGATGAAGCAGTTGCACAGTTGCTGACGCAGACCCCTTTTTCTCTCAACTAGGTCTTGCCTTAGGTAGGATGTTGGGCTGTGTTAAAAGCTATGGTTTTCCTTCTTTAGCCCCTTCTTGAGCAGTATTGCTTCCTCCATCTAGGCGAGGCTTCTGTCCCTATTCTCATCTGGCAGCCTCCTTTTATTTCTATTAAAATACTCTGCTTTTCACGTCTACTCTCATGAATTAGCGAGAGGGTATTCTTCTAAGGGTTGTGCGGAGTGGTAGATTTTGAAAACATTCTTCCACAAGAAATTTGGCTCAAGTTGGCTGGCTGGACTTGGAAACTATTTTTGTTTCATGCATTTGTCTTTCAGTGTTGAGAGTGCAGCCGCAAAGGCCTGAATCTTTTTTTTCACAGTTGGGCCTAAGTTCTAGAGAGCGCCGGGTTGTGTTTATGTATGTGCCATTCTCCCTGGGTAAAAGGAAAATATCTCTTCTCTTTCTTGGGCAGATTCAGCTCTTCCTGGAAGCGGGGTTCTTTTCTTCAGCAGTATTGTGGTTTCTCTTCTTCAGGAGGTTGTTTCTGGGGATCCCCCTAATTCCCAGATAGGAATTTTTTCCCCGCTTTCTTGTAATGTGATGTTGTTGCTTCTTCTTCTCCTCTCTTGACTGCTCAGATCTTGGACTTTCCTCAATCCACAACCCCTCTCCGGCCCAATTCTCTTGAAGACTCTTGGCTGTCTCTTTTGTTCAGAGCTGGCCGGTTGCTAAGGAGGCCAGTTTCCTGGTTTTTATTTCCTGCAAATTGGATTTGAGATCTTTGAAGATTTTGTTGCTGGCCTGTTAATGAGTCCTGCAGCTATGTTTCTGGTTTTCTATACTGGCCTGCTTTTGGAATTGGTTTCTGATTTTTTTATGGAAAGCTCTGTGCTGGCCCATTTATAGGTTTGTAATTCTTTCTCGATTGCTCTCTCTTCTTTCCTCTTTCCTTCTCCCCTCTTTCTCTTCTTCTTTCCGGTCTATCTTTCATTGTCTTTCTCAAAATTTCTCAAGGGTGAGGGCCCCAATAGAAACCCTCAATTTAATGTTGCAGAAAATTCACCAAGGGATTTATAAAATTTGCATAAATAATTTGGTACAAGTAATTAAGGTCCAAAAGGCATAACTGGCACAGCAAGCTGTAATATTATGACTAATCCAGATGTTAACGATATAAAAATGACAAAGGTAGGAGTAAACAACAATAAATATATGCTCTCCTCACCGTATCCAAGCATTGGTTTGACTATAACCTTTTCTTTTACATTTCCTTCTGGCTGAGCAATTTTCCATTTCCTTCGAGCATTTGTCTCCTTTCAGGTTTCACATTCTGTCACTTCTTCAGCCAGATTTTTAGTCCAGAGCTGTACAGGCTTCCTGAAAAACAGTTTAATATTATGACGACTCTACGTTATTATTAAATAGGGTTTTACCAAATACCCCATCAGTATATCTAGGAACTGATGCATGCTATAGAATATCAGTTCACAATTCAAAAGCAAGGTCTAGCTCTCTAAACTCTCAGAAACAGCATTTTTTCAGAAACTAAAATTAAACCTTATTCCTTCTTACCAGTGCAAGTCTGACACAATGCTTCTTATTATAGTGGAAGGCTGAGTTTATGGCTTGCTTCACTTAGCATCACCAATAATCTCCACAAGAACATTGTCCATGTTTGAAATGATGGAAACGGTTTGCATCTCTCACAACAATTTCTCTTGCAACAATCTTGGAGATAAACTTGGTTGCAGCATGGCAGTCAACACATACTCGAAGATTCTTGACAACTCTAATAGTTGATCCAGGGGCCGTGCTTAACAACCCAAATGCAATTGCCAACTTCTCACTATGGTGGCAGATGAGTAATTCTTTCTCCTCCTCCTCTACGTCATTCAGTACAGATCTTGTATGTGGAATATACCCTGCTGCCTTCATCTCCGAAGACAATTTCTCCAACATTGCATAAATCTCCTTTGTTTGTGGGTGGGACTTGTCACCTACACAAAAAGCATGTACCATTTTATGGACTTCAATCCAACTACTTCCAGGTTTCTTTTTAATTCCTCTCTCTTTCATCAATTTCCTTACATTTTGAGTGTGGCCCCACATGCCCGCTTCTGCATAAATGTTTGACAGAAGAACATAAGGTTCAGCATTTTTATGATCCATCTCAAAAAGGAGTCTTGACACAAATTCTCCTATCCTTACATTTTTATGTGATCTACAAACACCAAGCAAACACTTCCACACAACCACATCAGGTTTTATCGGCATTTTGATAATAAAGTTTAGGGCTTCCTCAAGATAGCCAGCACGGCCAAGAATGTCAACCATGCATACATAATGATCAATTGTGGGCATGATGCGATAAGAGTTACCCATGTGAATAAAGTATTTACAGCCATCGTCCACTAAACCTGCATGACTACATGCAAATAGAACACAAATGAAACTTACATGGTCAGGATTAGTACCAGATTGCTTCATTAGTTCTAGGAGTTTAAGAGCATCCCTGCTATAGCCATGTATTGCATATCCTGCAATAATTGTGTTCCATGAGATGACACCTGGATGATGCATTTTCTCAAACAATTCGATTGCCTTCTGTATAATCCCACATTTTGCATACATGTCTACCAGGGCAGTCACAACCACATCAGACAAAAATCCACTTTCAATTATTTTTTGATGGATTTCCATCCCCTGTTCCAAAGCTCCAAGTTTGGCAAAAGCTGGGAGAATGCTCGCAAAAGTTGATGCATCTAGCTTCACATCTGCAAATTGCATTTGCTTGAATATCTCCAAGGCTTTATCAACAAGCCCAATGTGTACATGTCCAGCAATGATTGCAGTCCATGAGATCATATCTCGTTCAGGCATGTCATCAAACAATTTGTTTGCCTTCTGTATGTCTCCACATTTTGCATACATGTCTATCAGAGCAGTCACAACTACGGCATCTGACAAAAACCCGCTTTTCATTATTATTTGATGGGTTTCCATACCGTGTTCTAAATCTCCCATTTTGGCACAAGCTGGGAGGATGCTGGCAAAGGTTGCCGAATTTGGCTTTACACCTGCCAATTGCATTTGCTTAAAAATCTGCAAGGCATTTTCAACCAGCCCATTTTGTTCATATCCTGCAATGATTGCATTCCATACTACCACATCTCGTTGAGGAATTTTGTCAAACACTTCGCGTGCTTTCAACATTCTTCCACATTTTGCATACATGTCCATCATGGTACTCATCACGATAACATTAGATTGAAACCCACATCTGATGATTTTTCCATGGATCTGCAAACCATGTTTGGGAGATGCCACGCTGGCACATACAGGGAGAATAGCGGAGAAGGTGAAGTGATCAGGTTGGACAGCTGTTCGTTGCATTTGGTAAAACAGTGTGAATGCCTCCTGAGGAAATCCATGTTTTCTGTAAGCTACAATCATAGTATTCCATGAGAAGACGTCTGGTTGAGTCATGTGGTCGAAAACATAGCGAGCATCCAGCAAACTTCCACATTTGTCATACATGTTGATAACAGTATTTTGTAGTAATGTATATGTTGCAAACGTAAAGCCCCTATCATTAATGTGAGAGTGGATTTGCTTACCCTCTGCAAGGGCTTTCTTGTCAATGCAAGCCTGCAATAAATTAATATATGTAGAAGAGTATACTGGAGGGCTGTTTGCAGTAAATAGAATGTGTAGGGCTTCTTTCAAGCGACCCTCTCTACAGAGTGCTCTGAGATTGAGATTGAGATTGAGATGGGCATTGGATGGCATTGTTTGTTATTCAAAATCGTGTGGGCAAATCCATTTGCAACGGTGATAATCCTGTGACGATGATCAGTTGAAATAAAAATCTCATTCGATTTAAAATCCAATTGATAACAAGCATTGTTGAAGAAGTGAGAAACTGTTCGAAGAAATTGTAGAGTTTAGGTCTAGTCAGAGTGTCTGCAGCTACTGTTTGCTGGAGCTCGATCCTCCTCCTTGGAATTTTGATTTGAGGTTCTCTAGTTTTCTCAATTCCGTCTTTTCAAAGACGGTGGAATGCAACCCCATGTGGACTCTCGTCACGGATAACTCTACCTATAGTGGCCTTCTCCAAGATACTTCTTAAGCGTTCAACATTTCATTATAAAAACAAGAAATTGCTCACCCATTAGAAATAGTCTAGTGAGAGGACCTTGGTTATCTAGTTTGCCCCAACCAACCTCTAACAAGTCATCACGTGTAGGTAAGGGATCTTAATTAGTGGGAGTTAAAATAGCTAAATTCAAATGAGAAAATCTATTAGGGCAAGGAGTCCAATCATAATGTTATGTCGGGAAAGGTGAGTGCCTTCGACACTGAGACCTATCAAACCAATTGTGAGACTGTTGGCAAGGGCGACTTTTTCAGTGGGGTTTTATCCCTTAGAGACGAAGAGGGAGGCATTCGAGCAACATTGTGGGACACATTGCCCCAGTGATTCAAGAAGGCCTAGAGATAGGCCACCTTGCTAACCTTGTACCCAAAATTTGAATTCATGAAAATTTTAAATTTTTGATTCTCACATGAAGAAATTGAAAGTTCAACACTAGATTAGTTGGGTCTCACAGGCATACCAGGGCTTCTACATGTTTCACTTGAAGAAATTTCATTTTGGAGAAACCGAAGAAATCAGGTATCATTCGCACCTCAAGTGCACAACAAGTGCAATTCTTTCATTTTGTCATATATTCTACAACCAAACTCCGTTTTGGTTCTCCTTTGATGCATTGGAAAGATATTGTCCTAAGGATTATTTTTACTTGAGATCTTAGAGGCCCAAACTACATATAATTTTATACCAAATATTCGTAACTTCAAAGCTCAGTAGGATGAAGGGCCAATTAGGGGTAAATTCTCTATTTTGGCATATCTTTCACATCCAAACTCCATTTTGGTTCTCATTTGATTCATTAGAAATATATTATCTCAAGGATCATATTTGCTTCAAATATCATGTAAGGAAGTGAAGTCATTATTCATGAATCACTATTCATGGCCGTTATTCATGGTGATGTGGTATGCTGATGATGTGGATGGTTAGTGATGTGGCTTGTGAATGATGTGGCTGATTGGTGATTTGGTAGGGGCCTACGGAGGGTATCTCATGAGTGATCAGGGTGATGTGATGGAAATGGGGCGTAGCACTCCACCAAGGCACATCGGTTTGTCCTTGGTAGTCACATGGGGTTTGTCTTGTCACATAATTGGTCAAGGATTAGGTATGGATCAAATTTTAAAGGGACCCCATGGTTCACATATGTGGAGAAAGTCAAAAGGTGATTGAAACACCATTTGGACTTTGGTGTGCACATGGAAGAAAAAGATAAGATGTTTACTATTATTGTTTTTCCTCACTTATGGAGTGGGAGATAATGTTTGGAGCCACATGGAAGTGGCTTGGATCTTGTCTAAAGTGGATGAACCACTTTTTTAACCCTTGCACATGAAGATAGATAACTTTTGATGATCATTATTCACCCCACATAGAATGTGGTGAATTTGTTGGGCCAGTGAATTTGTTGGGCCACCCATGATGTTACTCTCTCTCTCTCTCTCAGTTATTATCTTCTATGTTGTAAATACATATATAAGCATGAAGCTCTCTTTGTAATTCATCTAGTTAGTGGATCCATGTAAGCTTGTGCTTACATGCTTGGAAGTTGGATCTTGAAAGCTATGTCATGCTTGGTCCATAATTTGAAAGCTTTAGGTATAAGCATTGAGTTCTTGGTTATTAACAGTGAAGGAGTTGTTGGAGTTGTAGAATAGAGTTGATGCTGTGTTAATATAAAGTTTGAAGTTGCCATTTTGCCCGTGGTTTTTTCCCTTGCTTGGTTGCAAAGGTTTTCTACGTAAATCTTTGTGTAATGTGTTTTCCTTTTGTCTCTTTGATCCAAAACTTGAAAATTTTGGTTGAGGAATATTTCAAGAACACAGAAATAATAATGCTATCTCTGAGAAGAGATGTTTTTTTGCTCAAAATTGCAATACAACATATGCATATCTCTAGGAAGAGATGTCTTATTGCTCAAAATTGTAGTGTAACATATGCCTATCTCTAAGAAGAGATGTCTTATTGCTCAAAATTGTAGTGCAACATATGCCTATTTCTGAAAAGAGATGTCTTATTGCTCAAAATTGTAGTACAACATATGCCTATCTCTGAGAAGAGATGTTTTATTGCTCAAATTGCAGTACAACATATGCCTATCTCTAAGAAGAGGTGTCTATTTTTCTTTTCGGACTACATATCTATTTATACCTATTTTTTAAGGCAGGGGGAGGATGTGAAAGGTCACCAATCTTGAGGGAGGTGAAATGGTTCGACTTCCATGAATCACAACAATACAAAATTTGAGAAATTATTATTTTTAGAAACTTACTATTTTTAGACTACACTACTAAAATCAAAATTTGGTGCACTTCTATTTGGTTTTCAGGCATGAAAACCCATCGAGCAAAGCTTGTGTCATCTCATGTCATTCCCCTCATTCTTAGCTTTCCAATGGTTCAAACGAGGAGATAAACAGAGCTATGATGCAAAAATTATGGCTCCCAAAAGTAATACCACCAATTGGGATAGGACTGTCGCTCGAATTATCGCCTGAAGTGTTGCTTGGATCATTCCTCCCTCTTTGAGAAGCAATAGTCCCCATTGCATCAAGAGTCATCATCAAGTGTGGCAGTTGTGTCTTGATCTAATTCTCATCTATTGAAGCAAAACTCTGTAGATCAAGCTCACCAATGTCTATTTGTTCTGCTACGATTGAAGTGTTCAATAGAGGTGGATGATATGGAATGGCTACATCATTTGGTATCATGGGTTAGAACTGGACTGTGCTTTATAGAGTTATGTAAGGCCCGATTGTTCACCATTTTTGTCTGACCATCAATCTATGGATGAAAGGTCGTGAACTTCCTCAACTTGGTATCCATTTGCTTCTGTTGTTGTGTTGATTGTATAGTCGAGACTGCAACATCAACCCTTTTGGATTTATGTGGTTTGACCACCATGAGAATAAATGTTTTGGCACTAATTAAGGAGATAGATGTGGAAGGTGGTACCTCATGTACCCTATAGTGTTTCATTCCAAGAGTGAGGGTGATCTTTTGGGCTCTTGATTCATAGATGCCATGTCGATCATACATGAATGGTTGACTAAGGAGTACATCACAAACATCCAAATTGATCACATCACACAAGACCTCACCTTGGAAAGGTTTTATTGCATATGAAAGAAGACACTGGTGGGTGACATGGAGGTTTCTCTCTGAACTCAACCATCCAATATTGTATGGCTTTGGGTGAGGCTTCATGGATAGATTTAGACTTTTTAAAACATTAACAAATATTAAATTATTTTAACTCCCACTATCAAGAATGAAATACATAGGTTTACCTTTCACCCATAACTTAGAGTAAAACAACATTTCCTTATCATCTTGCCTTCCCTCATGGATCTATGATGAAGCAATGATGGCATCAAGCTCAACATCTACAGTATTTTCTTCATCCTCTTCAATTGCAGGGTGTGTATGAGGCTGAGTAGTAGATGTTGAGGATTATGACTCAGAAAGTAGGGACTTGATGGCTCGACATTCTTCTTTGGAGTGAGTTCCACTTTTGTGGTAATCACACCATTTATTTGTCTTTCCCTTCTAGGGTTGCTTATCTTGGAATTCCCTTTTCCATTTCGAAAGCTGACTCTTCGTATTATTTCTTTCATGCTTCTACTCAATCTTCACCGTGAACTTGTATCCTTCACCGAGGGTTTCCAATTTGAAGAGTTCCATTTCCTCCTATATGTAGCATTGTAGTCCACCATAGTATTTAAGAATCTTGTGTTTCTCACTTTCTTGGATGCCCAATCTCGTAGACAGGACTGAAAAATGTCAGTGTAATCTTGAACAAATTGTTCCTTACCTTGGCAAAGTTGTTGCCACTGTATATACAAATCATCATATGCTCCAATGGGGTAGTATTCTTCCTTTATAGCTTCTATGAAATCATTCTAGGTAGGTTCTGCCTCAAGACCAATATCATCGATACTGAACCTCTTCTTGTACACTTCCCACCAATTTTTGATAGACAATGATGCTTTTAAAAGAGCAAAAGTGATCTTTTCTTCATCGATGAATTTATATATAGAAAAATAGGTGATCTAACTAATTTTCTACTGCATCAACATTAATTTTGCCTTCAAATGTAAGGATATCAAAATTCACTTAAACCTTGAAGGGTGTTGTGGCACTGAAAGGACGTGGGGATGTAGATGAAGAGCCAAAATTTCCTATTAGGATTTGTTAGAGAATTTGGGTGAATTTTTGTAGCATTTGTGCTTATTGTTTTTGGAGGGCTTCATTCACCATTTCATTGAAATAATTAGATGTCTCAGTGTTGTCCACCATTTGAGGTCATTTGGAGCAAACAAGTGGATAGTCTATTGCATCTTGTATTTTCCACCCAAGCTTCCTGTAGTCTCGTCCTCAGGATCATACACTCTTAAGATAAACCGCTCTGATACCACTGATCCAAAACTTAAAAATCTTTGTTGAATAATATTTCAAGAACACACAAATCATAATGTTGTCTGTGAGAAGATATTTTTTTCGCTCAAAATTGCAATACAACATATACCTATCTCTGGAAAGAGATGTCTTATTGCTCAAAATTGCAGTACAACATATGTCTATTTTTTAGAAGAGATGTCTTATTGCTTAAAATTGAAGTACAACATATGCCTATGTCTAGGAAGAGATGTCTTATTGCTTAAAATTGCAGTACAACATATGCCTATCTCTAAGAAGAAATGTCTTATTGCTCAAAATTGTAGTACAACATATGCCTATTTCTAGGAAGAGATGTCTATTTTCCTTTTCGAGTTACATATCTATGTATACCTATTTTTGAAGGTACGAGGAGGATGTGGAAGGTCATCAATCTTGAAGGAGATGAAATGGTTCGACTTCCACAAATTACAACAATATAGAATTCAAGAAATTACTATTTTTAGAAACCTACTATTTTTAGACTACACTATTATAATTAAAATTTTGGGTACTTTTATTTAGTTTTTGAAGATAAAAACCCATCAAATAGATCATGTGCCATTTCACGTCATTCCCCTCATTCTTAGCTTTCTAATGGTTCAAACGGGGAGTCAAACGGAGCTATGGTGCAAAAGTTATGGCTCCTAGAAATTCTGCCACCAATTGAGGTAGGACCGTCCCCTGAATTGTCACCTAAAGTGTTGCCAGGATCATTCCTCCCTCTTTGAGAAGCAATGTTCTCAATTGCATTAAGAGTCATCATCAAGTGTGGTAATTGTGTCTTGATATGATTCTCATCCACTGGAGTAAAACTCTACAGATAAAGCTCACCAATGTCCAATTGTTCTACTACGATAGAAGTGTTCAATAGAGGTGGATGATATAGAATGGCTACATCATTTGGTGTAATGGGTTGGAACCCGATGCATACATGGAATGGATTATGCTTTATGGAGCTATGCAAGACTTTATTATTCACTATTTTTGTCTGACCATCAATCTGTGAATGGAAGGCCGTGAACTTTCTCAGCTTGGTATCCATTTGCTTCTATTGTTGTGATGATTGTGTAGTCAAGGCTACAACATCAGCCCTTTTGAATTTATGTGGCTTGACCACCATGAGAACAAATTTCATGGCACTAATCAAAGAGATAGATGTGGAAGTTAGTACCTCAAGTACCCTGTAGTGCCACGTTTCAAGAGTGAGGGTGATCCTTCAGGTTCTTGATTCATAGATGCCATGTCGATCATACATGAATGGCTGACCAAGGAGTACATCACAAATATCCATATTGACCACATCACACAAGATCTCATTTTGGAAAGGTTTTATTGCATATGAAAGAAGACACTGGTGGGTGACACAGAGGTTTCTCCTTAGACTCAACCATCCAATACTGTATGGCTTTGGGTGAGGCTTCATGGATAGATTTAGACTTTTCACAACATTAGCAAAGATTAAATTCTTTTGACTCTCACTATCAAGAATAAAATATAGAGGCTTACCTTTCACCCATAACTAAGAGTGAAACAATATTTCCTTGTCATCTAGCCTTTCTTCATGGGTTTGTGATAAAATGATGGCATCGGGCTCAACATCTACAATACCTTCTTCATCCTCTTCGATTGCAGGGTGTGTATGAGGTAGAGTAGTAGATGTTGAGGATTGTAACTCAGAAAATAAGGACTTGATGGCTCGACATTCCTCCTTGGAGTGAGTTCCACTTTTGTGGTATTTATAATATTTCTCAATCTTTTTCTTTTGTGGTTTCTTATCTTAGAATTCCTTTTTCTATTTCGAAGGTTGACTCTTCGTATTCTTTCTTTCATGGTTTTGATAAATCTTCATCGCAAACTTATATGGTTCACCGAGGGTTTTCAATTTGAAAAGTTCCATTTTGTCTTGTGTATACCATTGTAGTCCACCATGATATTTGAGAACCGTGTGTTTCTCACTTACTTGGATGCCCAATTTCACATACATGGAATGAAAAATGTTAATGTAATCTTGAACAGGCTCTTACCTTGGTGAAGTTGTTGCCACTGTATATGCAAATCATCATATGCTCTAATGGGGTAGTATTCCTATTTTATAGCTTCTATGAAGTCATTCCAGGTAGGTTCTGCCTCGAGGTCAATATCATTCGTACTAAACCTCTTCTTGTACACTTCCCACCAATTTTTGATAGGCAATGATGCTTTCAAAAGAGCAAAAGTGATCTTCTCTTCATCGTTGAATTTATTTATAGAAAAATAGGAAGACAATTGATCCAACCAATTTTTTACTGCATCAGCATTGATTTTACCTTCAAATGTAGGGATATCAAAATTCACCTAAACCTTGAAGGGTGTTGAAGCACTGAAAGGATGTGGGGGTGCAGATGAGGAGCCAAAATTTCCCATCAAGATTTATTAGAAAATTTAGGTGAATTATTGTAGCATCTGTGTTTGTTACTGCTGGAAGGCTTCATTCACCATTTCCTTGAAAGGATTGGATGTCTCAGTGTTGTCTGCCATTTGAGGTCATTTAGAGCGAACAAGTGGATAGTTTGTTGGATCTTGTATTTTCCACCCAAATTTTTCATAGACTAACTTCATCTTCAGGATCATACACTCTTAAGACAAACTGTTCTCATACCATTGATCCAAAACTCAAAAATATTGGTTGAAGAATACTTCAAGAACACATAAATAATAATGTTATCTCTAAGAAGAGATGTTTTTTTGCTCAAAAT
The DNA here is from genome assembly GCA_037957365.1 of Torreya grandis. Lineage (NCBI taxonomy): Eukaryota > Viridiplantae > Streptophyta > Pinopsida > Cupressales > Taxaceae > Torreya > Torreya grandis. Next base: position 2,809,336 of record JARHVA010000008.1, read on the forward strand.
TATAGTACAACATATGCCTATCTCTAGGAAGAGATATTTTATTGCTCAAAATTGTAGTAAAACATATGCCTATCTTTGAGAAGAGATGTCTTATTGCTCAAAATTTCAGTACAATATATGCCTATCTCTGGGAAGAGATGTTTTATTGCTCAAAATTGCAATACAACATATACCTATCTTTGAGAAGAGATGTTTTATTGCTCAAAATTGCAGTACAACATATGTCTATCACTAAGAAGAGATGTCTATTTTCCTTTTCAAGCTACATATCAATTTATAACTATTTTTTAAGGTAGGAAAAGGATGTAGAAAGTCACCAATTTAGAGGAAGATGAAATGGCTTCACTTCCATGAATTATAACAATACAAAATTTGAGAAATTAGTATTTTTAGAAACATATCAGTTTTAGACTGCACTACTAAAATTAAAATTTGGAGCACTTCCATTTGATTTTTAGGGGTCAAAACCCATTTAGCAAAGCTTGTGCCATCTCACAACGTTCTCCTCATTCTTATATTTTCAATGGTTCAAACGGGGAGTCAAACGGAGCTATGGTGCAAAAGTTATGGCTCCTGGAACTTTTACCACCAATTGGGGTACGACCGTCACCCAAATTATCACCTGAAGTGTTGCCCGAATCATTCTTCCCTCCTTGAGAATCAATAGTCCCCATTACATCAAGTCTCATCATCAAGTTTAGCAGCTGTGTCTTGATCTAATTCTCATCCACTGGAGCAAAAATCTATAGATCAAGCTCACCAATGTCTAGTTGTTCTGCTATGACTGAAGTGTTCAATAGAGATGGATGATATGAAATGGTTACATCATTTGGTGTCATGGATTAGAACCCGATGCATACTTGGAATGGACTGTGCCTTATGGATCTATGCAAGGCCTGATTGTTCACTATTTCTATCTGACCATCACTCTGTGAATGGAAGGTCGTGAACTTCCTCAGCTTGGTATCTATTTACTTATGTTGTGTTGATTGTGTATTCAGGGTTACAACATCGATATTTTAAGATTTATGTGGCTTGACCACCATGAGAATGAATTTATTGGCACTAATCAATAAGATAGATGTGGAAGGTGGTACCTCGAGTACCTTGTAGCTCTATGCTCTAAGAATAAAGGTGATCTTTCAGGTTCTTGATTCATACATGCCATGTTGATCATACATGAATGGTTGACCAAGGAGTACATCACAAACATCCAAATTCATCACAACACATAAGAAAGACCTCATTTTAGAAAGTTTTTATTGTATGTGAAATAAGATATTGGTGGGTGACACAGAGGTGTCTCCCTGGACTCAACCATCCAATACAGTGGGTGAGGCTTCATAGACAGATTTAGACTTTTCACAACATTAGCAGAGATTAAATTCTTTTGACTCCCACTATCAAAAATAAAATATAGAGGCTTATCTTTCACCCATAACTTAAAGTGAAACAACCATTTTTTATCATTTGGCCTTTCCTTGTGGGTCTGTGATGAAGCAACGATGACATCGGGCTCAACATCTACAATATCTTCTTCGTCTTCTTTGACTATAGGGTGTGTATGAGGTAGAGCAGTAGATGTTGAGGATTATAACTCAAAAATCAGGGACTTGATGGCTCGACATTCCTCTTTGAAGTGAGTTCCACTTTTGTGGTAATCCCACCATTTCCTAGTCTTTCCCTTCTGGGGTTGCTTATCTTATAATTCCCTTTTCCATTTCGAAGGCTGACTCATCATATTATTTCTTTCATGCTTCTGTTCAATCTTCACAGTGAACTTGTATGCTTCATTGAGAATTTTCAATTTGAAGAGTTCCATTTCCTCCTATATGTACCATTATAGTCCACCACAGTATTTGAGAACCTTGTGTTTCTCACTTTCCTAGATTCCCAATCTCAGAGACAAGGAATGAAAAATATCAGTGTAATCTTGAACAGACTATTTCTTACCTTGGCAAAGTTGTTGCCACTGTATGTACAAATCATCATAAGCTTCAATGGAGTAGTGTTCTTTATTTACAGTTTCTATGAAATCATTCCAAGTAGGTTCTACCTCAACGATAAAATCATCTGTAATGAACCTCTTCTTGTACACTTTCCACCAATATTTGACTGGCAATGATGCTTTTAAAAGAGCAAAAGTGATCTTCTCTTCATCGATATATTTTTTTTTTAAAAAATAGGAAGACAATTGATCCAACCAATTTTCTACTACATCAACATTGATTTTGCCTTCAAATATAAGGATATCAAAATTTAACTGAACCTTTAAGGGTGTTGGGGCACTAAAAGGATGTGGGGGTGTAGATGAGGAGCCAAAAAATTCCATCAAGATTTGTTAGAGAATTTGGGTGAATTGTTGTAGCATCTACACTTGCTGCTACTGGAGGGATTCATTCACCATTTCCTTGTAAAGATCAGATGTCTCGATGTTGTCTGTCATTTGAGGTCATTTAGAGCGAACAGATGGATAGTCTGTTGGATCTTATATTTTCCACCCAAGCTTCTTGTAGTCTGATCTCATCCTCAGGATCATACACTCTTAAGACAAACTACTTTGATACCACTGATCTAAAACTCAAAAATCCTGGTTGAGGAATATTTTAAGAACACACAAATAATAATTCTATCTCTAAGAAGAGATGGTTTTTTTGCTCAAAATTGCAGTACAACATATACTTATCTCTAGGAAGAGATGTCTTATTACTCAAAATTATAGTACAACATATGCCTATCTCTGAGAAGAGATGCCTTATTACTCAAAAATATAGTACAACATATGCTTATCTCTTGAAAAAGATGTCTTATTGCTCAAAATTTTAGTACAACATATGCCTATCTCTGAGAAGAGATGTTTTATTGCTCAAAATTTTAGGACAACATATGTCTATCTTTGGGAAGAGATGTCTATTTTTATTTTCACGCTACATATCTATTCATACATATTTTTGAATGTAGGAGGAGGATGTGGAAGGTCACAAATCTTAAGGGAGATGAAATGGTTTGAATTTCATGAATTACAACAATATAAAATTCAAGAAATTACTATTTTTAAACTACACTAGTAAAATTAAAATTTGGGGCACTTCCATTTTATTTTTTGAGGTCAAAACCCACTAAGTGAAGTTTGTGTAATCTCACGATGTTCCCCTTATTCTTAACTTTCCAACGATTCAAATGGGGAGTCAAACGAAGCTATGGTGCAAAAATTATGGCTCCTAAAAGTTCTACCACCAATTGGGGTGGGACCGTCACCCGAATTATCCCCTGAAATGTTGCCTAAATCATTCCTCCCTCTTTGAGAAGTAATGTTACCCATTGCATTAAGAGTCATTATCAAGTGTGGCAGTTATGTCTTGATTTGATTCTCATCCACTGAAGCAAAACTCAACAGATCAAGCTCATGAATGCCCAGTTGTTCTACTACGACTGAAATGTTCAATAGAGGTGGATGATATGGAATAGGTACATCATTTGGTATCATGAGTTGGAACCCGATGCATACTTATAATGGATTGTGCTTTGTGGAGCTATGCAAGGCCCAATTGTTCACCATTTATATCTGACCATCAATCTTTGGATGGAAGGCCATGAATTTCCTCAGCTTTGTATCCATTTGCTTATGTTGTTGTGTTGATTATGTAGTTAGAGCTGCAACATCGACGGGCTGCAACATCGACCCTTCTAGATTTATATGGCTTGACCACCATGAGAACAAATTTCTTGACATTAATCAAGGAGACAGATGTGGAAGGTGGTACTTCAAGTACCTTGTAGTACCATATTGTAACAGTGAGAGTGATCCTTCAGGTTCTTGATTTATAAATGCCATGTCGATCATACATGAATGGCTGACCAAAGAGTACATCATAAACATCCAGATTGACCACATCACACAAGACTTCATCTTGAAAAGGTTTTATTTCATATAAAAGAAGACACTAGTGGACTCAACCATCCAATACTGTATGGCATTGGGTGAGGCTTCATAGATAGATCTAGACTTTTCACAACATTAATAGAGATTAAATTATTTTGACTCCCACTATCAAGAATGAAATGCATAGGTTTACACTTCACTCATAACTTAGAGTGAAATAACCTTTCTTTTTCATTTGGCATTTCTTCATGGGTCTATGATGAAGTAATGATGGCATCGGACTCAATATCTATAATATCTTCTTGATCATCTTCGACTGTAAGGTGTGTATGAGACAAAGCATTAGATGTTGAGGATTGTGACTCAAAAAGTAGGGACTTGATGGCTTGACATTCCTCTTTGGAGTGAGGTCCACTTTTGTGGTAATCACACCATTTCCCACTCTTTCCCTTCTAGGGTTTCTTATCTTAGAATTCCCTTTTCCATTTTGAAGGTTGACTCTTCATATTCTTTCTTTCATGCGTATGTTCAATCTTCACTACGAACTTGTATGCTTCACCAAGGGTTTTCAATTTGAAGAGTTCTATTTCCCCCTATATGTACTATTATAGTCCACCACGGTATTTAAAAACCTTATGTTTCTCACTTTTCTAGATGCCCAATCTCACAGATAAGGAATAAAAAATGTCAGTGTAATCTTGAACAGACTGTTCTTTACCTTGGTGAAGTTGTTGCCACTGTATATACAAATCATTATATGCTCCAATGGGGTAGTATTCTTCTATTACAACTTATATGAAATCATTCTAGGTAGGTTCTACCTCAAGGCCAATATTATCTGTAGTAAACCTCTTCTTGTACAATTTCCACCAATGTTTGACAAGCAATGATACTTTCAAAAGAGCAAAAGTGATCTTCTCTTCATCAATGAATGTATTTACAAAAAAATAAGAAGACAATTGATCCAACTAATTTTCTACTGCATCAACAGTGATTTTGCCTTCAAATGTAGGGATATCAAAATTTACCTGAACCTTGAAGGTGTTGGGGCACTAAAAGGATGTGGGGGTGCAATTGGGGAGCCAAAATTTCTCATCAAGATTTGTTGAATAATTTGAGCGAATTGTTGTAGCATCTACACTTGCTACTACTGGAGGGCTTCATTTACCATTTTCTTGAAAGGATCAGATGTCTCAATGTTGTCTATCATTTGAGGTCATTTAGAGTGAATAGGTGGATAGTCTGTTGGGTCTTGTATTTTCTATGCAAGCTTTCTATAGTTTGATCTCATCCTCGAGATCATACACTCTTAAAATAAACCGTTTTGATACCACTGATCCAAAACTAAAAAATCTTGGTTAAAGAATATTTCAAGAACACACAAATAATAATGCCATCTCTAAGAAGAGATGTTTTTTTGCTCAAAATTACAGTACAACATATACCTATCTCTGGGAAGAGATGTCTTATTGCTCAAAATTGCATTACAACATATGCCTATCTCTGAGAAGAGATGTCTTATTGATCAAAATTATAGTACAACATATGCCTTTCTCTGGGAAGAGATGTCTTATTGCTCCAAATTGCAGTACAACATATGTCTATTTCTGAGAAGAGATGTCTTATTCCTCAAAATTATAGTACAACATATGCCTATCTCTAGGAAGAGAAGTCTATTTTCCTTTTTGGGCTACATATTTATTTATACCTATTTTTGAAGGCAAGAGGAGGATGTGGATTGTCACCAATTTTGAGGGAGATGAAATGGTTTGATTTCCATGAATTACAATAATACAGAATTCAAGAAATTACTATTTTTATAAACTTATTATTTTTAGACTACACTACTAACATTAAAATTTGGGGCACTTCCATTTGGTTTTCAAGGGTTAAAACCCACCAAGTAGATCTCATGCCATCTCATGACATTCCCCTTATTCTTATCTTTTCAACGGTTCAAGTGGGGAGTCAAACAGAGATATGGTGAAAACTTTATGGCTCTTGGAAGTTCTGCAACTAATTGGGGTAGGATTGACACCCAAATTATTGCCTGAAGTGTTTCCTAGATCATTTCTCCCTCCTTGAGAAGCAATGGTCGCTATTACATTAAGAGTCATCATTAAGTGTGGCAATTTTATCTTGATCTAGTTCTCATCCACTAGAGCAAAACTCTGCAGATCAAGCTCACCAATGTAAAGTTGTTCTGCTACGATTGAAGTGTTCATTAGAGGTGGATGATATAGAATGGCTACATCATTCGGTGTCATGGGTTGGAACTCAATGCATAATTAGAATGGATTGTGCTTTGTGGAGTTATGTAAGGATTGATTTTTCACCATTTTTGTCTGACCTTGAATATGTGGAAGGAAGGCCATGAACTTCTTCAACTTGGTATCCATTTGCTTCTGTTGATGTGTTGATTGTGTGGTCTGGGTTGCAACATCGACCCTTTTGGATTTCTGTGGCTTGACCACCATGAGAACAAATTTCTTGGCACTAATTAAGGAGATAAATGTGTAAAGTGGTTCTTTGGGTACCTTGTATTGCCGCATTCCAAGAGTGAGGGTGATCTTTAGGGTTTTTGATTCATAGATACTATGTCGATCATACATAAATGGCTAACCAAGGAGTACATTGTAAATATCTAGATTGATCACATCACATAAGACCTCATATTATAAATATTTTATTTCATATGAAAGAAGACACTGATGGGTGACACAGAGGTTTCTCCCTGGACTCAACCATCTAATACTGTATGGCTTTGGGTGAGGCTTCATGGACAGATTTAGACTTTTCACAACATTAGCATGTATTAAATTTTTTTGACTCCCAATATCAAGAATGAAACACAGAGAATTACCTTTCACCCATAACTTAAAGTGAAACAACCTTTCCTTGTCATCTGGCCTTTCTTTGTGGATCTATGATGAAGCAACGATGGCATCAGGCTCAAAATCTATAATATCTTCTTCGTCCTCTTCAACTGCAAGGTGTATATGAGGCAAAGCAGTAGATGTTGAGGATTGTGACTTAAAAAGTAGGGACTCGATGGCTCGACATTCCTCTTTATAGTGAGTTCTACTTTTGTGGTAATCTCACTATTTTTTAGTCTTTCCCTTTTGGGTTGCTTATCTTAGAATTCCCTTTTCCATTTTGAAGGTTGACTTTTCGTATTTTTTCTTTCATGTTTCTACTCAATCTTCACTGTGAACTTGTATGCTTCATTAAGGGTTTACAATTTGAAGAGTTCCATTTCCCCCTGTATGTACCATTATAGTCCACCATGGTATTTTAGAACCTTGTGTTTCTCACTTTCTTGGATGCTCAATGTCGCAGACAGGGAATGAAAAATGTCAGTGTAATCTTGACCAGACTATTCTTTACCTTGGTGAAGTTGTTGCCACTGTATATACAGATCCTCATATGCATCAATGGGGTAGTATTCTTACTTTACAACTTTTATGATATCATTCTAAGTAGGTTCTTCTTCAAGGCCAATATCATCCATATTGAACCTCTTCTTGTATACTTCTCGATAATTTTTGATAGGTAATGATGCTTTCAAAATAGTAAAAGTGATCTTCTCTTCATCGGTGAATTTATTTACAAAAAAATAGGAAGATAATTGATCCAACCAATTTTTTACTACATCAACATTGATTTTGCCTTCAAATGTAGGGATATCAAAATTCACCTAAAATTTAAAGGGTGTTTAGTTACTGAAAGGACGTGTAGGTGCAGATGAGGAACCAAAAAAAATTATCATAATTTGTTAGAGAATTTTAGCAAATTATTGTAGCATCTGCACTTGCTACTACTGGAGGGCTTCATTGACCATTTCCTTGAAAGGATCGCATGTCTTGATGTTTTTTTCCATTTGAGGTCATTCAAAGTGAACAAGTGGATAGTATGTTAGATTTTGTATTTTCCACCGAAGCTTCCTGTAGTCTGACCTCATCCTCGGGATCATACACTCTTAAGATAAACCGCTTTGATACCACTGATCTAAAACTCAAAAATATTAATTGAAGAATATTTCAATAATACACAAATAATAATGTTATCTCTGAGAATAATTTTTTTTCTCAAAATTACAGTAAAACATATGCCTATCTTTGGGAAGAGATGTCTTATTGCTGAAAATTGCAGTATAACATATGCCTATCTTTAAGAAGAGATGTCTTATTGCTCAAAATTATAGTACAACATATGCCTTCCGCTGGGAAGAGATGTCTTATTGCTTCAAATTGCAATACAACATATGCCTATTTTTGAGAAGAGATGTCTTATTGCTCAAAATAACAGTACAACATATGGCTGTCTCTAGGAAGAGATGTCTATTTTATTTTTCGGGCTACATATTTTTTTATACCTATTTTTAGAGGCAAGAGAAGGATGTGGAAGGTCATCAATTTTTAGGGAGATGAAATGGTTTGACTTTCAAGAATTACAACAATACAGAATTTGAGAAATTACTATTTTTAAAAACTTACTATTTTTAGACTACACTACTAAAATTGAAATTTGAGGCACTTCCATTTAATTTTTGGGGATCAAAACCCACCAAATAAATCTTATGTCATCTCATAGTGAGCCCCTCATTCTCAACTTTTCAATTGTTCAAATGAGGAGTCAAACATAGCTATGGTGCAAAAGTTATGGGTATCGAAAGTTTTACCACCAATTGGAGTAGGACCATCGCCCAAATTATTGCCTGAAGTGTTGCCCAGATCATTCCTCCCTCCTTGAGAAGCAATGGTACCATTTGCATCAATATTCATCATCAAGTGTGGCATTTGTGTCTTGATATGTTTCTCATCCATTGAAGCAAAATTATGTAGATCAAACTCACCAATGTCCAATTGTTCTGCTATCATTGAAGTGTTCAATAGAGGTGGATGATATGGAATGGCTACATCATTTGGTGTCATAGGTATGAACCTGAAACTATGGACTGTGCTTTTTGGAGCTATATAAGGCCTAATTTTTCATTATTTTTGTCTGACCATCAATCTGTGGATGAAAGGCCGTGAACTTCCTAGCTTGGTATCCATTTACTTCTGTTGTTGTGTTGATTGTGTAGTCAGGGTTGCAACATCAACCCTTTTGGATTTATGTAGCTTGACCACCATAGGAATAATTTTTCTCACACTAATCAAGGAGATAGATGTGGAATGTGGTACCTTAGGTACCTTGTAGCACCATATTTCAAGAGTGAGGGTAATCTTTTAGGTTCTTGATTCATAGATGTCATGTCGATCATACATGAATGGCTGACCAAAGTGTACATCACAAACATCCAAATTGAATACATCACACAAGACCTAATCTTGGAAAGGTTTTATTACATATGAAAGAAGACATATGTGGGTAACATATAGGTTTATCTCTGGACTCAACCATCCAATACTATATGGCTTTAGGTGAGGTTTCATGAACAAACTTAGAATTTTCACAACATTAGCAGAGATTAAATTCTTTTGACTCCCACTATCAAGAATGAAATGTAGAGGCTTACCTTTCACCCATAAATTAGAGTTGAACAACCTTTCCTTGTCATCTAGCCTTTTCTCATAGGTCTGTGATGAAGCAACGATGGAATCAGGCTCAACATCTATAATATCTTCTTCATCCTCTTTGACTGTAGGGTATGTATGAGGTAGAGCAATAGATGTTGAGGATTGTCACTTAGAAATTAGGGACTTGATGGCTCGACATTCCTCTTTGAAGTGAGTTCCACTTTTGTGGTATTTAAACTATTTCCCAGTCTTTCCTTTCTGGGGTTGCTTATCTTGGAATTCCCTTTTCCATTTTGAAGGTTGACTCTTCATATTCTTTTTCATGCTTCTACTCAATCTTCATTGTGAACTTGTATGCTTCACTGAGGGTTTCCAATTTGAAGAGATCTATTTCCCCCTGTATGTACCATTGTAGTCCACCATGGTATTTCAGAACCTTGTGTTTCTCACTTTTTTGGATGCCCAATCCCACAGACATGGAATGAAAAATGTTAGAGTAATTTTGGACAAACTGTTCCTTACCTTGGTAAAGTTTTTGCCACTGTATATACAGATCATCGTATACTCTAATGGGGTAGTATTCTTCCTTTACAGCTTCTATGAAATCATTCCAGGTAGATTTTACCTCAAGGCCAATATCATCCGTACTGAACCTCTTCTTATACACTTTCCACCAATTTTTGATAGGCAATGATGCTTTCAAAAGCATAAAAGTGATCTTCTCTTCATCGATGAATTTATTTACAAAAAAATAAGAAGACAATTGATTCAAATTTTTTTTTACTACATCAGCATTGATTTTACCTTCAAATGTAGGGATATCAAAATTCACTTGAACCTTGAAGGGTGTTGGGGCACTCAAAGGACATGGGGGTGCAGATGAGGAACCAAAATTTCCCATCAATATTTATTGGAAAAAATTTGGGTGAACTGTTATATCATCTACACTTACTGCTACTTGAGATCTTCATTCACTATTTCTTTGAAAGGATCAGATGTCTCAGTGTTGTCTACCATTTGAGGTCATTTAGAGTGAACAAGTGGATAGTCTGTTGGATTTTGTATTTTCTACCCAAGCTTCCTATAGTCTGGTCTCATCCTCAAGATCATATACTTTTTAAGACAAACCGCTCTAATACCATTGATCCAAAACTCAAAAATCTTGGTTGAGAAATATTTCAAGAACAAAAAAATAATAATGCTATCTTTGAGAAGAAATGTTTTTTGCTCAAAATTGTAGTACAACACATGCATATCTCTAAGAAGAGATGTCTTATTGCTCAAAATTGTAGTACAAAATATGCCTATCTTTAAGAAGAGATGTCTTATTGCTCAAAATTATAGTACAACATATGCCTATCTCTAGGAAGAGATGTCTTATTACTCAAAATTATAGTACAACATATGCATATCTCTGAGAAGAGATATTTTATCACTCAAAATTGCAGTACAATATATGCCTATCTCTTGGAAGAGATATCTATTTTCCTTTTTGGGTTACATATCTATTTATACCTATTTTTGAAGGTAGGAGGATGTGTAAGGTCACCAATCTCGAGGGAGATGAAATGGCTTGACTTCCATGAATTATAACAATACAAAATTAAAGAAATTATTATTTTTAGAAACTTACTATTTTTAGACTACACTACTAAAATTGAAATTTAGGGCACTTCTATTTGGTTTTTAAGGGTTAAAACCCATCAATCAGAGCTTGTACCATCTCACACCATTCCCCTCATTCTTAGCTTTCCAACAGTTCAAATGGGGAGTCAAACGGAGCTATAGTGCAAAAGTTATGGCTCTCAAAAGTTTTGCTACCAATTGGGGTAGGACCATCACCCGAATTATCACTTGAAGTGTTGCTTGGATCATTTTTCCCTCTTTGAGAATCAATGGTCCCCATCATGTCAAGAGTCATCATCAAGTGTGGCAATTATGTCTTGATCTGATTCTTATCCACTAGAACAAAACTCTATAGATCAAGCTCACCAATGTCCAGTTGTTCTAATATGACTGAAGTGTTCAATAGAGGTGGATGATATAGAATGGCTACATCATTTAGTGTCATGGGTGTGAACCCGATGTATACTTGGAATGAATTATGCTTTGTGGAGTTATGCAAGGCCTAATTTTTTACCATTTCTATCTGACCATCAATCTGTGGATGGAAGGTTGTGAACTTCCTCAGCTTGGTATCTATTTACTTCTATTATTATGTTGATTGTGTATTCAGGGATACAACACCAACTCTTTTAGATATCTGTGGCTTGACCACCATGAGAGAAATTTTTTTGGCACTAATCAAGGAGACAGATTTGGAAGGTGGTACCTTGGGTACCCTGTAGTACCACGTTCTAACAGTGAGGGTGATCCTTCGGGTTCTTGATTCATAAATACCATGTCGATCATACATGAATGGCTGACCAAGGAGAACATCACAAACATCTTTATTGATTACATCACACAAGACCTCATCTTAAAAAGGTTTTATTGCATATGAAAGAATACACTAGTGGGTGACACGGAGGTTTCTCCCTGGACTCAACCATCTAATACTATATGGATTTAGGTGAGGCTTCATTAATAACTTAGAGTGAAACAACATTTCCTTGTCATCTGACCTTTCTTCATGGGTCTATGATGAAGCAACAATGGCATCGGGCTCAACATATATAATATCTTCTTCATCCTCTACCATTGTAGTCCATCACAATATTTGAGAACCTTGTGTTTCTCACTTTCTTCGATGCCCAATGTCACAAACATGGAATGAAAAATATCAGTGTAATCTTGAACAAACAATTCCTTATCTTGGCAAAATTGTTGCCACTATATATACAGATCACCATATGCTCTAATGGGGTAGTATTCTTCCTTCACAACTTCTATGAAATTATTATAGATAGGCTATATCTCAAGGCCAATATCATTTGTACTGAACCTCTTCTTGTACACTTCTCACCAATTTTTGACAAGAAATGATGCTTTCAAAATAGTAAAAATGATCTTCTCTTCATCAGTGAATTTATTTATAAAAAACTAGGAAGAAAATTGATCCAACCAATTTTCTACTACATTAGCATTGATTTTGCCTTCAAATGTAGGGATATCAAAATTCACCTAAACCTTGAAAGGTGTTTGGGTACTGAAAGAATGTGGGGGTGCAAATGAGGAGCCAAAATTCTCCATTGGGATTTATTGGAGAATTTTAATGAATTATTGTAACATTTGTTCTTGCTACTACTGGAGGGCTTCATTCACCATTTCCTTGAAAGGATAAGATGTCTCAGTGTTGTCTATCATTTAAGGTCATTCAGAGTGAACAAGTGGATACTCTATTAGATTTTATATTTTCCACTCAAGCTTCCTATAGTTTGACCTCATCCTTAGGATCATACACTCTTAAGACAAATCGCTCTGATACCACTGATCCAAATCTCAAAAATCTTGGTTGAAGAATATTTCAAGAACACACAAATAATAATGCTATCTCTGAGAAGAAATTTTTTTTGCTCAAAATTGCAGTACAACATATGCCTATTTATGGGAAGAAATGTTTTATTGCTCAAAATTTTAGTACAACATATGCTTATATCTAAGAAGAGATGTCTTATTGCTCAAAATTGCAGTACAACATATGCCTATCTCTACGGGAAAATGTCTTATTTCTCAAAATTGTAGTACAACATATGCCTTTCTTTGAGAAGAGATGTCTTATTTCTCAAAATTGTAGTATAACATATGCTTATCTCTGAGAAGATATGTCTATTTTTTTTTGGGTTACATATCAATTTATATCTATTTTTGAAAGTAGGAGGAGGATGTGGAAGGTCACAAATCTCGAAGGAGATGAAATGGTTTGACTTCCATGAATTACAACAATACAAAATTTGAGAGATTACTATTTTTAGAAACTTATTATTTTTAGACTGCACTACTAAAATTTAAATTTGAGGTACTTCTAGTTAGTTTTTGAAGGTCAAAACCCATCGATAAAAGCTCCTATCATCTCATGGTGTTTCCTTCATTCTTAGCTTTCTAATGGTTCAAACAGAGAGTCAAACATAGCTATGGTGTAAATGTTATAGCTCTCATAAGTTCTACCACCAATTGGAGTAGGACTGTCACTCAAATTGTCGCCTGAAGTGTTGCTTAGATCATTCCTCCCTCCTTGAGAAGCAATGGTCTCCATTGAATCAAGAGTCATCATCAAGTGTGGAAGTTGTGTCTTGATCTGATTCTCATCCACTAGAGCAAAACTTTGTATATCAAGCTCATCAATGTCCAGTTGTTTTGTTATGACTGAAGTATTCAATAGAGGTGGATGATATGGAATGGCTACATCATTTGGTATCATGGGTTGGAATCCGATGCATACTTGGAATGGACTATGCTTTGTGGAGCTATATAAGGCTCAATTTTTCACCATTTCTATCTGATCATCAATCTATGGATGGAAGGCCATGAACTTCCTCAGCTTGGTATCCATTTGCTTTTGTTGTTGTGTTGTTTTTATAGTCAGCGTTGCAACATCAACCCTTTTAATTTTTTTGACTTGACCACCATGAGAATGATTTTCTTGGCACTAATCAAGGAGATAGATGTGGAAGGTGGTACCTTGGGTTCCCTGTAGCATTACATTCCAAGAGTGAGGGTGATCCTTCAGGTTCTTGATTCACAGATGCCATGTCGATCATACATGAATGGTTGATCAATGAGTACATCATAAACATCCAGATTGATCACAACACGCAATACCTCATCTTGGAAAGGTTTTATTGCATATAAAATAAGACACTGGTGGATAACTTAGAGGTTTCTCCCTGGACTCAACCATCCAATGCTATATGGCTTTGGGTGAGGCTTCATGCACAAATTTAAATTTTTCAAAACATTAACAGAGACTAAATTCTTTTGACTCCCACTATGAAGAATGAAATACAGAGGCTTACCTTTCACCCATAACTTAGAATGAAAAAAACCTTTCCTTGTCATTTGGCTTTTCCTCATGATTTTGTGATGAAGCAACGATAGCATCAGGCTCATCATCTATAATATCTTCTTCATCCTCTTCGACTACAGGGTGTGTATGAGGCAAAGTAGTAGATGTTGAGGATTGTGACTCAAAAATTAGGGACTCGATGGCTCAACATTCTTATTTGGAGTGAGTTCCACTTTTCTGGTAATCGCACCATCTCCTAGTATTTCCCTTTCGGGGTTGCTTATCTTGGAATTCCCTTTTTCATTTCAAAGGCTGACTCTTCATATTCTTTCCTTCATGCTTCTACTTAATATTCATCATGAACTATTATGCTTCACCAAGGGTTTCCAATTTAAAGATTTCCATTTCCCCCTGTATGTACCATTGTAGTACACCATGGTATTTGAGAACCTTGTGTTTATTACTTTCTTGGATGCCCAATCTCATAAATAGGGAATAAAAAATGTCAGTGTAATATTGAACAAAATGTTCTTTACCTTCACAAAATTGTTGCCACTATATATACAGATCATTATATGCTATAATGGGGTAGTATTTTCCCTTTACAAATTCTGTGAAATCATTTTAGATAGGTTTTGCCTCAAGGTCAATATCATCCGTACTGAACCTCTTCTTATACACTTCCCACCAATTTTTGACAGGCAATAATGCTTTCAAAAGAGTAAAAGTGATCTTCTCTTCATTGGTAAATTTATTTATAAAAAAATAGGAAGACAATTGATCTAACAAATTTTTTACTGCATCAACATTGATTTTGCCTTCAATTGTAGGGATATCAAAATTTACCTGAACCTTGAAGGGTGTTGGGGCACTGAAAGGATGTGGGGGTGCAGATGAGGAGCCAAAATTTTCCATCAAGATTTGTTGAAGAATTTGAGTGAATTATTGTAGCATCTACACTTGCTACTGCTGGAGGGCTTCATTCACCATCTCCTTGAAAGGATCATATGTCTCAATGTTGTCTTCCATTTGAGGTCATTTGGAGTGAACAGGTAGATAGTTTGTTGGATCTTGTATTTTTCATCCAAGATTCCTGTAGTTTGACCTCGTCCTTGGGATCATACACTCTTAAAACAAAACACTCTGATACCACTGATCTAAAACTCAAAAATATTGGTTGAAGAATATTTCAAGAACACACAAACAATAATGCTATCTCTGAGAAGAAATATTTTTTTGCTCAAAATTGTAGTACAACATATGCCTATCTCTAGGAAGAGATGTCTTATTGCTCAAAATTGTAGTACAACATATGCCTATCTCTAAAAGGAGATTTCTTATTTCTCAAAATTACAGTACAATATATGCCTATCTCTAGGAAGAGATGTTTTATTGCTCAAAATTGTAGTACAACATATGCCTATCTCTGAGAAGAGATGTCTTATTGCTCAAAATTGTAGTACAACATATACCTATCTCTGAGAAGATATGTTTATTTTTATTTTTGAGATACATATCTATTTATACGTATTTTTGAAGGCAGGAGAAGGATGTGGAAGGTCACCAATCTTGAGGGAGATGAAATGGTTCAACTTCCACGAATTATAACAATACAAAATTGGAGAAATTACTATTTTTAGAAACTACTATTTTAGACTATACTATTAAAATTAAAATTTGAGGCACTTCCATTTGATTTCAAGGGTTAAAACCCATCAAGAAAAGCTCATGCTATCTCATGATGTTTCCTTCATTCTTAGCTTTCCAACGGTTCAAACGGGGAGTGAAATAGAGCTATGGTGCAAAAGTTATGGCTCCCAAAAGTTTTTCCACTAATTGGGGTAGGACCCTCACCCAAATTGTCACCTAAAGTGTTGCTTGGATCATTCATTCCTCCTTGAGAATTAATGGTCCCCATTATTTCAAGAATCATCATCAAGTGTGGCAGTTGTGTCTTGATCTGATTCTCATCCACTAGAGCAAAACTTTGTAGATCAAGCTCACCAATGTCTAGTTGTTCTGCTACAACTGAAGTATTCAATAGAGGTGGATGATATGGAATGGCTACATCACTTGGTTTCATGGGTTGGAACTTGATGCATACTTGGAATGGATTATGCTTTGTGGAGTTATGCAAGGCCAGGTTTTTCACCATATCTATCTGACCATCAATCTATGGATGAAATGCCATGAACTTCCTTAGCTTTGTATCCATTTGCATCTATTATTGTGTTGATTGTATGGTTAGGGTTGCAACATCACCCCTTTTGTATTTCTTTGGCTTGACCATCATTAGAAAAAAATTCCTGGCACTAATCAAGGAGACAGATGTGGAAGGTGGTACCTCGAGTACCCTATAGTGTCACGTTCCAAGAGTGAGGGTGATCCTTTGGGTTCCTAATTCATAAACACCATGTCAATCATACATGAATGACTGACCAAGGAGTACATCACAAACATCCAATTTAACCACATCACACAAGACCTCATCTTGGAAAGGTTTTATTGCATATGAAAGAAGACACTGGTGGGTGACACAGAGGTTTCTCCTTGGACTCAACCATCCAATACTATATGGTTTTTGGTGAGGCTTTATAGACAAATTTAAACTTTTCACAACATTATAAGAGATTAAATTCATTTGACTCCCACTATCAAGAATGAAATGTAGAGGCTTACCTTTCATCCATAACTTATAGTGAAATAACCTTTCCTTATCATCTGGCCTTTCCTCATGGGTTTGTGATGAAGTAACGAGGGCATCAAGCTCAGCATCTATAATATATTCTTTGTCCTCTTCAACTATAGAATGTGTATGAGGTAGAGTAGTAGATGTTGATGATTATGAGTTAAAAATCAAGGACTTGATGGCTCTATATTCCTCTTGGGAGTGCGTTCCACTTTTGTGGTAATCACACCATTTCCCAGTCTTTCCCTTTTGGGGTTGCTTATCTTGGAATTCCCTTTTCCATTTCAAAGGTTGACTCTTCATATTATTTCTTTCATGCTTCTGCTCAATCTTCACCATGAACTTGTATACTTCATAGAGGGTTTCCAATTTGAAGAGTTCCATTTCCCAATGTATGTACCATTGTAGTCCACCATGATATTTGAGAACCTTGTGTTTCTCACTTTCTTGGATGGCCAATCTCACAGATAGGGAATAAAAAATGTCAGTATAATCTTGAATAGACTATTCCTTACCTTGGTGAAGTTGTTGCCACTGTATATATAGATCATCATATGCTCCAATGGGGTAGTAATCTTCTTTTACAACTTTTATGAAATCATTCCAGGTAGGTTTTGCCTCAAGTCCAATATCATCCATACTGAACCTCTTCTTGTACACTTCCTACCAATTTTTGATAGGCAATGATGCTTTCAAAAGAGCAAAAATAATTTTCTCTTTATTGATGCATTTATTTACAGAAAAATAGGAAGACAATTGATCCAACCAATTTTCTACTACATCGGCATTTATTTTGCCTTCAAGTGTAGGGACATCTAAATTCACCTAAACCTTGAAAGGTGTTATGGCACTGAAAGGACGTGGGGGTGCAGATGAAGAGCCAAAATTTTCTATCAAGTTTTGTTGGATAATTTGGGCAAATTGTTGTAGCATATGTGCTTGTTGCTGTTGGAGGGCTTCATTCACCATTTTCTTGAAAGGATAAGATGTCTCAATGTTGTCTACTATTTGAGGTCTTTTAGAGTGAACATGTGGATAGTCTGTTGGATCTTGTATTTTCCACCCAAGCTTCCTATAATTTGACCTCATCCTTGGGATCATACACTCTTAAGACAAACTGCTTTGATACCATTGATCTAAAAATCGAATAGCTTGGTTGAGGAATATTTCAAAAACACACAAATAATAATGCTATCTCTGAGAAGAGATGGTTTTTTGCTCAAAATTGCAATACAACATATGCCTATCTCTAGGAAGAGATGTTTTATTACTCAAAATTGTAGTACAACATATGTCTATCTCTTAGAAGAGATGTCTTATTGCTCAAAACTATAGTGCAATATATGCCTATCTCTGGGAAGAGATGTCTTATTGCTCAAAATTTTAGTACAACATATGCCTATCTCTAAGAAGAGATGTCTTATTGCTCAAAATTGTAATATAACATATGCCTATCTCTAGGAAGAGATATATTTTTTTTGGGCTACATATATATTTATACTTATTTTTGAAGGCATAACAAGGATGTGGAAGGTCAACAATCTTGAAGGAGATGAAATGGTTTGACTTCCATGAATTACAACAATACAAAATTTGAGAAATTACTATTTTTAGAAACTTACTATTTTTAGATTGAACTACTAAAATTAAAATTTGGGGCACTTCCATTTGGTTTTTGAGGGTCAAAATCCATCAAATAGAGCTTGTGCCATCTCACGGTGTTTATCTTATTCTTAGCTTTCCAACTATTCAAACATGGAGTCAAATGGAGCTATGGTGTAAAAGTTATGGCTCTCGAAAGTTCTACCACCAATTGGGTTAGGACCGTCACCTGAATTATCACCTGAAGTGTTGCCCAGATCACTCTTATTTTTGTAGCTTATTTTTTTGCATTATTTACTTCCACATGTAAGATGCTTATTTCCTAACATTTGGTATCATATTTTTAGTTGTGAAGCTTTGATTCCTAACAAGTGGTATTAGATCCATGGTGAAAAACTCCATGTGTGAGTGTTTTCTATTGTTGTTTGGTTTTGTGCAAGTTGAAGCTATCGTGATAGGAGAGGCCAAGTTGGAGATTAAAGAAGAAGATTTTTTTTTATTTTGGTAGGTATCTCTCTGTAGAGCAAGGTGGAGGATCTCTTGGTGAAGATCATAATCTCTTCATGTTTTTGAGGAGAATCCTATAGGAGAGTTGAAAGAGAAAACTTAACAAGCTTTGCCAGACAAGTCAACAACCTACACAATGTTCTTGATGGAGAAGTAACTCTATAGTTTGAAAAGCAAGTTGGTCTCCTTTGGAAGAGGTTAAAGACAAGGCATGACCTTGTTGTGGTTATTGGAAAAAAATGTAGGGGTGTATGATGTGGTATCCTACTGACAACATGTTGTTAGCTGAGATGCAGAAAAATAAAAAAAATCCATGCAAAGGAAGGAAGCACAGAGAAACCTAGATTTTTACCTATTTTTGAAGTAGTTGAGGATGAGGAAGATGAAGATGTAGATGAACAAGTGAGACCTAGTGTTCCTAAAAAGATAAGGCTGTGTGTTTAGATATGTGGTATAATGTAATACATTTTGGATGCATTTCTTAGTCTCAAAAACTCATTAGGTGCATTGATTCACTGAGTAGTGAGACAATTTTTTTAGAGCTATGATTGGTCCACTTGTGTCATGTTTATCACAATTAGTACTGAAGGATGCATGCAGAAGAACAATTGAGACCTGGTGTTCTTAAAAGGAGAAGGTTGATGCTGACCATATAACTTAAAGTGTTGGAGTGTTATGTATACGGTTGCAACATTGGCTAGGTAAATTGATGCATGGACTAACACTAGAGGCACATGAGTTGGTGTTTTTTTAACATTTAGTAGATCATGATGCATTTTATATGCATTATTGAAGCTCAATAAATCAATAGGTGTAGTGATGCATTGAGTAGTGTGATGAATTTTCAAGAGCTATGATTGGTCTAATGAACTTGTGTCATGTTGATAGCTTGGTGGCTATGTGGAGAAGTCTAATTTTGACTTATGTGAGATCTTTTCTAATCACTACTATCAAGAGTGTCATGTGAACTTGTTGTTGTTCAAGGAGTTATAATAGTGTGATTTCTACATGGTGATCTCTCTTATGGAGGGAAAGATAAAGGATGAGGCAAAAGCGTTACTAATTTGCATGTTAAAAAATTCATTGTATGGGTTTCCAGTAGATGTGCTGAGGGAGTATAAGATATTCAATACCTTCATGGAGATCCAAGGTATTTTGATGACATGTTAGATACAAGCCCTAACATGATCACTATTGTGATGGCTTAGGTGACAAGGATGCGATAAAGTTGGTATGAGGAGCAAAACAAGGATGGAGATGCACAAGGATGAAAGAGTAAGGAAGTGCCCCACTTCTTGCATTATTGATTTGTCTTCCCAGGAGCATCCTATAATAGAGGAGAAGACATGTGTTCGGTGTATTGGATTCATCAAGAGTAGGAAGCCTCATGTTGCCATGGTGAGCACTAAATTGGATATTTTCAAATAGTGGGAGTTCTGAGCAATTCATGGTGGAATCCTGATTGGAGGATTGGTCTGTGGAGAAGTGAGAGTCATTTCAAGGGTTGTAATCTACTATGGAGGAGTAAATATTGACAAAGTTAGTAAGGGCAGAGAGGTTTTATTAGTGCAATAAAACTTCTACTAGGTTTGTGTCAGGGCAATAGAGGGCATAGATGGATAAATGGTTGCAGAATACTCAGGTATGGTAAAATATTGCGTATATTGACTTCAAGTAGGAGTATGTTAGGATATTAAGTTGCTATTCATAGTCACTATTCATGAATCACTACTCATAGGCACTATTCATGGACAATATTCATGATGATGTGGCTTGCTTATGATGTGGATGGTTAGTGATGTGGTTTATGAATGATGTGGTTGATTGGTGATGTGGTAGGGGCCTATGGAGGGTATCCTGTGACTGATCAGATTGATGTGATGGGAGTGGGGCATAACACTCCACCAAGGCATATGTGTTTGTCCTTGGTAGTCATATAGGGTTTTTTTTTTGCATAATTGGTCAAGGGTTAGGTATGGGTCAAATTTCCAAGGGACCCCATGGTTCACATGTGTGGAAAAAGTCAAAAGGTGATTGCAACATCTTTTGGACTTTGGTGTGCACATGAAAGAAAAGATAAGATGTTTACTATTGTATTTTTCCTCACTTATGGAGTGAGAGACAATGTTTGGAGCCACATGGACATGGCTTGGATCTTGTTTAAAGTGGGTGGACCACTTTTTTGACCCTTGCACATGAAGACAGACAAATTTTAATGATCATTTTTCACCTCACATGGAATGTTGCAAATTTGTTGGGCCACCCATGATGTTACTCTCTCTCTCTCTCTCTCTCTCTCTCTCTCTCTCTCTCTCTCTCTCAATTATTCTCTTTTATGTTGTAAATGCATAAATAAGCATGAAGCTCTCTTTGTAATTCATCCATTTAGTGGATCCATGTAAGCTTGTGCTTGCATGCTTGGAGATTGGATCTTGAAAGCTATGTTATGTTTGGTTCACAACCTGAATGCTTCAGGTGTAAGCATTGACTATTTGGTATTTAGCACTGAATGTGTTGCTCGAGGATCTGTTGTAAAGGAGAGTTATTGTTGTGTTAATATGAAGTCTGAAGCTATCATTTTTCCCATGGTTTTTTTCCTTGCTTGGTTGCAAGGGTTCTCCCCATAAATCTTTGTGTAATGTGTTTCCCTTTTGTCTCTTATTTTTTTAGCTTATTTTTTCTGCATTATTTACTTGCACATGTAAGATGTTTATTTGGTAACATTTGGTATCAAAGATTTGGTTGTGAATTTTTTATTTCTAACACATCAAAGTCCCAAACTTCATAAATTTTTCACACCAAATTTTTGTAACATTGAAGGTGCTTTGGCCCAACATGGACAATGGATAAACTATGTACAAATTCTTCATTTTGTCATATATTTCACATCCAGATTCTTTTTGGTTCTTCTTTGATATTTTAGAATGATATTGTCTTAAGGATCATCTTTGATTTAGATCTCAAAGTCTCAAACTTCATATATTTTACATATTCGAGATCTAGAACTTTGGAGCCAATAGGGACCAAGGGCCAATCAGGGTCAAATTCTCCATTTTAGTATATCTTTCATATCCATTCTCTGTTTTGGTTCTCATTTGCTTTGTTGGAAATATATTGTCTCAAAGATCATCATTGCTTCAAACATTAGGACACAAACTTCATAGATTTTTTGCAAAATTCAATAGGAGATTCATAACCTTTAAGGCCAGAAATCAAAAACATCTAGGGCTGTCTGTCTCAATCCTATGGGTGCATTGGATGCAAGGATGTGCCAAGACCCAAAGGAAAAAATTTAGTTTCATATTTTGGCCATAACTTTTGCATCTGGACTCTGTTTCAACTCTCATTTAAAGCATTGTAAAGGTATTGAAACAATCTATCCAATGATGTAAAATATTTGATCATTTGATTAAAATTTTGAATGGAAAACAAATAGGGAGAAATATTGTTTTAACAGTACATCACAAGCGCACTATGCATAAATTATCTATTTGATCATATATTTCACATTCATAATCTATTTTAGATTTTGTTTGAAGCATTGGAAAGGTATTGAAACAAGCAAACCAATGATGTAAAATATTTTACCCTCAAAGACTTTTTAATGTGTTCAATTTTTAGTTTTTTTCTATATTCCCCTTTGTAGGACCTTATTTCATATGTTAAGTTGTGTCACATACAATTTATAGACTTTTATCACCCAATGGATAAGGCCAAGTGGGCCTACTTTGTGGTTTATTTGAGTCACTTTATTAAAAATTGAAAATAAATGTAAAATAGAATAGGAAAAAATGAGAAGATAAAAAATTAATGTAAGAATATGAAAGGTCATTTCATCTTCCAATGTATTATAAAATAGGAGATATGACAATTGTAAAAGGGTTCTTATTTATTTCAAGCTCTTGGGGAAGAGTTGCCAACAACTTTGTGTGTGAGCTATGTAATTTCTAATTTTGAGCAATGAAATGCAATCAAGCATGTGATATTAATCTTTAGCTTCATGGGTTTTGATGCTTTTTGTTTTTGAATTATGTACTTTTATTCATAGATATAGAATCTATTAAAATTTTATATTTTTCTTAGTTGTGTGAAACTCACGGTGCTTTCAAAATTTGTGTTGTAAACCTTGTGTATGGGCTTTGTACCAAGTGTATCTAATCCAAATTTTGAGGTGACTTTGTGCTTACAAGCAAGCCTTTCATTCCATTAAATTTTCTGATCCTATATCCATTTTTGTGTGATGAATAATTTTTTAGCTCTTTCATTTAATTCCAATTTATTTTGATGGTTCTCTGCATTCATTTTACTATGGGGTTTCCACCTCCATTCTTCTCATCTTCCACCTTTTTCTAATTTTGCTTCCTTTTTGTGTTTTATGATTAAAAGTACATAAAACCCCCCAAAAACACATAATAATGCAAGAGAGTTTCCCCTTTCAAATGCAGAGGAACATCACCATTTCAATGGTGATTTCTCCAATTTTTAGTAAATTTGTGTCACTTCTCATTAGACGAGTCATAAAACCAAGAAATACAAAAGTGACTAAAATTTATACCAATAATTTTCAATGACTTTTTTGGGGATCAAAAGGTGTCTTTGATCTCTACAATTTGAAGGGAATATTCGCTTTGCAAAATAATATTGATTACTCTATTGAAATGATACCTAGAAATAATGGAACGCAACACATGCTTCTAATTTTTTGAGTTTTGTTATTATTATAGCCCAAATTTGCACCCTTAGAAGGTAGTTCAAGCCTTCCAAATTTGGGATAACATGGAGATAATCATAGGCTATGGGTGGCCTAATTTTGGATTGAATCTTGAGGTTAAAAGGATAACTTCCCTTGATGTATCACTTAGACTCATTAACTAATCTACCAATTTGTTAGGAACGAGAGAGAAACCTTGTCTAATGGAGGTGATGCACCAAATAAGTTTGACCACTACTAACCACCTGCATGTACACATCAACCATGAGACTAACATAAAACAAACACTACTCATTATTTGCCTCTCTACATCAATGCTTCATTGTGGAAGTGGTGAGAGATGCTTGGGCTAGGAGGACTAGTCAAGAGGTTATGGAATGACACTAGTGAATAGATAACTCACTTAACATTTACACCTTACTTAGACACTTCACAAGACTTGAAAAGAAGATTTCAAATTGAATATGAATGATAGAAAAGACAACATTCTAAGGAATCTAAGTTAATCACTTGATAAGATCAACTAGTCATGCACACACATTGAAACTAGTCAAAGGAGGAGGTAAAACCAAGATTTTATCATTGAGAAATGAGAGAGAAGAAGAGAGAAGGACATAGGAGAGAGAGGTGACAAGTGTCAAATGAGAGTTAAAAGAAAGGAGGAGTTGTAAAACTATCTCATTAGGTCCTTAATGCCATGTGTTACTCTTTTACAGATGTATCTTCATCTAAGTGGTGTGGAGTTTCTTCAATTTATATGGCACCTTGATCTTGTTCTTCAAAACTGCCCTTTCTCTTGGCTTGTGAGGTGACAAATGACACTCTTCAACATCAAGTCTTCTTGAGTTACATCTTACTATGTCTTTGACACTTTACACTTGTTTAAGAGTATTCATAATTGATACTACAATGATGATTAAAACTCTTAAGTGTCTTGAAGCCCAATTGGCCTTACTACACCTACCCTTTCTTACAAGTGTCAAATCTTGGTTTCATCCTCACCAAGGCAATCTCTCTCTATGACAGACATTCTGATATCATATTAGACTTGAAATAATTCATTTGGAGGCCTCAAACTCTCTCAAAAAGGTTATCTTGCACCTGAAGCTTTCACTTGGCTTCAATTACTTGTAGCCCTGAAATCATGAAAAGTTCATTTTATAGAAGAACTTAAGGATGATATTTGGAAAATAAAGGTAAATTTTGAGTACCTAGTATTCACTTACAGCTTCATCTCAAATTTTAGGACCTAAAAGTGAATGGAAGTATACTTATTAGCCTGATATCTCTCTCCCTAATTAGGCCTCCATGCCTAGAAACTAAGTTCTTACTCTATAGACCTTACACACATGTGAAACCTCTAAAGAGTGTGTGGTTCACTATTCCTAGCCCATGACCATGATCCATGTATATTTTGGGATTCTGAGACCTTGAATAGATATGTAAACCATGAAATGGCAAAAAAACCTAGCCTTTATTAAGCCTTTTTCAGGTTGTCTTCATCAATCAGACTTGTAGATGTACATTCAAGATAGCTTGTATATATTTTTTAGTTTGAACATGTATAATACATCCCAAATCACCTCTTCCAATGGTTTGCATCTATCCATGATCTTCAATGCCCTATTTTAGGCTCAAAATCTCATAAAAGTACAACATTTATTAAATCCATATAGGTGCAAGTACAAGAAAAGTACATGTTGAGGACCTAATTGGAGTGATCAATGATGTTTAGGTTGTTTAAAGATCAATACAAGTCATCTCATGCACTTTTTAGGCCATTCTCTCTCATTGGGTCCTTATTAGGGTTTTAGGAGGGTTTAAAGCAGTTTGAGTTCTTAACAATTGTTCATATACCTTAGGGCCTTAATTCCTGAACCAATGCCAAAATTTTCAAGTAAACAAGTATCCTCAACTTTTTATAGGATCTTAATATCCCATGAAAATCCTTTGTACAAATCTAAACACAAGAAGTTTGTCTTCGAGTCTCTGCTCTGCCATTGAAGAGTGGTCTACAGTCATAACTATTGTTCATGAAGGTTAAGGACCTAAACCAATAACTAGTTATAGAAAGTTTAATTATATAGACCTACTTAACTCATTTAAATCCATTTAGTCCCATGCACCATATCAGACTCACACCAAGCAATAGAATCTATGGTTTGAATTACAGTCGTGCACCTAGAGAGCTCGAAGAGCTTTTATAGGCCTAAAAGGTCATTTTCTATCTTCATATGCCTGTGGATGCCTCTTTAGGATAATGTAAACATTTTATACTTAACAATTCACTCAAATTATCATGTTACTCTCAACAAATCACTTCTCTCATGAATTTTCATATAGGTTGTGTGCTTGGTCATAGGCTCTACAGGCCTGAACAGACCTATAAGACTTACCATTTATTTTATTAGCTATGAGGAATATAAGAGGTCATATTATCATAATATAAATGAATTAATTTCCCTCATATCACTTTGTCCTTTAGAAATAAACAAGCATCCTTCACTTGATTAGGCAGGTAGGCCTGTAGGGTTACTTAGTTGACTATATGCAGGGTTACAGTGAACTATTTTGATCATTCATTCTGACCTTTTTATTTAGGTCTCTTTGTCCTCAAATGAATTATTATAATTTTTCCATTCATATAAATGCAACTCCATTATTATGCGTCTGTATCTTTCCTCAATTTTGAAAACCAACCCTGAATTACTTAAGGAGACATGTTGACCATTTTTGGGTCCTACAAGCCAAAAAATCAGTCTCCCCTTTTTATTGCTATCCTAATTAGTTAGTCTCTGATGTTTTCAACTTACTATAATTATGGTTTTTTCCCTTTATAATAGACCTATTCTTATGAAGAGTCAAGTGATTGGAGTCCTGTAGGTTTTCAAGTTGATATGGGGCTTATTTCGCTTCAAGCAAATTACCTTGAACAATCCTTTTTTTGCAAAGGAATGGGCCAATTTCAAAGGAATACAAGTATTTCAAAAATATCTGAAGGTCAAGTGCCCTTATGAAGGGAAATCAAGTGACAAATGGGACCGTTCAAGCAAGCTCCGAAGGGCAACTTTGGACCCAAGGTGCCTTTGCCTCTAAGGGCAGAGAGCACATTTGAAAGAGAGCAAGGCAAAAGGCCCGAAGGGGAATTTTCCTTTGGAAAAGTGACAAGGAAAAAGACAAAGGATTTCTCAGGACTTTTGTTTTGAATAAAATCCAAGGAATTTATCGAAGGTAAATTCCTTCAAACAAAATGCCTGAAGGAATTCGTTTAAACTTTTGTCCAAAGGAATTTACCAAGAGAAGACTAAAGACATGGAAGGCACATTTCCTTTAGGAAAAATGTCTAAAGGAATTCCTTCAGACATTTTGTTCGAAGGAATTTGGAAGACAAGGGAACCTGAAGGAACCCGAAAGGCAAGTACCCTTGCGGAGGGCTCTTGGCTATCAAAAATGGGCCTTTTCCATTTTTTTGAAGGGGCACCTTCCCTTTAGGAAGGTTCATTCTGCAAAATCCAAAGGAATTGCTGGAGGATGATGATGGGCTCGAGAATGTCAACTTTGACATGATGAACTAGTCGTTAGAGGTTCAAACATCTGGTGAGGTCCCCATGAATGTCAAATTCAAGACAATGAAAGAGCCATTAAATTTTAAATGGTTACGGGTCTACGAACGTCAATTTTTTGATGATAAGATAGCTGTTGATTTTTAAATGTTTAAGGATGGGCCCTCACATGAAATGGGTTAACAGTTGAAGAAAAGGCTAAAGGAGATTTATTTCGAACAAGATGTCTAAAAGAATTCTAGAATGCCTAAGCATTACCAAAAGCGGATGGTCAAGCTCGAAGGAAGATAGAATTCCTTCGAACCAGTGTCTGAAGGATTTCCTTCAGATGTTTTATCTGAGGAAATTTGAAGGCTCAAAGACCTAAGGATAGACTCAATGACCTGCTAGGAAAGGGGCCATGAGGAGATGAAAGATAGCCCCGAGAGCCGAGTTACCAAGAAAAGACA
This sequence comes from Torreya grandis, assembly GCA_037957365.1. NCBI lineage: Eukaryota > Viridiplantae > Streptophyta > Pinopsida > Cupressales > Taxaceae > Torreya > Torreya grandis. Next base: position 2,837,207 of record JARHVA010000008.1, read on the forward strand.
AGAAGTAGCGAATGATGAATAGAGCAGTCCAGGTGGCGCAAAAAGCATCGACAAAAGAAGTTATTACTATAGATGATATAGTCTCACCCAAGTGGTCATCAAGGGGAATGCAAGCATTCAATAGCATGGCCCAATTTTATTCATTTAGCATTGATAAGCAGACAGTGCATAAGTCTCATAGAGGGGCGGCCTTGTCATTCAAACAACAAAGTGACCCATGCTTTAGCAGGAATATTTAATACAGTTTGAACAACAAAGTCAAGACCTGCGACATCTATAGCATGGTTCTTTCAGGCCATTTATGGAAGGATGATAGCAGCATGAGCAGATTCTTCTTCCCCAGGTGTTTAATATAGTATGGGCTGCCTATTTTTGGGGAGACCAAGGAATCTTTCTCTTAATGATATATATTGTAACCTCTCAGCTGAGAAATGTATCTCTCACTGGTGTAAGGTGAAGCCTTGCCAATTTTACTTTGTAATCAAGAGAATGCATTTTACCTCTATCTAACTGGTTATGCTTCTGAATATATCTGTGTATCAACTCTATGTTTACTCATTCGATCTTGATTCTTTCATAGGTTGACACCAACATATCTAGTATATCCAAGACCAGTTTTCCAGGTTAACAGGAAGTGCCCAAGTTGGAGCATAGAGACAGAAGAGAAGTTATCTGACAGTGTGCTTCTGTAGTGCCTATGGTAAGTTCTTTTTCTTTGTATCTTCATTAAGCCCATTGTTAAAGTGCCCATACAGTTTGGTCTTTTGTTTAAATGAAGTGTCTGTTTACCCCTTTGGTCTAAAGTGTTGATATAAGCTGAGTAGATCAAATCATTTGGTGCATCACCATTTTAGATAGGTTCTAATTTTGTTATATCTGTCTCTCTTTTCACCCCCCATTATTAATAGTAGTAGTTAAGGACCTCAAAGATGCATCAAAGGGAGCTAGCCCTTATCTAAAGATTCTTTCCTTAGTTTTACCAAGCCCATAGCAAGAAGAAAGTCTCCATTGTGCCATGTGGAAGACAGAAGCTGAGCCTTCTTTCAAAGGGTGCAATCCACAGTGTCAATAATTTTTGGCATGCTCGATGGGACAAAAATTTGATGCTCTAAGAAGTTTTAGGATTGGTGCTAGTCCTGTTACTACAAGAGTGAGCAAACTAACCTAGCATTTGGCAACTCCATTTTTAGAACTCAGTCTCTGGTCAGAGATCATCCTGGCATCCCATGCCTAAGGTCACCACAATATTTTCTGCTAACGGTGTCCCTTTCAAATTCATTGAGCTGCCCTTAAACTGCATAAAGCGGCTAAGGTTTGTAAGGACTCATTCTTATACAACAAATCAATTTCCTAGACCTGCCATAAAATATACCTATATGAGAAGGCCCCGATTGAACCCTGTCATCACCATGGATTTACCTTTTATAGCCTTCCTTGGTCAGAGCCCTTTAAACCTTCTCTATTATGACCCAATCCTAGGGATATCCCTTAAGAGTGTTCTTCCTTTTAATAGAGAGGGGCCTATTGCCGCTATTAAGCATATCAGGAATATAGCTAACCTATGTAACATTCATAATGTCACCGAAGAGTACATAGCCATTAGGTTAATGGCATTGTCTTTTAAGGGTAAAGTTTTGGATTGGTATGGGACTTTGCCTATGAATTTAGCTGGCTCATGGAATGAATTAGGCACTCTCTTGACAAATAAATTCGGGGAAAAGAGTGACCATATCTCTCTTGCTAAGCAATCGACCACCATGAAAAGATCTCCACATGAATTTATGCAGGATTTTAATACCAGGTTCTAAAAGACTTGGGACATAATCCCCATTTTAGTGAGGCTGACCCCAAGCTATGTTTTCCTCTACTACTTAAAGGCTTTGAACAGTGACATCGCTATCATGATACAGTCCATGGGAGGAAAAGTGGTATCTACTGCCTATGAAATAGCCATAGCCATCGTAAATTGTTTGGTACAAGCAGGAAAGATAGCCCTTAGACCTCATATGCCACTCTTTCCTAAATTTCCACCCCCAATTCAAAATGTTGCACCCACTTTAGCTCCTCTACTTGGTGTAGAAAAGCCAACTGCTACCTCACCAAATGATTTCCATGAACTTAAGAGCTTGTTACAAAGTGTAACCAATGAATTAGTGGCTCTCAAGAGGCAACAAGCTCAAAATTATTAGTCGAATCAGGGATACCAGTAGTTTGGACAAATGAATAGACCTCCTTTCCAAAATTATAACCAAGGACAGGGTTAGATTACCCAAGTTAGACCATATCAAGGTTACAATCTAGGTGCCCCTTCATCATCCAAAGCTCTTGTTCCTACTCAAAATAACTTGGTATAGGAACAACCTAATTTCCCACCCTTGGGGTATGGCCAAGAACAAGTTGCATATACTAATGAGTTGCCAAATCAATATGTGAACATGCAAGATAATCAAACAGCCCAATTCCCAAGTTTTGAGGTGTCAGTACAACCTGGGATAGACAACAGGGAAGCTCAATCTAATTCCACTCTCATGAATCACCTAGAAGGAGAATTCTATTTAGTCAATTATGTGGGGAGTATGAATAACCAGGGTGATTATGTTGTATCCAATACTAGGTCTAAAAAGAGGGCTATGGAGGAAGCACAAGTAGCTACTCAAATGTCTGCACCATCTTCTTCATCACAAGTGAAACAAAAGTTTCTAAATTACAAGCCGCTGACTGTACTCTTAGCTTCTCAGCTTACACCTTAGGCTGTAAATCCCCCCAAAGAAAATTCAAAAAGTAACAACCCTTAGATCAATGTGGTGGAACAAATGAGAAGCTGCACATGAATATCTCATTGTGGGATTCCTTAGCAATGCCAGGGCAAAAGGACATACTCTAGAAGGAATTACACGGGCTGAATGAACAAGTTGTCCTAGTAAAGGCCAATAATGTGTTGATTATGAATGGGCACCCTTCCATGGTAGGTCAAGCAAAGAAGGATGAAAAGGTTCCTCCTTTCTATCTATCCTTAGTCCTCAGAGATTTCTTGGTTCACAATTGCATTATTGACAATGGAGCAAGCACCTCAGTAATTGCCAAATGTATAGCAGATAAGCTGGGACTCAAATATGAGGAAATGACCAAGGGAGTCCTATAGTTAGATGGATCGCCAACTAAGACCTTAGGAGTGGTAAGAGGCTTGAACCTGACGCTATACACTTATGTAGCCTTTTCTGTTCCCCATGATGTGGTAGTGGTGGATGCTCCTCCTACTTTGATCTCTTCTTATCTAGGGATTTCATGTCTAAGATAGGTGGGTACTTAGTAGCAAACTGGTCTTACATGGTTTTTATAACCAAATATGGAACTAAAGTCAAGATTGAGTCAGATCCCATCCATAGAGATCATCTAGAGCCATACTCACTCAAGGTGGCAAATGTCAACTACACCATAATTGATGAAGAAGATTTCCAAATGGACCAATATCTACCCTCTTCCCTTGAAGGAGTTACTGACATGCTCTTGGATGAGTGGGGAAGTGACAATTTTGAACATGACCCATACAAGTTCATAGAAGAGGTAGGTCTTGGAGTTTATTGCATGCATGAAGAAGGTAATTTCATGCCAAATTTGATGAAGGCAAACCAAGAGATCTCAGGTTTATGTCAACTCTTCTTCGATGACTCAAGTAGCAAATTGGGAGCTAGTGGTGGAGTAATGTTAATTTCACCGTCAAAAGAGAAATACTTCTCAACTTTTAGGTTCCAATTCTCCTGCACTTGCAATGTTGTAAAATATGATTCTCTCATTCATGGTTTAGAGTGGGCAAGGAAAAGGGGAATAAAACAATTATAGGTTTTTGGGGACAGTGAGCTAATTGTAAACCAGGTGAGAGGTCAAAACAAGACCAAAAATTCCTTGCTTAAGTCTTACAAGCACAGGGTGTGGAACATAGTAGATATTTTCCTTGCTTTCAAGATAATTTCCATTCTAAGAGAAAAAAATAAGCAAGCAGACAGACTAGCAGCAGTTGGTGCTCGGTTTGACATCTCCAAGGAAATAGGTCAGGACAACAGTCTGTGCCATTTAAAAGTAATAATAAGACCCTCCATCTCTGATAATTTCACCAATTGGAAGGTGTTTGATAATGATCAACACATAGCACACTTTTTAAAAGAGGAGGCTGAGTTTGCTTTTAGGAATCAAGCCAAGCTACAACAATATTACGATGGCCAAATTGTTTAGCTAAAGAACAACAAACTTCTTAAAGGTTTGGTCACTCTCAAAAGAATCTTCAATGGGGATGACCAAATGAAAAATGATAATGCAAGCATCACAACTAAGAGAGAAAATTATGAAACAGTCAAAATATTCAAGGACAGGCTGTTTGCACTTGGGAAGGTATGTACAGATGATGAAAGGCATTCCTTCATTTTGTTATGCCAAGAGTTTGACAATGTTTTTGCTTGGGAGTATAACAACCTGAAGGGTTTTGACCCAAGCTTGGCCCAACACACCATTGATCTGGAGGAAGGTTCCAAACCAATCAAACGAAAACAAAGGCATATCAATCCAAAGATTGAGTCTCTCATGCGAAAGGAACTCACCAAGCTGATTGAGTCCAGGATCATTTTTCATATTAAACACTCTTCTTGGATGGCCAATCTGGTTCCTGTTAGGCAGAAGAATAATGGGGAGATCAGAATATGCATTGATTTTAGAGACCTTAATAGAGTCTTGCTAAAAGATCACTATCCCCTTCCAAGTATGGAGTAGATCCTCCAAATGGTGATAGGCAGTGAATGTTTCTCCCTCCTAGATGGGTATTCAGGGTACAATCAAATACTAGTCAAGGATTGCAATTATTACAAGACAACCTTCACTACCAAGTGGGGAACTTTTGCCTATAGGAAGATGCCATTTAGACTGTCAAATGCTGGAGTCACCTTTCAGTGAGCCATGGACATGGTTTTCTACGGTCTAATAATAATATTGTATTGGTCTACCTTGACGACATGACAATTTTCTCTAAGGATGCAGGCCAACATCTGAAACACCTGAGGCAAATCTTTCAGAGGTGTAGAGAGTTTGGTATCTCTCTCAACCCAAAGAAATGTGTGTTCATTATCTATGAAGGTAAGCTCCTTAGTCATGTTGTTTCAAAAGGGGGCTTGACCATTGATCCATAAAGAGTATGTGCCATCCTAGCGCTGTCCTTACCAAAGCACAAGAAGGGTATGCAAAGATTCTTCAGCAAAATAAATTTTATTAGGCGATTTATCTCTAATTTTGTCGAGATAATCAAGCCACTAACTTCCATGCTGAAGAAAGATAAGAAGTTTGCATGGACAACACAAAGGAAGGATAGTTTTGAAGGGATTAAGCAGGCTAATCCCCAAGCTCCCACCTTGATCAGTCCTAACTTCTCTAAGGATTTCAAACTTTACAACTTTAAAAATGAAGAGGTAATCTCTGCCATGCTCACTCAAGCAAATGATGAAAGCCTTGAACATCCTCTCGCATTCTTTAGCCAAGGTCTAGAAGGTTTTAAAACTAGGTACACATATGTTGAAAAGCAAGTGCTTGAAGTTATATCAAGCCTAAAGAAATTCAGACATATGTTGTCAAACATCAAGGTTCATATCATGGTACCACATCCTAGTGTCAAGGATTTCTTGATTAGTTGTGATTTGAATGAAAAGAGGGTAGGATGGATTACCAAGGTAATGGAATACAATGTGGATATCAAAACCACAATGCTGGTAAGGGGAAGAGGGCTATGTGAACACCTTGCTACAGACCTTAAACAACAAAAAAAGAGAATTTTACTACTCTATGATGAAGTTGTAGCAGACGAACCTGTAATCATAGAGGAATGGGCATAAGACATGACACATTTCCTTCTCACTAGTGAGTGCCCACAGGGCCTTGATAGGACTAAGAGGAGGTATCCTAGACTCCAATCTCTTCCTTATGTCCTGATTGATGGGGTGTTATTTAGAAGGAATTTTTTAAGGGTACTCTTAAGATGCATAGACTCAAATTAGGTCAATAGGGTACTATCCGAGTTTCATGATGGATCAGGTGGTGGTCACTTTGCTCCTAAGCCTACAGCTGCAAGGATTATGAGGGATGGTTACTTTTGGCCCACTTTATTTAGAGGTACTCATACCTAGATATGAAAGTGCCATAAATGTGCCCTCTTTGATGGAAAGCAATAGCTAGTTGTAATGCCTCTACAACCTATTCAAGTAGAATAGTCGTTCATGCAATGGGTCCTATAATTCATAGGAATGATCAATCTTCCTTCTAGTGCTAGCCACAAATGGGTCTTGACTGCTACAAACTACTTCACAAGATGGGTAGAAACTATTGCTTTGAAAGAATTCAATGAAAGTGCAATCCTAGACTTTTATGAAGGCCTGGTGACAAGATTTGGAGTCCCAGCTACCATTATCTCAGATAACACATCGGCTTTCTTGGGAACCAAAACAAGCGAATGGATATTGGGATATGACATATACCTTAGTACTTCTTCTAGTTACTAGCCGTAAGGAAATGGGTTGGCCAAGTCCTCCAATAAGAATCTAATCAAAATCATTAGAAGGACAATGGAGGAAAATTAGAGAACTTGGCACACCAAGCTAAAAATAGCCCTGTGGGAAAATAGGGTTACTCCAAAAAGAGCAGTTGGCAATTCACCATACACACTTGTGTATAGAAGGGAAGCTAGACTTCCTATTTCACTTGAATTGCCAACCTTGGATCTTTCCCACCAGCTACAGTTGGAGGAAAGTGATAGCATAGAGGTCAGACTTTGTGAATTAATGGAACTTCAGGAGGCAAGAGACCAAGCCATGGTTTATATGACCAACCATCAGTAGAAAATGAAGAAGCATTTTGATAATAAATCCTCATCCAAAGGATTATTAGAAGATGACATCATCTTAAAATGGGATGAGGACCGAGCTAAACTTGTAAAACACATGAATTTTGATGCCTTATGGAGTGGTATGTATGTCATCACTCAGTGCAAGTAGCATAACACATTCCAACTCTCCAAGTTGGATGGTGGAGAACTGCATATCCCAATTAATGGGATATATCTTAAGCATTGTCATTAAGCCTTCTCTTATTATGTACATATTTTCCCTATTTTTCCTTGTTTTCCTTGAGTGCTTTTGCGCATGTTCATAGTTTTTTAGCCTTATGTGTGTTTTGTTTACCGTTTGTGGGTAAAGCTTCATGTTGATTCTTTAGTATCTCAAGGTTATTGTCAGCCTTTTAGGCTGTATTCTGACTCTGTGCCCAATGGACTTTTAAGCCATTGGTTTTCTTAAGCATAGCAGGCATGCTTCCCTTGTGAATTGCCAAATTTGTTGACCATTTTTGGGTCTTGCAGGCCAAAAAATTGGTCTCCCCTTTTTCTTGTTGTCCTGATTAGTCATTCTCTGATGTCTTCACCTTACTGCAATTATGGTTTTTTCCATTTATAATAGACCTATTATTATGAAGAGCTGAGTGATTGGAGTCTTGTAGGTTTTTAGGTTGATCTGGGGCTTATTTCGCTTCGAGCAAATTACCTTGAACAAGCCTTTTTTTGTAAAGGGATGGGCCAGTTTCAAATGAATGCAAGTCTTTCACAAAGCTCTGAAGGTTAAGTGCCCTTGTGGAAGGTAGGCAGGTGACAAATGGGACTGTTCAATCAATCTCCGAAGGGCAACTTTGGACCCAAGGTGCCCTTGCAGAGGGTAGAGAACACATTTGAAAGAGAGCAAGGCAGAAGGCCTGAAGGGGAATTTTCCTTTGGAAAAGTGACAAGGAAAAAGACAAAGGATTCATTCAAACTTTTTGTCTAAATAAAATCCAAGGAATTTACCAAAGGTAAATTCCTTCAGATAAAATGCTCGAAGGAATTCCTTCAGACTTTTATCTGAAGGAATTTACCAAAATAAGGCCAAAGACATGGAAGGCACATTTCCTTTTGGCAAAATGTCTGAAGGAATTCCTTTGGACATTTTATCTGAAGGAATTTGGAAGACAAGGGAACCCAAAGGAACCCGAAAGTCAAGTGCCCTTGCGGAGGGCTCTTGGCTATCAAAAAGGGGCCTTTTCCATTTTTTTAAAGGGGTACCTTCCCTTCGAGAAGGTTCATTCTACAAAAGTTGAAAGAATTTCTAGAGGATGATGACGAGTTTGAGAACGTCAACTTCGACATGATGAACTAGCCGTTGGATGTTCAAACGTCTGGTGACATCCCTGCAAACATTAAATAAAGATTCTTTAAGTTTCAAATGGTGACAAGTCTATGGATGTCAATTTTATGGTGATAAGATAGCCATTGATTTTCAAATGTTTAAGGATGGGCCCTCACATGAAATGAGTTAACAGTTGAAGAAAAGGCTAAAGGAGATTTCTTTCAAACAAGATGTCTGAAAGAATTCTAGAATGCCTAAGCATCACCGAAAGTGGATGGTCAAGTTTGAAGGAAGATAGAATTCCTTCGGACTAGTGTCTAAAGGATTTCATTCAGATGTTTTCTTCGAGGAAATTCGAAGGCTCGAAGACCCAAGGATAGACTCAATGATCTGCTAGGAAAGGGGCTAGGAGGAGATGAAAGATAGCCCCGAGAGCTAAGTTGCCAAGAAAAGATAAGAAGTAACATAGGACAAATAGAGCAGTCTAGGTGGCACAGAAAGTGTTGACAGAAGAAGTTATTGTTGTAGATGAAATAGTCTCCACTAAGTGGTCATCAAGGGGTGTGCAAGCATTCAATAGCATGGCCCATTTTTCTTTGTTTAGCATTGATAAGTAGATAGTCATATAAGTCTCATAGAGGGGTGGCCCTGTCATTCAAATAACAAAGCGACCCATGCTTTAGTAGGAACATTTAATGTAGTTTGAGCAGCAAATTCAAGACCTATGACATATACAACATGGTTCTTTCAGGCCATTTATGGAAGGATGACAATAGCATGAGCGGATTCCTCTTCCCCAGGTGTTTAATACAGTATGGGCCACTTGTTCTTGGGGAGACCAAGGAGTCTTTCTCTTAATGCTATATATTGTAACCTCTCAGCTGATAAATGTATCTCTCACTTGTGTAAGCCAAAGACCTGCTAATTTTACCTTGGAATCAAAAGAATGTGTTTTACCTCTATCTGATTGGTTATGCTTCTGAATATGTATGTGTATCAACTTTGTGTTTAGTCATTCCATCTTGATGCTTTCATAGGTTGACACCAACATATCTAGTATATCCAAGACTATTTCTTCAGGTTAACAGGAAGTGTCCAAGTTGAAGCATAGAGACATAAGAGTAGTTATCTGACAGTGTGCTTCTGCAACACCTATTGTAAATTCTTCTTATTTGTATCTTCATTAAGCCCCTTATTAAAGCACCCATATAGTCTAGTATTTTGTTTAGATGAAGTGTCTATTTTCCCCTTTGGTCTAAAGTGTTGATATAAGTTGAGTAGATCGAATCATTTGGTGCATCACCACTTTAGATAGGTTCTATTTTTGTTATATCCTTCTCTCTTTTCACTCCCCCCATTATTAATATTAGTAGCTAAGGACCTCAAAGATGCATCAAAGGGAGCTATCCCTTATCTAGAGATTCTTTCCTCAAATTTGCCAAGCCCACAACAAGAGGAAAGTCTCCATTGTGCCACGTGGAAGAGAGAAGCTGAGACTTCTTTCAAAGGGTGCAATCCACAACATCAACAAGACATATAGGTAGACATTGGATGTCCTGATTGATCTTGAAATGGATACCTCTTCAACAAGGTCTCTATCATATTTGAAGTCCTTAAACTCTATTTAAGGTGTCTTTCAATAGGCCTATAAAACCTTTTATGCTTACACTTGTTTCACAAGACATAAGTCCTCTTGAAAATTTTGCACACAGACCTATGTGACACTTTAGGCCTGCTAGGCTTGAATTGGCTAAGAGTAATGTTTTATCACTGTTAGAAGAGTCTAATACCTCATAAAATATTCCTTGAATTCTTCATGACCTTCTCAGGGCCTCTATATAGTGGTTGGCTTGATCTCTTCAAACTTGAGATCCGTTATTCATTACTTCACTATCTTTCTTCATGAGGTCAATACCCTCATACATATTTGACAAAGTAATATCACACCTTCTAAACTCACTTTATGTAGGCAACTTACACACAAATCTTTAAACTAGAAGCATGAACACCACTTAGAGGGTTGTGTATATAATGACCAATCCTATAGGAGAGTCTTGGATGAGGTGAAAGAATTATGAAAACATATAACTATCACTTAAATGTACTGGAACCCTATAGAATCTTCCCAAAACTTTTGAACTTTGAAGTTAAAACCCTACAACCTCGCTTTCCATGAAGAGTACCACTCATGGATGAATTGCACAACTTGAAAATTCTTGGAAATTAACTTATAAGATTGATAAGACCATGTGGGAACCTGAAACAACTTCTTCCAATAGCAACAAGTTCACAAATTCACTTGAGAGGCCCAAAAATGACCCTATCATGGTTTAAGAGGTAGTTTTAGCACCTTGGAGTCTCAAATATTTTTCATAAAGGAGAGGGTATGGATTTTAAAATCAATTCCATAAACTTGAATGTGCTTAGGACCCCTAACATTGCCCAAGATCTCAGCCTCCAACTTTCTCTCTCCTAGACATACCATGCATTTGAAAACTGCCTTTATGAGCTTGTGAAGAGAGCGATGGAGGTTTTAAATCATATTTGGGCTACCCAAGACTTGAATCTACAAACCAAGCATTGATTTTACCTGTAGAATATGAAAGGACACTTTTGAAACATTTTCACCTAAAGATGAGCTCTTATGTCTGTACAAGTGACTTAAAATTGCCTCTTTAGAGTGATTTCTTGTAAAACTGAGGTGATCTAACATATCTAACATACATGGAAATTATATAACTCATTCATAATCTTAGACAAAGATATTTTTATGGATCATTCATCTTAGAAGCTTTATCATACATTAGATTTAGCCAAAAACATCTTTTCCTTCATAAAACTTTACCTTAAAGTTCACAAATAAATCTTAAAATTTTCAAACACATGTGAAATGTTTATAAAAGGTGATGAAGGGTAAATATGACTTAAAGGGAAACCTAATAACCTATGACACCTCTTGGACCCACCTTTTTTCTTACCATGACATGACTAGGCTAGTATAAGACCAAAACAACCGTTACCTTAATTTTATAAAATTAACCTTAAATTATGCTAATAAGGTTTTATAAATACCTTTTGAAGATCACCTAAGGCATGAAAAATCTTTGAAAAATACTATAGGACATGACAAGTAAGTTTTTACTTATAGGGGTTGATCTTTTGACCTTGGGGGTCAAATTTTGGTTAACAATTATCACTGCCTATGGTTTTTTTTTGGTTGCATACATAAATAAATTTCTTATGAAACACAAAATATAGATACTTTGGAAATATGGGTTGGAAAACATAAGAAATAAATAATAAAAATATTTTTAAGAATCCTGAATTAGGAGCTCATTAGATTTTTTAAATGATGATAGAGTGAAAAATGTTTTCCTCTTCATACCGACCTTAATAAAATCTAATTTAAAAAATTGTCAATGATCCAAAAAGAGTACAATATTTTAAATATGTCTATGGAGTTGTACAAATCAAAATAAGAAAATTTTGCTCTCTCAAAAACTTACACAAAGTGGAAAAAATACAAAGAGAGCAAGTTCTTGGTGTTAAGGATGAAAGTGATGATCTAAATTTGGCCATGGTGAACATGCCCATAGTGGAATCATTTTCTTTCATTTGGTGCTCCCAAGAAGATATTCAAAATTCAACCCAAGAGAAAAAAGTCACAGGAGAATGCATTGAAAAGATAAATTCAACCTCCCTCCAATAAAATGAGATAAGTCATGAAAATAGTGAGCTTCACATTGAAAAAGAAGAGGCATGTGATGATGTTGACCATAAACACAAAATATTTTGAAGAAAAGACAAGAAGCAATCAACAAGAAGTTTTTGATCATTTTGAACATCATGAGGTTTTTTCCCAAGTTCACCCTTGGAGACACCTAAAGGAAATTTAGTTCAACTATTCATGGATAAAAAGTCACAAGAACAACCACAAAATGAAGAATTAAGAAGTATGATTCACATTGTTAGTATTCTAAACATTGATTTGAGACATGTTCCTTCTATTCATGAGGAAAGTATGTGTGGTTAAGTGTTTGTTTCTATATTTGTCTTCCCACCTGCACCTCATGTTTATCTCATAAGTACAGTTAAAATCATACTATTGTGGTTTTTCATGGTTTTTTAGAGTTGTCCTCATCATGTCAAAACTTTATTTGCAAGGGCCTATATTTTTCACAACCCGTGAATGGTAATGTTTATTCATGTTGTCTCACCTTTTCCCTTGTAGATAGTCTACTATTCTGTACAATTATAGCTTGTGTTTTTTTTCGTTTCTTTGGTGTGTGTGTGTGTTTGTATTCAATAAACATAGCTTGTGCATTGTGGTGTTTCCCCTTCTCCATTTTAAAGCTAATTTCAAGATATAAACCCTTGATAGGAGAGTTTCATGATAATCATAGATATAATGACCTATTTTGGAGGTCCTTTCTCACAAGCCCTTTTGGAGTGCAAACATCTTCAAAGGTTGGTTTATCCTACAACTTGTTCATTGGAATCCTACCTAATGGTATCCATGAACTGAGTCAGTTGAGAGTGTTAAACCTGGAAAGTAACATGCTCTCTAACCCCACTCCTCTCGCTTATTTATGTTCATAAATATGGAAGCACTCTTCTTCTAGGAAAATAGTGTCAATGAAAAATCCTAGCCTTTTTTGCCAATTTGATGACTTTGATCAACTTCACCATTGGCAACAATCCTCTACAACGTACTACCATATTAGAAGAGCTTAGGAATTTTAAATGGTTACATTAGTTATGGATATATAATTAGACACTTATTAGATAAATTCCCAACTTTTTGGAGATGTTGGATATGTGAAAGAATTGGCTCTCTCACAATACTCCATATAGTTTGCCAAATTTTTTGAAGATTAAGAAATTGTTGTTCTAGGATTTGTGGGGTTTCCCTTATGGTATTCAAGTGAGCGCCTATAATAGACCCATCAGTGTTCCCATTGCATTCTCAACTAAATCCCCAAATCCCAAAATTAATATTGTGTATTTCATTTGTGTCCTTTATGTTGATACGGTCAGATGAATCACATAAGGATGTATTTTACCTTGATTCACAAACTATAATTTTTACAAATGAATGCTTTAGTAAGTTTGAAATTAAAATTAACCACCAGTATAAATTTGGCACGTAATTGAAAGGTCTTAATATATTTAAGGTTATATGCATGGCATTTACAACTATAAGTTCAATTTTGGTGCACAATTGAAAGGTCTTAATATATTTAAGACTATATACATGTATTGATGACTATAATTACATAGTGGGTCATACATATTTAAGTACATAGTACATAGTGGGGATGTGTAACTGGAAGTGGTTAATATATTTATGATCCAACAAGTCAAAAATTCAATACTATTCATTTATTAATATATTTATAACTATAAGACTATATAATGAGTCATATATTTAAATTTAAAAGTGACTATTCAAAATAAAAAATACATGTTCTCTATAATGTTGTGGTAATCAAGACCATAAACACATGGTAAGCCTGGCTAAACCATGTCCAAAAGTATGTGGTAACATATTCTATATGATAATTGGAAGTGGGAATCAAGGAAATGGAATAAATTTTGCACTAATGGATACATTAATCTAATTAACCATTTTCAAAATGACAAAAATCTACTTTGATCCAAATGGAGAATATAAACCACTAAAATTACCCTTGCATGAGAAGTAATGTGACACAAGTACTCCACCTCCTTGAATCCAAAAGAACACTTGGAAGTCTTGGTGTACAAATAAAGTTGTGCTAGAGTATCCAAAACCTGATTCACATATTGAAAATGTTCTAACCATGTATTGATGTATATTAAGATGTCATAAAAAAACATCAAGACAAATTTACACATAAACAACTAAAAGAGGAGTTCATAAAACTTTGAAATATAGATGGTGCATTTTTTAGGCCAAAGGGCATCATAAAAAAATCATAGTGGCCCTTATGGGTTCTAAAAGTTATCTTACGTATATTCTCATCTTTGATTCTGATTTGATAATAACCTTAGCAAAGATTATGTTTTGTAAAGTATATAGCATCATGTAAGTCATCTAGTAAATCCTCAATTACATGAATTAGAAACTCATCTTTGATGGTGCACTTGTTAATTTCCCAATAATATAAACACATGTGCTAGGTGTCATCTTTATTATACACCATCATTCCTAGAGAGGAATAATAACATTGGCTATATTGGATAATTCCCGCCTTGAGCATTTTCCATTGCATTTTCTCAATCTCACTCTTTAGTACATATGGGTACCTACAAGGTTAAATCTTGGGTGATTAGATCTTTAATACCAATTCAATGGCATGATCATGATCCCTTTTTGGTGGTATTCCTTTCACAATATCTCCAAAAACTAATGAGTTTCCCTCTACAATTTCCTATAGATGTGGAGGTGTAGGCACCTTTGTTGGTAGTGCTTCCAATGAAAAACATTATGCCAAAAACCCATCCACTCCATTTTTAAAAATAATTTGCATCTAATGAGAGTTTACCAATTACGAGGACTTTTCATTTAGTCTATGTAGTTCAAATATCATTCCTTCTAAATGAAAACTCATACATAACTCCTATAAATTAAACTCAATTGTTCCCAAGGAAGTGAGCCATTAGCTCCTAATAAAATGTCTATGTTGCCCATGGGAATGCTGAGCGTAGGGAAATATAGTATGTAGTATCCCATGGTGATTTAAAACTATGAAATTCCATATACAACTAATTGTTATTCCATATGCAATCATGACTTAAAATTATGGAGCTAGATAAATAAAAAACTCAAACAAGAAAAGAACTTATTATTGATGAATTTATGGGTTCTTCTCAAGTCAATCAATACTGTCACCTTCTATTTTTTAAGGAAACCCACTACCTTGCTTGTGGGGTGATCATTCCTAAAAGTGCTTGGAAATAAATAGTTGGTTGGGTATTTTATGTCTCCTCATCTGGATCATCAATATCTATAATTATGATTCTTCATACTCTTCTTATTCATTAGCACCTTCAATGTAGAATAACTTCTTTTTAACACATTTATGCTTGTGACTATATTTTCTATCACAATTAAAAGATAACCTTTTTTCCATTGTTTATTCAAAATTTTAACCATTTAATCTGATAGGTTAAGAGAATGGCAATGTTGGAGTGCTTCGATCTTTGATGCTTGTGAACCCATACCTTTTGTTGGCTTATGCTCTTTCATCTTCCATGCGGGCCATGATAATAAAATTAGAAATAGTAAGTGGACTAAACATGCAAATCTTGTGTTCAACGTGATCCTCAAGTCCATGAATAAATATGTCATTCAAATTCTCATATGTGATCATCTCCACACGCAAGGATAGATTTTAGAATTATTGAATATAATCCCTAATCAATCATATTTGACATAGTTTTTCTAACTGGATGAAATAATTATCTATCACACTATTGTGATACTGCATTTACAATTCTACCTTGACCAGGTGATATGGATACTAAGGGTGCTTAGCATAGGCTTTTAACTTATAGTTACATTTCATTCTTATATGTAGCACCTAGTGTAAAAAGTGTACATGTAATTTTACACTTAATAGTTAGTTTTAGATAGATCTTCATGGAGTTTTCCTGTTCATTAGGCTTTGATTTCTATTCTCACATTGTAAATCCCAATAAAAATATGAAAGCATATTTAAAGGCATCTCATATGTGTATATAATTAGTTGGAAACTTGCACATTAATTTTGCATCCATGCATGTACCCTATGAGATAGGGAGAGTATGTCACATGTCCTTGTATAGACCCCTTGAAGGGACAATGGAAGCTTGGGTATTCTCATCATTATTTTCAGAGCAGATCTCTTCCAAAAGATTATAAAAGCTTTAGTATTTCTCATTTTGGGAATTACAACTCACTTTTAAGGCCTTTTCAAACTTCTCCCTTGTTTAATGCTAAAAGAGGCTTATTGAGAAAAAAACATATTTTAGAAGGTTCCTAAATCAAATGTGACAACACCAATACATCTAGGGCATTTGATTTAATGGGGGAAACCTTTCGTTTCATCAAAACAACTGTAATCCATTTACATAGGGGAGTTAGTGCAAGTTTTTTTGAGAATATGATGGACTAATTTTGACACAAACTTTATATATAAAGCATGCCAAAACATATATGTTGACATTTTGTTTCATCTAAAACATACAAATATGGAACCCAAGATATTAAGCCCTGAAGTTTTTCAAGTTTTCTTTGTGTATGCATGGGCGAGACTTTTTTAAAAATAATAATAATTTTGATTTAAAAAATGGGGAAATCGCCACCCAAAAAATGATACGACCTATTTCACATCTTTGGAAATTCCACAGATATCCCATCCTCGATAAAATAAAAAATATATATTCAGTCAGAATGACCCAATGTCATCTATATAATGAAAGGCTAATGTTGTTTATTAAAGTCAATTTACTTAACTTTAGTCAAACATTTACTTTAAAAATTTTGTTTATGATTTTTTAAAAATCTATTGATCGATTTCACTAGTCAAGTGTATATGCTACAATGCATCTTCTAACTCATTTGGTACAATAATCACATTTCGCATTTTTCACACTCCACTCATCAAGTTTGTGACTTCTTCTTTGAAAATGATTATTTTCATATTTTGTGTAGACCCTTTGACTATTGTAGAGGATTGATTGTCACATTCTATGAAGTCCTTATGACTACTACACAAGATTTTTTATCGTACTATGTGTAGACCCTCTAACTAGGATTATTGATCAGGTAACTCTTGGTGACATATATTTCATTTCATTGTCACCATTGTTAATGGAGTTCTCTACTTCAACAGGTTGACTCTACTACAACACTATTTTTATTGCTTGTTGATTCTACATTCATTGAACTCTCATGGTCATTTTACACTTTGTATGTTTTGAAGGCCAAATCTATTATTGTGGGAAGGAATGATATGGATCTTGAAGGTGCTTAGGATAGGCATTTATCCTATATTTACATTTTACCCTTATATGTATTACGACGTGTAAAAATTATACATGTAATTTTACACTCAATGGTTAAATGGAGATAAACATCATTGAGATTTTCTTGGAGTTTCCCTATTCATTAGGGATGTATTATTTGAATTATATTCTCAAGTTGGAAATACCAACATAGGGAGAAGTGAGAATTCCTATATTTCTGGATAATTAGCTACATTGTAAAGGCCTATTTAAGGGTATCTAATATGTGAATATAATTCTTTGAAATCTTGCAAATTACTTTAACATTCAAGCTCATGGTTTCTAAGGCAAGTAGAGTATTTCACACGTTCTTGTGTAGACCCCTAAATGGAAAATACATCACACTTGTTACATATATATCCCTCTCCATTATGTGAATAGTTCATTTTAGAGGATTGATATTGTCATTCCTCGTCACTAGGGGACACTAAGAGTCTTTTTTTTAGCACACAAGCATCATTGCTCAGGCCATAAATATAAGGATGCCATTATGACATTATGCTCACATGGGATCTAATGTATATCAAAAAATATATCCATTTGGTTGATCTAGGTGACCATATATTTTCCATCAAACTTATGCATGCCCACCCTGGGCAACATGTTTTGAGTTCTCAAATTAGAACCAACAGAGGGTAGGGGTGCATTGTATTTATATTTAGCAATGGATGAGAAGAAGATCCACCCTATTTGGGTTGTGAATTGTAATTTTTTGCGAAGAAAATAGTTGATCAAATCTTTTTCTGATATCATCTAGTCATAAATTTATTTTATCCATGTCTCCTTTATTGGCCATTTCAGACTGTATGTTTTTCTCATTGTAATCAATTTGGCTCACTCTATTATCTATTGTACATAAAACCCTAGAACAAAAGATCCATTGATTCCAATTTTGAACTCCATCTCTTCTTTGTTAAGAAATTTTCCCAACATGTCCAAACCCTTGCCTTGGCTCCTAGTATGCGGACCAACCATGCTAATATTTTAAGGTTCATGGCTAAAAATTAGGGTTACCATAGAATTATACCAATGTGATTTTCAAGTGCCAAGATGAATCCAATGGATACTAAATTGGACAAGGGTAATTTAAAGAAAAAACTTGAAAACCCCCAGAAAATAGGGTTGATATAAATATAAGTTGTTGTAAACACTTTGTCGAGATGATTCCAATGGCTACTTTATTGCACCAAGGTGGAAAAATCTTCTATTTTTTTTGTAAAACAATACTACATAGATGAAAATTTTAAATTCCTTCCAGACCAAAATTTATGTTCTTTATCCTTCAACAACATCAAACAAACATTGATATAGACAAAAAATGCATCGTAAAATCTTCCTTAAATCAAAGCTCTGATAGCAGGTACAATGAAATTAATCAAAGAGATCAAGCAAAATCAAGGCAATGCATCATAATATAAATAACTAGAGTAGAATAACAATAATAACTCACAATAATAAGGGCATAATCGAGCAAATCCACACAAGATCATTGTAACCATAGCAAAATACTTGAAATATATGACTGGGCCACTTCGAGGGGGAACCTCCACAACCTTGCAATAAAAATAAAATACGTAATATGATGATCTAATACTAACCATTACCTCCTATATCTACCATACTAATACTATGGATATTGAACATTACTACCAATATGAAGATATATAAATTATCATATGACTAAGTAAAATATTATGCTAGCCACAATTCAACCACACATATCCCAATACACACTAATGGTTGAGGGTGTAGCAGGCATGGAATGTTATAAGTCATGTTTGGGGACCAATAAACATAGGAAGTTATATATACCCCATTGTCACATGTTTGAGCAACGATGACTTAGTCAGGAATTCAATATCATACCCAAGTGACTTAAGAAAGGGAATGTTACACATTAAATTTATCTTTGTTATCAATCATAATCTTTTGTTATTTTTGCCCCTCTACGTAAACACTAATGACCAAAGGTTCCACTTGTGGAAGATAAGTCTTTGTAATATTATTGGGAATTATGATTGGAACATTTTTATTCGAAGATAAAAATTTATTAGGAAATTATAGCCTAGATAGATCCTTCTTAGGGCATGATGAATCACATGTAGTAGGTTTCTCAACAATGGGAAATGTGCTTGTAGTAAGCATGTTAAGCTGAAAATCACCACTATAAATAAAGTCATGAATTTTGATCTTTTAAAGTAAGGAACCTATTCTTTGAATGCCCATAAGTTCTATGATAAGCACAATAATACTTAGAATGGAATGTGTGTGGCACATGAGAGGTGTCATGACCTCAAATAGGAGAAAGTTACAGAAACTTGAAAGCAAACATAATTTTTAATATCACACTTGGACTATATTTTAACTCATGATTTTCCCGATCCACTAAGGGGAGGCGTCGAACTTGTTGAAGGTGTTGCCTCATCCTATCCAATGGTGAATTTTTGTTCTTACTAGGCACATGGCTTTTGGAATTGGGAGAAGGAAATATAGGAATATGAACCTCCTAATTAAGCATATGTGATTGAGTAACCTCACATTGTATGGACATAGTCTTAACTCAAAGGTGATTAAAATATTAGAAATCACGAAAGACCAATCTTTCACGAAATGGAAATAAGATGGTCTTAGTAAACATGTATTTTTTCTCTAGATCCATTAGTTTTGATAGGTTAAATAATATATAACACCCTTGAATCCAAATATGGAGTGCACTCAAATGTAACATAAGGTCCCATGTTAGAAGCACAATATGACATGAAAACTTCTTCCAATCTAAGAAATGAATGTAAGGAGCCACTAAAGAGGTTGTGAAACCATTATATGGCATACATAGTTAATCTCCTAGGAAATACTTTAATAAATATCATACCATATGTAATTTATTTCCCAATAGAACGATAAAAGTACCTATTATTCACCTAGGGATCTCAAAATCCATAAACTAATGTAAATCTAGGTATAAAAAGATCATGAGGTGGAGAAGCCTCAAGAATATCATGCACTATAAGATGGCCATGTACAACAGTCATATCGACTCTAGAGGTAAATGCAATAAACTCTATAGATAAAGCTTGTACTCAGTTTTTTAATTCACCAATTGCATTCATCATAGACACAAGCTCCTAGGCAAGCACTATGGAAGTTTGAAGCGGTTCGGTCAACAGTTGGATCTTATCATTGGTAACAAGCGTAGGCATATTAGGAAGATTAGAAATGCAATGGAAAGACAACAATAGTCATAAATTCTAAAAGAGGAAGGATCACAAGCACAAATCCTAAAAGGGCCTTTATCTATTGAGTATTACAATTGATAGCATTTTAAGTGTGGTTTTACAAAACGTGATTTCAATAAAATTAAAAAATTTATATAATATTCACTTTTGTTTTTCAAACATTTATTTTTTAATTTTTAAATATACTGTTTATTTTAGGTGCAATCCAAATATTAGGGTGGGTTTCAAACACCCCTAATATGAGATCAAGTGTGTTTTGAGAGGTGTGTATACTAAAGGTAGCCAAAATTTTATTGTGTACACACACCCATGATCTAAACAATATAAGATTCTAATTAAATTATGTTATCTCATAACTTCACCAAATGTTGAGTGTTAACCTATATTAGCCTCATCACGTGGTTAATTAAATATAAATAATGCCACATAATATATTCTCATCAGAGTAGTAGCAAATAGTTGGAAACTTATTCCACTTTGCCACTGAAAAAATAAAACAAAAACTTTGAAGACAAAATAATGAAAGAGGAATGATAACTATTCACTAAAGATAGCCTCTAATTTTGGAGCTAGTTCTTAGTTATGTTGAGTCATATATTTGACCATATTTTATACATTACTTTGTATAAATCAAATTAATTTCTCATTACATTTTTTATATGTAATTATGTGGTTTTATGTTTATTCTCTATATCACGAAACTCTTTTTGAATAAAATAATATAATTTTTTTTTGGTCATATCACATTAAAATCTTCATTGTATCATGTTTTCTACCCAATCACTTATACGTGGATGATATCCACACAATGTATTCTTATCATAGTATTAGTAAAGACTTGGATATTGATTCCACTTTACCGTTGAATAAATAAATAAAACTTGTAAGACCACATAATGAAAAAGGAATAATTACTCATCTCGTAACCTTCCAACATCATTTCCCCTACTCATTTATTAAAATATGTAATATAATTATTCTTTCCCTTATTCAAGTTGTATAAATATATAATATAGTTATTTAGGGATCAATTTTGTTAAGTCATATATTTAACCTCTTATATTTTATACATAACTCGCATCCATACAAATTATATTAATTTGTCATTACATTTTTCATACGTTGTTATTTTAGTTTTATGTTTATTCTCTTTGTTGTGACACTCTAGAGTTTGTTTTGTAAGAATTAATACTAATTGTTTTTGGTAGTATCACCCTCAGGCTCTAGATATGCTTACATAATAGAAAGGAAAAGTGGAAGAATATCAGTAACAATATCCATATGATATTAATTGGAAGGTGAATCTACCTATCTTCCCATCACTTCTTGTTGCTGTTTACATAGAACTTATTTACGTTATCTACCTAGATGGCAAATCAGAGTTATATAAATTATAAATTGAGGCTTGTCGAGTCGTCAGACCCTGAAATAGTAAAATATTTCTATGGTTGAAAATGGCCTTCTATTAATCATACATAGATATATCACTAGTCATATTCATCAATAATAAGGCAGCAGTTTAAAAAACTTGTCAGAAGGGATTTATATATATATATATATATATTTAAAATTTTAGAGTGTTTTTTTATTTTTCACTCCTCCCCAATAAGGAATTCCAATAACCAGATTTGAACAAGTCTTTGTAAGTTAACTTGTGTGAGAAATGGTCTACTTCGATGTAAAATGTCCTTGCTTTCCATGACCATAAATAGAACAAAATCCACCTGCACAAATATGAAGTTACATATATAATTTGGTACAAAATGGTTGATTTGACATAGGCAAAAGATAATATGATTAATTCAGACAAAAAGACCATAAAAAGCAGTGTTGCACAGAGAGAGACATGCCGCGGAGACTGATACTTGTCTCAAAGATTCGCATTTCAGTGTGTGTGTATATATATGATTTTGCCATCTCGTACTCGTCTCCTATTTTTTGGAAAATGGCATACGCCTGCCCATCATCCTAACCGTACCTGTCTCCTGGTAACTATAATAAAAAGGGACAAATATAAGAGTAAACAACAATGAAGAGATGCTCTGTTCACAGTATCAAAGCAATGGGCTTGAATTTAAGGCCTCTCACATATCTTCATTTTCATCTTCAATAAGAATGTGCTGAGCAGATTTTCATTTCCTTCAAGTATTTCTCTCCTTTCACATTTTTCATTCTTCTGCCTCTTCCTCCTCCTTTTCGGTACAGAGCTGTACAGACATCCTGAAAAACACAGTTCAATGTCATGAGTACGGTATAATGAAGATGGTTCACATCCCTCACAATAATTTCACAGAACAAGGCTTTAACAAGTACCTCGTATATAGAGAGAGAGGAAATGATGAATAATTCTGCTACACAATATCATTTTATATGTCAAAAGCATGGCCTAGTTCTTGAAATTCTCAAAACAACATATTTAGGAAACTGAAAACAAATCATGATCCCTTCTTACCGCTGCAAGCCTAACAACATACACCTTGTTATAGTGCAGGCATGTGTTTATATCTTGCTTCGCTTAGCCTCACCAATATTCTCCACAAGAACATTCTCCGTGTTTGAAATGATGGAAACGATTTGCATCTCTCGCAACAATTTCTCTAGCAACAATCTTGGAGATAAACTTGGTTGCAGTGTGGCAGTCAACACATACTCGAAGGTTCTTGACAACTCTTATAGTGGATGCAGGGGTCATGTTTAACAACCCATACACAATTGCCAACCTCTCACTATGGTGGCAGAGGAGTAATTTCTTCTCCTCCTCCTCCACGTCATTCAATACAGCTCTTGTATCTGGAATATACCCTGCTGCCTTTAATTCCGAAGACAATTTCTCCAACAATGCATAGATATCCTGAGTTTGTGGGTGTGATCTATCTCCTGCAGAAAAAGCATGAACTCTTTTATGGATTTCAATCCAACTACATCCAGGCATCTTTTTAATTCCTCTATCTTTCATCAATCTCCTTACAGTTTGAGCATCACCCCACCTACCTGCTTCTGCATAAATATTTGATAGAAGAACATAAGGTGCAGCATTTTTAGAATCCAACTCAAAAAGGAGTCTTGCGACAGATTCTCCGAGGCATATATTCTTATGTGATCTAGAAGCACCAAGCAAACACATCCAGATAACCACATCAGGTTTTATTGGCATTTTAATGATAAAGTTTAGGGCTTCATCCAGATAGCCAGCACGGCCAAGAAGGTCAACCATGCAAACGCAATGATCCATTGTAGGTATGATGCCATATAAGTAACTCATGAGAGAGAAGTATCTACTGCCGTCATTGACGAGACCTGCATGGCTACATGCAAATAAAACACAAACAAAGCTTACATGGTCAGGGTTGGTTCCAGAATGCTCCATTAGTTCAAATAGTTCGAGTGCATCCTTGCTGTAGCCATGGATTGCATATCCCGCAATCATTGCATTCCATGAGACTGTGCCTCGATGATGCATGGTCTCAAACAATTCCCGTGCATTCTGTATGCTTCCACATTTTGCGTACATGCCTATGAGGGTAGTCACAAGCACATCAGACAAAAAATCATTTTCAATTATTTTTTGATGAATCTCTATACCCTGTTCTAATGCTCCAAGCTTGGCGCAAGCTGGGAGGATGCTGGAAAAGGTTGATGAATCTGGATTTACACCTGACAATTGCATTTGTTTAAAAAACTCCAAAGCTTTATCAGCAAGCCCATTTTGTGCATATCCTACAATCATCACATTCCACGAGGCCACATCTCGTTGAGGCATCTTGTCAAACAATTCATGCGCCTTCTCAATGTTTCCACATTTTGCATACATATCTATGAGGGCAGTCACAACTATAACATTTGTAAAATATCCCTTTTCAACTATTTTTTGATGGACCTCCATACCCTGTTTCAGAGCTCCAAGTTTAGCACAAGCTGGGAGGATACTCACAAAGGTCAATGAGTCTGACATTACATCTGCCAATTGCATTTGCTTAAAAATCTTCAAAGCCTCATCCACAAGACCATTTTGTGCATATCCAGAAATGATTGCAGTCCATGAGGCCACATCCCGTTGAGGCATTTTGTCAAACAGTTCCTGTGCCTTCCACATACTTCCACATTTTGCATGCATGTCTATCAGGGCAGTCACGACCATACTATCTGACAAAAATCCGCTTTCCATAATTTTTTGATGGATATCCATAACCTGTTCCGAAGTTCCCATTTTGGCACACGATGGTAGTATGCTGGTAAAGGTTGCTGAGTTTGGCTTTACACCTGACAATTGCATCTGCTTAAGAAATTCCAAGGCATTTTCAACAAGCCCATTTTGCGCATACCCTGCAATCATGGCATTCCATGAGACTATGTTTCGTCGAGGCATTTCTTCGAAAAGCCTTAAAGCCTGGTCCACAACACCATTTTGCGCATATCCTGTAATCATAGCATTCCATGAGACCACGTTTGCATTGCGCATTTTGTCAAACAGTTGGCGTGTCTTCTGTATCCTTCCATATTTTGGATACATGTCTATCAGGGCATTCATCACAACAATGTCAGATTGAAATCTACACCTAATGACTTTCCCATGGATCTGCAAACCATGTTTTAGAGATGCCACGTTGGCGCATACAGGGAGAATACAGGAGAAGGTGAACTGATCAGGTTGGACAGCTGTTCGTTGCATTTGGCGAAACAGTTTCAATGCCTCTTGAGGAAGGCCGTGCCTTTCGTAAGCTGCAATTATAATATTCCATGAAAAGACGTTTGGTTCAGTCATGTGATCGAAAACATTGCGAGCATCCAGCAAACTTCCGCACTTGTCATACATGTTGATAAGTGTATTGTGTAAAAATGTGGGCGCAGCAAATGTAAATACCCTGTCATTGATGTGAGAGTGGATTTGTTTACCCTCTGAAAGGGCATTCTTGGCAATGCAGGACTGTAGTAGATGAAGATATGTGGAATAGTCTATAGGAAGGTTGTCGGTAGTAAGCAGGATCTGCAGGGCCTCCTTCAAATGACCACCTTTGCAGAGCACCTTGAGATTGTGATTGAGATTGGCAATGGATGACATTGTATTAATGTGCGGTGTCAGTTATTCTGCAACAATAATACACTACGTAGAGAGCTAAAGATATGGGCATTGTAATCAAGTAGGAGAATAAGTAGAACTTTGATTCTGTAATTTTTTCTTATGGGGTTGTTAATAGAATCATTCAATCATTGAGCAAAGGAGTTGTTTGCAGAGGCAGATGAGGGGCGTCGTGTAAAAGTGCAACAAGCTACGTAGGGTAGCCAACCAAGCTGACAAGGGAAAGGGAAGTTGCAGGGAGTTGAGGTGGATAATGGAGTGATAACGAGGTGGTTGGCCCAAGGACTGTGCAGGAGGAGGTGCGGAGGAAGTGGGAGTCGACATAGTCGAGAATAAATTTTGCACATTGAAAGAGATGGCAAATTACATGATTCAAGCTAAGAATCTGACCCCACATTTTTGGGTCGAAGCCGTCAATCGTGCCAACTACATTCAGAATTACAGTCCTCATCGAGTTGTGCAAAATTTGAATCTACAAGAGGTTTGGACCAAAGAAAAGCCAAATGTTTCACTTTCATGTGTTTGGTAATCAACCTTGGGCATTCATTCATGATGAAAAACACAATGCCATGGATAAGAAGAGCCCACCATGCATTTTTGTTGTCTATTGTGAAGATGTAAACGTCTATCATCTTTTTGACCTTAGTACTCATGAAGTCCTTTATAGGCAATATGTTCAAGTTAAAGAACATTTTTCGGCCTGCATGTCGACATCTTCACCTTCTTCTTCTCCCATTGTATTTGCTTTAAACTCATCTTCTTTTGACATAGATAAATCTTTAGATGAACCATTGGATGAAGGACCTCCAATTGCACTGGCTTCTCGTCCACCCCTTATTGAAAAATCACTTACACGATGTGTCAAAAAGATGAGAATTAACTAGCACTTTGGCAAGTGATTCCATTGACACTCATCAAACTAGATCTCAGAAGGTTGTTGAGGACTTTTGCTCATGTTTCAGATTTTAAAGATCTTTAGACCTTCAATGATGCAATTAGTGACCCTGAATGGGATGAAGCAATGGTAGCCGAATACCATTCTCTATTGAAGAATGATACCGGAGACTTAGTTCCTCTTCTAAAAGAAATAAAATTAGTTTGGTACAAATGGGTCTATAGAACCAAGAATGTAATAGATGGTTCTTTTGAAAAGTACAAGGCACACAAAGTTGTAAAAGGGCTCTCCCAAGTTGAGGGAGATGATTACTCATAGACCTTTATACCAGTTGCAAATATGAATTCTACATGTCTTGTTCTCTCACTCGTTGCATCACATGATTATAAAGTGCATCAAATGGATGTGAAGATTGCCTTTTTGCATGGATATTTACATGAATAAATATACATGGAGCAAGCACTAGGATATATTCAAGATTCTTCACTAGTATGTAGGCTTCAGAGATCTCTCAATGGTCTCAAACAAACCCCTAGGGCTTGGTATGAGAGGATGGAATTTTTTGCTTGCCACAGGTTTTTCCAAATGCCATTCAGATCCTAACATGTACACAAAGAGGATTGGTGGTTAACTCCTTATACTTGTACTTTATGTCGATGACTTGATCGTCACTAAGAGTTTTTTCTCTTTGATTAAGGATGTGAAGCCAAGACTCATAGAGCAATTTGAGATGTTAGACTTGGGCCTTCTTCACTACTACCTTGGTCTCCAGCTCTCAGAATGGTTGACTGCAAGCCAACCCTGACTCTATTGCAGTCTAGATTCACTTTGTCTACCAAGTGTTCTACACCATCTATTGATTCTACATTGTATATAAAGTTGGTAGGTAGAGTTTTGTATTGGATTTATCTCTCGCTTCATGTAGGATCCATACAAGAGTTATTGGAAAACAACAAAGTACATATTTTGATACATCTGAGGTATGACATACTATGACATTGAGTATACATTAGGGGGCTTAGCTCAATTAGTGGATATATAGATCCTCATTGGAAGGTGATGTTCATACTTACAAGTTCAATTTTGAATACATATTTCATCTTGGCTCTAGACCTATCACTTGGTCCAACAAGAAGCAACATGCTAGTTTCCTATCTTGGACTGATTGAAAGTATCATAGATCTACCAACACAGGCCAAGAGACTCTTTGGATATGTTAGATACTAATTTGGTTCAGCTTTCCATTGGACCAATCGACTATTGTTTGGTTTGACAATTAAAGTGCTATTAACATTGCTTACAACCTAGTGGAACACTAGTACTCCAAACATATTGAGATTCACATGCACTTCATTTGATAGCTCATTCAAGAACATGTGGTCAATCTTCAATACTAGCGCATAAAAGACCTAGTTGCATACATTTCAACTAATGGAGCAAGCACTAGGATATATTCAAGATTCTTCACTAGTATGTAGGCTTTAGAGATCTCTCAATGGTCTCAAACAAACCCCTAGGGCTTGGTATGAGAGGATGGAATTTTTTTGCGTGCCATAGGTTTTTCCAGATGCCATTTAGACCCTAACATGTACACAAAGAGGATTGGTGGTTAACTCCTTATACTTGTACTTTATGTCGCTGACTTGATCGTCACTAAGAGTTTTTGCTCTTTGATTAAGGATGTGAAGTCAAGACTCATAAAGCAATTTGAGATGTCAAACTTGGGCCTTCTTCACTACTTCCTTGGTCTCCAGCTCTCATAATCTAAGAAAGGGATTAACATTTCACAGCGTAAGTATGCCTTGGGCATGCTTCTATGCTTCAACATGGTTGACTGCAAGCCAACCCTGACTCTATTGCAGTCTAGATTCACTCTGTCTACCAAGTGTTCTACACCATCTGTTGATTCTACATTGTATAGAAAGTTGGTAGGCAGCGTTATTTATTTGACTCATAGTTAGTTATACATCTCCTTTTGTATTGGATTTATCTCTCGCTTCATGTAGGATCCATACAAGAGTTATTGGAAAACAACAAAGCACATAATTTGATACATCTGAGGTATGATATACTATGACATTGAGTATACATTAGGGGGCTCAGCTCAATTAGTGGATAAATAGATCCTCATTGGAAGGTGATGTTCATACTTACAAGTTCAATTTTGATTACATATTTCATCTTGGCTCTAGACTTGTCACTTGGTCCAACAAGAAGCAACATGCTAGTTTCCTATCTTGGACTGATTGAAAGTATCATAGATATATCAACACAGGCCAAGAGATTCTTTGGATATGTTAGATACTAATTTGGTTCAGCTTTCCATTGGACCAATCGACTATTGTTTGGTTTGACAATTAAAGTGCTATTAACATTGCTTACAACCTAGTGGAACACCAGTACTCCAAACATATTGAGATTCACATACACTTCATTTGATAGCTCATTCAAGAACATGTGGTCAATCTTCAGTACTAGCGCATAAAAGACCTAGTTGCATACATTTCAACTAAACCTATAGCAACATCCAAGTATGTGTCTCTCAAGGATACATTAGGGGTAAAAGAAGTTGTCAGTGAGGGGTGATTATTTTTATTTCCTCCATCTTGATTGTACATGGGTAGTTGATAAGGCTTTTGATGATGAGACCCATTTTTTGAGTTTTTTTCCTTCCCAAGTTAATCTTAAGCGAAGATGTTAAAGTAATAATATAGTGTTAAGCTTAACTTGGGTCTTAACCTAGGTAATCTTAACCTAAGTTAGTTTTGCCCTAGTATGGTATACACATGGAGTTTTAGATTTAGCATGCACCTCTCTAATATTTAGGTGTGTATATATTCAACTTGGTTGGTGTGCACATTCTCACTATTCACTTTGGAATTAATGTTGACATTTACCACATGGTGGGTACTATTCATTTGGAAACTAGTTTGTTTTCATATTACCAAATTATAACTCATTCACATTCCATTAACTACTATAAATAGAATGCAAGGGGTGGGCATTGTAATAAAGTAGGAGAATAAGCAGTCTTTGATTGTGTAAGTTTGTTTTAAGGAATATAATCATTTAGTATTTCTATTGATTTCCCTTTGCATATTTGAATTTCTCCATTAATGTGTAAGGAACTGTTAGGTCAAGGTGATCTTGGAGAAATTGACACAACACATAGTCAATTTCTACAACCCTAAACAAAAAATCCACAATAAGAGACTAACCCTAGGAATAATTTAGAGTTATGGCCTCAAGCCCATAAATAACATCATTACAAAATTATGTGGCATATGTCAGTAGTAATAAATAACTTCCATAAATAAGAAGCAAGGAAATAAATACTAGTCCCCTAGCGCAACCAACCCTATAGAGGGAGGAGGAGGAGGAATCAGACTATATAGCTTATCTCCCTATCCTTCTCCATGGGGGTGTGAAATATTGGGTATGGGCTCCCAACCATCTTGTGCTACATTTTCTCCAGTATCTTCTTTTATTTGTCGATGAGGGGGTGAAATAACCAGAGGTAATTTGGAAATTTCTACTCGCCCATCCCAACTAGCGGGAACAAATTTAGAAAGCCCATAACCATCCTGAGGAGAAGTTCATCCTCCATGACCCCCTAACAATGAAAAACTTCGGCAAGGAGGAAGATGAGGGGTGTAGAATGTAGATTGTTTGTGTGATATGCATTGATCTCTACCTTGCTCCTTTCCTACCTAGTCCCTTTCAAGAGGTCCATGTCAAGAGGAATCATGAGGCACCCTTTTAACAATACAAGATATGTTTCCCCACCGATTGAAAGGGTTCAGAGGTACTCCACCTATAGCACCATTTTTTCCACTTGCACTTGGATATAGAGTGTGAATTAGAAAGCGTCTTAATTATGTTAGCATTAGAGAAAAATTTGTCTAGATTCTCTTTATTAAATATAGAAAAAATCCCTCATTCTTAAGTTGAAAGAGAATGTGAATTCAAAAATATGCCAGATTTATTTGAATTTTCCAAGAAGCATAAAAAAATCCCCCAATAGAACCATGTGCCAAGAAAAGGGTTCTAGTTTGAAGGGATGAAAGAATAAGTGTATCCACTTCCAAGCTTGTTGAGCTCTTACACAAAACCAAAAAATGTGTTTGACAGATTTGGTTTGTCCACAAGAAGAACATTGGTAACCCTTGGTAGAGATACCATGCAAAGAGAGCCCTTTTAGGCTTCACTACAGTAGAGAAGATGCTTTGGAATCTTCTACACCAAATAAAAGGATACTGTTAATATTCCACCATTTTTTTAGCAACTCCTAGGGTATAGTGTTGGGAGTTAACCATTGATAACCAAGTCAGGGTTTGTACCAAATCATAGGTGTAGACACACTCTAGTTATAATCTTTCCACCATTTAAAACGGGCTCTAATCACAATTTTGTCTAGGGTGTATTCTGACACCGACATGTAAATCTCAATAATGGATTCAAAATCTTAATTATTGAGATTAAACTTAGTTTTTTAAGTGTGTCAGGTGGCCCAAATTCTAGTCCTTTTTTCAAAAACATCACTAATATTATCGATGCCTTTATGGAATAGCTGAAGAGCTTTGATCCTAAGAACTTCTACCAAAGGCTTACCATTAATATTTATGACAAGAGACTACCATAATGAGTGAGAGTTGATAGATAAACCCGATCTAAAGTTATCCCCCTTCTAAAAAATCCATGGCTTGATCACTTTCTAGGCCTTCTAGATACTCTTAGCCATAAAAGTGATTATAACTTTGATAGGAACAAGAATAATAAGTAATGTTTGGAAGCCCAAGTTCTTTTAGGCCATTATTCTGTAAGGACTAATAGAAGATATGTAATGCATGAGAACTTTCCCAGCTTCATTACCTTTGATGGCCCTAGCGATCCGTTTGGCAGAAAGGAAAACTCCTTGTTTGGATATATCAATAAGCCCTAACCCTCCAACCTCTTTGCATCTACAGTATATGCGCCAGATTGCTCTATGTTTTTTTTTTTACCTTTAGAGTTGGCCTAAGTAATATACATCAATAACTTTTAAAGTTCCATATAGGTAACTTTAGAGAGAGCTTCCAAAAAATAATAGTAGACATGAGTAGTCTCAAGAACCTTGGAACAAATCTAAAATTTTCTTACAAGGTTAAAATGCTTGATTATCCAGTAGGAGAGTTTTTTGTTCACTCTTTGGACAACATATTTCCATAGTTCCACCTAAGAAGCTTTGAAAGTAAAAGGGATGCCCAGAAATTGGAACATTTCCCCATGAGAGATCCATTTCTATCGATCCAAACCCTTTCACAACTAAGATATAAAGAGAAGGGGCCAAGGGGCAATATTTCATGATAGATATGAAGAGACCAAAGTTCTTAGATTGATGACCATTGATAGTAAGACAAACAGAAGCATCTTGAAAGAGTGTCTAGGTTGTAAACAAAAATATGGGGCCAAATTTGAGGGCTTGGACCATATCAAGAATGAATGGGGATTCACTCCTATCATAGGCCTTTTCAAAATCAATATTAACAAATAGAGCTTTCTATTGGTATGTGTGAGCCCACTCCATCCCCTCCCAAACCAAAATGATGTTGTCAACGATATATCTAGCCTAAATGAATCATGTTTACTTGTGCCTAACCACCAAGATAATGGGATACTTGATTCTTAGTGTTATAGACTTTGCAGTGATATTGTAGGACACATTAAAAAGGGTTATAGGTCTTCAATTGATGATGACCTTAGAATCTCCATGCTTGGGTATGAACTTGATATTTCCTTTGTTGAGGAAATTTCCAAGGGAGTCATTGGCCATAGCTTCAACACATACTTTGTGTAGATCAGGGCCAACACAATCCCACAAGGTTTGGTAAAACTCATAGGGAACATC
Source organism: Torreya grandis (assembly GCA_037957365.1). Lineage (NCBI taxonomy): Eukaryota > Viridiplantae > Streptophyta > Pinopsida > Cupressales > Taxaceae > Torreya > Torreya grandis. Next base: position 2,869,515 of record JARHVA010000008.1, read on the forward strand.
AATTCTTGGGGTTTTAAAGATCCATATCAATCACCACCTTATGAAGCTTATCAATTGAAATAGGTCTATCACAAGCCATTTTTTGGCCTAGAGTGAGTTTAAATGGAACTAGGCCAAATCACTTTCTCAAAGCAAAGTCCCTTTATTTTATGAGAGATTGAACTAGGAAAACATGCTTATAGTTTTGAACAAAGGATTGTAGGATGTATGTATAACCAGTGAGATGGTCTCTAGCTTCTTTGATGGCCTTAATCTACACAGTAGACTGCATGGATCTTAGCTAATGGAAGAAATATTTGAAAATCTTATCTATAATCTTCAACTAGTGGATTCGATCCCAGATTTAAGTACTATGAGCTTGGTGAATTTCAATTAGCTTTATTTTTGTCTAAGCTCAGTAGGTTTTTTTTATAGAGTCTCATTCAGAAGGGAAAGCTCTAAATCTTGAGAAAATATGTTGAACTCCTAAATGTGGGTAGATTTGGCCAGTTTCATGAACATGGATAACTTCCTACCAAACAACCTTAATAAATTGGTGGTGCAAACAATGGTCGCTTCCCACCAATCAAACCAACTAGTGTTAGGTTGTGGAGCTAAAAGCTTCACTGATGCAGACATTGGAGGAGGGTGCTGAGTGTCACAGTCACCGGCGTCGGTCAGGCCAACCGACGTCGATCAGGTGGAGACAGGAAGCTGTCGACGTCGGTCATAGATCGGCCAACGTCGGTCACCCCCAGGCAGACAGGGACCGATGTTTGTCGCCTGTGCAGTTCCAGAACTGCTAGTTCACAGACAGTTAGTTAACAAATTAGTTGTTTGCATGTAAGAAGGCTAATTATAGTCTTGAGCTGCGGATCTAATTATTGTAATTAGGTGTCTAATTATTGTTTGCATGAGATCTATATAATAGACTCATGGGCTGTATTGTAATGTGTGTTAGAGAGTAAGAGAGCAAAATTAGCTCCTTCAGAGTGAAGAGAGCATGGTGTGTTCCTCTTAGTGCCACAGTGCCAAGTGTGGGTGCTGGTTTGGAGAATCAGAAGGGTTCTTCATGTATGTAGGATCTTGGTCAGCAGGTGTGCAAGGCCACGTTTGGAGATCTACATGGGTAAGTAAGATCATTTATCTGCAGGTGTATGTGTGTGCGAGGTCTAAGGTTTGCAGGTGTGTAAAACCAAATTGGTCGGCAAGTGTGCAAGACCAGATTGATCTGTAGGTGGCAGCAAGATCAAGGTGATAGCAACACAACAAGTAGCAAGATCAGGCAGGATCTACTTGGAGTACGGTGTGTACTCAGTTGGAGAGCAAAGAGGAAGGCAAGGTAGTCCCTTCCAAAGTAAAATCATTTGAGTTGCAGGTTGTTGCAAGTTCATGGGAGATCTACTTGGAGTATGTATGTATACTCAAATTTGGAGTGCGTAGAGCACTTGTGTACTGGTAGTAGTGATACTGACTAGTGGTACTGGTAGTAGTGGATACTGACTGGTTGGGGGTGAACACCAACTCTGTGTTTGAGTTGTGTGTTGGGACTGCAAGAGAGAGAGTGAGCTCTTGAAGAGATTTACTGTTTATGCCCTAGAGGTGTGGGAGCCCTAGAGGTGTGTAAGGAAGAAGAACTGTGGCAATATTCTTTGTTGTATTTCCTTATGGAAGAGTATTAATACAATTGGGTATTGTCTCTCATATTCTGTGTTATTTCTAAATTCTAGTTACTTGTTACTTCTGGTTTAATTATGCATGTTTAGTTGCTTGGTAATCAATGGTGCTTCCTTGGGTTCCTAACAGTTGGTATCAGAGCTAAGGTTGCAGGGAGCAGGTTTTGTGTTTGATTATAGGTCACTCTCAGGGGTTTTTGATTGAGTGGGAGTATAGCAACGGTAGATGAAAGTACACTAAGAATGGAGGAATTCAAAGGCATGAATGATCAATTACGGTGTTATGGAAAGAAAGAGCAGGTAAAGAAAGATTGTTGGTTGGTAGCAGATCAGCATGAAGAAACTAAAGAAGCAAATGTTGCAGGTGTTGTTGCACAGGATGCTCTGGAATGTTTCTTGGATAAATTAGAATCTTGTTTTATATATTTTGTTGCCTCTTTCCATGCAGCTCAAAATAGAGTATTTTTCCATGTTAAGGTCTTTGGAGACTTTGGAAAGATTTATTTAGGGGCTGGTGTGCCTTGCCAAATAATTGGCAAAGGGGAAGTGAAGCTGAAATTGCAGGCGGCCAACACATGGGTGTTGAAGGAGGTCATGCAGGTCCCGGTCTTGAAGATGTGGCTAATTTCTTCAAGAAAGTTGGGTGATGGGAGATGCACAAGAACTCTCATAGTGAATGCACTTGAATTAGCATGTGGTAAGAAAGCAGGTACTCTTTATCTACTTGCTTGTATTACTGATTCTTCTTCTGTTGCAAGGACGTGGCTTTGTAGGCTTGGTCACATGAGCAAGAAGGAGATGCATGTTCTTAAGCAGAAAATAGATGTGTTTGACAGACTTAAGAACTAGAAAGCCTTGGTGTTTCTAGAGGAGATGATGGACAGAGATCAACGAATGGGACTGAGTAACTCTGAGCAGGGTGGTTTGGACAGGGTTTTGATCCATGGAGAGCTCGTAGGTAAAAAGTCATCACTCATAGGCGAACACAGTTACCGGCATCGGTCAAGGGGAACCGACATCAAACAGACATGTGCCAATGTCAGTCATGTGCAGACCAGAGCCGGTGGTGTCAAGCAAGGTGGCTGTCGGCGTCGATCATATAACCGACGTTGATGACTAGGTAAGATTGACGTCGGTCAAAAAATTGGCGTCGATAGAAAGGACAATTGCATGGGAATCGACGTCGGTTGGATGCAGATTGTGTGGTGACCGAGGTCGGTCACTGTAACAGATTTTGGGCAGACAGCAAGCTGTCAAGGAGTCTCAAACACCCATATGGAGGACTGAAAGGGTAAGTAAGCCTCAAATTTGTTGTTCCTCTTCTTTATACTCATTGCTCACTGCAGAGCAGGAAGGATCCAGGAAACAGTGGGAGCATGGCATGAACAGGATGCAGAACCAAACGTGAGATTTGGTAGGGTTGTTAGCAAATATGAAAGCACTGAAAGATGAATGGATACCTTAGTTAAAGAATAGAGAGAATGGACACGTGAGATGGAAGGCTAGGTCATATGGTCTTGAGGAAGCTGCAGGACAATGGTACAAGTTTGACAGGTGAATGACAAAGCAGGGCTTTAGTCAATGTCAGTGTAACTATTGTGTTTGTCTTACCAGGTGGATGATGGTCACAACATTATCTTGTTACCGTATGTGGATGGTATGCTAGCTAGCAGGTTCAGACATACAGGGTTTTGTTGAGCTAAGGGTAAGGTTAGTTCGGTGGCATGTCATGAGGAATTTGAAGCAGCGAAATTATTTGGCATGAGAGATATGGAAGATCACAGGTTGATTTTGTCTCTAGTGGGAGCTGATGTGAATCAGGTGTTTGCGAGGTTCAATACGTAAGATGCAGAATCGGAGCACACCAAGGGCTGGACAGTTCAATGTCCAAAATCACATGAGGTCTGGTATAGACCTGAGTTTTCCCCAGCAGTGGGAGCTATCAGAGAGTTAGGAGCCAATTCGGAGAAGTGGGTTCTCAGGTATTTGAGAGGGACTAGCAGCATGTATACATGCTATGCAGGGTTAGGACTTCACTACATGGGTTTGTAGGTTCAGATGTGGCAGGTTACTTGGATGACAGGAGGTGCACCACAGGTTGTGTGGTCGGTGGTCTTCAGGATTGATCTTAAAGAGGGATACAAGCCAAAAAACAAATTAGACGGTGTACAAGTATAGGTACAGTGCAGCTGTTTATCTCCAAGTGGGAGATTGTTAGGTTGTGGAGCTAAAAGCTTCACTGATGCAGACATTGGAGGAGGGTGCTAAGTGTCACAGTCACCAGCGTCGGTCAGGCCAACCGACGTCGATCAGGTGGAGACAGGAAGCTGTCGACGCCGGTCATAGATCAGTCGACGTCGGTCACCCCCAGGCAGACATGGACCGACATCGGTCGCTTGTGTGGTTCCAAAACTGCTAGTTCACAGACAGTTAGTTAACAAACTAGTTATTTGCATGTAAGAAGGCTAATTATAGTCTTGAGCTGCGGATCTAATTATTGTAATTAGGTGTCAATTATTGTTTGCATGAGATCTATATAATAGACTCATGGGCTGTATTGTAATGTGTGCTAGAGAGTACGAGAGCAAAATTAGCTCCTTCAGAGTGAAGAGAGCATGGTGTGTTCCTCCTAGTGCCACAGTGCCAAGTGTGGGTGCTGGTTTGGAGAATCAGAAGGGTTCTTCATGTATGTAGGATCTTGGTCAGCAGGTGTGCAAGGCCACGTTTGGAGATCTACTTGGGTAAGTAAGATCATTGATCTGCAGGTGTATGTGTGTGCGAGGTCTAAGGTTTGCAGGTGTGCAAAACTAGATTGGTCAGCAGGTGTGCAAGGCCAGATTGATCTGCAGGTGGTAGTAGGATCAAGGTGACAACAACACAATAGGTAGCAAGATCAGGCAAGATCTACTTGGAGTACGGTGTGTACTTAGTTGGAGAGCAAAGAGGAAGGCAAGGTAGTCCCTTCCAAAGTAAGATCATTTGAGTTGCAGGTTGTTGCAAGTTCATGGGAGATCTACTTGGAGTATGTATGTATACTCGGATTTGGAGTGCGTGGAGCACTTGTGTACTGGCAGTAGTGATACTGACTAGTGGTACTGGCAGTAGTGGATACTGACTGGTTGGAGGTGAACACCAACTCTGTGTTTGAGTTGTGTGTTGGGACCGTAAGAGAGAGAGTGAGCTCTTGAAGAGATTTACTGTTTATGCCCTAGAGGTGTGGGAGCCCTAGAGGTGTGTAAGGAAGAAGAACTGTGGCAATCTTCTTTGTTGTATTTCCTTCTGGAAGAGTATTAATACAATTGGGTATTGTCTCTCATATTCTGTGTTATTTTTGAATTCTAGTTACTTGTTACTTCTGGTTTAATTCCGCATGTTTAGTTGCTTGGTAATCAATGGTGCTTCTTTGGGTTCCTAACAACTAGAAACACCTTCACGATGAGGACAAAGATTCCAGACCTTTCTAATATGTGTGAGATTTTTTTATGTTGGAAATGTGAGGTGTCGAGATAAAATCGATTGTTGAAGGTCATGACCATGGGGAAGACCATTAAATTTGAAATTTGAGGTGTTGGTAGTCTTATAGAATAACGTTTGCAAGCACACTAACTTGCCTATCATAACATTGAGTCTAGGAAAATATGTTTTTCTCCAAAAAGAGAGATCTATCTAGTATCTTAAGAATTCTATTGGTTCCATGGAAAAATTTAGCCCAAGTGAACCAAAGGGTAGTAGGGGAGGATTTTTAGTGATGTTTATAGTAACTTGTTGCGCATATAGAACCATACCTCTCGCTCTCCAACACACCATCTCATGTGTAGAGTCCCATCTGAAGTCTCCATAAATGTTCAAGTTTTTATTCAATTTGCATCAAGATTTGTTTTTTTTCAATAATATATAATTTTTCAATTAAATTTAACATTTTGGCCAACAAAAAATGTAATACATTTAATTTGACTATTAATTAAATACAAAATAAATTTAAATTAACTAATGTTTTTCAAACACTCAACAATAAAAATAAAATATATAATAAGATTTTTTATTACAAATAATAAACATTAGAAAAAATAAATTATTTATTTACATTACTTAACGAAAGTTTCAAAGAAACCCGAATCTAACATGAACATTAAATAAGATAATATTCTATACAAATTATGCATTCCAAGTATAATCATAATAAATGAGTTAATTCATTAAACAATAATGTATACAATATTTTATGTGAGTAAATGATCTCAACATTAAAAATAGTATATTTTTATAGCTAATAATTGTCCTTGTCCTAGACCTAATCATCATTTTATGTAGTTTCCCCTAAACCACCACCACACCACCACCACCACCATCATCATCAATATCATCTACATCCTTGCTTTGAACATTTTGAATTTTCTAAAATACAAATGAAATTACAAGTTAAGTTTGAAATAAAAAAAGACCCTAGTTGAAATACATTAATATTAAAAATAACATATACAAGTTGATCCACTATGAGAGGTCCCTGATGTTCTCTGCATAATAAAAATATATAGAAATTAAGCTACTCTTTCATAAATAAATACAACCTAATGCCAAATTTGTAAGCCACAATTATCCTCGAAATCTAATCTTGTAATTCTAAACATTGTATTCAATTCATTGACATATCAATACATATTTGTATGCCTTCACGACATCAATGTGTCTCTAGAGTGCTTCCCAACCTTTTTCCATTGCCATTTGAATGTGATCATCAAGTGGAGGGATTTGGAAGTTGGCTTATTGAAAAAATAAAAAGTAACATTAGTACAATTAGAAATATACAAGAATGAATAAAAGAGAGACTAAGGAAAAAGTTATGTTATAATCAACTTACATATGTCATGATGACATATCACTAACTAATGTTCTTTTCTAGGTATTTAACTTATTCTTTAGTTGGTCTATGTTTGAATACCCTATGCTGAGAAACACAATATAAATTTAAATTAAGTTAATCATAATTAATAAATAGAACAAAAAAGCAAACTTATTGTAGACACTCATATTTGGTATTAAATACTTGAGAATTGTAATTTGGTCAACCTTTAAAATATTTTGCTTATGATTAAATACATGACTCTTGTTCACATTTTTATATAACCATTTTATTTATATATGGGATTGAACTTCCCTAATTGTCATTATTGTTACACATGATTTTCCTAGTCTCTACCTGAATAACTTAATATCATTTTCAGATTGAATCATAATCTCAAATCATTGTTCATGTTATCTAAACAAGTTTGTGCTTCCTTAAATTGTTCTGCCATCATGGACTTATCCACTTGGATCAAACCTATCCCGATGCCCTTTAATAACTAGTTTCCCAAATTTAAATTGTTCATATGGGTAAGTCTATATGTTTCACATGTTGGTTCAGAGGAATTATCCATAGGCTTAGCTATATAAACATATCAAACCGAAAACATTTATATTTATCTATCATTGGAATTCACTCTACACATCGAGAGAAAGTACCTTATAGTATCCAAATCTAAAATCCCTCAAAGGAGTAAGCCATGAGCTAAATATGAATACCATTTATGAGGTCAAGTCATAGGTTTTCAAGTTTTGAAAGATATACACATGATTTCACTACATGATAGTATTACACATGGTTGCACACACTCAATTAGGTGAGAGAGTTACATTTAATTTGACTTCCCTCTTTGGATTACTAGATACATCATAGGGGGTGGCTAAAGTTAGCTCAACCCTTCTCTTTCACCCATTGTCCCTAATTTATAGTGGTTTTTTAGTGCATAGCTATGGTTTGAAATAAAGAGAAGAATAATAGATACATTCATGCAAGATCAAAGACATCTGCATAAACATAAACCCTTATAAAATGTAGGTGTAACATTTATAATTGTCACATATTATTACAAACATTCAAGATAGTTATGCACCTTAGAAGATAATTCAACATTGTGCAGGTGTCTAGGAAGTGTAGACTTGTCTAGGCTTAAACAAACACTATTTTTCAAATCCACACACTCATAGGGCCTTTTATTATCATTTTTGACAAGTGTATATTGTCACATACCTACACAAACCCAAAATCAACTAAGTACTCAATTCCTCTAGGTTTTTCCATAAAAGGCAAGTTATTATATTTTGCTAGTTAGCTTCATATGTTTTAGCTATTGTACATCTTAAGAAATCTAAATAGTCTATTATTTTTACCCTATTATGGTCACATTAATAATAAAAAAATAGATAAAGCATATTGGTGAACCTATTCCTTGTCTTGAGCAAAACAACCTTTATATTTCTTAGGGGTTCAAATTTCAGTATTTATTATTTATGTTTAAACTTGATTTTTTATTTTCCCTCATTTATAAATTCACATAGCTATAATAGATATTCATAGTGTTTATTTTCTTATTCAATTTATGACAGTTATAATTACATGTCATTTTCCTAAAATATGTAACATCTTTCAAAATCACGTGATGAAATGAATCAAATTTAATACAACTAAGGCTAAAATTAATGATGAAAAACATTTCACCCTTATTAATTCATAGTGTTTAAATACTAAATTTTAAATTCCTCTTGTCACAACTAGATGTCAAAGGGCACAAATGAGTCCTTTCATTCTTCTTCCCATTAGACCTCAAGGTCATGATAACTACCATCTCGCTCTCAATATTTTCCTTGGGATTAATTTAGGTCTAATGGTCCATGCTATTGAAATTGTAATAGGTAGCCCCATCATGTGCAACATAATGAAGGAAGTCAAACTATCCCTCCTCATCCCCATCAACCTCCCATGAAGCCACCAATCCAACTAAGGGCTATAATATCATTGACCAACTTAGAAATACCCCAACCAAATTTTCCATGTTAGAACTACTCAAGATGTAATATTATTATACATATTGTAGGAGAGCTTTTGTCTCATAGCACGGTAGATGGATAGTCTACATAGGAAGTTGAATAGTCTTCTTGGAAGATGTTCAAGTGAATAGTCATTTATTTGGATATAAATAATGTAATCTTTCTTCATTTAATTAATTCAATAACTTTACTTTGCATTCAATTCTTATTTTTGTCATCCATATTTTATGGACTAACATTGGTATCAAAGCCTAGGCTTCATTAATTATTTTCTTTCTCCATTCAACCTCCCTCCTACATATTCATTTCTATCCAATCAAATACATTCAAAATTAATTTTTTTGTGGTTTAGAACTATGCATTTGGTAGAAGTGAAGTATTTTGGCAATATTTGACCACATTTCAACCCTGCATGGCATCCTAATCTATTGATATACTACTATTTTGAGACCTACACAGTGATTTTTCTACCTCAACTATATATCAACCATATTTGGATGTATTTGCAGAGTTTCAAACTTGGAAAGATGCATTTTAGCTCATTATGCCAAGGTTTTAGCTATTAAATGATTGTGTGGCTACTGTAGCAAGACATGTAAACTAATAGAAGGTGATTTATACTATTATAAGGCATGATTAAACTATTGGAATTATGTTTTGACATTTTTTCAACATATGACAACATTTAGGACCTATGTGACATAAGGAGTAGGGCCTCTTGGCTACAACATGTTGTTTTTTAGTTGTTTTTTTGGTTGTATGCATGATCAATGTTAGAATTAGCTACAAAATATAATGAATCTAATAAAAAGCATAAATAAGAGATAAAATAGTAATAGTAATAAACAATAACTATATATCTGAGATAATAACAGAAATGAATAAATAACTCAAATATGATGAATTACTCTGATAATTCAATATTAATCTGATATGGAATACATAAATAGCCATTGCTTATATAGAGCAAAGCGTGCATGATAAAGATTAAGGAACTCACACAACACATGTAGTTCAACTGATATCTATCTACATGAATAGTGGACTGCAACTCCACACTAACAAGAGGGGTGTCCAAATTATGTAAATGATCAACAAAAGTTGATTATTAGTTAAATAATCTTATCCTATCTTACCCTGAATAATGGAGTGGAACTCCACTGTAACAAGATAAGTGTCTAAGTTAACTACTAGCTAAGCAAACTTATCCTGTATGGTGCAAATTATTAATAAACATAATAAACTAATTATAATACATAATTAGTGCACCAAAATAATAAATAATAAATGAAAATAAATGTAATAAAGCAAATAAATGCACCAATACCCCCACATAAGCGAAGCTTAGGTAGGGCTATGCAAATAAGAGTCCCAACAATGTGTAGCCATATTAGGAACTCTGTACAAATAGATGACGAAAGAGAAAACCCAAAGGGAAAAAAACTCCTCAAAATGAAGGTCTAGGAGACCCACCTGAAGAACTGATGTCCCCTGAAAAACTAATGTTTTTCACCCCCAAAAGAGATCACAAGTGAAGATACTTGCTCTCAGTGAAAGGTTTGGTGAAAATATCTACAATATGATCCTTCGTAGAAAAATATTGAAGATCAATGATCTCCACCTGAATCAACTCCCTGATAAAGTGCAAATGGATCCTTATGTGTTTGGTTCTCTGATGATGAATTGGATTCTTCAAGATCTAGATAGTGCTCTATTGTCACAGTAGATGAATGATGGCTTCCAAAATGGAACACCAAGCTCAGTGAGAATATTTTGAAGCCAAATAGCCTTAGTAGTGGCATTAACAGTGCCACAATACTTAGCCTCTATAGATGAAATAGCAATAGCATTTTGTTTCTTGCTCTGTCAATAAATGGGGCTAGATCCAAATTGAAAGTTGTAACCAGAAGTGGACTTATGATCATCTTAATCACCAACCTAAGCAAAATCTATGTATCAAACCAAGTCTAAACTTGTATTTGTTATATAATGAATCTTGTATCTGATAGTGCCTTGAATGTAACTCAAAATGTGTTTGGCAACTCTCCAATAAATCTCATGTGGTGTCTACATAAAGCGTGAAACCATGCCAATTGCATATGAAATGTCAGGTCATGTATGATTCAGATAGATGATGTTGCCTACAAGTTGGTGATACAATGTGGCATCAACCAAGGGGGTGGAACAATAAACCTCAAGTCTAACTCCAAATAAGAAAGGAGTCGATGTAGGCCTACAATCAACCATGTGAAATTATGCTAACAAGTCCATGGCATACTTGGGTTGTGAAAGTGTAATCCTAGAAGAAGACTGTGCTATCTGAATCCCAAGAAAATAATGCAACAATCCCATGTCTATCATAGAAAACCTATGATGAAGTGCAGTCTCAAGATTGTTGATGATGGATGTTGTGATCCCTGTAATAATGAGATCATCAACATAGAGCACCAAGTACAATAGTGAATCCTCTTACCATAGAATGTAGACATTCAGATCTGAGTGATAGCTCGAGAACCCAATGGAGAGAAGAAATGTGTCCATCTTAGAATACCAAGCCCTATGGCTTGTTTTAGACCATAGAGAGGCTTCTTCAAGCAACATACCAATGAAGAATCTTGAATGAACCCCTATGGCTGATCCATATAAATCTCCTCATGAAGATCTTCGTGAAGAAATGTGCTCTTCACATCCATTTGATGTACTACCCAACCATGAGATACACTAATAGCTAGTATCAAGAGAATATAATTCATCTTAACAATAGGCATAAAGGTTTCTATATAGTCAATGCCTTCTACTTGGGAAAAACCTTTGGCCACTAAGCATGCTTTATACTTATCAATATTTCTATTTGCTACAAATTAGTCTAATATATCCACCTACATCATACTAATTTTCTTCCCTTAGGAAGAGGAAAAAGATCCCAAGTGTTGTTCCTAATCAATGAGTCATACTCTTCTTCCATCATTGAATCTCACTCAACTGTCCCTATGGCTTCTTGAAAAGACTATGGATCAGAAGCTGTGGCAATGCAAGAATGTGGAAGATCATGTTGTGACCATGTTCTCCTTCTATCTAATGGATCCCTAACAAGAGGGTCTACATCATCTAAAGTTTGTATAGCTCATAAAGGCATCAATCGGTGAGGATCTAGAGGAGGAGGAGGAGGAGGAGGAGGAACATGACCTGGTAAACCCTATTGGGGAGGTATTACTCCATCATCCCTTTGAGTAAATGAAGTAGGAGTATCATCATTACTACTATTTTATTCTTCTAAGGAAGAAGAATGAGAAATGTTAGAAGACGAGTCTGAAGGACTTTATTCAAAGTAAACACTTCTTGCTATAATAAGTTCATATGAATCTGGATCAATGAGCCAATATCCCTTAACACCATCAGGATATCCCACAAATCTATAAGTTTGACTTTGTTGTTCTAAAGCACGATGCTTGTCTGAAGGTATGTGAGCCCATGCTGGATTGTCAAAGACTCTAAAATGATGCATATTTGGCTTCCTATTACACCAATATTCAAGAAATGTTATCCCATTTAAACCTTTGTGAGGAAATATATTCTGTATATATGCAACATAATTAATTATTTATGCCTAGTACTTAGGTACTAATGATTTTGCATGAATCATACAACTTGCCATCTCTTTTAAGAATTTGTTCTTCCTCTCTACTACACCATTGTATTGAGGTGTGTATGCAACTGAATGCTAAATATCAATTCCTTCAAGAGCACATAATTGTTCAAACTTGTTGTTCACATATTCCCTCTCATTATCTGTGTAGAGAATCTTGACATACTTCCTAGATTATTTCTCTGCTAGAGATTTGAACTCTAAAAATCTATCAAATACTTCACTCTTGAGTTTCAAAAAATAAACCCAAGTATATCTGGAACAGTCATCAATAAATGTGAGAACATAACAAGTTTTACTAAAAGACAAAGTAGGTAATGGACCTGCTAAATCACTATGAGCAAGTTTAAAGACTTGTGTAGCCCTCCAAGCCTTCCCTTTATCAAACTTATCCTCTGGATGTTTTCTTAAGTCATAACCATGACATACACCCCCTAAAAATTGAATCTATGGAAATCTTGTAACCATTTCTTACTGACTAAGCTACTGTAAATAGCGATAGTTCAGATGACCAAACTGTTCATGCCATAATTTGCTCATTGAATTAGTGTGTGAGAGTAAAATTGTAGAGGGAGACTAAGGCACAAAGTGGGAGAATTAATAAAGCTGAGTATTATTGTCAACTTTTCCCACTGCAATGAAGGCATTATCCTTTAATTTTCTAATTGATACATAATCGGGTGTGAACTCAACTTTCCTACCAGTATCAAAGTAAGTGATTTGGTAGATATAAAAAAGGTTAGTTGATAACTCTGGCACACAGAGGACATCCTCAAATACATCACTATCAATAGAAACTATACCTTTTCCTATAACATCTACCTTAGAATTATCACCTATAAGAATATGAGGCAAGGAACTTAGTTCTAATCTAGAAAATTGTTCTTGATTAGAACCCATATGGTGCGAAGCACCTAAGTCAATGACCCATGACTTGGGAGAATTTTCCGGTGCAACTAGTGTCATAGCTTTCCCTTTCCCTAAATTTGAAGGAGTGGAAGAATCCTTTGAAGAGGATTGATTGATGTTATTCTTTTTGAGAAGACCCTTAAGTTCATCAATCTCTTTCTTTCAACAATCTTGTTCACTATGAAACCCCTTTTTGCAATAAGGGCAAGGAGTGACAGTCATTTTTTATGAATCCCCTTTCTTATTAGTGGATTTATAATTTCCTTGTGAGGAAGATTGTTCCCCTTTATTCTTATCTTTCTGTGACTTATTCTAATTATTCTGCTTCTTTTTACTTGAACCTGTATTTGATGTTGATGTTGAAACTTACTTATGCTGAGGTTGACTTGAAACTATAGCTTGAGATTTGGATGACTTGATTATACCCATAGCTATTAAATTTTCTTCTTTAGCCATTAGAATCTCAGAGAATACCTCAAAGGTGGTCATTTGATAAGTCTGCCCAATGTGAGCCAATGAGTCTGAAAGCTAGAGACAAATGATGAATATTTAGGACCTAATTTGTGTAAGGCACTGAAAATCAATTCAATATCCTTTTTATCAATTTTACAATCATAAGTTGTGCTCTAAGATCTATGACTTTAGTGATGTAGTCTTGTATTGTAGCATAATTTTTAGGATCCAAACTAATGAGTTCGTTGTCAATTTGGTAACCACGAACATAAATCAAAGTATAGAACACACTACAAAACCCCCATGAATTACCTAGTTTTATCCCACATAGTAATTATTTTTGGCACTTTATAATTGAGTGCAATTACAAGGCTAGATTATAATTGTTCTAGTTTACAAAAAGCTCATTTAGGCCCTTTAGTCTAAAAGTACAAAAAATGTGCACTTTATTACAAAAATTTCTATACCAATGTGTTGTGTTCGAAAAAATATTAACTTAAAAAAAAAAATGGGACCTCAATTTGAGGTTGTATGTGAAATTTATGAGCCTATGAAGTTGCATAAATGAGGACGGACAAGAGCTGCTATATAAAAATCTAAATTTAAAAAAAAATAAAAAAAAATTAGAAGAAACTGAAAGTACAACAACGAAGAGCACAAAATTTTAAGCTATTTCAAAAAACAATTCACTCAAAAATACCTCCCGGTGTTCAAATGGTAGGCTCCCAAATTTTTCCTTCCAAATCTACCTACTGATCCATGAGGCCTACCAAAAGAAAAAATGGTTTGCACAGTCCGTATGGTCTGTATGGCTGTACGTGGAAGCAAAAAAAAATTTGTCTTCTGGGGTGACTGTGTCCAAATTGGACAAATTTTATATGGATCTGTAGGTTTTAACATCTTATAAACACAGCCACGAGGTCCATTTTGCTCAAAAACACTTCAATTTTTAGGTACCCGTCAGATTTGGGCATGGTGCTTCTGGATCAAACCCTTGCCAATTTTGCCCCTTGTGCCCAATTTAGACAAAATTATATACAATTTTGACTATCTCAGGCACTTTGAACTCAATGGTGAGCTCAAAAATTATCCACAAAGCTCCAATTTATGCCTGTATACAAAATCAAAAAAATTGATCCTATATCTGGATATTTTTCTCTTGAATATTTAACAATCTATAGATTCAAGATAGCTCTAGTACCATGTTAGAATTAGCTACAGGATCTAATGAATCTAATAGAAAGAATAAATAAGAGATAAAATAGTAATAGTAATAAATAATAACTGTATATCTGAGATAATAACAGAAATGAATATATAACTCAAATATGATGAATTACTCTGATAATTCAATATTAATCTGATATGGAATACATAAATAGCCATTACTTATATAGAGCAAAATGTGCATGATAAAGATCATAGAACTCACACAACATGTGTAGTTCAATTGATATATGTCTACATGAATAGTAGAGTGCAACTCCACACTAACAAGATAGGTGTCCAACTTATGTAAATAATCAACACAAATTGACTATTAATTAAACAATCTTATCCTATCTTACCCTGAATAGTGGAGTGGAACTCCATTGTATCAAGATAAGTGTCTAAGTCAACTACTAGCTAAGCAAGCTTACCCTAGCTAGTACAAATTATTAATAAACATAATAAAGTAATTATAATAAGTAACTAGTGCACAAAAATAATAAATACAAGTAAATGCAATAAAGTAAATAAATGCACTAACAATTAAATGAGCAAAAGACTGCATTTAATGTGCTTTCATATGCACCAATTGACTTGAAGCACTGCACCCATGTGTATGACCACATGGAAGAAGGAGAACATGAATTAATATGCCAAGATAAGTTAATTTGGAAAATTTTATGCTTTCATTTTCATTAAAAGCATAATTTATTGAATGGATAATATTCTTGTAAGGGAATACTAATAGATTTTTTAATTTTTGGCTTATTCAAAAATAATAAATGAGTTGTTTTCAAACTAGAATCTAATTCATTTTCTAAAAGTTAAGCAAAGTTTGAAAAATAAAATTGTAGTATTTGGTATCAACAGTGCCTCTAGTTCAAGTTTACGAGTTATGTCTCAACGATCAAACTGATGCACTTATAGCCTAATATAGCTAATAAAATGACATTTGTGGCATCATCCCTATAACTTTTTAGTGGGAAATAAATAAAATTTTCATTTTCCCATTCCTTTCATTACCCATTCATGACTATCACTAGATGTAAATCTCAAAAGAAAAAATGCTCCTAATATATAGAGTTATTATGCCCATGTAAATAGACTTATCACTAAGTTTGTTTCTTAGATAGAGTTAATTATTTTCATGTATTGCCTAGGTAACATGTTCCATTTTGCTCTCATGTGCTTTAACATCTCTTTCAAATACCACCAGATATATAGAAGGGATGAACTTCTTCCACATACCTAAGTGTATATATGAAGGGCAAACATATTGATAGGTTTGGTATATCATTCAGGTATTATATATAAAAGGGAACCTCTTTTATAGTGACAAGGACCCATTCCATCTCCCTATTTAACAAACATGCATTTAATAAAAATTATTATTGGCACAACTGTAACCAGGAAAGACATTTGGTTAAAATGGTCAAGACAGGTAGAGAATACACTTATCTTCAATGACTCATGGTTCAACATCTATGATATGGATGCACAACTTATTGAACCTAAAAAAATAAAGGAGATACCATCTTGGAAGAAGAGGTATTCAAAAGCATTGGCCTTGTTGTGAGCCTCAATTGATGACGAGGATTTTTTTCACATATAGGGGTGCCACACTCATTGGAAAACATTTCAAAAATTGAAATACTTGTATGATTCTCTCTCATAATTGGATTTCATACTATTTCAGTTGAAACTATTCAATTTTGAGTTGAAAAATGGTGATGTCATGAGTTTGTATTCTAAAATCTATGCAATTAAATAAGATGTTGATGTTTCTAGAGTAAAAATTGATGTGTATATGATCACCTACATAAAGATTCTTCTGCTACATACTTAGCCTACTTGGAGTCTTTATAAGTGAGCAATTTTTTGAAGACTCTCACCTTTGATCAATTGGTTGAAAAGATGGCTGAAAAATAAAAAGCATTTAGAATAAAAATAGAGTCTACATGAGAAATAATTTGTTAATAAAAATGGAAATTCTTCCAAGGATGCAGGAAATCATAGAATTAAAAATAAAAATAAAGGGCGAGGCAAAAAATATGGAAAAAGTAATAATCAACATCAAAAAAATCATAATGACAAATACAATTTGTTTTGTAAATGTTGTGAAATAAAAGGAATCAAGAGACCCATGAATTCAAAATCTCATGGGACAAAATTGAACCCTACAAAAAAAAAAATTAAAAAAGGAGAAAAAAAAAACTTGAAATCAGACTAAGCTCAGTTTTCTAGTGAATGTGTGCTTTCCATCTCTAATGAAGGAAATAATGCCTTAGAGAGTTCAACCTAGGATAATGCTTGGGTTCTAAATAATGGTGGCACGTAACATATGACTTTCTGAAGGGACTTATTTAAGGAGTTTCATGAAGAAAGTTATGATCTATTATATTTGGCAAATAAAATAAATTTGTGACTTCAAGGCAAATGTTCAATTCAACTCAAGTCATAAGAGCTTCCAAACTTCATTATTTAAAATTGAATATACCTTCCTCTACTTAAAATAAACTTTCTATCTTTGTGCTCATTCAACAACAAGGCCAATCCATTCTGTTGGATGATGGAGTGGTGAACGTCAAAAGGAAATGTGATAACACAATTATTCTAATTAGATATGAGGAAGGAATTTTTATAAAACTCAGGGGTGAGCAGTTAGTGACAAGAAATATTACTCATCTCACTAAAAAGGGAGTGTCAATGAGTCTTATTTAGCATGCCAAATTTGGGAACACACACTAGGAAAACACCCACACAATCCAAAAAAAGGGTATTGTAGGCTTCCCAACATTGTCCAAAAACATTGAAAAGTGTGAAGCTTGCATATTAGAAAAACATGAGAGGGAATAATTTTAGAAGTTAGAATGGAAAGCCAGCTAGAAATTCTAGTTGGTTCACTTTGATATGTGTTCTCTACCAATTATTTTCTCTGGGACAAATGCTCCATGTTGTTTATTGATCACCATAACATAATGATTTGGATATACTTTTTGAATTAAAAAATAAAATCCTAAAAGAATTCAAATGTTTTTAAGAATGATTAAAAATGCATCCCAATCCCACATTGGGACACTTAGGACTTACAATGGTGGTGAATTCATGTCATGGCATTTGAAACTTATCTCATGCAAAATGTAATTAAACATAACTTCATAGTACCTTACACTCAACATAATGGCATAGTTGAGCATATCAACAAAATTGTGTTGAACATGGTTTGGAAAATGCTGTACTTTAAAGGGGTAAATTTGTATTTTTAGCCATAAGCATCTCAAACAAAAATCCATCTCTTCATCAGGTCACCATCAACATCCCTTCAAATTAAGACTGTAGATGAAGTTTGGTGTGGTCATCTCCCTTCAGTGCAACATCTTTAAATTTTTGGATCCATAGGATACACATTGAATCCCAATGAGAAAAGGAACAAATTGGAGCACAAAAGCTGTAAATACGTGCTTTTTAGATGCTCAAAGTCCTCAAATGCATACATACTTTTTTATGAGAACAACAAGAGATTTATCATCATAAGAGATGTTTTATTTTTTGAAACTACAAAGGAAATTATAAGCATTAATCACTAATTGAATAGATTTGATAAATATGCCAAATTTGATATTTTCAATGAGGCTGATATGGAGGTTCTAAACAGTGAGTGGGGAACCTGTAATTTTGAAACAATTAAATCTTAATTGACTCATGTAATTGATAACAACACTTCCCCTACAAATAAAAGTGAAACATCATCATAAGATGGTCTCATATCAAAAACTGAAGGAGCTTCAAATCAATAAAGTGAGACACATGTGATTATGTAAGCTACTTAGAAAAAGATACCAAAATGGGTTAAATAGACATTGAAAGATGTCAGACTTATTGATGTTGAAAAAATAAGCATTATAAGTGCACATACTTCCAAACAACAATAAAAAAAGTTCGTAGATGAAATTAAAGATAAGATAGAAAATATTATCTTAAAATACCCCCTATAAGAAGAAGTCAAAATTATTTTTTACTTTGAACCCACTTACTTCAAACAAGCTGAAAAACTTGATGCATGGATGCATGCAATCAAGAGTGAGTATGATGCATTGGTCATAAATGGAACTCTGAAATTGGTTGATCCTTGAATCAGTTTTAAACCTATTGGTTTCAAGTGGGTCTTTCAAAACCAATACAAATCATATGGCTCACTTAACAAACACAAATCAAGGCTTGTTGTAAAGGAATTTACTTAAAAAATAAGGAAAAAACTATAATGAAAACTTTGCCCCAATAAAAAAATGGACTACTAGACAAACTATGTTGACTTTGACAACTCATGATGGATGGAAAGTTCACCAAATGTGGGTAAAAACTACATTTTTGGATGGCAATCTCAAAGAAATGGTGTACATGACTTATCTTGATGATTTTTCAGTACACAACAAAGATCATAAAGTTTGCAATATTGAAAATCATTGTAGGGTTTGAAATAAGTCCCAAGAGCATGGTATGGCAAACTCATTGAGCACCTCCTAAACATGAACTTCACACATTTTGAGTTTGAATATGCAACTCTTTTTTTCAAAACCATTGTAATTCCAATGGTATATGTGGATGATCTACTCATCATAATTAATAATTAGTGATACACTTAAAAAATCAAATTAAAGTTGATGAAAGGCTTTGAAATAATAGATCTAGGTTGTCTTCATTACTATTTGGGTATTGAAATGATTCAAAAATCAAAGTATATCTTCATCACTCAACATAAATATATTGGTGAAATTTTGAGAAAATTTGGAATGATATATAATAAGCCTCTTACTAAGCACATGGAACAAAATATGAAATTGATATCATAAGATACCAGATTTAGTAGATGCTAATAAATACAAATAACTCATTGGAAGTTTGATCTATGTGACCACAACTAGACCATATATTTCATTTTCTATTGGTGTTCTTTATCGATTCATTCAATAACCCAAAGAAAGTCATTGGTTAGCAACAAAAAGAGTCCTTCAATATCTAAAAGGAACACAAAATTCTGGGCTCAAATACTTTAGGGCAAGAGAATCAAACTAGCTAGATATTCATATTCTGACTATGCTAGTAATTTTAAATATGGGAAATCTACTTTGGATTTTATAATTAATTTGGGAATAATAGTTGTCAGTTAGAAGTCAAAGAAGCAATATTTGCCAAAATTTTATTTAGCAAAAACATAATACACGGTAGTTTCAGAGGCAACTAGATAAATTTTGTGCCTCTAAAGGGTTCTTTCAGATTTGTAGGTGCAACAAGTTTTGTCAACACCTCTCATGGTTGACAACACATCTACAATTCAAATGATAAATAGTCCAGTCTTTCACGACCAAACTAAGCACATCAACACCAAATTTAATTTAATTCACCATTATGTGAATGATGGTAGTGTAAAATTGCTACATTAGCCTATTGTAAAACAACCAACATACATATTGACAAAAGTGCTTGGAAGAGTTTTTTTTTGAAAAGTTCAAAGGCATGTTTGGTCTCATAATAACCCCTAAAAATTAAGGGGGATGTAATATTATTGTAGATAATAATTTTAATCCTCGGAGTAATTGTAGGAGAGTTTTTATCTCATAGTGGTAGATAGATAGTCTACATAAGACATTGAATAGTCTTCTTGGAAGATGAAGTGAATAGTCACTTGTTTGGTTATAAATAGTGTAATATCTCTTCATTCAAGTAATGCAATAACTTTGGTTTGCACCAAATTTTCATTTTGTTTTTCATCCATATTTTTTGTCCTGACATTAAATATGCACCTATTTATAAAAACATAAGCAAAACATAGGACACCTATCTATTAAGACAATCTATATACAAATTTGTGTGATACAACTTTACCCAATGATGCAAAACCTAATTACTTTGCATATATTTTAAATACATTGAAGGGTACTGAAGATGTGATATATTTTGAAAAATATGACTTCTCTATTCAAGATATTATAGATCAACATCTCCCATTGTTTATTCAAGCAAAAATATTAAAAAACGGATGCAAGAGAGTTTTGATAGATAATGGTTTAGGATTGATATATGTAACATCTATTTTTTGAAAATTGTGTGTGTCAATATGTATTCTATTAAAAAATAACATAAAAACATCAAAAGATTTGATAATGTGCCTCACCAACTTTAGGTTCTATTACTTTGGATTTCAAAGTAGGGTCTAAGACTATACCTACTTCATTTCATTTAATGCTTAATCACTTGCATTGTAACCTACTCATAGGTAGACCGTTGATATATGAAATGGAGGTCATACCATCTAATTTGCATTGGTGTGTGAAGTTTATGCATGAGGGAATATTGTATACATGTCTTGTAGATAATCAATCTTTCAAATATTTTAAAACAACACATACTAATAATGGACGTAATCCACAATCAAATAATTTTTAGTGTATTATCATACCTCCATCACAAATGATACCACTACAATGGATACATACATATGAAATTGGTAGGTCAAACAATATTAATGTAAATGTGCCAACTATATGTGCATTATGCTAACAATAAACAATGGAATTTATAAAAGAAGAAAAGTTACCAGATTTCCCTTTAGTAGTTAACTCAAAGAATCTAGATTAGATATTGATGGAAGAAGATGATAGTGATGATGACGAGAATTAAGTCCAATGAACATAGATGATTATTTGTGTAGTATTAATTTTACACCTATTGGTCTAGGGGAATACTGAGATGATTCAAAACCACTAACTAAAACTAAGTTGGATAAAAGGAAAGCGTCTCTTCTATGCACACATAAGGATGACAATGAAAAAATGTGTTGTAATATAAGTTTAGAATAACATAATTCAATGTTAAGCACTCCACTAAGATAATTATTTGTTATATCTAATATAATTAAAGAGGAATAGGCATAATGTATTTCACATTGATTTAAATATTTACATCCAATATTTTTTATGAATTCAGTAAACAATATATAATCCATAGATCCCAACTAGGTATTAGGTTATTTCTTACCATTGTCAAAGATACAGTAACAAATATATCACAAATACTGCTTGATGATTTTTTTATGGCTCTATCCACAACTCGACATAGATCTACTGGAAGATTATCAACTCAAGAAAGAAAGCTATTTATAAATTATTAAAAAAAAAATAGGGCATCAGCTAGATACTTGTGTGGCATTAGCATAAAATATTTAAAAGTTCAAAGATGAAGTAATTATCATAGTCACTCAGATTTAGCAAGAGGCACCAATTCTAGCTCCTAATAGGAACCAATAGAGAGATCAAACATGTAAAGAGTTAAACCATATAAGATAAGACATATTGTCTATCACAATAACAATGAGGGTCATTATAAGAAACACTTTAAAATTGATAAAAAAAATCCCTGAGGACATGTAGTGTTGTATTCTTACAAAAGCTGGGATATAACATGGATGCCTTACAACACAATATACCTTGTGACGAATCAATGGGACATTTTATGCTATTGATTTTTTGTAGACCAAAAGTGGTTGAGAATCATATGAGTCATGCATATTGGCAACCAGTTATGGGATACACTTGGACAATAATTGTTACAATAAATGTGGGCTACCATAGATATACCAAATAGATACATCCATTTTTTTATAAAAAATGCAATCAAGATTTGGCATGATGGTGACAATGATAACCTAAAAGGCCACACCTCAAGAATAACTATAAAATTATTATATCCTGAGGTATCACATGACCAATCACACATACTTTAAGAACATGTCATGTGTATGCATCATATTTGGAAACATACAAAAGGAAAAACAAAGATGGTTGATGTAAAATACTATGATGCCACCTATGGCAATATCTTAGGCACATCTGATGAAATCCCATACCCATAATTGAACACCTTATCACTTGAGCCTCCATGTAGATTTCCTCATCCATTATATAGGATTCTAGGCCTTTGAGTCTTATATTCTAAAACTTGCAGATACAAAAAAATTAAAATATTCAAAAAATTAAAAATTAGGACCTATGCGTGATATGTATTTCTTATTTACTTGATTGCTTTATGCTTTATCATATATAATGCATTATATATCCAATTTTCTATGAACATGTGTTTCACAACATACATGAGTGAGATACAAGACAAACATGTTTTATATGACATGAAAACAGATGCGGAATATTCCTATACCCAAGAGATAACCTCCTACATTGGGGGCATCTTACTAATTTACACATGTTTTATCATTTTATGACTACTTTCATTCATCATATTGAGATACTTAACACTAATTATACAAGACTTGATCTGACTCATACTAATTAGATTGATATTTCACTAGATATTACATTTTTTTTATATGTGATAATGACATACATTGATTATGTAGATTATCCTTGCTTTTTCTATGCATGATTGATGTTGTTACTTGTTACATGATGTAATTCTTGATTGCTTATTACATTGTGTAACCCTTCATTTTTTTCTTTAACTCTGATTTTGTGTGACATTTAATTGCCCATTGTATGTGAGACATTTGATTGTCTATTGTGTGTATGACATTTGATTGTTCATTGTGTGTGCTTCTTACTTTATGTGACATTGATTGCTATTGTGAAATTCATGGCCATGACACTATGTGTGGATAGATTTAGGATTTTATACTAAATGTATTGTGTCATGATCCATATCACACACTTTTTTTTTGTTTATATTTCCATGATACATATCATGTACCTTCTGCATATTTATTACTCACTTTATGGATGCTCACTACTATATTGACTATTCATTGTGTTCCTAATTGATAATCTATCTTGACATGAAACTTGAAAGCTCTAATATATATGGTGCTTATGTTCTCAAGTGATCTATTATTACTATGATGACATATTATCCACATGTTAATACATGTTTTACACTGCTTATATCTTTTTCTATATAACATGATGTTTATAACTCCTTTTTTTCAAGATGAGTAATTTGTAGGCTATATTATTCACCTCAAAAGAAGGGAATACATAGGAGTTTGTCTTTGATTTGGAGTTAAATTCATAAAAGGTCCCAAATTAGATCAAATCTTGCACCATTACAAAGATCCTATTAAAAGCATTTTGACGGTATGTGGAACTTTGAAAATGGAGCTCGCATGCTCCTTATGTAATTAGTCAAAGTTCTTGTCAAAGCCAGTCAATAGGTGGTCAAAGCTGGTCAAAATACAAAAATTGATTATCATGAAATATTTCAAATCTAGTTCCATGATTTAGAGCTCATCGTAAGCTTTTTGTCATATTTTACAGTTCAAAAAATGGTGTCTGTATACGAAAGTTATGACCAATCAAACTTGATGATGTGGCAATAAAGTGACGTGGCATATGATTTGACGCAAGTATTTAATATTTTGGGAGAAACATGTTTCATTATAAATTGAGGAATAATTATCAAACCATATTTTTAAATGTAATGGATAATTTAAAATCCCATAAAAATCGGGTATGGGATAATTATGAAATTTATTAAAAAAGATTGTCAATAATCATCCCAATCGAAAAAAGTGGACCTACCACAAGTATATAAAGGGGTGAGGGGTTATTTGGAAATCACTGGGAATTGGAATTGAAATTCAGTGAATTCATTCTAAAGTGTCAAAGCTCTCATGGCAGAGCCAGAGTCGAGAGCCAGAGCTGAGAGCCGAAGAGTCACAGCAAGAGACGGTTCTAGCCATATGCTGAGTGTTTGGATTTGAGGTTGTTTGATGCCTCAAAGTGAAGGACTTAGATATCTTTACACTTTACACTTTTTGAGAGACTTAGAGAGCTTATATAGATACCAATCTGCATATATCCTAAGTTTTGAAGGACTTAGAGAGATTTACACTTTTCGGTGTAAACTAGGAATTTGTCCTAGACTCTAATATGATTTCAATAGTATGTTGAAATATCTGTGGTGATTTTTTAAAGACATTTATAAGTCCATTTTTGAGACTTTGGTGAGAATCCACAGGATTGCGAGATTGCATTCACACGATAATAAGGTAGAAGGCTATTTGTGGGTATACCGGGACTATTTAAAGCTCTGTTGTTTGAGTTGTGTGCAATCTTAAGAGTATCCATTTGAAAATCATGAGAAATTGGCCATGTACTCACTTTTCAAGTAAATAGATTGGTTCATATGATTAATCTTGTTTATTAATCACTATAGAATGCATTAATAGCTAAAATAAGATAAAAAGTTAAATTCAATTTCATTTTCATGAACATTTCAAAAAATTATGTGATTTGACTACAAGATCCAAGGTAAAAAATTTTGCACAGAAATAAGTGCCAGTTTACGGATCAATCTTAGAGAGTAAGCCTTCATAGTCATAAAATATTTAGGTTTAGGGCATGAATTACTTTATAATGGTACATGTTTACACATATTATTACATGTTTTACTCAGATTATGACATGTTTGACATAAATTAGGGGCATATGCAAAGACATACGCCAAATATTTTATAGGATTATAAATTATATTTCACAAATTCTATAAGATTTTTAAACATATTACATGACTCAACATACACATGTTGTCAGATTGGGCACATATGTGAGAAATATGTTTACACTTTCATAGGTATTATGAAATTTGGACTTAGATAATGCATGTTATTAGATTGTAAACATATGTGACACATTTTATAAATAAAATATACTCGAGTATTACTCAAGTATTGATCAATAATTACCATGTTGAATCATATAACTTATCTACAATTGATGATTCAAAAACTTTACATAATTTTCAATCATTACTTAAGCATTTCTCAAATTCATTGGAGCCCATAATGGATTGCATTACTCAAATATCGTGAGTTGTGCAGTGTTGAAGTTTTGTGTGACTTAAATTTCAAGCACTTCTCCATTTTCAATGAGGTTTGGGGCATATTCAACTCAACCCATGGTTTTAAACTAACATCTCTAGAAGGCATGATTGTCCCATTCCCCATTATCTCTAGAAGACAGTCTCTATAAGACATCTTAGTTCATGTGCACATAAGTGTATTTGTTCATTGTAATTCATTTCACATATGCTTAATGATTTATTTTATACTTATATCATAATTAAAATATGATTTATACATGTTTCATTATAGTTTTGCATGAAGCAAGACACAACACATAGTGCATACTTGAGCACACACATTGTGGTTATCCACATGTATCACCTTCCTATCCTTTTACTCTAGCAATTTTATTACTAGAATAAATGGGGGGTAAATGCAAACACTCATATTTGGTATAAACACTTGACAATGTGTAATTTTATCAGTCTTTAACCTACTTGACTTATACTTAAATAGATTACACTTGTTCACATCCTTCCCTACTTGACTTATGCTTAAATAGATTACACTTGTTCACATCCTTCCTTATCCATTTATCCATATATGAGCTCAATCTTATCGAATTATTGTTATTTACACAGGAATTTCCTAGTATCTACTTGCACAACTTAATATCATTCTCAAATTATCTCCGGATTTCAAATCATTGTTCATGTTCTCTATAAAATTATGCACTTCCTCAGACAGTTTCACCACCATGAATTTATCCATTTGGGTCAAACTTGTCCTTGTGCCCTTTAAAGGTTGATTTCCTAAATTCATTTTTTGTTCATATGGGTTAGCCTATATGTTTAACATGTTG
This sequence comes from Torreya grandis, assembly GCA_037957365.1. Taxonomy (NCBI): domain Eukaryota; kingdom Viridiplantae; phylum Streptophyta; class Pinopsida; order Cupressales; family Taxaceae; genus Torreya; species Torreya grandis. Next base: position 2,895,965 of record JARHVA010000008.1, read on the forward strand.
ATTTAGATTAAGTTAACCAAAGAGTTACTACATAAACATATCAAACCTAATCCTTTTAACATCTAACACTTATTTATCTATCACTGGAAGTCACTCTGCACATTGAGAGGAACTACATTAAAGTTTCTAAAATCTACAATCCCTTAAAATAGCAAGCCCTGAGCTAAGTCTGAATTTCATTTACAAGGTTAAGTCATAGGTTTTCAAGTATTTAAATCTATAAACATGATTTCATTGCATGCTAATATTACACAATATTTCACTCGCTTAGATAGGTGGGAGAAGTAAATTTGGTTTGACTTCTCTCTTTGGAGTATTGGATATGTAAGCAACTTAATCATAAAGGTTGGCTAAGGTTAGCTCATCCCTTCCCTTTCACCTATCATACCTATTTTATAGTGTTCCTTTAGTACACAACTAAGATTTGAAGTAAGGAAAAGGATAATAGAGGCATTCACATGGGATCGAAAACATCTGCATGCACAAAAACCCTTATTAGAGGGAGGCATAATAGTCAAAAATGTCATAGATCAATGCAAACATGCAAGATAATTATGCACACTAGCAGAAAATTCCATACTACATAGGCATCCAATTAGCACATACTTGTTCAGACTTGTGCAAATCCTTTGTTTCCATATTTGAGCACTCATAGACCCTTTTTTATCACTATTGATGATTGTATCCTACCACAAACCTGTACATACCCAAAATGAGCTAAGAACTCAATATATATATAATAACAAGTTATTATAATATTCTTGTCACACTCATATATTTTTAGTTAATTCACATCAAACAATCTAAATACTCTCTTAGTTTTATCCTATTAGGGTCACATTAATCCAACAATAGATAAAACATTTACAACTTCTGATAGCACTCCTTTAACATATTTTTGGCCCATGCAATGAGTAGTAAGGTTCATTTCAACTCTCTTTTTTGTTTCCTTGAGATACCCACATTTTTTTTCTTTCTTTATAACCTTTTATTGGTTACCCTCCCATTTTGTAATTAAAACAAATCGCCCATCTTTGGTGTAATGGGTCATATGCATATTTTTCCAATGGAATTTGGGGTTTACTTCTTTTCTTTATGGGTCATATCTCGCGACCTTCTTAATTCATTTTCCATGTCTTTTAGACCCTCCTCCTTAGTCATAATCATTTTTTTCATCCTCTATATCCATCTCCCTAATCATGCTTTGGAGGCCATATGGTTTGAAAACTTTATCCAAATTTCTATTAAGTCTCTCAATCATTAAAGAACTTGTCTTAAATTCAGAGAGGATTTGTGAGATTTTTTTGGAATTATTATTATACTGTAACCTCAAACTGAAAAAAATATACTAAAATATATTTTAGAATACCAATGTTAAAATAAAAACAATTTAGATAAAATAACATTTATTTTTAAAATAAAAGTGTGAACTTACCATATTTTTCTCCTCAACAAAAGACTTTGTATTGTTTGAAAAATGTGTCTTATATACCACTCTTCATTGGCTAGTGTCTCATCTTCCCTTTTTTTAATTTTCCTTTTATTACTGGGTTTTTCTTTTCTTCCTGTTTGTATGACAAATTTAAATTATTAAAATGATATAAAATGAAAAATCTAATATGCTGGTTTGTAGATCACAATAAAAACTATAGTTAAATTGATATAATTTCCCTATATAGACTTTGGTAATAAAAATAAAACAAAAAAAATAAGTTCACCCTTTTTTAATTTGATTGGTAATTTTTTAATGTGTTAGGGTCACCCTTGATGCAAATCTTGACACACTTGTGTCACGATTTATTTCAAGGAATAAAAATAAAAATATTTAAGTCTTTTTTATATTTTATTAAATGAAAAAAATTCAAATTAAAATAATTCGCTGAGATATTTGAATCTTTCAAAGTCCATAATAACAAGTGACATGTTTTTGAGTTTAAACTATGTATTGAATTATACATTCATCGACATTTCTAACACTTAAGTGTTAAGCCATTGTCATAATGGAATATATTATTTTTAATTTATTAAATTATTTTTTTAAAAAATTTAAAGTATTACTTTTAATTTTTTAATTATATTTATAATTTATTAAGGAAAAATGTTGTTTAAAGAGAGCATTGTTAAAATATTATTTTAGTATTGGAATTAATGACATAAAACATAGTTACAATCATGTAGTAATTTATTTTAAATTTCACACCCACTCCTTCCTAAAATATAAATTAAACCGTATAAGCTAAATTGATGCACTCACATTTAGAGGTCTCAATGAATAGATGCATTATACCATGCAACCCATCAACAATAACACAACGAAATTATAACAACAAATCTTTATTAATCAAAAAATGAAAGATTTCTCACTTAGCCAAATATGGGTTCACCACACACTTTAATAGTATATAGACTTACAACCACTGCAGTGTTACCCCTTGTCCCCATAGGAACATGATTCAACCCAAAGCCCCTTCCCTAGATGTATGTATAGATCTGTTATTTCCACTCTTACTAATAGTTACACTGTGTACTTTCCTAATCAATCAATTCACTAGTGTAGGGTTTGTGTATATAGGCACAAGATCCATCTGCTTACATTAATGCTCTCACCTACGAAATAATTCCATAAATATTAGGTTATTATAAAGCATCACAATATTTAAATGTTCCATAAAATCCTAATGCACCATAACACATAAATCCCATAGTGCATCACAAATAATAGTGCACTCCATAAATACAATACACGGGGATCATTATTCATGAGACCACATCACAATAATTTGTAGGCTGATTTTGTGCAAATAAATCCATGTGAAATATTTACTAAAGGCCTTTTAAAACACATTGTTTCATGCCAATACTTCTCCATATAATATCACACTATTTATAGAAACAAAGCACACACTAGATCTCGGGCATCACAAGAATTTTCAAGGCTCCAAAAGTTGCGCAGGATTTCTCAACTTGGAATAAATCTAGAAGAAATTCAACATATCACTAGGGATTTTAAGTTGTGCACACCGATGGGTTACACAAAATAAATGATTAAAGATTGTGCAAGGATAATTATGCATGTGCACCAATCCCACATAAAACAACTTTAAAGCCCTGGTTATTTAAGTATTTTTTATTGATGCAAGATTACTTGTGAACCTAGATGTTCCTACATCATAAATTATTACTAAATATATGACTAATTAAGATAATCTAGTGGTGATGTCATCATCATTACAATTTATGTGCTTAGATCTAGAGTGATGGAAATTAATAGCCAGACATATGGTACACATTAGTCCATTGAGCATGGTCTAACTCCTAAATAGAGAATAATTGGGACAAATAATATATCCACTTGAGTGCACCTATGATTAGAATGAGCTCTTTTATTTGGTTGTACAATCATAACTCTAACTATTATAGAAACCCACACGATACACCCAATTAAATGTGCGCTAGGCATATTCTTTTATAAGTTTAGGGTTTAGAGTGATGAATCAATGTGATCATAATATTCTTGTAATCTAATAAAATATACTAATATATAAGGGTTGTACCTAGGTTTATTTTGTGAACTCTAAGTTTAGTCTTATAGGATCTTGTATTTTAATAAAATTCTTCAAACTCCTTTGTTAATATATGGCATAACTAATAGAAGAAATTCAAAAAAATTATGTTCATGAGAATGTAGATGAATCTAATCATGTGGTGAAACTTATAAGGAAAGGGAACATACATATGTGCCAAGAAAGTATAAGGCCATCATTCAGTCGTCACCCCATGGATAGGCACTCTACCAGTCAAACCAACTTAAACAAACACGATTCATAGAAGAATTATGTGAAATATTCCATGCAATTGAGAGGAATTGACAATGAAAAATAATGTCAATGTCAATAATATTGACATTGAGATATAAAATGAGGATATTGTGAGGAAGGACAATGTATATTTCTCCATCTAATCATATGGGGTGTATTCATTTATGCCAACCATGTAGAAGGCAACCATTCAATCAAAACCCCATGGATAGATATTATTTAATAAATGAGAATTTTGTAATTGGAGTAATTATGGAAGATGAAATTGGGAATAACTTTCATCATGGAGATAATTTTTATCATATGAACTTGATATAAATGTGTGTATATGTATGATTTCAATTACCTAGTCTATATTATAATTTATTGTAGCTAGTTATTTTATGATGATAATGTGGCTTACATACATGACCTATTTATTTAGAATGAACATTTCAATTATTTATATTTAATTTTAAGTGATAATAAATGATACATATATTTGTAAAAATTTAAAGATGTTTAAATTTTTGAAAAATTGAGGATAAAAGTTAAAAAACTCTTTTATTTTAGTCATTCATTAGGTCTATGTGTGATGACGAACAATGTGTGTTTTAATTAATAAGGAATAAGTGTGAGAAGTAATGATAAATGAAGGCCAATGGGTTTATAGTATCCTAATAATGTTTATATTAAATGTTCTAATTAAGCTTACATGGGAATTGAGATAAACAGGTCGAATATGTGAAGGTGTGATTAGGGATGACCAATTATTGTGCAAGTGTGCACTTGCAAAGTACATTTCATGTATATATTCATATATAGAGTCATCACTGAAATTTTAATTCCAAACACTTCTATGACACACAAATATTGTTAGAGTTTACTAGCTAGACATTTGTAACATTGAATTATCATCATTCTAGCATGACTTCTGCTAGATATTTGCAAAGGAGAATTATATATTTTTCGTTTGCATATATATATGCTCATGAATTCCTATTTTTTAACACTTCCAAATTTAGAAACTTGTGACATAAAAAATGCCATAGAGCATGAGATTTGGTAGAGAGATGAAGTGTTTATTATGTCAATTTTATTTCAATCAAATTGCATCATAATTATCCATAAACATTTAACTAGGCCTAATCCAATGTAAAATAATAAAATAGACGTAATTATGCATTCCAATTTTAGATAAATAAATGAAGAAGAGGTTTATATTTTTATAGCAGTTGATCTCCATGGTGGATCTTAATGCTTTGATCCCAAATTTGAAGCTCCATGCTCCCAAATACACCCCGCAATCTCATAAAAATTATGTTTAGATTCATAGGCATACTTCAGTCAAACCCCCTTTAGGGAACAAATCTTGAAAACAACATATGCATATAACAATCTAGTAAGCATTTAAGTTCCATATCTCAACCCTTAAAAATTGATGTGAACAATAATATATTCTCCCTAGATGTTTTTCTGTATTCAACCCCCTTATAAATGATCTACTAGACATATTTATTTATAAGAGCTATTTGAAATTAAGTAGACATTAAATAAAGGTAAAGGCCTATAAATAAGGGAAGGGAAAATGTAAGTGCACTTTACTTAAAGGGGTGTTGAAGTAAATGATAATGTAAGGATAAGAGGGAACTTTTAGAATAACCTAGTGTAAGTTAGAAGATGCACAATAGAAGAGGAATTCTTAAAGTAAGCCAATGTAAGCTAGAGGATGTATGTGTTTAACTTTAAAATCTATATTAAGGAGTCTAGGGTTAAAGGATATAATAATTGAAAACTTAGATAAATAATATTTTGAATTTTAATACTAAGATATGCTAAAAATAGTAAATACAACCAATGATTGATATTGAAATAAATGAAAAACAATGGTACTTAGCTGAATTGTAGTGTGCATGTGAATCTAATGTGGAACAAGTTGTAAATAGACCGAATCTAGATTCTAGATCAGTTATCAGATTTTGGAATTTTAACCTCTATGACCTCAGACACTTGCATTTGAAAAGGACATTTGCATCAACATAGATGTTTTATTGGGACACAAGTGTTCAAAAATCAAGGAAAATAGGTACATGTCTAGAACTTGTAGAGACAATAGATAGGTAGGTTTACAACATTATAGGCAATATAGAAGGCCTAGGTCATCAAAATGACATTGGTTAGACTAAGAGATAATCAATGAGCATAAAGAGATAGTAGATGTGAGCCTTTCATCAATGGGAAAGGTATAAAACTAAGAGGAAAAACCAAGGTATGTATTTGCTAAGTGTACAAGATTAAGGAGCTATATAATTTAGAAATTATGTCTGCATTTACCCGCTTTAATCTATAATGAAATTACTAGTTTAAAGGAAAATAAATACGTACTTGGGTATGTATAACACACCTTGCCTTTACGTGAGCCCAATTTGAGTTTTTTGATGGCAATTGAACTACAACCAAGAACATGTTACAATGTATAATTAGTGCATATAATCTGAAATTGAAAGCATTGAAATGATTTAAAGTAAAGAGAGAGAGGTTTAAGAGTACACATGTATATCAATGCAACTACATTGCCTTTTAGAAATTTGATTTGAAAAGATGTATCATTATGAACCATTAGAGCTGAGGTTAGGACAAATATAAATCTATAAAGTGCATAAATATATAAATATTTGAGGACACATGCCCTCAACCTTGGAGAAAAAAAAGAGTTGCCAGCCGATAGTTGAGATGACCTCAACCATGCAACCCAATCATGCTTATAACCTGGTGAGTGTGAGTGAACCAAGTTAACTCACACTATAAATATGGTGAGGTTGGATTATGTAATCAAGTCTAACCTATAAAATTGGAAAGATTGAATGGTTTAATCACCTCAACCATACCAAAAGTGAACCAACTATTGTATTAGGTTGGCTCAAAAATACAATCCATAACAATCCAACCTAGAGAGCTAAAGTTCATAGCAGTGTTTGAAATCTAAAAGCTAATTTGATTTTGAAATCTAGTTTCTCTTTAAATAGCATATGCACCTTATGTATGTTTAATCTTGAAACCTAGGTAGAACATGGTACCAATGTATAAAATTATGCCACAAATGTGTATGTGAATCAGATAACTATGTAATTTGGCCAATTCACAAACTATGTAAATGTGTAGAACATGTTTCCATAACATGCCCCCAATATAATTTGAAATTGAGAACTGGTATGAGTGTGGAGAACATTTTTCTAAAACATGCACCTAATGTATATCTAAAACTGTGACAAATGTGGAGAACATGTTCCTAAAACATACCCCCACCACAATCTGAATCTATGAATAATGTGAAAGCCATGCCTTTGTGGCATGCCCTCACTAATATTTCCTCCCATTTTGAGGTGAGGGGAAGTAGTAACTGGTAGTTACCTTACTTCAAAATGATAAGATAACCATGTAATCTGTGAATGTATCATGTAGCATATAGGAGAAACATGTCTAGGTAGATATATCATTAAAACACACAAATTGTGATCACATCACGGCTTAAGATGCATGATATAAATCATATTAATGTCTAGAGAGTAACAATACAAGATTAACAAGCAATCAAGCACACATATAAGATCACTCAATATTAAATCAAAAGATAATGGTCCAAGGAGACCACAAACAAGAGGCATGTTCAAGTGCCACATAATTGAAGGGACATGACTTAGTCAAATCTCCATAAAAACAAGTACTACATATTAAAATGTCCATGCAATAATAAATGATATATTCAATTGTCAAAGAGGCAAACAAAGGCACATGGGCCAAAAATAATGGAGCATATTCAAATGCTCAAATAAGCCAGACAATAGAAGGTAAAACACTCAAGAAAGTGCATAAATGAAAGCATATGCAACCATCATAAATATAACATACTATCCCATGGATAATATGTGTTAGTAAAAATGTTAAATACATGGCATATCAAGTACATTGTGAAAGATATAAGCATGGATAAAGGCATGTGTAAGTATATAAGTTCAAACATGATAATGTAAAGTGATCATAGAATAATATAACCTAGATGTATTATAATCAAAGAAATAGATGCCCATAATGTCCACATGACATAAGTAGAGGAAAGACCCAACATCCAAAAGTGCATATATCAAGTATCTGTGTATGCATGTATCACACTCAAAAGATGCATGAAACACATGTGTATATATAAATAAATGATATGATATCCACTAACATGGAACTAACAACATAGACACTAAGGATATAATAAAACATGTAGATGCCACAAATATTTTTGGATGTTTGAATTTTTTAAATGCGACACCAAAAATATTATCCTATGATCTCATCCAATGGATGCTCATAGGTATAAACCCACTATTAACATTATGCAATAAACTAGTGTTATTACCAAGGATCATGTATAGGTGCAATATTTATCACTATAATATTTGTGATGATTTACATATGTATAATAGGACAATGTGGTCAAGAAGAAACAATAGAAGTAGGAGTTCATGAAACCCATCATTGAATGGTTTGTGGTTTATGTGGAATAACAGTAATAGAACATGTGTAGGTGCTCTAGATATCTAAATATGGTGTGTAGTAGATGAGCATTGCATGGAACCCAATATGGATCTTTGATGCAATGGTCTCTCAAGCACTGGCCACCTAGTAAAGGGGATTAATGTTGCTTACCCTTTTGTATAAGATTAACCTTAGTAGGTTAGATAACTAACTGCCTGGGTATAAATTTCTATTATTTCAAAGGATGCTTATATGGAACTTTAGAAACTATAGTTACCTGATTAGAATGAATATATTTAACACACCCATGCACTATAGAAGATACTACTCAAAGTGTATATATCCAAGGTCATCCCAATAACATATTGTTGACCATTTTGCCCTGCAGGGCAAAATCAAACTCCTTCTTCCCCTGTTGTTCTGAGCTAGTTTAATTTCTAGTTTGCACAAGTCTTTCAGCAAGAGGATGAACCAGTTCAAAAACATGAACTTTGAACTTGAACTTGGTTCAATTGCTTGGTTCAATGGCTTGGTTCAATCGCTTTAAACTTGGAAATATTGAACCGTTGAACCATTGTTGGTTCAAGCTGTTGGTTAAAGTGATTGGTTGAAGTGGTTGGTTCAATTGATTGGTTCAATCACTTTGAACTTGGAAATATTGAACCATTGAAATGTTGAACCATTGTTGGTTCAAGCGGTTGGTTCAAAGCAGTTAGTTCAAGCGGTTCGTTCAAGAAGTTGGTTCAATTAGTTGGTTGAAGCAGTCGGTTCAATCAGTTAGTTCAAACAAATGGTTCAATCGGTCAGTTCAATCAAAGGGTTCAATCAGTTGGTTCAAGTGGTCAAATAAATGAGTAGAACACAGTATTAAACCGTTGAACTGTTGAACCAATTGTTGGTTCAATTAGTCAGTTCAATCGAAAGGTTCAAGGGAGTCTCCCAAAGCCTGAAGGATAAGTTCCCTTGTGGAGGGCAGGGAACACTTGCAAAGGGATCAACGAAAAGGCTGAAGGAATCGACCAACTGGCGACGGGCACGCGAACGTCAACTTTACGACAATGAAATAGCCGTTGATCTTTAAATAAAAGGTGCAAACCTAAAGGAATTCAAAGGTTTAAAGCCAAAAGGACTAAATCATCAAGGAGGGAGTCCAAAGAGCCTAAGAATTAGCAAAAGATAGCCCCTGAAGGATGAAGGAACTAGAAAAGACAAAGCCAAGAAGAGGCAAAAGAGCCAAGTGCAGAAATGGACAAAACAGTCCAAGTGGCAAAGTAAGGCATCAACTCAAGGAGTTACTCTAGTGGTTGACACAATATTTTCCAAGTGGTCATCAAGGGGCGCGAACAGTGAACGACGTGACCCATTTTTCTTCACTTTGCATTGATGAGCAGACAAACTGTGTGAATGCCTTGAAGGAGTGGTCTTGTTTGTAGACAAATGGTGCAGCCCATAATTTCACATATGACGTTTAATATATCTTAAATACCTAAAATCAAAATAGGATCTGACACAACATTATCTATCAAGTAGCTTTCTCTTCCCAATACTTGAAATGCACATGGGCCATTTGTAAAAGGGCACTAAAAGGCCTCTTTCTTCCTCTATATATTGAAAACTTCTCATTTTGAGAAAGGGATCTCTCATATTGTAAGGCGAAGCCCTACCAATTTTCACTTTGAATCAATAAAATATGCATTTTTTACCTCTATTCTGGTTAGATATATCTCTGAGTGTGTCTGAGTGTTAAACTTGTGTTCAGTCATTTTTTTTTCATGCTTTCACAGGCTTGATACCAACACACCTGGTATATACAAAGCGTCATTCCTGTAGGTGACAAGAAGATCTGTATCTGGAGCACAGAGACAGAAGGAGGTTATTAGATAGTGTGATTGCCCTATAGTGCCTATGGTAAGTTCTTTTCCTGTGTGTTTCCATTAAAGCCTCCTTGTCAAGCTCCCTGCAGTCTGGTCCTTTTACCAATTAAAGTGTATGTATGTGTTCTGATGGTTCAGAGTGTGAGTATGAGTAGATAAAACTTGTTTGGTGCATCACCCTCTTAGGTTAGGTTCTATTTTTCAGTAATCCTTCTCTCTTTTCACCCCCACCCCATTATATATATATATATAACTTACTGGAGTAACTCAGATGCATCAAAGGGAGCTAGCGCTTATCTAGAGAGGAGAGTCTCTAGATAAGCGCTAGCTCCCTTTGATGCATCTGAGTTACTCCAGTAAGTTATATATATATATATATATATATATATATATATATATATATATATATATATATATATATATATATATATATATATATATATATATATATAACTTACTGGAGTAACTCAGATGCATCAAAGGGAGCTAGCGCTTATCTAGAGACTCTCCTCTCAGTTTTGCCATACCCACATGCAAGAGAGGAGTTTCCATTGTGATGCGTGGAAGACAAGAGCTCAGCCTCCTGTCAAGGGTGCAATCCATTGCATCAACAATTTTTGGCATGCTCAGTGGGACTAAGTTTTAACACTCAACAAAGTTTCAAGATTGATGTTGGTCCCATTACAGCAAAATCAACCATTTTTAGCATCTGGTGACTCCACTAGTAAGAACATCGGTTTTTTATTAAAGACCAGTCTGACCTCCTATGCCTAAAGTCACGACACGATCTGTTGCTAGGGGTGTCCCTTTTGAATTCATTGAATTGCTTTTAAACTCAGCAGAGCGACTGAGGTTTGAAAAAACCCATCCTTATTCATCAAATCACTTTCCTAGACCTGCTATAAGATACACCGACATAAGAAGGCCCCAGTTGAATCCTGTCATAGCCATGGATTTACCTTTTGTGGCCTTTCATGGTCAGAGTCCTTTGAATCTCTTACATTATGACCCAATTTTAGGGGACAGTCTTTAAAAGTGTGCTTCCCTTTAATGGAGAAGGGCCCATTATTGCTATCGAACACATCAGAAATATTGCTAACCTCTGCAATATTCACAATGTCACTGAGGAAAACATTGCGATTAGATTGCTGGCATTGTCTTTCAAGGGCAAGGTTCTAGACTGGTATGGGACTTTGCCCATGAATTCAGTCAATTCTTGGAATGATTTGGGCACCCTCTTAATGAACAAATTTGGGGAGAAGAGTGACCACCTTTCACTTGCCGAGTAGCTGACCACTATGAAAAGAGCTCCACATGAGTTCATGCAAGATTTCAATACTCATTTTTAGAAGACATGGGACAGAATCCCCATTTTGGTGAGGCTAACTTTGAGCTATGCTTTCCTCTATTATTTGAAAGCATTGAACAATGAAATTGCTGTTTGGATACAGTCCATGGGAGGACGTGTGCTACCTGCTACCTATGACATAGCTATAACGGTTGAGAATTGCTTGGTGCATGCTGGAAAGATAGCCCCTAGGCCTCATATGCCGCACTTTCCCAAATTACTGCCTCCAATCCAAATTACTACACCCACCTTGGCTCTTTTTCCTGGCATAGAAAAGCTAGCTGCTACTTCATCTAATGACCTCCATGAAGTCAAAACTCTGTTACAAAGCGTAACAAATGAACTAGTAGCTCTTAAAAGGCAGTAAGCTCAAGGCAACTGACCAAATCAAGGATATCAGCAGTATGGGCAAGCAAATAGACCCCCTTTCTAGAATTACAATCAAGGGTAGGGTCAGTTTGCACATGCCAAACCTTTTCAAGGCTACAATCTAGGTGCCCCTTCATCATCTAAGGCTCTAGCACCCACTCAAAACAATCTGGTACAAGAACAACCCAGTTGCTCAATCATGGGATATGGTCAAGATCAGGTTGTTTATATAAATGAAATGCTGAGTCACTACACAAATGCACAAGACAATCAGGCAGCTGCCCAATTCCCAAGCTTTGAGGCTTCAGTGTAACCCGGCATGAGAAACAATCAAACTCAACCTGATTCCACTCTCATGAATCACCTAGAAGGTGAGTTTTATGTAGTTAATTATGTGGGTAGTGTAGATGATCAGGGTGACTATGTCACAGCCAACACAAGGTCCAAAAGGAGAGCAATGGAAGAAGCTCAAACAACTGCTCAAATGTCAGCACCACCTTCTTCATCACATGTAAACCAAAAGGTTCCAAAATTTAGGCCTCTAGTGACACCTTCAGCTCCTCGGCCTATGCCTCAGGCTGTAAGTAATCCCAAAGAAAATTTGAAAGAAGGCAACCCTTGAGTCAACGTGGTAGACCAAATGAAGAAGTTACACATGAACATCTCCTTATGGGATTCATTGTCAATACCGGGACAAAAGGACATGCTGCAAAAGGAATTACACGGGTTGAATGAACAAGTTGTCCCACCAAAAATTGATAATGTCCTAATGATGAATGGACAACCTTCCACATCAGGCTAGGTTAAGAAAGAGGGAAAGGTTCCCCCTTTTTATTTATCCTTGGTCATAGGATATTTCTTGGTGCACAATTGCATCATTGACAGTGGAGCAAGCACCTCAGTAATGCCCTAATGCATAGCTGATAAGCTAGGGCTAAAATATGAAGAAATGACTAAGGGAGTCCTACAGTTGGATGGAACACTAGCAAAGATGCTTGGGGTGGTGAAAGGTTTGAGCTTGATGCTACATGCCTTCCTGACCTTCTCAGTTCCCCATGATGTGGTAGTGGCAGATGTCCCTTCTTACTTTGCTATTTACTTATCCAGGGATTTCACATCCAAGATAGGCAGTTACCTAGCAACAAATTGGTCTTATCTAGTTTTTAGAACCAAGTATGGGACTAAGGTTAAGATTGAATTGGAGCCACTCCACATAGATCATCTGGAACCATACTCACTCAAGGCATTAAATGTCAGTTATGCCATTATTGACCAAAAAGAATTCCCAGTAGATCAATCTCCATCCTCTACCCTTGAAGGAGTTGCTAACCTACTCTTAGACGAATGGGGAAGTGACAACTTTGAGCATGATCCTTTCAAATTCATAGAAGAGGTAGGCCTTGGGATTTATTGCATGCATGAAGAGGGTAATTTTATACCAAATTTGATGAAAGCAAGCTGAGAAAGCTCAGGTTTATGGCAGTTGTTCTTTGATGGCTCAAGAAGTAAGTTGGGAGCTGGTGATGGAGTGGCGCTAGTTTCTCCTTCAAAAGAGAAATAATTTTTAGCTTTCAAGTTTCAATTTTCTTACATGAGAAATGTTGTGGAGTACGAATCCCTCATCCATGGTTTGGAGTGGGCGAGGAAAAGAGGAATCAAAGAGCTACAGGTTTTTGGTGACAGTGAGTTGATTGTGAATCAGGTAAGGAGCCAAAATCTGACAAAGAATTCTTTGCTTAAGTCCTATAAACATAGGGTATGGGACTTAGTGGATAATTTCTTTGCTTTCAATGTTACCTCCATTCCTAGAGAGCATAACAAGCAAGCAAATAGGCTAGTAGTAGTTGGTGCCTAGTTTGATATCCCTAGGGAAATAGGCCGAGACCGCAACTCACGCCACTTGAAGGTAGTAATCCAGCCCTCTGTTCTTGACAACATCACTAATTGGTAGGTGTTTGATAGCGACCAACAATTAACACTCTTCTTGCAAGAAGAAGCTGAGTTTGCTACTAAAAACTAGGCTAAGCTACAACAATAGTATGATAGCCAAATTGTTCAGCTAAAGAACAATAAACTTCCCAAAGGCTTAGTCACTCTCGAGAGTATCTTCAATGAAGATGACCAATTGAAAAGCGATAAGGCAAGCATCAAAACTAAGGAGGAGAACTATGAGAAGGTTGAAATATTCAAAGATAAGCTGCTTGCACTTGGGAAAGTGTGCACAGACCATGAAAGGTAAGGCTTCACCTTGTTGTGCCAAGAGTTTGCTAATGTCTTCACTTAGGAGTATAGTGATTTGAAGGTTTTCAACTCAAGTTTGGCCCAACATACCATTGAACTGGAAGAAGGCATCAAGATGATCAAGCAGAAGCAAAGGCTTGTTAACCTAAAGATTGAACCTCTCATGCGAAAGGAACTCACCAAGTTGATTGAGTCCAGGATAATATTTCCAATCAAACACTCTTCTTGGCTGGCCATTCTTGTTCCTGTCTAGAAAAAGAATGGGGAGATCAGATTATGTGTAGATTTTAGAGACCTCAATAGAGTCTCTTTGAAATACCATTATCCTCTCCCAAGCATGGAGCAGATCCTTCAAATGGTGATAGGCAGCGAGCGTTTCTCCCTCCTGGATGGGTATTTAGGATATAATCAAATTTTGGTGCAAGACTGTGACCAGTACAAGACAACTTTCACTACCAAATGGGGGACGTTTGCTTATAGGAAAATGCCATTCAGACTATCTAGTGCTGGTGCCACCTTTTAGCGAGCTATGGACATGGCCTTTCGAGGCCTAATAAATAACACTGTGCTGGTGTATCTTGATGACGTGACAGTATTCTCTAAAGAGGTGGGCCAACACATGAAACACCTCAGACAAATCTTTGAGAGGTGTAGAGAGTTCGATATCTCTCTCAACCTAAAGAAATGCGTGTTCGTTGTCCATGAGGGTAAACTCCTTAGCCACGTTGTTTCCAAGGAAGGCTTGACCATTGATCCAAAGAGAGTTCGCTCCATCCTGGAGCTGTCCTTGCCTAAACACAAGAAGGGCCTACAGAGCTTCTTTGGCAAAATAAATTTTATTCAGAGATTTATTCCAAATTTTGTGGAGGTAGTCAAGCCATTAACCTCTATGCTGAAGAAAGATGAGAAGTTTGCATGGATAACGCAAAGGAGGGATAGCTTTAAAGAGATCAAGCAGGTTATCGCCCAGGGTCCAACCTTGATCAATCTTAACTTCACCAAGGATTTCAATCTCTACACCTTCAAAAATGAAGAGGTAATCTCCTCCATGCTTACCCAAGTAAATAGTGATAACCTTGAACAACCACTTGCATTTTTTAGCCAAGACCTAGAGGGTTTTGATGTCAGGTATACATATGTGGAGAAGTAAGTCCTTGCAGTCATATGGAGTCTAAAAAAATTTAGGCATATGCTGTCTAATCAAAAAATTCACCTCATGGTTTCACATCCTGGCATCAAGGATTTCTTGACCAACCATGACTTGAATGAAAAGAGAGCGGGGTGGATCACTAAGTAATGGAATACGATGTGGATATCAAGATCACCAAGCGAGTAAGAGGGAGAGGCCTGTGTGAACACCTTGCTGCAAAATTTAAATAGCAAAAGGAGGATAGTTTTCTAATTCATGATGCAGCTACTATAGAAGAACCAATTTTTATGAAGGATTAGACATCTGACTTGAGGTATTTCCTTCTCACTGGTGAGTGCCCGCAGGGCCTTGATAGGACCAAGAGGAGGTATTTCAGACTCTAATATCTCCCTTATGTCTTGATTGATGGAGTGTTGTTTAGAAGGGATCTCTCAGGAGTGCTTTTAAGGTGAATAGACCTAAGTCAGGCCAATAGGGTGCTATCCAAGTTCTATGATGGGCTAGCTGGTCGTCACTTTGCTCCTAGGCCTACAGCTGTGAGAATAATGAGAGTTGCTTACTTCTAGCCTACTCTATTTAGAGACACTCATGCTTGGATATGAAAGTGCCAAAAGTGTGCGCTATTTAATGGGAATCAACAACGGGCTACCATGCCTTTACAACTTATTCAGGTAGAGCATCCATTCATGCAATGGGGCCTTGACTTTATAGGGATGATTAACCCTCCCTCTAGTGCTAGACACAAGTGGGTCTTGATTGCCACATACTACTTCACAAGATGGGTAGAGGCTATTGATTTGAAGGAAGCCAATGAAAGTGCAGTCCTAGATTTTTATGAGGACCTGGTGGCAAGATTTAGGGTTCCAACTACCATCATCTCAGATAATGCTTTATCTTTTCTAGGAACTAAAACAAGTGAATGGGCATTGAGATATGGTATCTATCTTAGCACTTCATCAAATTACTACCCACAGGGAAATGGGCTTAGTTAATTCCACCAATAAGAATTTGATCAGGATCATCAAAATAACAATGGAGGATTATCAAAGAACTTGGCATGCCAAGTTGAAAATAGCCCTGTGGGCAGATAGGGTCACTCCAAAGAGAGCAATTGGTAATTCACCATACACGCTCGTGTATGGAAGGGAAGCTAGGCTTCTTATTTCACATGAGTTTCCAGCCTTGGACATTGTTCACCAGCTGCAATTAGAAGAAGGAAACAACATGGAGGTTAGTCTATGTGAGTTGATGGAGCTTCAAGAGATAAGGGACCAGGCTATGGCTTTTATGACCAGCTGCCAATAGCAGGCAAAGAAACACTTTGACAAGAGATCTTCATCAAAAATTTTCTCTGAAGGAGACATTATCTTGAAATGGGATGCGGACCGGGCTAAGCTTGGAAAGCACATGAAGTTCGATGCCATATGGAGTGGTCCATACATCATCACTCAATGCAAATAACACAATGCGTTCCAACTCTCCAAGTTGGATGGTGAAGAAATGTATATCCCAGTAAATGGGATACATCTTAAGCATTATCACTGAGCCCTCCTCCCATCATGTATATATTTTCCTTGTTTTTTCCTAAGTGCTTTTGCACAAGTAGTGTTTTTAGCCTTGTGTGTGTTTTCCTTTATGTTTGGGGTAAAACCTTCGTGATTGTTTCTTGGATATCACAAGGCTGTTATTGACTCTTTCAAAGCTACATCTCGACTCCGTGCCCAATTGAATTTGAGGCTACTAGTTTTTAAGCATAGCAGGCATGTTTTCCCTGGGAATCACCATTTTGTTGACCATTTTGGCCCTGTAGGGCAAAATCGGTCTCCTTCTTCCCCTGCTATTCTGAGCTAGTTTAATTTCTAGTCTGCACAAGCATTTTAGCAAGAGGATGAACCAGTTCAACAACATGAACTTTGAACTTGAACTTGGTTCAATCACTTATTTCAATCATTTGGTTCAATCGCTTGGTTCAATAGCTTGGTTCAATCACTTTGAACTTGAAAATATTGAATCCTTGAACCATTGTTGGTTCAAGTGGTTGGTTCAATCACTTGGTTCAATCACTTTGAACTTGGAAATATTGAACCATTGAACTGTTGAACTGTTGAACCATTGCTGGTTCAAGTGGTTGGTTTCAAAGCAGTTGGCTCAAGTGGTTGGTTCAAGTAGTTGGTTTAAGCAGTTGGTTCAAGTAGTTGGTTCAATTATTTGGTTCAAACAAATGGTTCAATCGGTTGGTTTAATCAAAGGGTTCAATCAGTTGGTTCAAAGCGGTTGGTTCAAGCGGTTAAATGAATGAGCAGAACACAGTATTGAACCATTGAATCATTGAGCCGTTGAACCAATTGTTAGTTCAATCGGTCAGTTCAATCGAAAGGTTCAAGGGAGTCTCTCAAAGCTTAAAGGACAAGTGCCCTTGTGGAGGGCAAGGAACACTTGCAAAGGGATCAAAGAAAAGGTCAAAGGAATTGACCAAATGGTGACAGGTGCACGAATGTCAACTTTACGATAATGAAATAGCCTTTGATCTTTAAATAAAAGTCATGAACCTGAAGGAATTCAAAGGCTTAAAGCTAGAAGGAAGAAATCATCGAGGAGGGAGTCCAAAGAGCCGAAGAATTAGCATAAGATAGCCCCCAAAGGACGAAGGAACCAGAAAAGACATAGCCAGGAAGAGGCAAAAGAGCCAAGTGTAGAAATGGACAAAACAGTCCAAGTGGAAAAGGAAGGTGTCGACTCAAGGAGTTACTCCAGTAGTTGACACAGTATCTACCAAGTGGTCATCAAGGGGCATGAACAGTGAATGGTGCGACCCATTTTTCTTCACTTTGCATTGATGAGTAGACAAACCGCATGAATGCCTTGAAGGAGCGGTCTTGTTTGCAGACAAATGGTGAGGACCATAATTTCATACATGATGTTTAATATATCTTAAATGCCTAAAATCAAAATAGGATCTGACACAACATTATCTATCAAGCAGCTTCCTCTTCCCAATGCTCGAAACGCACATGGGCCATTTGTAAAAGGGCACCAAAAGGCCTCTTTCTTCCTCTATGTATTGAAAACTTCTCATTTTGAGAAAGGGATCTCTCATGTTGTAAGGCGAAGTCCTGCTAATTTTCACTTGGAATCAATAGAATATGCATTTTTTACCTCTATTCTGGTTGGATATATCTCTGAGTGTGTCTGAGTGTTGAACTTGTGTTCAGTCATTTCTTTCTTAATGCTTTCATAGGCTTGATACCAACACACCTGGTATATACAAATCGCCATTCCTGTAGGTGACAAGAAGAGTTGTATCTGGAGTGCAGAGACAGAAGGAGGTTACTAGACAGTGTGCTTTTCCTATAGTGCCTATGGTAAGTTCTTTTCTTGTGTGTTTTCATTAAAGCCTCCCTGTCAAGCTCCCTGTAATCTGGTCCTTTTACCAGTTAAAGTGTATGTATGTGTTCTTATGGTTCAGAGTGTGAGTATGAGTAGATCAAACTTGTTTGGTGCATCACCCTCTTAGGTTAGGTTCTATTTTTTAGTAATCCTTCTCTCTTTTCACCCCCCCATTATATATATATATATATATATATATATAATATATATATATATATATATATGTATTAGCAACTTACTAGAGTAACTCAAATGCATCAAAGGGAGCTAGACCTTATCTAAAGACTCTCCTCTCAGTTTTTCCATAGCCATAGGCAAGAGAGGAGTTTCCATTGTGATGCATGGAAGACAAGAGCTCAGCCTCCTGTCAAGGGTGCAATCCACTGCGTCAACACATATCAAAGACACCCATAGAAATTATAACTGAGAAGGAGTAACCACATATGTGGGACCCACATATAAAGGTAAGTCAATCTCACCAAGAACCTATTGTGAGGTCCCATCAAATGCTCTAACTGATCTAGTCAAAGGATGTAAATCATGATTTGTATAACCCAAATACATAAGTAATGTCATGGTGAAAATGTTCTCACTTGAATTCTTATAATCATAACACTATGTATAGGCTAGTGATCAAGGTATGCTCAAATGAAGATCTGAGTCATCATCCCTACTCTCATTGTCATTGAAAGTAATAAAGGGTCTCTGAACCATAGTAGGTATATTCCATGTATAAGTACCAATAATCCCATCCAATAGGTAATCATAATGTGATGGAGGATGATGTGTATTGTATAATATATGATGACCATAATTTCATACATGATGTTTAATATATCTTAAATGCCTAAAATCAAAATAAGATCTGACACAACATTATCTATCAAGCAGCTTCCTCTTCCCAATGCTCGAAATGCACATGGGCCATTTGTAAAAGGGCACCAAAAGGCCTCTTTCTTCCTCTATGTATTGAAAACTTCTCATTTTGAGAAAGGGATCTCTCATGTTGTAAGGCGAAGCCCTGCTAATTTTCACCTAGAATCAATAGAATATGCATTTTTTACCTCTATTCTGGTTGGATATATCTCTGAGTGTGTCTGAGTGTTGAACTTGTGTTCAGTCATTTCTTTCTTAATGCTTTCATAGGCTTGATACCAACACACCTGGTATATACAAAGCGCCATTCCAGTAGGTGACAAGAAGAGTTGTATCTGGAGTGCAGAGACAGAAGGAGGTTACTAGACAATGTGCTTTTCCTATAGTGCCTATGGTAAGTTCTTTTCTTGTGTGTTTTCATTAAAGCCTCCCTGTTAAGCTCCCTGCAATCTGGTCCTTTTACCAGTTAAAGTGTATGTATGTGTTCTTATGGTTCAGAGTGTGAGTACGAGTAGATCAAACTTGTTTGGTGCATCACCCTCTTAGGTTAGGTTCTATTTTTTAGTAATCCTTCTCTCTTTTCACCCCCCGCCCCCCCCCCCCCCCCCCCCCATTATATATATATATATATGTATGTATTAGCAACTTACTAGAGTAACTCAAATGCATCAAAGGGAGCTAGACCTTACCTAAAGACTCTCCTCTCAGTTTTGCCATAGCCATAGGCAAGAGAGGAGTTTCCATTGTGATGCATGGAAGATAAGAGCTCAACCTCCTGTCAAGGGTGCAATCCACTGCGTCAACACATATTAAAGACACCCATGGAAATTATAACTGAGAAGGAGTAACCACATATGTGGGACCCACATATAAAGGTAAGCCAATCTCACCAGGAACCTATTGTGAGGTCCCATCAAATGCTCTAACTTATCTAGTCAAAGGATGTAAATCATGATTTGTATAACCCAAATACATAATTAATGTCATGGTGAAAATGTTCTCACTTGAATTCTTATAATCATAACACTATGTATAGGCTAGTGATCAAGGTATGCTCAAATGAAGATCTAAGTCATCATCCCTACTCTCATTGTCATTGAAAGTAATAAAGGGTCTCTGAACCATAGTAGGCATATTCCATGTATAAGTACCAATAATCCCATCCAATAGGTAATCATAATGTGATGGAGGATGATGTGTATTATATAATATATGATGACCATAATTTCATACATGATGTTTAATATATCTTAAATGCCTAAAATCAAAATAGGATCTGACACAACATTATCTATCAAGCAACTTCCTCTTTCCAATGCTCGAAACGCACATGGGCCATTTGTAAAAGGGCACCAAAAGGCCTCTTTCTTCCTCTATGTATTGAAAGCTTCTCATTTTGAGAAAGGGATCTCTCATGTTGTAAGGTGAAGCCCTGCTAATTTTCACCTGGAATCAATAGAATATGCATTTTTTACCTCTATTCTGGTTGGATATATCTCTGAGTGTGTCTGAGTGTTGACTTGTGTTCAGTCATTTCTTTCTTAATGCTTTCATAGGCTTTATACCAACACACCTGGTATATACAAAGCGCCATTCTTGTAGGTGACAAGAAGAGTTGTATCTGGAGTGCAGAGACAGAAGGAGGTTATTAGACAGTGTGCTTTTCCTATAGTGCCTATGGTAAGTTCTTTTCTTGTGTGTTTTCATTAAAGCCTCCCTGTCAAGCTCCCTGTAATCTGGTCCTTTTACCAGTTAAAGTGTATGTATGTGTTCTTATGGTTCAGAGTGTGAGTATGAGTAGATCAAACTTGTTTGGTGCATCACCCTCTTAGGTTAGGTTCTATTTTTTAGTAATCCTTCTCTCTTTTCACCCCCCCATTATATATTTATATATATATATATATATATATATACATATATATATATATATATATATATATATATATCACCCTCTTAGGTTAGGTTCTATTTTTTAGTAATCCTTCTCTCTTTTCACCCCCCCATTATATATTTATATATATATATATATATATGTATGTATTAGCAACTTACTAGAGTAACTCAAATGCATCAAAGGGAGATAGACCTTATCTAAAGACTCTCCTCTCAGTTTTGCCATAGCCATAGGCAAGAGAGGAGTTTCCATTGTGATACATGGAAGACAAGAGCTCAGCCTCCTGTCAAGGGTGCAATCCACTACGTCAACACATATCAAAGACACCCATGGAAATTATAACTGAGAAGGAGTAACCACATATGTGGGACCCACATATAAAGGTAAGTCAATCTCACCAAGAACCTATTGTGAGGTCCCATCAAATGCTCTAACTGATCTAGTCAAAGGATGTAAATCATGATTTGTATAACCCAAATACATAAGTAATGTCATGGTGAAAATGTTCTCACTTGAATTCTTATAATCATAACACTATGTATAGGCTGGTGATCAAGGTATGCTCAAATGAAGATCTGAGTCATCATCCCTACTCTCATTGTCATTGAAAGTAATAAAGGGTCTCTGAACCATAGTAGGCATATTCCATGTATAAGTACCAATAATCCCATCCAATAGGTAATCATAATGTGATGGAGGATTATGTGTATTGTATGCCATTTGTACCTCTAGATCTTTCTTAGAATGCTCTTGTAAAGGATTGTTAAATATTTTATACTTCTAGTGATCATCAGGTTGTGAACCTGATTCCTTTGGAGGATCATAAAATGTAATCTTTTGGTCATCGATGAGGTCTTGGATCTTATGCTTCAAGGTAAAACATACGTTCACAGAATGCCCAAGGCTTTGGTGATAGTCACAATAAGCATTCACATCATACCCTTTGGGTAGAGTTATACTCATATTAGCCTTTGTAAGATAAGGGAGAGATATAAGATGACACTCTACAAGTCATAGGAGTAATGAAGCATGAGACTTGGGCAAGCAAGTAAATTATCTCCTTAGTGCATTACATAATACAAGCCAATTAGGTTACTATGACATTGCATTAACTTTGGTGGTTATTTAATTTTTAGGCTCAGGAGGTTTTACCTTATAACTTGGTATTTGATGTAGCCTGTGTGTTTTCTACATACTTAAGCTTATTCGATGAGATAAGTTTCATTTCATGATCATGAATAATATTAAATAAGTCATTGAAGGATTTGAATTTTTTGAAAATAATGGACTCATGTAATGGGGAAAGCAAACTTTGCTTGAAGATGTCTTACAACTCTTTGTCTGCAATTGGATTGGTTATTTTTGCCAACATTGTCTTGTATCTCAAGACATATTTATTGATCGGTTCATTGGTTCCTTGTGTTGTCCCCAAAAATGAGTGACATTTCTGGGACAACCTATGAACTATTTTGGTTCATCGGACCAAAATTTCTCTCTTCCCTTCTCAAATTTTTTTCTAAACTTTCAAATTCCTCATTTTAAAGCTTTTTTCGTGAAGGGATTCATTGGTTCAACAGGTTAAAAAAAGCTTCTGCAGGCGAGTTCAGTCAAAATAACAAGCTTCTAATACTCAGTCATTTCTAAGATTGGTTCAGCGCCTCAGTTTAATCAAAAGAGTTCAATCGGCAAATGATAAAGGACAAAGGCATTGAACCATTGAACTTTGAACCACTTTGGTTCAAAGGTTCAATGGGTTCAATGACCAAGTTGGTTCAACGTGCTTGGTGCAAAAGATCAAAAGGACTTAGCCAAATAACGAAGGATGAGCCTATTGAACCATAGAACAAAATTAGGTTCAATTGGTAGGTCAAAGGTTCAACCAAAGCTTAGAAAGATAAAGGAAGCAATGTTTAAGTGAGACACAGGATAAACCAATGAACTGATTGAATTTTGAACCGAAAGAGTTCAAAGTTCAATGGTTCAACATGGTACAAAAGTTCAAAGGCAGCCTCAAGCAAAGAGAGAAGCAACATGGATGATTCCAAAGGCAAGTTCAAATGAAAGCGATGGTTCAACCAAGAAGCAAGAAATCGATTGAACCAAGAAAGTGATTAAATCGAGGAGCCGAGAAGGCTACCCGAATCGTTGAAACAATCAACCAATGACGTCCCCGCAGACATCAAATTTAAGGTAAGGGAATATCCATTGAAATTCAAATAAAGCACGAAAATTGAAGGAAGAACCAAGCGACTGGCTAAAAAGATAGCCCGATAGCTCAAATCGCAGCAGGAAGAGACAAAGCTGGAAAAGACAAAAGTAGAAAGAGGGAAAAACCCAAAATGTCTGTGTAGAAGTAATTTCAGTAGGTGGAATAGTCCACTAAGCAGGTATTTTGGCTTGCAATTTAAGGATGCGGCCTATTTTTTCCTTCCATGAAGTAAAGATAAATGGACAGTTGCGTAGACGTCAGAGGGGACAAACCAGATGATCCAGACTCGGGAGAAGACATATGAGATGAAATGACACGCCATAGTTAAGACAGTTGCAATATTTTAATGCAATCCTTTGACAAACCTGGAAATGCATTCAAGGCATTGAATGCATAACATGGGCCGTTTTATGGAAAACAAGTTCCCAAGTCCTTCTTGGAGCGCTATATATTGTAATCTCTCATTTGTTACAAATGAGACTTTTCATTTTACAAGAGCGAAACTCTGCCCATTTTGAAAGAAGAAGACTGAGACTTTGAGCTCAAGTTGTAATTTCATTTTCCTTGTTATTTGAATGAGAAAGCAAGTTTTTTCAGACTTTGTGTTGTTCTGACTTGTGTCATCTGAAGGTGTCCTTATTCATTTAATTTGGTACGCAGAATTAGTGAAGGTAATAGGGAAGTGTCCTGAAACCAAGTGTGGGAAGACTTTGTGCTTTCACAATTGATTTCAATCTGTGTTTTCCTTTTCTTTTTGTGTTGAGGATTCTGGGGCGAATTTGTGCCCCCATTATCCTTTGTGATATACTCTTTGGGTAGTTGAGGTGGAGACTTTGCGCTCTGTTTCATCTTGCTATTACTACGCCCCTTTTTATCACTGGTTATTTCACTATCTGAAAGAAACTCCTGTTGTTTCCTGTAAGAACACTTCTGAAAGAAGAGAAGTGCCTTCAGCGTTTATAGCCAATATTTTCTCCTTTGTCTATGTGCATCATCTCTAAAAGAAGAGAGATGGATGGTTTATCCCACCCCTGTGTCTTACTTTCTACTTATTTATATTGTATATAGCTCTGCATATTTAATAGGGAACCTCCCCTTGATGAGAGGTGAGATTTGTCCCCTTGTGATGCAGTAAACCTGCACATCTGGATGACCAATCTCCCTATGCTGTCGTTATAGGAACTATTTTGAATCCCAGTTAGCTGGTCGACAAAATATTCACCCAACAATTTTTTGTGACTCTGTTGGGGACTTGAACAAGCAGTCCCTACCCTTATCCATTATAGAGTCTGGCGACTCCCATCTGGGTCTTACCTAGTATCATTATAGCCTTACCATCTTCCTCCGTCTCTGTTATATTATCTGGTCTGCAAAACCAGAGCTGTTAGGAAAGAAAGCGCAGTTTAAAGCCTCAAGCTTTAAGTTGAAGCAGGGCCAGTTTCTTTTCCATTTTTGTCATATAATCTAGAAACTCCACTCAGATGTGTTATCCCTATTTTTCATAATCTAATCATGGCAGTTCGAGGCCCCTGGGGTAACTCATTTGGCCCACTTAATCTAACTCCACCCCTGCATGAGCTACCACTCAATTCAAGGAAGAATTTCCCCAAATTCTTTGGTGATGGAAGAGTCCACCCTGATGAACACATTGCAGCCTTCACCATAGCTTGTGGTGTGATAGGGGTGGAATTTGAAGAAGTGGCAGTCAGGCTTTTCGTGGAGACACTACAAGGTGCTGCTGCAGACTGGTTTTACCATCTGCAAACTGGATCAGTGACTAGCTGGGACACTATCAAAGCCAAGTTTGAAGTAAGGTTCAAACCTACAGAAGATGCTCACGCTTTACTAACCCAACTTACGTAGATGAAAAAGAGCCTCATGAGCCTATGAGGGATTTTATTGCTAGGTTTGATAAGCTAAGACACAAGATTCCCATGGTCACCCAGCCGATGCCTTAGAACCTCAAATGCTTCTTTATAAACTCACAGCTGCCTGAAGTGAGTTTTCTACTAAGACGTGCTGGCCACATAGATCTTAAAGCTGCTCAAAACTTAGCCACTAAGTTAGAAGATGACCTTATCTTGGCTAAAAAGATAAGAAGGGATTCAAACAGAGGCACATCTTCCTCATCTTTTGATAACTCACTTGCAACCACCACTGATCCAATGGTGTAGAAGCTAGAAAATGAAGTGATGGCCCTTAGAAGACAAATGACATAAGGGATGTCATCTGCTCCTTCATACAGAGATGTACCAAGGAGGACATTCCCAAATCAGGCACATCAAGGGCAACCTAATCGTCTTCCTCCCTCAAAAAGGAACCTTGCTAGTGAAGCACCTCCAGCCAACTCAACAGTTGGGTATTTGGAAATAGAACATGATTTCTCTTTCCAACTTGAGTTTAATCAAGAAAATGATGTTGGTTTCTTCACGGAGGATCAAGAAGAGTCAGCTGGCAACTCCCACATCGATTTCTTGGATTACCAGGATGAACCCAGAAGTAAAGGTGAAGCATTCGAGGGATCATATGTTGTGGTCACCTAGTACCAGAATCAATCAACTCAACAAGCTGATAAAGGAGAAATAGAGGAGCAACCTCAACCTATAATTTTGATTGCTAAGCATGGGGCTACTTTGCCTATCCAGCCAAAGGACCCAGTGATTGCTAAGAAAGTAAGTATCCCAAACATTTCTGTACTTTATAATTCAAATTCACAGGCCAGTCCTCCCACCCCTCCCATAAACCAAAAGGAAGAACTCCCATCCCCTATGCCTAGTCCAACCCAGCCATTTGACATAATTGATCATGTCAAATGTGTCAAGACCCAAATGGCAGCCCCTGCAGCCCAAATTTTGTTTGAGTCTTCAGGCAGGGATGAAATAGCAGAAGAATTGGTGGAGTGCAGCATAAGTGCAGAAGAACCCTCCCCTCCAAACAAAGAAGAATCTGAGATATCTGAGGGGCATAATCAATACATGTGCTATGCTGAGCTATTAGAACAACAAATTATGGTACTAGGCCATGCTGTTGCCCATCAAAATCAAGAAAATTAACTCTTTGCCAGGAGAGCAAAGATTCATGGTTTTTGAACCAAAAGTCAAGTCTTGCTTTGGGGCAAGAAGAGAAGAAAACCAAGGGGAAGACACAGAAAAGTGGTTTCCTGGTGGAGAGTTCCATTCGCCCGTCACCGTTTCTGGGGACAAAATGGTTTCCTACTGATTTATCAGGATGGCACACCATTTTCATTGTCTCACAGTGGGTGGCATCTGAAGTGCTTCAAATCTTGAGGCATCAGATAAGATCATCTGTACATATGTATATCTATATAGTCTTTAGTTCTATTTTGTGCTTTTCATTCTCATTTTTTGGAGCCTTTCTTTTTGGGTAGCATGACTCCGTAGCCCAATGGCACACTTCAAGGCACCAGAGATTCTGGTTTCTACTCCCCTCAGTTGTTCCATGTTTTCAACTAAAAGAAGTTCCCCAATTGGAGCCAGCTGTTGTCCCCAAAAATGAGTGACATTTATGGGACAACCTATGAACTATTTTGGTTCATCGGACCAAAATTTCTCTCTTTCCTTCTCAAAATTTGTTTTGAGCTTTCAAATTCCTCATTTTTAAGATTTTTCTGTGAAGGGATTCATTGGTTCAACAGGTTAAAAAAAGCTTCTGCAGGCGAGTTCAGTCAAAAGAACAAGCTTCTAACACTTAGTCATTTCCAGGATTGGTTCAGCGCCTCAGTTCAATCAAAAGCGTTTAATTAGCAAATGATAAAGGACAAAGGCATTGAACCATTGAACTTTGAACCACTTTGGTTCAAAGGTTCAATGGGTTCAATGACCAAGTTGGTTCAACATGCTTGGTGCAAAACATCAAAAGGACTTAGCCAAATAACGAAGGATGAGCCTATTGAACCATTGAACCGTTGAACCAAATTTGGTTCAATCGGTAAGTTCAAAGGTTCAACCAAAGCTTAGAAAGATAAAGAAAGCAGTGTTTGAGTGAGACACAAAATAAACCAATGAACCGATTAAACTTTGAACTAAAAGAGTTCAAAGTTCAATGGTTCAACATGGTTCAAAAGTTCAAAGGCGGCCTCAAGCAAAGAGAGAATCAACATGGATGATTCCAAAGGCAAGTTCAAATGAAAGCGATGGTTCAACCAAGGAGCAAGAAAGTGATTGAACTAAGAAAGCGATTGAAGCAATAAAGTGATTGAAGCAATAAAGCGATTGAATCAAGAAAGCGATTGAACCAAGGAGTCGAGAAGGCCACCCGAACCGTTGAACAATCAACCAATGATGTCCCCACAGACATCAAATTCAAGGTAAGGGAATATCCATTGAAATTCAAATAAAGCACAAAACTTGAAGGAAGAACCAAGTGACTGGCTGAAAAGATAGCTTGATAGCTCAAATCACATCAAGAAGAGACAAAGTTGGAAAAGACAAAAGCATAAAGAGGGAAAAGCCCAAAATGTCTATGCAGAAGTAATTTCAGTAGGTGGAATAGTCCACTAAGCAGGTATTTTGGCTTGAAATTTAAGGATGCAGCCTATTTTTTCCTTCCATGAAGTAAAGACAAATGGGCAGCTGCACAGACGTCAGAGGGGACAGACCAGATGATCCAAACTCAAGAGATGACATATGGGATGAAATGACATGCCATAGTTAAGACAGTTGCCCTATTTTCAATGCAGTCCTTTGACAAACCTAGAAATGCATTCAAGGTATTGAATGCACATCATGGGCCGTTCTATGGAAAACAAGCACCTAAGTCTTTCTTGGAGCATTATATATTGTAATCTCTCATTTGTTACCAAGGAGACTTTTCATTTTACAAGAGTGGAACTCTGCCCATTTTGAAAGAAGAAGACTGAGACTTTGAGCTCAGGTTGTAATTTCATTTTCCTTGTTATTTGAATGAGAAAGCAAGTTTTTCCAAATTTTGTGCTATTCTGACTTGTGTCATCTGAAGGTGTCCTTATTCATTTAATTTGGTATGCAGAATTAGTGAAGGTAATAGGGAAGTGTCCTGAAACCAACTGTGGGAAGACTTTGTGCTTTCACAATTGATTTCAGTCTGTGTTTTCCTTTTCTTTTTGTGTTGAGGATTCTGGGGTGACTTTGTGCCCCCATTATCCTTTGTGATATACTCTTTGGGCAGTTGAGGTGGAGACTTTGCACTCTATTTCATCCTGCTATTACTACGCCCCTTTTTATCACTGGTTATTTCATTATCTGAAAGAAACTCCTGTTGTTTCTTGTAAGGACACTTCTGAAAGAAGAGAAGTGCCTTCAACGTTTATAGCCAGGATTTTCTCCTTTGTCTATGTGCATCATCTCTGAAAGAAGAGAGATGGATGGTTTATCCCACCCTTGTGTCTTACTTTCTGCTTATTTATATTGTATATAGCTCCGCATATTTAATAGGGAAGCTCCCCTTGATGAGAGGAGATATTTGTCCCCTTGTGATGCAGTAAACCTGCACATCTGGATGACCAATCTCCCTATGTTGTGGTGATAGGAACTATTTTGAATGCCAGTTAGCTAGTCGACAAAATATTTACCCAACACCTTGTTTGATTTTTGTGATTTGGGCATAGGAAAACTTTTCAGTAATGTTAATAGAGAAGTGGGCCAAAAATTGATCTGCAAGAGGTTTCAATGCCTTTACTGATTGGAGAGGTAAATTGTAGAACCCACCTCAAAGCATAGTCCTTGAGGCTTCTTGGAAATAATTTGGTCAAAAGTTTATCATTGGAGGCATAATCAAGGCATGCCAAAAATAAGGATTAAAGTGTCAGGATCCCTACTCTTTAAGAGCACACTTGATTACCTTTGTATAAGCAACTAAACACGGAATTCAAACCAGAAGTAATATGTAACTAGAATTCAGAAACAACATAGAATATGAGAGACAATACAATCTTGTATGAACACTCTTCCAGAAGGAAATACAATGAAGAAATCACACTCTTCCCACACCTCTTGGGCATACCAGTAATTCTCCCTCAAGATTTCTCTCTCTCTCAATTACAACCAACAATCAACTCAATAATCGAGTTGTTGTTTCCACCAGTCAGTGACAATACTGCCAGTACCACCAAGTACTCAAAGTACTCCAAGTAGATCTCTCTGATCTTGTTCCTTGTTGTGTTGCAGATCTCCTTTGACCTTGCTACCCCACAGATATCCTTTGACCTTGCACACACACACACACACCTGTAGATCAACTGACCTTACTTACCATGTAGATCTTCTACCTGATCTTGCACAACTTGCAGATAAACTTGGTCTTGCACACCTACAAACCTAGATCTTACATGCCTGGAAGAACCCTTGTCTTTGTTCTTGACAAGTCCTTATGATCCTTAAATTAAAATACAACCCCATGGGTCTCTTAAATAGATCCCATACAAACAATAATTAGACTTCCTAATTACAATAATTAGAAACACAGACTCAAGACTAAAATTAGTCTTTACATGCAAACTGACTGTTCATTTAACGAACTATTTGTGTAACTAACAGGTTTGGAACGCACAGGTGACTGACATCAGTTTCTATCTATCTGGAGGTGACCAACGTCGGCCGATTCCTGACCGATGTCGACAGCTTCCGGTCTAATCCTGACCGACGTCGGTTGGCCTGACCGACGTCGATTACTATGACACTCAGCAACCTCCTCCATAACAATGAAGCTTTTAGCTCCACAACCATAAAGATGTTGTTCAGGGTCACCCTTGCCATCATAAAATGTGAATTTAAGAGCAACAAAACTAGTTGGTAAGGGGTGCAAAGATATCTTAGGTGCAATTGGATTATGCAACACATCTTGTGAATCAATAGCATAGGGAGACTTTAAATCCTTTTGTTCAATGTTTGTGACCTTGTCCTCTAAGGTCTTTATAACTTGAAGGAGATTTTAAATTGTAGACCCATTGGGATTCAAATTAGAAAGTTTAGTAGTCACCAAAGGGGAAGTTAACATGGTCTAAGTAGAAATAGGCATTGAAACTAGTATTTGAGCTGAAACATTTGGTAATTCCATGGTAGATGCATAAATATTAGTTTCAAGAAATAAATGTTGGAAAATTTAATCCATGAAAACGTAATCCATGCCTCCACTAGATGTTGGTAGATTGATTAGAATGGAATCGATTGTAGTGCCTTCTAAGGATTCATCATCACTAGATGAGGAAGCCTTAGCCTTATCATGTTTACTAATTTCATCTCTTGTAACATAAAAAAATACATCCATTAAGTCATTTCTATTATTGAGATGAGTGACCAATGCTTCTTTATCTTCCATTTGAAATCAGGTTTTTGATTAACAATTTTCATTGCTTACAAATAAAAAATTGTAGAATTTGAAACAAAAATCTAAAACCCTAGCTGATTAAAAACTCTTAGAATAAAAAAAACTACATTCACACGAATTGGTTTCACCAAATGTTTAACCTTAAAATCTATATTAAGGAATCTAGGGTTAAAAGAGATAGAGATAAGTTAGGGCATAAGGGTGATAAACTATCTCTATAGCAAGCCAATTAATTGAAAACTTAAATAACCAATATTCTAAATTTAAATATTGAGATATGTTTAAAATGGTAAGTATAACCAATGATTGATATTTCAATAAATGGAAAATAATGGTACTTAGCTGGATTATAGTACGCATGCAAATCTATTATGGAATAGGATGAAATAGACTGAACCTAAATTTTGTATCAATCATCATATTCTATAAATTTGACCTCTATGACCTTGAACACTTGCGTTGGAACATGACACTTGCATTGATGTAGGCATCTGACTGGGATGAAAGTGTCTGTAAAGTAGGGAAAATAGGTATAGGTCTATAACTTGAAAAGATAACATATATGCAAGTTTACAATATTTTGGGTAAGATAGAAGACCCAGGTCATCAAAATAACATTGGTTAGACTAAGAGATAAGCAATGAGCATAGAAAGATAGAAGATGTGAGCCTTTAAAGAATGGAAAGGTTTAGAACTAATAGGAATAGCTGAGGTCCATATTTTCTAAGTCTACAAGATTGAGGTGCTATATGATTTCGAAATAGTGTCTCTAGTATCATAAAAGGGAGATTCACCCATTGTAAGTCTATAAGTGGGGAAACATTACTCAATTTAAATTCAAATATGAAACACAATCCAAGCATGCTAAATCAATATAATTAAATATTAAATAATTCAATAGGACCATTTTTAAATGTTTATATAATGCTCCACTTTTGTGTGTGTATGTGCATACATATCAATATAAATAAAAAAAAGTGTACTTTGAAGGCTTGAAGATATTACCGATGAAACTTGTGAGAGTTCTCGAAGTCAACATAGTAAATTATAACGATTTTAAGTTCAAAAGGAGGAGAGAGATGATCTTATCACAAAGTCTAGATTTGAAAACCTACAAAATAAAATAAACCATGCCTCCTCATAATTTTTGCGAGCATTCTAAATATCATTATGAACCACTATGTTGGAATATGAAGTTTTAGAGTACATATAAACATAGGGAAAACATTTACAAGTATATCATTGTCTATATAAATTTATAATCAATAAATTATTGAAATCACTGAGTAAAAAATAAAAAGTAGGAATGAATACACTTGGTGGTACGCAAACTGCACCATCATATCTATAGAATCTAAATTGTCTGTAGTGAATACCTCCAAATAGGAGAAATTATTTGTAGTGTGCTCGGTGACCACCTCTAAAGAAAATAGTTTTAATGTGCCAACTGACCGTCTCTATGGAAAATAGTTGTACTATGCCTGCTAACTGTAGTATGCTTGGTATATATCATTATGTCACCAAAAATAGATTCAGTGAATCATATACCCCCCTTATGAGGTGTGGGGTGTAGCTTCATATCACTCATCTCAAAATAAAGGGATGTCATGTACCATGTCTAACGTAAAAAAACCATAAAGGGGTTGATGTATAATCATAAGATGGTCTTATCATTAAAGCACATGTATATCATATTTTGGTATAGTCATACAAAGATGGTGGAGTTAAAAATCATTTATTACACATTGTGATATAATCATAGAAATATATTATTTATAATTGAAGCACATTTATCACATAATCACCAGGGTAAATTTTAAAAGCGAAGATTTTTAATTTGGTAAATTTTAGGTATTTCCATACTCGAGATTCAATATTTGGACAACATCGGCCTGCACAACACTTTGTAAAAAAAGCCATGCATAACACGTCACAAAAAAATGCATATACATTATTGATTCCTACTCAAATATCCAAATAATTATAATCACAATGGTTTTTTATCGCTAACAAATAGATGCTCCAATATTTTTAAATTGTTTGGATCACCACATATTCTATGGGCCCTCAACATTTGCCAAAGCTTTAGAGGAGGAATTTGAAAGTTAATTAAATTCGATTATACTCAAACCAAATGTATTAAATGTAGTTATATACATACTTGAAATTAAACAAGATTTTTCATCATTTAGAATTGAAAATTAAGCATTGTTTAGAGCCTCAATGAGTATAAAAAGGTCCAATAAATAAGGGATTCAACATACAAATAAATCAGGTACTTTTGGATGCGAATTAGGAAATCATTTAATCCATTTCAAAATGTTTTCAGCATTGTAGTTTATAGCCAACAACTAAATCAATTGATCCAATTCAAAAAATGTTTTTATGATCATTTTTGAATTTTTATACATTCATGAACTTTTATTTGATATTGATGTTTTTCAAAGCCACAATGCTTTTCCATCCCCACAATGTTTTTCTAATCTAGTGATGTTTTTCCTAATATGTAATGCCTTTCCAATGCACATGATGTTTTTTCATCATTGAAATGATTTTCCATCCATATGATGCTTCTCTATCTTTGTGATTATTTTTCAAGAATGCAATGTTTTTTTTTTTTAAACACAATTTTTTTAGGATTGTGATGATTTTTCAAGAGTGCAATTATTTTTCAAGCATGTGATGATTTTGATGGGATGTGATGATTTTAAAGCATGCAATATTTTTGAAAACCTATGGTTATTTTCAAGGCATGCAATAATTTTGAAGCTCATGTTATTTTTCCAAGATTGAGATGTTAATCAAAGAATTAGATATCAATCTAACAACAACACAAATTTTTAAGAATACTTCTTGGCTTTGTATGCATGTTTATATTGTTGAGAATCATGTGAGATAACCTCGTTTAATTTTTTCTTCACAAGATGATAGAAAACTCCAATGTTGAAACCTCTGTGAATTGGTAATAAGTAGTTTGAAAGAATTTAGTGGCATGCATGTGCAATTGCAACAAAATTGCTATGTGTTGAATCATATGGTCATTTTAAATGCAAGGTCATCAAAATGGTGTGTGTATAAAACTCCAAACATCCCATTTCCCATATATGATTTCCATTTAATGTATGGATCATAGAATGAATCTAGTGTACAAAATAATTATTAGATTTAGACAAGAAAATTTTACAGAACTTGTTCATGAGGTGCTTGCATATTTTTGTGTGAGGTGCATGGTTTTCACTCTTATTTATGTGAATTATTTTAATCTCTATGATTTTGGAATAAAATTCTTCTCATAATTTAATTACTTTGAAATCTTGACCCATAAAATAGAGCACATGCAATTAACATTAATTGCATTTGAATTTTTAGTTATGCTTTGTGTTTCTTTTGTCATTTAGTGCCTACAAAGTTTTCCTTCATTATGATGTTTTGTTTAGTCCCATACCACATGTGAAATTTTAATTCACTGTAATTCTTTGTTTAGTATCATAAAAACTATTATTCTTTGTGGTGATTTCTTTAATGACATGGAAAGTTTTCATTTGTTGTTGTGTTTTGTTTATTGACATGATATTCCAAACCATGTTAAAAATAACATCATGTTATACTTTTTTTAGATTTACTCATTTTGCATTTTTTTTATTGGTTAAAAGAGGGATTCTATTAGGGACCTCACTCATTATTTATAAAATTCATATAAATGAAATAAAACATGGTACAACCATACCGAGAGTGAGATAGAACTAAACAAACATAAATTGATACAAAATGCCAAATTTATGGCCAACAATCCCATTTACACCACCTAAATGAAACTAATGCCAAAGAGTCCTTCTATCTTGGCACAATACACCTCCTAAATGAATCTTTGAAAAGGTGCACCATCAAAACATAAAGATTCCCAATATTGTATAGAATATTGTTAGATATTTTGAAATCATGAACTTGCTCACCTTGTGCAAGCATGGTATAATAATTTTTGAAGTCATGATATGTTGAGTAGAGAGATACCTAATCATAGAATTTTTGGTTGTGCATGTATATAATTGTGATGCTTATGTGTATTAGGATCAAATACAAAAATATAGGACTTTAGTATGATTCCCATTCTTGTGATTTATTACCAAATGGAATTATTGCAAGTCATTTATCCACTTCATGTGACATACATTCTACAACTTACTCTGTGTATCTAGAAACTAAAGTGGCTTATGATCATAATGGATGATTTTATCCTTACCCAAGATGTAGTGGAACCATTAATTTACTGATTATATGATGGTGTACAACTCTTTCTCATACGTGGAGTATCATTGAATCATGTCACTAAATGTCTCTGAGTGATAGGTGACTAGATGTCTTTGTTAGAGTATTGCATTGATTGTATAGCTAGGTGCATTTCTTTGAATCTCAAAGGGGTCGATATTGTTAGGAAAAGCCAAAATAGGTGATATGTATAGGTGTTGATTGAGCTCTTTAAAATTAAAATGTTTTGTAGGTGTCTATTGAAATATTTATGTAGCTTGTATAATATAAATGAGATACCATGCTATGTGCGAGAAACCAAGTAAAAACATAAGGTAAAAGTTATAAAGTCTAAGACAAATCCTCAATTTAGTGAGAATTTTTAGAGTCAGCCAATATTGGATTATCTTTATCTTTTTTGGATCAGCATGCATGCATTCACAATCAATGATGTAGCATACATATTAAATCTGCATGATGAGAAATGTAAACTTTGATAAGTTGGATTAAAAATTGTGTTTGTGCAATGTGTTTAAGACACATGAGATGTGTTCCAGTTGATCCTCCCAAGTCTTGCTAAAAATAAGGATGCCATCCAAGTACATGATGACAAAGGAGTTGAGGAAGGGCCTAGAAAGGTTGTTTGTTAGGTGTATGAATTTTTTGGGTGCATTGATTAAACCAAAAATAATAACCAACCATTCATACAATCCTTCCCACATTTAAAATATTATCTTTCAAACATCCTCAGGATGGACTTATACCTAGTGATAACTTGAAATCAAGTTGATCTTGGTGAAGTATTGTGCACCTTGGAGCTTATCTAAGAGGTTGTTAATACATGGTAGTGGTTAGTGATTCTTCATCATTACCTTGTTAAGTGTGTGATAGTCAATGCATGAGCACCATGTTCCATATTTATTTGATTTGATTACTATCTTGATTCCTCAAAAATAATAACTTGGCATAATCTTTCCTTGATAATGAAGCTCTTTAGATAGGGTACCAGGTTTTATCATTCTGGAAGCATGGATCTAGGAACCAAATCGATATGATGATTTACTATGTAATGTTTTGGTAGACATTTTGGCTCTTCAAATACATATCCATATTGTTACAATATTTTGTCACATTGTTTGTACTGCATTGGTGTTTGTGTAATGTGGTGCATTGCCAAGGTGTACTTGCTCTCATGAGTACATGCTTCTGGGCAGATCATAAGTAGAATGAAATATTACATGTGAGAGATGAGATTATGATGTTGTTTAGTGTATACCAAAATTATATTGGTCATAATAGGTGACTCAAAGAGGTTGTAGAAATGATCATTGACATGCACATTCCACTATTATGGCTTAGCTTGATATGTAGCATCACAGTCATATAAATACAACCTTCCAAGTAAAATGTCACAAACTTAAAGTGGTTTGATGTCACTAGTGAATATATCCTCCATGGGCTTGAATTTTTAATAAAAAGTGAATTATCTCCATATACATATATCCTTTCCTAGCTCAAACCCAAACTAAAGAGTATGGTTTAGGATGTTCTTCGATGGTGAGGCCTAGGTGTTGGGTTGAAGCTTGTGCAATGATGTTCTTTTGGATCTCATTGTCAATGAGGACATGAAGAGGTTTCCTCTTCAAAAAAACTTTGGTGTGAAAGAAACACTCTCATTCCTCATAGGTTTTTATGCCACTTGTGTCGGTGCAAAGACAAGTGGTGTCTAAATCACTGTTGTCCATTCTTTTTGGACCTAATGTAGATTGCATAATTACATATTATTTCACGTAACATATAAAATTACTACTTGATCTTGTGTAGTGACAATGACACCATTTTTCACATTAGTCATTCCTATTATGTTTGGTGCAAAAGACATTAGAGTCTTCTAATGCTACATTACTTTCTTAGGCTGCTCTCCCTCTATGGTATGTTTTACTTATGTACAACAGGGCTAGATGGTATTTTGCATAGGTTGAAATCTTATGTAGATCGTCGGATGAATAAAATAAATTATTCTTCATATTTTATTTTTAGTTCAATATTTCCAATGTTGTGGTATGTTTTCCCCAATTTTTATAAAGTTAAAAACTTCATCTTTGAATGAATATAAGGTGTGATCTTGCTAAATAACTTCAACACCTTATGTTGCTCTATCAAGTCCATGTGCAAACACACAGTGTAGTCATGGAACTCGTTGGTATAATTCCAATTGACTCATTATTTTTATAATGAAACTAATGGAATTTGATGTATTCATCCCCATAATGGTATTACTCATACTTCAAGGTATAAATACAAGATTTACAAGTCTCAACAAGATCACAATCTTTCTTTCATTGCGCGTTGAAGCATTCTAATTAATGGGACACTAAAATGGACATATTCAATGTCTTAAAGGTGATATTATATGTGTCAGTGAGGTGAGTGACTGAGATTTAAGCCTCAAATTGTCAAATCCAACCATCCAATGTTGTGGTGTTGGCTTGGCCTTTAAAAATTGGAATGCCAAGATTGACTTGCACTTTTAAATGGGTGTGTTGCTAAAACAATGAATGCATAGGCTATGTAGAATAGTTATTGGGTTATAGATCAAGTTATACCATGAGTTTGAGGAATTATCCAAATAATTCATTGAGTTTCTCCTTGAGGGCATCCCAAATAAACTTCTATAAATTTGGGGATGCCTCAGTGAGTGTTTTTTTAGGAGTCAACCATCTTGCTCTTACTAAGAATTTTTTTGGGTACTTTGAAATAGAACCAACTAGTAAACTTTATTTTTCACATTTTAGTCATGTGTTTATAGGTATATGAGAGTTGTTTCTCTAATACCAATGGTCTACACCATGGGGACCAAGATGCTAGTGTAGTGGAAAACCACATGTTTGGCAAAAAGCTACGGGTTGTAAAATGCACATAGGTAAACTAAATAACAATAAACCAATCACATATTGAAATGTTGAAATATTTACAAAATAGTGAAAATTCTATCCAAAGTAAATAATAGGGAATAGTACACATATGTACAATGTGTAGTAAGGCTAGGAATACAAATTCCTATGATCATAATGGAAAACACTTTCTCTAATATTCTTAGGTTAGACATGAGTTACAAATACTCAAAACATGCTAACAATATATTATCTACTTCTGTGATATATCTTATCTCTAATCCATTATAGGTCAAATGATTACAATATATACATCATTTTAATAAGGTAGTTAAATAGATGATGATTATAAAAGAGACATTGATTCATAGTTTGGCCAAGTGATTTTTGGTCTTCTTAAAGGTGTCGTGGTTGCAATTCTAGTTGTGCAATATGGTTGCAAGTTATATGACATGGTGCAGACCTAAAAAGTGATACTTGACATGTCGTGCAATAATATGGAGTTAACATGTGGGTGTTATGTGTGGATGTTTGTACATGGTGCAAGGGACATGCTTGGTAGTCTATGCAGTGATGTGGTAGTGCACAAAGATACTGTGAGGCTGAAGTGACATGTGATCTCTCAAGGTTGTGTGCAAGGTGTAGAGTTTGGAATAAATTATGTGGTATGCCAAAATATTATCTACCAAGGAAAGAATATATTGTGAGACTTTGCATGTGGCACAAGATGATGTAAGCTTGGAGAAATAAAATTCCTTGTGAGAAGAGCATAGACATGGGTGAAAGTTACAAATAGATCATATAGGACATTATTGGCATGCAAGCCAACAAAAAATGACTAATAAATTATGAACACACAACATGGGAGACCCAAAACAAGGGTCACAAGGGCCCACCCTAGAAACATACAATGTACCTTTTAGGTACCCCATAGTTGTGCAATGTATAGTTCTAGGTAAAATCCCATAAACCTAAGAAAATAGGATGGGAAGATAGAGAGTAAATGAAATCGAATAAGGTAGGAAACATCCATGAGCATAGGGAAAATGGGATAATAAGAGCCTAATATGAACCAATAATTTAAAAACACACAATCACCTTGGAAGAATGCAATTTTATAATTAATAATTATCCCTATATCAAAAATATGTGTCTGCATCTATGAAATCGTAGGAAGAACATGTCCAACATGGGAAAAGTGTAATCGATAGGGCATAAAGGTAGCATGCCCCATATGAAGGCAAGATAAGAGAAACATAATACCAATAACATAAAATATAACAATGCAAAGTGAAAACATATAATTTTCCCCCAATAGATGCATGATATAGATTATAGAAACAAAACATCAAAGGATATGCATGATATGAATCATGCAAAATAAACAAATTTTAGAAATGTGTCGACACAAAACCAGATAAATATCAAACATAAGAAAAGGAAAACAAAGTGAAAGCATGCAAAGAAAATACCTACTAGGAAAAGAAGCACTGAGAGAAAGAGCAATCAGTTCTTGGGAAAAATAAACAAATAAATGCATTGCATAATAACTAAGAATAAAAAAATCACAACCAAATCCAAATGGAAAACAATAAACTATGTAAACAACTGAATAAAATTGAAGCAAAGAAATAATTGGTCAATCAAAACAAAGAACAATCATAATGCAAACACATAATAAAAAAATAAGATGCAAGGCTCAAACATATAATCATTACGAATGCATAATATTAATGGGATTTTTCAAAGGCTTGCCTTCTAATGTAACAAGGTGGTTTGCCTTTGATCCAAAATTTTATGTTATGACAAATGTGCCAAGCCATTAAGTTTAGACTTGCCTTTCTACTCTTTATCTGCATTGGTATTTTTATTATTTTATTTTAATACTTTATCTCCCACATTATATGATATTCTTGTTATAATCCTTCTAAAGGTGATTTTGATGAACTCTGAGGTGTTCAATAGCATGAATTCATGTTTCATCCAACATTTACAATAGATATAAAATTTTATATGTAACGATCATCATCAATAATTTAATGGACACTCTAAATGAGGGAATCTTGAGCTCCAAGGGAAATAATGTCTCTACCCCATAAAAAAATGAGTAGGGGGTTGTGTGAGTATATGTTCTTACACTTGATTTGTATGCCCACAAAGAATAATGTATCTAAATTATGCCAAATGTTACCATCCTTGTTCATCATTTTTGATAAAATTTTAACAATCTTATTGGATGATTTAGATTGGTCATTCCCTTTTGAATAATAAGGAGTTGATAATTTATGCTTAATCTTATATTTATCATAACATTTATTGATCGTCTTATTATTGAAATATGAACCATAATCAGTAATAATTGAAGATGGTAGGCCATTTTTGGGAATAATATGTGTCATGAGGAGTCTAAAAATATATTCGCTTGTGGTGATTTCTAATTGTCTAGTTTCAACCCACTTTTAAAAATGTCTAGTTGTTGTAATGATAAAATTATAACCTCCTATGGATGGAGGGTTAAGCCTACCATCAAAATCAAAATATCATATGTTAAATGGCAATGGTGAAATGATGAGTTGCAAGTCCTTAGATGGAAGATGCATAAGGTCACTATGTATTTATTATTTATCACATATATTTACATATTCATGACAATCGTGCTCCATTGTGTTCTAATAATAACCCATTCTAATTAATTTATATGACATGGATTTCCCACTAAAGTGTCTACTACACTCATTATCATGAACTTCCTATAATACAAGTCTATATTACTCGTGTCCAAGACATCTAATAAATTTTCCATCAAGTAACCCCTTGAAAAGGGTATCTCCAATTACTACATATCTAAGGGCATCTCTACATAATTTTCTTCTATCATTTCTTGAAAAATGTGTATAAACTATTTCCTTTGATAATTAATGAAACACATATGCATACCATTTTGAATTCTCTATACCACTTTTTAATTCAAATACCTCTTAAGAGTCTAATTTTCCATCTCAGTGATAGGTTGTGTAGATCTCTTGATAGTTAAAATAACATGATCATTCGTAATAGTAATGGGAATCAATAAAGTAACATTAGCCATAACATCTCTAGGAATATTTTTAATCTCAAACTCTTCAAATTGAGCTATCAAATTATGTACCAAATAGCTATCTACAATAAATTTATCTTCTTTAGTTTCATATATGTTGATTATTCTGGTTGACCACAAGTTGAAAATCACCATAAAGCATGCTAGATTTAAATTTTAAAACACATGTTACATGAATTCCTAGAATCAATGTATCATATTCAACAAAAATATTGGTACATGAAAAATTAACTTGCATACTAATGGCATAATATCTCCCTAGGGGTAATCAATACAATCCCAACCCCTACACATGAAACACATCAAAACACTTTGTTCAAGTATTAATCTCATCAACGTGCATTACAAACTCACATACAAAATTATCATTGATAAGAGTGTGGTCTAATAAGGGAGTCTCAACTAATTGATCTATAATAACTTGCCCTTTAACCAATTTTTGTCATACAAACTTAAGGTCAATCTCCATTAGCAACATGATCCGCTTGGCCATTCTTCCTAATAAATATGTCTTAGACATAATGTAATTCAAGGGATCAACCTTAGCAACAACATGTGTTTTATTATTGAGCATATAACATCTAATTTTAGGTGTTTTAAACACAACAATGAAGCATAATTTTCCCATCAAGTTGTGATTTTTCTAAATTTATAATGATTTAATAAATTTCACTCTCTTTATCATCATCATCATGCTATGCAAGCAAATTTCCCAAAGCATATTTCGTGGAAAAAATATATACTAATAACATCCAATATGGAATGAGTGGCATCATAATTGGAGAGTTGGTTAGATATTTTTTGATTGCATCAAAATTCCTTTGACAATTGTAATCTGATTCAAACTTGGTATTCTTTATAAATAGTCTTGAAAAAAATTAGGTTTTATTAGCTAGTTGAGTAAAAAATCTTCTAATATATTGAATTTTTCCTTGTAAATTTCTTAGTTACTTAAGAATCTTGGGGGGAGCGGAGGTGCATGGGTCATCTCAATAATTTTTTCACTTTATTTGGATCCACTTCGATGTCTCTCCAAGAAATAATGAAACCCAACAACTTACCTGAGGTGACAGAGAAAACACACTTTTTGGGATTAACCACATTAGATATGGCCTCAATATCTCAAATATTTTTCAAAAGACATGTGCATGATTTTCTCTTTTCTTAGAATTTCCTAGGTTGTCATCTACACAATCTTTTAAAATATCATACATACAATCATGCAATATGTGTGTCATAACCCTTTGATATGTATCTCATGTGTTTTTAAGTCTAAAAGTCATGACCGCATAACAAAGAGGTACCCAAAGGACTTATAAATATAGTTTTATGTTAGTCACTAAGGTTGATATTTATTTGATTGTAACTAGAAAACCTATCCATAAAAGAAAGCCTTTCATGCCTAGTGGTAGAATCAACAATCAAATCAATATTGGGAAATATGAAGCCATCCTTGGGGCAAATTTTGTTTATCTTACAAAAGTTCGTGCATATCCTAATTCACCAATTGGTTTACCAACTAGGAAAATGTTTGAAATACACTGAGAATAATTAATAAATTCAACATTCAAATCATTTTTATTATTTCCTCAATCAATTA
This sequence comes from Torreya grandis, assembly GCA_037957365.1. Taxonomy (NCBI): domain Eukaryota; kingdom Viridiplantae; phylum Streptophyta; class Pinopsida; order Cupressales; family Taxaceae; genus Torreya; species Torreya grandis. Next base: position 2,938,793 of record JARHVA010000008.1, read on the forward strand.
AGCCATTTTAGGGTACATATTTATAATCTTTTGCTTTACAAGTTTGCCACTAGGATTCAAAACAAAATTATGCACTGAAATATATGTAGATAAACATGACCTATCAACTTAGGATGGTGCAAAAATATATTGATATTATGTTCATAATTCTATATACATTTTTTTCTATTCAAGAGTCAAGGAGGCACTCAACTTCAATATACTAGGTGGGTCACTAGTGTCAATGTTAATATCGATTATATCCTCATTCAATAAGGTTGATCTATCCTCCACGTAGGGTGAAATCTGTAGTGTATCCAAACTATCCAAGGTAAACTCTTCATCACTTTGCAAGAGCTCAGTTTCTTTAAAATAAGTATGGTTGGTCAATGTAAAAGAGAATCTATTTTTATGGTGATATGTACATAAGTCCACATTAGCTTCCAAATATTCTTGTATAACTTCATCATTAGAAAATGTATCAAGAGATGGTATATAATATGATGTACAACTAATTACTCTAAGATATATGACTTTAAATTCCTTGTGTTTACAAGTTCCATGAGATAATATAAAAACATGATCTAAGATATGTGTAATATTTTCCATCTCTTGATAATGATTCCTTGCAGATTTATTGAATTAATCATGAAGGGGGTTTTCTTTAATAATATTCTCATAATTGTGAGCTCTTAAATATCAAATTTCCACGTCGAAGGATGTATAAAATTATTATTTTATTTTTGTGTGGTTGGAAGAATAGGATATATTATATGTTGCTCACTTTTACCCAAGCCTTGACCATTGTAGCCCATATTTCTCGAAAGCAGTTTGAACAAGACCAAGGGATTTATTTTGCTAATTTGTGTTAAAACATTCATCTATCTTGGGCCCTTTTCCCTTAAAATCCTTTGGTTTTTCTTCAATAATTGGTGATGTTTGATTTGGTCTTCCCTTATATTCGATGGGGATATAGAAGGATATAATATCAAATGTGGTTGGAAGAATAGCCTATATTATAACTTGCTCACTTTTACCCAAAGCTTGACCATTGTAGCCCATATTTATCTAAAGCAGTTTGAACAAGACCAAGTGATTTATTTTGTTAATTTATGTTAAACATTCATCTATCTTGGGCCCTTTTCCCTTAAAATAATTTGGTTGTTCTTCAATAATTGGTGATGTTTGAGTTGGTCTTCCCTTATCTTCAATGGGGATATAGAAGGATCTAATATCAAATACACTCATATAATTTATATACTCCCCAATTCTTGTTGGTGTCAAAATTAGTTTGGATAACTTTTAATCTTTGCTATCAATATGGTAATAATTCTTTTTAGCATCTTTCTTTAGAATTACTACATTCACCAAATTCATATATTTCCATTGTATCCATTGGAGTGACTCTTTGAGATGCCACTATAGTTTATTGGATCTTATTCAAATGAGGCACAATAGTATCTTAAAGCTCAATAATTTTACAAAAATCTAGATGGCACATCATCTACGAGACATGTATAACTATTCCCTTATGCATAAACTTCAAAAACTATGTAAAGTAGATGGGACAACACCCTCATGGATTCAATGCCTCCCAAGTAAAATATTATAGCTCACATCATTAGGTATAACTTGGGTCCAAGTAATATATTCAACATAATTACTCAAAAATATTTTATTGCTTGAATTTTAAAACCCTTAATGATTGCATCTAATTTAGCAAGGGCTTGTCTTCTAATGCTTAGTTGCAAAAATATGACTCATTACAAATGATTAATCTTGAACTCTTGTTCACAAGAACTCTTTTGCTTCCTATGTGTTGATTGTAACTTGAATATGCAAGGGTAAATGTTGATCAACAATATTTTTTGAAGGCATGTCGTTATTCTCAAAGGTAATAAATTTTTCATTATCTATCAAATATCTAATAATAGAATCAAAGTGATAAGGTTAAGTACCACTTGACAATGTTGTATCCTCTAATGCTTTGTAAAGAATATCCTTATACACATTGGATTTTGTAAATAACTCAAGGATGGATATCTTAGCATGATTTTTTGCAATTGATCCATGATATCATAGTATTTTTTCACATGCAAGGTAAGCTTGAGAGTGGGAGGGAAAATAAGAGGTATATTTTGGTTATTTCAACCTTGAGATGAGGAAGATTAGGATGGGCTATTGCATTCTTTGCCCTAGCCTTCCTTTGCACGATATGGTATACCTCATAATAAGTCATCATATATTGGGAAATACCTAACTCAACACAAGATATATCTATATAAGACACTAAGAATTCGCTAATGTTAGGGAGGGTAGCAAGACATAAATATGAAGCAGTATCATAATTGCATGACACTCAAATATGTCTTGGAACATAATATAACATTTAATGATATGCCATTGGAAACATAAATTTAAACATGAATTCTAACAACTTGTATAATAATAACATAATACACAATAATATACAAATGATAGGAATATAATATGTAGATGTAAACATTGGAAGACATGACAATATATATCGCATTTAGAAAAAATCTTATCCATAAGAATTGCTAAACTACACATAGAAACACAAAATTTACAATATCATCTAAATGAATGGCTAGGTCTAAAGAAATATTACTCTAAGCAAAACCCTAAGAAGAAGCAAGTTATAGAGTGACCCCTAGGACAACAAGATGGGTTCAAATGTAACACTATACAAAATAAGATCTAATCTTAGAATAGGAAATACATCACATAAAGCAAACACATCACACAAAGTTTTAGGATGTAAAAAATTGAGGCAAATAGAGATTTACCCCCAAAACCATCTAGACACTTCTAGAAGGGTAGTGCCATTTTTGGAACTGTGAGGTCAGACCTGGTAAACAACACATGTAAAAATTGATTTAATGTCTTTGTCAAGTCAAGGTCATTAAAACCCTCACCCATTGTTTTGAAATTTTGCATAAATCTTTGGGAAACTGATCTATTTTTCAAAACACTAATAGGACATCTGAACTTGCAAACAAATAATGAAAATGGTTGCTTTGGGACCTATATTCAAGATTCACACAGTTTTTAAGCATTGACTACTTATCAAGGCACACAATAGATAATAATATTGCAAGCAACACACCTAATATAATGTATATCCAGTCACAGAGTCTGCAGATGATGCAATGTCTACTCTATATGAATTTTTGTGCTATAATGAATGCTTGATGCAATGATAGATGCTTCAAATTTCCTTAATTTTGAATCTTTGCTCTAAGTGTTTAAATTGATTTATGTGGCACATTCACAGTAAAACTCTAGGATGTCCTAAATGCTCTGATGTACCTACGTGTTTATAGACTTCTTGAATTCAAAATATTAGGACCGTTTTTGCTAACACATAATGGGTGCGGGTGGGAAACTTGTTGACAAATTAGGGATTAGGGTCACGTGACATGAGAGACCCAAAATAATGATAAAAAGGGCCCAACCCATGATCCATCTATTATACATTTCTGGGGATGCAAAACTATAGATGGAAGGAAAATCTTAGAAATCAAGGGAAATAAGGGGAGAGGAGAGAGAAAGAGGAGAGGGAGGAAATGGAAGAATGACAATAGACACTCAGAACATGGGGAAAATCATACCAATAAAAAGCTAATCATGGAGATGATCAAACACATATATACTTTAAAATAATGTAATTTTATGACTAATAAATACCCTATTACCAAAATTAAATACTTGCACTTTTCCATAAATCTATTATAACTATAAAAAAATAAATTATAACAATAAAATAATAAATAATAACACATATTCATTGCATTCAAAAATAAATGTCTAAAGAGATATTAGAAATACCATATTAGCTCATTATTTTTTATATTTAGTTACAAGTGTTACCTCATATCCAATAACAAAACAACATTTACAATTAAAATTTTCCATACATTGCCAAGTCCTTTTAACTGGATTTTAGTCGATTATCCTCCATATATATATATATATATATATATATATATATATATATATATATATATATATATATATATATATATATATATATATATATATATACTATTTGGTCTATTTTAATTAAAAGTATATATTACAATGCAACCATGAACATGTGGGAAGAACAACCCACACACAAAGGAAGATTATATATTTGGAGCACAACACAATGTAAGCAAATACTTTATTTCAAATCCAAAATCAACAACCATTATCTTTTTAATGTAATGGTTAAATAATTTTCAAAACTTTTCGTCAAATGGGATGTGCTTAAAATTGTAAATCAATGGGGTTTTTTTAATAAATATGTGTGTTAAAATCTTCAAGGGATGTGTTATGTGATACATATATACAAATGTTTATATTAAAATTGGGTAAATTATCATATTCTATTATAAGTGTTACATACCTTAAAAGACAAGTTCATATACAAACCCTAAATGAACTTGATGGAAGAGATACCCCTTAATAGATGCATCTAAGCCAAAGGACACTCTATAAAAAGAAATATACCAAATCAAAAATTTAAAAAAAAAATCAAAACTTCAACAAATTTTAAAGAGTGAGTTCAATAAATGTTGTAATACAAAAAATCTAAGAATTGTAAATATTTTTAACAAAATAAAAATGATTGTTGCTGCACTTTTAAATATATAGATTTCTACCAAATTATTTTTAAACTGAAAGAAATCAAAACTGTAATGACTCAACAAAACTTATTGCACTTATGTTTTCTAGAGTGAGTGCCTCAAGCACATTAACTCTCAAAAAAAGGCATAGACATATGAAACCTCATTAGACATCTCTAACCAAACTATAATTTCAGATGTTTTACTCTTTAATTATTTTTATTTTTTGTGTTTATGTATATCATATTTAATATTATTTTTTTGGAAAATATCTATATAAAGAAAAACCAATAAACTCGATGTTTCAAGTCTATACATCTGACCCATAATCAGAAGGAAAAAAAACACACTTTGATAATTATATAAAGGATCTTTGAAAGCCTCTAGGATGGACATGTGAATTTTCAGTTCTCTCCATTGCTCCAATAAAAAACTTCAATATCCATATTTGAACAAGCCTTTAATATTTTACTTGGCAAAAAAACTTCAATATCCATATTTGAACAAGCCTTTAATATTTTACTTGGCAAGGAGATGGTCTAGTTCAAAGCAAAATGCCCTTACTATTCCATAAGTTGATATTTATGTTCCATTATAATTATCTATATTTAAAATTGTGTGTTAATAATAATCATGCATGTATAAGAGTTGTGAGCAAGATGTGGTTTATAAGGCACTATCAATACTGAAAAAATTGGCAATGTGGTAAGAATCTAGAGGGTGAAAATCCCAAAGATGTGGGTTTTACTCATAATGACTCCCCCTACTACAATTGTTAGTGGTTTCACGGACATGCCTTATGGACCTTCTCTTGCTTGTGGTTGTTATTTTGTGATGCTTTGCAAGTCCTCCATTATCAATCTTTACAAACAAAGCGACATATCCCACATAAATTGAGGATTTCATCCCACTATAATACAGTTTATCTAAAATTTTGTGTTTTAATGATAATCCCATATGTATAAGAGTTGTGAACAAAAGGTGGTTTATAAGATACTACCTATACCAAAAGCTTTCCCATTATGGTAAGAAGCTATAGGGTGAAAATCTTGAAGCAATGGGTTATACTTATAGTGACTCCCCCTACTAACATTGCTAACGATTTCACAATCATGCCTTGTGAACCTTCTCTTGCTTGTCACTATTATTTGGTGATGTTTTATGAGTCTTTCATTACTACTCTTTACAAACTTGTCTTGCTTGTGATTGTTTTCTTGTGATGCTTTTTTAGTCCTTCATTACTGCTCTTTACAAACAAAGTGGCATATCCTGCATAAGTTGAGGATTTCATTCCACTATAATACTCTCTATCTAAAATTATGTGTGTTAATAATAATCCCACATGTATAACAATTGTGAGAAAAAGGTGATTTATAAGGCACTACCTAATCCGTAAATTAGGTGGATATTCAACACTTAGTTTCACCAACAGGAACCCTGTATAGTTAGCTTACTAAAAATTGATTATATGATTGTTATGGGCTAATAAACATGCAAAAACATAGATGAACAAGTGATGGAAAGGAAATGTACAACCTACTTAACATGAAGATTAAGTAAAAGAATGAGTAAAGCACATAATAAACACACAAGTTATCCTAGAGAAACCCAATGTAGGAAAAACTCCAACAGGGGAGGAAAATCGCACTCCCCTTCCACTATGTAATGCAAAAGTATACAAGGTACTGCCAACTCCAACCTATACAAACAAATATTTCACTGCCATCATATACAAATGTGTTCTGCACTTACAAGTCTCTTCTTTGTACTTCCACACACCTGAACCAGTCAATGCAACTAACAATAATGAGAATATACAGAACTAAGACCCAAACTCATTAATAATGATGTGAATCCAATTTCCTTATCTCTCAATGCCACTTTCATATCTTCTTTGCCTTGCCAAGGCCTCTATATAGGCTTTCTCAACGCTAGATCCCACTAAGAAGCTAAAGCAAGCCATCAATTGGAGAAGAAACATTTGCAACCATTCATTTTTCACACATTTTTATATGGTGACGAAACTGTCAAAATCTACAAACTGGCAGTTACAAAACCACAGGGGTGGTTACACAAAAGCCACTTGCAAACACCAACAATGACTTTCTCGTCACTCTATGATGGGGCAGTTACATAACCATCAGGGCAGTTTCATAATCGCTACCGTGCATAATGTGGTGATTTCATCATCTGGTGAATTTTATCTATTTTGAGATCCTGAAACCTTTTGTTTGATAAATGTGAGTGTATGGATCATCCCTACACTACTTATTCCACTGAAGCATCTCTATTGATGTTTTGAGTACAAAGTGTCTTACATAAATGTCTATAAGCATGTTTTACATACAATTGGGCATAGTGGAACTATCTAGTACACAAAATTAGTACACGAGGATCTGAACTTTGATCATACCTCCCCAATTTTATTCTTTTAAGTCTCTAAAAAGCTTATGAAATTCTATGGTGAGGAAATTTCGTTGCCCACTTCTTGACCTTCTCTTGAACTTGGAGATGTATATGTTGAAATAAATTTTCAGCCTTACGAACTGTTGAGTCCACCTTTTCATGACCCCTGTGTGGCTCACTTCCTTATTGAGGAAGACTCATATTTGAAAGTGAACACCTTCATAAGAATTGTACCTCATGCTCTTTATTAGTAGACCTGATATGTGTATCCTTGCATTCTTACTTATCTTTCAAAATGAGGAAAGAAAACTTCCCACTAGCATTAAGCAACTGGTTACCTTGAGTGGAACTTACCAAAGAGAGCTTAGATTTGCCTTCATAGGAGTGTATGTGTCATGTCCCCGTTTTTGATATAAGCACGCATGAGACCTTTGGCCTTAAATTATTCCCAAAAGGCTAAGGGAAAAGAAAGGAAAGGGGAACATTTGAGGGCCCTCAAAAACAATTGATAAAAAGGTACTTTATTGTTCTAATTCTCACTTAAGTTGGGGCCATTTGAGGGTCATGGGTGCCTAAGGTCTAAAGTAAGAATTATAAGGATGTTCTTTTTAATATTTGAAAAGGAGGTTTTCCCTCCTATCGTGGGTATTCCTTTTGGAGCATTGGTTATAAAAAGCAAAGGAGGGTTCCACTTGAAGGTATGCATTTTAGAATATGAAATTTATGTCTAAGCATATAGCACTTGGATTGGTGGCTTGAAGATGAAAACATTCAAGAGTACAAGGGTGTGGAGACAAAAACCCTCCATCCTACTTAGGGCAGCACCATTTTCAGGGGTTGTATTTGCACTAAATATTCAGATTTGCTATGGTTTGAGCCCTCTCCTAGGGTAGAAAATCACTTGGATAAGCTAGACGTGGGTTTGAAAGCCTAGCGATTTGCTTGGGAAGAGTTTGGAGATGATTCGAGGTCATCTTGAGGGTGACGTGTTGTTGGAATAGTGAAGACCCCTTTTATGAAGGGTTGCATGAAGTTTGCATTTATTATATTTTTCCCCCTTAGGTAATTTGCGAAGGAAGGAATTTAGGGCCATTTTGGGCTGTGATTTCACTCAGAATATTTAGAATTAATTTGATAATATTATTCCATAATATTATAGTTGATTGACATCAATATTGGGCCACAAAGGAGGTATTTGTTGTTGTGTCTTAATTCTGGAATATTTGGAAATTTTTATATATTTTATATGATGATAATGGAATAAAATATTAGCCACGATTTATCTTTATTTTAATAAACCTTAGTGCTAAGGGTTTGGGAAAGGGTTTAGTGTATTTATGAAAGAATTTTCCAGCTAGGGTTTGCTAGAATTTTCAAGATGATTTTCTAGATTTCTAGGGTTTGATAGAAAATCCTAACTTTGGTTGAATTGTCCCATTTGGGGACATTACAGTGGTATCAGAGCCAAATTTTTGGCTAGCTACAGGGTTTGAAATTGTATATAATGGATCCTATTTGGGAGTTGTTGATGCATGTGAAGAAAAGAGATAGGGATAGAATGAAGAGATAAGACATTAAGTATCAGTGTGTGCAACAATCTACTATCAACAATGCAACCCTAACATCATTCAAGAAAAGACATAGGAATGATCCTATACAAAGGGCACGGTTAGAGGAACAAAAGAAAGAAGATGAGGACAAACTTAGGGTTTTTGATGAATATGAAAGGAAGGTTGATATGAAGGTAGCATATAACACCTTGAAAGGATATTTAGACGTGTACACAAGAAATAAAAATAGAAGATCAAAGAAGGAAGAGACTCTAGCAGATTGCCCAAGGGATCATCACCAAAAGAGGGCACACATTTAGAAGTGAAAGAGGTTAGTGAGCAGCCAAATATTAGAGATCCGAAATTGCAAAAATCATAATATTTAGAGCAACAAGATGAAGGTATCCAACAAATTCATGAGCTACAAAAAGAGCTGCAATTGGAAGAAATCAATATGGTAGAGCTAAGCGTTTTGGGGTAGCCAAGCAAATTTTTTTTTTAGTACAAAAAACTAGATATTATAGACTAGCGTGGTGAGGTTTTACATCAAGGTCCTGGGCAGTGAAAGAAGCTGCAAATAATAGATAATGAGAAGGAACACTTGAAGGGAATTGTCACTATTGTGGATCTACATACAATCAAGGATACAATGGAAGCAACAAAATCAGAATTTTTTCATGGGATTAAAGACAAGGATGTGGCCATCAAATTTGTAGATGAGGCCTTAGATGCAAATAAGGCAATGAAACTTAAGGTTGATGAACTCACCCTCAACCTTGAATCAACCAAGGACTCATTAGAAAACAATCAAAGAGCCCTCTTGGATGCAAATAATCATATTGTTGTTGAAAGGAGGTTTAGGGAGCAAGAGAATGAAGCAAGCGTAAGAAATTGAGCAAGAATTGATGAACTCGTTAGAATTCTAGTATTTTGACTATCCAGAAAAATTAGAAGCTGCAAACGTAGAGTTTGAACAAAAGGATAGAAATCACTTCTAGTATTTTGACTATCCACTTTTTGAGATGGATGTTGAGATAGATCAAAGTGAAGATTTTATGTGGGATCTAGGTGAAACATTCAAACCATGGGAAAAGGCTGCAATTTCTAAGTTTGGGCAGCCATCACCACCAAAATGGATTCACCCCACTTCATGTGTGGTAAGTAAATCGAATTATGGAAATTGTTGTTCCTTGAAAGAGGTCAATAAAATGGCCAAAGGACAGCCATTAAGGTATGTAAAGAATCGATTAATTCTTTGTTTCATGAGCTTAATGAGTTCTGCAAATGAAGATGCCAAGCAAGTTCATGAAGGGATTAATTTTGATCTTATAAACAAGGGAAGTAGGTCTGAAATTGGCATGAGGAAGGGACCTAGGGTGTGTTTAGAAAATTATGAGTTTTTCATGTCTACTTGGTTATTTGTGCAAATAAATTATTGAAAAGTGTGCCAACTCAATCGGGTACATATACCATGAAGTTTGAAAATGATAGGACAATAGATGTGGGGGACAATGAAGGGACAAATAGGCCAATTCAGTTGATCATATAGACAGGGAATTCTAAAAAAATTGGCATATTACAATGCCTTGTAAATTCTAAAAATGCAAGAGAGTTTGGGCCCTTCTCTTGTGACAAAAAGTTGGTAAGTGCAAATGATGAACAACTCTCCTAAAGTATAAAATTTCAATACTTTTCAAGCCTAATATGTGTTCCAAAGATTGTTGACTATATGTTTGGGAAGCAAGGTAGCCAATTGGGCATTCAATTGAATTGGTGTGAGCTTACAACAAGGGGGCAGCTTCAGAAATACAAATTGATAAAAAATAGGAGGATTTCTCAAGGTCTCCAACTCATATAGGGTGGAAGACAAAGGAACATCTCTTTGAGGGAAGAACACCCTCAATCTCTATGCACTCATGTTGAAGGTGGAAAACTTGTTTGTAAAAAGGTGCAAAAGAAGAGGCAAGAGACACTTGTGGGGACACTATGGCAAGGTTATTCACTTCTTCTTGGTATGCACACACAAGGTATGTCTTCAAGTTTATTCAAAGTTATTAGTTTCATGAAAGTTGTTGAGCAACACATTTGGCATAAGAAAAAAGCTTTAAGGCACACTGAGAGCCATAAGGAGCATTGGAATGCTTTCTAAGGAAACACTCACTCCATGGTGCACATGCAAGGCAAAATGATCATGATGGACAACCATAAAATAATTTTTAGTGATGTTATTCATGAGGGTTCCAGCCTCTCTAAGTGTTGAAGAGTTTTCAGTGATGTCATGGAGGTGTCCTAGTGAGTGGATGAAGTGTTTTGATAGCCTAAGTAATAATGGCAAAGTGTGCAATGTGCTTGTCCTAGTGTGCTTAAAAGAGGCTTAGTTGATCTTCAATTTTGGCATGATTAGAGATGTCCAAGGATGAGTATGGTGATTGGAGCATGTGTGAGAGGTCCCTAAGGTGTTATCTATGCTTTGAGAGTTTGTGTGCATAATTAGAATTCATCTGGTTGTCCATAGTTTTCATTTAGATAGTTTAGGTCTAGTGGCAGAAAATTTGAGTGGGCGATTTGATGACATCACCATTACCAAGTGAGAATGAATCAAGGGTATTTGGTCATATGGTTGTGATCACATTAGTCCCTAGTTGTTATACGTCAGATCTCAAGTCATGCATCAAAGCGTGGTCAAAGATATGAAGGTGCAAAGTTGCCTTCTCATTCAGAATTCATTGTTTTCCCATAAGCCAAATTTACATGTGGCCAGAAAGAGTCGAGTAAGCACGTTGATGAGGTCAGCATTTGCACGCGTGGTGTCAGGACAAAATGATCATATGGGTTTGTTCATTTTTGTGCCTAGTTTATTTACACTAAATTTTAGATCATGCGATGAAGTATGTCAAAAGATATGCATATGCAAAGTTGGGCTCCTAGGCAATTTGACTGTGTTTTTCCATACTTAGCCAATTTTATGTGTGACAAGAAAAGCTAAGTAGGCATTTTGTTGATGTTATATCTTGCACATGTGAAGGTGTGAAAATAAATTGATCATATGGATTTGTTCAGTTTTGATCCTAGTTTATTTGTGCTAAATTTCAGATCATGCATTGAAGCATGGCAAAAGTTATGCAGGAGCAAAGTTGGTCTCCCAAACAAATTCTAAGCATAGTTGGCTCTATGACAGAGGATTTTGAGAAGGCATTTTAATGACGTTATATCTTGCACGCGTGAAGGTTTCAAGAGCAGTTTGGTACATGTGTTTGATTCCTCTTTAAAAGGAGAACATATGGTGCAATTTGTGGGACATGAGATTGATCGCAACAAAAGATATATCTGTCCAAAGTTGGCCTTCCAGGAATATTGAAACGGTCCCCATAGTCATTTATGAACAAGTTAAAGCTCGAGAAAGATTGACGGTGCACATTGCTCCAAGAAGTCAGGAAGCAGCAAAATGAGGACATGTGCACAATTTGTAATGACTAAGCAAAGGATAAGGATCCAATGGCGAGCAGGCGTTCGTACAGATTTATCAAATGGTGAGCATTGCTAGTTAAAGTCTTGACTAATCTGCAAAGATCGACGGAGTGCATTGAGTCAAAGTTTCCAGATTTCACGAGATGAGGTCAACTGCCAGATGTTTAACATTTGGCTTTGGTGAACTATGTGTTAAAGTTTGGACAAGATCAACGGTGCATAATTGATCTAAAGTTGAGAGGACACGAGATGATTACAAAGCTTCTGATGTTTAATTGTGATCGTTGCTATTTGAATATTTGAATTGAACACAGAGAAAAACTAAAGCTCTGTATTTTTTCTATATCTTTCGATAGAAGTCAAATTTGCTATTGATGTTAAAAGCAAAGTTGTAGTGGACTCCAAGGCACATCTAGTAATATAGATTTTAAGATCTAAAAGTAAGTACAATCCAAGATATTGAGCCTAGAAGTTGACTATGTGTCTGTGCTTGTTTTGCAAGTGATCCGAGAAGGATAATTGAGCTTATATAGATATTTTTTCGATGTCTCTTGATAAATTGGCTATTGGGGAGTGTTGTAGACTCTATGAGGATGCTCTGTGAGTATTTTGAAGGTGTGATCAATCTACATTGAGTATGAACAATGCTTAAGAAGTTGATTGTATGTTCGGTAATGGTGTTCCTGTATATAAGGTCTCTGGTTGAGTTGGTTGAGCATATGCAGAGGTGAGCATGAGTGATTGTGATCATTTGAGGACGTCCTAGGGGACATAAGGAGTGGAGCTATGTATTTGGAAGTGGTCTCGTATTTATTGATTTGCTCGATGAAGTGCTAAATGGGTGAAAAGGTATCCATGAGACCTATAAGGGCTACAAGGGCCTTATTAAAAGGTGTAACTATTTAAGGGTGACCCATAGGTGCTATGGCTGACCTATGAAGTTTGTATTGAGCTATGTCTTCATGTGAGAGATGCCTTAAGGACTAAGGCATGTCTGATGGCCAACCAAGGTGTGGATTATCAAGTATGCTATATAAATAGTGAAATCAAAGATAGTGATTTCTAGATGTGTGAGTGAGAGACTTGAAGAGACTAGTATGTGAGAGAGTTGGAGAGCGAAAGAAATAGAGGAGCGTGAGAGTACCCAGTTGTTGGGTTGATGAGCATAGAAGATTAAGGACTGTGTGTATGATCTGTAGGCCATGTTTCTAATGATAGTATAGTGTTCTTGTAGTTTGAAGTTGTGCTAAGAGATCTAAGTGTGCATATGAGGATTGTTTGAGTGAAGGAGAGAGATTGTGCCATGCCTATGTGAGAGACCTGTATGAGTTAGAGAGAGTTTGTGCAGTTGTTAGATAATCAAGAGGTCCATCATCAAGTGTTGAAGACATCAGTTCTAAGGTGGAAGTGTTCTTTTCAAAGAGGGTCTAAAGGACTTGATCTTCCTTAGGGGCGGTTGCTCCTTGTGAAATAGGGTTTCACTAAAGACCTTTGGTCGGAATGACTTGATCAAGGTTGTAGGTTAGAAGGACTTGACCGAATAGGGGTTCAGAAAAACTTGATCATCTTAGAGGCAGGTGCTCCTTGTGAAACTATTGTTTCACTAAAGGCCTCAGGTTAGAAGGACTTGATTAGTCTCTTGTTTGTGATCATCTTATAGGACAGTAGTCCATGTGTTTGTAGACTTGAGAGTGGGTTTTATTCCCCAAGAGGGTTTTCCACGTAGATCTTGTGTTGTGTAAGTGATCTTGCATTATGTTTATTGTTCATTGCTATGAATGATTTGTATGCTTCAGGAATGATTGTATTGAATGCTTAAGTATTTGCAAGGATCTGGAAATTGAATTGAATTGTTTGCCACCACTAATTCACTCCCCCTCCCCCTCTCAGTGTATTGTACCTTTAACATCTAAGGAGATTTGTGGGCTCATGAAATATTCCTTGAGGGTGAGATGCATGAGGAACTCTTCACGTTTCTTAACAAATACAAGGTTGTAATCTTCAATTATAGTCCCATTAACATCAAGTACAAAATTAATTTTGGGGCATTTTTCTTCAAGGTAAGAGAATACATGCGTGTATGGGTGGAGGAATGGATTGCAACTATGTTAGGGGAGTTTCTAGCCCTCATAAGGGGGAAAATTTTGAGCTTAAAGATAGATTTGTAGTGTAGGAATGGCATGAGCAGCCCTCCTAGACCTTCCAAGGCAACCTTACACATATTTCCAACCATTCAATATCTGAAAAATTTGATCAAGTATGAAAATTTGGGAAAAGAAGAGAGCCATCCCCATATGGAACATGAAGGAAGGGGGTCCCTCATTTTGACTAGCATGTTTGTGTTTTGTGTAGGTGTTGAGAGGGAAACTTTCAAGGCTTGTTTTAATAACAAACAACTTTTTGAAGCTAATTGTTCCAGCGACTTCAATGCTACCACTTCTGAGAATTTCTTTTTCCTCTTCATCTTTTTGATAGATCCGACGTGTAGGACCTCAATGGGAAGTGAAGAGAAAGATAAGAGCTGCTATTATACCATTTTCAGATTGCATAAACAACCACAAATCTTCAAGTACAACAGTAAGGGGCTTCATCAAGGGGTCTTTCTTCCATGGGAAGAATCAAGGATTGAGATGTGCATAACGCCTATGGTTGGGACAACCCCATGGATGTTGCTATTGCTTGAGGACAAGCAATTTTAGGTAGGGAGGACTGTCATGTCCCCCTTTTTGATAGAAGCACGCATGAGACCTTTGGCCATAAGTTGTTCCCAAAAGGCTAAGGGAAAAGAATGGAAGGGGGAACATTTGAGGGCCCTTAAAAGCAATTGATAAAAAGGTGCTTTATTGTTTTAATTCTCACGTAAGTTGGGGCCATTTGAGGGTCATGGGTGCCTAAGGTCTAAAGTAAGAATTATAAGGATGCTCTTTTTAATATTTGAAAAGGAGGTTTTCCCTCCTATCGTGGGTATTCCTTTTGGAGCATTGGTTATAAAAAGCAAAGGAGGGTTCCACTTGAAGTTATACATTTTAGAATATGAAATTTATGTCTAAGCGTGTAATGCTTGGATTGGTGGCTTGAAGATGAAAACCTTCAAGAGCACAAGGTTGTGGAGACGGAAACCTTCCATCCTACTCAGGGCAGTGCCATTTTTAAGAGTCGTATTTGCACTAAATATTCAAATTTTTTGTGGATTGAGCCCGCTCCTAGGGCAGCAAATCACTTGGATAAACTGGTTGTGGGTTTGCAAGCCTAGTGATTTGCTTGGGAAGAGTTTGGTGTTGATTCGAGGTCATCTTGAGGGTGACGTGTTGTTGGAATAGTGAAGACCCCTCTTATGAAGGGTTGTGTTGGAGTTATGATGCTTGAAGACCCCTAATTCTTAGGGTTGTGTGAAGTTTGTATTTATTGTATTTTCCCCCCTTAGCCAATTTGCAAAGAAAGGAATTTAGGGCCATTTTGGGCTGTGATTTAACTCAGAATATTCAAAATTAATTTGATAATATTATTCCATAATATTATAGTTGATTGACATCAATATTGGTCCACCAAGGAGGTATTTGTTGTTATGTCTTAATTCTAGAATATTTGGCAATTTTTATATATTTTATATGATGATAATGGAATAAAATATCAGCTGAGATTTATCTTTGTTTTAATAAACCTTAGCGCTAAGGGTTTTTGCAAGGGTTTGGTGTATTTGTGAAAGAATTTTTCCAGTAGGGTTTGCTAGAATTTTCAAGGTGATTTTCTAGATTTTTAGGGTTTGATTTAAAAAAAACCCTAACTTTGGTTGAATTGTCCCATTTGGAGACATTACATTATGGTGTATGTTTTCCCATCCTTAACCAAACGGTACTGATTAAACCTCCCCTGAAAATAACATATCTAATATACGTATAGGGGTTGTCAACTATCCCACAAATGTCAAGAGCGGCAACATCTACAACTACTTCATCAATAAAATGTTCATTGATTGCAAACTTGACTTTGCATTGTTTGGAGACCCTTATCTCTACTCCTTGTTTGACCCATCCTAGTGCACAAGGATTAGGATGATCATATACTTTCAACCCAAGTGTTTCTACCAACTCTTAGCTAATTAAATTTGATTGAAAGCAAGAATAAAAAAGAGCATCAACCTTTGCCATCTTAATTTGAACTTTGATATGGAAGAGTTTAGAAGGTTCACCTTTGTCTTGAGCATAATGACCATCCAAACATGCATTTTTCTATATGGATATACAAGACAACTTATCATCCACACCTGCATTAAAATGAATCTTTTTTCCATGAAGTGACGTCATGGCCTTTTTATTTTTCTTCTTGTTTTCAAATGATGCAATTCTAGATGTAACTTCCACGACTTATCCTTGGAGTGGCTATCAACATCACAATGCCCACAATGATGTTGAATATCCTTCTTGGCAATTGTAGAAGTAGCATTGACCCCACCTTTCTTTTTTGAAATTTCAGAAGAATTTGAAGAGGAGGATGGACCCTTACTCTCATCCATCACAAGATAGTGGGCTTGACGATAAGCGTCATCTATGTCCTTTGGCTTGGCAAGTAAAACATGCCTCTTTAAGTGACTATGCATACCTCCAACATACTTCATGAGTATATAATGATCAAATGTATCTTTTTTCATTTGGATCGCCTTTTTTCGAAACTGACTTATATAGACTTGCACACTTTGGCCTTCTTGTTGCCTCCAATATTGTCATTCAATAGACGTTTCTTCTTCATAACAAATAGGATAAAATTGCCTCTTAATTAAAGTATTAAATTCATTTCACTTACTAATTGGTGGAAGCTTCTTAACAACCAAAGAATTAAGATAACTCTCAAACCAAATTAGAGCATGACTAGCTAGATTCAACGTTGCAAAAGAAATGTGTTGCTCTTCACTAATTCGATGCACAAATTTAAGCAAACTTCCAATGGGGCTAACCGATGATAAGTTTATCCGCATTTACCTCACCTTCATAGGGTTGAATGCCAATTTTTGTCTCTGCTTTGAATGTAGGTGGATATTGACTCAATTGAGGCTTTTCTTTCTCATGGTCGGAAGTCTTAAGCACCTCACTTGCTTTGAAAGTATCCATAGAAACTCCCAACTTGGCCATGACCACCTTCATAATTTTCCCAAGCTCATTCATGGATTGAGATATGCTTGCAACATCCTCTTCCAATTTGAGAAATCTTCCTTCACCATCTTCAAGTATCCTCGCATCTTTAGAAGCCATACTTCTCAATCTCTCTTCCACTTTCTTGTGGATATCCCCTATTGTAAAGAGACCAAATAATCTTTTCCACAAGTAATTGCTCCTCTTGTAATGGGCATATATCTGCCAAATGATAACCAAACAAACCGTGCACTATGGAACACTAACCAACTCTGATACCAATTTGATTCGTAAACTAGGTGGATATTCCACACTTAGTTTCACCAACATGAACCCTATATATTTAGTTTATTAACAATTGATTATATCATTGTTATTTGCTAATAAATGTGCCAAAATATGGATGAACAAATTCTAGTAAGGAAATGTACAACCTACTTAACATGAGTGTTAAACAAAGGAATGAGCAAAGCATATAATGAACACACAACTTATCCTGGAGAAACCCAGTGTGGGGAAAACTCCAGTGGGTGAGGCAAATCGCACTCCCCTTCCACTATGCAATGCAAGAGTATGCAAGGTATTGCCACCTTCAACCTATATGAACAAAACTTTCACTACCATCTATATGGATGGATTTTTCACTACCATCTTATCCAAAACTCATATACAAATGTGCTCTACACTTACAAGACACTTCTTTGTACTTCCACACACATGAACCAATCATATACAACTAACAATGAGAATACACAGAACCAAGACCCAAAGTCGCTAATAACGATGTGAATCCAATTTCCTTATCTTTCAATACCTCTTATATATCTTCTTTGCCCTGCCAAGGCCTTTATATAAACCTTCTCAACCTTGGAGCCTGTCAAGAAGTTGAAACAAGCCATCAATTGGAGAAGAAATGTTTGCAACCGTTCTTTTTCCATGCATTTTCATATGATGACGAAACTGCCAAAAATATGCAAACCGGTGGCTACAAACCACCACCGCAAACGTTGGCAAACGCCGACGGTGACATTCTCATCACTTTACGATAGGGCAGTTTCGTAACCACCACCCTGCATAATGCGGTGGTTTCATCATCTAAGGAATTCTCTCTATTTTGAGATCCTGAAACCTTTTGTTTGATCAATATGAGTGTCCGGATCACCCCCACACTGTTTCTGTGGCTGAAGCATCTTTGAACTGATGTTTAGAGTACAAAGTGTCATACAGAAGTGTCATTAAGCATGCTTTACATATAGTTGGGCATAATGGAACTATCTAGTACACAAAACTCGTACACCATGATCCAAATATGGATCACTAACAATACTAAAAGCTTTGCCAATGGGATAAGAGGCTAGAGGGTGAAAATCCCAAAGTTGTGGATTGGGTTATACACACCATGAAAAAACCCCTACTAGCTTGTGGTTGTTATCTTCTGATGGTTTGCAAAACTTTCATTACTACTCTTTATAAACAAAGTGGCATATCCCCCATAAGTTGAGGATTTCGTTCCACTAAAATACTCTCTCTCTGTCCTTGACCACAAATTGCACAAACATTCGCTAAACATATATAATTGGTACATATAGTTTATGCCCAAAAGGTGGACTTGAGATAGGCACAAAATAATAGAATTACCCAGACATAAAGGCCAAGGAAAATGGCAAGGGTAGGAATAAAACACAAACATTGGCTTGATTGTAGGCCCGTCTCTCATATTTCGCACTGGATGAGCAGCTTTCGATTTCCTTCAAGCATATGTCTCCTCTCACATTTCCATTTCTTCTGCCTCCTCCAGCTTATCTGTCCAGAGATGTACAAGCTTCCTGAAAAACGGTTCAATGTCATGAATCCTCTGGTATTATAAAGTAGAGCTTAAGAAAATACCTCATTTGAATATCTAGGCAGTGATGCATGCCATACATTATCAATTCATCAAGTTAAAAGCATGGTCTAGCTCTCCAAACACTCAGAAACAACATTTTTTTCAAAAAAAAAAAAATAACCCTGTACACCTTCCTACCATTGTCTTGACATGATGCACTTTGTTAAAGTGCAAGCCTGTGTTTAAAGCTTGCTTTGCATAGCATCCCTAATGGTCTCCACAAGAACATTGTCCACTTTGAAATGATGAAACAGTTTGCGTTTTTTGTAACAATTTCTCTTGCAACAACTTGAAGATAAACTTGGCCATCACAACATATGCAAAGGTTTGGGAAAACTCTATAGTTGTTCATGGGGACCTGTTCGACAACCCAAATGCAATTGCCAATTTCTCACCGTGGTGGCAGAAAATTAAATCCCTCTCTTCTCCACTTCATTCAATGCAGATCTTGTATCTGAAATATTCTCTGCTGCCTTCATCTCCCAAGACAATTTCTCCAACTTTGAATGGATCTCATGTGTTTGTAGGTGTCATATCTCCTAAACAAAATAAGAACTACATCCAGCTACAACCAGGTTTTTTTTTAATTTCTCTATCTTTCATCAATTTCCTTAACGTTTGAACATCAACCCACCTGCCTGCTTCTGCATAAATGTTCGACAGAAGAACATAAGATGAAGCAGTTTTTGGATGCAATTCAAAAAGGAGTCTTGCCACAAATTCCCCCAGCCGTACATTCTTATGTGATCTACAAGCGCCAAGCAAACACATCCAAACAACCACATCAGGTTTTATTGGCATTTTGATGATAAAATTTAAGGTTTCCACAAGATAGCCAGCACGGCCAAGAAGGTCAACCATGCATACATAATGATCCATTGTAGGAATGATGCAATATAAGTCACTCATGCAATTGAAGTATTTACAGCCATCCTCCACTAGACCGGTATGGCTGCATGCAAATAAAACACAAACTAAGCTTACATGGTTTGGGTTGGTTCCAAAGTGCTTCATTAATTCAAAGATTTTGAGGGCATCCTTGCCATAACCATGTGTTGCATATCCTGCAATCATTATATTGCATGCAGTCACATTTGGATAATGCATTTTGTCAAACAATTCAAGTGCCTTCTCTATGATGCCACATTTTGCGTACATGTCTATGAGGGCATTCACAACCACATCAGATAAAAATCCTCTTTCAATTATTTTTTGATGAATCTCCATACCCTGTTCTAAAGCTCCAAGTTTGCCACAAGCTGGGAGGATGCTGGCAAAGGTTGCTGAATCTGGCTTTACAACAGAAAATTGCATTTGCTTAAATATCTCCAAGGCTTTATCAACAAGTCCATTTTGTGCATATCCAGCAATCATTGCAGTCCATGAGACCACATTTCGCTCAGGCATTTCTCCGAAAATCCTCAAAGCCTCGTCAAGAACACCACTTTGTGCATACCCTGTAATCATCGCAGTCCATGAGATCACATCTGCATTATGCATTTTGTCAAACAATACACGTGCCCTCTGCATGCTTCCACTTTTTGCGTACATGTCTATCAGGGAATTCACAATTACATCTGACAAAAATCCACTTTCGATAAGTTTTTGATGGATCTCCATGCCCTGTTCCAAAGCTCCCATTCTGGCACACGCTGGGAGGATGCTGACAAAGGTTGCTGAGTTTGGATTTACACCTGCCAATTGCATTTGATTAAAATATTCCAAGGCCTTTTCAGCAGGCTCATTTTGTGCATATCCAGCAATGATGGCAGTCCATGAGACGACGTCTCGTTGAGGCATTTCTTTGAAAAGACTTAAAGCCTCGTCAAGGACACCATTTTGTGCATATCCTGCTATGATTGCATTCCACGAGACCACATCTGAATTGTACATTTTGTCAAACAACTTACGTGCATTCTGTATGCTTCCACATTTTGCATACATGTCTATGAGTGCAGTCACAACCACGTCAGACAAAAATCCACTTTCAATTACTTTTTGATGGATCTCTATCCCCTGTTGCAAAGCTCCAAGCTTGGCACAAGTTGGGAGGATGCTAGCAAAGTTTGTTGAGTCTGGCTTTACACCTTCCAATTGCATTTGCTTAAAAAACTCGAAGGCTTTTTCAACAAACCCATTTTGTGCATATCCCACAATCATTGCATTCCATGAGACAACATTTCGTTGAGGCATCCTGTCAAACAATAAGTGTGCCTTCTGTAAGTTTCCACATTTTACATACATGTCTATCAGGGCAGTCACAACTACAACATCTAACAAAAAGCCACTTTCTAATATTTGTTGATGGATCTCCATACCCTGCTCAAAATATCCCATTTTGGCACACAGGGGAAGGATGATGGCGAAGGTTGCTGAGTTTAAATTTACACCTAGCAATTGCATTTGCTTAATAAAATCCAAGGCTGTGTTAACAAGTCCATTTTGTGTATATCCAGCAATGATTGCATTCCATGAGACTACATTTCGTAAAGGCATTTTGTCAAACAGTTCGCGTGCTTTCTGTATGCTACTACATTTTGCGTACATGTCTATCAGGGTATTCATCACAATTATGTCCGATTGAAACCGAGACCTAATGATTTTTCCGTGGATCTGCAATCCATGTTCTAAAGATGCCATATTGGCACATACAGGAAGAATACTGGAGAAAGTGAACTGATCAGGCTGGACAGCGGTTCGCTGCATTTCGTAAAACAATTTCAATGCCTCTTGAGAAAGCCCATGCCTTCTGTAAGCAGCAATTATCACATTCCATGAGAAGACATTTGGTTCAGTCATGTGGTTGAAGACATTGCAAGCATTCGCTAAACTTCCGCATTTGTCATACATGTTGATAAGTGTATTTTGTAAAAATGTGTTTGTGGCAAATATAAGTCCCCTGTCATTGATGTGAGAATGGATTTGCTTACCCTCTGCAAGGGCTTTCTGGGCAATGCAAGCTTGTAATAGATGAAGGTATGTAGAAGAGTCTACAGGAGGGTTGGGTGTATTAAGCAGAATATGCAGCGCCTCCTTCAAGCGACCCTGTGTACAGTGTGTTTTGATACTGAGATTGAGATGAGCTATAGATGACATTGTACGATTGAGAAATGAGGTATGTTGTTATTCATCATACCGGCAGACAAGCTTCATGTTCATTAGATACTTCCTCCTGGTTCGGACTTGATTATTTCACTCTAGCCTTTTGTTGAATTTAGCTATTAAATTTGGAAAGTTCTGTGGAACCAAAAACGATAAGGGTTTCCTGCAAAAATAATTATTTGAGACGAGCCTTGTCACATTAGGTTTGCTAAATATCTATTTTCTTTATTTTCACTTTCCTTTTTTAGGGGTTGTCCACATGTGAATTTTACATTTATGACGAAGTGAACTACTCCTTAAGAGAGCCATCAATATTTTTGTCTTTTGTTTTATTTTTTGTTTTTATGTAATTTTCGATTATAATTGTGAATATACTTTTTTATTTCTTCATTAGTGTTTAAATATTCTTATATTTTAATTTTCTATTAATTCATTCATTTATTGTTTTGTTTCATGTATATTCTTCTTCCAGATTAACTTTTCTTCCACTATTATTTTGGGCCAACAATAACTCTCTATTTTTTCGGTCTTCTCTAAGTAACTTAACATCTGAATCATAATTAGTGTTTCAAATTGAAAAACCCTTATTTCTACAGAGGTGATGTTTTATTTTTGAGACTACTTGTTATTAGGTGTTTTTGAATTATTTATATATCTCCATTTAAGATCTGAGACATGATATACATAGAACACTACCAACGTGACAAGCGAACCAAACAAGGTCATCGTGATTTCCAATCCCACAATTTCACATTCATGCATCTAATTTTGTAGTAAATATAAAACCTTCGACCCCCTTTGTATTATTTTTGTCCAACAAATCTCCCATCTAAACTTGTGGAAATTAAGATTCAAATACTTGTTCTCTTCCACTACTTCTAAAAAGCTTCCTTCGAAAAAGAAGTTAATAGGCACTTTCTTTTATTGATCGCAAGTTGAAATGTTTGCGCTGCAATCAAGCTTGGAGTGGCTTAGCTTTTCACGAGTTATATTTTTATATTTGTTTTTGTCGCATAGGCCAACGTTGCTTTTTTAGGTTATAGTTACACAAGACCATAATTTAGCTTATAAAAATTTATTTTGTATGGAAATTTTTATTCAAAATTTTACTTTTTTTTCATCTTGATGATGAATTACAGAGTTGTTGTGTGACATCGATAAAAAAACATTTTGCACAGTTTTTTCTAAAAAATCTCCTCTATCATGGTTGTAAAAACATGATCTGAATAACTATACTCCATTTTAACATGATACTTTATTTAGTTCACTAATAATGTCTTCCCTTTAAGCCTTTTAATGTCCCATGTTTCTTAAATCTGATTATCTAGTAAAATTTAAGTTACAAGAATTCTTTAATCTTAAGATGTAAATGCAATAACAATTAAGAGTCACTTTGTTCCTATATGTTGTAATGTAACAATTAAGTTGATATATTTATATCAGAGCAACCCAGGGTCAAATCCTTTTAATGATCAAGTGACCTACAATAAAATACACCCCAAATTAATATGCAATCCTGTAGCGAAAAACTTTAAAAGAGTCTTTTATTACATCATAATGCAATTCTATTACACTAAAATTCCATTACATTTTTTGTAGGGAAAAATTCCAAAAAAATATATTTTCTTTAAACTGATCCACTGATCCACATACAATGTGTTAGGGAAAAACTTAAAAAGAGCCCCTTACTACATTATAATGCAATTTTATTACACTAAAGTTCCATTGCATTTTCTGTGGGGAAGAGTTCCAAGAAAATATATATATTTCCTTCAAAGTGTCTGTATTAAGCACATCAGATATAATAAAATCGTAAAAAACTATTATTATATGAACTCCTTTTTCTTGGCCAAGGAAGGTCGAACCGTTGGGATGGTGTCATTATGTAATTTTTCATGATTGCAACTTTAATTTAGAAAAAAAGGACAAAATTAGAAAGTTCATTAAGAAGTTCAAGTCGCAGAACAACAGACAAATTTATTTCAAATAAAATAAAACAAGTACATGATGACTCAACTAACCATATTAAGATTAAATTTTAAAGGGAAAAAAATTGTTAAAAAACACAAACATATTTGCTCTCCAAGAAAGTAAAGGGCATGTGATAGCCTTGTTACAAATATTTCAGATTTTTAAATTATTTATAATTCATTTTTTATATTTTTTGTTGGAGAACTAATCAACCAGCAGTTGGTATCATGTAGCAGCATACATAAACGGCCTTTTTTGGCTGTGTCAAGGTACGGAGGAGTATCCATTTAAAGTATTGAAGAGTATCCATTTCACGAAATTTATCTAAAACTTGAACCCAACCTCATCTTGAATATTTTCAGGAATTTATACTTTAATAAATGACTTAATAAATGCGGCTTATCCTCATCTACACCAATTGGACAACTACTCTTTCAATTTTATTTTTACATTTAGTTGGAAAGTTCAATAAATATTCACCTCAAGATAGGTGTTCACAAAATTCAAAATATCATATGAAACACGGTTCTAAACACCCACATACTGACCTGAGTATAAACAGTTTTTAAAGTCTTAAAAGAGCATCATATGAATGACAGTTTTCAAAAAGGTATAATCACATAGCAATGCAGTCTACTAGCAACTAAGCAGAACATAAAATCAGTCTGCATCGGCTGCAGTATTGGGAGAATTATCATCGATTCCCCTTCTACGGTCCTCAGCAGCATCCTGGGCATGATCTTTTTTTCGATGAAGTCCTCCAGCGAGAAAATCATGAACAGGGAAGCCAGCAACATCAAGACTTGTATGAACCTGTAGAGTAATCCAGTTGTAAGTGAATTGGTATGGTTCAGTTTACTCTCAAGAAACCTTGAGGAGTACAAAATTTGAATAATATTTAAATTAAATGGAAAAATAAATTACCTTGTACACTTCTACAAAGGGGTCTCATACATTATACTGACATCCGGCTTGGCCATGGCCTAAAAATGACATTTAACCATATAGTGAAATCAAAATGTGAACAATTCATCGCCATCTCCACTGGCAACTGGATTTGGTCCAGCATAGAACATGACCTCTGCTTGAGAAACATGTCTCCCCTAATTCAGCCAAAACATACTTCTTCCCTGCCTGTTACGTGGCCAGCAAATTCATCAAACACAGAATCCAGTTGTGAAGTAAGACCCAGTTCTTCATCAACATCAGTATTATTTGTCTCTCTTCTAAAACCACACCTCTACCCGTGGCAGCATCTGAAAACTGATTAGCATCATCACTTACATCAGAATATGAACTACCAGGAGCCGCAAAAACCGGTCCCATCTAAGTCATATGCCGGAAAGAGAGACTCAGGCAAAAAGCTCAATACTGATCAAAATTTCTGGTCAGACAGCCTCGCAAACTGGTCATTCAAGCAATTCCTTGTAGCTGAATTCATGCAGCGCGTGTAGCGCTTCAAACAACTGAGGTAGTTCTCCCATTATACCACTATTACTCCAAACCTGCCCTGAACATAGTTGAGAAACCAATTGATTCAGATAAGGAATATTGAATTAAAGGTCCTGCTCCGAACCTCAAATCTCTTCGTGCAGAATCTGTCTTTCACAATATCCAAATCATGAGCCATTGGTGCATCAAAATCAGAAACTTGGAAAAATGGAATTCCGCTCCCAAAGAAAGGACTATTCCCTCTTCCTAAAATCCCTACTAATGCAATAGAAGAGCTCACTCTGTTCCACAAGTGATTAATACAACACCTAACTGGCTGCAGAATTATTTGTTATTTACATACATTATGATTTTAACAAAGGGAGAATTTTATATATTATGTGCCTAGGTGGCACTTAGATTTAAATTAACTATAAAAGGTATCGTAGAAAGCCCAGAAGATTCCCTTGATACTCTTCACTCCTCTCCACCAAGGAATTCCAATAGATAGTTCAGCAAGTCTCTAGCAGTTAACCTGGCCGGGAGATGGTTGAATTCCATCCAATATGTTCTTCGTACACCATGACCATAAACTGCAAAAAAAGTAACTGGACAAATAAATTTGCATATATAATTTAGGCCAAAACAACAGACCATAGGCACAGGTTAATAAAAGTATTCTAGATATAAATACCATAAAAAAATGACAAAGGTAGTACTAAACAATGGTCAAGAGATGCTCTTGTCGTGGTATCCAAGCATTGGCTTGATTGTAAGCCCTTTTCTTACGTTGCCTGGTTGCTGAGAAGTTTTCCATTTCCTTTCGAGAATCCCTCTCCTTTCACATTTCTCACTTCTGCCTCCTCCGAATATTCAATCAAGAGCTGCACAGGCTTCCTGAAAAACAGTTCAATGTCATGATTCCTTCACGGTATCATAAAACAGGGCTTTAACAAATACCCTATCAATATATCAGTATATCTAGGCAGGTGCATATTATGCAATAATATTTCATCAATTCAAAAGAATGGTCTAGCCCTCCACACACTCAGAAACAGTATTGTTTTAGAAGCTGAAAATAAGCCGGATTACTTCTTACCACTGCAAGCCTGACACCATGCACCATGTTATACGGCAAGCTTGTGTTTATAGATCGGTTCACTTAGGATCACCAATAATCTCCACAAGAACATTGTCCATGTTTGAAATGATGGAAACGGTTCATATCTCTCACAACAATTTCTCTTTCAGCAATCTTAGAGATAAATTTGGTTGCAGTGTGGCAATCACCACATACTCGAAGGTTTTTGACAACTCTAATAGTTGTTCCTGGTGATGTGTTTAACAACCCAAATGCAATTGCCAGCTTCTCGCTATGGTGGCAGAGGAGTACTTCCTTCTCCTCCTCCTCCACATCATTCAATATAGATCTTGTATATGGAATATATCCTGCTGCTTTCATATCCCAAGACAGTTTATTCAACTTTGCATAGATCTCTTGTGTTTGTGGGTGCGATTTATCTTCTACACAAAAACCATGTAGCATTTTATGGACTTCAATCCAACTACATCCAGGTGTCTTTTTTATTCCTCTGTCTTTCATCGATTTCCTTATATTATTAACATCTCCCCACCTGCTCGCTTCGGCATAAATGTTTGACAGAAGAACATAAGTTGTATCGTTTTTAGGATCCAAATCAAAAAGGTATCTTGCCAGCAATTCTCCTAGAACTATATTCTTATGTGATCTACAAGCGCCAAGCAAACACATCCAGACAACTGCATTGGGTTTTATTGGCATCTTGATGATAAAGTTTAGGGCTTCCTCAAGATAGCCAGCACGGCCAAGAAGATCAACCATGCATATATAATGATCCATTGTAGGCATGATGAAATAAGAGACACTCATTGAATTAAAATATTTACAGCCATCATCCACTAGACCTGCATGGCTGCATGCAAATAAAACACAAACAAAGCCTACATGGTTAGGTTTGATTCTAGAGTGCTTCATAAGTTCAAAGAATTTGAGAGCATCCTTGCTATAGCCTTGCATTGCATATCCTGCAATCATTGCATTCCAAGAGGCCACATCTCGTTGATGCATTTTGTCAAACAACTGACGTGCCTTCTGTATGCTACCACATTTTGCATACATGTCTACAAGGGCAGTCACAACTACGTCAGACAAAAAGCCATATTCAATTATTTTTTGATGGATCTCAATACCCTGTTCCAAAGCTCCAAATTTGGCACAAGCCGGGAGGATGTTAGAAAAGGTTGATGAGTCCACCTTTACGTCTGCCGACTGCATTTGCTCAAAAATGTCCAAGGCCTTATCAACAAGGCCATTGTGTGCATATCCTACAATCATGGCATTCCATGCGGCCACATCTCGTTGACACATTTTGTTAAACAATTCATTGGCCTTTTCTATGCTTCCACATTTGGCATACATGTCTATAAGGGCAGTCACAACTACAACATCTAACAAAAATCCGCTTTTAATTACTTTTTGATGAATTTCCATACCCTCTTCCACAGCTCCAAGTTTGGCACAAGTTGGGAGGATACCAGAAAACGTTGATGAGTCTGTCTTTACACCCACCAATTGCATTTGCTTAAAAATCTCCAAGGCTTTATCAAGAAGCCCATTTTGCACATATCCTACAATCATAGCGTTCCATGAAGTCACATTTAGTGGATTGATTTTGTTAAACAATTTGCGTCCCTTCTGTACACTTCCACATTTTGCATACATGTCTATCAAAGCAGTGACAATCACATCAGACAAAAATCCGCTTTGAAATATTTTTTCATGGATTTCCGTACCCTGTCCCAAATCTCCAATTTTGGCACAAGCTGGGAGGACGCTGACAAATGTTGCTGAGTTTGGCTCCACACCTGCTAATTGCATTTGCTTAAACATCTCCAGGGCTTTATCAGCAAGCCCATTTTGCGCATATCCAGCAATAATTGCAGTCCACGAGACCACATCTTGGTAACGCATTTCCTGGAAAATACCAAAAGCCTCGTCAATAGCTCCATTTTGTGCATATCCTGTAATCATAGCATTCCATGAGATCACATCTCGGTGATACATTTTGTCAAATAATTCGCGTGCCTTCTGTATGCTCCCACATTTTGCATACATGTCTATCAGGGTATTCATCACAATAATGTTAGATTGAAATCCACATCTAATGATCTTTCCGTGGATCTGCAAACCATGTTTTAGAGATGCCACGTTGGCACATACAGGGAGAATAGTTGAGAAAGTGAAGCGATCAGGTTGGACAGGGGTTCGTTGCATTTGTTGAAACAGTTTCAATGCCTTTTGAGGAAGGCCATGCTTTCTGTGAGCTGAAATTATCATATTCCATGAGATGATGTTCGGTTCAGTCATGTGGTCGAAAACCTCGCAGGCATCAACCAAACTTCCACACTTGTCATACATGTTGATAACTGTATTTTGTAAAAAAGTGTGTGGGAGTGTATCAATTGGAAGTCTTCTGGCATTGATATGAGAGTGGATTTGCTTACCGTCTGAAAGGGCTTTCTTGGCAATGCAGGCCTGCAATAGATGAAGATATGTAGAAGAATCTACAGGAGGGTTTTGTGTAGTAAGTAAAATGTGCAGCGCCTCCTTCAAGCGACCCTCTTTACAGAGTGTTCTGAGATTTTGATTGAGATGGCCAATGGATGACATTTTAAGATCGACGACTCGGGATGTCCTGTTTTCGTTCCATCAAAGTAGCATGGGATTGTTTTACATATTAATTGTACTTTGCATGATATATATTTAACTAGAAAGTATTTTTACGGTTTATTTATTTTTAATAGAGTTTTTGAATAAAATCATGTATTATTTTTTTATTAATATTTTGCTTCATAATTTTATGAAGTATCATTAAATTGTGAAAATGAATTGATATTTTTGTAGATTAAATTCTTATTTTATAAATAAAGTAATAAAGTTTATTTATTTCATTGTAAATCAAATTAAAAAATTGATAATTTTTTTATAAATTATTTCTTATAAAAATAAAAATTATAAAAAATAAATTTATCAATAATAAATTATGAAAGATAAATTTAAAAAATTGAATTGAATATAAAATTAATTTTCTAATATAAATTAATTATTAATTTTTAATATTAATTGTAAAGTTGTAAATAATTAATTGTAAACTAATTACAATTACCAATTTTAGATTACAAAATTGAAAATAAATTATTGATTATAAATTCACAACTTTAAGAGTTATATTTAAAAAATTTACCTTATGAGTTACCAATTACAAATGAAGAGTTATAAAGTATAAATTAAAAAATAAAATTATAAAAAATAAATTGAAAATTGTAAAATATGAAAACAAAAAAGAAGATAAAACTCTAAATGATGAATTAACAATGTAGAATAAGAATAACTATTAAATATAAATTACAAAATTTTAACAGAAAATGAAAATAAAATTAAGTAAAAATAATAAATTGGTGGAAGATAATAATATAAAATTAATCAAGGGGGACAAGGGGTTGGGTGGGTAAAGAGAAAAAATGAGATGGATAAAGAAAAAGCGGGGAGGAGGCTGGGGGGAGGAGCCCAGGTTGATAACAATGAGACAAAACAGTGTCAAGAACATGGGGCGGGGGACGAGGGAAAAGGGGCAAAAAAGAAAAAGGGCGATAATTAGAGCCAAAAATTAAAAAATCAAGAGGGGAAAAATGATAGAGGACCTTTAGTGTGTGGGGGGCAGTGGGTCAGGGGTTGGGAGGAGGGTTAGAGCTAAGCCAAAATGTTGACGTCAGGAAAAAAAAGTCAATGAGGTTTGAGCAAGTTGATGATAGGTTTTCAAGAATAGTTTAACTCGAGACCACTATCTCTATTGAGGTTGTTACCATACTTGTGAATTTTGATTGTTTCCCTGAGATGACATTTGTAGAAGTTATTTTATGTGACAAGAACCATAGTTTTTACAACAAGTTTTGAACGAGTGTTCTGCCAAGGCAAACTTGATCAACCTTTCTTTGTTAATATCTGCCACATGTTCATTGATCTTGGTCTTGATGGAACGACTTGTCTCACCAACGTATGACACAATGTAGGACCAATCAATTTTGTATACTCTGCTTCTCATAGTAGGTTCCAGTTTGTCTTTTGATGATTTGATCATACATCTTAGCAATTTGAGGGGGGATAAAAGTGGTCAGGATATTGTTGCTTTTTAGAATCTTAGCAATTTTATTGGACATCCCTTCAATGTAAGGAAGGAAAGTAGTGGGTTGGCTCAGATTGTCCTTTGGGATCTTAGGTCTTGAAAGGGAATTCTTAGCAGATTTGAAGGCCCTAACAATCTATTTACTGTTGTACTTGTTCAACTTAAACACTTTCGTTAAGTGTAGGATCTCCTCCTCTAAGTGCTCTTCATGACAAATTCTCAATGCTCTCATGGCAAGGGTTTTTAGAACCCCTAATTTTTGAGAGGGATGGTGGTGGGAATCTATGTGTAGATAGAGATCTATGCGGGTATATTTATGATAGACCTTACGAGAGAAAGAACCATTCAAATTTCTAAAGATGAGAACGTCTAAGAAGGGAAGGCTACCTCCAAATTCTAATTCCTTAGTGAAATTGATGAATCAACCACATTACTCAAATAAGTATGGAATTCTTCCAGTTTATTTAACCCATCTAGCCACTTGACATGGGTGTCATCCACATATCTCTTCCACCAAGTTGGTTTTAAAGGAAAAAAGTTAAGAGCTAGGTCTTCAAAGTATTCCACAAATAGGTTGGTCACCACTGGGGAGAGGGGTGAACCCATTGCAACCCCTTTAGTTTACTCATACATAACTCCTAAGAATTAGAAGAAAATAGAATTTAGGCAGAGAGCCACCGTGGATGTAGTGTCTTCATCCACATGATTACCAACTACTTTGATGGTGTCAACTATAGGAATTTTTGTGAAGAGTGACACCACATCAAAACTCACTAAAATATCCTCATTGGAAACATGTTGGTCCTTGATGAGTTCTACAAAATTAGAGGAGTCTTTGATAAAGGAGTAGGTTTTCCCCACTAATGGATATAACTTATTGCATTTGAGAACCGTTGATGGGTCTTTGGACCCTTCCTCAAAGACTATGGAAATTTATCATGCTGCTTTGATGCTTCCTCACCTTGCTTCAACCTTTTGGTCAGTGCTTATCATGGTTGTGTGTGATCCAGGGATGGCAACATCGTGTTCTTTCTTAGCATTTTGAGCTTTTTTGGCACTCTCTCATTCCCTAGGCATCACTTATTTCCTCTAGTGGTCTTCTTTTCTCAGATGCAATTGTTCTTGCCTCGGGTACGCTTCTTGGTCACCATTCTTCCCCTTCCCTACTTTGTTCGATGCATAACATTAATTATGGTAACCTTTTTAAATTCAATTTGTTCCCATATGTCATTGATTTATTCTCTCCCTTTCTTGTTAACCTGAAAACCTCCCCTTTGCATCCCTCTTACTCTCACCATTGGTTTGTGGAGGCACTTCTCTGACACCCATAGTTATTTTCAAGATCTCCCTTGCCCTGTACCATACGATGACATATACCATGATGTATCTTCCTACCCATCTCTCCCCTAGTCAACTTGGTTATGGTGACCTATCTATTTACTTACCACACCTAAAAGTTGATAATAATAAAGGCCCCTTTGACCTGTCTCCCTTAGGGACCAACCTCACCCCATGTCATACACTTTCCTCTTCTTCCCCTCTTAATAACCTATCAATAATACTCCTACATTGGTAGGTTATAACCATTGCATTGTCACTCTTCCTATTAACCCCACTCCTTATATGGATGTTGACATCAACTCTTCCCTCTTCTCTAATCATCATTTGAATAGGTTGAATCTGCTCACACACCGGGCCATAGTCAATTGAAAAGACAAAACTTGTGGTAAATTTGTCCAACCTTCACCTTGATAAGCCCTCTTTCAACATTTTATAAAAGGGTTGAAACTTCATGGTTACCCCGAAACATATCTCCAGAGAAGACTTCATGGTAGAGATTGAAAATGTTTTAAAAATCCTTCCTCATGATATAACTGAGACAATCAGACAAGATTATGTCGTGGCTTTGAGAAAATCCAAACCTCCCAAATCAAACATCTCCCAAGAGGAATGAAATGCTTTGAAGATCCTCAATTGTAATGACAAAATCATCATCACCAAATTATTTATCATCCCACTTGTTTAGCTCATATCTGATCCATAATGGCTCTATTTTCAAAATTATTAGAGGTTTTTCTTAGTCATATTAAAGGAATCAAAAACTATTTTTGTTTGCCAAAATATTGTATGGTTTTTTCGTATTTTATAATTTACTATTTTTAGTAAGTTTGGATTAGGGCATGAATGATGTAAATATTTTCAAATAATTTTAGAGTTTTTTCTATTTACGTATTTTAATAAAAAACCTCTCTTGGATTTAAATAATACCTAACAAATATCTTGTAATGGTCAGTTCTTTATTGTGCGCAAAAAGTTTCCTTTGGATAAGCTCTAAATTTCAAATTTTTGTTACTTTATTCTCATTTGGAAAATAATATGTCTATCATGGATAATCATGAAATAATTCAAATCAAATCACATGCTAAAAAAAAGTCCCATTAATACAATTCTTTTTAAAATCAAATATGACATGGGAGCAAGGGCAATCATATATTCAAGATGATATAAGACTTACTCTACAGCCTCAAGTATTATTCAATTCTTTTTGTTTCAACTCTCAATTAGAGATTTTACCTATTACTACTAGATGAAAAAAATCCATGTATAACTCATTTCATTGCTTCTATCATCTCTTCTCAAAATGGTGATAACTAGTTTCCCTCTAACCAAGTCTATACCAAAAGGTAAGGTGACTCACTCTATAGTGCAAAATGAAGGTAACCAACATTTCCTTCTTCAACCCCCTCCACCTCACACATCTCCTCTTGATGGTGTTTGTATAAATATTCAATTAGAAGTACCTAGGGTTCATATCTATGAAGCCCTTCAAGATTAAATCATCACTCTAAGAAAGTCAATAAAAGAGCTACAAAAAATATATATATATTTCATTTCAAGGATCCCATCATTACAAATTCATGTCATATATATAAAGAATCCAGAATAGACTAGTATTAATCATGTATCTACATCTTCATCTAGCTACTTTATGCCCCCATATATATCACCTCAACTATGGGTTAAAAATCAACATAGACCTACAACTAGGAATTCAAAATATGCATAAAACGTTAATAAGATTTCAAGTGAGATTCTAAGAGAAATTATTCAAAACAAGTTGACTACATTACCTTAGATGCCTCCTCTAAGGAGATCAAAATACTATTCTGCATATCCTAGAAAGCATGGGCATGATACATGTATTTGTTTAGCTTTAAAGAATAAAATATAAATTATCATTGATAGTGGTGATCTTATAAAAGATAAATCAATCAAGACACCCACTCACTATGAAATCATCTTCCAAACAAAAAGTGCTAATATGGTTGAGCCTACTTGAAGAGGTAATAATATACATCCCAAGGTATCATGTTTCTATCCGTAGAATCCATTTAATGCTTTTGATATATCTTGTAAACCTTGTCTTGTGTACCTAAAAGAGTGGAGAAGTGTCATTATGAGAACATTATCACTTGAACCATTGCCAAATCATAACATTGTGTATAGGTTGTGCATCGATATATGCTTGTATGAAGATTACATGAAAATATGAATCATCATCAACTATCTCTTTATCATCAAATGTGTTCATGGGGCATTGTGGTGGACTATTGCTAATATCTTGTTGACAATCATATGTTACCAATGGAGGATGCATGTTGTATGCATGACATACCTCTGAAGTGTCCTTAGTTTCTATTGTCCCATGTTTGGGAAAAGGATCACTAAATATTTTAATTTTTTTTATTTCTAGTGGTACAGTCTTAATTCTTCTATAGGAGTTCCCAAATTGATAATGTTGTAATCTATAAGATCATGTATCTTATGTTTTAGTTTGATAATCTATATGTTGAATGCCCTAAAATTTGTTGATAATCGCAATAGGCATTATTGTCATAGTTCCTTGGTCTATGCCTACTTGGTTCGAGCTATTGAGGAGGAAGGAGTGTGATAAGTTACACTCAAGTAAATTCTATAGTAATACATTAGGAGGTGATGGTAATCTTAAAAGCTACCTCTTCGGTGGACCTATCATTTGTAAATGGTTTATAGGTTGTGACATTGCATTCATTGTAATCTTATAATTATTCATGTTATCATTTGATATGATATTATAACTTGGTTTGCTTTGAAACCTGGTTGCTAAATTAGTTGTTGGAGTAGATGTATGGTTTAGTTTGTTTAAATCAATTAACTAAACTTTTCTTTCCTTCAATATATGGCATAATTTGAATATAATGGACTCATGTAGTGATGCCAAAACACTTTGTTTGAATATATATTTTAATTCATTTTCATCCATAACATTGGTCATCTTGGCTAGCATGGTTTTATATTGAGTACATAATCATTGATTGGTTCATTGGATCTTTACTTAAGCTTAGAAATTTGTGTATAAGGTATCTTCTCATCCATGTTAATGGAAAAATGTGTTAATAATTGGGTGGCCAATGGGTTGAATGCTCTTATGGATTGTAGGGGGAGATCATAGAACCATTGAAATGCATAGTCCTTAAGAATGATTATAAATAATTTGTTTAATAACTTATTGTTATATGCATATTCGAAGCATGTTGCATGGAATGATCTAAGGTGTTGCTTGGGATCACTTTTACCTTCACATATTGGAAATTTGGGAGCTACAAATTCTATTGGTAACATATAGGCTACTATCTAAGAGGCTAATGGGTTATGGAAAAAAGTTGTGAATCCACGAAATGACTGCTCTCAATGCACCCTGCTCTAGCTGCAACCATTGACATGAAGATTTGTAACAATATACTCAACGAAATATGTATTATGTAAGGTTGGTGATGGAACATGTAGCCATCATGGGAGGGGTAAAGGTTTCATGCATAGGAACAATTATCAAATTCTAATGAAGACCTTGTGTTGCCCCCAAACCTTGGGTGGATGTCACACGGGTCACTAGAGGTGTAGGAATAGGAATAATAGCAGTGGTAATGGATTGAATACATGATGTGGAAGCTTGGCCAACCTTTTTTGGTCATCTCTTACTACATATAATATTGCATCAGTATAATGTGAATTCATGTTAATATATTTAGTAGACTTTTTATCCTCCATTGCATATTGTTGAGCTTTAATAGTTATATCATTAATTTCAATATACATGATAAGTCCATCAATAGGGTGGATAGGATATGATATAAAATTTGTAGTAGGAAGATAAAAGGGAGTCACACATGCCCTTTGGTGTCTAGTAGTAATGATGGGCATGTCAAATTGGATGTTACAACAATTGATTGGAGGAAAACTCAAGATTGTTCATTAGTAAATTCAGCCTTATCAGTGAATTCAAATTTGATCCTTGTTTCCCATTTCCTTACATAATCGATCCAAATAATATAGTCTATCCATGTAGAACAATGTGAAAAGAATAATTGCATTACTTATGCTCGATGATAATGTTCATTTAACATAGTCATGGTGAATGTGTATAATTAAGAATCAGGTTTAGGGTCGAAGGTAAAAAATGTTTTTGTGTATGGAAATAAAAATTCAAATCAAATAACCCTAGAAAAAAAAAATGAACAAGATTTTTGTGTATGGAAATCTGAACTCAGATCATGAAACCCTAGGGCAAAAAAATTCAAATAGATTTTCTGTGTATGGAAATCAAAAATGATATTTGAAACCCTAGGATAAAAAGTCTAAACAAGATTTTTTTGTATATAGAAATTAGAAATGAAAATTTGAAACCCTAGGACAAAAAATGTGAAACCTTGGAAGGATTATTCAATCAATGTTTATGGGTTCACCAATATTTGTTACCCTAATTTTGATTAATGAGTATGGTTAATCTAATTAGTATATAGCTTTAACATGTATTTTAGATATTAAGATATTAAATTCAAGCATACATATGAATAAAAAAGATTGAGATTGATTCTTCTTATTTGACAATGACATATGCTAAATATAGTAAATAATACAAAGGGATGAATACTTAAATTTTTTAGGTGGTTGTCTAACTATGATTGTATTCTTGAAGTGAAAATCAAAATAAAACAAGCCTATGGTTCTTTCATTTTCAAAATTGATTATTTGTCTATATTGGGTAAGTTTCACCAATTAATACTAAACTTATAGTTGGTATTGACCACATGAAATCAGGGAACAATGACTATATGGTCACCTGTACATGTCTCTACTTGATCTATGTTTGTGATCTCAAACCCTAATGATGCATATAACTCTATAAATAAACCTCCTTTGCTTGAAACCCTATGTGTGCTCATGAGAGCTATAAACCTAATTTTTTGGGGAAAGTGTAATGGGTTGAGCTGACTTCAATCACCCTCATTTTATGATTGACCATTGACTACATATCTGATACTTTAAGGAGTGAATCAAGCCATATGTAGTTCTCCTACCTAGTGTGATTATGTAATAATGCTCCTTTGTTATATGTATACAACTAATGATTAGCTTTTTATACTTGATAATGCTTGATTTGATTTGTATTATGATTGTTCCTAGTGATAGGCTTATGATTTGGAAAGAATAAGGCATAATTTCTCAGTGTGCAATAGTGTATGCATATCAGATAAGTGTTAGGTCCCTATTAACTGAGGCATTGATTTTTTTATAGATGGATCAAATTGAATAATTTCTCACACCACCAACATGCTAGGATGATGGGATGACCCAAAGGAAACATTTGATTTTGAAAAATATTTATTGTTGAGAGTAAGTCAGTTCTAAATAGATCGGTCAGTATGGATGGGTGGTACTACCTAGGTTTAGCAAAACCATCCTATTCACATGTGTACTTAGAAAAAATGAGATGGGTAAAGAAAAAGGGGGGAGGAGGCCAGGTTGGTAACAAGGAGACAAAACATGGTCAAGAACATGGGGCGGGGGGCGAGGGAAAGGGGGCAAAAAAGAAAAAAGGGGATAATTAGAGCCAAAAACTAAAAAATCCAGAGGGGAACAAATGATAGATGATCCTTAGTGTTTGGGGGGTAGCCGGGTGGGGGTTGGGAGGAGGGTTAAAGCTAAACCAAAAGGTTAACGTTAGGAAAAAAAAAGTCAATGAGGTTTGAGCAAGTTGATGATAGGTTTTCAAGAATGGTTTAACTCGAGACCACTATCTTTGTTGAGGTTGTTACCATACTTGCGAATTTTGATTGTTTCCTTGAGATGACATTTTTAGAAGTTAGTTTCCGTGACAAGAACCATAGTTTCTTCTATGCAAATATAATGGCAAATTTTGAATGAGTGTTCTACCAAGGCAGACTTGATCAACCTTTCTTTGTTAATATCTGCCATATGTTCATTGATATTGATCTTGATGGAATGACTTGTCTCACCAATGTATGACACACTACATGATCAATCAATTTTGTATACTCTACTTCTTAGAGTAGGTTCCAGTTTGTCTTTTGATGATTTGATCATATGTCTTAGCAATTTGAGGGGGTATAAAAGTGGTCAGGATATTGTTGCTTTTTAGAATCTTAGCAATTTTATTGGACATCCCTTCAATGTAAGGAAGGAAAGCAATGGGTTGGCTCAGATTGTCTTTTGGGATATTAGGTCTCAAAAGGGAATTCTTGGCAGATTTGAAGGCCCTATAAATCTATTTATTGTTGTACCTTTTCAACTTAGACACTTTAGTTAAGTGTAGGATCTCCTCCTCTAAGTGTTATTCATGACAAATTTTCAATGCTCTCGTGGAAAGGGTTTTTAAAACCCCTAATTTTTGAGAGGGATGATCGTGGGAATCTGTGTGGCGATAGAGATCCATGTGGGTATATTTACGATAGACCTTACGAGAGAAAGAACCATCCAAATTTTTAGAGATGAGAACATCTAAGCAAGGAAGGCTCCCTCCAGATTCTAATTCCTTAGTGAACTTGATGGAATCAACCACATTGTTCAAATGAGTATGAAATTCCTCCAGTTTTTTTAACCCATCTAGCCACTTGACATGGGTGTCATCCACATATCTCTTCCACCAGGTTGGTTTCAAATAAAAAGAGTTAAGAGTTAGGCCTTCAAAGTATTCCATAAATAGGTTGGTCACCATTAGGGATAGGGGTGAACCCATTGCAACCCCTTCAGTTTGTTCATAAATAACTCCTAAGAATGAGAAGAAAATAGAATTTAGGTAGAGATCCATCGTGGATGTAGTTTCTTCATCCACATGATTACCAACTACTTTGATGGTGTCAACTATGGGAATTTTTGTGAAGAGTGACACCACATCAAAACTCACTAAAATGTCCTCATTGGAGACATGTTGGTCCTTGATGAATTCTACAAAATTAGAGGAGTCTTTGATAAAGGAGTAGGTTTTCCCCACTAATGGATTTAACTTATTGCATTTGAGAACCGTTGATGGGTCTTTGGCCCCTTCCTCAATGGCTATAGAAATTTATCATGTTGCTTTGATGTTTCCTCACCTTGCTTCAACATGTTGGTCAGTGCCTGCCATGGTTGTGTGATCCAGGG
Organism: Torreya grandis; assembly: GCA_037957365.1. Taxonomy (NCBI): domain Eukaryota; kingdom Viridiplantae; phylum Streptophyta; class Pinopsida; order Cupressales; family Taxaceae; genus Torreya; species Torreya grandis. The sequence goes on from JARHVA010000008.1 coordinate 2,978,048, forward strand.
ATGACAACATCATGTTATTCCTTAGTGTTTTGAGCTTTATTGGCACTCTCTCATCCCCTAAGCATCACTTATTTCCTCTAGTGGTATTCTTTTCTTATATGCAATTGCTCTTGCCTCAGGTACACTTCTTGGTTTCCATTCTTCCCCTTCCCTAGTTGGTTCGGTGAATAACATTAATTATGGTAACCTTTTTAAATTCAATTTGTTCCCATCTGTCATTGATTCATTCTCTCCCTTTCTTGTAACTTGACAACCTTCCATTTGCATCCTTCTTAGTCTCTTTCACCATTGGTTTGTGGAGGCACTTCTCTGACAGCCATAGTTATTTTCAAGATCTCCCTTGCCCTATACCATACGATGACATATACCACGATGTATCCTCCCACCCATCAAATCACATGCTAAAAGTTTCCAATGACATATACCACGATATATCTTGTAGTGGTCAATTCTTTATTGTGTGCAAAAATTTTCCTTTGGATAAGCTCTAAATTTCAATTTTTTGTTACTTTATTCTCATTTGGAAAATAATATATGTCTATCATGGATAATTATGAAATAATTCAAATCAAATCACATGCTAAAAAAAAGTCCCATTAATATAATTCTTTTTAAAATCAAATATGACATGGGAACAAGAGAAATCATATATTCAAGATGATATAAGACTTACTCTACAACCTTAAGTATTAATCAATTCTTTTTGTTTCAACTCTCAATTAGAGATTTTACCTGTAAATACTAAATGAAAAAAATCCATGTATAACTCATTTCATTGCTTCTATCATCCCTTTCAAAATGGTGATAGCTAGTTTCCCTCTAACCAAGTCCATGTTATCACTATCCCAAAAGGTAAGGTAACTCACTCTATACTGCAAAATGAAGGTAACCAACATTTCCTTCTTCAACCCCCTCCACCTCACACATCTCCTCTTGATGGTGTTTGTATAAATATTCAATTAGAAGTACCTAGGGTTCGTACCTATGAAGCCCTTTAAGATTAAATCATCACTCTAAGAAAGTCAATAGAAGAGCTAAAAAAAAAATCAATATTTCATTTCAAGGATCCCATCTTTACAAATTCATGTCATATATATAAAGAATCCATAATATACTAGGATTAATAATGTATCTACATCTTCATCTAGCTACTTTGTGCCCTCAAATATATCATCTAAACTATGGGTTAAAAATCAACATAGACCTAAAACTAGTAATTCAAAAAATGCATAAAATGTTAATAAGATTTCAAGTGAGATTCTAAGAGAAATGATTCAAAACAAGTTGATTACATTACCTTATATGCCTCCTCGAAGGAGATTAAAATACTATTCTACATGTCATAGAATGCATGGGCATGATACATGTATTTGTTTAGCTTTGAAGAAGAAAATACAAATTATCATTGACAATGGTCATCTTATAAAAGATAAATCAATCAAGACACCCACTCACTATGAAATCATCTTCTAAACAAAAAGTGCTAATATGGTTGAGCCTACCTGAAGAGGTAATAATATACATCCCAACGTATCATGTTTCTATTTGTAGAATCCATTTAATGATTTTGATGCATCTTGTAAACCATGTCTTGTGTACCTAAGAGAGTGGAGAAGTGTCATTATGAGAACTTTATCACTTGAACCATTGCCAAATCATAACATTGTGTATAGGTTGTGCATCAACATATGCTTGTATGAAGATTACATGAAAATATGAATCATCGTCAACTATCTTTGTATCATCAAATGTGATCATGGGGCATTATGGTGGAGTATTGCTAAGTGTACCAATGATAATATCTTGTTGACGATCATATGTCACCAATGGAGGATGCATGTTGTATGCATGACATACCTCTGAAATGTACTTAGTTTTTATTGTCTCATGTTTGGGAAAAGGATCGTGAAATATTTTAAATTTTTTATTTCTAGTGTTACATTCTTAATTCTTCTATAGGAGTTCCCAAATTGATAATGTTGCAATCTATAAGATCATGTATCTTATGTCTTAGTTTGAAACATCTATATGTTGAATGCCCTAAAATTTGTGGATAATCGCAATAGGCATTATTGTCATAGTTCCTTGGTCTATGCCTACTTGGTTCGAGCTATTAAGGAGGAAGGAGTGTGATAAGTTACACTAAAGTAAATTCTATAGTAATACATTAGGAGGTGATGGTAATCTTAAAAACTACCTCTTTGGTGGAGCTATCATTTGTAAATGGTTTTTAGGTTATGACATTGCATTCATCTTAATATTATAATTATTCATGTTACCATTTGATTTTATATTATAACTTGGTTTGCTTTGACACCTGGTTGTTGAATTAGTTGTTGGAGTAGATGTATGCTTTAGTTTGTTTAAATCAATTAACTTAACTTTTCTTTCCTTCAATATATGGCATAATTTGAATATAATGGACTCATGTAGTGGTGCCAAAACACTTTGTTTGAATATATATTTTAATTCATTGTCATCCATAACATTGGTCATCTTGGTTAGCATGGTTTTATATTGAGTACATAATCATTGATTGGTTCATTGGATCTTTACTTAAGCTTAGATATTTGTGTATAAGGTAGCTTCTCGTTAATGTTAATGGAAAAATGTGTTAAGAATTGGGTGGCCAATGGGTTGAATGCTCTTATAGATTGGAGGGGTGATCATGGAACCATTGAAATGCATAGTCCTTAAGAATTATTATAAATATTTTGTTTAATAACTTATTGTTGTATGCATAGTCGAAGCATGTTTCATGGAATGATCTAAGGTGTTGCTTGGGAACACTTTTACCTTCACATATTGGAACCTTGGGAGCTACAAATCCTATTACTAATAAATAGGCTACTATCTAAGAGGCTAATGGGTTATGGAAACAAGTTATGAATCCACAAAATGACTGCTCTCAATGCACCTTGCTCTAACTGCAACGCATTGACATGAAGAGTTGTAACAATATACTCAATGGAATATGTATTATGTAAGGTTGGTGATGGAACATGTGTAGCCATCATGGGAGGGGTAAAGGTTTCATGCATATGAACAAGTATCAAATTCTAATGAAGACCTTGTGCTACCCCCAAACCTTGGGTGGATGCCACACGGGTCACTAGAGGTGTAGGCATAGGAATATTAGCAATGGTAATGGATTAAATACATGTTGTGGAAGCTTGGGAAACCTTTTCTGGTCATCTCTTACTACATATAATATTTCATCAATATAATGTGGATTCATGTTAATATATTTAGTAGACTTTTCATCCTCCATTACATCTTGTTGAGCTTTAATAGTTGTATCATCAATTTCAATATTCCTAATAAGTCCATCAATAGGGTGGATAGGATATGATGTATAATTTATAGTAGGAAGATAAAATGGAGTCACACATGCCCTTTGGTGTCTATTAGTAATAATGGGCATCTCAAATTGGATGTTACAACAATAGGATTAGAGGAAAACTCAAGATTGTTCATTAGTAAATTCAGCCTTATTAGTGAATATAAATGTGATCCTTGTTTCCCATTTCCTTACATAATTGATCCAAACAATATAGTCTATCCATGTAGAACAATGTGAAAAGAATAATTGCATTACTTATGCTCGATGATAATGTTCATTTAACATAGTCATGGTGAATGTGTATAATTAAGAATAAGGTTTATGGTCAAAGGTTATTTTTTTTGTGTGTATGAAAATAAAAATTCAAATCAAATAACCCTAGAAAAAAATTTGAACAAAATTTTTGTGTATGGAAATCCAAACTTAGATCATGAAACCCTAGGGTAAAAAAATTCAAATAGATTTACTGTGTATGGAAATCATAAATGAGATTTGAAACCCTAGGATAAAAAGTATAAACAAGAATTTTTGTATATAGAAATTAGAAATGAAATTTTGAAACCTGGGACAAAAAATTTGAAACCTTGGAAGGATTATTCTATCAATGTTTATGGGTTCACCAATATTTGTTACCCTAATTTTGATTAATGAGTATGATTAATCTAATTAATATATTAATTTAACATGTAATTTAGATATTAAGATATTAAATTCAAGCATACATATGAATAAAAAGACTCAGATTGATTCTTCTTATTTGACAATGACATATGCTAAATATGGTAAATAATAAGGGATGAATACTTATATTTTTTAGGTGGTTGTCTAATTGTGATTGTATTCTTGAAGTGAAAATCAAAATAAAACAAGCCTATGGTTCTTTCAGTTTCAAAATTGATTCTTTGTCTATATTGGGTAAGTTTCACCAGTTAATACTAACCTTATAGTTGGTATTGACCACATGAAATTAGGGAACAATGACTATATGGTCACCTGTACATGTCTCTACTTGATCTGTGTTTGTGATCTCAAACCCTAATGATGAACATAACTCTAGAAATAAACCTCCTTTGCTTGAAACACTATGTGTACTCATGAGAGATATAAACCTAATTTTTTGGGGAGATTGTAATGGGTTGAGTTGACTTCAATCACCCTCATTTTATGATTGACCATTGACTACATATATGATACTTTAAGGAGCGAATCAAGCCATATGTAGTTTTTCTACCTAGTGTGATTATGCAATAATGCTCCTTTGTTATATGTCTAAAACTAATGATTAGCTTTTTATACTTGATAATGCTTGATTTGATTTGTATTATGATTGTTCCTAGTGATAGGCTTATGATTTGGAAAGAATAAGGCATAATTTCTCACTATGCAATAGTTTATGCATATCAAATAAGTGTTAGGTCCCTATTAAACGAGGCTTTGATTTTTTTATATATGGATCAAATTGAATAATTACTCACACCACCAACATGCTAGGATGATGGGATGACCCAAAGGAAACATTTGATTTTGAAAAATATTTGTTTTTGAGAGTAAGTCAGTTCTAACTAGATCAGTCGGTATGGATGGGTGGTACTAACCAGGTTTAGCAAAACTGACCTGTTCACATGTGTACTTATCTAAAAGTTTGGAGATGTCTATGTAGGATATTTAGCAAGGTTGAAATAGACAATGAGGTTTATGTAGGTGTATAATAGTATAATAAAAGGATTGACTCATAAGATAACATGCAAGTGTGAGAGAATTGCATATTTAGTTTTGTGCTCAAGTCATGCATGGTAAATGTGTGTCAAGGTTTTCATTGTCAAGTAAAAAGTATTAGATTTTAGTATCTAAACATGCACATTTCAAGTATCTTATTTGAATATGCACTTCTCGCTCATGCATCATCAAACTTAGACTTCCTTTGAATATTTTCCTAATGCACATATTAGGGTCATTTTGAAATACTATTTTTTTAAATCTATGTTACAACTTTTTGAATTTTTGAAATGGAAGTAGTTTTAGAGTGTGTTAGAGTGGTATAGTGTTCAATTTTATAAACATAAACATAAAAAATAATAAAGAAATGAAATAGACTACATGAAACAAAGAATTTTAAACCTAGAAACCCCAAGTATGGAAAACTAGCTAGAAGTGGTAACTAAACATATTCCTTTTCTTTACATTCAATTTATTATTATAATACAAATAGCTCTGGGGACAGTACATCTCACACTCTTTGTTGTATCTTATATTCCTAATGTTGTAATGGAAATAATACAAGGAGCATAGAGTAGTGTCAATTATGCAATTCGAATGCTCCTTGTGACCCCCTCATACATTCACCAACTCACTCCAACACTCCTTCTGAGCATTGATGCTAATTCCTTATCCAATCAACCCTTATTAAATATTTCTAGGGATGTCCCTTCAAATACCGAATTTGTAAAATGTACAAAATGAGAAGATCAAAAACTTCCCACTATTACTCTAATTATTTCATTACTTCAAGCGATACTACTGCATGATCTATGGTGAAACCATAGCTTGATAGATTAGTATTCATGTAACCATAACTATGCTTTTGAAACTACCACCTATGTAAATTAGTAGTTACATAACTACCATTGAAAATCGTGAAGCCTTCCCTTAATTGTTCACGAAGTCTTGCAACTTGTGGATGCCACAACATTTTCATGTGGCCTTGAAATTAGGGATTTTTTTCAAAATGTATAGATTTTTGAGAGGAATCTATATATGTAATTATAATTTAGTTTTGATGAGGTATTCCATATATTTCACATGGTTGAAGTAGATAAACTTTTTTGTCAAGAGTAAACCGTGCAAAATTGTCAATGATCAACTTTCCCATGTCATGTTGATATTGACATGTCCTTTGAGTCTAACGAAGTTCTAGATGATTATTAGGGATCCTTATGGATCATTCATTATACCCCTTAGCTTTTTGATAGGAATTATATCGAATGTTTTCTTGACGTCGACCAAGCAACAATACACTTTCATTTTTGATCCCATATATTTTTAAGAAAATGTCTAACATTACTACATTATGCCTATTCAAAGACAACATTGATTCAAAGATAGGAAAAAAGAGGTCTATAAAATTAAAATCACACATTTGATGTAAGCATTTTTCTAACACAATGTTGCCCCTTTTTATCAAAAACAATTGTCAAAAAGTTAGATAAATTACATTTTTGGAGTTGATGTAGAAAATGATAAATATCTACATTAGAGTTTGCTTTATGTATTTTTCAAAGCAATTCTTAATTAGTGATGATAAGGGAGCAGAAACCTATATTTTTCCAACTGGACTTGCCATAGGGGGGGGGATAAGAGATGGAATGCCTTAGCATGATTTTCTAGGCATCATTGCCTTCAATGGCGTGAACCACCCATTTAGCACATAAAACTGCACTCTGCCTATAGAGGTCAATAATTCCCATGCCTCTTTTATCTTGAGAGAGGTAGCAAACATCTCATGCGACATGATGGAAGCCCTTGGCATGTTCTCGCTTGTTTTGACTCAGGTCTTTTCTTATGTTGTGGAGTATGAGTCGTGAATACCAACCAACTACCTTACTATGTAATCTTCACATATTATTATTTTTTGTAATATATGATATCCTAAATCGTTCCAATAGTAAAACAATTCTTAATTCTTTTCATAACATTTCAAAATTTTAAAAGTTTTTTTCAAAAATTTAAATGCACAGAAATATTTTTGTCATGAATGTACATCATAATTATGTCACAATATTTTAAATCTAGTTTTCGACTCTTTACAAAAAAATCTAATAAAATATTTTTAAAAATTGATTTTTATTTATGCATATTATTTGTACAATCTATGTTAAAATTATTTTTTATCAAAAATAAATATATTATTATATATTTAATTAATTATATAATTATATTATTTATAATTTCCATTGTCATTTATAAATAATAATGATAACTATAATATTTAAAACTGACCAATGATTTTTAATTATTACAATATTCTCACATAATGTATATAAGAAATTTATAAGTAGTAACTATAATCGATTAATAGTAGTTATAAACTAAAAGCATAAATATGTAAAGTAAATAAAACAACTAGTAGTAACTAAAACAAAATAACACTTACAAATCAAGTGCATAAGAATTAAATAACACTTCCAAAGCTAATGCTTAACATTGAAATAACCTTTCTGACCATTTGATAATGACAAAGCCCACCCTTGATTTTTTTATCCTTGTGATCATCCCACTCCACATCATCATCATCATAGTTATCAACCTCATCATCTTTACTATTGTCTCAAATTCTGTCATTTAAAAAATACTTTTATGTAGTTAATCTTCTTTTATGATGCAAATCATTTCCATATATATATATATATTATTTTAGTATAAATTTGTGAAATAAAAATATAGTTATAATTTTAAAAAAAAAAATGAATTAAAATTTTATATGATTTAGTTTTTTAAAAAATTATAAAATATTACAAATAATTAAATATTTATTTGTAGGTTTTTTGTAGTATCAATAAACATTATAAATACATCATGGGATTTTATTATTGTCACCTTAAAATTTATTTGTAAGCTTTTCATGGCATCAATGAACATCATAAATGCATTCTAGGATTCTATTATTGTCGTTTTCATATAGTTTTCTATTAACAATATTTAGTAGAGATTTATATCTAAAAAATAAGAAAATAATATATTTAAAAAAATTAAGATTGAACCAAAATAATAATAAATTATGAGTAAATAATCATATAAAATAAAACTACATATATTTATGACAAATTGATTTAAGTCATTTTTTATGATGTATTCGTATTTCCCCTATATAAAAATGCATTCAAATATATTGTAATAAAAATATATTAAAAAGAACAAATAAATTATAAAAACATACAAAAACAAACAGAAGATATAACGTGAATAAGTTTTTACAAAATTGATTGATGCTCCTCTTAAAATGTTTTGGCTACACAATGAGTAATTGTGTTCTTTTTAACCCTCTTCTTGTTCCCTTTAAATAATCATATTTTTTCTCTTATTATTTCCTATCCATTCTTCAATCCTTTTTCTATCTCTCCCCTGTGTAGTCCTCAATGCACAAATTCTTCCATAGTTCTTTAAGTTTTTCTTGGTCAATTGGAGCGTCTTCTTCTTTGGGAAATCTTCTTCATTAAATGATATCATTCTAGCATGTGCCATTTATTTATGCTCTTGGGAAAAATTTATGAAATCTAAATGGGTGAATTCTTTGTGATTGGAAAAGTACTTAATCACACTTCGCAAGTAAGATGGAAAATTATCGTTTATTTTATCTTTCCACTCACCATAACAATAATTGAATAAAAAATATAATTTTTTTCCCTTATAAATATATGTGATAATCAATGCAGACAATAGATGGCTGTGAGAATTTGGATTCATTTTTAACGGAGAATTAAAGTCATAATCAAATTTTTGCTATACATGGACCTAACACTTTCGTGACTACATGACCTGAAAACTCACCCAACCTTTTTTTTAAAATTGAGATTCATAAAGCTTCCTCTCCAATTATATATATGAATGATACAAAATGAAAATTTCTTGAAGATTGAAGACTTAAAAAATTTATTTTTATTTTTTTATTTATTTTTATGCATGTTATAACAGGTAGTATTCACATAGAATCACTGAATTACATAGAATATCGATATCTCGACTTATATTTTAAAATTCATATTGTTAAGAATGTTTGGTGTTTGATTTCTACTTATAAATTATGATGTCCATAATGATGGAAAATTACAAAACCCCTAATTCACTATTAAGATGGATAAGGGATCCATTAAAAACCCATAAAAATAGGTAAGGTATTAGTCCTAAACTATAATATTATTGAAAATTATTCTAATTAAAATGTTGAAATAAGAAATATATATTTAATTTGGAATGGTTTATTATTTTAAAACTCAAAGAAATTAATCCTAAACTATAATATTATTGGAGATTATTCTAATTGAAAAGTTGAAAATAAAAAATATGTTAAATTTGGAGATGTTTTATTATTTTGAGACTCAAAGCTTGCTTACATTTGGATCTTGGGGGATTTGTTTGTTTGAAGCATATGACTGAAAATTTCAGTTACAAAAGTAAAAGAAGAGGCAAGCTCCTTCTCTTCTTTCTCAATTATCTATGTTTATATATTCATTAATTAAAGAATTTCACTACATTCAAAATGGTGTGTTACAAATTATTGAGATAAAAGGTGGTGTCTAATACAAATTGAAGAGAAGGTTGGACTAATTGTGGATGCTATGGTGGTATGGACTCATTGAGATGTATTTTATATTTTCTTTTTAATTTTTTTTAAAACCATGTTTTTACTAAAATGTTATACATAAAAATTTTATTTTCTTTTAATATTTTTAAGTTTTTTTAAAAAATTAAATTGAAGTTAATGATTTTCTCATATGTTTATATATATAAAATTGATTAAAAAAAACTTAAGAGTAAAAGAAAATATTATACTTTTTAAAAAAACTTCGCTGAGTATGTTAAAGTTTGCAAAGTAAGGGTTTTCTGAATGTCTTTTCAAAATTAACTCTATGAAGTTTCCATTATATTATATTTCAAAAAAATATGGAAAAAAAAAATTCTAAAAATTATTTAAAAATATTAAAATAAAAGAATGGTAAAAAAAAAAAATAGTAGTTTTTATTCTTATTTTTATGGGACGTCATTTATTAATTTCTTCTTATACCAATTATATATTTTTTGTGGTTAGTTTTCTTTCTCTTTCTATTGTATTTTTTTGAAGATTTTTGTTGGCTCACATTTTATATACAAAATTCAGAGAAATACTTACAAATATAAAGAATTGAACAAAAACTAAGGAAAAAAAGATAAAAAAACCTTCTGCATCAGTGGGTCAGGGGTCCGTGGAGATACAGGGAGGAAATAACTACTAGAGGCGTTCTGAGATACGCTGTAGCAGCCTATCCACTTCACCTATACTCCTCTAGGGACACTTCTGACAGCCCTGTAAAAGGAAACTCGAAAATGCATCAGACGTGCTGCAATCATTCTGTAAAAGCATTAGGAAAATGACTTAACACAAAATCAAGGCATAGACACATACTAAAGATGCAAAACTCAGAATGGAGGTAAAAAATAGCTAAGTTCTTATTCAAGGTAAAAATTCTAGCAGAGCTCTGCCTTACAAGCCCGAGAGATTTTTGGGCAGAGTTTTGCCTTAAGGCTGAGAGCAGATCCCTTCTCAAAAGAGAAGTTTACAATATATAGGAAGAGGAAGAGAACTTGGTGCTTCATGGGAAGGATTTTGGCACTCATTTTCTGCAAGTGGCCCATGTGCATTCTGAATCTTGGGAAGAGGAAACCACTATTACTGATGTCATTCTTCAGAAAGGGCCTACTGGAACCATGCTACACAGTCACCTAAATTGACTTTGGCATTCAAACATTAATGTAAGGACATGGCTGTGCCTCTTTTCTGCAAACAGACTATTGTTTGTCCCCTCATCAATGCCAACTGCAAAAAATAGGTTGCACCACTCGTCTGACAATGACTCACCTTCCCTTTGCCACTTGGATGCTTTGTCATTTATGCTCTTTATTTCCTTCTTGCTCTTTCAACCCTTGGGGGCGATCTTCTAGCGGGTCTCTGCGCTCTTTGGGGCTCTTTCCATGATTTGGCGCTAAGGTAGTTCAAAAACAATGGCTACTTTACTATGTTAAAATTGATGTTCATGCGGCCATCACCCAACAGCTAGTTTGTCTGCTTAAATTTGACAGCTTTCAGGACGTCATCGTCCTCGACAAAAGTCATTGGGTCTTTCCTTGTTCACTTCTGCCGTTGAACCTGCACGTTGAACTAAAGCTGTTTGAACCAAGTGATGAACCAACGAAGCGTTGAACCAGTTCATGAACCAAGGCCGATGAACTTATGCACCCTGAAATTGATTGGCCTAGGACAGCAGGGGAAGAAGGGGACTAATTTTTGGCCTGTTGGGCAAAAATGGTCAACAAATTGGTGACTCCCAGGGGAAGCGTGCCTGCTATGCTTAAAGACAAGTTGCCTTGTAGTCCATTGGGCAAAGAGTCAGATGCAGCTTTGAAGAAAGGTTAGCAACAACCCCAAATATCCAAGAATCAAACATGAAGCTTTTTACCCCACATGCAAAGGGAAACACACAGGGCTAAAAACACTACCTGTGCAAACTGCACTTAGGGAAAGTAGGAAAGAAACTGAAAGAAAACTACTATATACAGCTAACCAGGAATGTTTGCCTCCCTCCTGGATCAAAGGTAAAACTTCTTAAGTCCCCTTCCTGGCAAGAAGACTTATGGTGGCAGACAAGTGGCTGAAATAAAATGAGATTTGGTGACCTGCTCCTCTTGCCTATCACCTGAGTTGGCTGGTATCTGAGTGGATCAGATTCAAACATGCCTCCAATATACATGTATTCTTCTTGTCCCTGGAGGCTTGTTGAATGTTGATCCTTCATGTTGGTGCATTTCACCGTTAGCCCTTTGACATGTATAGCTCCCTTGCAGTGCATCATGGTCCGACCCGTTTCCTTCTGCTTCATTACAGACTCTGTCAGACTCATCCTCTGCTTCCTTTTGGCCTTCTTGAAGAAGGGTGACTGTGATGATGTCTGAAATGGACTCACAAAATGATTGCTCATCCCACAAAACATCACCTCTCTGTTCAAAGCTCTCTTCTTCAAGGCTTTCCTCCAGGAAGACAGACCTCTCCTTTTCCTCCTCGAAGGTCCAGATCTCTAGATCTTCAAAGATATTCTCCTGATCCTCCTCCAAGATCCATATTTCTAGACCTTGAAAGATATTCTCCTAAAGAACTACAGACTGGATCTTCTACTCCTCACTCACCTCCTGCAGAATAGGTTCCTCCTTGAGAAGGTGTGAAGTGGGAGAACCATGTGGAAGAGGAGGCAGTCCTTGAGCTAGAATCAAATGATTCTCCTCCTTCCCCTTGGTCAACACTTCATCTATATCATGTGTGGCCTGATAGCTCTCTTGGAGGTGTGTGGATGGGCTGGGTTAAGACATATCCATCACACGTTGGCTGAGGAATCTCATTTGGGACTCCAACTCTGCAATTCTCCGAACTATATTTTCTTGAAGGAGCCTTTCTTGGAGATCACCAACATCATCCTCTTCAAGGCTCTGGGCTGGTTCCTGGCATTCCTTCCTCTAACATGGGATCTGCACATCATGTTGAAAGACTTGGGGAAGTTGAGGGATGCTAGGAAGAGACTGTTGATGCACCGAAAGAGTCTATAGAAGAGGGATGTGCTGGCTCATGGTATTCCCCCCAATGGAAGATTCACAATACAAGGAATTGAGAAGATTGATCTCCATCGGGGGTTACTCTGATGCCCTTTGATGCTGGAAAGCCAGGCGCACGGGATTGAGAGTAGATGCATCAGATGAGCTGGAGTGAGCAAGTGCTATATGATAGAAAGGATTTGGTGCATAAAAGGGGGCTTTCTTCATAATAGAGGGGGCACACAAGGCTGACTGCCTTGAATAAATGGATTCCTCCATTTTGCTACCTCTTCCTCCATGGATTGCAAGGCCTGGGCTTGCCTAAACAAACACTCCTCTTTATACATCAGCTCTTGTTAATATCCATACTGCTCTTTCAGTCTGTTAATCTCCATCGTCTGCTTCTCAAACTCAAGGGCCACTTCCCTTATCGTTGCAGGGCAACTAGGAGGGTTGCTTGGGGAGATGCCATAAAAAGGTTGAGCTTGATAAAAAATATAGGAAGGAAAACAAGGTCCATGATTTTGTGCAGAGGGATTATACATACAAAAGTGATTTCTTAATGGCACCAGGGATGCTTAACCAGCTGATTCAACTCGGAGTTTCCATTGGTGTTAATGAAAAAGCCTCCAAAGGTTGGTCGGTTGAAGAACACACCAAAAATTCTTCAACTCTTTGGACACAACTTGTCCTAGTTGGTCCCACCGGGCGTGCCAAAAACTGTTCACGCAAAAGATTGCACCCTTGGTAGGAGGCCGAGCTCTTGCCTTCTTCACGCAATAATGGAAACTCCTCTCTCGCCTATGGGCCGGGGAAGCTGGAGGGGAGAGTCTTTAGATGAGGGCTAGCTCCCTTTGATGTATCTTTTAGGCTCTAGTTTCTCCTACTGCTAACAAATAAAATGTAAAAAAAAGGGGGGGGATGAAAAGAGAGAGAGAGAGATGCTGAAAACAAAGCCTAAGCCTAAAAAGAAAAGGTCATACACCAGAAAATGTGATCCACCCAGCCCAAATATACACTTTTCACCAAAAGAAAGCGCTTATACACTTCACATGAAGTGAGAAAACCTTCTGCATTAGTGGGTCAGGGGTCTGTGGAGATACAGGGAGGAAATAACTACTAGAGACATTCTGAGACATGTTGCAGCAACCTATCCACTTCACCTATACTCCTCTAGGGACATTTTTGATAGACCTGTAAAAAGAAACTCGAAAATGCACCAGAGATGCTGCAATCATTCTGTAAAAGCATTAGGAAAATGACTTAACACAGAATCAAGGCATAGACACATACTAAAGATGCAAAACTCAGAATGGAGGTAAAAAATAGCTAAGTTCTGATTCGAGGTAAAAATTTTGGCAGAGCTCTGCCTTACAAGCCCGAGAGATTTTTGGGCAGAGTTTTGCCTTAAGGCTGAGAGCGGATCCCTTCTCAAAAGAGAAGTTTACAATATATAAGAAGAGGAAGAGAACTTGGCGCTTCTTGGGAAGGATTTTGGCGCTCATTTTATGCAAGTGGCCCATGCGCGTTATGAATCTTGGGAAGAGGAAACCACTGTTACTGATGTCATTCTTCAGAAAGGGCCTGCTGGAACCATGCTGCACAGTCACCCAAATTGACTTTGGCGTTCAAACATTAATGTAAGGACATGGCTGCGCCTCTTTTATAAAAATAGACTGTTGTTTGTCCCCTCATCAATGCCAACTATAAAAAATAGGCTGCATCGCTTGTCTGACAATGACTCACCTTCCCTTTGCCACTTGGACACCTTGTTTATTTTTGCTCTTTGTCTTCTTCCTACTCTTTTAGCCCTTGGGGGCGATCTTCTGGCAGGTCGTTACACTCCTTAAGGCTCTTTCCATGATTTGGCACTAAGGTAGTTCAAAAACAATGGCTACTTCACTATGTTAAAATTGACTTTCATGCGGCCGTCACCCAACGGCTAGTTTGTCTGCTTAAATTTAATGGCTTTCAGGACGTCATCGTCCACGACAAAAGTCATCGGGTCTTTCCTTGTTTGCTTTTGCCATTGAACCTGCACATTGAACTAAAGCCATTTGAACCAAGTGATGAACCAACGAAGCGTTGAACCAGTTCATGAACCAAGGCCGATGAACTTATGCAACCTGAAATTGACTAGCCTAGGACAACAGGGGAAGAAGGGGACCGATTTTTGGCCTGTTGGGCAAAAATGGTCAACAACAGGCAAGTTCCAAATTTGTTACAAGGTCTTGGCAGCCACCCATGTTTACTATTATGTATGTTGGGCTCCATCTAAAATAGCTTATGGCAGACTAGAGAAGCTTCTTTAAGATATTTTGTGGGCCAATGCTGTTGGGAAGTATGGTTTTCATCAGGTGGCCTGGGATTTGTGTTGTAGGCCTAGAGAAGCTGGGGGATTTGGTCTCATTGATGTTAGAGTCAGGGAATATTTTAGTGGCAAATTTTTGTATTTTGGCGAATTTGAGGTTTTGCCAGTGTAATTTTTGGCGATTTCTGAGCCCTTCCATGGTTTCCTGGTCGCCAAGCTTTGTTGGGTTTACCTGGTTGCTAGCATTGTAATCGCCAAGGCAAATGTTATGTTTGAGTTTTTCCCTGGCGGTATTCGCCTTTCACGCAGCCGACCAGGTAACGCTTATTGTGGAATGTTCACCAGGTTTCAAGTTTCCATTCCATGCCGTAAGGGAGAATTCGCCATCCCAGTTTCATTTTACTGTGGAGGAGTCGGCTTGTTTAAGCTTTTTTTTCCCCGAACCCAACAGTATATATATAAAATAAACATTTAAGTATAACTTATACTTTAAGTTATATTTTATTTATATACTTTCAGGATGTTTGAGAGGGGTTTCGGACCGCTAGGAGCTATAATGCAAATTCTAGGTTTTGGAGGATCCTATCATATTTCAGAGTTAGTCAGATTCCAGGGTTTCAGGGTTTCAAACTTAGCCATATTTCAGGGTTTCAAGATTTCAAGGAGACATCATAGGAGGTATGAATGCTGCATGAATGGATGTATGCGTGATAGAATAGTATGAAAATATCTCTCACAAAGTGATAGAATAGTATAATTTTTTTGTGGTTTTAAAATAACACAATTCGCCTAGATTTTACACATTGTTTGAGAGACTATAAATGATTCGCCAATGGAGATTATTATTTTTTCTTTGTAAACTATTTTTTTCGCCACAAAAAATAAATTTGATAAATTATTTTTACACCTTTCGCCAATTTTTTACACCTTTTCTAAAGGAGGGGTTTCTTAAAGTATACCCTGGTTAGAGTTCAAGGTTTTGCTCTTACTGCCAAGTGGGTTATTTGTTGTCTTAAAGGGAATGAGGCATGGAAAATTCTTGTTAGGCATTGTATTACCCAAGGGGTTCCTCTTGGGAGATAAGCCTGGAAAGGGCTAAATTTCTATAACATTCTTCTTACGCCAGTCAATGTGAAAATGCAGGGCACTTTCATTATTAAAAGCATCTAAAAAGCTTGGGAGTTGCTCAAACCCTCGCTAGTTTAGAAAGGGGAGGAATTTAGGCTAGGGCTTTCTATCAATTCAGAATCCCTTTGGTGGTCCCCTTCGATCAATTTTCATAATGTCCCTTTTACCCACGTTCCCTAGATTAAGAGCCTTCAACTCTTCAGATGAAGGATCAAAACCATTGGGGACTTGTTTTGTCATCAAATCAGGGATTGGATCCCCTGGGATCAGCTTAAAAGGAATTTCAATTTGCTCAATAGTGATGTTGATTCTATCAAGGAAATTTAGGAAGCCATTCCAGACTCTTTAACTCACAAAATTAGTATTTCCACCAGAGCTCCGTGGTGGAGGGATTGGAATTGGCCTACGTCCACCCCTTTCAGAAACTATACTTGCAACTTGGGGTATCAAATTCTAACTCCTAAAGGGCTTCCTTTGAAAAAATTGAACAAGGTCTGGGATATCAAGTCTCACCATTCTATGTGGGCTAGAAGATTCTCCAAGTTGTGGGTCATGCCCATTAAACCTAAAAAATCTCATTTTCTTTGGTGTTTGCTTTACATGGGCTCCCACTGGGAGAATGGCTCAAGCATCTTGGGGTTACCAATCCCTTGTCCCTGACCTATGGGCAACCTGAGTTGGTTAAGCATGTGTTCTAGTTCTACCCATATGCTCAGTCTGCTTGGATGTAGATACCCATGTTATTCCAACCATTTTGCCCTAAGCCTTTCACCTAAAAAATTGCTCTCCTAGGGGACTCAACCTTTTTGCCTACAAAATAAAAAAAAATTGGCTTATTCTTTGTGTTGATATTATTTTTTATATTTGGAAAGACAGGAATAATGTTACCTTTAACAAGTAGTAGTTAAATAGAAATTTTTCTATTGCTAATAAAGTTAATGTTATCTCCAAAATTTCTCTTTAGCTCCTTAACCAGACTGAAAAAGTCCAAAGGGAGTTGTCCCATCTTCAATCATTGCTAGAATACTGGGTGGGTGCCCCTTATGTTGTTAGTCGGGTGCCTCCCTCACCTGCTTCTCATTGTGGTTCAGCTTCAACATCTGGGCATGACTCGAGGAGGCAGCATTCCAGAGGATGAAGAGGGAATTCCTTGTCCCCGCGTGGTCCCAAAAGGTCTTCGTCAAGGAAAAGCTTACAATGTGGTGCCAATTTGAACATTAGTCATCATCAGGATGGTTAGGGGCTTCATACTAAGTTGTAAAGGGGTGGTTGGTAGGATCCCCCTCCTACTAGAGATCAACATGATGGTTGGGATGCTTCGATGCCTTTGTCAGACAAGTTTCCAAGGCTTGCTTTGGCCATTTCCCCATGGAGATCTACTGAAGAAGTCATAATTTGTCAGGAATCTAGAACAACAAACATGCTCTGACTCCACTGTTAGGACCGCAGAAGCACCATTGATTACCAAGCAACTTAATATGCGAAATTAAATCAGAAGTAACAAGTAACTAGAATTCAGAAATAACACAGAATATGAGACAATACCCAATTGTATTAATACTCTTCCAGAAGGAAATACAACAAAGAAGATGCCACCTTCTTCCTTACACACCTCTAGGGCTCCCACACCTCTAGGGTATAAACAATAAATCTCTTCAAGAGCTCACTCTCTCTCTTACGGTCCTAACACATAACTCAAACACATAGTTGGTGTTCACCTCCAACCTGTCAGTATCACTACTGCCAGTACCACCAGTCAGTATTGCTACTGCCAGTACACAAGTGCTCCACGCACTCCAAGTACTCAATGTACTCCAAGTAGATCTCCCTGATCTTGCTCCCTGTTGTGTTGCCCATCACCTTTGACCTTGTTATCCTGCAGATCCACCTTAGACCTTGCACACACAAACACTTACAAATCAACTGATCTTACTTACCATGTAGATCTCTCTACACCCTGAAGAACCCTTGTCCTTGCCTCACCAAGTCCTTATGATTCTCCAAACCAGTACCTCGGTGGATCTTCTCCCTTATCTAGCACACCTGCAGACCAACCTGATCATACACACTCGGCACCCCTGTGGAACTAGGAGGAACACACCTTGCTCTCTTCCCTCCGAAGGAGCTAACCTTGCTCAACTCAAACTAGAACAAATTACAATACAACCCATGAGTCTCTTAAATAGATCTCATGCAAACAATAATTAGACACCTAATTACAATAATTAGATCCGCAACTCAAGACTAAAATTAGCCTTTTTCATGCAAACAACCAGTTCGTTAACAAACTGTCCGTAACACTCGCAGTTTCGAACTGCACAGGCGACCGACATCGGTCCTTGTCTGCCTGGAGATGACCAACATCGATTGAATACTGCTGATGTCGGTTTCCTTCATGTCTACCCCTGACCGGCGTCGGTTGGCCTGACCGACGCCGGTGACTGTGACACTCAACAACCTCCTTCCTTGTTTGCATCAATGAAGCTTTTAGCTCCACAACCTAACAATCTCCCACTTAGAGATAAATAGCTGCACTGTACTTATACCTGTACACTATCTAATCTATTTCCTGGCTTGTATCCCTCTTCAAGATCAATCTTGAAGACCAACCACCACATAACCTGTGGTGCACCTCCTGTCATCCAAGTAACCTGCCACATCCGAACCTACAAACCCATGTAGTGAAGTCCTGACCCTGCATAGCATGTATACCTGCTGCTGGTCCCTCTCAAATACCTGAGAATCCACTTCCCCGAATTGGCTCCAAACTCTCTGTCAGCTCCCACTGCTGGGGAAAACTTGGGTCTATACCAGACCTCATGTGATTTCGGACACTGAACTGTCTAGCCCTTGGTGTGCTCTAGTTCTACATCCTGCATATTGAACATCGCCAACCCCTGATTCACATTAGCTTCCACTGGATACAAAATCAATCTATGATCTTCCATGTCTCTCATGCCAAAGAATTTTGTTGCTCTCAAATCCTTCATGGCAAACCACTGAACTAACCTTACCTTTAGCTCAGCAAAAAACCATGTATGTCTAAACCTGCAACAAGCTCGTCCTCCACATACAGTAACAGGATAATGTAGCTACCATCATCCACGTGGTAAGACAAACACAATGGTAACAATGACACTAACTAAAGCCATGCTTTGTCATCCACCTGTCAACCCTGTACCACTTTCCTGCAGCTTCCTCAAGACCTTATGACCTGGCCTTCCGTATCATGTGTCCATTCTCTCTATTCTTTAACCAAGGTATCAATTCATCTCTCAGTGCTTTTATCCTGGCTGGCAACTCTACCAAATCTACCATTTGGTTCTTTTCCAAAGAAATCATGCCATGCTCCCACTGTTTCCTGGATCTTTCCTGCTCTACAGTGAGCAACTAGTATAAATAAGAGGAACAACGAATTTGAGGCTTACTTACACTTTCAGTCCTCCCCATGGGCATTTGAGACTCCTTAACAGCTCGCTGTCCACCCAAAATCCATTCCAGTGACCGACCTCAGTCACCACACAGTCTGCATCAGATCGACGTCGGTTCCATGCGATTGTCTAGGTCGCCGATGCCGATTATCCTACCGACGTCGATCTCCACTTGCCCGACACCACTGACTTTGCCTGTCTGCACATGACTGACGTCGGCACCTGTCTGTTCGACACTGATTTTACCTGACTGATGCTAGTACCTGTGTTCACCTGTGAGTGATGACTTTTTACCTGCGAGCTCTCTTTGGATCAAAACCCTGTCCAAACTGCCCTGCTCAGAAGTATCCAATCCCATCTGCTGATATCTATCCGTCATCTCCTCCATAAACACCAAGGCTTTCCAGTTCTTAAGTCTGTCAAACACATCTGACTTCCTCTTAAGAACATGCATCTCTTTCTTGCTCATGTGACCAAGCCTACAAAGCCACGTCCTTGCAAAAGAAGAAGAATCAGTAATACAAGCAAGTAGATAAAGAGTACCTGCTTTCTTACCACCTGCTAATTCAAGTGCATCCGCTGTGAGAGTTCTTGTGCATCTCTCATCACCCAACTTTCTTGAAGAAATTAGCCGCATCTTCAAGACTGGGACCTGCATAACCTTCTTCAACACCCATGTGTTGGCCGCCTGCAATTTCAGCAACACTTTCTCTTTGCCAATACTTTGACAAGGCTCACCAACCCCTCTATTTGGGGCTGCATGGAAAGAGGCAACAAAATATATAAACCAAGATTCTACTTTATCCAAGGAATATCCTAGAGCATCCTGTGTAACAACACTTGTAACATTTGCTTCTTCAGTTCCTTCAAGCTGATCTTCTACCAACCAACAATTTTTCTTTACTTGCTCTTTCTTTTCATAACACCGTAATTGACCATTCGTGCTTTTCAATTCCTCCATTCTTATCTTACTTTCTTTTGCCATTGCTATACTCCCACTCAATCAGAAACCCCTAAGAATGACCTGTAATTAAAACACAAACTTGCTCCCTGCAACCTTAGCTATGATACCACTTTGTCAGGAATCTAAAACAACAAACATGCTCTGAATCCACTGTTAGGACTGTGGAAGCACCATTGATTACCAAGCAACTTAATATGCGGGATTAAATCAGAAGTAACAAGTAACTAGAATTCAGAAATAACACAGAATATGAGAGACAACCCAATTGTATTAATATTCTTCTAGAAGGAAATACAACAAAGAAGATGCCACCTTCTTCCTTACACACCTCTAGGGCTCCCACACCTCTAGGGTATAAACAATAAATCTCTTCAAGAGCTCACTCTCTCTCTTATGGTCCCAACACACAACTCAAACACAGATTTGGTGTTCACCTCCAACCAGTCAGTATCACTACTGCTAGTACCATCAGTCAGTATTGCTACTGCTAGTACACAAGTGCTCCACGCACTCCAAGTACTCAACATACTCCAAGTAGATCTCCCTGATCTTGCTCCCTATTGTGTTGCCTGTTACCTTTGACCTTGTTATCTTACAGATCCACCTTAGACCTTGCACACACAAACACCTGCAAATCAACTGATCTTACTTACCATGTAGATCTCTCTACACCCTGAAAAATCCTTGTCCTTGCCTCACCAAGTCCTTATGATTCTCCAAACCAGTACCCCGGTGGATCTTCTCCCTGATCTAGCACACCTGCAGACCAACCTGATCATACACACTCGGCACCCCTGTGGAACTAGGAGGAACACACCTTGCTCTCTTCCCTCTGAAGGAGCTAACCTTGCTCAACTCAAACTATAACAAATTACAATACAGCCCATGAGTCTCTTAAATAGATCTCATGCAAACAATAATTAGACACCTAATTACAATAGTTAGATCCGTAGCTCAAGACTAAAATTAGCCTTTTTCATGCAAACAACTGGTTCATTTACAAACTGTCCATAACACTCGCAGTTCCGAACTGCACAGGCGATCGACATCGGTCCCTGTTTGCTTGGAGATGACCGACGTCAGCCGAATACTGCTGATGTCAGTTGCCTTCCTGTCTACCCCTGACTGACGTCGGTTGGCCTGATCGATGCCGGTGACTGTGACACTCAGCAACCTTCTTCCCTGTTTGCATCAGTGAAGCTTTTAGCTCCACAATCTAACAGAAATGATACTAAAGATAATATTGGTGGTTGAGAACCCTTTAATGACTCTAAGGATCTGCCTACTAATGTGGGGTGGGGAGGAAAACTAGATAGCCCCCCACCTCCCCCTCTTCCCACCTTTATGTTCATGGTGATGACATTATTATGTATTTTATTTATCTTTTTTTGGTTGATAGTGTTTATTAGCTTCATTGTACTTTCTTGTGGCTGCTAGGCACGGTTTGACATGTGGGTGTGACTTCTCTAGCATTTTATTTGGTATGATTAGTTGTACTTTTTAATAGTTTAATACAAACGCTTTTCAATCCCAAAAAAAAAGTCAATCCTTTGAAAATGCAAATTTAATTCACTCGTATCATTCTCCTACCCCAACTTGTCAAAATGAATAATAAAAATATTTAAATAAACTTATTGAAATCTAAAATTAATTTATCCTAGATTAGTACAATAATAGGGGCACCTTTCAAATTAGTTACAGTGATTGATACACTGATATGATGTATAAATATAGTCATCAAACATATTCTAAGTGATTGATACACTGATCTGATGTATAAATATATTCATCAAACATATTCTAAAATATATTGAATAGATAAATCTATATATTTTTTTGGATATTAATATAAGTGAGTTCAAAACTTTTTTTTTATACAATGAAATTGTAAATATTAGTGTAGGTTTTTATTTTTCCCTATTATTTAATTAGAAAAAATTTATGTTTGTGCATACATGGAGTTTTCCTACATTCGTGGGATAGGCTAGCTTATGTGGAGATGTGTGTCATAGATGTGTCATAGGTGTCATATGAATGTCATAAGTAACACCCTTGATGGGTGTTACTTCTCTATTCTTAGCACCTTGTCACCACCTTTCATGGAGGAGTTACAGTTTGTTCTTGAGGTGCCTTGACCACCTTTTGTGGAGGAGTTACTTACGTGCTCTCTTATATGTATTCTTCACTTTGGCCATCTCATATTAATTAGATATTGGGTTTTCTTCTATTTTGTCTTGTGCAAATTATCTTCTTGTATGATTTCAAATTGTTTTAGCATCTATGTGATGTGCACTAGCTTTCGCATTATTCGGATTCTGGCAACAACTCTGATATGGTATTAGAGCCACTCCGGTAATCGTGTGTCTGGTTATGCTATTAGTTTATTCTGAAATTCTTACTTTGCTTTCTTAGTAGTTTTTTTTGTTTAACTCCGTTGCATTTGAGAGTTTTGGTAGAGTTTCTTGAAAACTCATGCAAATCCATATGAAAACTTGTTAAAAAATTTACTTCTGAGTTAAAATTTGCCAAGACATCTTGTATAGATCTGTTGTGGCTTCAGCAAGGCAGAGGAATTCTTTTTTTGGTCATTCTACAGAAAAAAATAGATCTTTGCTCATATGGAACTTAAAAGTTATGCGCCTCAGATGCTTCAGCTCAGCCAAAAAAACTGTCTGATTTGCTCCAACATGTCGCCAAAATTCACCTTGCAGTCTTTGAGCAACGCGTTCCCTATCTGTTGACGCTGACATTGACGGTGTTGCTGTCTGAGCGGCATTGCAATGTTCAGATGCCGCGGTGATGTTTGTTTGGGAGGGGGAAGGTGCGGACGCTGCTGCCACGTTGGTAGTGATCGACCGACTCACCTTCTAGTCGACCTTGCTGCTAACCTTGCCTCCCTTTAGAGCTTTTTTTTGGTTTCCAATGCCCATTTGGTGGGCCCACCCTCTCTTGTTGATTGGTAAATCTGCTTTTGATAATTATTCTGATCTAAAATCAGTCATTTGATTTTTTGAATTAAAGTCAAATTTGAAATTAACATTAAAAAAAGTAGTTTAAAGGTTTTCAAAACTTGTATCTTTGACCTACGAAGACGAAGGGTGAGGCCCGGGTTGGAAGGAGGCCAATTCCCCCTTACAAAGACCTCATTTGGATTCCTCACTCCATGACGAATTCAACGAGTGGTTGGAAGGCCACTTTCTCTCTCAAAACAAACATTTTAAAAATGTTTTAGTGCTATTTTTTTGCAAAAACACTAGTTTATGAGAAATTGAATCTTTAATATCTTGCAAACAGTAGCTCAGATTTGGGTGCCATTTTTTGAAAAAGTATTTGTAATTCAATTCTCCACAGCATAGGCTTGTTATTTGTAAAGAATGCACTACTTTATAAAGTGCCAAGAATTTGGGTCTCTCAAGACGCATTTTCGACCGAGTCCGACGTCCTGTTTGCTTAAAGTCTTGCACTAATTGCTCTAAGACGCATTCTTGACTGAGCCCGACATATTTTGAGTGTGCACTTGCATATTTAAGTGGGACTCAATATTTTGGGGGGTGTGATTGCTTTTTAGCATTTGCAATTTTTGTTTTCATTCTCTTTTCTGCATAATTTCACAACTTGCAATCAACACAACTTCACCTAAATTCAGATTAAAATAAATTCTTTTCAACTTAAACCCCTAACACCCTTCAACTATCATGAATAGAAGGTTAAAATGTCAATCATTCTTAGAAGTAAAGGGTTGTATAGGATCACCATGGGTACTGAAGTAGAACCCAACACTAATGCTGAAAAGGTCAAGTGGTACAACCGTAGTGATGAAGCCTATGGATTACTGAGCTTGTCTATGTCTCTAGAACTTTTCTTCTATTTAGAAACCTCTAAGACTCCCAAAGACATGTGGGACACCCTAGAAACCTTATTTGGGAAGCTTGATGAGATGAGAGGTCATGAGCTCGAAAACGAACTCATAAGTCTAAGTCCTAGCAACTTTGACACCCTACAGGACTTCTTCACTAAGTTTAAGGCCCTTATATTGCAATTGAAAGAATGTGGGATAGAGAAGAAAGATGATCAACTCATTCTTTCTATTCTCGCAAAGTTAGGTCCAAACTATTCAGTCTTTGTCTCTACTTTCCATGCCACAAAAAGTGCCCTTGGCACTACATGGAAAATGCCTTCTTTGGATTCATTCATTGCTGACTTGACTAGAGAGGAAGACAAGCTAATTCAAATAGGCACAATGAAGTATACTCAACCCCAAGCTTTGATAGCTGAAAATGGTAAGGATAAGACTTCAACAAAAGAGAAGAAGAAAAAGAACAAGGACCAGGAGAACAAGAAAGAAAACAACAATCCTACCAAAAACAACACTGAGTCTTCCTCCTCCAATGCTAAACTTAAGAAGGAGAAGGTTAAGTGTGCCTATTGTAAAAATACAGGGCATGATGAACATAAATGCATGAAGAAACAAATAAATCACCTAACTCATCTTCTAGAGAAGCACAACATAGGTGTTCCTGAGTCCATCAAGCAAAATTCATCTACCCAAGATTCTACTAAGGCAAAAGGCAAGGGTAAGGTGAAAGAAAAGGGCAAGGCCCTTGTAGCTACAATAGCTTATACATCTTCATGGGTCATTGACTCGGGTGCTTCTCACTACATGGGCTCTTTTCTAGTTGAATTTTCATCTTTAGAGCCTTGTAACATGACTTTAATTAGTTTGGGTGATGACACATCAGTTTCCATTGTAGGGAGAGGGTCATTTTAAATGGAAGGAGGAACATTCAATAATGTTTTAAGTGTTCCTTCTCTTTTAACCAATCTCCTATCAGTGTACCAAATCACTCACATTGGTTGGGGCATGAGAGTTGAGTTTTCACCAGATTCAGTGGCTATCAGGGAGTTGCATACTGATACTACAGTGGCAATGGGTAGGATAGATCATCAAGTAGGGTTATACACCTTCTCACATTTTGCACTTGATTCTTCTCCAGCAGTATTGCTGACTCATTTAGATGGAGTTAGCAAATTATGGCATGAGCGGTTTGGCCACCTTAACTACTGCTACCTTGAACAACTTTGTAAAAATAACATGGTCATTGGCTTGCCTCGTGTCCAATTCTCAAAAGGACTTTGTGAGGGGTGCTCCCTTGGGAAGCATCTTGAAACAAAATTTGACAAAGGCAAAGTTTGGAGGGCTTCACAACCTTTGGAGTTAGTCCACAGTGATGTATCGGGACCCTTTCCCAAACCATCTTTCACAAGGGCCAAGTACATCCTCGCTTTCATTGATGATTTCTCTAGGTACACTTGGATATATTTTCTCAAACAAAAGTTTGAAGTGTTTGAAAATTTTCTAGACTTCAAGGCTCTTGTTGAGAAACAGAGTGATAAATCTATCAAGGTTCTTCAAACTGATAATGGAGGGGAGTATGTCAACATTAGGTTTGAGCAGTTTTGCACCATAAAAAAAATTGATTTGCAGCGCACAGTCACTTACAGTCCTTCACATAATGGGATTACAAAATGCAAAAATAGGTTCTTGAAAAAGATGGGTAGCTGTATGATTCACTCCAAATTCTTAGCACCACAGTACTGGGCCGAAGCCATCAATTGTGCTTATTACTTTCAAAATAGGGTTCCTCATAAAGCTTTGAAAGGGATAACACCCTTTGAAGCTTGGCATAAAAGGAAACTTGATGTTGAGCACCTTAGGGTTTTTGGATCCCCAGCCATGGCTCGCATACCGAAGAAAAAATGCAAAGCTATGGAACATCATTCCAAGCCTTGCATCTTTGTAAGATATTTAGATGGTATTAAGGGGTATCGCCTTCTAGATCCAGTCACTCATGAGTTGTTCATCGAGAGAAGTGTCCACTTTCAGGAGAGTCCTAGAGACTCAACACTTGGCACTTCTTCTCCCTCATCAGATCTACTTCTTCATGATGATTCCTCATCAGATTCAGATAAGCCACAACAGGTTCTCGAGCCAGAGACATCTTCTTCTTCGAGTTCAGACAATGAGGACAGTGATGTAGAGTCATCCACCTCTAGTCATTCAGAGGATGAGGAGTTAACACCTGACTCGGCCACTTTTGGGCCACTTTGGGCCAGATAGACACGTGAGAGTGCTGGCACTTGGGCAGGAGATCCCATAGATGACAGACGCACTAGCAGAGATTTTCAGAGAGATCCACATGCCTTCTTTGCTTCACTTTTGGATCCACAGACTTTTCGAGAGGCATCAGGGGTGCCTGAGTGGGATAGTGCTATGGAAGAAGAATATTCTTCATTAATCAAAAATCACGCTTGGGATTTGACTTCACTTCCTAAGGGAAGAAAGATGGTTCGATGTAGGTGGATATATTAGACCAAGTTTGCAGCAGATGGGTCGATTGATAAGTACAAGGCACGATTGGTCGCCAAGGGTTTCTCATAGGTGGCAGGCATTGACTACTCAGAGACCTTTGCACTCATTGCAAAGATGACTTCTCATAGATGGATGTGAAGAGTGCCTTTCTTCATAGAGACCTAGAGGAGGAGATCTACATGGAGTAGCCGCCAGGATTTGTTCAGAATTCTTCCTTAGTATGCAAACTTAGGAAATCTATCTATGGCCTCAAACAGGCCCCTCGGGCTTGGTATGCCAAGATGGATTCCTTCCTTCTCACAGCAAGTTTCACTAGGTGCCATTCTAACCCCAATGTCTACTTCTTACGACAGGATGATTCGCTCCTAATTTTGGTTTTATATGTTGATGACTTTTTGATCACTGGGAGTTCTTCATCGGCTATTACAGCGGTGAAGGCATCTCTCCAGGATAGATTTGACATGACAGACTTGGGTTTTATGCACTACTTCTTAGGCATCGAGATCTCACAGTCAAATTCAGGGATTTCTCTTGCACAGCCTAAGTATGCTCTTGACTTATTGGCTCGATTTCACATGGCTAATTGCAAGCCATCTTTGACTCCCTTTCTACCAGGAGTCAAGCTTGAGGCTAACTTTTCTTCACCATTGGTTGATGCCACTCGGTATTGACAACTTGTTGGTAGTCTCATCTACTTGACTCACACCAGGCCTGACATATCATATACAGTGGGATTTGTCTCCAGATTTATGCGAGAACCTCATGAGCTGCATTGAAAAGCAGCTAAGAGGATCTTGCATTACATACAGGGTTCACATAGATATGGGATTCATTACAGATTTGGCATAGAGGTTGACTTGGTTGGATATACAGATTTAGACTGGGTTGACAATTCACAGACTTGCAAGTCCACTTCTGGTTATAGTTTCTCTCTAGGTTTTGGTCCTATCAGTTGGTCTAGCAAGAAGTAGAATGCTATTGCTATATCATCCACAGAGGCAGAGTACAGGGGAACTGTTAATGCAACTACTGAGGCTATTTGGCTTCAGGGGATTCTTTCTGAGTTTGGCATTCCTATCAGGCAGCCCACCATCATTTATTGTGACAACCAGAGTACCATTCAGATTTGCAAGAATTTGGTTCAGCACCAGCAGACCAAGCACATAGAGATTCACATGCATTTCATTTGGGAGCTTATTCATAGTCAGGTCATTGACTTGATATTTTGTCAGTCTTCGGAGCAGGTTGCAGATATCTTCACCAAACCTTTCACTGAGAGCAAGTTCATTCATCTACGAGCTCTTCTTGGGGTGCGGTCCATATCTGCAACAACATCATCTTTGGGGGGGCACTAGCCTCTTCATTTCTTTTATGTCTCTCTTTTGGGGGGGAGTTTTTTTCTATGGGTTTTCTCCTTTTCTCTATCTTATGGGAGATTGCATTTGTACATGGGTACCTCATCAGGCCTTGTTGCCGGGACCCATTTTATATTTCCACACTGCCCACCTAAGCTGCGCTTATGGGGGGTATTAGTGTAGGTTTTTATTTTTCCCTATTATTTAATTAGGAAAAATATATTTTTGTGCATACATGGAGTTTTCCTACATTCGTGGGATAGGCTAGCTTATGTGGAGATGTATGTCATAGATGTGTCATAGGTGTCATAAGAATGTCATAAGTAACTCCCTTGATGGGAGTTACTTCTCTATTATTAGCACCTTGTCACCACCTTTCATGGAGGAGTTACAGTCTATTCTTGGGGTGCCTTAACCACCTTTTGTGGAGGAGTTACTTACGTGCTCTCATATATGTATTATTCACTTTGGCCATCTCATGTTAATTAGATATTGGGTTTTCTCCTATTTTGTCTTGTGCAATTTATCTTCTTGTATGATTTTAAATTGCTTTAGCATCTATGTGATGTGCACTAGCTTCATCTCGTGTGATCACGTCTCCATTGCATTCGCATTATCTAGATTCTAGCAACAACTCCAATAGTAAACTCAATTGTTTTATACAATGAAACTATAAACTCTATTTATTTATACATTGAAAATATTGCGTTTTGCAATGTAGTAAACGAAGTAAAGATTAGGAGTGGTTATGATGAAATCAATGTTGAAGAGTAACCCCGAGCCCATCTGCTGAAAAAATAATCCTCTCGTTCACCACTATAATCCTGGCACTAATGTAAATGGCCCATTCCTCCAACACATTTAAATTGAGACGCAAACTTAGAGTAGTCTTTTCACAATAACAAAGGCACCCTTCAAATTAGTTTGTAGTGATAGATACATCAATATGACGTATAAATATAATCACCAAACATATTCTAAAATATATTGAACTTATATAAATATAAACCTATGTTTTTTGGATATTAATATAAGTGAGTTCAATTTTTTTTTTTTTATAGAATATGTACAACAAAATTATAAACTCTAATTATTTATGCAATGAAAATATTTCATATTGTAATGTAGTAAACAAAGTAAAAACAAAGAGCAGTTATGGTGAAATTAATGGTCAAGAGCAACCTTGAGCCTACCCATTGAAAAAATCATCCTCTCGTTCACCACTATAATCCAACCATTGATGTAGATTCCCCACTCCCCCAACACATTTGCCCCACTCCTCCAACATATTTAAATTGAGACTTGAACTTAGAGTAGTCTTTTCACAACCCCTGAATCCAAACTCACTGAGTTGACCCCGAGTACTAAAAATGTATAAAAATATTTAAATAAACTTATTAAATTGTAAAATTAATTTAACTTGCATTAATGCAACAATAGAGGTACCCTTCAAATTAGGTTATAGTGATAGATACACTGATATAATGTATAAATATAGTCACCAAACATATTCCAAAATATATTGAACTTCTATAAATATAAATCTATATTTTTTGGATATTAATATAAGTGAGTTCAAAACATTCTTTTTTTATACAATGAAACTGTAAATTCTATTGGTCTATATAATACAATTATAAACTTTAATCATTTATGTAATGAAAATATTTTGTTTTTCAATGTAGTAGACAAAGTAAAAACGAGGAGCAGTTTTAGTGAAATCAGTGGTCAAGAGCAACCCTCAACGTACCTGTTAGAAAAATTGTTTTCTCATTCACAACTATAACCCAAACATTGATGTAGATGCCCCATTCCCCTAATACATTAAATCGAGACTCAACTCAAAGTGGTCTTTTCACAACCCTAAGATCCAAACTCAATGAATTAAACCTAAGTCTGAAAATATATTCAAAAAATTAAATAAATTATCAAATTATAAAATTAATTTAACTTACATTAATATAACAATAGAGACACCTTCAAATTAAGTTATAATGACAGATTCATTAATATGATATATAAATATAAGTCATCAAACATATTCTAAAATATATTGAGTTACTTTAAATATAAATTTATGTTTTTTTATATTAATACGAATGACTTCAAAACATTTTTTTTATTTTGCATTGTAAAAGAGTAAGTAAAAAATAAGGAGGAATAGTTAACTTATTGTTGGAAAAATTGTCCTCTTGTTCACCACTAGTAAATATTGATATAGATGTCTCACTCTTCTAATACATTTAAATCGAGACTCAAAACTTCGAGTGGTCTTTTCACAACCCTAAGGTCCAAATGCACTAAGCTAACCCTAGATACCGAGAATATGCATTGTTGGTAGATACATACTCTAAAATCTTTACCAATGGAGAAAGAGATTGAGAGTGAGAAGTTTAATGTAGATGTCCGACTCTTCTAATACATTTAAATCGAGACTCAAAACTTCGAGTGGTCTTTTCACAACCCTAAGGTCCAAATGCACTAAGCTAACGCTATATACCGAGAATATGCATTGTTGGTAGATACATACTCTGAAATCTTTACCAATAGAGAAAGAGATTGAGAATGAGAACTCTGAAACAATGGTCCTTCCCTTATTAATAAATATTTACAATAATTTTATGTTAAGTGCATCTTCTTGTATATAATTATTAAAAAAAATCTATTATTAATAAATATTTACAATAATTTTATGTTAAGTGCTTCTTTTTGTATATAATTATTAAAAAAATCTCTGTTTCTTTTAAATAATAATTATTCACCAAAATTATTTTAAGATGAATTAAATACATAAATAAAATTCCAAAAAAATAATAATAATCTAATTATCTAAAATATTTTACATGTAACTATTAAAAAACTTTCATTTTTTTTAAAATAATTATTTATAAAAATCATTTCGAAATAAATTAAACACAAATAAAATTCAAAATAAAAAATAATAATCTGATCATCTAAAATGTTGTGTTGTTAGTAGGGAAGTTCGACTAAAATCCCAAAGCGACAAACAATTAAGAATTGAAATTAATTATTGAAAATGAAAATAATGTGTGAGAATAGTGGGTCTGAAAAAAGGCATGCCGCCCACCGTGGGGCTCGAACCCACGACCACAAGGTTAAGAGCCTTGCGCTCTACCAACTGAGCTAGACGGGCAGATACTCTATTTCTCTATATATTTATATAAATATGATTAACTGTTTTATTCAGTTCCTAGAGATTATAATCTAATGTTTTTACATTTTAACATATGTGTGGCTGTAGTTTAGTGGTAAGAATTCCACGTTGTGGCCGTGGAGACCTGGGCTCGAATCCCAGCAGCCACATTTCATTTTGTTTTTCTGTTTCATCAATTTGTGAAAAAAATAACATTCAATTCGGTCAGCTGATTCAGTAAAAATATAAATTACATGTCAAAACGTATTTACGTCTTTAAAGTTTGTCATATATTAACTTGTAAATTTTATTTTAATTAATTATATAAATATATTAATCACATTAAAACATTTTTTTTGATAAAAAAAATCAGGAAAAAGAATATCTATATATATATTTTTAATATTTATTTATGGTTATATGTAATGTGGTTTTTTCATGTAAAAATATATTGGTGTCTCCGTTTATGTTTTGGAAATAAACATAGAGCAGAATACAATGATAAGTAAGTGTACATCTAAATCAATGAGCTCCTTTAGTGAAGTTACGAGTAAGGGCCATCCAGAG